>CM038343.1:11783524-13129149 GCA_021464625.1 Proterorhinus semilunaris
TGCTTTTAATGGAGAAGGGATCCATTTCCTCGCTAAAAGGAAAGACGCTGGAGGAGATTGAACTTGAAGGTTTGTTAAATGTATCTCTTATCTGGGTGTGCATGTAGGGCCGGGGTAGGAGTGCCCTGAGCCGGGTAGTGTAAGTGGAGTAGAGGGTGGGTCATTGTGGTGGATGTCGGTGCGGAGCTGGTAGCTTTAGGAGCAGGCTGGTCAGAGGAGGTCCAGAGGAGCCAGGGGGGCGAGTGTGTGCACGTAGGCCGGGGTAGGAGTGCCCTGAGCCGGGTAGTGTAAGTGGAGTAGAGGGTGGGTCATTGTGGTGGATGTCGGTGCGGGGCTGGTAGCTTTAGGAGCCGGCTGGGGATCTTAGCCCCAGCCTTGGTGAGTTTTCCCAGGCCTGGTGGCTTTAGGAGCGGGCTGATTGAATTGAATCCCCCTTTTGTTTTTAGATGAAATTCCCATCAGTGCAGATGAGGCCGAAGAGGAGAGTCACAGTGACTCGGGGGACTCTGCTGAGAAACAAGCGGCAACTGTGGTTATAGATGATGACCCGATCGACATAGCTGATGGAGATACCTCTGATTTTGAAGGCAAGTTCTTCTGTTTACTCTTGTAGTAGTCTTGCTCTGACTTATTCACATTGTTTTGTTTAAATTAATTCCTAATTTTCCTTTTCAGAGGCAGCACAGAGGCCTGCAAAGCAACCTGGACCAAAACGCAGAGTGACAAAAAGAGCATGGTCAAAGACTGAAGAAGCAGCTGTAATGCGGCATTTTAAAAAACACATCAAGAGAGGAAAACTGGCCACAAAAAATGAAGTAACTCAGTGTAAGCAAGCAGAAATGGCCTTAAGTCAGAGAACACTGCAGAATATAAGAGACTTTGTGAGAAATCGTGGACTAGCACATAAAAGACAACTAAAGGTAAAAGATGGATAAGCATGGAGTGTATGTATGAAGAACATTAAAACTTTTCCAGCCTCTAATTGTGGTTCATCCATCCATCCATTTTCTCCCACTTGTCCGTTGCCGGGTCGTGGAGGCAGCCGTTGGAGCTGCCCAAATCACATAGCACCAGTCCCCTATGGCTCCTCCTGCAGGTGGTGGGTCCACGGAAGGACGGCCTCATGGTTCCAAACGGGCCTGTTGGTCTCTCATAGGGGAATTGTGGTTCAGTTATGTTTAAAGTCCTCATAATTCATCTTTGGTCCTCATGAACCACCTTCTGGTCGGTGGCTGTGTATAGACAACCGTAGCTGATACAAGGATGTTAAATAGACCTAAATTTTTTTCAGATTTTTTACAGTTAGTCTATCCAGAGCTTATCTCTCTAGGACCTTGGGAAACCATAGTCCTCTTAAACCACACCAGGGTTGGTTTTTCCAAAAGGTCAACATAAACCATAAAACCACGTATGTGTGGGTGCATGTAGGTGTTGGGACTGTGTTGAAGGTTTTGGGGGCCCGGCTGGAGTTGTTAGACCCGGACGAAGGCGTCTGGGAAGTGGGCTGGAGGTGTTAGACCAGTGGTGGAGCTTCTTGGAGCTTCGTGGAGCTCCGTGGAGCTCCATAGAGCTTTATTTCGGGCTTAAACTGTGGATAAATGCGCTCGGGGGCCGCGGGGGTTAGGCGGTTAAGGCAGGCGCTCGGCATCAGCACCTCGGACAGCTCGCGGGGGTTAAGCGGTTCTCGCCCTTCCCGCGGCAGCAGACGCCTAGTCCTGGGTTATTCTTTCGAAAGGTGGACACGGTCCGGTCCGGGAGAGTCTCCCGGACACGTAGATGTGCGTGTCCGCGCGGTGGCTCATTTCCCCGCGGAGTTATTAGCTCCGGAGTCCCCAGTCCGGAGGACTTATCCCCGGCGTGGATGAGTTCTCCCCGGCCTGACTGAGTTGGGGACCGGGCTGGAGTTGTCCAACCCGGCCTGTAACACTGTCCTGTATTCGGTGTCCAGTGGCGGGGCTTCCTGGAGCTTCCTGGAGCTTCCTGGAGCTTTATTTCGGGGTAAAACCGTGTATAATAGCGCTCGGCGGAGGCGGGGGTTAAGCGGTTAGGACCGTCGCCAGGACTAAGCGCCAGCCGGAGCGAGGCAAAAGCACACCCCAAAACGCCCTTAAATCCACACCAAAAGTATCCAGGGTTATAGAGTCGACCCTTGCGCACACGCTGGTACCGGAACCGGGCCGATGCGAGCCCGTTAACGGCCCCGTTTAACGGTTCTCGCCCTTCCCGCGGCAGCAGACGCCTAGTCCTGGGTTATTCTTTCGAAAGGTGGACACGGTCCGGTCCGGGAGAGTCTCCCGGACACGTAGATGTGCGTGTCCGCGCGGTGGCTCATTTCCCCGCGGAGTTATTAGCTCCGGAGTCCCCAGTCCGGAGGACTTATCCCCGGCGTGGATGAGTTCTCCCCGGCCTGACTGAGTTGGGGACCGGGCTGGAGTTGTCCAACCCGGCCTGTAACACTGTCCTGTATTCGGTGTCCAGTGGCGGGGCTTCCTGGAGCTTCCTGGAGCTTCCTGGAGCTTTATTTCGGGGTAAAACCGTGTATAATAGCGCTCGGCGGAGGCGGGGGTTAAGCGGTTAGGACCGTCGCCAGGACTAAGCGCCAGCCGGAGCGAGGCAAAAGCACACCCCAAAACGCCCTTAAATCCACACCAAAAGTATCCAGGGTTATAGAGTCGACCCTTGCGCACACGCTGGTACCGGAACCGGGCCGATGCGAGCCCGTTAACGGCCCCGTTTAACGGTTCTCGCCCTTCCCGCGGCAGCAGACGCCTAGTCCTGGGTTATTCTTTCGAAAGGTGGACACGGTCCGGTCCGGGAGAGTCTCCCGGACACGTAGATGTGCGTGTCCGCGCGGTGGCTCATTTCCCCGCGGAGTTATTAGCTCCGGAGTCCCCAGTCCGGAGGACTTATCCCCGGCGTGGATGAGTTCTCCCCGGCCTGACTGAGTTGGGGACCGGGCTGGAGTTGTCCAACCCGGCCTGTAACACTGTCCTGTATTCGGTGTCCAGTGGCGGGGCTTCCTGGAGCTTCCTGGAGCTTCCTGGAGCTTTATTTCGGGGTAAAACCGTGTATAATAGCGCTCGGCGGAGGCGGGGGTTAAGCGGTTAGGACCGTCGCCAGGACTAAGCGCCAGCCGGAGCGAGGCAAAAGCACACCCCAAAACGCCCTTAAATCCACACCAAAAGTATCCAGGGTTATAGAGTCGACCCTTGCGCACACGCTGGTACCGGAACCGGGCCGATGCGAGCCCGTTAACGGCCCCGTTTAACGGTTCTCGCCCTTCCCGCGGCAGCAGACGCCTAGTCCTGGGTTATTCTTTCGAAAGGTGGACACGGTCCGGTCCGGGAGAGTCTCCCGGACACGTAGATGTGCGTGTCCGCGCGGTGGCTCATTTCCCCGCGGAGTTATTAGCTCCGGAGTCCCCAGTCCGGAGGACTTATCCCCGGCGTGGATGAGTTCTCCCCGGCCTGACTGAGTTGGGGACCGGGCTGGAGTTGTCCAACCCGGCCTGTAACACTGTCCTGTATTCGGTGTCCAGTGGCGGGGCTTCCTGGAGCTTCCTGGAGCTTCCTGGAGCTTTATTTCGGGGTAAAACCGTGTATAATAGCGCTCGGCGGAGGCGGGGGTTAAGCGGTTAGGACCGTCGCCAGGACTAAGCGCCAGCCGGAGCGAGGCAAAAGCACACCCCAAAACGCCCTTAAATCCACACCAAAAGTATCCAGGGTTATAGAGTCGACCCTTGCGCACACGCTGGTACCGGAACCGGGCCGATGCGAGCCCGTTAACGGCCCCGTTTAACGGTTCTCGCCCTTCCCGCGGCAGCAGACGCCTAGTCCTGGGTTATTCTTTCGAAAGGTGGACACGGTCCGGTCCGGGAGAGTCTCCCGGACACGTAGATGTGCGTGTCCGCGCGGTGGCTCATTTCCCCGCGGAGTTATTAGCTCCGGAGTCCCCAGTCCGGAGGACTTATCCCCGGCGTGGATGAGTTCTCCCCGGCCTGACTGAGTTGGGGACCGGGCTGGAGTTGTCCAACCCGGCCTGTAACACTGTCCTGTATTCGGTGTCCAGTGGCGGGGCTTCCTGGAGCTTCCTGGAGCTTTATTTCGGGGTAAAACCGTGTATAATAGCGCTCGGCGGAGGCGGGGGTTAAGCGGTTAGGACCGTCGCCAGGACTAAGCGCCAGCCGGAGCGAGGCAAAAGCACACCCCAAAACGCCCTTAAATCCACACCAAAAGTATCCAGGGTTATAGAGTCGACCCTTGCGCACACGCTGGTACCGGAACCGGGCCGATGCGAGCCCGTTAACGGCCCCGTTTAACGGTTCTCGCCCTTCCCGCGGCAGCAGACGCCTAGTCCTGGGTTATTCTTTCGAAAGGTGGACACGGTCCGGTCCGGGAGAGTCTCCCGGACACGTAGATGTGCGTGTCCGCGCGGTGGCTCATTTCCCCGCGGAGTTATTAGCTCCGGAGTCCCCAGTCCGGAGGACTTATCCCCGGCGTGGATGAGTTCTCCCCGGCCTGACTGAGTTGGGGACCGGGCTGGAGTTGTCCAACCCGGCCTGTAACACTGTCCTGTATTCGGTGTCCAGTGGCGGGGCTTCCTGGAGCTTCCTGGAGCTTCCTGGAGCTTTATTTCGGGGTAAAACCGTGTATAATAGCGCTCGGCGGAGGCGGGGGTTAAGCGGTTAGGACCGTCGCCAGGACTAAGCGCCAGCCGGAGCGAGGCAAAAGCACACCCCAAAACGCCCTTAAATCCACACCAAAAGTATCCAGGGTTATAGAGTCGACCCTTGCGCACACGCTGGTACCGGAACCGGGCCGATGCGAGCCCGTTAACGGCCCCGTTTAACGGTTCTCGCCCTTCCCGCGGCAGCAGACGCCTAGTCCTGGGTTATTCTTTCGAAAGGTGGACACGGTCCGGTCCGGGAGAGTCTCCCGGACACGTAGATGTGCGTGTCCGCGCGGTGGCTCATTTCCCCGCGGAGTTATTAGCTCCGGAGTCCCCAGTCCGGAGGACTTATCCCCGGCGTGGATGAGTTCTCCCCGGCCTGACTGAGTTGGGGACCGGGCTGGAGTTGTCCAACCCGGCCTGTAACACTGTCCTGTATTCGGTGTCCAGTGGCGGGGCTTCCTGGAGCTTCCTGGAGCTTCCTGGAGCTTTATTTCGGGGTAAAACCGTGTATAATAGCGCTCGGCGGAGGCGGGGGTTAAGCGGTTAGGACCGTCGCCAGGACTAAGCGCCAGCCGGAGCGAGGCAAAAGCACACCCCAAAACGCCCTTAAATCCACACCAAAAGTATCCAGGGTTATAGAGTCGACCCTTGCGCACACGCTGGTACCGGAACCGGGCCGATGCGAGCCCGTTAACGGCCCCGTTTAACGGTTCTCGCCCTTCCCGCGGCAGCAGACGCCTAGTCCTGGGTTATTCTTTCGAAAGGTGGACACGGTCCGGTCCGGGAGAGTCTCCCGGACACGTAGATGTGCGTGTCCGCGCGGTGGCTCATTTCCCCGCGGAGTTATTAGCTCCGGAGTCCCCAGTCCGGAGGACTTATCCCCGGCGTGGATGAGTTCTCCCCGGCCTGACTGAGTTGGGGACCGGGCTGGAGTTGTCCAACCCGGCCTGTAACACTGTCCTGTATTCGGTGTCCAGTGGCGGGGCTTCCTGGAGCTTCCTGGAGCTTCCTGGAGCTTTATTTCGGGGTAAAACCGTGTATAATAGCGCTCGGCGGAGGCGGGGGTTAAGCGGTTAGGACCGTCGCCAGGACTAAGCGCCAGCCGGAGCGAGGCAAAAGCACACCCCAAAACGCCCTTAAATCCACACCAAAAGTATCCAGGGTTATAGAGTCGACCCTTGCGCACACGCTGGTACCGGAACCGGGCCGATGCGAGCCCGTTAACGGCCCCGTTTAACGGTTCTCGCCCTTCCCGCGGCAGCAGACGCCTAGTCCTGGGTTATTCTTTCGAAAGGTGGACACGGTCCGGTCCGGGAGAGTCTCCCGGACACGTAGATGTGCGTGTCCGCGCGGTGGCTCATTTCCCCGCGGAGTTATTAGCTCCGGAGTCCCCAGTCCGGAGGACTTATCCCCGGCGTGGATGAGTTCTCCCCGGCCTGACTGAGTTGGGGACCGGGCTGGAGTTGTCCAACCCGGCCTGTAACACTGTCCTGTATTCGGTGTCCAGTGGCGGGGCTTCCTGGAGCTTCCTGGAGCTTCCTGGAGCTTTATTTCGGGGTAAAACCGTGTATAATAGCGCTCGGCGGAGGCGGGGGTTAAGCGGTTAGGACCGTCGCCAGGACTAAGCGCCAGCCGGAGCGAGGCAAAAGCACACCCCAAAACGCCCTTAAATCCACACCAAAAGTATCCAGGGTTATAGAGTCGACCCTTGCGCACACGCTGGTACCGGAACCGGGCCGATGCGAGCCCGTTAACGGCCCCGTTTAACGGTTCTCGCCCTTCCCGCGGCAGCAGACGCCTAGTCCTGGGTTATTCTTTCGAAAGGTGGACACGGTCCGGTCCGGGAGAGTCTCCCGGACACGTAGATGTGCGTGTCCGCGCGGTGGCTCATTTCCCCGCGGAGTTATTAGCTCCGGAGTCCCCAGTCCGGAGGACTTATCCCCGGCGTGGATGAGTTCTCCCCGGCCTGACTGAGTTGGGGACCGGGCTGGAGTTGTCCAACCCGGCCTGTAACACTGTCCTGTATTCGGTGTCCAGTGGCGGGGCTTCCTGGAGCTTCCTGGAGCTTCCTGGAGCTTTATTTCGGGGTAAAACCGTGTATAATAGCGCTCGGCGGAGGCGGGGGTTAAGAGGTTAAGACAGGCGCTCGGCTTCAGCACCTCGGACAGCCCAGGAACAAACCAACCCCCCCCCCCAAAAAACGACTTTCAATCCACACTAAAAGTATCCAGGGTTATAGAGCCGAGCCTCCCGAACACGCCTGTGCTGGAATTGGGCCGGTGGGACACCGTTAAAGGCCCCTTTTAACGGTTCAAAGTTCCGTAGCGCTAGGTTCTCGCCCTTCCCGCGGCAGCAGACGCCGAGTCCTGGGTTATTCTTTCAAAAGGTGGACACGGGCCGGTCCGGGAGAGTCCCCCGGTCACGCTGATGTGCGTGTCCGCGCGGTGGCTCGCACCCCCGCGGAGTTATAGGCGTACAGCACCCGCGGAGAAAAAAAATGCCAAAAAATAGAAAAACGCTTTTAATCCCGGAAAGAGTGGTACCGGCGGGTAGAGGGTGACCGCCCGGACCCGTGGATGTGCAAATCTCAAAAGTCGATTCCGTGACCCTGATACTCTTTGAGTATCAGGGTCACGGATCTGGTTTTTGCACTAAGTGTTTTCAGCGCGGAAGCCCGGGACGATCTCCGGGCATTTGACGCTGCTCCGGGCGGATTGGCTATACACCCCCAGAGCCAAGGGACAGTCGGGCGGTTTTTGGGAATGACGTTTTTCAAAATCGAAAATGGTCAGAATCCTGGTTCTTTTTGATCCGGGATCCCAGCTCGACCTGTGGGCATGCAAAATCCGCCACCTCCGGGCCTCTGGCTGGTTCTATTCCAGCGCGGTCGGCTCCGGAGCACTGCGGACATGAGCGCACTCGGGCCGGGGCTGAACGGAGCCCCGCCGCCCGGTCCTTTCGGAAGCGAGACCGAGACGACCCGTCTGACCCAGGGGCCTTACGACGGCCGCCCCCCGCCACGGTAGAGCCGGCCCGCGGGCCCTCTCCGTTCCAGAGCGGGGGTATTTGCGGCCGTTTAACGCATTTTCTCGAAACCTCCGCACAGAGACTCCCACGCCCGGGGAGCTCGCCTCCAGGAGAGCGTACGCTTCGCCTCCACGGCCCCGCGTGCCCAACCACGGGGCGCGGGGCCCCGTTTTCGGCCCACGGCCAGCCCTGGCCACGGCCGACGCGGTTCTTCCCGAACCGCAGCCACTCTGGGCTACCTGGTTGATCCTGCCAGTAACATATGCTTGTCTCAAAGATTAAGCCATGCAAGTCTAAGTACACACGGCCGGTACAGTGAAACTGCGAATGGCTCATTAAATCAGTTATGGTTCCTTTGATCGCTCTACCGTTACTTGGATAACTGTGGCAATTCTAGAGCTAATACATGCCAACGAGCGCTGACCTCCGGGGATGCGTGCATTTATCAGACCCAAAACCCATGCGGGGTCGCCCCTCGGGGCTCCCCGCGCGCTTTGGTGACTCTAGATAACCTCGAGCCGATCACTGGCCCTCGTGGCGGAGACAACTCTGCCCTATCAACTTTCGATGGTACTTTCTGTGCCTACCATGGTGACCACGGGTAACAGGGAATCAGGGTTCGATTCCGGAGAGGGAACATGAGAAATGGCAACTACATCCAAGGAAGGCAACTGGCGACCACATCCAAGGAAGGAATATTGAGGGCCTGTAATTGAAGCGGTAATTCAAACTACAATAGCGTATATTAAAGTTGTTTCGTACGTAGCAGAGCAGCTCCGTCGCTGCGCTCTATTGAAAGTCAGGCCCTTGATCCAAGCTTTTGTCGGCCGGCCTCCGGGTCCCTCCCTCCTCCCCTGGGTAGAGAGTACCAGGGGAGGTGTGGGAGTTGGTTTTACCCAGGTTTCTATGTGTTATGTGTATGACAGAGTATCAGGGTCACTTGGAAAAGTTTCTAAGTGCTGAGCCACTTAGAAAAAATGTCCAAAGAGTATCAGGGTAACATGGAAAAGTTTCTAAGTGGCTCAGCACTTAGAAATTTTTCCAAGTGACCCTGATACTCTTTGGACATTTTTTCTAAGTGGCTCAGCACTTAGAAAAAATGTCCAAAGTGGCTCAGAGTATCAGGGTCACGGACTTCCTCCGGGCCGGGTCTTGGGGTGTAGTCCGAGGAGGGGTGCTTAAGAGTGGGTACCCGGGTCCGAAAGGTGCGCCGGGTGTCCCCGGAGGTCCATAGGAGCCATGCGGCCGAGGTTGTGCAGGTAGGCGGTGTTGGGGGAGCCCTTAGCGGGGTAGGGTTAGTGGATGAGAGCGGTGGTGGGTGTTGTTCCGGTGCTGTGGTTGTGTGTATGGGCCTGTAGGTGTTGGGACTGGGTTGAAGTTTTTGGGGGGCCTGGCTGGAGGTGTTAGACCCGGACGAAGGCGTCATGGAAGCAGGCTGGAGGTGTTAGACCAGGCCTGGAGCTGTCATGACTGGGGGCTGGGCTGGAGCTGTTGGTTAGGTGATGCATTTTCAGGTTTAATTCCTGATTTCAACCACTGGCCTCTGGCCTATCTCGCTCATGGTTGCATTGCAGGTCGGGATCCCATCCCTGACTGGGCTGTAGGTCTCAGACCCAGCTGCCTGGAGCTTTTGGTTAGGTGCTGGAGGTTGTAGACCCGGCTTGGAGCTTCCCTGACTGGGCTGTAGGTCTTAGACAAGGCCTGGAGCTGTACTGACCGGGCTGGAGCTGTTGGTTAGGTGCTGGAGGTGGTAGACCCGGCTTGGAGCTGTCATGACCGGGCTGTAGGTCTTAGACAAGGCCTGGAGCTGTACTGACCGGGCTGGAGCTGTTGGTTAGGTGCTGGAGGTGGTAGACCCGGCTTGGAGCTGTCATGACCGGGCTGTAGGTCTTAGACAAGGCCTGGAGCTGTACTGACCGGGCTGGAGCTGTTGGTTAGGTGCTGGAGGTGGTAGACCCGGCTTGGAGCTGTCATGACCGGGCTGCAGGTCTTAGACAAGGCCTGGAGCTGTCATAACCGGGCTGGAGCTGTTGGTTAGGTGCTGGAGGTGGTGGACCCGGCCTGGAGCTGTCATGACCGGGCTGGAGCTGTTGGTTAGGTGCTGGAGGTGGTAGACCCGGCTTGGAGCTGTCATGACCGGGCTGCAGGTCTTAGACAAGGCCTGGAGCTGTACTGACCGGGCTGGAGCTGTTGGTTAGGTGCTGGAGGTGGTAGACCCGGCTTGGAGCTGTCATGACCGGGCTGTAGGTCTTAGACAAGGCCTGGAGCTGTCATAACCGGGCTGGAGCTGTTGGTTAGGTGCTGGAGGTGGTAGACCCGGCTTGGAGCTGTCATGACCGGGCTGCAGGTCTTAGACAAGGCCTGGAGCTGTCATAACCGGGCTGGAGCTGTTGGTTAGGTGCTGGAGGTGGTGGACCCGGCCTGGAGCTGTCATGACCGGGCTGGAGCTGTTGGTTAGGTGCTGGAGGTGGTGGACCCGGCTTGGAGCTTCCCTGACTGGGCTGTAGGTCTTAGACAAGGCCTGGAGCTGTACTGACCGGGATGGAGCTGTTGGTTAGGTGCTGGAGGTGGTGGACCCGGCTTGGAGCTTCCCTGACTGGGCTGTAGGTCTTAGACAAGGCCTGGAGCTGTCATAACCGGGCTGGAGCTGTTGGTTAGGTGCTGGAGGTGGTAGACCCGGCTTGGAGCTGTCATGACCGGGCTGTAGGTCTTAGACAAGGCCTGGAGCTGTCATAACCGGGCTGGAGCTGTTGGTTAGGTGCTGGAGGTGGTGGACCCGGCCTGGAGCTGTCATGACCGGGCTGGAGCTGTTGGTTAGGTGCTGGAGGTGGTGGACCCGGCTTGGAGCTTCCCTGACTGGGCTGTAGGTCTTAGACAAGGCCTGGAGCTGTACTGACCGGGCTGGAGCTGTTGGTTAGGTGCTGGAGGTGGTGGACCCGGCTTGGAGCTTCCCTGACTGGGCTGTAGGTCTTAGACAAGGCCTGGAGCTGTCATAACCGGGCTGGAGCTGTTGGTTAGGTGCTGGAGGTGGTAGACCCGGCTTGGAGCTGTCATGACCGGGCTGTAGGTCTTAGACAAGGCCTGGAGCTGTACTGACCGGGCTGGAGCTGTTGGTTAGGTGCTGGAGGTGGTGGACCCGGCTTGGAGCTGCCCTGACTGGGCTGTAGGTCTTAGACAAGGCCTGGAGCTGTCATGACCGGGCTGGAGCTGTTGGTTAGGTGCTGGAGGTGGTAGACCCGGCTTGGAGCTGCCCTGACTGGGCTGTAGGTCTTAGACAAGGCCTGGAGCTGTACTGACCGGGCTGGAGCTGTTGGTTAGGTGCTGGAGGTGGTGGACCCGGCTTGGAGCTGCCCTGACTGGGCTGTAGGTCTTAGACAAGGCCTGGAGCTGTCATGACCGGGCTGGAGCTGTTGGTTAGGTGCTGGAGGTGGTAGACCCGGCTTGGAGCTGCCCTGACTGGGCTGTAGGTCTTAGACAAGGCCTGGAGCTGTACTGACCGGGCTGGAGCTGTTGGTTAGGTGCTGGAGGTGGTAGACCCGGCTTGGAGCTGTCATGACCGGGCTGTAGGTCTTAGACAAGGCCTGGAGCTGTACTGACCGGGCTGGAGCTGTTGGTTAGGTGCTGGAGGTGGTGGACCCGGCTTGGAGCTGCCCTGACTGGGCTGTAGGTCTTAGACAAGGCCTGGAGCTGTCATGACCGGGCTGGAGCTGTTGGTTAGGTGCTGGAGGTGGTAGACCCGGCTTGGAGCTGTCATGACCGGGCTGCAGGTCTTAGACAAGGCCTGGAGCTGTCATAACCGGGCTGGAGCTGTTGGTTAGGTGCTGGAGGTGGTGGACCCGGCCTGGAGCTGTCATGACCGGGCTGGAGCTGTTGGTTAGGTGCTGGAGGTGGTAGACCCGGCTTGGAGCTGTCATGACCGGGCTGCAGGTCTTAGACAAGGCCTGGAGCTGTACTGACCGGGCTGGAGCTGTTGGTTAGGTGCTGGAGGTGGTGGACCCGGCTTGGAGCTTCCCTGACTGGGCTGTAGGTCTTAGACAAGGCCTGGAGCTGTACTGACCGGGCTGGAGCTGTTGGTTAGGTGCTGGAGGTGGTAGACCCGGCTTGGAGCTGTCATGACCGGGCTGCAGGTCTTAGACAAGGCCTGGAGCTGTCATAACCGGGCTGGAGCTGTTGGTTAGGTGCTGGAGGTGGTGGACCCGGCCTGGAGCTGTCATGACCGGGCTGGAGCTGTTGGTTAGGTGCTGGAGGTGGTGGACCCGGCCTGGAGCTGTCATGACCGGGCTGGAGCTGTTGGTTAGGTGCTGGAGGTGGTGGACCCGGCTTGGAGCTTCCCTGACTGGGCTGTAGGTCTTAGACAAGGCCTGGAGCTGTACTGACCGGGCTGGAGCTGTTGGTTAGGTGCTGGAGGTGGTGGACCCGGCTTGGAGCTTCCCTGACTGGGCTGTAGGTCTTAGACAAGGCCTGGAGCTGTACTGACCGGGCTGGAGCTGTTGGTTAGGTGCTGGAGGTGGTAGACCCGGCTTGGAGCTGTCATGACCGGGCTGCAGGTCTTAGACAAGGCCTGGAGCTGTCATAACCGGGCTGGAGCTGTTGGTTAGGTGCTGGAGGTGGTGGACCCGGCCTGGAGCTGTCATGACCGGGCTGGAGCTGTTGGTTAGGTGCTGGAGGTGGTAGACCCGGCTTGGAGCTGTCATGACCGGGCTGCAGGTCTTAGACAAGGCCTGGAGCTGTACTGACCGGGCTGGAGCTGTTGGTTAGGTGCTGGAGGTGGTAGACCCGGCTTGGAGCTGTCATGACCGGGCTGTAGGTCTTAGACAAGGCCTGGAGCTGTCATAACCGGGCTGGAGCTGTTGGTTAGGTGCTGGAGGTGGTAGACCCGGCTTGGAGCTGTCATGACCGGGCTGCAGGTCTTAGACAAGGCCTGGAGCTGTCATAACCGGGCTGGAGCTGTTGGTTAGGTGCTGGAGGTGGTGGACCCGGCCTGGAGCTGTCATGACCGGGCTGGAGCTGTTGGTTAGGTGCTGGAGGTGGTGGACCCGGCTTGGAGCTTCCCTGACTGGGCTGTAGGTCTTAGACAAGGCCTGGAGCTGTACTGACCGGGATGGAGCTGTTGGTTAGGTGCTGGAGGTGGTGGACCCGGCTTGGAGCTTCCCTGACTGGGCTGTAGGTCTTAGACAAGGCCTGGAGCTGTCATAACCGGGCTGGAGCTGTTGGTTAGGTGCTGGAGGTGGTAGACCCGGCTTGGAGCTGTCATGACCGGGCTGTAGGTCTTAGACAAGGCCTGGAGCTGTCATAACCGGGCTGGAGCTGTTGGTTAGGTGCTGGAGGTGGTGGACCCGGCCTGGAGCTGTCATGACCGGGCTGGAGCTGTTGGTTAGGTGCTGGAGGTGGTGGACCCGGCTTGGAGCTTCCCTGACTGGGCTGTAGGTCTTAGACAAGGCCTGGAGCTGTACTGACCGGGCTGGAGCTGTTGGTTAGGTGCTGGAGGTGGTGGACCCGGCTTGGAGCTTCCCTGACTGGGCTGTAGGTCTTAGACAAGGCCTGGAGCTGTCATAACCGGGCTGGAGCTGTTGGTTAGGTGCTGGAGGTGGTAGACCCGGCTTGGAGCTGTCATGACCGGGCTGTAGGTCTTAGACAAGGCCTGGAGCTGTACTGACCGGGCTGGAGCTGTTGGTTAGGTGCTGGAGGTGGTGGACCCGGCTTGGAGCTGCCCTGACTGGGCTGTAGGTCTTAGACAAGGCCTGGAGCTGTCATGACCGGGCTGGAGCTGTTGGTTAGGTGCTGGAGGTGGTAGACCCGGCTTGGAGCTGCCCTGACTGGGCTGTAGGTCTTAGACAAGGCCTGGAGCTGTACTGACCGGGCTGGAGCTGTTGGTTAGGTGCTGGAGGTGGTGGACCCGGCTTGGAGCTGCCCTGACTGGGCTGTAGGTCTTAGACAAGGCCTGGAGCTGTCATGACCGGGCTGGAGCTGTTGGTTAGGTGCTGGAGGTGGTAGACCCGGCTTGGAGCTGCCCTGACTGGGCTGTAGGTCTTAGACAAGGCCTGGAGCTGTACTGACCGGGCTGGAGCTGTTGGTTAGGTGCTGGAGGTGGTAGACCCGGCTTGGAGCTGTCATGACCGGGCTGTAGGTCTTAGACAAGGCCTGGAGCTGTACTGACCGGGCTGGAGCTGTTGGTTAGGTGCTGGAGGTGGTGGACCCGGCTTGGAGCTGCCCTGACTGGGCTGTAGGTCTTAGACAAGGCCTGGAGCTGTCATGACCGGGCTGGAGCTGTTGGTTAGGTGCTGGAGGTGGTAGACCCGGCTTGGAGCTGTCATGACCGGGCTGTAGGTCTTAGACAAGGCCTGGAGCTGTACTGACCGGGCTGGAGCTGTTGGTTAGGTGCTGGAGGTGGTGGACCCGGCTTGGAGCTGCCCTGACTGGGCTGTAGGTCTTAGACAAGGCCTGGAGCTGTCATGACCGGGCTGGAGCTGTTGGTTAGGTGCTGGAGGTGGTGTGTCTGTATATATGGTTTATGGAGCCAATTGACCTGACTACTCACCAGCACTACGAGAACCTAAGGGGATTAGCAGGACTATGCTACGGTCCTCATAAACCAAGATTTTGTATTTTAATTTTTAGCATATAAAGAGCATAATTTCATTGTTTTTCTGAAGTCCTTTTAATGCTCAATGATAATATATCATGCACATATCAAGTTTTTTTAAATTCTTAGCTTTTAAAGACCATAAATTGAAAGTTTATTTGACGTCCATATAATACCCCAACCTGACTTCTTGTGTATGGAGTGTATGATGTGCTCCCCCTACCCTACTCTGGCGGTATTGAAGGCTCCATTGTGATTGGTTCTTTATGGGGACACGTGCGGGATATGTGTCCGGGCATGTTGAGTGATTTCGGAAGACATCTAATGGTAATGCGAAGAAGAAGGACCAAGAGAAAGTTCACTCCAAAGAAGACAAGAAAATATATTGGTAAGTATCTAGTCCTTGTTAAATATACGTTATCAAGTATTTTCTGAATGGAACTTAGCCCCGGCCTGGAGGATTTATCCCCGGGCTGGATGATATGGGGACCGGGCTATTGGGTTTTGGAGCTGGCTGTGGAACTTAGCCCCAGCCTTGGTGAGTTTTCCCCGGCCTGGATGAGTTGGGGGGTGTAGTCCGAGGAGGGGTGCTTAAGAGTGGGTCCGAGATGTGGGCTGTGTGTCCCCGGAGGTCCAGAGGAGTCAGGGGGGCGAGTGTGTGCAAGTAGGGCCGGGGTAGGAGTGCCCTGAGCCGGGTAGTGTAAGTGGAGTAGAGGGTGGGTCATTGTGGTGGATGTCGGTGCGGAGCTGGTAGCTTTAGGAGCAGGCTGGTCAGAGGAGGTCCAGAGGAGCCAGGGGGGCGAGTGTGTGCACGTAGGCCGGGGTAGGAGTGCCCTGAGCCGGGTAGTGTAAGTGGAGTAGAGGGTGGGTCATTGTGGTGGATGTCGGTGCGGAGCTGGTAGCTTTAGGAGCAGGCTGGTCAGAGGAGGTCCAGAGGAGCCAGGGGGGCGAGTGTGTGCACGTAGGCCGGGGTAGGAGTGCCCTGAGCCGGGTAGTGTAAGTGGAGTAGAGGGTGGGTCATTGTGGTGGATATCGGTGCGGAGCTGGTAGCTTTAGGAGCAGGCTGGTCAGAGGAGGTCCAGAGGAGCCAGGGGGGCGAGTGTGTGCACGTAGGCCGGGGTAGGAGTGCCCTGAGCCGGGTAGTGTAAGTGGAGTAGAGGGTGGGTCATTGTGGTGGATGTCGGTGCGGAGCTGGTAGCTTTAGGAGCAGGCTGGTCAGAGGAGGTCCAGAGGAGCCAGGGGGGCGAGTGTGTGCACGTAGGCCGGGGTAGGAGTGCCCTGAGCCGGGTAGTGTAAGTGGAGTAGAGGGTGGGTCATTGTGGTGGATGTCGGTGCGGAGCTGGTAGCTTTAGGAGCAGGCTGGTCAGAGGAGGTCCAGAGGAGCCAGGGGGGCGAGTGTGTGCACGTAGGCCGGGGTAGGAGTGCCCTGAGCCGGGTAGTGTAAGTGGAGTAGAGGGTGGGTCATTGTGGTGGATGTCGGTGCGGAGCTGGTAGCTTTAGGAGCAGGCTGGTCAGAGGAGGTCCAGAGGAGCCAGGGGGGCGAGTGTGTGCACGTAGGCCGGGGTAGGAGTGCCCTGAGCCGGGTAGTGTAAGTGGAGTAGAGGGTGGGTCATTGTGGTGGATGTCGGTGCGGAGCTGGTAGCTTTAGGAGCAGGCTGGTCAGAGGAGGTCCAGAGGAGCCAGGGGGGCGAGTGTGTGCACGTAGGCCGGGGTAGGAGTGCCCTGAGCCGGGTAGTGTAAGTGGAGTAGAGGGTGGGTCATTGTGGTGGATGTCGGTGCGGAGCTGGTAGCTTTAGGAGCAGGCTGGTCAGAGGAGGTCCAGAGGAGCCAGGGGGGCGAGTGTGTGCACGTAGGCCGGGGTAGGAGTGCCCTGAGCCGGGTAGTGTAAGTGGAGTAGAGGGTGGGTCATTGTGGTGGATGTCGGTGCGGAGCTGGTAGCTTTAGGAGCAGGCTGGTCAGAGGAGGTCCAGAGGAGCCAGGGGGGCGAGTGTGTGCACGTAGGCCGGGGTAGGAGTGCCCTGAGCCGGGTAGTGTAAGTGGAGTAGAGGGTGGGTCATTGTGGTGGATGTCGGTGCGGAGCTGGTAGCTTTAGGAGCAGGCTGGTCAGAGGAGGTCCAGAGGAGCCAGGGGGGCGAGTGTGTGCACGTAGGCCGGGGTAGGAGTGCCCTGAGCCGGGTAGTGTAAGTGGAGTAGAGGGTGGGTCATTGTGGTGGATGTCGGTGCGGAGCTGGTAGCTTTAGGAGCAGGCTGGTCAGAGGAGGTCCAGAGGAGCCAGGGGGGCGAGTGTGTGCACGTAGGCCGGGGTAGGAGTGCCCTGAGCCGGGTAGTGTAAGTGGAGTAGAGGGTGGGTCATTGTGGTGGATGTCGGTGCGGAGCTGGTAGCTTTAGGAGCAGGCTGGTCAGAGGAGGTCCAGAGGAGCCAGGGGGGCGAGTGTGTGCACGTAGGCCGGGGTAGGAGTGCCCTGAGCCGGGTAGTGTAAGTGGAGTAGAGGGTGGGTCATTGTGGTGGATGTCGGTGCGGAGCTGGTAGCTTTAGGAGCAGGCTGGTCAGAGGAGGTCCAGAGGAGCCAGGGGGGCGAGTGTGTGCACGTAGGCCGGGGTAGGAGTGCCCTGAGCCGGGTAGTGTAAGTGGAGTAGAGGGTGGGTCATTGTGGTGGATGTCGGTGCGGGGCTGGTAGCTTTAGGAGCAGGCTGTGGAACTTAGCCCCAGCCTTGGTGAGTTTTCCCCGGCCCTGATGAGTTGGGGACCGGGGTATTGGGTTTAGGAGCTGGCTGTGGAACTTAGCCCCAGCCTGGGTGGTTCTTTGTAGGTTCAAGTATTGTCTGTTTATCTTTCAGAGTGACACTGGGAAGGACCAAAGGCAGGAGATGGCACAAGAAAAAAACAACCCAGACTCAGACCCAGACTATGTGGGTGATGAAGATTTAGATGAGCTCCCCCATCCAAATATATGGCTGACACAAAAGTCGGATACAAGTCTTGCTCCTGCTTCTAGTGCACCGGGAACCAGCCAGCAAGGTAGTTCTTCATACACCTCAGAGTTGCATTCAGAGAATGGTCCACGAAGAGGAGACCCACAGCGGACAAGTTCCATAAATTACTGCTTTGTCTGCGGTAAGCCCCAGAAGAAAATATCGAGACATCTTAAAACACACAAGACCAATGCAGAGATTGTACAAGTCTTTTCCCTTACTGATGTCAAGGAGCGCAACAAACGGATTGAAAAAATTAGGAATAAAGGGAACTTTTTACATAATCAAGCAGTATTACAAAGTGGGAAAGGGCAATTGAAAGTGAAGCGACGATGCAAAAAAAAAGCTTTGGATGGAAAGTTTATTCACTGCATGTATTGTCAAGGCATGTTTCTCCGCAAAGAACTATGGAGGCATACTCGCAGGTGCCCTCACAAACCCGAAGATGCAAACCAAGAAGAGACGTCTGGAAGGAGAAGGATCCTCGGCTCTGCATCAGCTCAGGATGCCGCCTTATGTGCGCAAATCTCGGGTGGGGTTTGGAAGCTTCTCAGTGTTATGAACGTGGATGAAGTTGGATCAGTTGTGCGAAATGACTTCTGTATTCTCCAGTTTGCCCAGTCACTTTACAACATTCATGGACAGGATACAACAAAGTATGAATACATAAGACAAAAACTGAGAGAAGTGGGACGTCTGCTGCTGTGCTTGCGGACAGATTTCTCTGTGCCGACCCTGGAAGATGCTGTTAGGCCTGCAAACTTTGAGAAAGTGGTACAAGCGGTCAAAAAGGTAGCAGGTTTTAATGATGACAATCTTTCGTACAAAACCCCGAGCCTTGCTCTTAAACTCGGCCACACACTGAATAAGATCTGCGACATCATCCACTGCCGGGGCTTGATGGCAGAAGATGAGAAGCTGGTGAAGTATACTGAAACATTTAAGAAGTTGCTCAGTACCAAGTGGAAAGAATATGTATCTCACAATGCCCTTAACACACTGAGTGATGCCAAGTTTAATAAACCGTTAACCTTACCATTCACTGAAGATGTTGTGAAACTTCACAAGTTTTTGGAAAAGGCAGCAGAAGAGGCCACAAGCAAACTGCAAGAAACAGATGATGCTCAAACTTATGCCCGTCTTGCCATGGTGTTGCTCACACAAATCATTGTGTTCAACCGTCGGCGAGCTGGAGAGGTTTCCAAAATGCCTCTGAAACATTTTCTGGAGAGGGATAATCAACAACTTCATGCGGATGTAAGCCTTGGTTTATCGGACACAGAAAAGAAGCTCTGCCGGTATCTAAGTCGCGTGGAAATTATGGGTAAAAGAGGGAGAAAAGTTGCAGTTCTTCTCCCCCGACCTGTTGTCAATGGTCTTACACTACTCACAAATAAGAGGAAAGAATGTGGTGTGTCTCCCTCAAACCCATTCTTATTTGCACGACCCAAAGCACCAACCCATTATAGAGGAAGTGACTGCCTGAGACGTTTCTCCACACAGTGCGACACAAAGTACCCCGAGCACCTCCGGTCGACGGGTCTCAGGAAACATGTGGCCACGCTATCTCAAGTCTTAAACCTCCAGGAGAATGAGCTGGATCAGGTGGCAGACTTCCTTGGACATGATATCCGCGTACACAGGGAATTCTACAGACTGCCTGTTCCAACAACACAACTTGCAAAGATATCCAAAGTATTGCTTTTAATGGAGAAGGGATCCATTTCCTCGCTAAAAGGAAAGACGCTGGAGGAGATTGAACTTGAAGGTTTGTTAAATGTATCTCTTATCTGGGTGTGCATGTAGGGCCGGGGTAGGAGTGCCCTGAGCCGGGTAGTGTAAGTGGAGTAGAGGGTGGGTCATTGTGGTGGATGTCGGTGCGGAGCTGGTAGCTTTAGGAGCAGGCTGGTCAGAGGAGGTCCAGAGGAGCCAGGGGGGCGAGTGTGTGCACGTAGGCCGGGGTAGGAGTGCCCTGAGCCGGGTAGTGTAAGTGGAGTAGAGGGTGGGTCATTGTGGTGGATGTCGGTGCGGGGCTGGTAGCTTTAGGAGCCGGCTGGGGATCTTAGCCCCAGCCTTGGTGAGTTTTCCCAGGCCTGGTGGCTTTAGGAGCGGGCTGATTGAATTGAATCCCCCTTTTGTTTTTAGATGAAATTCCCATCAGTGCAGATGAGGCCGAAGAGGAGAGTCACAGTGACTCGGGGGACTCTGCTGAGAAACAAGCGGCAACTGTGGTTATAGATGATGACCCGATCGACATAGCTGATGGAGATACCTCTGATTTTGAAGGCAAGTTCTTCTGTTTACTCTTGTAGTAGTCTTGCTCTGACTTATTCACATTGTTTTGTTTAAATTAATTCCTAATTTTCCTTTTCAGAGGCAGCACAGAGGCCTGCAAAGCAACCTGGACCAAAACGCAGAGTGACAAAAAGAGCATGGTCAAAGACTGAAGAAGCAGCTGTAATGCGGCATTTTAAAAAACACATCAAGAGAGGAAAACTGGCCACAAAAAATGAAGTAACTCAGTGTAAGCAAGCAGAAATGGCCTTAAGTCAGAGAACACTGCAGAATATAAGAGACTTTGTGAGAAATCGTGGACTAGCACATAAAAGACAACTAAAGGTAAAAGATGGATAAGCATGGAGTGTATGTATGAAGAACATTAAAACTTTTCCAGCCTCTAATTGTGGTTCATCCATCCATCCATTTTCTCCCACTTGTCCGTTGCCGGGTCGTGGAGGCAGCCGTTGGAGCTGCCCAAATCACATAGCACCAGTCCCCTATGGCTCCTCCTGCAGGTGGTGGGTCCACGGAAGGACGGCCTCATGGTTCCAAACGGGCCTGTTGGTCTCTCATAGGGGAATTGTGGTTCAGTTATGTTTAAAGTCCTCATAATTCATCTTTGGTCCTCATGAACCACCTTCTGGTCGGTGGCTGTGTATAGACAACCGTAGCTGATACAAGGATGTTAAATAGACCTAAATTTTTTTCAGATTTTTTACAGTTAGTCTATCCAGAGCTTATCTCTCTAGGACCTTGGGAAACCATAGTCCTCTTAAACCACACCAGGGTTGGTTTTTCCAAAAGGTCAACATAAACCATAAAACCACGTATGTGTGTGTGTGTGTGTGTGTGCGTGTGCGTGTGCGTGTGTGTGTGTAGGTGTGTGTATATATAATAATTATTTATTATTATTATTATTTACTTTATTAACCCAGGAAAGTCCCACTGAGATGAAAAATCTCTTTTACAGGGGAGTCCTGGCCCCAGAGGGCAACCTTATTGTATATGGTTTTAGTGGTAGGGGAAACCAGAGGAAACTTACGCAGACACAGGGAGAACATGCAAACTCCACACAGAAAGGCCCCATCCAGGTGGGAATCAAACCCGCAACCCTCATGTTGTGAGGCATGAGCACTAACTGCTGCACCACCATGCCTGCCGGGCTGAGACTAAATCAAATTATTTGCAATATATTGCAGTACTTCTTTGTTGTGATATGTATATTGTGACAGAAACTATGTATTGATCCTCAATTATAGAATAATTTTTTTTTAGATTTGGTGCTGATTGGCTTTCTTTTTTCTTTTTCTAATTTGTGCTTTTTAAAATTTTTAATCAATATCTAACTGATTTATTTTGTTTTTTTGTTTGGAAACACAAACCGCCTTTGCTCTGCCTGATCCTGTCAGACCTCGGAAGCTAAGGAGGGAAGGGCCTGGCTGGTACTTGGGTGGGAGACCGTTTGGGAACACCAGGAAGCCTGGGTCAATGTAGTGTGTGTGTGAGTGAGTGGTCGCTGATGGCGCAGACTTGTCGCCTCGCTTACCATCACCGAGTATGGAGCGAATGAATGATGCACGAAATTGTAAAGCGCCTGTGAGCGTCTGGAAAAGTGCTATATAAGATTAGTGCATCATCATGCATCACAGCTTGCACTTTCTTATTAAATTCATTTGGGGTAAAATATCGCAGTTTGTTATAATGAAAAATCATACATTTCATACTTCATGCATTGGAATATATTGTATCGCAATACGCATCATATCGGGCCCTCAGTATCAGTGATACGTATTAGATCATGACAAAAGTATATCATCCCAGCCCTACTGTAGTGTATATTGTATATTGTGTAAACAAATCATACCAGTGCTTTCATCTTTTAATAAACATTTCATCAGTACCACCCCGAGCAAACTCAATGCACGTGAAGAACTGAACTGAGCAAAGTCATACACATGTTGGGGTCACAGGGAATCAGGTACAGGCAACGGCGCCGATCCCATTGGTGCAGCGGGCCTTAAGCACTGAGCTTTCTTTCATTTTTTTCTCAAGTGCGAGCGTCAGTCTCTTACAGTAATATAGGTGCAGCTGCAGAGCGACTTATAAGCAAGAGTTTGTAAGATCGAACCTGACACTCGTCTAATTGTTTTTTTAATTATTATTTTGGTTTGGTTGTTTGACTGGGCACCCACTGGAAAAAAACATAAATCGGCGCTTATGGGTACAGGAGTTTTAGGTTGTCAAATCTCGGCTTAGTCTATTGTCACTTTAACTACATGTGTAATTACTGTAACTTTTTCCTGGTGTAACTCCTTTGTCATTTGACTCCTCACCGCTATAAACAAAATGGGATCAGTCAATTGTCTTGTTAAACATTGCAACAAGATGCACTGAGATATAAGACTCTGAACTGAAATATAGGACTCTAAACACGAACCTCCAGGTCAGCCTAACTTTTTACGCACTGGTTCTCAAACCTTTCACTGCACACATTAAATATCTGACCTTTCAAGTATCACCAGATCATATCAAGACCAAAGTGGGGCTAAAGTTGACTAAATTTAGTCTAAAGTAAATATAAACCACAACTAAACCAGATAAAAAAAACTGAAATAGATGGATCATTAAAGCATTCATGAAATCACCTGAAGAAGTCCAAGTACCAACAGTTTCTCTGGTTCAGTCCCGTACATCTTGATAATACTGATTTTATTCCATCGAAACTTTGAAAGGATAATTGGACCATATCACATTCATTTTGCACGGAAGGATTTTTGACTGAGGGCCCAGCACATTTGTCCACAAACTGTGAACATTTTGGCGTCGAGACAAACCGCTGCTTCTCTGTTTGTATCGGCCCCTCTCCAACTATCAAAAGCAGACAAGACACAAAATCATATTGCTATAATCCGACAGCAGAGAACAGCGAGGAGCAAAGCGCTCTGTGGAGGAGACACGGGCCATTATGGGTAGTTTGAGTCACAAAAGCCCAGTCGAAATATCACACGAGGGGTTTTGTCGGCGACGCAGAAAAGATTCAAAGGATGCGGCGTTGTTTGCATGTAGCGGTCACAGCTCTCGGAGAAATCCCCTCTTTGAGCGCACTGGTCCGGGATCTTACTCTGCGCTTGATAATCCCTCATTGGATCTTTTGTGCCGCAGTTGTTGGAATAGTAATGCTCTATAATCCGCCTTTTGGTAAACCTGTGATTTTTTTTTATATTTAGAAAAAGAGCCTAAAACGTAGTTTAAAGTGCAATACGACACACACCTACAATATTTTCCACTTTCAAGTAACTCAGACCGCTTTACATCGCATTGTTCATTCAGCGACTCTGACCACCCTGGCATAGGCGACCAAGGCAAGGCAAGGTAGAGCACAATTCATACACAAGGCAATTCCAAGTGCTTCACAGTTGCATAAAATGAAAAGAAAGCAGATCAAATCAATCCATAAAACATCAACATGAAACTTAATTCATTGCAGTAAAAGGCAAGAGTGCAGATAAAATACTTTCAGTTTTCATATGCTCGGGTAAAAAGAGCAGTTATCAGCCTGGATTTGAACATTGTCAGAGTGTGAGGCCCGTCTCACATCCTCATGAAGACTGTTCTAAATTTTAGCTGCATGAAACGCAGCCTCACCGTGTTTAGTCCTGACTCTGGGAACCACCAGGAGACCCCTCCCTGAAGTTCTCAGGGCCCGAGATGGTTCATACGGCTCTAGAGGTGTACTTTGGTGCACCAAATTAAATCAATCAATCAATGGTTTTGTATAGCCCAATATCACAACAGGAGTTGCCTCATAGGGCTGCAACAAACATTAAGGAAACAAAACAGAGCAGTAAATAAGACAATGTAAAGTTCCGGTGAATCAAATATCCAGGCAAACATAATATCCAAATAAGCGTCAGCAGTGGGTGGCGATGAGCGGCGCGGGTGTCCCCTGTCCTTAGACTCTCCAGCACGGCACGGAAAAACTCAAAAACCCGGTGGAAGAAACGAGAAACCTTGAGGAGAACCACAGAAGGAGAGATCCACTCCCATGGACGGACAGGCTATGGAGACCCAGGGCCGAAGGGGTCCCTCAGCAGACTGGCCAAGATCACAGACCGTCCAGTCCTTGTTGTCAACCCAGTAGGCAGGGTTCCTCCGTTCAGCCGGGTTCCTCCGTTCGATCTAGACAGGCACTCCCAAGGGGGAGTGGGACAGGAGACACCATGTGAATAGTAATAACCAGACTACAGATAAAATAAATATTGTATCATAATAAGACAAAGTTTGCAGTAAGAAGAAGAGGATAGCGCTCAGTGTACCGTACTTCCCACAGCAGTGTTTCTCCTAGGGCAGCTTTACTTCAGGCTGTGGGTTAGAGCTTTACCTAACTGACCTGATCGTAAGATAATTCGAAGAGGTACGTTTTGAGCCTAGTCTTAAATGTAGGGACTGTACATTAGAGTTATTGTATGAGTTATACAAGAATAACTCTATCAAACACTAAGCCCAACATGTCTAGCCCAGTGACAGTCTGCAATTGTTGAAGCTGGAACTCAACTGCCTTCCTTTCAGGTATAAGGCGACCGTGCTTCCACCACCTCACAGGGATGAAGAGATTTTATTAGACAGATTGAATATTGTCTAATTTGTGGACATTCATTTGTAGTCAGTGGGTTTAGCCGTTCTTCCCCAGACGCTGCAACCAACTTAATATTTGCCCCGTCCTTTTCGAACTCTGACAGTTTGCTCCGTCACAATGGGCCCAAAGGACACCTTGTCTGGCATATGCTCAGTTGATACGCGAGGACTTCCAAATAACTGGCAAAACGCAGCGGTTAATCATTTTTCCTGTGTCACCGTCTTCCTGTTTCTCTTCCTGTTCAATTTATACTTTATGAAAAACCTGTAGTATTGTCACACTTGGATATGTGCATTTTTGTGAGGTGTCGTATAGAATGGTGCATGTACATAATTATATACAGGCCGGTGATACTTGCGTCTGTTGGCTGTTTTTATGTGAACCTTCTTGAATTTTCAGACATCCATTGATTCAGACTACGGTCAGTTCAGATGGACACTCACTAGGAGCCACTTCCTGGTGTTTTCCAAAATGTTTTGTAAGTTACGTCCCGACAAATGTCTTTACCACACGCCCACTGTGCCCTACTTAAAGGGACTATACAGAAGTTTAACCACAAATAAATGTATACAAATTTAAAATGTCTTCCTCATACATGCTCCAGCAATGCCCTGGTGAGTAGAATGAGCCCTGGCCTTTTCACCTCGATTGCCTCTATATGCTGTAAAGTCACTTGACTAGAGAGTGCCTCGGGTCGAACAAGCAAACAGCGTAATGCGTGATGACGTCATGCGCGTTCAGGCTCAGCTGTAGCGTTAGCTGTAGCGTTAGCTGTATCTCCTCTATACTGACGCTGCCGAGCGAGTGGTAACTTCGGAAGGATGGATTTAGCGGAGAATAAAAGGAGACCGGCTTCAAGCACCATCGAAACTCCAGCCCAGACCCCGACTAACGAAAAGAAACAAAGAGTTTATTAGAGTGTGACAAAAAGGCAAAAGGCGAGTCTGATCGGTGTAGACAAAGAACCAGAGTAAACATCGGAAAATGTTGAGAGAATCACTGGGTCGTACAAAAGACCCACAGCTTATTTTTGCTTGAAAGGTAAAAAATTATGACTAAATATGTGGGGGAACAGTGTTGTTAATGCTTCAAAACAACGGTGTCCGACTGTCCGTGCATGTTGTACAAACTTCACTGAAACAAGCCATAAAATAATCATATTTGGAAGTTACCAAAATAGTTCATCTCATAGTTTTATACCTACAGAGAAGTTGTGTAGTATTAGTAGCTGTAGTGTCAGTAATAACAGTAATTGTGCAGTACCTACAAAACATTTGAGTAGTAACGGTGGTAATGGTGCTGTATTTACAATGGCAAAAATAATGCTGCTAATGTTAGCTTTTCTTGGCCGCAAAATAAGCATGACTGTTCACGGATTTATAATTAGAGAAACGACTTCAAAAAGTGGACATGTGCCGTTTACAATATAGTTTACGAGTTAGCTACACTAACTTTCTGCCCAGGGAATTGAAGAGACGATTTAGGCTTTTCCTAGTAGCATTTCTACTAGTGGAATTATTTTATTATTACAATTAGGCCTACGTTTATGCATACAAAGTATAGAAGTTGGGTTTTTTCACCTTCAAACGTCAATAATTCGTTTATCTGTATTACTTGGCTTCTTCACTCGATTCGCTTTGCTGCATTTGCTCAAGTATCGCATCTTATTCACTCAAACTGATTTGGTCTAAAAATCGTACAAAACAGTAACGTTTCTTCCCTCAGTTGAAGTCACGCCTGCAAATCTGTAAATTGACCAGGACGGGACTGTTATTTCTGGTGCTCGTAAAGCCTAAGCGCCTCATGCACGAGCTTATCATCGAGGCTGCAGTTACGCGTTTGGCCTGAGGGGGCAATTGCGAACACAAAACTGTCAAACTCCACATAGCCCCTTTAAGACCGTTTTAGTAAAGATTAGCCAATGCCAAAATCCTCCATTTATATATGCTTACCTAAAAGCACTGACTAGTGACAAGCCAAAGATGAATCCATCTTCTCCAGGCAGATCCCCCCACCCTGTCCCAGACACACACACACACACACACGCACACACAACCACCCCTCCCTTTAGCCTTTTTCTCCCCAGCCTCATTGTTTTCAATAAAGTGTCAAGACTGGCCATTTCGTAATCACATTTGTGACTTGGGATCTGGGATTCAGATGTAATCAATGTCTATTAGAATCGCAGGCTTATTGATTGAAAGGGGAGAGATGGTGTGAGTAATCTGCCATTTTCATTCTCGCTCGGGTTGCTATCACACGCTGGGCTCATATTTACATTCTGCGAACATATATCTATAAAAGCCTGTCTGAAAGTCACTTTGCTGGCACTGACTTTTGGTGACGGAGGAGAATATGAGGAATAAATTATGGGCTTTGGTATTCCTGCAAAGAGCTTGCATGAAAACTGCAATGCGTGTCAGGGCTGGAGTCCGAAACATCTTCATAAATCCATTTTAAACATGATCTGCAGGTGAAAATCACAGTCATGTCACTAACTGACAGGCGTCATGGTGGCGCAGGGGTTAAAACTCCTGCCTCACAACAACAAGGGCCTTTCTTTTTGGATTGTGGATGTCCAACCATTGTGCAGGTGTTCCTCGGTGCTCCAGTCTCACCATACTTTCACAGTGATGCTAAGAACCAGGGGTGGACTGACCACATGTCCATTCTGGAAGAGCACAGAAGCTGTGCCGACAGTCAGCGGAACCTGTGGAAGTTTGACCTCAGTCAGATGATCTGTGTAGAGAGCAAGCGGTGAGTAACAGTGTAGGGTACGCACACAGCAGGGCTTGATTATAAGATAATACAGGGGACTGTTGGCTACATAATAGGTTTCAAAAACACAACGTACTTTGTCAAAATAGAACCACTAAATCATGCAATATCCACAGCAAATCCAAATGGTATATTGTGTGATTTAGTATCCATTTAATTTTGCTGTGTAAAACATCACATTTCAGAGAGGATATACAGATGCAATAAGTTTAAAGCACATAAATAAAGTAGTGATGCCTCTATTTTATTTATTTATTTATTTAACAGCTCTGTTGTAGTTAATTGGTGACACAGCAATTGTGGAATAAAAAATATAGTAAATTGAAAATATGTCTATATTGAAGTGCACAGTTATGCTAATTTGGACGGGGCCGGACAGGTCCGAGACCAGGGCTGTTTTTTAGTCCCATCCGCCCCTGCTAAAAACTAGCTGGTATTCATGATTGCTCTTTACTTCTTTGACTGCCACTGACGGAAATTTTACATCATCAATACTTTTTTATATGAAAGAAGAGGGTGTGCTATACCTCAACTCATGCCAGTACCAGCCACATACAAACAAATCTTGAGATGGCTTCGGCCCTGCAGCGGCTGGCGACGAGCAGATGTTGCATTCGGCGAGAAAAATACTCATGGGCCTCAGGACGCTGCAGAGCAGGGGAAGAGCACGAATGAAATTCAGGAGGAAGAACCAAAACATATACAGCGGCTAGCCCCAGTGCAGACCCCAAACGATGACTCAATGAGACGCATTCAGAGTCAGATTGAGGAAGCGGATGAGAACAACTCGGATGACAATCCAGGAAACTCTGGGTGAATTTAAAAAAGGGGGCTGCGTTAAACCGACTGTCAGTGATGTGTGTCCCGTTATACATGAGAAAATGTAAAAAAATGCATCACACCAACGAAAAGTCCATGAAACTGGGCAGAGAAAAGCCTGAAAAAAAAAGCTAAATTAAAAATGGCCGACTTTGTAGCTTTCAAATATTTTTTTCCAGATGTTTTTCCAGTTGTTAAATATATTTCACAGTTACATTTATGATGCGGGAAGTCGTAATTTATTTTTGGGATGTTTCAAATACTTCAAAGCGTTATGAAATGTTGCTTGGGCAGCACGGTAGCACACGGTAGCGCAGCAGTTAGTGCTCGTGGTTCACAGCGAGAACGTCCCAGGTTCGAGTCCCACCTGGAAAAGGCCTTCCTGTGGGGAGTTTGCTTGTTCTCCCCGTGTCTGCGTAGGTTTCTCAAGCCAGGTGTTTCTGACCATCAGCCTGGCTCCACATCTGGAGATGGATCCACGAGCGCCGGTCTACACTGGCTGCTAAATGCTCCTACAGGTCGCACCAGCGGCCTTGAGGATGGGTTAAATGCAGAGAATGAATTTCCCTATACGGGGATTAATAAAGTATAACTTAACCTTAAAATAACTGAACAAATGTGTGATTTTCTCTTCTTTTTGCCTAAAAAGGACTTTCATTTACTAAGAAAGTCCCACTGAGATTAAGAATCGCTTTTTCCGGGGAGTCCTAACCCCAGAGGGGAACCTATTGTACATGTTTTCATTGGTAGGGGAAACCGGAGTAACCTGAGGAACGCAGACACAGGACGAACATGCAAACTCCATACAGAACGGACCCAGGAGCACTAACTGCTGCGCCACCTTGCCGACCGTTTTTGATTAAAACTAGCATCGTTCATTCGCCAATTAAAAAGTTACCGATAAACCAATAATAAAATACTTTTTTTTAGATCTTTGTTTTGGTAAATAGCATGTGGTTATCAGAGTAGTTTAACATCTTCTGTTGGCCAGCGAAGATGAATCGGTAGGCTGGGGGGTTGGCTGGCAGGCAAAGCGTTAAAAGGATGTGCACTAAGATGTTGATTGATGTATTGAAGAAATGTCCAATGGAGGTATCACAAATGTAATGTGTAATGTGATTAATGATGTGCTCTATAGGTTCAGCTTTGCCTATCTCCAAAGCACGTTATTTTAAATAAGGATAATCAATGAGAGAGTGGCTCAGGGCACGTGATTGGCTAATGATCCTTTCTGAACAGAACCTACAAAATTAGAAACTGCGTCAAAATGAAAGGGGATTATTAGCCATGTTTTGGAGGTTTATTGTCCTAAATCTGAGTTTAGCAAAGTGCTATAGTTTTAAAGGTTGGGCTTGACTATATTATCCATTGCTAGAGATTCTATGTGTTTGGTTTGTAATATTCCTCTGATCCAAATACTTCACAAATCCCTGCACCTCCCCCCAACCAAGTCCAAATGTGTGCTAGTGCTCAATTGACCACTTCACTGCCACCCTAGGGTTAGGGTTAAGGATTAGGGTTAGGGTTAACAATTATTTACATCCAAGTCTCAAAGCGTATTGACTGGTGAGCTTACAGTATATATGCCAGTGTGATACCTAATTTGAAAGCCAAGACCTTCTAGTTTCTAAAAATATGTGTGAGATCTGTGTGAGTGAAACACAACTTACGTTACATTTGCCGTTCTTAACCCTAATTATATCCTGATTAGGGTTAACTAACCCTAACCCTAGCCCCCCGATCAGGGGAGACGGCAGTTAAGGGGTTACACCCTGGAGATTCTGAGCTTCCAAATGAGGTACAAATAACAAATAATCAGGTGCGAGGAGAAGAGGAGGGTGAACATGTGCTTTTGTTTGGCTCACGTTTCTGTGTGGATAACCGCGTTCCTTGATTCCAGCGCCAGAACAGAACCATATTCTCTTTCTCTTGGGACACAGACAGTGTTTAACTCAAAGTGGGATAAATAAAGTTTGTAGTTTGATGAGGCTGCCAAGAGGAAGCAGCGCTCTTTGCGGTCAGGCCAGCTTGCAGCACCACGCCTCAGTCCACTTTTTTTTTATATGTCTAGACCAATGCTGTTCTTGCGTTAAGGCGAACCAGGCTGATTTCTGATTGGAGCGCTTTTAGGAGTACATGCTACATACTCTTTCAAATGCACTGTAAAATGTGTATTTTAGATATTACATTTTTTTAAACTATACACTTGGATATTAATTATGCGCTAATAAATAAATCAGTCAATGAAATACTACAATACTACATTTACCACTATTATTTTACCATTAGTATTGCAGTAATTTGATTTGATCTTGCATAGTGCTATGTTATGTAAAGCAATTTGTTTTCAAGTGTTTTAAATTGACAGATGTACTGCTCAAATGCGGAGGAAAAATGTGTATTTGTATGAGACAATACAATACCCTACGCGTAAACTGTGCCATTAGTGTGGCGTCACGGTGAAGCTAAACTTGACAAAAACCCAGGATGGTTTTTGAAAGTGCAGAACTATTTGGAAAAGCTGTCATTTTAATAATGAAAAAGATAGAACGGTTTCAGGGAACAGTGGGACTGTGTGAGCTCCTTAAGGTTATTCTAGGATAGAGAGAATACGAGATTTTGTGCTGGCCCTCACCAGAGAAGAGGTGCAGACTCCACAGTGGTCCCAGGACAACTCATTAAGTCTCCACTCCTGCTCCACTGGAGAAAGAGCGAAGGAGGGAGGGAGGGAGAGGACACTCAGCTCGACATGCCACTCACACAGCAGCTGCTTTGTGAATGTTGTAAACTCCCACGTATTCATTTTTAAAATAGATCATTTCAATTACATCATATATATATTTTTGTCGAATTTAACAATCGGTAAACTGGGTGATTTCTTTGTATTAGTTGGCAAGGTTCATTTAATTTTTTTACCTTGAAATTATACTTGCCATATTATACAGCCCTCTCCTGGAACCGCCACCTTAACGTGGTGGAGGGGTTTGAGCCCCTGAATGATCCTGGGAGCTCTGTTGTCGGGGGCTTCGTGCCCCTGGTAGGGTCTCCCATGGCAAACAGGTCCTAGGTGACGGGTCAGACAAAGAGCGGTTCAGAAGCCCCTTATGAGAGACCAACAGGCCCGGTTAGAACCATGAGGCCGTCCTTCTGTGGACCCACCACCTGCAGGAGGAGCCATAGTGGCTGGTGCAATGTGATTTGGGCAACTCCAACAACTGCCCCCACGACCCGGCAACGGACAAGTGGAAGAAAATGGATGGATATTATACAGCTCTTTTTTTGTGCAAATAATGTTAAAATGAGTGAAAATGGGCCTAACACAAGATACTGTGTAGTACACAGTGGCTGGCAGCCAGTACCTGCAGGTGAGTGAATGAATAATGTACAGTGGCTTCAAAACGTTAAAGTAAACAAATACACGTAGTTAAAGAAAGAGTTGAAACTATATGAACTATATAACTTGGAAAGACACTTCACCCCCGTTGCCTCCAGTGTCTGCGTACATTGGTACATGAATGACAGTGTGAATGGATGATTGGTTCCTTGCTGTAAAGCGCTTTAGGCCTAATGAAGGTAGAAAAGCGCTCTATAAGTTATGACAAATTACCATCTAACATTTTATCTTGACATTATGTGTTTGGAACTTTTATTCAATAGGAATTTTGGACAATAGAGACGCATTTCACAGCTAATTATATCACTTCATCAGGACTTTGGTGACTGAATCTCCCACTAGAAGTTGAAGTGGGGGAAGACACCTGCATAGACTGTAAAATTAAGAATAGACTGAGGGAGCAAGGCTTATAGCTGAGGCTCATTCATGCTAGCAATTTGGCTGGGTTTTTGGAGCCTGCTCCATCATTTAGAATAGGGTGAAAATAGATTTAAGTAGTGAGTAGTAAATGTAGTGAATAAAGGTTGATATTGGGCATGTTAAGACAAACACGTGGAGGTAAGAATGACAAGCCTGTGTTCAATAACGACTTTAAGAGGGGCAAAAAAGTTTGAATGGAAAGTTCATAGGAGCCAGGAACTTCCGGAGCTCTTTATGGTTATAGGAAGAAGTCGGCCACGATAAATCCATTCTTAATTTTACAGTCTATGGAAGACACACATAACAGTGAGCAGGTGTCATCACCACAGACTGTAGAAATGGACTTGAGAGTGACTTCCCCCATGGCGTTCAGCGCGGGCTAACTGAAGCTCATTCATGCTAGCAAATTGGGCTGGGTTTTCGGAGCCGGCTCCTACACTTAAAAGAGGCAGAAAAAGAAAAATATCACACAAAAGACAATGTTGCACGTTTTATGGCAAACCTGTGGAGGGAAGAATGACAAGCCTGTGGTCATTAATGAGGGGCAAAAAGGTTTCATTGGAAATGTCATTAAAACTTCCTGCCGCCATTTCCTATACTGGGCTTCCCGCAGTTAACAGCGATGCTACGTCCATGTTTTTCACTGTCTATAGTTGTCACAGATTTGACGCAGTTATCTTCCAAATTATTCTGTTGCTTCAGATCATGGCCTTTTTCGAACATTCATAAAAGTTTAGGTCCGTGGTAAGTCTTTACTTTTTCGAATAAAAGTATGAATATTTTCAAGCATGAGACTTCAACAAAGTAAGATAAGGATTCATACAGGGCAGCCTTGAATATACCTACAAAAGAACGTGGATATTCATTAAGTCTGGAGACTGTATTTCTCACCACACACTGATGAATGTTTGAAGGGAGCTCTTTCACATTGTACACTGACTGCCCTCTCACACAAACGCTACATGGCCTGACGTGGATTTATGTTCCCCCACAGCTCAAGAAGACAAGTGTCTGGAGACAGAAAAAAATAAAAATAAAGGCACAAATTCAAGCAAAGAATAGGAACACCACCGATTGTTCTCAAGTGAGGGACACACACACTCGTCCTGAGATAAGCGCACACAGTCTTGGCAGGAAATGGCTTATTGACTGGCCGCTGTAGGTATAGAGAATGGGGAGGGGGCACTGTTGATTTAGCCTCTGCACGCAACTCAGCACACCGCCTCTAATGGAAGAAGTCTAGCGTTTCTGTATTGACATATGCACGCGTGTAAAAAAAAAAGAAAAAAGGCACACGCTCTGCATAATCGCCCCGGCCTGATGAATGCCGATGAAGCGAGACTCTGCGGGCAACATCCTCCGTGATCATTGATAAGCATTGCGTTATTCCAATGGAAATGAAGCGTAGGATTAAATTTGGTTACTGTCCGGGGCTGAAGCGCGCCGCGTGTTTGTTGTTTGTTACAAGCGGCTGGGGAGAGAGGATGCCTTGAATGCGCATCTGTTTGATTTGGGAATTGGAAACCGTAAAGCGGTTTCTTCACACCGATAGGACATGTCTGGTAAATATTTTTGTTCATTTGTTTAGCGAAATTGTGGCTTTCCTTCCTCTTGCCTCCTTAATATCCTTTGCTGAATCAATCTTTCTTTGATTAAGTTTGAATCCAGATCTTTGCACTTTGAATTTTCTTGGCAAGTTTTGACAGATAATGTCATGCATGATATTCATTTGGTCAACAATTCTAAATTGGACCTTCATCCGTGTCTCACTTTAAGACTGTAAGACCTGTGTATTCCAGCTACGACATCAGATTTTCCGAGTGGCTTTACCTCTCGTCCACTTATTGCCTTTCAATCAGTATCTTTTTTCTATGATTTGTATTTTTTTTCAACGTGAGATATATTACAAGCGCAGGCACGATTTGGGCAAATGGAAAAGTGACGCATTGTGGGCCTAAACTTCCTTCCAACAACCTGCTCTCTCCAACTGCTCTCATCCGCTCTGTCGAGTCAATGGCTGAACAGTGTGGGGGGCGGGGGACTAAGAGAAAAGAGCCTCCTGTGTTCTTTACCCGGCCTCCTGACAACTCTACAGTGATCGATAATCAATCGCTAATCTTCCACATCTCTCACCTTGAATCCTCTTCTTTCTCCCCTCTTTATCTCTCTTTTCAAGCCCCCCCCTTCATGTCATTGAATCGCGAATAGAAACGTGTGCTGAGGACACTGCGGATCGTCAAAGCCGCAGAGGCAAACGTATACACTATTAAATATGGCGGTTATGTGGGCTCCGGCGGCTTACGTGTCTGCATATACTGGAACAAAAGGTTACTGAATAGGTTCAACTGGAATTGCTTTAGACTACCTGTAAACAAAATACACTTCCTGATCAAAAAAGGAGGCCACCTGGATTTAACTGTTGTGATCTGGGGGTGTGGCAGCTGGAATGCAATTTAGCATTCTGAGCAGAGATGCCCAAACCTCCCTCTCTACGCACACCTCCTCAGGCTGTTCTGGAGGGATCTTGAGGCGACACCAGGCCCCAGCTCAGAGACATGGTCCTTCCAGCATGTCCTAGGTCTGCCGCCAGGGCTACACTCAAAAGGACCAGGAGGCATCCAAAACAGATGCCCAACCCACCTCACCTGAAGGAGCAACAGCTCTACTGCGAGCTCCTCCCGGGTGAATGAGCTCCTCATCCTATCTGGAAGGGTGCGCCCTGTCACCCTGCCAGGGAAACTACATTTGTACCAAGATCTCATGACCATAGGTGATGGTGGGAACGTAGATCGGTCGGTAAATCAAGAGCTTTGCCCCCAGACTCAGCTCCATCTTCACAACAGTCCGATACAGTGACCGCATATGAAGCAAGCTCCTGCTGCCGTCATACAGGGAACGGACAGCCCTTAGCAGAGGGCCTTTAGATACTCCCATACTCCCGGAGCACCCTCCACAGGGCACCACGAGGGACACGGTCAAACGCAAAGCAGCTCCCCAACTGCACTGTAGACAGTGTATGTTCCACTAAAATATTTCGGCATAATGTTAGTCAAAGTTAAAAAAAAAAAGTGCGGTCTAAAACTCAATTAAAAGTTGTTTATGAGAGTACAACTATGATTAAAATGTCCAGGTAATTTTGTCGACTAAAAAAGACGAAATAAAAATGAAAGGAAGAGACTAAAATCCTTGTTGGTTTGCGTCTCATTTGGTTGAAAACAAATGAGGTTCTGCAATAGTTTTATCTATTACACAACAGAATTGAAAATGTGTACGAATCAAACCGCTTCAGCAGCAGAAGAAGAAACAACCAAACAAGGCGGGAGTACTTCAAACCTGCACGAATGAAGCAAAACACTATACTCTAGGTTTGTCCCGGACGAGGGAACAACATCACAACATGGATGAATGTGGACTGACATTGTTAAACCTCTTTGGTCGTTCTCTTTCCCGGCACAGCAAAATCATGCATCTTCGAAAATATATTCACTATCCCTCCATGCACTCGTATGTAATCCTCGTCGCAAACAAAGAACAGAATTATCCTCAGCTGTCATTTCGCCACTGCTGCTGTCTCTGAACAAAACAACATAGCCTGTCTCCAAACTGTCTTGTACGTTTCCTTTCAATCTCACTGATAACATCAAATCTTTTGTTTTTGTTGTTTACTCTATGGACATTTAGGAAGCAAATCTTTCACAGAATATGATTTAAAACTGGACCAACTATTTTGTCTACCTTAGGCTAACCCTATGGCATAGGGTATGAAGCAAAGTTTGTGTCTAAGCTTTTGCCCCTTTGGTAAATGGTTCATAACAGAATCCAACAATGATTTTCTTTGTGCTTTGAGAATAATTATCTCCTTGTTTGTAAACAGAATTATATCAGACTATACTTTGCACAAATTACAGTATATAACAATAATAGATCTGTATAGTATAGTATGAAGAAATGTTCACACAACATTTGTTTGCTAACAAAGCCTCTCCAGGTTAGAAGCAAAACATCCTAGGTAATAGGTAATAGGTACAGGGAAGATGAATTGAGGAAATCATAGCTTGAAGGCACACTGCGTATTTCGGATTTTACTGTTGCCACTAACACAAAACATGCTCCTAAGGACCAGCTCGACACAGAGGAGGCTATTTTTGCAGTGGGTAATCAAAGAATGGATTTGGATGAGGACATAACCGTATTTAAATCTTGTATTTGTCTGCTTTAGCCTACATCTCCATGGAGACGGGGTGGACCCATCATCCCCGCTTCCATAAAGTTACAGTCAAGTCTGAGGAAAGGTGAGCCGTTTACAGTATTTTCAAAATAATTAACCAATAAAGAACACATTTGTCTATGAAAAGTCCTGTATGACTGAGAGCTTATACAGACAATCACATCCTCTGGACGGCTCTGTGCCTGACAGCTGGAACCTGAGTTCTCCATGTCTGTTGGGCTGGGCCCCAGTCACTCTCATTATGATCTCGTTTACTCCTCTCTCTTTGTCCAACAGGCACCTTTGTAAAGGTGTTGGTAGAGGCGCTTCCATGTATGTCCTGTTACATCCCTCTGTGCTTTCCTGCCCTTGGGGGTCTCATCCGTACGAGCCAGGCGCGTCAGGGTTGAACGGTTTTCACACACTCACAACTCTACTATCATCCGGGCCATGCATGTTTTTATGTTTTAGGTCACACCGAGACCCATTTTCCCGCTGTGAGGCGTGATTGCACGTCATTGTTTTTGTTTCCTCTTTGTATAACTTGACATATGCACATAAGCCAAACCTTAGCCTACCTTGCCTGGTCAACCAACCACTCCAGCTTTTTGCATCTGTTCAAAAGCACGACCGTCTGGAAATTTTTTTACAGCGATCCAATCACAGAGCACTGTTACGACCGGAAGATTGAATCAACCACAAGAAAAGTGCCTCAGTTTGGCGACCCGACCCGATCCAAACCCGCACACATTAAAAAAATAGCGTCATGAGTCAGGCTGCAGCTGCCGTCACTCAAACGGGAGCGCGTCACGTGACCGCGAGTTTACAGTGGAGAATTAGCACTTGATGCTTCGTTTTGCTACTGCGCCGCTGAGGAATCTTTGAAATCGCTTATGGACTCATCAGGAAACGAGGAGCAGAAACTATCATGAGGCTTTACTTCTACCACGTCATGGACAACTCTTTCTGTCAAACTAAACGGAGTTTGGACTAACCTGACACGTTTACCCCATAAAACTAAACATTCAACAAAACACTGCCGAGTTAGTGTGGCATTTATGGATAATAATGCACTGTATGTTGTAAGCCAACAATGTCAACAAGTGCGCTTTGTAGTAACCCGACCCACCCGCACCCAAAGTTTACCGTATTTTTGAGGTACCCGATCCGACCGAATCCGCGGGTCAACCCGCGCATCACTAGTCTACGCTCTTCTGACCATTTTGCAATTGAAAAACTATTAACTTTCTTGTTTACAAAATACACTGATGCCGCCTGCATCATGTCTGGCTTTTCTGATTGGTTTATATACTTGTCAATCACGCCCATCAGGAATTCAAATAAATCACCCCTGATCCCAGTTACACATTTTTTTAAACAATAGGAAAGGCGTGTATTCTGACTGACATCATAAATTTGCTGACCTAAAAAAAAAAAATCATCTCCCCTGGTCCACATTTAATACTCTACTCTCTCCCCATCATAATCTACCCCATGTATCTGTGAGCGCTTTAAATGTTACAAGCTCAAGCGGTGACAGGAAATGAGGCTAAAGACACACGACACAGATCGAAGGTAAAATGCTCCTAGCTTACAATTTCCTGTCCGTTGTTTTTATGGCCTGTTTCCAGGTCTGACAACAACACACCAAATAAGATTTGGGACAGTTGTGTGACGGCGCCACCTGTTGTTGCAGCATGCTGGCTGGCTGTGCAGCGTGTCAGGTGGATCTATCATGTGTGGATGTGCGCGTGTCCTCCTGTGGCGGTTAGCCATGAAACAAGTCTCTCTCAACACCTGTCCAGCTGCTGAGAGAGGTCCACTTCTCACAGAGACGTAACAGTGTTAAGAAATACACGATGCAAGTTATACTGTAAAACAATCATGTTTAATACACACGAAAAAAAAAGAGATCTGTACTAATGCAAGTTTTTGTAAGGCCGATGACAATATTTTGGTATTTTAATTGGCCGATTTCTTGTCTATAATCCTATATGAGGTTTCTAAACTGTAAAATGTGTTGAACTGTGACAGCAGGGGGCGCTTTATTAGGGGCAAAAGGCTGATTCAACTTACATTAGAATCAGCAGCATGAAGGTCTCCCTCCACACCCACCATAACGGATATTCCTGTTTTTATCAGCAGAGAGCGTACCAAAGGTAAGAATACTCGCACTGTTAATACTAATAACCTCAGACCTCTCACCAAAGCTCAGTCATCACATACAGTGCCTTGCGAAAGTACTAATACACCTTGAACTTTTGCACATTTTGTCATGTTTACAACCCTATACGTAAAGATTTTATTTAGAATTTTTTACGGAAAGTTCACACACAAGTAACAGACAACTGATACATGATTCTGTTATTTTGCGAAAAGTGGGGCGTGCATAAGTATTCTTACAGCATGAATTAATACTTTGTGGAACCCCATTTTGCTGCAATAACAGCAGCAAGTCTTCTGGGGTTTGACTCTACAAAGTCTCACATCTAGAGACTGACATTTTAGCCCATTCCTCTTTACAAAACAACTCAAGCTCTGTCAAATTAGAAGGAGAGCGTTTGTGAACAGCAGTTTTCAGGTCTTTCCACAGATTTTCAATAGGATTTAGGTCAGGACTTTGACTGGGCCATTCTAACACATTAATATGATTGTTTTTAAACCATTCCATTGTAGATTTAGTTTTGTGTTTAGGGTCATTGTCCTGCTGGAAGGTGAATCTCAGCCCCAGCCTCAATTCTCTTGCTGACTCCAGGAGGTTTTCCTCCAAAATGTCTCTGTATTTGGCTCCATCCATCTTCCCAACTATTCTTACAATCTTCCCAGTCCCCGCTGAGGAAAAGCAGCCCCATAGCATGATGCTCCCCCCACCATATTTGACACTGGGGATGGTGCACTCAGGACGATGAGCAGTGTTAGGTTTGCTCCATACATAACGTTTTGCATTTGGGCCAAAAAGTTGAATTTTTGTCTCATCTGACCAAAGCACCTTCTTCCACATGGTAGCTGTGTCCTCCATATGACTTCTAGCAAACTTCAAACGGGATTTCTTCTGGCCTCTTTTCAATAATGGCTTTCTTCTTGCCACTCGTCCATGAAAGCCAGATTTGTGTAGAGTATGACTCTAGTTGTCCCATGTACAGATTCCCCCAGCTCAGTGGCAGTACGTCGCAGCTACTCCAGAATTATCTTGGGGCACTTGGTTGCATTTCTTACCAGTGCTCTCCTTGTTCAGTCTGTTAGTTTAGGTGGACGCCCGTGTCTTGGTAAGTTCGCAGTGGTGCTATACTCTTTCCATTTCCCAATGATAGATTGAACAGTGCTCCGTGAGATGTTCAAATCTTGGGAAATCTTTGTATAACTTAACGCTGCTTTAAACTTCTCCACAGCTTTATCCCTGACCTCTCTGGTGAGCTCCTTGGCCCTCATGATGCTGTTTAGTGACCAATACACTCTGACCATAGCTCTGAGGCCCTCACAGAACAGCTGTAATTATACTGAGAGTAGATCACACACAGGTGGCCTCTAATGGTTAGGGCTAGGTGTGAACTTTCTGCAGTCATTAGGAATGTTATAAAGGCAATTTAATGCACTCAGGAAAATGCTGTATGAATACTTATGCACGCCCCACTTTTCGAAAAATAACAGAATCATGTATCATTTTGCTTTCACTTCACAGTTGTCTGTTACTTGTGTGTGAACTTTCAGTACGGTTCAAGTCTGTTCAGGATGACCCTCTCAAGCACTTATGAAACACAACTGGCCAAGGCTATGGGACGATAGTTGTCCATACTGCTTAGTTTACCAGCTTTGTTTTTTATCACTGGGGCAAGTAAAACAGATAATAGTGACTCAGGCAGGATGCCATGAACCATAAACCCAGTAAAGCAAATAGCCAACAAGGGATACAATTTTCTGCTTGCAAATTTGAGATGTTCTGAAGTTAATTTATCTGGTCCACAGGACTTGTTATGCTTCAATTTGGACACTTCCTCAAAAACCTCCTGTGGAGTTATTATCATTTCCTCATCAAATTCTAAAGTCTCAGCAAAGGTCAAGCTACTCTTTAAGCAGTTAAACAATTGATTATAATAATTCTTCCAAAGCTGGCAGAGATCAGAGCCAGTTGTTCCATCAATATTAGAAGAGAAGTCCTGCTACTGTTTAACTTTCTGATCTCTTTCTAAAAAGTTGTTATGGAGTTTACACGCAAGGGACTCTGATCTTTAGCGATTCTCATTCCTTTTAATGTACCTTAAGGCATATTTAAATTGAGCGTTAGCAATTTTCTTCTTCTCGAACAATGGCCCACTTCTGTGTTTACCATTTTCAGCCCACACTTTAAATGTACTTTGGGCCTCAGGATTGGCTGCGCCCACAATAATGATTCCAGCCAGGTTTTAAATGATGTAATCTGTAAAGCACTTTGTGATACCTTTCGGTATGAAAAGCTCTTTATAAATAAAGTTTGATTGATTTATTAAAAACATTCCTGTCCTGGTTTTCTCTGAATGAAAAAGTGAATGTGTTGTAACGACAGGACCAGAGTGACTCTAAGGACAGACTCCAAAAAAGGTGAGTTGGTACTTCAACCAATCACAAGTCATGAGAGTGAAATGTCAGACATATATCAAGCAGCTTAACCCTAACCCTAACCTTAAGGATAGTGGGCTGGTGCCTAATCTTAATCAAAAGAAGTGGGGGAACATAGGGCTGACCCCCAAGGTACAGGGCGGTGGAGGTAACTGGAGGTGAGTCTGGAGCCGGACAGAGAACTGCACAGAAGAGAGTGGTATTAACAGGTTTGTCACAAAAGTTCTTTCAAAGATTTGGTCGCAAAAATTGAAGAGCCAAAGTAGGTACCACATATAGTAACGGATGATCTGGCAGAGAGTGGAGAACTGAAGAGGCTTCAAATACTGGAGGTGAGTGGCGATGAGTTGCAGGTGTGCTGAGTGGCTGCAAGCTCCAGGGTGTGATGACTCCGCCCAGCTCCAAACAGACAGGGACAAGAGGGTGGGGCAAGACACACAGATGGGAGGCACTGGACTCCTAACAGAATGGTCCTCTTTTCTCCAGTGTGACATCAATATATAGTCTTATCTTATCTTTTTATTTTTAATGTCATCATTTATCAATTATATCAATTGATAAAATGTAAAAACATCAAACAAGGATCACTGGCCTATTCTACACTATTTCCTTGGGGAAATGACAGGCTTTAGGTTGCACTAACATTAACAACTTAAATAAAGTGATCTAATGATATTATGTTAGATCAGGTATTTCATAAATAAAATACAAACACTTGGCCACTGCAGCAGTGGGTTTAGTTTATTTCTTTACGTGATCCAATCATAGTTTCTGTCCCAGTCTTGCTTAGTTGATGTTAGCATAAGCATCCTGCCACTAGCTTTAGCACAGTGATGCTAACCACAGCATTTTGCGCGGCGATTAAAATGAACTCAGCGATTGCATTCTCCAGGTTCTGGAGTTCCAGCTTCAAAATGAGCTGCAGCATGTCCATATTCACTGAGGTTTAGTCGGTGAAACTTGTGTTTATGTAGTGAGTTGGGGTTTAGCCTTCCTGCAGTTAACCAATCCAACGTAGGGGGCGCGCTATAAAAGGAGCCCTTTCATCCGTACCTGACCTCTCCTCTCTCCGACGTCACATCCGCCATGCAGCACTCGGGCTAGGCGTGCAGTGTGAGTTGTTGACAAGTTGTAGAAGTCGTGTTGGAGCGTCAAGCCGGCGACTGGAGGCGTAAAGCCAGCAACCGTAGTCAACTTCCATGGTGCATCGCGGGTAAGCTAGTGCGATGGCGTTTGTAATAAAGTGACTGGGTTGTTAATAGATGGTCATTATTTGTAGTTTGCAAGAGCTGGTCCGGAGGCTTCCGTGTAGCTGGGCAGGGTCGGATGCTCGGGGTCCGGGAATAGCTCGTCCGGAGAGCGCAGTGCAACGCAATTGACATTCGTCTGGGTCCTGATGGCGTGCCCACTCCTCCTTTTTGTTCCTGTCATAACTATTGTGATAACTCCGCTTCAGTGTTTGGTGATACAAAACTGTCCTCTGGGTCAATGTTGGACCGTCGAACAGGAACTGAACTGAACTTGTCAAAAGAACTTTTACTAAACTAATCTCATCTGAAAGAGAATAAATCCATGCTTTTGTAACTTTCCTTTGTCCTGTCAATTTTAACGAACCTTCGTCGACCCTGCCCAGCTACACGGAAGCCTCCGGACCAGCGCTTGCAAACTACAAATCATGTATATTAACAACCCAGTCACTTTATTACAAACGCCATCGCACTAGCTTACCCGCGATGCACCATGGAAGTTGACTACGGTTGCTGGCTTTACGCCTCCAGTCGCCGGCTTGACGCTCCAACACGACTTCTACAACTTGTCAACAACTCACACTGCACGCCTAGCCCGAGTGCTGCATGGCGGATGTGACGTCGGAGAAAGGAGAGGTCAGGTACGGATGAAAGGGCTCCTTTTATAGCGTGCCCCCTACGTTGGATTGGTTAACTGCAGGAAGGCTAAACCCCAACTCACTACATTTAACAGGGTTTTTTCAGACTGATTTTCATTGTGATGTTTCTCAGTCCCCTTGAGGCCTAATAGGGTGTTGGGCTCATATTAAAGCTCTGACTGAGCTCTATCCAGAGCAAAAAACGTGAAGTCTCGGCATTTATCAGCATTAAATCGGCTGATAGCCAATATCGAACAATATCGACATATTATCGGCCTCTAATTTCAAGTACAAAAAGTAACCTATAGTGCAAAAGTGTTATTTGTTTGCAGCAATACTGAGGTGCAACTGTGCACTGTACTGTTCTATGCCTTAACTGTAAAAATGGAGATGGTTAAAATGTCTGTAAGTATTTGGCCTATCCACGTTTGACAAAAAATGGCCTGGGGTAAAAGCTAATGGCCTTCTCTGTGAACTTTTCCCCTTTGATAGTTGTGAAAATAAGTGGCAAATTGTAATCACACTAATCTAATCATCTAATCACTGCTGTCAGTACAAAGGGTTTTCAATCACTGGACTAAAATGGCAGGTTTGAAACCTGGCCAGTAAGATTACACACATCTTTTACTCATATTTTACAGACTCAGATAAATCAATACAGCTGGACATGTCTGGTGTAGCGGCTTTTTCTAGATGTGAGTGAATCTCGACGTGTCAGCCATGTCCAGCTACACTGATTTGATTGTATTCTGATTATTTATTCACCTGAATGTCTGAGCATATTTTGTTTAATTGGAATTCTATACAAAACTAGCGTAGTCTGGGACACATCAATACTGTATCTTCAGGAGTTCCAGTGGAAATGATTGACGGGCAGTTTGACAAATCTCGAAACGCACGGTCTCTCCAGGTTAAAAGAGAACTAATAAAAATCACACAAAAGACTGAGGAAAAGCGTCAGGCGAGAGAGGTATGTATACAGTTTATCATGAATAATCAAACTTATCGGACTAAATCATTTCCTTTGTGCCGGGTCCCAGAAGTTACTGCTTTTGAATTTACAGTTTTATAACCGTTACATCAACAAAGAACACATTTAATTCTCTTATTTACAGCTAAAAAGACTAAAGTTCAAATGAGCCATTAAAATATTCACGGGTGTTTGTCTTGAGTTTTAAATATTAATCTTGCCCGAGGTTTCTCACATTATAATTCCCCGAGAAACTAGGCCATAAGTGCCTCTCCACAGGTGGATGTGCCAGAACGCTGCAGGCTCCTGACTTTCTCCAATTATTGCAGCAGCATCTCTCAGCACATTAACCACCACCACAACTGTAAAGTAAGAAACTAGTTTGTGTTTTTTACCTCATTTCAACCACATCATTTTTGTTTAGTTCAAATCAAGTAGAACATAAAAAGTGTGTGTGTGTGCTGTAGTGTAACGGTCAGCTGAAGTGTTGCTGGAGACATCCATCCATTTTCTTCCACTTGTCCGTTGCCGGGTCGTGGGAGCAGCTGTTGGAGTTGCCCAAATCCCATAGCACCAGCCCCTATGGCTCCTCCTGCAGGTGGTGGGTCCACAGAAGGACGGCCTCATGGTTCTAACCGGGCCTGTTGGTCTCTCATAAGGGGCTTCTGAACCGCTCTTTGTCTGACCCGTCACCTAGGACCGGTTTGCCATGGGAGACCCTACCAGGGGCACGAAGCCCCCGACAACAGAGCTCCCAGGATCATTCGGGTGCTCAAACCCCTCCACCACGTTAAAGTGGCGGTTCCAGGAGGGGTTGCTGGAGACAAAGTAAACTTATTGTAGATAAGACAGTGAAACTGAAGGTTGCCCACAACTCAAAAGTCGTAGGTCGTACTCTGAGACAGGGACAAACATTTAAAACAGAACCGTCGTACGACCAAAGACGAGTTGCGACCGACATCAGGCAGCGACATCGGAACGCTAGTCGCAGAGGGAGCCCTCCTCTCGCTGCAAGTAGGATCTCTGACACTGTGTCGTAAATCAGCGCGCCACTAAATTTAGTCACACGCAACACAGGCCAGGCATGAACAGGTCCAACTCTGCATGTTCTGGTTCCCTGCACTTTTACGCGTAAAAAAAAAAGAAACACTGCTTGCATGCGGCACTTTCCTCAACTTGACATACACCATCTGGAACCTGATAGTCGCTATGATAAACTTTGGGCGCAGCTATGATTCTCTCTTTGAACCGTTCAGTGCAGGTTCACGACAAGTTCCGCGTCTTGCAATGTGACATCTAAAGAGAAACCTACAACTGAAGCTTCACTACTACAGTCACAATGTCCCACAGTAGATTGTAGGGTTGGTCCATATCATATCGTACACTGTTATACCGGTATAGTTTTTGGACACCGGTGTAAACTTTCACATTTTACACCGATAGATGAGATCATTTGATGTGCAGCTGATTTCAGGACGAGGCGGAGATGCTACTCTGAGAGTCACTCAAAGCAGCAGCATAAACATGACTGTGGAGGCTTCGGGGGCAGGCGCTTAAAGAATCTAATGATATGAACGAAGTATGTCGCTTGAGTCGCTCATATTTGCGAGGCAAGGGCTCAGGATTTGCGTCTTGGATGAACTCCGGCAAGTTGTAGCATTGCCTAGCTTGCAAGCTAACTTTCTTAGTCTGGCGCTAACAACAACACGGTGAAGAAAACCACGTTGCAAATGCGGTTAAAGGCTGATAATATCCTTATCAGGAGCGCTCACGTCTGATCGGGAGAGAGACACGCGGACCGGGGGAGAGATAGGGCAAATAGTGAATCCTTTGAACGCTACAATTAATTTGGCTCATGTTGCCAACAAACACATGTCCCAAACATGTTATTACCCACAGGTCTATCCCCAGTCTCCTGACAGTAAAAACACAAGTAAACTGCACAGAGTCAGGTGAACTTAAAGGAGCATTTCACAGTGTGGAGATGAAGGTGCAAATAACTGTAGTAATATTATTTTTTTGGTCAATGTAGATGAATAAAGAGAATAAAATTGCTTTAAATGAATTAGCTAAAGGCTTTGTTTTTTAAGTATTATGTCAGGTTTAAAATATATTGCCAAATATATCATTATCGTGATATTTCTTTTTTATACCGTGATATAATTTTTTGGTTTGTTTTCCAAAATTAGAACATTTTCTAACATGCAAAATAAAAGATAGTGACTGAGATGAGTTTGAACTTATTACCAAATGCCTGAAAGCAGCGTGATACCCCCACTTTCAGTTATACAGGTCAAACAGGTCAAACCCATTCAGTCATATTCGTCCAAAGGTTTGCGCTCACACAGGACATGGGCCGACAACTCAATTGGAGAGACGGTTTTGGACAGAAATCGCCAAACATAAAATGTCCAAATATTTTCCCTGATCATTATTTTGAAGTGATTGGATTCAAGAGCCTGAAACATCAATCTTATGGCTGAAAGTCCTTTCATCTGACCAACATCAAGCAAATGATTTTGAATATTGTCTCCACTTTTGGACACCTTAATGAGACAGTCATTTGACGACAGTTCATATGAGCTGAGAGAGAAGACTGTGTGACAGTGATCGTTTCCAGCCATTACAAAGATACAACCATGAACCAAGTCGAAGGTCCAGCATTTTGACAGTCCCCATATATTTACCACAACAAAAACCTTTAAGCTGCACCTACTCACTTTTAGATTATACTGTAGGTTGTTTATAATGTTGTGGCGCCACGTAAACCTATTGCTTTCCGTTGCGCCTGCAAAATCCAACCTTGAAATCACATTTGATCAAAGCAGTACCAGCCTGCCTTTCTCTGAGAATACATGGAGAAAGTCAGGTTCCTATAGTCGGGCTATACTTTGAAGGCTGTTTGTTGTTTTGCAGCTGTAGTGAGATACAGAAGAAAACAAACTGATTGTCTCCTAAAGCTCCAAAGCAATGTCTGCGACGTCAAACTCAGACAAGTCGAGATTGAAATCCAGGCGCACCTGCTGCTGCCACTTGTCTCTCCTCACGACAGACAGAGCGACCAACATTTCAGTCCACCTCCACAAATAAAGTCAACACAGTTTTTTGTTCAGTCCTGTTTGGTTCGGTCCCACATCTCGTCTCATTTGAAATTCAGAACGGTGGCACTTAAAAACGCGGATCTTTTATTCATCGGGCTGATTGTGAAACATGTGGGTGGTTAGGAGAGCTTACGGTCACTTCCCAAATGGCATTAAGTGATTACGGAGCGGGGAGACCGACTGCCTGTATTCAGACTGCAGGCACCATTATTGAATCATTCCCACACTTTCTGACACTTTCTGACATTTGCTTTTCACTCCTTGCAAACACAATAACACATACATGCATTGAAATGACATCATTTCTCTGATTTGTCGAAGCATACCTGGATGTATTTTCACAGACGATTTCAGTTTCCACCATCAACTCAAAACATTAGCTTCCTAATCGAGATCCTGGCTAAGAAATGTCGAAGGGGTGTCTTTGGCGCGAGCAACTGTTTCTGATTGCTTCAGTGTCATTGACAGTGGTATTTTCTACATTTACAGATTACTATTATTTGCAATAGAGAAGAGCTGAAAGGAACACAATGTATAAAGTTACACCACTTTAAATTAAAAAAACAAACAACCAAAACAAAAACCTGTTTTATGGCTGGAAAAAGGCAAGATTGGTCCTTCTGTTACCTATTAGAAAATAGCTTTTTCTAATACAGTGCTCGAGTGTTATAGCACGGTAAATGGCCCACCAGAGCATCACCAGGAGGCACAGGAAAGAGTGCAAAACAAGAGCATTGTGAAGCCAGTCATGTTGATATTTAAATCAAAGAATTGAAACAATAACTAAAGGTAATTGTGTACATCAGAGCTGTAGTCTCACATAATGCACAATAATACAAGGTTTAGTCCATATTGTCTGATGTTATATTAGAACTATAGATAGATAGGCTTAATTACCGAATGAAATTAATAAAACTAAAGAAAAAGTGATCGAACATGTTCTAGATGATGAATTAGATAAACACAAATCCTTTTAGATTTACAAATTGAGTCATGTGATGAATGTTTTTTCATTGAAAACATATCCCCATTGTTGTACTTCCTTCAAGCAGTCCATGTTTATTAACCCAAAGCAGGTCATTACTTGTACATCAGCACTAAATGGATTATGGTGGAGTAAATTGCAATTACACACATGCTGATACAAGCATCTATTGATTGATAGTATGGCACTCTGAGAACAAAGGGCTCAGCCAAGTCGTTTGTAATTACATAGTTAGCTAACGGTCTTTGGACAGAGATTTTGTACTCTTATATACAACAATGTTATTTACGATATTCTTAGAAGAAGAATGTTTTGGTTCAACCAGAACTGGTAAAAATGTAAGCCTTACAGAGCCAGTTGTAGAGGCGAGCAGTAGTAGTAGTCAGTGCGCTCCCTGGATCAGTGCCAAAAACACAGTTAAACCAATAATATTGTTGCAAAAAAGAGCTATCCGAGTAATTCATAAAGTTGGGTTTTTGGACCACACAAACTCATTATTTTTAAAATCAAAGATCATGAAGTTTTGTGACATTGTTGAGTTCCAAACTGTACAGATGTTATACAAAGCAAGGTATAAATTGTTACCAAGCCAAATCCAAAGAAGGTTCAAAGAACGTACTGGTTGTTAAGAATTACGTGACGAATTAAACTTTAGCATTCAGAAACATAGCACAACTTTGAAAAGTTTTATTCCAACAGTTAATGGTTTACAATTGTGGAATAAACTGGAGATGGAGTTGAAACGATGTCCAAACATCAACCTGTTCAAATATAAATACAAACTAAAGACCTTTGAAATATATAGAGAGGAAGAAATGCAACACTTGTTGGTGGGGAGCTTATTGCCCTCTTCAACTGGCCCGCTCTACACCCTGGCTTTTTAATGCACCACACTATGCAGGGCTTACGTCATACTTCACACATAAAACATAAAAACACACTAAAATAAATAAATAATAACATTATATTGAGGATGGTAATGACAGCTGGAAAGTAGCAAGATCTCGGAGTATAATAAGTATTAATGCTTTTTAATGCATTACACTATGTAGGGCTTTCATAATACATTATACATGAAAAAAATAATATTGTACACAAATTGATATTATACTGAGGATGGTAATGACAACTGGGAAGTAGCAAGATCACGAAGTATAATATATATACTGCTGCATAGTAACTGCCTTTATAACATTAAAATAGTGACTTCCGGTAATGTTACACTAGTGATTTTAGTCATGTACCAATGATTGGCATTGGTAACAATTTGTAAGAAATATATTAATGATCATCATTTGTTACTTGCTCTGTACTAGACATTGTACAAAAAATGAAACAGCTGTTGTTGTGTTTTGTATCTACTCGTTTCTGTTTATTACTGGATGAGTTGAAATAGTGCTTTGTAAGTATGGTCTGTGTCAAAATAGCCGATTTGGTGTGATGTATTGTAATTGACTGTGAGTGTTGTAGTACAATCTTTTGCTGTTGTTTCTTTATTATTGTTCTTTATTATATGTTGTTACCTTGCCCTATGTTCTCTTGTTTATGATTGTTTATGATTTGTTACCTTGCACTACTTTCCTTGCTTTGATTGTTAAATGAAAATGTTATTGTTTTTTTGGGGGGGGTGGGGCGCTTATAAGCCTTTTGCTTCGGCCCACTCCTTTTGAGCAGACTAACTGCTCAAATAAACAACTAAACTAAACTAAAAAGAGGTGACTCAAACACACACGCACACACACAATCTTGTACTTCTATTTTAGTGAGGACACTCATAGACATAATGTATTACCCGGACCCTAACCCTAACCTTAATCCTAACCCTAAACCTAATCTAAACCCAATTCTAACCCTAACCCTAAAACCACATCTTGACCCTCAAACAGTCCTTCAAATAAGTGAGGACCACCCAAAATGTCCTCACTTTCCAAAAATGTCCTCACTCTGTTGGTTAAAAACTCAAACGGGTCCTCACAATGTCGTAATTACAAGAACACACACACACCCTCGTACACACTCTCGTGCTTTGTATTGCAGTCCTCATTGTATTTACGGTTATCTAAAATGGCTCCAGGCGCTCTCTGCAGACGCATACAAACGTGATTATTCGCACTTTAAACCCAGGACTCGGTCACAGTTAGTGGAGAAGGTGACATCATAGGCCCATCATCAGCAATGCATACAGCCGCTATCACACATAAGCACGCGTGTAGTGTGTTGCCCTAGGGGGTAAGCTGACATGGCACGGTCAGGTTACAATTCATCCATAGCAATTGGGATATTCTCATTTTCATTATCCAATGCGATGTATGCATGTATAATTATATGCTTGCAACCAGCCAAGAACAAAAAAGGTTATTGTAAGCAGTTAGTGTTTGGATTGTATTATTATTTATTTGTATTATTTATTTATTTATTGGAACAGGGACAGTGTACAATATACATTAGCCTCAGAAAGGAGAGATGCATTGTACCAGGTTATAGCACTTGTGCTAATTTCCACCTGCAGTCCCTGGGCCTATTGTACATGTTTTTAGTGGTAGGGGAAACCGGAGTACCCGGAGGAAACCTACACAGACACGGGGAGAACATGCAAACTCCACACTGCCTCGAACACTGGATCATATTTGCAAACATGTATCAAAGGGCCTTCTTTCTTTCTTTCTTTATTCTTTATTTATTTATTTGTAATGCATGTTTGAGTAACCCTGCACGTTGAGTCCATCTCCTTTTCAAGAGCACTCCTCTGTGCTTTTAAAGTCCAGACACTGGACTCATTCTATGTGAAATGTGAAAGCATTACATACAAGATTTTGTTATATGTAACGCACTTTTTGTCTGCCAAGTGTTGTAGTAAAGTGCTATAGAAATAATGATTGACTGATTGATTGATTGATTGATTGATTGATTGATTGATTGATTGTCCTGAGCCGCTACGACTGAGCCATTGTGGGCCAACCTGACCAGATTGTTTATGAGAAAACCGAAGCATTTGGAGGAAACCCAGCTGGCTGCCTTCAATGCCCTTCAGAGCGTGGTGTCCTGCACTGGTCAGCTCCTCCTCTTTCCTCATCCTCTTTCTCCAGCGCAGCTCCCTCCTCTCCACAAGTTTCAGCATCTTCTCCTTGTTTGTCCCTTTTTTGTTTCCTGTAGCTCCTCTTGTGCCTCCACTGTGCTGGTGCGGGAGGCTCTTGGTGCCTCTTTAGTGTTTCAGGAGAAGAAAATGTGTAGGTCTCAAATGTCTTTAGCTTATAAGCTGTTTGTTTACGATTTGAAAATCGGGGTCCTTCATGGCTAGTTTGGACTCTGCAGTAAAAAAAATCTGCTGAACCTCCAAAAACACAGCAAAAGAGCGCAAACGTACCCAATGAAACAATGTGGAACTGCAAAAACTCCGCTGTACCAAGAGAGAGGGAAGCGGCCATTTGTTTTTCAATGTTGCCATGAATGTATCAAGTCTGATACACTGATACGTTTCTCAATACAACTGCTTTACCCAATGGTGCAAACGAAATGTATAACAAGACAAAAAACAACAAAGACAAAAAAGAAGGTACCCTAAGAAGAACACTAAATCAGGCTGATGTACGCCGACAAATAATTTACTTTAAGAAGCTCTTCAATAAATCAGTCAGATCCCTTTATCGATCCCACAGGAAATTGCGGGGGGGGGATTACATGCATTTATTTATTCGTAGCAATTTGATTAGTCTCATAATGTCAATTGTTGAACTATTACCATCATCAAGCTCCCACTGATTAGTGTGCTACGCCCTTTGTCAACACTGAATTAATCACTGTGCTGCCTGGAATGAATGGGGAAACATGTTAAAAACCTGAAAATAATCTGATTGTACCGAATAATTGCACAAGAAAACAGACAAGGGATATGAGGGAAAGTATTTTTAAGGACATATGATACATTGCAACATTTTGATCAAGAAATTGGGTCAGATTCAAAGCAGACGTGAATTGGTTAGTACAGTTTATTTGACATTTGTATGTACAGTACATCTGAAAAGGCTATGTCTTATACTGTATGCGTATAATATTTAATAATGAATAAAACAAATCAAAAGAATATTCAAAGTGGATCGTACAAGGTTAGTTTCTCCCAGTCACCTTTAATGTTCTCGAGCTGCTTTGAGGTCAGTCAGTTCAAGCCCTGTATTATTACGTTTAAAAAATGTATATAAATATATTTCACAGAATATCGCTGTTGTTATTTGTTCTTTGTCCTTTAAAGAATGAGTAAAAAATACATGAAAGGAATGATTTGACTATTTCTTCTACTATTGTTTCAATAAGCTTCTGCAATGTCAAAAGATCTAGGGCCTGAACTTGTGTTTCTAAACGCAGGCTTTAGACAATATTGTTTGTGCTGACGAGGTGTGCTCTGTGTAATCTTCAGCTTCCTACCTGGCACAATGAGTGGTTTGAACGGGACATGGGCGACAGACAGCCCCTCCCTGTGCTTTTGCGCGGAACGGGGGTGGCGATGGGTGAGTGGGGGTGCTGGTGTTTTAATCACATTTCTACCCCGTGCAGCGCTCTTCAACATCAGAGCCATGCTCTCTTCTCTTCTCAGCTCTGTTCTCTTTTCTCTCGGGACACAGCCATTGTTGAACTCATAGTGGAATAAAGTTTGTAGTATGTCCTGTGATAGCTTGATAATGCTGACTGAAGTACATGAGGCTTCACAATGTTAATGTAAAGATAATATCAAGAGAGAAAAAGGAAGGAAGCAATAAGCGCCCGTTGCAGTCAGCGACTAGTAGCACAACGCGCCTCAGTTAACCCCGTCTCACCAAGATTCTCGATGGAGTTAAGATCTGGACTCTGTGGTGGCCGATCTATGTGTAAAAATTATGGCACGTGCTCCCTGAACCGCTCTGTCACAATGTGAGCGCAATCAATCCTGGCATTGTCATCATGGGATATGCTCCGTGCCATCAGGGAAGAAGAAATCCATGGATGGACTAACCTGGTCATTAAGGATCTTTAAGTCGTCAACTGATCTCATTCTTTGGGTAGATAATGATGCTGAGTCTAGACCTTTTTCCACTGTTAGTTGGCACACATTCGTTCACTTGTGTATTCTGTATTAGTCGTCAACGACGCATCATTGAAGCCCACACATCACCCTTAGTCTGTCTCTCTCTCTCTCAAGTTCACATCAGAGACCTTCTCCTTTCTCGGAGAAGTGAGCTGTAGTGTTGACTAATCAAAGACCCTTTCACTGCACTAAGACTGATAGCTTAATTAGCGCCGGCCTAGCGTTAATCACACTGAAATATTTATAAGGAGGAATTCCTTTGTTTGGCCATGACCTTTTCCCGGAGCTCATTTACATGCTTATTATTGCACACGGGTGTTGGGGTGCCACTCTTGAACATGGCTGGGGTGCTAACCCTTAGGGCCTCCATTGATTTTGAGGCAGACTGAGTGTTGTTTTGTGAATGGCTGTGGATGCTCGGCTTATCAGCGTTTGGAAGAGTTTAACCCTTAAGCAGAGTTAATGTGTGCGCGTAACCTAAGGGTGTGATGGACAATGCCTTATCAAGAGGAAAAGAGCATTGTGTTCATGAGGCCCAGACTGGAAACGCGTTGGCCTTACTGGGTATTATTTTTATTGGAGAAAGGGTGATACATAATGGAGCTGAACAATTTAGCTCAAATCGAAGCTCGGTCAGACCACGGCTGATTAGCTTTCACATATTTTTAAAACTATTAATAATACCAATTTATCTATAGCATGAGGAAGGACTGTGGAGTTTAGTATATGTTGTTTATACGGCAATACAACAATGTAACAGAAAAACAATATATTCCTGGGGGTTTCCGTTTAACTTGAGGGTTAGCTGTTAGATTCTTGCAGCAGTCCTTGTGGCGACAGTGGCACAGTTGTTGTTGTGTCCTTGGGCAAGACACTTCCCCCACCTTGCCTCCAGTGTCTGCGTACATTGGTTTATGAATGAGGGTGTGAATGGGTTCCTTGCTGTAAAACGCTTTAGGCCTAATGAAGGTAGAAAAGCGCTCTATAGGTTGAGACCATTTACCATTGTGCCTGTACTGTATGAGTGATGATGAGATTATCAAACAGTATTGATTGATTATAATGGGAAGTATTTTTGTTGTCGACTCACACATGTTCTATGCCACCCAGAGAGAGCGCCGTGAATTTATTCACTTCTAAATCGATGTGTGTGTATGTGTGTGTACATGTTTATCAAGTCAGGTGGGGACTAAAACAGGGGACATACCCAGACAGTCATGTTTGGGGACTTGTTAGCCTTGAGGACACTCACTGTTAAAGGTCCTATATCATGCAAAATTTACTTTTTGGAGCTTTTAACCATGTTGTTAAAGCGGTTTTTGGCTTCATTTATTTATTTTATTTGAACAGGGACAGTGTACAATATACATTAGCCTCAGAAATGAGAGATGCATTGTACCAGGTTATAGCACTTGTGCTAATTTTCACCTGCAGTCCCTGGGCCTATTAGTGTCAAACAGGAAGGGACAGACCACTGTAATGTAATGCCTTACGGCCTGATTCTAATTTATAAAACAGCTTTTTTCATTATTTCTGTTGGAAGAAAAATAATAATAATTAAGAACAAAATTTTAAAAAAAGGAAGCCCCCGACGCGTTTGTGCTGTCCTGGAAGAGTAAACAAACGCACCCCCGGAGGATCCGAACAGAAGTCATGTTTGTGACGGAGCTCTTTGTAACCTACTCTGGACACCGCCTGTTCTTTTTTCTTACCCAACGATAATGTCACGGATGCGCGTTTTGCCACGAGAGGAACAGGACTATTCAACCTTCCTAAAGAAGAGTGCACTCACCAGAAGTTGGAATTTCTTTCTGGGATTCAGTGACTATCAACCAACCTGATGGATGCTTGGTAAACCTTGGCCAGAATCAAAGTGGATTAACTTTTATAACGAACGCGAGCGCCATAACATAAACACGTTACAGATGGGGAGGCCAGGCTGAGCGGTGAGTCAATCAAAACGCGCGTTAGCGTGTGTGTTAGCCATTTATGAAACTGTGTTGCACATGTTAACTCCCTATAACTGCATTATGTGAAGTAAGTTCACTTTTTGCAACAATATTTATATTTATAATACTGCAAATGTGGAATGAGCGGAGAGAGGGGCGGAGTTAACTGAATCGAAGCGTCTTGTCTTCCGGGTTTGGAAAATACCCCCAGAAAATATTTATATTTCTCTCAAAAATTAGTACTCCATAGTGATAGAGGTACAATATATCCTATAAATGTGTATAGTTTACTTTGGAATGGCTAAAATAGCATGATACAGATCCTTTAAAAATTAATATTAGAGACACCAGTGACTCAGTGGTTAGAGGATCCAAATGTCAGCTCGAATCGCGGCTCCGACTGAAGCGTATTGCCTTTCTGCCGCTGGGCGAGAAACTGGCATGCGTGTGAGCAAGTGGTTGGCGATTTTTGAAGAAAACGGTACACATTCTACCCCAGGGCAGCTGTGGCGACACTCTGCGCCTTACTACCACCGAGTGACAGAATAATGCTCGATTTAGTGGACTCTGTGTATAGGTTAATTACTTTGAGTGCACTACTGATACTGGACTTATGCGAGGAAATGGATGCAGATCGCTCCAGGGCAGCTGTGGCTTCAGAAGTAGCTTAGAACCACTGGGATTGAGAAATTAAGTATCTTTAAGTTTATAAAAGTGTTATTGGAGACTATAGTGTATTATTCTTTTATTTGAATAAAGACAATATTGAAACCAACAAAAAATATCCAGTATATCTTTGTAATCACTGGAGTGAATCATATTATGGCAAACATTGCAAGAGGCAAAATTGACCTAAAACACCTTGAAAATAGAAATGAGCCATCCATGCCACAAAACCGGTTAAACTATGAAAATCCCTTACCTACCGGCAGCATATTACAGAAGGTGCATGGGTTATGTTAGGGTTTGGACCTTTGTCGATGTAAGGTTGATTTTAGGCCATCTACTCTGTGTAATGTCCTCACACAACACAAACCTAACGTGTGGTGGGTGGGGTGTGTGTGTGTGTGTGTGCGTGGGTTTCAATGCACAATATTTCCTGTTCGCCCTGGGGCTCCTTGCTCCAATTTGACAGCGAGCACGAGAAGCAGTTATATTGTGAATAATAAATAAAGCTGGCGGTTGCAGCAATTGTAAGGACAGGGGGATCGATATGGTTAACGTGATAGTACATTATGAACCAGCATACGTATATAAACAGCTATTGAATAAACTCAGGTAAGTAGAACCAGAGTAGAAACAGCCATGTGAACACACCAGTGAGGAAACGGAAATGCTGACAAATTATATATATCAACAAAATGAGACAATTTACGGTAAGAACTCATCAGTTATCAGGGTCATGCAGTCTCTTTTCAGATGAGGTGATGAAGTGCTTTGGTACAAATGCTGGATCCAAATAAAAATCCACCACTAATGCAGTACATGCAGTGCATTAATAAAGTGGCCGTTAAACATATATTGAAAAAGTGACTCTCGCAGGGGGCATGGCCAGCGCGCGGCTTGTGTATAAATCTGTTCAGGGTCGAACAAGAGTCGAAAGCGCGTGGACAAAATGAGCAACAGAAACAGGAAAACGCTCCGGGCTGTGGCTGCTGCGGCGCCGCGGCACAAGCCATAAGTGAAAAGTAATTTAAATCCCTCCTCTGAAGGGCGAGGAAATATTTTTATACAGTCGTGGGGATTAGCCTAAACTGGCTTCGCGCGGGTCACGGCTGGATAGGCTTACGGAGGGCCATGTAACAGGTTTAGTGGACGCTGACTTGTGCCATAGATGCTCTCCGGTCGACACACGCAGGCAGGTTCACCTTGCTGCGTGGATAACCTATATGGTTCTTTGTTTGTGAGCGTTAAGCCTTCGGTTCGTTCAGCTAACAGTGTTTACAGTTTGCTGGGCCTGCGGAGGCGCTATTCTTATCTAGCATTGCATATTTTCTTTTGTGTGACTGGCCCGTCTTTCCAAAACAACAAAGACATGCTGCCTTTTTTAACCTCTTACCCCCATTGTCAACATTTCAGCTTTACCCAAATCTAAAAGCTACTCAACTGGAGGTTACAGCCTATAGGCCAGAGTAAAGCAAGGCAAGGCAAGTTTATTTGTATGGCACATTTCATGTACATGACAACTCAATGTGCCTCACAGCAACACCAGACACACAAACAAAATTAAAAATGCAATATAAAGCATTACAAACACAATTAAAAAAACAATAAAACAAATCAATAGATACAATTACATAAAAGGAGGAGTTTGGGTCAATTCCTTCAGCCCGATACTGGCAAGGCCGTGCAGCGCTGACACAATGCGGAGCTTGGCCTGTGGTTCTTTATCCGACTTGGAATTTGACTGACAATTTCTCCTCCCAGGGCCACACCCGTAGATCCCCCTTCCAGCACACCTGAACAGGAATAGACCAGAGACACAGAGAGTTTGTAAAATGCAAAAACACATTTGTTTTCAGACAAGTATGGTAAGTGGTTAAAGTGTATGTGCAGTTTTATGAAAGTAGGCTATGCGTTACCTGAACGGGAATAGACCAGAGAGACAGAGTGGTGCGAGTCTGCTGCTTAAATGGAGTGAGCGTTTCCTAGAGCGGATTCCCTGCACCCGTGTCACCACAACCCACAAGACACGCCCACAGCACACACACACACACACAAAGAGGAGGAGGTGGGGATACAGCTCTACCAGGTTACAATTGGATCTGTTAGTTATGAATCCTATTGACCTCCACAGCCACGCAGGTCACATATACCATTCTCCGGAGCAAAAGTGTGGATTTATCCCGTAGACTTTCACCAGGGACCGCTCGCTATAATGGCCGCCTAATGACACCCATAATTGGCCGCGTTACAGATTATGAATCCTCACCCGAAAGGGGGCAGACCACAAGTATCTGTGGTGTGCGGTGTCTATGGGGTTGACAAGGTCACTCCAGTCCCCTGTACGTCTGCTCTCGTCTCCAGCTCAGTGGCTCTGGGCCTCATTAACGTTCACTGCATCTCAGGAGGAAGAGCCAGCCTTCACTCACCTGCTTCCATACTGTGTCCAACTGTCCGTCACAACAGAGGGAGAGCTGAAATCATGGCGTTAAAAGATGATATCGCAATAGACTGGGTTCTAGAATTTGATGTTGACATTTCATTTTGATTTTGCAGGAGATGTTTACAAATTACAACCAATTTTGAATATCTTTACACAGCTACTTTATAATTGCAGGGATATTATCCAGAAACCAGGTCAACATTTTTTTTCATCAGGATTAGGAAAATCATACAATACACTTTCTTTGTATCAAACTTTTCATCTTCGTAATAGCTCATGGCACATTTTCTCTAGTTCAGCTTTACCCAAATCTAAAGCTTCTTGACTAAAGCTTAGCTTCTTGACTAAAGCACGTTTTTTGTCAAATGTTTGTTTAATTACGTTATCGTTGCTTTTTCGTCACATTTTTGTTGGTTTTTTTGGAGCTTTTTTATTGCGTTCAACTCATTTTTGTCACCTTTTCATCGGATTTTTGCCACTTTTTTGTTTGCGTTTACGTCCTCATTTTCCTTTTGTTTTTAGGGCAATTTTGAGGTTATTGTCAAGAAGCTTTTAGATTTGGGTAGAGCCAAATGTGCTCGGTTCAGGAGGGGATTAAGAGGTTAACAGTCCTGAGAGAAGAGAGTATAATACCAATGGTCCTGCTGTAGTGCACTGGCATAATATTGGTATATTGTAAACAATACACAATATTTACTTTAGTTGGTTCATTGCTAATCACAACATGTTCTCGCTTGTGGGGAGTAGTTTCTGTTTCAGATGCCTTGCCCCTGGCTGCTCAATGCTTCAGAGAAGACTGACCCACCTTAAAGAATAACTAACCCCCAAATCAGCTTTTTTTGGGTCAAATAAATACAATAAATGGGTGTTTAATAATGTTGTGCACATCTCTGTCATTATTTTGACATTCTGAGTGACTTGTTCCTTGCCACCCTCTCCGCTGTCCTGAAACCCCAACAAGGACTGCACGTTAGCTCCACAGCCTTCAGCCCCGTCTGCTCTGAGCCATCCATAGCCGGTCCGTCCAAGGGATGTTGGATCCTTCATTCAATGCGGCTGTCCTCGAGTTATTTCTTTTCTCCCACTGGATTTTAGTTTTTCTTTGCGAAGGAGGGTCTAAGGCCTGCAGACGCCCAGGGCGTCTAATATTCATTTTTCATTTTTATCTGGAGTGTGAGGCAGATGTTAGTAGATTGATCAAGTATGCTCATGCCTGGATAGCAGTGGTTATTTTCCAAGAGCCACCTTTTATCGCTCAAAATAGAAACACTTAACAGTGAGATGCGTCACAATATAGCTAACTCTATGGCATTATGGCTGTTTGTTTCCATGGTAATGTGCCACTTATGAATATAAAAAGTGAACCGTCTCCCCTATTTCTGTATTCACATAGTCTTATGAAAAAGGTGCGTTTTTTTCTGCTTTCATTGTTTTGCGGATGATATTCAGATTTATTTACCTGTTACAGCCAGTGATACGCTGTCCGCTGTTAAAACTCTACAGGACTGTCTTAGTGATGTACAGGCATGGATGAGTGCAAACTTTCTGAATCTTAATAAAAATAAAACTGAGATTTTGGTGTTCGGACAAAGCAACCCACTGTGTGGACATGACAGTGTGATTGGTCCGTTGTCCTCCTACTGCCGTCCTTATGTGAGAAACCTCGGGGTGATGGTTGACCCATTGTTTAAATTTGATAAACATATCAACTCTGTCATCAAGTCCAGCTTCTTTCAGCTGAGAACTTTGGCCAAAATTAAGTCCTACCTTCCTCGATATGATTTTGAAAAAGCTATCCATGCATTTGTAACCTCGCGCCTGGATTATTGTAATGCCTTGTATATTGGACTGGAGCAGCGCCCCCTGCAGCGCCTGCAGAGTGTACAAAATGCTGCAGCCCGCCTCCTGACCAATACAAAGAGACGTGAGCACATCACTCCTGTTTTGTGCTCCTTACACTGACTCCCTGTCAGCTTTCGTATTCAATTTAAAGTTTTGTTGATTGTTTTTAAATGTCTCCACTCCCTGGGCCCGCTCTATTTGAGTGACCTCTTGCGACTCTATACTCCATCCAGAGCTTTGAGGTCGGCTGACCAGCTCCTATTGGATGTTCCTAAAACTAGGAAAAAAACGAGAGGTGATCGAGCCTTCTCTGTGGCAGCGCCCCGACTATGGAATAGTCTTCCTTTGTCGATCAGGTCCTCTCAGTCTGTGGAACAGTTCCAATCCAGACTGAAAACACACCTCTTCTCCCTGGCCTTCAATACGAGCTAGTTGAGTGTATCTTGGCACGTTATCTTTTACTTGTATTTTATTTCTATGTGACCTACTATTACTGTGAAGCACTTTGGTCAACCGCAGTTGTTTTAAATGTGCTATATAAATAAATCTGAATTGAATTGAATTTAATTGAACTGAGTGAATGAAACATAAATACGCCCATGTTTTTGACAGTTGAACATATTACACTGTTAAAAGCTTATAGCAAAAAAAGAAAAGATTTTGCATGATATCTCCGCTTTGACATGTTGATTTGATAGTTTCCCCAAACTCTTTAAAGCGTTGTCTTCATCAGCTCTTGACTCATTACCCTGAGTCACTGCTTCCTCAGCCGCGGAGCAGCTGCGTCTCCTAAAAAGTTATTTGTTTGACTCAACTTTAGTCTCCACAGAAAGGGAAAGTTTCACCACTTTGGAGCATACAGGGCTAATAACTCACTCCCACATCTATACACCCGAAACAGCCTTTTATGGCAGCAGATAGACACCGGGACAAGAAGACAAGAGCCCCCAAGTTTAAAAAAGAAAAGTAAAATAAATAAAAGCGAGAGTGAATGGTGGAGGGAGGTGTAAATTGTGTCTTGGCAAAGGGATACGGGGAGGAGGGGACAGCTGATAAATGAAGCCATCAGCCTAAGCAGAGGCTGTGGGGCACGATGCCATCTGCCTCTCCATTACTGAGAGACTATAGTGCAATCTGCAGGATCCCCCGGCATCTCCCCGCGCACATGGCTTTGTGCGGCAACTACTTGGAAATCCGACGGAGCCGAGATGGAACAAGGTGCACTTCAAAAACAAAAAAACAATTTGGACAAAATCTTACAAAGTAATGACTTTTTTATGGGAGGGGATGTGGATGTAAAAGCGTTGGAGGCTCAATCAACAGAAACTCAATTGTAATTTTACAATACATTTTACACCATACATTATGTCAGTTTCAGGAAGAAAAAAACTTGCTGAAATCTAATTCCTAATAATTCAAGCTTTTAACCACAAAGCATAAAACAAAAAAACGTGCTCAACACATTTACCTCAAGGGGAGAAGATATGATTATTTTGTGGTCAATGTGGGTAGAGTTAAATGAATTAGGCTTCTAAATGTGTATTGGGTTGGGTAATGATGTTAAACAAGTCTAACTTACAATCACAACCATTTTGAAGACGTTTTGTGCTGAGTTTGCATGGGTTTTGGTGGGTTTTCTTCCAAAAAAACCCGATTGTTTAGTTTAGTTTATTTGTTTATTTGAGCAGCAAACACTCTGCTCAAAAGGAGTGGGCTGAAGCAAGAGCTTAGAAGCGCCCACCCCCAAAATCAATACAATTAAATCATAATTTCACAAGAACATAGAGGAACAACAAAAGGAACAAAATAGCAACAAGGAAACAACAGCAAAACAAAATAGACCCGACACACCCGCAGCATCTGACCATACCCCAAAACGGAGCAATACTGATTTCGTAACGTTTAATTACGAAACATCTCTGATAAAGCTACATACTTACAAACTATTTACAAAGAACTATAACTTACAAAACACTGTTTTAAGTGTTCGTACAGAAAGAAGCACAATTACAACAACGGTCTAGTTTCAAGTACGAAGTCTAGGACAAAGCAAGTAACAAAAGGCGATCATTAAATTTCTTTCAGACGGTTACCATGCCTAACATTCTTAGCATTACCAAAAGTCACTATTTTATGTTAAAACACAGATTAATATACATATTATACTCCATGAATATTATTATGTACATTTATTATGTAAGCCCTACACAGTGTGGTGCGTTAAAAAGCCAGGAGTAGAGCGGGCCAGTTGTAGAGGGCAGCAGCTCCTCATCAACAAACCCCTACGCAGCTGCCCTAACTAGCTGATTTTGCAGATAATGTTTCTATGCTGTTTACATTACGAATCCGTTGGGAGGATCCCTCTCAACAGATCCATAGCTCGCCTACCCTAATTCTCTATTTGTAATTTTGAGCAATAGTATGACAACCGTTGAGTGCAACAACATTCTTCCTTAATTAATAAAAAGCTATTTGACTCTATTGCGCCCCCTAGTGGCAACCAATTTCTTCTTCCCTATACTTTGCAAAAATCTTTTGCTTGAATTTATATTTGAACAGGTTGATGTTCGAACCTCGTTTCATCTCCATCTCCAATTTATTCCACAATTGGACCCCAGCATTAACTGTCGGACTAAAACTTTTTAAAGTTGTGCTATGTTTCTGAGGCCTGAAGTTTAATTCATCACGTAATTCCTAACGACCAGTACGTTCTTGGAACCTCCTTTGTATTTGGCTTGGCAACAATTTGTATCTTGCTTTGTATTACATCTGTACTGTTTGGAACTCAACAATGTCACAAAACTTCATGATCTTTGACTTTAAAAATAAGGAATTTGTGTGATCCAAAAACCCAACTTTATGAATTACTTGGATAGCTCTTTTTTGCAGCATTACTATTGGTTTTAATGTGTTTTTATAAGTACAACCCCAAACCACAGTGCCCTAAAAGAATAAGATGCCTCCTCCAGTTAGGGCTCCTCTTACCGTAAATTTAGCTCTAGATCTGATGACATTAATAATAATAATAATAATGCCTTACACTTGTATTGCGCTTTACAAGTCTGTATTACCAAGTTTTTCTCAAAGCGCCACACTGTCGTCATTAATCATTCACTCCATACTCGGTGGTGGTAAGCTACTGTTGTAGCCACAGCTGCCCTGGGGTAGACTGACGGAAGCGAGGCAGCCAATCTGCGCCATCGGCCCCTCCGACCACCACCAACCACTTACTCACATCATTCATCCCGGCCTATTGTACATGTTTTTGGTGGTAGGGGAAACCGGAGTACCCGGAGGAAACCTACGCAGACACGGGGAGAACATGCAAACTCCACACAGAAAGGCCCCGTCCAGGTGGGAATCGAACCGGGGACCTTCTAGCTGTGAAGCACAAGCACTAACCGCTGTGCTACCGTGACATTACCCCTATACTGACATGTAACTATTTTTGCCTGTGCATTAATTCAACCGTCTGCTATATGTTCAAATTTGCATTCACTGCTGCGTATTTTTTCAATCACACTGGGAGATGTGTGCTTGTTTGGACGCAGGGCGGCCCTCCGAGAGCAGCTACAGCCGCGTGGCAGACGCTTCACGCCTCATTGACAACCAACGAGAGCCAATCATGAGCCAGGATCCGCCCCCCATGCTGCTGGCCCCATTGCACTGCACCCGACCATCGGTAACGCAAGATAAGCGTTGCAATAATATATGAAGCGGAGAGCGAGGGAGCGAGAGAGGAGAGACAAAGGAGTAGAAAAGAGAGTGATTAGAATTGGGAGAAAAGTCTTCGTTAAAGCGCGGATAATCATTTCAAGATCATCTCTGGACACAAATGTTAATATAATTCATTTTTTAAATTGCGATTCAAATTCGATTAGTCGCGGCTAATTTTTCTCTAATAATCATATTCATCATTAATACTTGGCCAACATAAAACACTGAAATTTAAAGCATTTGCTCACATTTCATTAACCAAATATTCACAGTTTCATAATTCTATGGGAAAAGCCCAATATCTTAAAACGGGGATCCCCAACCAGTAGCTCTCGCTCGCCCAAGGCTTTCAACATTCAAGTGCTTGATAAGTCACATTTTAGATCAATTTTCTTTGGGTGCAGAAGATTTTGAACCGAATATGCAAACATTTAGTTACATAACAGAGTTTAAGGACAAAATTAAAGTCATTTTCGTTGAAAAAGCATAATTAGACGCATAGGTAGCTCTCTGTCGCTTTTGTTACATAAAAGTAGCTCATCGTGTGAACAGGTTGGAGACTCCTGACTTACAATATGTAGTTAATACAAGTGCTTTTTCGTTCAAGTCATGTGTGGGCTCAGATCTAGGAGAAATAGTCGAAATTCATTTTGTTAATCAATATTCATTATTATCTAAATTAATCGTGTGCTAAAGGTTTCATTTTGACATGCCTAGTTATTTCCAAATACTCAATACGTTCATATCCCTATAGTTAAAGTCTCTATGTACCGTAATTTTTCCGAACTACAATGATGTGGCCTATTGATAAGATTTTTACAGTCATACTGAATATTGTGTCATGTTATCAATAACAATGCACCTAAATTTGATCATAGATAGAGCGCTACACAAGTGCTTTAATATGAATGAGTGGGTCTAAAAAAACTGCGACGTGATAGACGCATTAACAGCTCCAAATCTACACATCAAGTTGTAATGTGGCTTCAGGTGCAAAACAAATGCCATGATTATAGAGGGACAAAGGGAAGTTTGGACTAAATTTGTCAGCCTCAACTCGAGCAATTCACCACGGACCCAGCCCTGACTGAACACACATGGGTTTAAAAAATAATCACATTTTTAGACTACTACACTACATTACTACACGTGAGAATTTCACATTTTAAACTTGTAAAGGTCTATCTGGGTTATAGGCCATGAACCAGCACCCGCTGTTTCGTACCCACAAAGCAAGAAAGAGAACTTACGATATAATGGTAATGGGCAGAGGGAGCGCAGGGCGTCACTAAAGAACAAAAAAGAGGAGTAAATACAATCAGGAGAAAAGAGATCGAGACAAGCACAGATGGAGGGTGGAGAGAGAAGGGAAGTTTTAATGGAGGCTTTCTCTTCAGGCAAGGACATTAAATCAAATGTGATTAGTGGACTGTACAGGAACTGGCCTTCTGTGGGAGACTCTGCATTTTACATATATACTAGGAGTTGAACTATACAGAAGAAAGTAGGGTCCAAAAGTAGACACCATTTGTGTAAAAAAAACAAAAGCTATTTAATCTCTCTTAGTGAATGAGTCACATCATTAAATTTGATAAGATACTTTTTCACTGATTTGTGTCATTTTACTAAATTTGCTTCACTTTTAACATAAACAATTGTGTAAATCTCAACTTTTCTGTTTATCTGTCATTTGTCAAATGTAAGCAAAAACCAATGACTAAACACTAAACATACTCAATCTGACTCACCTTTATCTTCTAAGTGTCTCACACACTTGTTCTCTCTCTGTGTGCCTGCAGCCAGTGGCCTTGGGCAGCTTTCAAGTCCCCCCGCTCTCACTCACACTTCCGACATGTGAAAATGTTTTAATGCTTCGGAACAACTTACTGCTCAAGAAAATGCTGTCTGCACTTAAAGCTTAAAGCGTTTTATTATGTGCTTTGAGTTCTCTCTGCCATTAGTAATTGTCGCACGAAAAGCACTTTAGACCGCATCAGAGGCATATGTAGCATTTATCTTAGTCATAACATACAATGCACTGCCATTTCTCGGATGTGAGTTTCAAATTGTTGCACTAATGCACTGCACTTTTTTTTTTCTTTCAACTTCTGGGTCATATAAAGCAGCCATTCCCAAATCATGGCACCCTTATCGATCTGTAAACCTCTCAGGGAATCCCCAATAATAATAATAATTTGCCCTATTTAGGTATTTGTTATTATTTTGGCATAAAACATACAAATACTGATTTAAAGTAGTACATTTAACAAATAAATGTACATTTCCATGATAAAATATGACATTTGACTTTATTTTGAAATGTATTGGAGTAAATTGTTTACAAGTCATAACTATAACTAGCCTTCTTTTTTTAAATTCAAAAGTGTGAGTATTTGTCAAAACAACCAAAACGGACTATATAGCATCCACATGTCTAATCCTTTCATTAGAATCAGCATTTGTCTGTCATAGTGAATCTGCAGGCATTAGTGTGACATGAGGAAAACACCTGCTATGAACTCAAATCCCCATTATCGGCGACCTTTAGAAAATCCATCTAGTGCACACGCAGACACCATGATAGGACCAGAGTCCCCCCTCCACCCCTCGAGACGGCAAAAGTCAAAAAGCATAGGGCAGCTGACACACAAGAGGATTAGCCTGTCTGAATCACATGCCTCCACAGACACACAACAGACACAGCGCATCTATTAACGCTGATGTGGTGCCGAGGCAGTTCGCATAATGTGGTAAGGGACCCGCTGGTAGTACGCAGGCTCCTACAGATGATTTTCTTTAATTCAGTGACCAAGTTGAATCATGGGCTTAAGATGATTTCCAAGGCACTCAGACATCTTTAAAGATCCTATTTTAGCCCAATGTGCTTATTCATACTTTAGACATTGAAATATGAACATCTTTTAGAACATGTCTGACGTTGTCTAAACAACCACAGCTTTAATGTGTTTAAAGGGACTAGACGGAGTTTAAAAATGTTAAAATTATGTATTTTCCTCTCCCTACATGTTCCAGCAATTTCCTGACGTGTAGAATGAGCCCAGACCTATTGACCACAACTTCTGCACTAAAATATTGCACTGTCACTCAAAAAGGTATTCATTCGGGTCCGAAGCTCCGTCAGGCACGAACTTAATATAGAAACTGCAGTTACACATAAGACCTGAGGTGGCAGTAGCGAGTAACAAAATGGGGGTCACTTAAAATGTCCCTATTTTTGAAAGAAAAGCACAGATTTCTTTTTATGACATTAAATTAATCAGAAATACAGTCTAGACGTTGTTAATGTTGTGAAGGCCTATTTTAGCTGGAAACGGGTGATTTTTTATTAAATACCTACATAGGTGCAGAGGCGCATTTCTAGAAACCATCGCTACAGTGTTCTAATGGTACATTGTGTTGGCTAGTCGTGTTAAAGGGTAATGGATGATTAGAAAACCCTCGTGCAATTATGCTAGCACTGCTGAAAACTGTTGTGCTGATTAGAGAAGCAATAGAACTGGCCTGGGTGACCCCAAACGTGTGACCCGTAGTGTAAGTGCTTTATTTGTCATTGTACAATGAAACCGTGTTCAGGTGTTGAGTTAGTCCATTGTGGGCCAACCTGACCAGCATGTTTTTGGAGGTAGGGGAAACTGGAGAACTGCCTTCAGTGCCCCTCTGATCCTCTGAAATGTGCACCGCCTCCTCTTGGGTATGTCCCCGTTTCAGAACGTGGTGCTCTGCACTGGTCATCTCCACCTCCTCCTTCCTCTTCCACCTGCGCAGCTCCCTCCGCTCCACAACAGTCTTTCACCATCTTCTGGGAAGAGCCTAGCAGACCAATATAATCCATCTTGTTCTTCACACAGCAGCAAAGATAAACAAAAGTATCCAGTAATACAATGAGAAACTTTAAATGCAATTCGCAAAATGGCAAAAAAACTCTGCTGTACTAAGAGAAAGGGAAGTTAATACACAAAGGATGTTATCTGACCAAATAATTACACTTTTTGCAATTCTCTGTAATAAATTGTATATTTTAAACAGGACTGGTAAAAATTAGTAACCCTCTGGTTAGCTGGCAAGCGTCAATATTTCATGATGCGGTACGTGATGTGCAAAGTTCAAGTATTACAAACAATGAGTCACCTACTTTTACATCAAACCCAGCTATTGCCTCATTTTAACCCATGTGGGGGCGTCTCATGTCCATTCGCTCAAAACTATCCGCAGACAGACTATATAAGACGTGCATCATTCCCACTCCCACACACACTGACAGCAAACACAGCAGCTACGTCTGCCCGTTCAGTTAAAACCAACTCTGAGAGAGCGAGAGAGAGAGAGAGAGGAAGAGAGGAAGGGGGAGAAAAGAGCAGACTGCACGGAGAAGAGGAAGTCGTCTCCTTCAAGACTACATTTGTCTGCCAGAGAGAGAGAGAGGCAGAGTGAAGGCAAGAAGACACACTCCAGAAAAGACCAGAGCCGATAAGCAAACGGAGACAATGAGGGGGATAAGGGAGAGGTAGAGATGGGCTGAATCCTCTCGTCTGTCAGTGGAAGGCTTTAGTGTGCGGTTGAATAAAGACAGGCTGGAGATGCAGCGATAGAGGGGGAGACAGATTATGGAGCAGAACATCTGGGAGGAGCGGTCCCTCGATGTCCCCCCGCCTCTAAAGCTCACATTGGACACAAACACGAAAACAAAAAAACTTACACTTAAATCTTTTATTTCTTCCTATCAGACATTATCACAAGCGTTGGTCAAGATGTATTCTCAACACAAGATTAAATATGACCGTCTTAACACAAAAATTATGCAGTTACGTGAACATATCTATGGGAAACTGCATAGACAAGCTTCAAAACAATTGGAGAAAAAAATGGCTGGTTTCTTGATTGCAAAAATAGATTTTGTGATTTTCAAAGTGCATCCAAAAGGGTTGTGGATTGCCAAAATGGCAGACGCTTTAGATATGGCGTATTTTATATTTTAAAAGAAACGGGCAGGGTGAATGTAGTTACTAAAAAAGTTTTGCAATTATTTTGTCTTGTCTGCCGTCCTCTGAGTTTCAACGTTGTGTGTCTTGCTGCTGAGTCATTTTCACTTGTCTGGTGGCTTGTCAGTTCTTGAGTGATAAGAAATCCCACACAATAAACATTTGCAATTTCTTCCTGTTTGTTTTCTTAACCTCCGGTCTTCAACTTGTCCTGAAAACAGAAGAAGAAGAGAAAGCGTTAGATGTAGACATCATACTTTTTCTAATGAAACAACTATTTAAATGAAACTAAAACAACAACTTTAGTCCATGACATACAACAATTTGAAAAGCAAATTGCAGTGAGTTTTTAGAATACAGTTCCAAATAATTTTACTCGCTTTTAAATGTCTACATGGGTTGGCCACGCCCGACCTGTCAGGGCTATTGCAGGCCCACACCCCCAGCAGAGCCGTGAGGTCAGCTGACCCGCTGCTGCTCTCGATTCCACGCTCTTGGCTCAGGTCAAGAGTAGGGGGGTTGCCTTTTTTGCGATATATCATGCATATTAATGAGTTAATTAATCAACGTAATGCATATTAATGAATCAATAGAGGCTAATAATGATCAAGAATTCAGTCAGAACAGCAGAGGGCAGCGCTACAATTGTATGCACTTAGGCCAAACACTGTCACACACTTCTTACTTTTAATTATAGTTTTATCATTAGAAATAAGGGGTTGATTTATTCCTTTTGAAACGAAACTGTGGTTTCTTGTTTATCTAAATGTAAATAAAGTGACGTCACTGACAGATCAACAGACCCATTTTCAGTGTGTAAGTCAGGGATAATTAATTAATTTATTATTTATGAAAAGGTGGAACAATGCACATGAAAACACATGTAAATTATGAATAAATACGCATTATGTTGAAAAAAGGATAAAAATCGCATGTATCGTAGGTTATTTTTGTGTAATATATCGATTATCGCAGTATTGTCGCACCATTATCGTGAGTCATGTATCATGAACCGTATTGAATGATAAGGTTCCCACCTCTAATCTAGAGGAGACAGGGCCCTTTCTGTGGCTGGACCTAAACTTTGGAATGGCACTCCACAGCACATTAGAGCTGAACAGACACTGGAGGATTTAAAACACATATTTTTTTGAAGTCGTTCGGACACTACAGTATATTAGTACTTTTATCTTGAATATATTTTTGCTTTGGTTTTTCCTCTGAACTAGTCTGTTCGGCACTCTGGGTAACAGTGTTTAAATGTGCTATCAAAAAAATAAAGATTTGATCGATTGAGGATAACACAAATGCATTAAACTAATGAATCTATTGGCAAAGTTTCTGAAAAGTATATTGAATTAGATTTACATATAATATTCACTCTATATTACCTATTAAATGCAGCCTTTGAGATTTGTATTTGTATTTGACCCAACCTTCAACCAATACATCAAAGTAAACTGTCAGGATAGTTGGAGCTTTTCACCTGTTGTAAGGTAAACAGGCAAGCTCCAATAGTAAGCAACACACCCAGCCCAGAAATAGAACCTGGACCTTCTTGCTGTAATCGCAATCCTAATAGTCTGAATATTGGCAATTCCATTTCCACTCCCCCAATAAGCTCAGCTCTAGTCTGCCCGGACTTTTTTTCCAACATGAGGGTAAAATATATTTCAGATCGACTTGGAAAGCAAAAGAGAGCAAAGTGAAGGAGGAGAACGAGGGGCAGGGCTGAGTACGCTATAAATGAAGCAGTATTGGAGAGGCAGGGAGGGACCCAGGGGCAGTGGTTCCATGTTAGTGATAAGTGCAGGCACAAATCCCCAGCCCTCCCTGTCAATAACCATTTGAACCAGTCTACTGGAGCCGCTGCCACCGCACGGAAACAGCCCGAGAGCAAGGAGGGAGAAGGAATCAAGGAAATGACTTCGAAAAGTGGTTCTATAAAACTAACCCGGGATGAGTCTGTAGCCGCTTTACTTGGACTGTTTATTTCTTACTACAGAGTTTGGTGTATAAAAACAATGTGACATAAAGTAGTGGAGAGATTGTATATTGGTTATGTTAGCCAAAGAGAGATAGTATATAGATTTAGTTTTGTAATTGCTGTACTTCTAACCCGGGGGTAATCCGGTGTGGGTGAGAGTAGCCGGCTTTATTGATCTCACAATGGAGACATTCACTTGTTACATCAGATCTCAAGATCACACAGGGGGTACGAATAGTCAGGAAAATGTGCAATCAAATCAGAACAGGATAATGTGCAAACAAGCAATAGTAAAGAGATGGATCTTATACAATGAATATAAAACTTTAAAGGGGCAAAAATATATAGAAATAATAAATAATTAGACAAAATATATAATATATCTGAATAAATCAAAGTTCAGTGCATTTGGCCTCTCTGATCACTAATGCTTGGTTAGCAATAACTTTTTAAAATATATTTTATTTGATTGCTGGATGAACATTATGAAACATAATCTGACCTGAACTGAATGACCACATTAGTCCATCAGAAGACTTGGAATAAGCATATTTTAAGTTGACAGAATTCATTATACCATACCGACTTTATTGTATATCTTGGCCACATAGCGAACACAAAACACAGAATATATACCAAAAGCAAAAAAACAAAATAATCATAGTAATAATAATGAATCAGGTCCAAATAGTAAAAGAGTGGTTCAAGGAGCACGAGACATGGATTAGTGTGTGCAATGGTGGCTTTTTAAAAATTATTATTATTTTGACCAGGGAAAGAAATATGCTTTATTGAAGATTTTTGACAAAACATATTTTGGAAGAATAGAAAAAGACACACGCATACAATAGTAGCCGAGGCCTGCGTGCTGGATCCAAAAGTTGAATAATTGAGAAAATGAAAAAATTGTCCGCACGGCAATCATTTTCTCAAAATATATTTTGGACCCATCAGTGATTCTCATTTCATCTTAAAATACTGTAAATGAATGGAAACGTTAGAAGCAAATTAAGAAATAATTCTGAAAGATTTGTCATTTGCAATTTGAAAATGATCAGGACAAGTTGGTCGATCTTAAGTGTTACAAGTTCTTGAGGCGGCGACTGACAGACAATGCAGTGAATGAAAAGGAACAGAGTATGTTTTCCACAAAACATTAAAACATGATTAGGGAATACTTGCAGAAAGATAATTATTTGATCTCCCTACAGATCCAATCCTCCAATATAGAACTTTTTTATTTTATTTAGAAATTAATAGTAGGTACGTATACTATGCTTACAAAATACTTCAACAGGAAGACACAGAGAATACCTCAGACAATAAGGGAAAAAAGGAACTGGAAAGGAACATAATTATCAAGACTGGGAACAGGCACTGCAGGAGGGACATAAAATAACAAATAGTCCAGTCCTTTGAGAGTTCGAGTGGAAAACTAAAATTAGATTTTTTTTTCCCCCTTTGTCGGTTTGGAAGAACTTCAGACCCATGCTGGACGGGCGGTGGTCAGGTGGGAGACCACACACTCACATATTTTGGGACTGTCCAAAACGAATTAATTATTGGAAATACATACACGATGAAAAAAAAAAGTGTTTAGGTGTTGAAATTCCATTGGAACCAAAAGTCGAAATATTGGGAATATTCCCTAGCAACTTCAGATCAAACTGTAACATTTCCCAACTAAAAATCATTACCCAATGGAAAAATAAACTGAAAGAAGTGTATCAAATGGAGCAAATAACAGCAAGATTGCAAATGAAAAATGGCCTACGGTATTTGTGGACAGCTGGTCTTTGATTAAGTTAATTCAAGTGTATTGTACCTATTGTACAATCTTTTTGCTCTTTATGTGATTGACATGAAATTTTAACTATGTTATTATTAACTTTTTTTAAATTTGAAATCTTCAAGCATGACACAGACCCTTTTAAGATGAGTGGTCAGTCACAGAACTCCTAATCCAATGGAAGACAAATACGGCATGGTTGCCTGTTTTGGCCCTCTCACTGTCCTGTGTAAAACCAAAATTTAGAAATTGGTCCGAAATGCCATGAAGATAATTGGCAGGAAAGAGTATCCTTCTTTAAAAACACTCTTTGAATCCTCGGCCTTGGCACAGGCAAAAAACATTCTCAAAGAACCTTCTCATGTGCTGTTTAATGAATACGAGCTTTTACCATCAGAGAGACGATATCGGGCTATAAGAGCCACAAAACACCGATACAAACACTCTTTTATTCCTGTGTCGGTTGCTCTTCTTAACAAGTGCAGTTAACACTTTGTTAGGCCTTTTATGTTCTCTTATTGCCTGATGTTACACTGGGAAACATTGTGGCCCTAATGTGTAACACATTCTGTTGTATTGTGATTGTTATGGCGCAGCCATATTCCACTGTTGAAATTATGCCCAACGAGCTGACTGTTGTCCTTTTTGTACCTGAATATATTTAATGCATCTTTTATATATTGCTATTGTATGTACCACAGCATGGCAAGTCCAAGACAAATTTCCCTATGGGATAATAAAGTTTTATCTTATCTTATCCTAAATGACGAATTGTGATTGTGCAATACACGTTGAGCTCTTTTGTGGCATGCCATCCATTTCGCAAACATAATATAGCTGCAAAGCCACAAAGAGCGATATAGTCGGAGCCTTTGAGGAGAAGAATGGAGATGGAAGGGCCAGTAAAAAAAATAAAAAATAAATAAAAAAATGAAGTGGCGAAGGAGGAGATAGGGAGCACGGGGCGGTCATGCATTAAGAATACCAAATGAGCACTGCAGGCAGGAGCAGTGGCGCGAACGATGGGCTCACATGATAAACTCCAATTCAGCGAGGGGACAGCGAGACTTTATCTATCCCTCTCTGGCCACTGCATCCTCACTGCTTCCTATCAGGACCTGTTACGCGTCGAATCGAAAAGGGGATGAAGGGATAGCGGATGAAGGAGGTGACAGCAAAGGGGGCACAAAAGAAAGGTTTGCGAAAGTGCGTCCAAATGTTATCACTAACCGGCGAAGATAAGGAGCGCTAATTACCGGCAGCAAAGGCCTGGACGACGACACCTCTGCCCGGGGTCGCCCCATAGTTGAGGGGTCAACACTGTAAATGTCGAGATTCGGATGGATTATTTTTTATTTTTTCATCCTCGGCGCAGATGGAAAGGCTGAACAATCCTATCTAACCACGAGATGCCGGAGATTTGATAAAGAAAGGACAGCAAAGGGTAAAACGGGTCGAAGGTTTTGAGAGATCTTACGAGCGTCGGGGTTTCAAGGCGCCTGTGAAAAGGGGGCACGTTTGGATGTTGCCCACCCAGAGGTCAAAGTCATGCCCCGTTTAGAATCGCGTGGCCCTCGCGGCTTCCTGCGTCGCTCTGATAAAGCAAAGTAAACATCCTAATCGTGGAGCGGCATCGGCTCATATCCCATTCCACAGAATCGTTGCCCGCACGATTCTGCATATTATTCCCCTTTAAGCCTTATCACACAAAACGGTTTCTTTTGCGCCTAATGACTTTAAAAAGTGAGTCTTCGACGGATAAGCGCAGATGAACAGGAGTGCGCCGTGATTGCCTCCGGGTGATAAACACAAGCAGATTACCAAAGCGCCACAGACTCGGCTTGCCAAACAATTTACGCGATTATGCTTGGGCTCGTGTAACGGCATCCCTCGCAGAGGAAGCTCGACGAAGAGGCTACAGGTAACACTTTCTTAATGCACGCACGCACTTACAGTATTCGCGTGATGAATAAAACATCTGGTGATTTACATGATGTATAGCTTCAAATATGGCCCCATCTTACGCCTGGATGAAAAGAGAAACATTTCTGACTTAAAAGTAAAGCAAACGATACAAATGCATTCGCAAATCTAATAGAAAAGCTCTATGCATGTAAATGGAGGCCGATGCTGTTACATACTGCAAAGTCAGAGGAAGGGAAATCGAGTTAAAATACAACTGAGTGGCATTATTAGCAAATACGCGAAGATACACAAGTAGAAAAAGGTTTATACTGAAGCAAAAGGGCCATGATATTTCACTTTAGACGCCCGCGGCTTCTCCCTTGGACTTATTGCATTAAAATAGACAGGGGGAGAGACAGGAGAAGCCTCTCGTCCGCCGCATGCATTATGAAAATAGTGCATGCGTTTTAAACTGGATATTTAAAAGCTACGTTATTCAGGCGCCATTGGACGAGTGAAACCGTATGCTCCCGTCTCGCAGCGAGGCCACCGGTGCATGCAAATGGGCGTAAGTGTATGAGTGTGACTGTAATGTGCGCGTATAACCGTAATTCATTTAGACATTTACAAAGACAATAGCTGCTCTGCCGGACACTGGTGATCTATGGGGCTAATATCTACAGAGCTACCAAAGCATACTTCTACAGGAGCACGGTCTCCTCTTCATAAAGCAAACACTTACTTATGATGGTAAATGGTAAATGTAAATGGTCTCAACTTATATAGCGCTTTTCCACCTACATTAGGCACTCAAAGCGCTTTACAGCAAGGAACCTCTCACCCATTCATACACCAGTGTACGCAGACACTGGAGGCAAGGTGGGTGAAGTGTCTTGCCCAAGGACACAACGACAGCATGCACCTTCAGCAGGCGGGATTCGAACCCCCGACCTTCCGATCATGAGACGACCCGCTCTACCATCTGCGCCACCGTCGCCCCAAAATGATCTGTCCAAAATGGTATATGCTTAGACTTCTCATCCTTTAGGTGGGGTAAGAATGGAGAAAACAGAAGGCATTTTGTTGTTTTTTGCTTAGAGAGGAAATGTAAATGTAAGGAGTCAGCTCTCATTGGTCGATACGAACTTATCTCCCTTAATAGATTCATGCTCAAAGGGGCATTATGCAACTTTTTATGTGAAGTTTATATTTGAATTTACGTTCGATCACAGTGGCCTCTACAAACGCTCCAGGATCAATTGTTTTGTAGGTTTTCTGAAGAGAGGGTCCGTCAGCAGTGAAAACCTTCTAAACAATTGATCCTGGAGCGTCCTAGAGATCACTGTGATGGAAAGTAAAGGCGCCAGGCTCACCACTCACACAGCCGCTGGGTCACTACAAGGCCAAATACGGACAAATATCAACTTTTTTTTTTCATAAAAAGTTGCACAATATATCTTTAAGACACGCACATTGCATTGTGGGTGTTCCACAACGCATTGAGGCCCTAATGTCATAAATATTATGTCAACAAGGGACCAGAGGAAGGTTCCACTTTTGGAAAAGCAGTCTCATGTGGAGCAGACCATTGCACATTTCAAAAATATGGGTGACATTAATACTTGCATCTTACCACACCAGTATATCAGTTCAGCTTTAATAACTACAAAAGTTTAGAAAGTTTTCCTGAACAGAGAGTAAGTAAGCTCACTGATGAGTACTGACAGGTCTGTCTCTGTTCAATAGATATTTGGGGATTTTACAATATTGGGTATCGGCCGATATAGCAAAAGTCAAAAGTCAGGGCTTTAAATCGGGTCCTCCCACAACTTCCTAGGCCTCGGGGGAACAGAGAAACATTGTGATGAAAAATGGTTATCTACAAGTTTGACTAAAGTTAGTTAGTTTCACTAAACCTCAGTCAATGTGGAAATGCTGCATGTCGTTTTGAAGCACAGGAGAATGAACATGGAGAATCCAATCACTGACTTAGTTTTAACGTCCAATTGTTTCGCTGCACAAAATGCCATGGCTAGCAACAGTATGCTAATGCTCTTGGCAACTAATCAAAGCTGGGACAGAAACTATGATTGCATCACCTAAAGTAATCAAATAAAATTTGACTCTGCTGGAGTGGCCAAGAATTTATGTTTTTACAGGATTATAGAACAGACATTTGGAAAAATCTGCCAAAAATATTGGTCAAAACATCGGCCAAGCATATTGGCTCCGGCCAGTAAATATCCCCCCCAAAAAAATCGCCATCGGCTTTAGAAAACCCCGTATCAGACAGAAACGTGAACTACATGACTGCAGTGTGTAGCGAGGTGTCGGCATCTATTAAAATAAACAGATGGAAATGTTTTCTAAATATACAAACCAGTACCATATAGTTTAAAGGATTTTTTTGGCCCGTACAGCTCGAGCAGAAGGAAACATTCAGCGGTGTTTCTATGGAAAGTGAAGCTGCAGAAACCACACGACCACCAATTGCACCATAAAGGTACAATTTAATGCCATTATAAAGTTAAGTTGGATCAGAGGTAAACAGGACGTTACAAAAGGTGTTTATAGCAAACACTGTTCCTTTTGTTGATTCCTGTATATTTTGTATGCAGAGTTAGACATCTTTACCTGCCATATCTTACTTATTCTGTCATAGTTTATTCCATTGCATGCCTCTATTGCTTTGTTATTTAATATTATTACTCGCGGGCAAACAAACCTTTCTCTGACAATGGCGTGGAAACCCATTATGATTCTGATTCTGAAAATGTCTTGACTTCAGACCAATGATCTGTTTGTGGCATGATTGCTGTAGCCCTTATCAAAATCCGTATGAACTGCCGTAGTTTGTGAAGAGTGAGTAATTTATACGGACTCGCGTGCAAAGAATCAATTTAGCACACATAGACGCGGAAACATCTATATGCAAATCACATCAGGGTGGATATTGCGGGAGTGGAAAATCACAGTTGGAATACATCCTGATCTAAAAACAAAATGCCTCGTTTGTTCCGTGGATAGTTACTCACCATCTTGGCTTTGTTGACACACTGCAGGTAGAGGGCTGCGATACTGGAGCAGTGCAGGGTTTTTCCAGCGTTTTCTCGGTAGCACGCGTGGATCTGGCCCTGTAGGTCTGCACACACGGGGAAGACTTCGTACCGCCTGCCGAGGTGAGAAGAGGAGAACGATGGTGTGAAAATGCACCAAAAAAAAAAAGGCTGGGGAAAAGAAGGCGAGCGGCAGGGGGTATTTGGAGGCAGCACAAAAACTGAACGATTGATACAAGTGCGAGAGAGAGAGAGAGAGAGGGGGCAGGAAAACAGCCGAGTATGGACCAAAAATGAAGGGATACAGATCCTTGATGCAGATGGATGGGAGACCAAATAAAAGGTAGCGGTATTCACAAGCAGCTATGAACGCAAACTTCAGCGATCGTGTTTATTCTAAGTGGCAAAACCAAAGCCAAGAAGGAAGTACAACGGTATTTTTATTCCGGTCCAAAACAACTTAACGCACAGTGGGAGATTTCTGTTGCGACTGGGGACAGCTTTCAGTCAAAGACAGTTCTAAAAAGTAAAAATATAAAGATCACAGATAAAGATCGCCGGTAAAATATCAAAACATGATGACAAGAGCCAAAGGGAGATGTGGAAAACGTACAACTGATTTCTAAAAAGAATTAACACTCAATATACACGCAGTACACTTTCTACTACACGCTACTCTAAGTAAACAGGTAACAACAGGTAATACACTTTCAAGTGCAAGGCTTAATAAAGGTGTACAAAGTGTAGTTGCAGGTGTTTTGGTCGTCATATAGCCAGCTTTTCTAACTAATGCACAAATACACTGGAAAAAATGCAATCTTATATTAGACCAAAATGACTTAAAAGTGAATTATTGGAATTGGTGCTCATTTTGAGTAGGCTTGAACCATTTTATTGCCAATGGAACAATTTCAAGTGTTTTTGTCTAATGTGTTCAAGGTAATTCCTTTATTTTAAACAACTTATTGCTTGTACCATTCTTATTTCAAAACAGCTCAAACCTGCTCAAAATTGCATTACATGTCTTCACCTTTCTAAGATAAGATGGCACTTTTTCCAGTGTGCCTAATGTCTAACTACACGTCAGCGGGGTGGCTGTAATCTGAAGTGAGACATGTATGTACACTTTTATTACACCCTCTGCACCTTTACCTTTTCTTGTCACCTTTATACTTTATACTTTATTCTAAAGTATAAATCTAAAGTTACCAATGATTGTAAGTCTCATGTTTTTGTGTGTAAATTCTCTGACACAGCTGACCTTTAGTTGCTAAAACTTCCTCTTTCCAACCTTTTCATCCCACTTAAATAATCTGCATCAATGGTTCTCCAGGTTCAACATGGCTTGGTATAAAATCACAGATCACCATTGTAATTTCGAGCATTGGACAAAGTCCAGTTGAAAATAGTTAGTTTTTCTAAAGCATTTGGACAAAAGTGGATAATAGACTTTCTGTTCTACTAGTATGGCGGTAATGCGAGTTTGTATGGAACAAAACAGTACCCTACTCAAATACTTCCATCATATAGTCCACATTTTCAATGATTTTGGAGGAATATATCAAAGATCAAAGTTTTCCAATCCCAAAACGTTTACCACAGTACAACATTTAGGCTTGTTTTTAAAGTGCTTTATAAATAAAGTTGGATTGGATTGGATTGGAACAAACATGTTAAACTATTACCAATTATCCCCGGGGAGCAACCATATCATCAAACCATATGGACCTAATAACACTTGAAATATGGATATTTTGATTTGCAGAGGACATTCTAATATTTGATTGCAGCCTTTGCAAATCACTAATGGTTATCATTTACATTGCGATATTTATTGAGTTACAATCTATGTTCCAGCCCTTTTGCCTACGCAAAAGGCACATCCTACAATGAAGCCTTTTTTTGGTGTGATAAAAAAAATAAAAAAAATGTAAAGCTACCAATTCCAAAATTGTGTGGGCAACATTATCCTTCCACTGTGTCTCTCACATAATTTGTGGTAAACATAATAAACTGTGGGAAACAGGACAGAGTGTGCCTCGATTCTACTCTTCATAAGACATCTATCCATCAGAAGTATAGCAGAGAGGTTTTGAAACAAGTGCTGTGAAGTAATAAGCCTCTCTCATCACAATTGGATGGGAAGGGCGGTGATGAGGTTAAAATTACTAGTGAGCGCGAGTGGATGCTTCAGGTCAATTAGTTGTGCTTCCTGAAAGCCCTTTACAAAGAGCTCAGAGAAAGCACTGGCTGAACACACTATTGATCGCTCAACCTGGTACCGGCAAATCCATCCATCGACTTCGAGGGTCTCATTGCGAGATCCTGCTGGTGTCGACAATTTACATACTGAATAGCTGTCACCTTGTGCTGGCTCGAGAGTGTCCATGTTGGTGTTTCGGAGGCATACACGTTTAGGCTAGGCATGCTAATGTGATTGGGTATAGACTATGCATAACTAGCCGTGCCGTCGTTCCCTGAGGTCATCCCACGCTCCTCCACCTTGGAATGGTTTTGTGAGAGATAAGATGCTACGCTAACCAGCTGCTGAAAAGGGTACATCAAGATTTGTTAACATTATTTTCATTCTGACTATAGTATTTTGCTTTCAGTACCTTAGTTTAGTAGTTTGCAGTGTTTTACTAGACATTTTAACTTGGTATTTTACAATTCATCCTGTGACTTTTTATTGAGCCCTCAAAACCTTTTAAAAAGCCTTCATGCGGTTTGTATTTTAATGAGAGACTGGGTCCAACAAACCCCAATAATAAAATAATGTCACTATTTTTTATAAGGCCCTGAACCCATTTTCTTGTCAACAAAACGATGAAAGAGGAAGCAAGTAAAGTCTAAACCACGGGTGCCCAGAGAACAATTTCCTTTGCCCGCCAGAGGATGACCTACGTTTGCGGCCGCGTAACTCTCTTAACTTTTCCAATTCATTCTCAATGGTAACTCCTTATGGATGCAGTACACATTATGGCCACAAGCGTCAAATTGGGGGTGTTGTTGCTTGGTGTTTATCAATCAAAGAGCGTCGTAGCACATCGACTTCCCCAGTTTTCCAGCTTTTACTGCAAAGGTTGTTGACGTCAACAAAGGCAAGTGTTAAAAAATTGACTTAAATTGATAAATTGATAAAAAGGATTTATGCTGAACTGACACTTTCAAAATGATCTAATAAGGCATTTTCTTCGAGTTAACAAATAAATTAGGTAGAGTTACTCTAGGTACTGTAGATACAGGTGTCGCCATGACGCCATGATAAGCACTCGTTTTACCGTAGTGGAAAGTAACGAAGTAAAACAGTATGGTAGCACTTACATCTGTGAGCAGACTTTTAGGCCCAATCTCAATTCTCCCCCTTAGCCCTCCGCTTAGCCCTTTCCCTTCGTTTTGCGCGTTCACAAGAGACGAAGGGGTGTCCCAATTCTATTTTGCGGTGAGGGGTAGGGGTTAGGGAGAGGGCCACATAGCCCTTCAAACGAGGGTTTTTCAGATGCACACTTCAGACGAAGGGGTAGGAGGAGAAATGAATTCACGAACATCATCAATAAGCACTCTTACAACGTTTATAAAGTTGCAGAACGCTTCGTTTATTTGTGCTGTATTGACTGACTTTTGGCATTTCTTTCCAAACTTTCGATACGTCGCTAATGTCATAACACATGGGGTTCATCGCTGCTGCACCCGCGGCCTGTCTCCCCGCGCCGCTGTGCTCTGAGCCCGGGTCCGAGGCTGACTGTCCCCGTTCTGAGCGCACCTCGCCAGCCTCCGCTCAGGCCCGGGGCTCAGAGCGGAGGCTGCGGGTGCCTGTCCCCACCCTGTGCGCACTGCGAGCGGGTCTAACCTCTGCCCGTCCCGCTGAGTGTGCTACAAGAACTTTGTGATACCTTTCAGTATGAAAAGTGCTTTATAAATGAAGTTTGATAGATTGATGAGCGGATCGGCTGATCTCTGGCAGCTCTGGCTGCCACAGCGACACACGGACAGGGGGAAGGAGAATGTAGCGCCGAATGAAGCAGAAATTGATGACAATCTGAAGGGGTTTGGGCTGAGAGAGTCCTGTTGTTTAGGTGTTACAAAACAGCATCAATCAAGTGATGAACTGGTTTAGTAGAAACATGCTATAGAGACAAGTAGGCTTGCTTTTTATTTACATAACCTTATTAACCTGTGTTAATAGTAAATGCAGTCAAATGGAGGGCTGTCCAATTTCTTAGGGCGGTCTTTTCAACCCTCACCCTTAGCCCTTGGTTTCAGGGTGTAGGGAAAGGGCAAGGGCTAGGGCTAGGGGTAGAAAAGAGAATTGAGATTGGGCCTTAGTGGCATGACCCTCAACAAGTCCAGACACAGAGGCCACTGACTGACTCACACCTTGATGAGCAGCGGCAACCATTAATGGGCAAATAATTTCCGAAGACCAGCTTCATGTCTCACTAGTATATGGAGTTTATACTGTTAAAGATGCAAGGATTGTTGTTGTTTACATTTTGTACTATCTTGTTGCTATTTTGTGGCTGCAATTGTTTTAATGTAACAAAGCACAAATAGAATCAAATGCAAATGTGTACCGAAAATAAATAAAATAACTCTTATTATTTGTGGTTATATGTGTTTCACGATGTTTGGCCCGCGGCCCACAGGCAATTTTAATTTTGGCCCTCGGATACAAAAAGGTTGGCCACCTCTGGTCTAAACGCTCAGCTGTGGTCCAACTCATTACTAACTTTACCAATGAGTTTAAATTCGTCGTATGGGTGAATTTAAAAACGGCTATCTGGAAAATAGCTAACAACATCAACATCTATCTAGCCAGTTCACGATCAATAAAAATGCTTTCAAATTAGATTCTACCAAAGACAGACTGAAGGAGAACAAAACTATTTCAAATCGTCTTAAAATAATACAAACATAAACAAAACAGGTACAGGGCCTTTATCCAACGTAACCAAGCTGCCCAACCGAAAAAATAAATAAATAATATATATATATATATATTAGGGCTGGGCGATTTTGCCAAAAAAAAAAATCTCCGATTTTTAAAAGAAAAATTCGAGTTTCGATTCGATTTTCGATTTTTTTTTCCCAATGCACTTAAAAATTACTGGAGACATCAGATATATTGTCAAAAGTGCAAATTTATTGCTGTGATTGTCCTCAAGAGTTAAAATGCAAGTAAATGAGGCTCTGTTATTCAACAATTTCAAGCTTTAACCCAGGTTTAAGCAAAAGTGCAACATCAACTTCACAGTAGCTTACATTTTCTGATTAAGAAATCAGATAACTACATATTTTGTAACATATAACATTACAATAAAAAAATAAAATAAACTCTTCTCTTAGCCTCTCAGCATAATGTGAATATAAAAAAAATTAAACATGCCTGTGGCAGACATATAGCCTACTTATCAAAGGATAAACAAATGTAAACTTTTATCTTTAACAACAAAACATTAGATCTCTGAAATATTGTGCATGCTCATTCTAAGCATTTTTTGCAAGAAAGATGAGCCTGTCCACAACCTCGGGTTTGAGGCAGGCCCGGTTGCAGGTAACTATTCCCCCACCCACACTGAATACCCTCTCGGAGGGAGCACTAGTAGCTGGAATAGAAAGATATTTTTTAGCCAGTAAGCTTAGTCTTGGAAAATTGGCCTGATGCAGCTTCCACCATTCAAGAGGATCTGTGTCTGGCTCTATGTCTGGAATAAGCAAATATGTTGCAAGCTCAGTCTCAATTTTTGTTTTCTCTGATTGTGGGTGTGGGGTGGATGGTAAACGTTTTTTAAAGAAGGCACCCAGAGTCATTTTCTTTTTTGGTGGGGTGTTCTCTTGAACATCAGAGGGCCCAGCTTCCTCTGTGGTAGAGTTGCAGAGAGCAGAGATCTCAGACACTGCTCTTTTTTTGACAGCTTCCAATTTGCTTGCATCAATATAGGTTGTACGGAACCTCGGGTCTAAAAGTGTGGCCATGTCCAAAAGTTCCTCTTTCTCCAAATCACAGTATTTACGTTCGAGGTAACGCATGATGTTGGCTTTGATTGTTTTTGTTAGCTCCAAATCTTCCTCCTCTGGCAGAAGGAGACTTGTTTTAAACAAATGCAGCACTGGTTTGATGCATGACACACTGACATATGATTCCCCTGACAGTGCATCAGTGAAGTTCTGGAGAGGTTTCACTGCTTTGTTGGTGGCTTCTAATACTTCCAAATCTTGCCACGTGGGAACAAGATGACATGTTTTCTTGTCCGCACCAAGGACACGAGTTATTGCCTTCTCTTGCTCAAGAAAGCGCTCAATCATCTTTTGACGAGACCCCCAACGTGTTGGGGATTCTGAGATCAAAAGATGCTGGGGAAGTCCAAGCTCAGCCTGCACCTCTGTCATGTCTCGCCTTTTTTTCCAGCTGTAAGAGAAGGCTGATACAGCTTTTTTGCAGACCCCTATGGCCCGATCAATCCTTGGGTCCTTCACGCCATTCTCTGTGATAAATGTGAAAAGATATTTAGTATATTTTTTGTCTCTCCAAGCTTAGACTATAAGTAGTATTTGATTATGTGAGTTTTGACAAATTGTTCTGTACTTTCATCACAATTGTAATAGCTGTGACATTTTAATACATGATGTTGTATAATAAATGCAGCTTAAGGAAAAGTCAGGTTTATTAATTTATTACCTTATGTAACCCAGTCTAATTAAAAGCGCCCCACTTGTATGTGTAAACCAGTTGAAATATGTACCATGTTCTGGCTATTAAATTAATGAGCAAACAATAGGCTACAATGTGTAAGTATGTGTCTATTTATTCTTACACCAACTCTTACCTATAGCGTTGTGGAGTTTGTGCCCAAAACACTGCAGGCTGGGCCAGTTGTTATCCTTAAGAGCTTTTATGATGTTGGTGCCACTATCAGTTGTCATGCAAACGAGTCGTTCCTCCGAAAGTCCCCAGGAGCTGAGAGCGTCTTTTAAACCATGGGCAATTATGTCACCAGTGTGGTCCTCGGGGAAATACGCTGTCTGCAGGCAGATGCTGCGCAGTGTCCAGCTGGTGTTGATATAGTGGACCGTCAGACTCATATATGGCTGCATCGTCCGGCTGGACCACAGGTCCGTGGTGGCTGAGTAAAACTGCATCTCCTCCAGCTCACCGCGGATCTTTTCACGAGTTGTATTGTACAGGTGAGGCAGCGCTACATCGGCGAAATACTTGCGACTGGGGACAACGTACCTCGCATCTAATACTTTTAACAGGCGATTAAAGCCTCGCTTTTCGACAGAATAAATTGGCAGCATGTCTGCGGCAATATAAAACGTGATAGCCTCTGTAATCGCTTTCCATCGCGCTCCATTCTTATCATAAGGCACACAGTTTGTAAAGCTCTCTAGAAGTGTAGTTTGCTTTTTAGCTGGTGTGCTAGAACTGCCGTCTTCGCTACGGCTCTGGCTGCACTTCTCCCATTCTTCGGGATGCTTATTCCTCAGGTGCTGGAATAGATTTGTTGTACTGCTGCTCCCTGTAGCAATAGTCTTTGAACATGTTTTGCAGCGAGGCTTCGTCTGTCTTTCGTCTGCTGCATCAAACCCAAACCAGTCCCAAATTATGGAATTAACTGTGCCTTTTTTTGGAAGTAGTTCTCTGCTACACGCTGCCATTCTTGTTTTGACTGTGTTTACGCGGCGGAGGGGGCTGGCTCATAACGCTCTACGGTAACCCACAAGGACGAAACGCAAAAAACTCAGAAAAAAAATGTGGTGAAAAAAAAACTCGAGTTTGCAAAATAAAAATCGTTTTAAGCTACAAAATCGATAAATCGATCAAATCGATTTTTTGCCCAGCCCTAATATATATATATATATATATAGCCATAAATAAAAAGATCACATGCTTTAATATTTCGTTGATTACGTCCCGCTTTTGCTGTGGCATTGTTTCAGTACGCCCTTGTATTGATGATGGGAGAGAGTGATCACTTCGCAGAGCCTTCTCCAGCACATCCACTAAGCACTAAGTTCCTGGGTGTGCACACCACAGAGAACCTTTCCTGGACCATGCACACTACATCTCTGGTCAAGAAAAGTAATCAGCGTCTCTGCTTTCTCCGCAAGTTAAGAAGAGCTAGAGTCCCAGCCCAGTTCAGGTAGTCAGCTGATCTCATTCTTTGTGTTGCTGAACCTAGGACCTGAACGGCTGCAGCAACCCTAGGTCGTGACAGTTAGTTAAATCCAGGTGGCAACTTTTATGTCTGGTCAGGCAGTGTAATTTCTTTTTTTCCCTTGCTTTTTTGCAGTGTAGCAGTTTTTGAATGTGACTTCGTCTCTATTAGGTGCAGGGTGTCCGTTAGCCGGCTTTCTGACCGTTGGCCAGTCAGAAAAGCAAATTTCCGGTAAAAATCATTTCCATCGGCCAAATATAGAAACATATATTAAATACAACATTTGACCTAAGTCAGTGATTAATATAACAAAGTGTTTTCGAGACAGGCCTAAATTTTAAAAAAGGTTCAATATTTTTTATCAAAAAACGTTTCGACTTGCGCTCTTCGCCCATTTTACAAAGTGCAGTTGAAGCACCATCATCGCTCTCTGGATATGTAATGCTTTGTCTTCGTGCTTTGTCACATTTTCCCAGAAAACGGCGAACTACAGGTACATTTACTTTTATAAAAGTGTGTTAAGAACTCAACAGCTAATAAATTCGATTAGGATATTCTCCGTGTGTTCAGTCAGACTGACGCGCTCTCCCACAGCGGCTCTTCCTGGAAGAGTGGCTGGGTTTAGAGGCGCTTCCCTCGGCCAGTCTGCGCAGACGCTTCGGCTTAGTTACCGGTGTTCTGAGCCTGACTTTGATGACTTTAGCATAGTCGATTTGTCCCTCCATAATATTTCAGCAGTGCGAGACGTCGCAAATTTTACACCTGACGCCACGTTAAAGCACGGAAGGGCATCTACAGCCCAGCCCTCGCTGTGCAGCTGATGTGGTTAGATCTGGAGGGTCATAGATTCCTTCTGTCTGAGTCATAGTGCAGATGAGTGGGGTACGTCCGCGTGGCACCTGCCGCCTCTATCGTCCTCACGTGCACAACTTTATGTTTGGATTTGAGTTGTTGTTGTATTTTTTCCTCACGTCGTTCTTTCATTAGAAAGTGCCGTGTTTTTAACCCACTAAAGTACTTGTGTAGCGCTCGGTCTAAATGTTGATTGTTATTGATAATAAGCCACATTCATTACATTTATTTTTAATGGCCGAAAATTCTTGTGAATGGCCGACATTTTACGACCCAGCGGGTCAAAGTGGCCGACAAAAAAAAATTTTTTGCGGAGCCTCTGATTAGGTGTATTCCATAGACAAGGCTAGAGCAAATCAAAGGCACTGGGACATACCACCAACGGACACATTCCCAACATTAACTGCTTTTGTCTGTCTCCTCGCACACCCCATAAAGATCCGTAATGACGACACGTCCACATGCTAGGGCTATTATGCTGATGGCAGTGTCATCGTTTTGTTCACACCAGTGCCCAGGACACTCCATCTGCCTCGCTAAACGCGCGCCTGGCCCTCATGCGTGCGCCGGTACGTGGGTGAGTGAAAGGGATTGCGCCCGTCAGCAAGTCTGCACATCTCAAAGGAGCATTGAGGCAGGATTTGAGCCCCCTCCCCTTGGCCTGAATCAGATGTTTGATTTGCCCCCTGGAGTGAAAAATTACCCCCTGTTGGATACAAAGCGGAGGGATTGGTTGCACGGGTCATTACCCAGAGTGCAATGCAGCAGGGAGCGGGTGCATCGACGGCGAGTACGTTTGTGCATAGGCAGCCGCGTGGTCGAATTAGAGGGAGACCGGGCAATCGATAATCCATGTTGAGTGGGCCAGCGACAATTTGTTTTTAAATGAGCTTTACCATTAAGAGCAGGTTAATAATTTAACATCGGTTCTTTCGTTTTCCTTTCAGTCGGTCATTTATTCTCCATGGGTCGCCACAACAAGTCATTAAAGGAGACGTGTCATGCAAAATTAACTTTTTTTGAAAAACATACCAGGAGAAGCATTTAATTCCATTCAGTTTTGAGTAATCCTGTGTAATTTGGCTGTTTCTTCTTCTATGCTTTCAGCGCTTCGATCTGTACTTCCTCGGTAATATTGCGTAATTGTTCAAATTCAATACGGTCCACTATGTTATTGGTTCAAAGCTTGTTTCTCAAAACTGAATAATTTAGAAATCAAAACTCTTAATAAATATCTGTGTAAGTTCTCAGTCGTACAGGAGTTGTCCATCTTCAATGAAGGTACTTGGTTCATCTTCTATACTCAGCAGTGGGAATATGTTATTCCCACTGCTACCTGCGGGGGGAAGCCACAGGCAACGTCTTCACCCACCTTAGTGCCTGTATCTTACAGAGATATTGGCCCCGTCCCAATACTCGCAGTTCCATCCTCGGGTGTGAGTGCGTAGGGTGTCCCAATTCTCCAGAGTGGTCTGTGTGACTTCTTTTAGTTTCACCTCAGAACAAATCTTTGCTTTTCTCCCTGACACATGCTGGCGAGCGGAGAAGTTTTGTGCCGAGATGGGATTCAGTCATTCGCTGGAAGGCATGACAAGACTGCAGCTCGATGACAGGCGCTCGGGCGCAAATCGCTACTGTCCCATTCCTATATATGGATGCTCTGTCACGTTCGTTACACCGCCCCCCAGGACATCTACAGGGACGGAGCAGCCACATACACCCACTAATTACTTTCTTAAGCATCCACGTTAATGCCAGGTGCATCACGCTGATACACACCGCAGTGCTTATCAGCAGTAATGGCCTCTGAGAATGAGAAAGAAAAGAGAGAGGGAAGAAGGAAGGAAAGAAAGAAACAAAGTGGGGGTAAGAGAGAGAGAGGGAGAGTTAGGATTGACTTGGATAATTCACAAAACATATCAGGGATTTAGAAAAAAATGTCTTGTATAACTTTCATTAGCTTGGTTGGCTGATTTAGTACAGGGTATGGAAACTTCCATATTTGAAAAGGCGGTGGGGTTTTTAAGGAGGGTCACAGAGGGGACGTAAACTGGCCGCGCGCTGTAGAAACCATATATCACAGTATAATACACAGTATTTGTTTTTATATGACCTTTACTTAACCATCTCAGGGACTACAGATGGAAACTAGCTCAAGCTAAATCTGGTGCAAAGCATCTTTAATTAATGAGTTTGCACATTGTCCCTGTTGAAATAAATTAATAAACTAAACTAAACCAGTAAACTTCCACTGAGATTAAGAATCTCTTTTTAGGGGAGTCCTGGTCCCAGAGGGGAACATATTTCACGTATCTTTAGTGGTAGGGGAAACCGGAGTACCCGGATGAAACCTACGCAGACGCGGGGAGAACATGCAAACTCTACACAGAAAGGCCCCATCCGGGAATCGAACCCGGGATCTTCTTGCTGTGAGGCATGATTGCTAACCGCTGTCCCACCGTGCCTGCCCAGACCAATTTTTTGGTCATGCCCAAGCTTGCACTCTTTTTGGCTGGAAATCTTCAATTACTTTTCCTACATCTGTAGGAAACAAATGGGCTCAGGTCCAATAACCTCAGTTTTCAGAGTGGTACACATTAATGTCAGAGCATTCTCTATTCTATTGGCTCGTCGTTTAATCCTTACTTTTCAAGTTTTAGTCATCGGTCCTGAGGCCCAAAGAGAGAAACTTTTACCCAAACTACAGTCATTGTCTTTTAATCCTTCCTCACAGGTGAAGAACCTGGGTGTGATTTTTGACTCTGAGCTGACTTTAATTCCACACATTAAGAATATCACAAAGATAGGTTTTCACCATCTAAAGAACATAGCCAGAGTCCGCCCCATTCTCTCTCGGGCCAACACGGAGACGCTAATGCATGCTTTTATCACCAGTCGTCTTGACTACTGTAATGCCCTGCTTTCTGGTCTTCCCAAAAAGAGTATCTCAGGTTTACAACTTTTACAAAATTCAGCAGCTCGTGTCCTGACGAAGACCAGGAGGCGGGACCACATTACACCGGCTTTAGAGTCGCTGCATTGGCTCCCCGTGTGTTTCAGGATCGATTTTAAAGTTCTTTTAATGGTTTTTAAATGTCTTAATCGTCTTGGTCCTTCTTATCTTTCAGAATTGATTTTACCATATGAGCCTTCACGGCCCCTTCGCTCCTCTGGCAGGGGTCTCCTAGTTATTCCTAAAGTCAACAGAAAGACTCACGGCGAGGTGTCTTTCCAATATTATGGCCCTCGCCTCTGGAACGACCTGAGGAGGAGCTCAGGTCGTTCCACAGAGAACGTTAATGTTTTTAAGAGCAGGCTCAAGACCCACCTTTTTAGTTAAGCTTTTAACTAATATCTATTTATTTAGTCCTAATGAGTTTGTGTGTGTGTGTGTGTGCGCATGCACCTGTTTGTTTGTTATCTGTAAAGCACTTTGTGATACCTTTCGGTATGAAAAGCGCTTTATAAATAAAGTTTTGATTTGATTTGATTTGAAGTAATTTCAGATATTTATATGTACATTAGTATTTGTTTTTATTGCATTTGGTAAATGGTAAATGGTCTCAACTTATATAGCGCTTTTCCACCTACATTAGGCACTCAAAGCGCTTTACAGCAAGGAACCTCTCACCCATTCATACACCAGTGTACGCAGACACTGGAGGCAAGGTGGGTGAAGTGTCTTGCCCAAGGACACAACGACAGCATGCACCTTCAGGAGGCGGGATTCGAACCCCCGACCTTCCGATCATGAGACGACCCGCTCTACCATCTGCACCACCGTCGCCCCATTTTCCCATACCCATAGCCCCCACATTTTCACCTTGTGGGGGTTATGGGTAGTTTATATGCAAGAATTTCATCTTTGACTGTTGTCAATAAAATGTACATTGATGTTTGTATCTCATTTTTCAAATAATAAACATTCTGAAAAAAAATTATATATTGTGCCTAAAGGAGTGGAGCATACAACAAAAAGGCAAAATACAAAAGTACAGTTTTCTTTATGATTTTTCTATTTCAGTTTGATTTTAGCCTTATTTGGATCCTGAATTGTTTAATCTTGTGTTGACACAATTTCAATCAAAGATTTAAATCAATGCAATGGTCAAGTGAATAATTATCTCAATATTCAAGACAGTTATTGAATATCACTGTATCATATTATGCAGCCCTATTTAGTTTATTTGTAATAGTCTGTGAAATATCATATCTTGTAAGGGACATAAAAATAATCGGTAGCAAGCACCAGATCAGCTGGCTCTAACTGAACACTTGGATTGTGCCTGCTCTGGATGTGGGGAAGGGGTTGAGGCGGCATGGCGAGTTAATCATGAGCACAATAACTCTGTCACACGCGCTTGGAGGTGGCGCGCTGCATCTTCCATCATCTATCATTAAGATTAACATTAAGTTCCTCCTGCCAGACTCAAAGCCGAGCCACTAACAGGCCTTTTACCCGCTGCTTCCCCACTCTGCTGCTGCTGCTTTGTGCTCGGAGCTGAGATGCTGGTGACTAATTGGAGTGCTACAATGAAGAGGAAGAAATATACTGTATTACAAATCTGCACATTAAATTGTGTATGTGATGATGCATGTATTTTGTGGTAGTGTTGTTCCCGCGTGTCCGCTGGGGGCGCATCATAAAAGGCCCCAGTGCCCTCTGGCCTTGTGTAACTTCTGCATCCTGTTGAGTGCTCTGTCCGAGGCAGGTAGATATCATTGCAGTATTCAAAATGTCTCCTTTATGCTTGCCCAGATTAGAGCGTTGCTGTGGGTCTCTTCCCGGCCACACATCATGGTGCTTCGCAGTAGATTGGGTTTGCGGCTCCCTGATGGTCCTGTGGATGTGTCTCTACTCGCGTCTTCCCTTAATACAGTGCACGAAAGGTGGCTCTAACGGGTATGTTTCCTAAGTGTGGCGGTGGGTATCTTAGGCAATTTCTGCACATGAGTAGTCTGTAACTATCCATTCACTTTTATAGGTTTCATGACCCCAACGGCAGAAGCACCAGAGCTGCCCATCGCTGTCTTGTCTTTCTGCTAAACCTGATGCGTCTCTGTCCGTGATTTGGGTGTGTCCAACGGTCAGCGGAGGACTCTCTGCCCAAAGGCTAAACCTGTATCTCATGGACTCAACAAACATCTCTGCAAAAGTTTTAAATATTTTCTAATGAACTCTAAATAAAAGAAAAACATATTTTTGAAACCAATAAATTATATTTAACTAATAGAACACTGCCCATTGTCAATGGAACTTTCCTGTGTGTCCTACAGCTAAAAACCTCGGCCGGCTACATGTAGCTTTAGCTCTTGTGCTATAAGGTCTCAACAAATGATCTTCCATACAAGAAGTAAGGCAAAGGTGTGACCTCTGTTGTCCCATAACACAATTCATCTTCTGATCTATCCTTTGGTGCCACCGGGGCAACCTGTCAGGAACAGTGTGCGAACACTGCACAGAGCCCTGGGACCCATTTCCAGATTAGTCTAAAACTTGCGGGCCTTACGGTGACCAGATGACATGGCCGGAAAAACCCGGACGCGAAGAGCATGCGAGTTCTTGCCGAGCATCTACACCAGACCTGGGCAAAATACGGCCCGCGGGCCGGATGTGGGCGTATGCCCTTCTGAGTATGTCAAAAAAAAAGTACATCTCTAGGCCATTCTTGTGTGGAGTTACAGTATGATTGAAGAAATTACCAGAATGCTTACTCCAGCCACTAGGGGACTGCTTCAATAATAATAAAAATAACGAATTTCACTCGTGTCCAGCAGATGGCACTGACATAATGAGAGCTCCGGATAGGAACAACACATTGGCTACAGTCCTGTCAGGCTCATTATTATTCATTTATTGAAAAATGTTTCCTCAACAGTATTTTCCCAATTAAAACACACTTTTATTTTGGAGCTTTTGTTTATGGACCCGGAAATACACTTCCCATTTATGTTTTGGCCCCCCGGGAAATTTACTTGGAGACCCCTGCTACAGTGCATCGCTTCATTTCATTCAAACGCAGAGGTGCTTTCAGTGCGATGGTAAAAATTCAAGAGGATAAGAAGTTGAACTTAAATAACGATGCACACACATGCTTGGCTTGATATGGTTAAAATTAATAGTCCTATAATAACAGTAGGTATCAGCTATTCGAAATACACGATTGAGTGTAATGTACAATCGGATAAAGTTGAGCAGAATAAGTTCGAGTTATTGTTGGTGATGCCCTCCGACTCAATTCAGGCTTCTCATGTGGCCCCTTATGAAAATTAATTGCCCACCCCTGATCTACACAGAGCGAGGCACGTCACGGCTCTTTTAAACAAGCAGAGGAGTGTCTAAGCGTTTTTCTCCACTGATCACCAAAACAATTTAGCACAGACTGAGTTAGTGAAGCAGACCGTCACTGTGCACCTGCCAGCGCTCTCAATAACCAGCCTTAACAGAGGCATTTGATCTGTCTTTAGAGGCACAGTTTGGACGAGATTCGGGATCATGGACAAAAGGCCTTGAATATCAGACCATTCCTTGTCACCCTAACAGAGATTTAAGCCTAAGATGGTGTGGGAAAACGAGAGCACCTTGAAGGGACCCAACCAGGGGAAAAAAGTCAATTCCACACAGAATGGCCCCAAAGAACAGGGAATTGAACCTTGGACTTTCTTGCTGTGAGGCAAGAGTGATAGCCCTATTAGCCACTTACCCACTGTGGTGCCATTGGGACAGTGGATGGGCACAAAGTAGAGGTAAAGATGCTTAAAACACTATATGATGATTAATGAGTGCACACTACTGTATTTGCGCTTTAGAAAAGTGCAGTGCAGATAAATCTAATAATGACATACTTAAAATCAGAAAACAAATTTGGGCAGAGTGGAGACACTGGCTGTGGGAACTTGAAAGTACAAGACAAAAATAGGAAAGAAGAAAACATAAACCCCCAAGTTCCCATGTAATATGAGGAGCATGGCATGTGTAAACAGGAGCATCAATATAAAAAGTTCCCAAAGCAAAATGTATATCAACTCTATGTGAATTATAAAAATGGACCAGCAATTTGGCACTTTTCCCTTTGGTTTTCTCCGAATCTATCATTGTGACAGAACATTTGAAAAATGTATCAAAGCTATATGTAAAGTATTGCACATATCACTCAGTATTCCCGGAGAAATACGACGAGGCCATGTTATAAATGTCAGAACGAGAGCACAAATCAAGCCGGTGCCACAGGTTATAGGAAGCGCGATAAAAATAAAATAAAATAAAAACTCATCTCCATCTCTCATTCTCTCTCTTCACCCTGCCCCCAATGCAATATCTTCCTTGATTTCTTCCCAAGAGACTCGATGGATATTTAATAAACTAGATGTACAATCAGAACAAATAGAGACATGGGTCGAGTTGGTTATTGCTTGCCTTATAATGTACGTGATCAGTAACTCTAAACAGTCTCACCCTACGCCATCGCAGTAACACTAACGATCTATCAAAACAGCCCATCCCCCGTTTCAAACAATCAGTGAAGCCCCAAGACCCTGCACTGGTCATGTCCATTGACGGGGAAGCATTGTACAGCAGGTGATGGGACAAAGAGACACACAGAAACGGTAACTACTCGAGCGAAAACAAAACAGCACAGGTCAGACAGGTATCAACAACGTCAAGACACCTTACTGTCACCAAAATGGGTTATTTTCTGCTGACCGGTATGGAGATTCAGACGAGGTGGGGAGGAGGGGCAGGGTATGTCCCGTTAAATGTGTAATAAAGAATACAGATTGCTTCTTGGCCTCAAATGAAATTGCACTCCCGTGTCCCGACGCATCCCGTATCCCATGGCAATTTAAATATTTCCGAAATGCAACAATGTACCAGCTGAATGTCTCCAGGGGAAACATATTTGAGTTTAATGTCCTCCCCAGGGTTTCCTGTTTGAAAAGCTGTTGTCTGTCCACTGCAACCACTCACTTGGGCTCACAGTATATCTACAGTCCTGTATATATTACTGTTTGTGGATTTGTCCGTTTGGGAAACCAACAGACACCAATTCATGCTTTGGTTAATCGTTTAGTAATCGTTGTTGCGGGCCCAGGCCTCCAGACTCCCTTCTTTTGTGTGTGTTTGTGGGTGTGGCTGACCTCTGTGGAACCCTGGCTGTGTGAGCTCTGGCCTGGGATTGGAGGACTGGTTGGCGGCTGCTTCCCATTGTGCGGCGTCAGAACACCTGGTCAATCGTTTGGACACCTGTTGTAGCCACGCCTTTGAAAGCATAACTCACCTGCCATTCGGGGTTGCTGGCCTTTGTGGCCAGTATGCCCTTTCGTGTTGTGTCTGTGTCCCTTTGAGTGTGACACTCGTTTCAAATGAATTTAGATTTGTGTCTCATTTTTATTGTCACTCGTTTTTGTTTAGGCCTATTGTGACTAGTTTTTGAGACACCCGTTGGTTTTTGTAATGTCTTTGTTTAGTTTTGTACACTTTTTTGTTGTCTTCATTTAGGTTACATTTTGATTAACCAATGTAAATTTACATATTGTAAATAGCCTTAGTTTGATTTCATTTATTTTTTCACCCTTTGTTAAATTCACCCATTACATTGCTTAAATCAAATTTATTTATACATTTTTATATATTTTAATCCTAGCACAGCCGGCTTGTAACAATCGTCTAAAGAGATGTAAGAAGAAAAAACAAGAGAGAAATACTTTTTTTTGACCATATCTTTCTGTTCTAGTTTCTGGGTTTTTGTCAGAATTTATATTTACTTGAATAGTTCTTTTAAAAGTAAAAAACATTTTTTTTAATTTTCGCTCAAGGATCCTTGCAAATTGTTCTTAGATTACTCAAAGTTTTACCCTGATTTTGCTCATTTGTTTGTTCCAGCCTTATAGACTCCATGTTTCAGTATTAGTTTTTCCACATTACGTTGTACGTTTAGTCAATGCCATATGCAGAAGTATTGATATCCATTCCTCACAGCCGCTGATATTGACCCCAACTTCCATCTTGTGTGGCCTGCTCTAAAATGGTCTCCATAGATCAGAGTTAAGAACCATATAGTGCTCCCAAACGCACACGTTCATCTATCATCGTTTCGCATGCATTATCAGAAACACAAGACGCACAGGCTACAGCACCGAGGAAGCAAATCAATCCAGCGCAATATGAAGGAATTTACGATGCAATCTGTATTTTTAAATCATATTTTTGTCCGCTTTTAAACAACTTTTTGGTCCGGTTTAGTCCAAGTACAAGCTGTAGTTCTGTTATAGTCCTGTCGGTGGAAAGCCACATTTTTTCCGGGGGTAAAAGTAACCACTGAAATACTGTATTACGATGACTACAGGAACAATATTGTGAGCAAACTGAGACATTTTTACTCAAAGTTGGCAGAATGATCTTTGTTACAGGAACTGTGTGCTGTGGTTGTGAGCAAGAAACCCTGGCAACTTACTTTACAGAAAGATAACAAAAAGTAGCCACTTCTAGCTGACGAGTATAGGAGTATAAACCCAGAATTATTTTTTTCTTTCAGTACAATCACATGAACCGCATCTGGACTTGCTTTATTTTGCAAGAACCCTGATAGATAACCTTCCTAACCTGCACCCTAATAAATACATATTTACACTGATAACAAAATAAACATGGGGGAAACATAGACAAAAATGAACAAACAAAAAGCTTTCCATTTAGGTCTTCTAATTCCACAATGTTGCAATCCACCCCCACCTCCCAAAGCCACATACCATTCCCAGTGTATCTTCTAACCATTGGTCAGTCTAGATTACAAGGGCTGCCACCAGATTGAGTTCCCAATCACCAACTTGTCTATTTGTCATCATTTGGGTCCACTTAAGGGTTAATAGGGTTAAGGGGAGGGGGCCGTTCCCCTTTTAAAAAGCCCTCATGTTCGCTTTAGTTAAAGGCAGGCGTCAGTGTGGAGGGGGGCAAATAAATACAAATGATCCAGTTACGGAGAAAAATGACGCGCATTTAAGTCATGCTGGGTTTTAAAAGGAGACCTGACTGACCCCCTGCGGAGAAATCCATCAGCCGAGAGAAGAGGCTCAATATGCGACATGAGAGGAGGGCGAGACGGACTGGACGAATCAAGAGAAGCATACAAGAAAATGGCTGTGGCAGAGATAAATGGAGAAGAAAAAACGAACATCGAAAAGAGGACAAAACACTAGAGGATGAGCCGTGACGTGAGAAAGTCGAGTGGGAGGCCATATTGACCCTTCTCGACTCTGAAGGAGAGAGAGATTTTCAGATTTGCATTAGCACAGGAAGCTCAGTATTATTGACTATGAGAGATTGTTTGAAAGCGCTATGCAGTTTTTGAATCTTAAAATAATGTTTTGGAAAAGTGAAACAAGCAGGGATCCTGAGACTATAAAGCATGTATAAAGTATAAAGCATGACTGACTGAAACAGCTGAACTTTCCTGACTCAAATGGAAGGCAAATTGACTTTAGCTATCTTTATCCAACTCATGCAAGCAAGTCCATTATGCTCCAAGCTCCCAGTGAAGTAGGCAGTGGCTTGCCAGAAATTTTAACAAGGGTGGCAAAGGTGTGGCAACTCCTAGAGTGGGGTGGCAACCAATGGCCGCTGACTGCTCTGCTTTTTGACTACGACACTGGAGGCCGCCATTGCTCCACCTTTGCTGTAGTACCTCCATATGACCGCTATTCCCCCATTGCAATGCATTGGACTTTAGACACGTTAAAAACAACGTTAATGCCTGGTGCTTAATGGTTTAGAAGTGGCTAGAGCTACATATTTCTCCTGTGATTACGCTGGGTTATAAACAATATGGGGCACCAGGGTTTTTATCGTAGATAAGAATTTTAGAAATCTTGCGTAATTAATGAGGGCCTGACTTTGATTGACAGGCCGTTTACGTTGCTGCCTGGCCATGGGCGTGATTACAACAGAAATACACGCCCATTACACGCCCCGCGAGGGCCAAGCAGGGCCGGGTCTACAGTCAAGATCCCTCCCTTATGCACTTTTTAGGAACATGCTTCGTCAGAGCTGCAGAGGAGGAGCCTGTAAATCCGCCATGATTTCCCCCACGAACGTGGTCATTTTGGTAAACGGGGAGGAGTGAGGAGGAGCTGTCTATTCTTTATACAGTCTATGGTGGCAACTTGAGGTGGGGTTCTCGCTGCTTGACCACTTTTATAACCCCCACATATTGCTCCTATTAGATGTATTCAGGTCCAAACGCAGACTGAATCTATCAAGACAAACAAAAACACTACGCCGTTCATTTACATGTCTAAAGTCGTAAATAAAGCATTAAAACCGCTCTATGGTGTAATGTAACCACACATTGTTGTTTTGGTAAGAGCGAGGCAGCGTGGGAGATGCATTCAGGGACAGTAAGAAGTACGGGAAAGGTGAGACAAATATACAACAGTTGGGTTCTCCAGTGGGGTGGCAATGGGGGTGGCAGGGACCCCTCTGGCTCAGCCACTGGAAGTAAGCTCTGTAAATCCGAGTAATTCATAAAGTTGGGTTTTTGGACCACACAAACTCATTATTTTTAAAATCAAAGATCATGAAGTTTTGTGACATTGTTGAGTTCCAAACTGTTCAAATGTTATTCAAAGCAAGGTATAAATTGTTACCAAACCAATTACAAAGAAGGTTCCAAGAACGTACTGGTCGTTATGAATTACGTGATGAATTAAACTTTAGGATTCAGAAACATAGCACAACTTTGAAAAGTTTTAGTCCAACAGTTAATGGTGTTCAATTGTGGAATAAACTGGAGATGGATTTGAAACGATGTCCAAACATCAACCTGTTCAAATTTAAATACAAACAAAAGACTTTTGAAATATACAGACAAGAAGAAATGTGTTGCCACTAGGGGGAGCAGTAGGATGGATTATGTGTATTGTTCCTCTATAATCTGGAAGAGTGTTGCTGCTTGGAACGGTTGTCATTCTATTGCTCAAATTCACAAACGGAGAATTAGGGTTGGCAGGTTATGGATCTGTTGAGAGGAATCCTCCCAACGGGCTCTAAACCTTGTCTTTTAATGCACCACTCAGCATAGGAACATATTCTACAAAATCAGCTGTTAGGGCAGCCATGTGGGGGTTTGTTGATTGGGAGTTACTGCCCTCTTCATCTGGCCCGCTCTACACTTTGGCTTTTTAATGCACCACACTATGCAGGGCTTGCAGCATACTTCACATATAACTCAATTAAATAAATATATAATAATAATGATTATGGAAATTACACCCAAATTAAAATTATACTGAGAATGGTAATGACAACTGGAAAGTATCAAGATCTCAGATTATAATATCTATTAATGTACCTTCATAACATAAAAGTAACTCTCGGTTATCAAGGGTAAAAATCTGGAAGAAATATATTAAGGATCACATTTTTTTTTTTTTTTTTTGACTGCTTTGTTCTAGACATCGTACATGAAACGGGATTGTTGTTGTAGCTGTGCGTTGCTTCAATTAATTGTATAAACAGTTCATATATTATTATTTTTTTTGGTAAGTTTGTAAGTTGGTCTGTATGAATGTAGCTGCTTGAAATGTTCTTTTTTTATTTATTTTATTGCACTTGGGGGTGGGCAATCATAAGCTTTTGCTTCAGCCCACTCCTTTTGAGCACTATGTGTACTGCTCAAATAAACAAATAAACAAATAAACAAACAAATGTCTATAGTTTATTAATTAACAAAATAGCAACTCAAATCTATACACAACACACCAAAGATTCAATCACCAACTATAAGCAAATGTTCTTAAAAGCACTTGCTTTATTTGTATATGCTGCAGATACAGTAGCTGCCATAGCAATGTATTTGTCATTGTCATTTCCAACAACAAAATACAGTTTAGTACCTTTTGCTATTGCTACTACACCTTATTGCTGCTGCTATTTCAGCCGCCATGGCAAAACAGAAATTAAGATTACATACAATATAAAACATGAACAATTATCTGCAATTGAGTTGCCTTGTGTACGAAATGCGCGGTATAAATAAAGTTGCCTTGCCTTGCCTTATCTCAAACAATTTCAAAGCAGTTTTCAGTGTTGCGGTTTCAACACCTAATAGTGCGTGTATCCCACGCAGGCCCACTGAATTACGTGTGCTTTTGCTGCCAGCACAACAAAGCTCTTAAGGCCAAAAGAAGAGCTTTTAAAGCGGTTATTGACTTCTGTCTCCTTCGCTGACCAACCATCTTGTCCCTGCCTGTGGGTTGCCATGGTGATGGAATTGAGGTGCGCCCTAACCTGACAGAGGGGTCAAAGAACGCTGCTCAGACTGCCCCGAGTGCCAGAGTAAATAACGGACCGAGAAATAGAGCGAACTTAGCTGTGTTATAATGCCGTTTCATTCACTTTCAGGGATCATATTAAGTCTGTCTTCCTCCCCACAGGTAAAACTATCTTCCGTATGTCATTTAGCGTGTTTAACATTTTTATTTAAATCTATAATTTATGAAAACTTTGTCCCTGAGGTCTTTTTTGTGCAATATTCTTATTTATAAAATGACAAAAATCTTAACTTATAAATGCCTAAAATGTGAATAATGTAGGATCTTTAAAGAATTCTTGTTAAAATTGTTCAAGGTTCATTTTTACCATGACAAAAAAATTATTTTCCGTTTTCATATAAACATTCTTCACATTCTGGATGCTTTATAGCAGTATCAGCACAAATGTGCACATTTCTCACAAGATATGACTTTTAAAGGAATAGGCCACCATTTTTACATACTGAGATTATGTTCTTACCTGAGCTTAGACGAGTTGATGCGTGCCTGTCTGGTCTTTGTGCGTGCGCTCAGTCACGTTGCTAGCATTTAGCCTCTCCTCTGAGCGCGTGAAGACCAGACAGCTACGCATCAACTCGTCTAAGCTCAGGTAAGAACATCTCTCAGTAAGCAAAAATTGTGGCCTTTTCCTTTAGTCCCCTCCTGGAACCGTCACCTTAACGTGGTGCAGGGGTTTGAGCACTCGAATGATCCTGGGCGCTCTGTGGTCGGGGGCTTCGTGCCCCTGGTAGGGTCTCCCATGGCAAACAGGTCCTAGGTGACAGGTCAGACAAAGAGCGGTTCAGAAGCCCCTTATGAGAGACCAACAGGCCTGGTTAGAACCACGAGGCCGTCCTTCTGTGGACCCACCACCTGCAAGAGGAGCCATAGGGGCTGGTGCTATGGGATTTGGGCAACTCTATTAGCTGCCTCCACGAACCAGCAACGGACAAGTGGAAGAAAATGGAAGAAGATGGAAGAAGATGGATGGATGGACGATTTAGTCCAAAATTCTTGCTCTAATGCTACTTTACATATATGTCTTGTCTCTTTTTGGATGGTAGCAAACAGGTTTTCTTTTTCATGTCATCCAAATCTACATTTCCTAAAAAAAGAGCCTGGCTAAAGATCTCTAAAAGTCTTCCCCAAGTGCCCTCTGCTCCTGACGGCCCAGCACCATCAAAGTGTATACTGCAGTGCAAACATATACATATCAGTCTTCATTTCATGGAACTTCCGAAGTCAAAACAATACCGTAACATTTAAAAAAATTTTTTTACAGGTATTTCAAATTATTTCCGTGCTCACCATTTATTGGTGAGAAATGTTTCCACGTTTGAAGGCGCTGAAAATCACTCCCCGCAAAACAAACTCCAGCCAGCGCTAGTATCCGAACAGCGTAACAGCGTATTAACAGCGTACTACACCTTATTCAGCCTTAATAAATGATGAGTTAACACTTAATTCTTCATGAACAATCCGTTAGTTAAGTGTGACTAACACTTAACTACTGAACAATGAATAAGTCAAGTATGTGAAGAACTATTTGTTTTGATTTAGGCATAAAATGTACTAGTTGAGTAGTTATTAAGTGTCACACTTAACTAATGAGTTGTTCATGATGAATTAAGTGTTAATGCATCATTTATTAAGGCTAAATAAGGTGCGGTTATTATAGTGTTACCGTTGCGTTTGGCTGTGGGAGGAGATCGGGATAAATCGAAGAACAAGCTGGGTTAGCGCTAAGAATAATAGTCCCCGCGTAAGAGTCAAAGATCCTTCAAACATGCGCAAATGTGGCTCAAACACCACTCCATGTATGAGTCGATTTTGCATAAAACATCAACAACTATACGTTTTGTTTTCACATGCTCCGATTATAGACTTGACAAGCTGCAAACTCAATGCATGCAAGTAATTCAAAGTGTGGCTTGTCTCAATTCGCCATCAATAAATCATTACTCCAATAAACATAAGATACGAGTGCTATTAGTTTGAACAAACAGAAATGCAGCCAAGGAAATCTACCTGGCTCCGTTCTTATTTACATTTTCCGGCTTCAGGGAGGATTCTGCTTTTAACCAGTTGGATTGGCTCCAACACATTTTCCCTCTCGACTAATGTAAAAGATAACAAGTGCCTAGAAGCTCTATGGCACTGCTGCTAAAGTCATTTTGGTAAATAAAGTATGAAAGTATGAAAAGTGAAAACAGCTTTGAAATTTCTGCATCTTAATGTCATCTGCAAACGTGTGAATCGACAAATCCAAGCATGAAAAGGTTAGGGTCATGTGTATAATTTAGATGTAGTAATGGAATGTAGATGCAAGCCAAAATACATGGTGTTGAAGAAAAACATTTCTAAACAGCTGGAAAGTTGGACAAGAAGTTCCATAATTAAGATGGCTGGAGGAGCTTTTTGCGACTCATTAAGTTAATTGTCAACGTTTCAGCTGAGATCTGGGTATTAGAAGGGTAAGATAGAGAAGATGCTTACAATCTTCAGAAGACCTCTGGCAAAAACGTGATAATATGAACACGATCATCACTAAAGAAAAAAGATAATGGATATCTAGAGGGCATTATGACAGAGATATAGCGACAACATGGCTGTAATTAATGTAAACATTACAAACAGTTGTTGAAATGTAGAACAAAAATAAAATTTAAAAATGCAATGCCTTGTAAAACGTTAATCAAATATATCATAGATCAATATTTGACCAGCAAAACGCGAGCGCACAAACCTGTAGGTTGTCAGTTCAATCCCACCTTTGACTAGTGAATTGTTTCTTTGGGCAAAACACTCCCCCTCCTTGCCCATGAATGTTCCGAGTGAGCCATATCTCAATTTTCTTCCATTTTATCTCGGGATCGGGTTGCAAAGATACCCATACTTCCCAGGCCAGAATGTCTTTCTCTGCACCTCCTTCCAGTGGGACTCGCCCAAAACACCTCAGGTCCGGTCCACTCCGAGCTCCTCCCGGATAACTGTGCTGCTCACCTCATCTCTAAGGGAGTGTCGAGCCTCCCTGACAAAGAAAGTCATTCGACTGTCTGTATGTGTGATTTATTTTTGTTCATGACCCAAATCTCATGACCATAGTTGAGAGGAGGACTATAAACTATTAAGAGCAATGTATTTCAACTTACTATAGTGAGTGACTAAATGAATAATGCATGACATTTTAAAGCAACAATAAGCTTCTAGAAAAGTGCTGACTAATGTATGCATGTATGCATTAAAAAGCAGCATAATTTATCGATGCATCGATAAGAGACACTTCCCTTTCCCCAATGTAACCAAGATAAACCCCATAAAGGGTTTAAGGCACAAAACGTGATATAACATAAATAAAGATTACTATGATAGCTGAAAGAGCCGCTAAAACTTCTTAAAACACTTTTCATAATTCATCAACATGTTTATCAAAGTTTTTATTTATATACCTGTTGTTCGAATGCAACAGACAAATTATTCTCTTCTTCTCCCACACAGTTTGCAGCAGCGGCAGGCAGTCTGTCAGGTGCGCTTGTGTGACCTCTGCTCCTGGCAACACCGGCGTTTTGAAAAGAAAACAATGAGCCATTTATATTCAACAAGTTGTGCAGCACGCCTCCCCAGTCCACCTTTCCACTGCCTGCCTGCGCGCGCGCTGCAGGGAGAATCGAAGTGAAGACTGCGGCTCCTGTTATTGTCAACTGGATAAAATTTTAAAAGATTTATTCACAAGGGCTTAAAAAGTAAACAACAAAACATAGGAGTGAGTGTGCAGTGAGAGTGACAGCCAAGTGAGATCAAGCAAGATTCTCCATGGCCGACTGTGAAGTGGGAAAATAATCAACATACTGAAGTACAATGCTTTTTTGACTGACAAACGAATTGTGACTACGGATTAAATACAATTACTAGTGCTTGTATACACACTTGTATTTAGGCTTTGATAGCTAAAAAAGTGTCCAAGGTACACAACCAACAGTAGATGTTCTATTTACAACTAAAAGAAATATTGCTATTGAGAAGAGATATTGAGGTGGAAAATCCTTTAAGGAATAGGCCACCGTTTTCTATACTGAAATATGTTCTTACCTGAGCCGAGTTGATGCGTACCTGTCTGGTCTTTGTGCGTGCGCTCAAAGACCGAAGATTGTGTTAGCATTTAGCCTCGCCTCCTCTCCCCTATGTGGCCAAATGGGGGTGAAGTTAGAAGCGTCCAAGTTCTTCCACGTTTTTCCTATTTAAATACGGTTACATGAGTAGTTACACGATCCAAGAATAGCCATCCATCCATTTTCTTCCGCTTTATCCGGGGCCGGGTCGCGGGGGCAGCAGTCTCAGCAGAGATGCCCAGACTTCCCGATCCACGCACACCTCCTCCAGCTGTTCTGGGGGGACCCCGAGGCGACACCAGGCCAGCTCGGAGACATAGTCCATCCAGCGTGTCCTGGGTCTTCCACGAGGCCTCCTCCTAATAGGACATGCCTGGAGCTGGTCCTTTCGACCAAGTATTTTCCAAGTATGGTCAAACAAAATTAAACATGTCGATTTTCTAAGCGATTAAAAAGAGGTACTATATTATAAGGCATAACAACACCTTAGGCGTCCGCGCAGTTCACTTTACTGCGCGGACGTTGAAGTTCTCCTAAGGTCTTATTACACTTTACATTATAGGACCTCTTTTTATCCGCTTAGAAAATACTTGGATTGTGTAACTACTCACGTAACGTATTTTTATTAGGGAAAACGTGGAAGAGCTTGGTCGCTTCAAACTTCACCCCCATTTGGCCACATAGAGAATAGGTGGAGAGGCTAAATGCTAACAACATTTTTGGTCTTTTTGCGTGACTGAGCGCACGCGTAAAGACCAGACAGGTACGCATCAACTTGTCTAAGCTCAGGTGAGAACATATCTCAGTATAGAAAAACGATGGCCTGTTTCCTTAAAGCTGCTTTAGGCTATTCTCTAGGAATAATTTTTTTGTCGGTAGGTGTCACTAGCAAATACCGCTCTGCACCCCCCTCTCATAATTCCATTTAGAACAAAATTTACTGTGCAGAGTTTAATCTCCCACACCCCTTGAAAGCCTCATACACTTCCCCATGGTGCATGCTCTTTAAATAGATAAACGACATGACGGCTCCCTGCAGATATTGGATTATTAAACAAACAGACATTTTATGAGGATTTCAGCTGCATCAGAACATGTCGGTTGGATCAGGGCTGCACGATTAACCTTTATCGAATCGGAATTAAGGTTTTAGCCACTCAAGACGCTGAGGTTTTTTGTAAGCCAATCAGAATTATCGAGATTCATCATCATGTTTGCACTCCACGTGCGTATCGCGCAGTCCGAGCTGCAAACTATTCTCACTGCTCCAAACAAACAGCGAGTGTTTCGCGACCAGCAGGACGGGTTGTGCCACAGAATCATTTGTTCACGGAGCGGGTTGAGGTGGTTAAAAAAAGCGTTTGTTTTCATCTTCGTTTACATTTTGTTTTCATTGCTATTGTTGAGCATAATGTTACAAGAAGCTAAACTAGAGAAAATGTGCTTGGTTCAGGTGGGATACAAGAGGTTGAGGGATTTCTAGCGTGTTTTTCAATAGCTCAAAACAGAACTCCCACATTTTCAATGAGGGAACAATATTATAATTTGGTAAATAATTTGCATAATATCCTTGATCTAAGTCAAGAATTTGATCCGTCTCTGTCAAATATTCTGGTATCAAGTATGCATCTTTTCCTATACATTGTTTTCAGTGTGCTTATTAAAATTCTAATAAGCTATACGAGCTTGACAGTCTCTTGCCTTGAACATGCCTTGATATATGGTTTTATTGCAGTGGCAGAATTTGCATTTCATTCCTGTCTGTGCCATCAAATCCAGAGGGAGCATTTGGACAAATACAGTGACCAGGCCTCAACAAAGACACTCCAAATCCCCAGCAAAGGTTAGCACTGACAGGGGGCTTAGGACCGCTCCACTTTAGGCTTTCATTCCCTATTCCATCTTCTCGCATAATCTCACATCTATCATTTTTCTCCATGCCTGTCAGAGCGCATTTCAAAACCTAAGCCCCATTGGGTCACCGCAGATGCTACCAAGATACTACTCTTACATATGGATACACATCATGGCGCTGCGCAGGTCTCGGTAGTACAGACCTCAGAATTTTCAATGTTTACTGTGTGTATGGCAGGAGAAAACAAAGGCGAAACATCTGGGGGCTAAAACCAGGACTGAACAGTCTTAATAAGGAATAAAAAAATATATAACAAACTGGTAGAATAAGGGAGACTTAAAGGGAGTATACGGAGTTTAAAAATGTTAAAATTATGTATTTAAACATGTTCCAGCAAAGTCCTAATGTGTAGAATACACTCAAATAAACCAATAAACTAAACTAAACTAAACTAAGAATGAGCCCAGACCTATTCACCACAACTACCTCTAAAATCCTGCACTGTCACTCAAAAAGGGGTTAATAATAATAATAATAATGCATCAGTTTTATATAGCGCTTTTCTGGACACTCAAAGACGCTTTACATTGCACTATTCATTCACTCCATACTTGGTGGTGGTAAGCTACTATTGTAGCCACAGCTGCCCTGGGTTAATTCGGGTCCGAATTGCCGTCATGCACGAGCTCAATATAGAACCTGCAGTGAGGTTAAAATGTCCAACTTGCATCTAGTCCCTTTAAACTAATACATACAAAATGAAAAACCAAATGACAAACAAGTCAAATGAAAAGTGCAGCCTTTAAAAACAAGTCTATGCATGTTCCTTAAACACATATACAGAGCAGTAGGGTGACTATAAAGGGTATCAGCAAGATATTTTTTTTTAAAACAGAGTGCATTCCTTATACTTACCATACACTCACTTATTTTTTACATGTGTGTCGGGCAGTAAAGGTCACACTTTAAGCATTAGACAGCCCGATAATGCCACAGACCTGGAGAAACCGCTTGTGCAGAGTGTGGCAGCATATAAATCAGGCGCACCCCACAACAGCCTCCTTATATGAGCGCGGCTGGGGACTCTTATCTGAAGTGTCAAAGGCAAAGTGACTAAAAGCCTTGCACCTCAGGGTCCCGGGAGCCGCTATATCGTACGGAGGTGTTATGTTATCGGAGAGAAGCTGTGTTTTTTTAATGTAACACCAATGTCTTTTGTCTAAAGCTTCCTGTAGTAAATGACACGTGCGCTTTATGGCTATAATTTTTCATAGACATGGATTTGAGAGCTTTCCCACAGGTCCGCACAGTGTAAGTGTTCACGGCAGTAGCTTAGTCATATGAACTGCAAACACAAAGGCTGGCGGTTTCCCCGGGCATGGGCTCGAATCCCAGACCGGGCAGGGCCTTTCTGAGCCGTGTTTGTTTGTCCGCGGTGCTCAGTTGTTTGACACAGAGACAACATACACTATGACGATGATAGAAACAGACAAAATGTGGAACCAATTAACTTTAGGCGACACTGCAGCACAAACGTTTGATGCCACGGCGTCACATGGGCAACCTAACACCGATACATAAACCAACATGGCAGCTACTACCACAGAAATTATTCAGGAGGTGTACAGTCACATTAATAAGGGGTTTTGTTTAACAATTAAAATACCTATAGTAAAATGGTTTAATGTGTTTCTATCTTTTAGGTTAATTAAATGCAATACAGTATGGATCTAATTTATTAATCCATGGAGTGAATTAACTTGCTACATGTTAAAGCGCATCACTGTATGTTATGTATCGGGTTCACAACAAGTGTGCCTTTGTGAATGAATAATGACACCACGTTTTGATATTGTAGTTAACGGAATGGACATAAATGGACACGGGCATAAATAGTGCTGGGTATCGATTCGGATTTCCCAAAATCAATTTGATTCAATTTAGTTTACAAGGGCCTGATTCGATTCAATATGACTTATTTTAACAAAGAGGCTGGCCTTTGACAGTAAACAACATTTCTGCCTCCTATACAGCAGAGTGAAGTGGTCAATGGCAAGATTTTTTGAAAAACAAATCTTTGTTGATATGCAGGACATGGAAACAAAAAGCTGTTTTATATGCCGAGAGAACTATTATTTACTAGTTTTTTTGCCACTCTGTAACTTTGTTCCCCAGAGGGCTGGAGGGACAAGCGAACACTAACTAACTAACTCGGAGCAAAAAAGGACGTTTCTAAATGGTAAATAGTCTCAACTTATATAGCGCTTTTCCACCTACATTAGGCACTCAAAGCTCTTTACAGCAAGTGTCATTTAGTTCCGAAATTATTGTTGATTGAAATAAACATAGTTCATGCTGTCAAACACGACCTTTTGTTTTCAAAGGAAAATTGATTAAAATCAATGAATCCATTAATTAAAGCGAGCCCTAGACATAAACCATCCACCTTTTGACAGTTAAGAGGCAAAGTCTATCACAGAGTTCAGGCCTGTCCTCTTCCTGAATGTTAAACCATAGGCTCTTTAGAATATACAAAGCAGTACTTTCAAAAGCTAAAGCACAATATATTTTATTATCAGAACTGAACTGCAATAGACTCCAGAAGCCTCCAGACCACAGTGTGAGAATCCGTGCTAATTTATATTTCAGAAATGCCCACACAGCTGCCTGCTATCGCCTCTCTATTTAACAAATGGCTGCACAGTCTGTCTTATTTTGTTTGTTACTCCATATAGGCTCCATCCAACTGCCGTCCTCATCATTATGTTGTATAGGCCCAGAGTTGGCTTCACAGCGTCCGCCCACATGTTTTTAACTTGAGCGATGGTCACATCTTTTGCAGCACAGCGCCATGTCTCAGACGCGCCCTTATTATTCAATTTCACCAAGAACATGTCATTGCCAAAGGTCTTTTGAGGAAAGGTGGAATCCGTCATTGTTTACAGTCAAGAACACAAGGACACCTATTTATGTGTCGTGAGTGACTGGATAAGAAGACAAAGGCAGAGTGATGGAAGAGCACATCGACATTGGTTAGGGTTAGAGTGTGGGAATATTGGAAATATTAAGATATATAAAACACTATGAATGCACCGATTGATAGGTCAATACAGTCATTATCGGAGATCAGATGGGTCGGTCACGTGATTACATACAATCCCGGAGTGAATATTCTGTTGTAACTCGCACCAAGACGTGTTTTAGAAGTAAATCATGGCTACATAACAGCTCTGGGTACTGTTCTCCTGGCTGTATCCCTGCTCCGCGGCTGCTCTCTGTGCGTCCACCTGCTCCCACAAGTGAGTAACTAAATACTCAGGCTAACGGGATAAACTTTAAGGTAAAGGCATAAATAAACTTCAGGCCTATTAATGTATCCCGGACTTCTAACGAGAACATAAGAGACGCCATTATGTTTTACTTGTTTCAACTGAATGCACAGGAAGGACATGCTTCATGTATATTCATAGGAACTATGCACAGTACCAATGTATAACTTGCAGATTAAATATGCCAATTTCAGTGTTCGATAAATGTGTAATTTGAGGAGAGATATATGATGCATGTTGTATCTTACTTTGTGGAGAAAATATGTTGTTTGAGGCTAAAATCAAACATGGCTGCAAAGGGAAAGAATGTCAATCTGTGTTTGCACTTCTTCGATTCTGCTCTCTTCCTCTGCATCTTCTCTTCTCACAAACTCTTTCTTGTTTTATCTGTCAACTCAGCCTGTGTGAACATGAACAGCACTAAGAACAAAATAAGCAGAATTTATATGTAGACTAAAATAGAAGCATAACTCTGTGTTGTATTTTGCTGTACATTTACAAAAGCCCAAGACTATAATAATCTGGCATATTTGTTTGTTTGTTCATATACTTCATACACTATTGTCCCCGTAGGGAAATTTGTCCTCTGCATTTGACCCATACTTTGATGCCACTGGGACAACCCGTAAGGGACCCATCTCCATGATGTGGAGCCGGCTGATGGTCAGAATCACCTGGCAGGAGGATTCACCTGTTGCAAATTTTTAGTGGTAGGGGAAACCGGAGGAAACCTACGCAGACAAGGGGAGAACATGCAAACTCCACACAGAAAGGCTCCGTCCTGGTGGAAAAAGAACCCGGGACCTTCTAGCTGTGACGCGCTGACCGCTGCGTTACCGTGCTGCCCAAATTTACATTTGTAAATGTCAAAATCACACACTTGGAATACTTTAAAGAATATAGGATATAAACATAAGAATAAGAGTCGACATTTCAACACAAGCCAATGTGTTTAATAGAGGCATTTCTATTTGAGACAGTCCTCACAATACACAATAAAAAAGTAAAACAAATAAAACAACAGCACTTTGTTAGTAATTTATATGGGTCTGCTACTCAACTGCGCAGGTAAATCATGGTCTATCAGGGCATTTCCCATCGAATTAGGACCCAAAAAATAAAACAGAAAGCTTCTTTAGGTATGCAAGATCTACACAAAAAACACCAAAGTGTAGCCAGATTCACAGTGAGAAATATCATGCTAAAATTATATACCACAAAAAGACAAAGACTGCACAATACACCTAAGATAAGGCTTTTGCACACAAACAAGTCTCAATAAAGCAAATCGCGAAATCAGAAATAAATCTGTAAAGCTCTCGTACGCTTTTGACACCTTTTCTGGCATCACAGGCATATTATCCTTGGTTCTCCATGATGAACTAAATCTGCAGAGCTAATCATCCATGTCACAAAGAGTGGAACACAAAACGACAGCCCACTTAGCCGTGTTGAAAACTGTAACTTCAACCAAAATGTGACTAAATGGCAAAAACTTGAACCGTTCCGTGCAAGCTCAACTAATGTCTTTACAAATGCACAGTGAATATAATGTTACGCTCAAATCATTCAGCTCCACTGCATGCACTTGCTGGGTTGATTTATACCAATGTGAAGAAATTAGTACCACAGACACAACTTACTCAAACTAACAAGTAGCAATCAAACTTTTATAAAATGAGAAGTAAAGATGTAATGTGCCTTTTTCTTTTTTGGCACCATCTTCTCCTTGGCTGAAGCATTAACGATCAAGAGCTAATCATTCATGAGAGATTAACTGGAACATTAAACGCTAACTTACCCTAATCGTGTCAGATTCTTTCATTTCTATCCAAATGAATGTCAAGATTTCAAAGGTTCGACGGATGCATTAATTTTCAACAAACTCAAACTGTAGATTCACAGTGAGTAAGTACCACAGATAAGACTTCTTCAAAACCAACAAGCTCAATCACACTTTCATCAAATCAGAAAGAGAGATGTACTATGCCATTTACACACCGTTTTCTGGCACCAAATTCCCGACTCTCTGTGATGAACCAGAATCTATCAGAGCTAATCAATCCTTGGAGCACTATCAATCTCCTTACAGCAGATCTGACATGAGCGCGAGTGGGGAAATGAAGACCTCTAATATGAAAGATGTCATCTCTCACACTTTATGCCCCCGCAACATTAACATATCAAATGTTATATTTTCAATACCACAATGACACAAAAATACTACTATTCAACCGGGGCCACCGATAGCATCTTATCTGTGCATTAGGGGAAGGACAGAGATGGAAGAGAGAGCTCAGAAAGTCATGTAGTAAAGGGATGATGAAGAGCGCACATATAAAACCATGCGTACACCCACGTAAACAAAATGAGTCAAATGCAGCCTGTTAAAGCCATTAACCCTGCGCTCTGACCCAAGAACGCGCCTCTGCGGTGTAAAACCAGACACACACACGCCCTCTAATGCACCGTTATAATCCAATCAGCCAATCACAGCCCTCGGTGCAAAGGCCTGCGTCACATGACTACCCGTACATTAACCCAACGTTCATTTGCAGTTAGCGTTGTCATTTCGCTCTAATGTTATCCGGGTGTTTTTTTCCATTCTTTAATGTGATCTGGGAAGCCTCAGCTCCAGCTCCACGAGTCGAACGCTAAACCCCCTGTGGGCAAGGCTAATCACTTTCCAGCATTTCTGAGGGAGACAATGATCCCAGTGTTAGCGCTGGCTAATGACAAGCTAACACAATTAGCCTAGCCTCCCTGGAGCAGAGCTCAGAGCCAGTGCTCATTGTTGCCCCACCTCCTGCTGGCTCCTCATCCACTTTCCCTACATTACTATGGAGTCTAATGGCCTCCTAATAAGAAGACAGATGGAAGTGGGTGGAAAGGCATTCGAAGTCTTCTTGAATTACTTGTGTGTGTCTGATATACGCTACATCTATGACCGCATGATGTTTAATGTTACCCCTCCCGCTGCTAATGGCTTCATTTATTTACAAGTGTGTATTACTATTTGACAATTCAAAGAGCTACACCTCTGTGTTTCAACAATCCTCTGATACAATTAAAGAAAGAAACGTAATTGTGTATGATTAATTGCCCTTTTTTTTTTTTAAACTGCTGAACTATATTAAAGCTCCATGCAAAAGATTGTGGGAACCATTGATTTAAACCACCACTTATCATGGTTAAGTTCCACTAGGACTGGGCCATGAGTGAATATGTACGAAACAATGTCATCGTGAACGGCACTTTGATAAACTCTGTGTGATTTATAATCCAATTTTAATAACACACTCTATAATCGATTTACAACACTGATTGAATGTTGATGATTTCCATTGGTTTTGTTTAGACCATAAAAGGCCCCTGTCATCTGCCATTACGAAGCATTGAGGCTTATCACAGCACCGCATCATCAACATGAACTAATGGGCCTGAGTAATCTGCTCCTGATTGAAAGCCAGAGTTTAGGCTATGGCTTCACTAATTCAATAATGTAAACAGGCTGATGCGCTAACACGAACAAGGGCAGGCACCTTTACAGAGCAACAAAACACTCCTATGTTCATTCGATAGCTGATACAGTGCCTCTCGAAAGTACTAATACACCTTGAACTTTAGCACATTTTGTCATGTTTACAACCCTAAACGTAAAGACTTTATTTTGAATTGTTTACTGAAAGTTCACACACAAGAAACAGACAACTGTGAAGTGAGAGTAAAATGATACATGATTCTGTTATTTTACAAAAAATAGAAAAGTGAAAAGTGGGGCGTGCACAAGTATTCATACAGCATTTTCTGAGTGCATTAAATTGCCTTTATAACATTCCTAATGACTGCAGAAAGTTCACACCTTGCCCTAACCATTAGAGGCCACCTGTGTGTGATCTACTCTCAGTATAATTACAGCGGTTCTGTGAGGGCCTCAGAGCTATGGTCAGAGTGTATTGGTCAGTAAACAACATCATGAAGGCCAAGGAGCTCACCAGAGAGGTCAGGGATAAAGCTGTGGAGAAGTTTAAAGCAGCGTTAAGTTATACAAAGATTTCCCAAGATTTGAACATCTCACGGAGCACTGTTCAATCCATCATTCGGAAATGGAAAGAGTATAGCACCACTGCGAACTTACCAAGACACGGCCGTCCACCTAAACTAACAGACCGAACAAGGAGAGCACTGGTAAGAAATGCAACCAAGTGCCCCAAGAAAACTCTGGAGGAGCTGCGACGTACTGCCGCTCAGCTGGGGGAATCTGTACATGGGACAACTATAAGTCATACTTTACACAAATCTGTTCTTCATGGACGAGTGGCAAGAAGAAAGCCATTATTGAAAAGAGGCCAGAAGAAATCCCGTTTGAAGTTTGCTAGAAGTCATATGGAGGACACAGCTACCATGTGGAAGAAGGTGCTTTGGTCAGATGAGACAAAAATTAAACTTTTTGGCCCAAATGCAAAACGTTATGTATGGAGCAAACCTAACACTGCTCATCGTCCTGAGTGCACCATCCCCAGTGTTAAATATGGCGGGGGGAGCATCATGCTATGGGGCTGCTTTTCCTCAGCGGGGACTGGGAAGATTGTAATAATAGTTGGGAAGATGGATGGAGCCAAATACAGGGACATTTTGAAGGAAAACCTGCTGGAGTCAGCAAGAGAATTGAGGCTTGGGCGGAGATTCACCTTCCAGCAGGACAATGACCCTAAACACAAAGATAAATCTACAATGGAATGGTTTAAAAACAAACATATTAATGTGTTAGAATGGCCCAGTCAAAGTCCTGACCTAAATCCTATTGAAAATCTGTGGAAAGACCTGAAAACTGCTGTTCACAAACGCTCTCCTTCTAATTTGACAGAGTTTGAGTTGTTTTGTAAAGAGGAATGGGCTAAAATGTCAGTCTCTACATGTGCAAACCTTGTAGAGTCAAACCCCAGAAGACTTGCTGCTGTTATTGCAGAAAAAGGGGGTTCCACAAAGTATTAATGCATGCTGTATGAATACTTACGCACACCTGACTTTTCACTTTTCTATTTTTTGTAAAATAACAGAATCATGTATCATTTTGCTTTCACTTCACAGTCGTCTGTTACTTCTGTGTGAACTTTCAGTAAAAAATTCAAAATAAAATCTTTATGTTTAGGGTTGTAATCATGACAAAATGTGCAAAAGTTCAAGGTGTATTAGTACTTTCGAGAGGTACTGTAATTGTGGATGAAATAACAAATTAGACAAAAATGCATAATGGGCCTTATGCACAACAAGCAAAACTAGCATGCTACGACTGGAACCTGTCCTGATCGTGTCATACTTTATTGTCAGAGATTCAGTTACCTTCACATATTTACTTGAATGAAATGCTGCTAATCACTGCTATGAAAATAACTAGAGTGGACAGAGACAGTACAGTAGTTTGACAGCACTAGCCTCTCGGCCCCTGCGCAAAACGTCCATTGAATTTAATGTTAAGCACTTACTTGTACTTGGCATTCACTTCATCAACCGCTTTGTGATAGTTTTCAGTGGTGACCTTGTAGAACTGAGCACTCTGCAGGCGAAAGAGAGAGAGGCATAGTAAGTAAAACTGTGACAATAACCCACTATAAAAGAAAAACATATATATATAATTTATTCAGAACCATCCCATTTCAGATTATAGGAACACTTTAGCATGTGCTGCTGCTAAAGCTTACCCCAGTCATCCACCATCACTCAAAGTATATTAAAACTTTATGAGAAAATGCCAGGAAGATATTGAGGTCAGACATGGTAAATATTTAGGTATTATCCACAGAAGTGCATTTACTCTTGAGAGAGTGGTGCAGGCAATAAACGTTTTAGCATCGGGCCATTTTAGTTTCACCTCTGTTTATTGTGGCTATTCGTGATGGGAGTGTGTACGCGGCTGTATATGTGGCACAAAGGACTCTTGTAATAACAGGCAGCAATCCTGTAAGGGTCAGTGGGTCACGGCTGGACAAGATGGCGGAGCAGTGGTCATAATTCCCCGGTGACCCATCGCAAATGAAGCCACTCAACATGAATTACCTCCTGATGTACGCAGACATATAAACTGCCTCTGTGTGCACTGTGAAAAAATGCAACATCTCTTAATAACTGATTGTAATCGGTCTGTTTCGAGTAGCTTTAACTAGATTTGTTCCGTTCAGTTCAACAAGATCCTTATGGCTTTTGCTTTAAAGCTACACACACGTATTTTCAAGCACTTTCAAGCAAAAGCACAGCAAACAAAACATTCTATTCTATTTTTTTTTGGTCATAACCTGACTTTTAGCTTCGCCTTTGTTTGTTTTAAATTTCACCCTTTAACAGAGTCCGTTTTTGCAGTGCGGAACATTCATTATACTGCCCCACTCGGCTCGGTTATGGCCCGCCCTGTGCCTGTTATGTGCGTTTATGATCGAAGGGTGAGTGGCTGTAAAGGAAGATGGATGGCTAGATCAAGACGTGTGAGTTTATGTAGTGTCGACTAAAACCAATGGCTTGTAATAAGGCGGGCTGTAATCTGATTTGGGAGGTATAAGAGCTTGTACTTAGACTATCACTTTTTTCCCCTATCTATTTGTCAGGACCATCAAGCTCAAGAGCAAAGGCCTTTGTGTCAGACGGTAGATTTTTCAGTCTTTTTGGGGAACCGTACAATGTATTACAGTGCAGATAATAGTCATTCAGTCACAATTCATTCAACACCGTCTCACTGCGTAACATTAGAGACATTAAAACACATCACTCAACACATTTAAGAGCAAATGCAGTTACAACCCAATAATAGAATAAAGCTACTACTAGACAACTTACAAGACGATATTCTCCATTCTTACACGGTACTTGATTTTACATGACGTCCCCTGATCATAAAAAATAAACTGCTCATGATCTTCATACTCACACACACACGCACACACACACACACACACACACAAACACAGGGATATGTACAAATGGGTACAACTTAATTTAGTTTTAAGCCAAGACTTATGTCTGGAAGTGAACATTGTTTATTTCAGTAATGAATTCCACAGCTTTGTAAAAAAAGGCAGGCTTACAAAAGTCCCGCAGATTTACAGTTCTGATTTATGGAACCTCAGTCATCTCGGAGTTGCTCAGGGGCTATCATTCATTTATTTATTCATTTAAATGCTAGTTTGAGAAAGCATATAAATAACCAAAGCTTAGGACATTGCAATGATGGGAGCAGATTGGTATTTTGTCCACTGTTTCTATTGTTTAATTGGGGAAAAAAAGCTGCATAAGTACTTAGTAAGTAAGTGCTTTAGAGTCATTGTACAACCGTATAACAAAATTGTATTCAGGTGTTAGTCCTGAGCCGCTGTGACTGACCCGCAACTGAACCAGCATGTTTTTAGAGGTAGGGGAAGTCGGAGCATCTTGAGGAAACCCGGTTGGCTGCTTTCAGTGCTCCTCTGATCCCCTGAAACGGTGCACCGTGTAGTGCCACGGGGCAGGTTGGAGGTAAGTTATTTATAAAAGACTAAACAGCAAGGGTATGGTATGACCCATCGAATATTAGTAATCAGAACGAGGTTACCAGACAATATTCACTACGTTCCTCAACTTTTATAAAAACGCAACTTGAAAGAGATAATTGCTGGTTTTCATCAGAACTTATAATATAATTTTAGAGTCAGTTCCAGGTTTACCATTTTGAGTCACTTTCGCATATTCTTCTATTCTAAGTATTTTCTATGTCTTTTGGCAAATGTCTTAAATGCATGAAGAGAGTTGGCGTTGTCGGGGAGGTGTCCATTACACACACATAATGTAGATAAAAGTCTCAATTATAGTATAATATAATATTATAATTAGACCTCTCACAGATAGACAACCAAACCAACAGATGTAAGAAAACGAGAGAAGACTTTCAATGGAGCAGTAGCAAACTCTAAGAATCCTCTCACTAACGCCAAAAGAGTTTGTGCAGCAGACAGACTCTCTGCTGTCCTTTCGTTCAAAAAACACCTGCGTCACCTGAAAATCTTCCCAAGCACCACCCCAAACGAACAAAGATAGTTTTCTAAACCATGACTAAACCAAGCCTGGTACATATTTAATACAGTTTTCTTGCAAACTGTGACTCACTTTGTGTACAGTTTATATGCAGTGTGGAGACCTCACAAGACAATTAATTCACAGGGTTTCGCGCGATCACAATCACATACACAAAGGAAATACTGGTTAACAGCGCATAGACAGATCTAAACATTTTAATTATCACAATTTTGAATGATTTTCGGGACAGAAAGAATAACAATTCTACAAGACAGATGACGTATTTGGTGTGACGGGCTCTGAGCTCACCTCCTGTAGCTGAGACATTTATCATAGTTTGGTTAAGATCAATAGGAATGAACTGCACTGCTGAATAGATCGATAGGTGCGAGCCGCCGGCCTAAAGGAAGATGAGACATGACAATGCTGACACACCGTGCTACACTTTTGAGTCCTCTTCATTTGGCGGCCACTTACACGCGGAAAGCTAGCAACGATCCGAGACGCTACTCATTCCTCACTTTTGCACATAATTTACTCTGGAGGACTGTGGAGTGTCAATACGGGCACGGCTGGACAATTCAAAAACAATTAAAATATGGCATTGTTTATAACACACACATTGGGAAGAAAAAGAGTTCCCAATGAGTTACCCCATGCACAGATGAACGTAGACACAAACCTTACAGCTTGGGCTTACAGCTAAAGTTTAACAATTTGTTTGTGACCGACAATACATTCTAAAATTAAGCCAACATTGTAAAGGTAAGGGTTATATAGTCAGAGAAAGGTAGTCTCTCTACTCTTGAGTTAAAAAATAAAAATAAAATAAACTCTTTCCACTGTGAATAAAAGACTCAAGTCGACATGTAGCTTGTGATTTGTTTACTTTATTCCTTAGAACAACTTATTTTTGTATATTTGAAGGCGTTGCCGTTGGAATATTAGGATTTTCACATTATTTCATGTTTATTTATGTAACTACTGAAACATACACTGCCTGACCAGAAAAAAAGCCTGGATTTAAATAACTTATGATCTGGCGTTGCTGCAGCTGATCAGGTCTAGGTTCAGCAACACTAAGAATGAGATCAGCTGACTACCAGAACATCCTGAACAGGTTATTTAGTTTAGTTTAGTTTATTTGAGCAGTTTACATTCTTAACCTTTCACAACATTCACATTATCCAGTTATGGAAGCTCAAAAGGAGTAGGCAGAAGCAAGAAATCTTAATTACACCTACACCTAATCAATGTAATTAACATTTACATTGATATAGCTCGATACGGTCTCAATCCAAAAGATAAGAATTCAGAATAGGTATGTCCCGATCCGATCATGTGATCGGAAATCGGGCCCGATCGCGTGGTTACAGACTCGATCGGAATCGGACATTACCTCCCGATCAGGACTCGGATATATACGCATGTCCATTCTCATTACTGTTGATCAGATTTCGAGCTATCGTGAACCACTTTCTGTCCAGCGCCTCTGTCACTCACTCCACCTGGCTGCGTCAAATCACTTACACCATCCGCTCAGTCCGTGTCCCCCCTTCGTCTGAGAAATCCCCAAATCCACACAAGTGCCAGCGCAGGAGAACAATAACAACATCCTCCATAAACTGTGCAGAGTCTATTGTAGGCTAAGTGAGGAGTGTTAAGCCTTTAGTAAAACACACGCTCTCTGTACACTCTCACAGTAGATGATGCGAGTTCACGCCACGGTGAACGGCGCGAGTGCACCGCTCAGACCTCCACCCCGTCCCTGTTTTCAGGCTGGGTCCGGGAAATGTGGTCACCCTATCTTCATTTAAAGAGACTGTAATCAAGTTAACATGGCACATTTAACTTTGTGTAATTTAACTGTTTGGCCACATTACTGCTGTGTTTTTTTCTGTTCTGCCAGACAGTTTTGTACATTGCAGTTTACAAAAAAGTAATTGCCCAAGTTTTGTTTTCATTGCCAATCAACAAACACATTTAATAACAAATGGGATTTAGATCACCCTCTCTGTGTAAAATTATATTACACTGTAAAGACTAATAGTCTTGCTTACTTGGGAAAAACAGAATAAGTAGAGTTACTCTCTACATCTAAAACCATGAATGAAAACAAATTTTCAAAACAATATATTAGGTATTAGATCGGGTATCGGGCAATTCTCAAAATCAAATTACTCGGAGGCTAAAAAACCTGATCGGGACATCCCTAATTCAGAACAACATATTCTAAAAGGCATCAATGACATCAACAAAAATTACATATGGAGCACTACTATTCTTTCAGTTTGATGTTAGACATCAGACATATTTCTTTCCTGAGTTTTTGGGAAAAACTCTGTATTCTGTAAAGTGGTTCTTCTATGATCAAGCGACGTATCCAGAACCAGGCACATGCACAGCGTCTGCCTCAGGCGCCTGTTTACGCAGCAATGAGAGGATATGAAGTTTATGTACTCATGTATAGACAGGCACACACACCGCTATGTGCCTGTACATGTTTACGAATGACATTTTATCCTACTACAATTACATTCTCAACCATACAATTATCAATATTAACCTTACACTTAACAGCATTGACAAGGAAAGAGCCTGTAGCTACATTTCATTTCACATTTATTACTACAGACTGGTGAGATTTACAGGACACACTTCGAATTGATTATAACAAAAGTGAAAAACAGCATAACTATATCAATCGTCCTGTTTCTGAAAGATGTTATGAGAAGCAGTAAGATAGTTACCACTGCTTAATGATAGCCACTAGTCACACAGTTATTCCATCGATGGCAAGGGCCTCAGGGAAGCCCCATTGAGAATGTTCGGGATGTGCTGGAGAAGACTTGATCAATGTTAGATCCTGGTGAAAAATAAATGCAACACTGGATCTTTTGACATTGCAGAAGCTTATTGAAACAATGCCACATTGTAATCAAAGCTAAAAGCGAGTCCAACATATTCAAGCGTGTGATCTTGTTTTTTGGTCAAGCCGAGTAAATCAGACTTATTATGCTCAAACAGTTACTCAGCACTCACGGTACTCAAGTAGCATTTTGTCCAAGTACTTTTTATTTCAGTAATTAATTGGGTTACTACTTTTTACTTCCACTTAAATAAAAAATAAAATAAAGTAACGTTATGCTTGGCTACTCTACCCACGTCATTTGATGATAAGCTTGAGAGAGTGACGTGTCAGGAGTGGCATAATGGTATAAAGCCTATACTATACTGTAAGTAAGTGTAACTCAAACAGAGATAATACAGCACAGAGAACACCAATGCAATATTGATTTCCAACTAAATATAATGGCTTCAACCACCTCCTGTTGTGGACGGAGCAATTTATGGAAAAAAAAACATCAAACTGAAATCTCTTTCCTGTGCTTTTCCGCTATACAGTTTTCTTTCAAAGAATCCTTTGTTTACATGCACGCAGAGATTGAAAGTTTTAAAGAGTGAACTTGTAAGCCCACGCTCGATCAGTGTCCCGTTGGCCTTGAAACAAGTGTGTCTCCGTACAGACAAAAGAACTGTCAAGAGCAAGGAGAAGGATTTAAAAGAGCAGCTTCTTTGTAGGTAAAATGACTAAAACGAGATTCTGGCTCGGCTAAAGAGGCAAGAATGAGGCTTCTCCTGGGTCTGGAGATTGAGCCGTTGGAGAAGGAAGAAAGAAAGAGCCAAGTTCGGACCTGTGAGCAGAATAATAATTGTGCGCCAACAATGCTTTCCTAAATGGCTAAAGCAGCACTAATCAGCAAGTTAATCCACCAGGAAGGACAGAGAACCATGGGACGAATTATTGGAGGAGCTAGAAACAAGTCAGTACAAACGCCGGAGTCGGCAAAACATTATGAAAAGAACAAGCTTTGTTGTCTCGTCTTGTTTGTACGCCGCCATGTTTGTTATGGACGGACCTCGATTTCTCTGTTGGGTTGATTTGACTGTTTATAACTGTACTCTATAGTTGTCTTATTTGAAGTGCAATTTTGAATGGAGTGCGCTTCATTGTGACCGTAATGTTTTGCCTGATTGGTGTATGAGAACAAATCCATACAACCTTGTGCAGTAAAAGGCAGAACAAATTACCCGCTCGAAAGCAGCTCGAGTCGAAACACCCGGCTGTCATTCACTCGCCTCTGCCGGAGACGAGCGCATTTTGTGTGATTACCGAGGGGCCTCAAATTGTGATTTCCTGTGTTGCCCCAACTGATTTAAGAGGAAGCTGGCTCTGTTATTAGCGCCGAGAGGAGCCACAACGGCACATTTCGGTCTTTCCACCTTTTAACAATTGTAAAAGAAATTGTGTCCACGGATTGCGTGGCTGTGTATGTGCCGGTCTCAAATGAGCAGACAGAGTAATCCTCCACGGACAATCAAGTAGCTACCACAAGTTGAGAGGGGCGGGGGTTAAAAAAAGCAGTTTGTTTATTTCCCCCTTTATTTCCAATCCATTTGCTTTTCACAAGGCTTGTAGCTCATCCGGAGCCAAACAGAAATGCTGGTGGGGAGTGTCAAAGACAAATTAAGCCATTACCGCTAAAGCACCACGGTGATATGGAGAAGATAGAGGCAACCTTCCCCAACGTACCCCACCTCGGTTTGGAAAAAGAAGCCAGCATTTTTAATGAATAAAACAAATAAGTCCCCCTGTACTGATGGCTTCCTCGTCTTATCTGGCGCGGTGCAGGAGGGCCCAAATGTGGAGAAACCTCACCACAGGCAGCGGACTGAATAGAGCCAGACAAAATGAGACTGCTGCTGTGTGAATCGCTGAAGAAAAAGAGCAAGCATATGAGCGCATACTGGGAAAATTTTGCATAAAGACAGCTGATAAAGCACGGCGTGTCACGATTTGCTTTGTTTGCTCGCTACTAAATGATCTATGCAAAAGGAATACTATTGCACGGATTGCCAACTTGGAGATTAAAGTAGAAAGCGTCCAATCACAGTGTCATCTCTTATGGGAAAGACAACAGGGGACACTTATTAGAACTTTTACTCGTGTCACTATTTTGTTCTGTTGTGCTAATTTCCGTAACTCTGGTGAAGTAGAAAGAGACATGTACAAACTTCAATCTTGATGACAGTTTACATTAAGTCTGGATGTCGCCAGTTCTCCTCCATAGCCACCACCCCTCATGCACAATACGCTAATCCTCCAATAAGGACCTTCAGACCGAGATCACAGACCTAACAATTTGTTCCCAGGCGTTGCACTGCCATCGTCCTCTTCTTACGATATGGTTGCACACTAACCAGACACAGCGGTGCACTCTTGCCACACGGTAAGAAGGTCACAGGTACGATACCTGGGTGGGGTGTTTGTATGTGGGGTACGCATGTTGTCCCCTAGTCAGCGTGGATTTTCTCCAGCTACTGCGGTTTCACATATTACTAAAAACATTTACAATAGAGTCCATTCTGGGGCCAGAACTGTCCTGATAAAGAGAGTTGGATCTCAGAGGTACATGAACTAGGAGGCCCCTAAAGTGTAGCTTTTTTTTTAAACTAAATGATTTACAAAATGTATAGCATTCTGCACAGTTAGAACGCAATAATTACACATCAATCATTTTACGGGCGATAGCTTTGCATAACTAGAAACAGCCTGAATGTTTAAAGACACCACGTTATCCAAAAAAGATCCCAGTGAATCCCTTTTTTGAGCCATAATATTTCAGCGAGACAGGAACCTGACATGCTACAGATCATTTTCCACAACAAGCATCAGTCACACCCAGCAGAGATAGATTTGCAGTCATACAGTCAGACATCTTTGACCAATAGATAATCTTTGGATTTCGACAAGAGATTTAAGATGGATTTAATACAGCTGTAGGTCCAGACCCAAAGACAGCACTATTTTCAGTTTCAGTGAGTTTCAAGTCCTCAAAAAAAAAATGGGACTGTTGATAGACAATTTTTGAACATTTGATCATCAGCTTTGCGGCTAATGCTTGAATCTACAGACCTGTACATATACCATATTTTAATTTCATATCAACACAGGGTCAAAAAGCTGAATACTTATATGAAGTTGAAATTATTTTCATTTATTTGTTTATTTGGTAGGGACAGTGCATGTTCATGAACACGCCACACCGGATTGTAGCCAGGGGCTAATTTGCATCTTTTGTCCTACACTTGCACACTCTCATTCATCCTGGCCTATTGTACATGTTTTTGGTGGTAGGGGAAACCGGAGTATCCAGACGAAACCTACGCAGACACAGGGAGAACCTCTTGTAAAGCAACATTGAGCGTCTAGTCTTATGCATTATTATTTTTATTATCATACGTGTCATTAATAAAGGTGATATACCTACGTTGAGTTTTACAATTAAAACTGTGTTACTGTTTTGACAGAAGATTATTATTAAGGTACGACTTTCTGTCCATAGAATTACAATGAAAATGTTGTAATGTTTGTAACTTTTAAGTTAAGATTTTGCCTTTGTTAATATATTAGCAAATACAATGATTCTGGGGAAATGTAAATGGTCTCAGCAAAATGCGAGCCTTTCTAAGTGAACTTTGCATGTTCTCATCATGTCACCCAATCAATCCAAACATGCACAATATGCTAATCCTCCAGCTAGGTCCTCCTGAACTAAGTTAAAAGGTTAAAGTATACATTAACCTCAATTAAATGTAAAGGTTTCAAGTCACATTCACAAGGCGTTCTCCATACTTACTTATTTTAATATACAACTCTATTTAATTGGTCTCTATACAACGTCCCAATGCTGCAAAATGACAGACAGACATAGGAGGAAAGATTCAAATATCAGACACCGAGATGAAGATCCTATGTCAGTGGTGCCGACGGGATAGAGAGACAGAAACCATTACTTTTTTTAATGCACTGTCCCCTGTATTCCTTCCTTTCCAAGAGCCACAAAACTTTGCTGTGAGACGGCAATTGCTGCTGTGATTGTCCTCTGTGGGGGAGCAGAAAAATCCAATTTCATCGATATACAAGGCGCAGCGAAAGACTGCTGAGAATACTGGCAGAAAAATCTCTTCAGAGAAATATAATCATAAATTGAAGGATGGGGTATAGAAAACGCCACTCAGGGAAAAATCTGTATGGAGGGAGGAGGGAAAAAATAACAAAGACTTAAAAAAAACAAAAACAAAAAAACAAGTAAGTTGATTGTTAAATATGAGATTGTTTTAGCGTCGGGCAGGTATTGAGTGAAAATGTAATAAATATATAGGTATTGCTTTCAGGGGCTATTTGGTGGCCTCACAGTGCGGCTGGTGATGCGCTGTCAGTCGGGAGCGCCTCTGATGAATGGCCATGTTGGATTAGAGTGGACGTGTAATATATATCACACTTATATTCTCGCCGTGGCGTGGGTCAGGACCGGCCCGTTTCTGCTGAGAAAAGCCTGGGGTGAATGGGCACGCACGCACACATACAGGGCGGGCCAGTCATGTGCATGGAAGATGATATTAGAGAGAGAGCAAGGCGGCGGCGGCAAAAAAATAATAATAAAAAAAATCACATTGAGCGCATTTGGTAAAATTGAAAGAATAAACAGAAAAAGATAAGGCTGGTTTGAGAATTTGCTGTGTTGGCAGGGATTTGTTTCTTGGTTGATAAATCACATATTTCTGTTTTGTTGACAGAAACGTTGTGACATAAATGGTAAGCACTTTTCCATCATACCACCCACGTCAGAATGGGTATTATGCAATATCGACCGTTGCAAGCTTTTTACCATGTTGCAATATTTTCCTCTCCTCAAAAAACATACCTGGAGCTGTGGTTTCTACCCACTTGTGCACCTTTGAGTAGTCTTTGAATCTTCCCCAGTGGTTATTCTTAACACTGTGGCGACAGAGAATAAAGGAGCCCACGCCTCTCCTGTACGTCCAAAATCGGCTTGATGTACTACAACTCCATTCTACTCGCGCCCATTACTTACTTCTACTATGTTATTTCCTTGTTTCTCTAACTTAGCAGTGCCCAGGATGCTCCCTACTCAATAGTCTGAAGTCCCACCTACGCTCAAAAGAGGAAGAGTAGGTAGTTCAACTAATTTAATTCTTGGCTCATTCTATTTCCTGTAGCCTTGTCCAGCATGAGCAATCTGGACTCAATATCTGTTGTGCTATAAGGGACGATGGCTCACTGTCAAAATTTGATAAACATGACGGCTTAAATAACATCTATATATTGCAAAGCGTGAGTCATTCCACTTACACAATCTGGCTCAATGTCTATATAACGTTTGTAATATGCTACCCAAACAAAGCGCCAACATATTAGCTGTGTCCAAAAGGGAGAAAAAGAGCATTATTTGCACAGTCCAAACAAGCTGCATCCCCTGTGGAGTCCCAAGCCGCTCGCCGCACAGTACGACAACAGGCAACATGGCCGCCATTGATCCTTAGTTACACACAGGATCATAGGACATCCCTCCAAACACATGGTTGGCTGCGGCACTCGTGAGTTGTGCCTCCACCCGCCTGACGGTAATCTGATAACTAAATGTGCAAATTAACTGAGGGCTTAATTTATTTCTTTTGCCCAAGCTAAAAGTTATGAGTGATCAACGCAAAATTGTTATACATCAATTATCGATATTCCAATAAACAATATTATGTTATAATGGGAAAAATGAAGTTCGACACACTCAAGACTAGACGTCGATCGATATGGGTTTTTCTAAGGCTGATAATATAATTCTGTAAAAACATAAATACTTGGCCACTCCAGCAGTGGACGATTTTATTTTATTACTTTAGGTGATTCAATTATAGTTTTTGTCACAGCTTTGATTAGATGCCGTTAGCATTAGCATACTGTTGCTAGCCATGGCATTTTGCGCGGCGATCAAAAATACAATTGCAAAGGATTAAAAGTAGCGATTGGATTCTCCAGGTTCTGTGCTTCAAAATGGCTGATGTCTGATGAAGGGCTCAGCGGAAACGTCACATTGTTGGTGTAAGCAATTAAAAATTACTTTTGGGAGCAATCTGGCTGTGTGGATCTTTCCTTTACCTCCTAAACTACCTGCCTTGGATCCAGCATGCCAATTACAGGACTGGGATGTCCGTGTTTTTCCCTTGTGTGTGCTTCAAAATGACATGCAGCATGTCCATATTGACTGGGGCTTAGTGAAACTTATATTTAACAAACTTGAAGCCAAACAATTTTCATTGCGATGTTTCTCTGTTCCCCTGAGGACTAGGAAGTTGTGGGAGGACGTTTTAAAGCCCTGACTTTGCTCTTTCCAATGTAAGAAAACAAAACGTACTATCCCTTTTTGGTCCCGGTGATATCGGCTTTAATCGGCTCTAGATCGGCCAATAGTCGATATTGTAAAATACCCAAATATTGACCTCTACTCGAGACACTCCAAGACAGGCTCTCCTTGGCTCTCCTCTCTCTCTCTCACCGGGATTTGAAGGTGATCTGTTGATACTTTGATTTTATGTAATGGACATTGACCAGAGCCGTGTTCGGACAGATGGCCAGTGCTTTGAATCAATATTGCGCCTGATCACTTACGATCGCACCATTGTGCACAAACTGTATAAAATGGCAATTACTGTATAATGGTGAGATAGATCTAACAAAGCTGTGAAAATGTAAACTTCTGCTTAATGCATGCAAGAAAAAAAACATTCTTAGTTCTTTATGTGGTTTTAGGTGCTAATGCTTATAACATTTTCATTGAATATGTCTTATACTGTAAATGAATGATTTGGGAGCTACAGTCAGTTGCCCACTCATCACATTGCTTGTTCTTTGTCCAGCCTCTCTGGTTCATATTCATGAATAATGTGTGGCATATTTAGTGAGTGAACCATACTGATAAAGCATTGGATTTTTTTTTTTTTAACAATTATAGTCGTTTACTTGAAAGCTACATTGCTTCCCTAGAGCTGCCTGACAGACATGCCCTACCTATTACTCATTCACACACATCACATGCACACGTCATACAGATCCAGCAACAGATACTATTACGAGCTCAAGGGGCATACCCTTACACCATCGCAGCCTCCTCACCTGGCCGGATAAATCCATTACTTAGGCACAGAATCAAATCACTTGGGGCAGAGTCTTAATGGTATGGGTTTTTGGGACTTTGGTCTTCAACTCCAATGGGATTGACGGTGGAACCAGCGCCCCGAAGCCACTCCCACTGTCTCTTGGATCTTCTCGAGTCAGGTCTGCACTTCCTCATATTTGTTAACTGAATTACGCCATTGTTCTGCCTTCTTTAGCCAGCGTAACTTGAAGCTGTTTTGAAACATTCACAATCAGCTTCTTGCAAGTAGATCCTCTCACTAGGGGTTGTCAACGATGAAAGCACTAAGAAACCTCTACAGCCAACTTCAATCTGGATGCTCAAAGCTTTCCAGCCCCTCCGGCTACTGGTAATTCCAGGACACCTTTCTGCCAGTTGCTTTTGACCAGATCATAATGTCTATGGATCTCCTTAAGCAGTCTTCTGAGATCTACTCTTGTGTCCTAATCCTCTGCTGTTGCAACAATTTCTGTGGACATAAAACATTTTCCGCTGGCTGGAGGAAACTTTCGACACAAGTCTAGGTCTTTTCTTCTTCCTTTCCTTCTCCATTCGCTCGGCCATTGAGCTAACTGCAGGTCATGTTGCCATCTTTAGCTCCAGTCCTCACAGTTCACATGGGGAGTCTCAGAGTCCGTCTCCACCTCAGGAGATGCACTCGTGTCGCGGGTAACACTTCATAGAGGCTTCCAAAGAAACCTTCCCAACACGTCTATCTAGCTGCTTTATGGCCACTGTCCTGGCTAATCTGGTTTCTTCCTCTGTGGCTTGTCCCTCTTTCTGCACTATGCTTTGCTGCTCGTGACAACTTGTTCTAGTAATGTAACCAAGTCCAAGCATCCCCTGATTTACTGTTCTCACTGAGTGCGTTTACAAGGGCTCGGATTTATTACCGGGAGATTTTAATATTCCGGTTTTGTCTTTGATAATATATCAGCTTCCTGATTATAAAAACCCAAAATAGCGGTTTCTCGGTTTTGAGAAACCCGGATTTTCTGGCTGGATTTTCCGTCAGTAACCGGGATATAACTTCATGTCATGTATACGCTATTTTCCGGTTTTAAGAAACTTCCCATTTCTTGCGCAAGCGCAGTTAACCGTAAATAAACATGGCGGCGGCGAGTCCTAAGAGCTCTTGTTTCTGGAGTCAAGAGGTGATTGAGTTTTATATTTAAACCATGAAAGAACTAAAAGCAGTGAATATTTAAGATGGAAAGAAGTATCGTAATGCAGATTTCAAGGCGGCTGGTTTTTCTCCGGATATAGAGAGTCGACCACCACGACACAGAGCTGGATACAATTTTTCCTCCACTAACTCTCGGTGAACTCCATCAGCTCCACTCTCTCAAATCAGCCCCAACTTCGAACCTTCTCCCAGTGCTCCCTGGTCCACGTCGGTGATAAAGACAGACCCAGGACGGATTAAGGTAAGGAATTATCCACAATCTGCCGTCACTGTCGTCTGCCGTAGCTCAGGATGTAGTGGATGAGCAAAACATTCAGCCCAAAGTGGGCATTCAAAAGAACAAGCCTCGCAATAAGCCACGCATTTATGTACCGTATTGTGCTCAAAATGTAATGTAACGGACAGAGCTTGAAAACGAAAAGCCGGGTTTCCTTATTTAATCATGTAAACAAGGTATTTGAGTTTCCCGATTTCTCAGTGTCATATTAACACCATATCCCGAAAAGTGCCATAATCGGAATATAGCTAATAACCGGGAATTTCGAGCCCTTGTAAACACACTCATTATTATATCACTGGTATTGTGGGCATTCTTTTTCTGTCTCCATGCTTGGTAGAAGTCTATTCGAGACCTGATATCTGCCCGATGGACAGGATCTTTATCCCGCAGTGCCATAGCTAGTCGAACCTTTGCACTTATCAACCACGGATGTTAGTGGAAGTTACAACTAATATTGTGATAATTGGTTACTGATACTTATGTAATAAATTCAATAAAATATGACATTGTTTCAGATTCCCCTCATGGACAAGAAAAAGGTGATGGTATTTTTGCTTTTCTCTATTGGCAGCCATAGTGACAGCTTGACAAATACTGTGTACATGATTCCAACCACTGTTTAAACTCCATGCAGTCCCATGAGGAGAATTAAACCCTCTCAGCATGGATATCATTTTTGGCCACATTAAACAGGGCCATTGTATATTTTCTCCGAGATACACTTATGATTTGAGAGCAGCGTGAGGCCCATTCTCTTCCAACAAATTTAACAGGGTTTTTGACCTCAGTCTCCGGTGCATAACGAGCGCCTCTCACTGGGACCAGCGGGAGGACTTCTCTGAAGAGGGCTGGCCCGTGTTCTCCTCCGCGGGATACCGGTTTGACAAGGAGAGCGGGGTCGGGTCATATTCAGGGACAGGAGAAGGCATGACAGGAGGTGCAGCCCTTTATCCTTGTTAGCAGAGTCAATTTCCCAGCCTTCCAACTTGGCATAAGACACAGCACACAACACGTCTTTTCTCTTTGTAGTGTGTTTCACCGCACCCACACCATATTTATTGATGCACGTGTTGCTCATCAGCAATCAGTCAGTCAGTCACATGATCAGCTTTGTCACTGACGTTTAACTTGTTAACATAAACAATATTTAGCATACATCAAATCATATAATGAGAGCATATCTCAACACCCCCACTTGCTCACATTTGAAGAGTCCTTTCAACTTTAACATAACTTGGCTTACACACCAAACATAAACATTTCAAATTTCTTTAGTTTTTGTTGAGTTGCAGGCTTGGTCAGTACATCTGCAATCATTTCATTGGTTGGACAGTACAGTAGTCTTGTTTGGTCACCATCCAACGTAGACCTTACAAAGTGATATTTGATATCCACATGTTTACATCGCTGCCGATGAACAGGGTTCTTAGCTAAAGCAATAGTGCCCTGATTGTCCTCATAAACAATAGACTTGTAAGTCTGACCATCAAAACAGTTCAAAAATTGTTTCAAATATAGACACTCTTGCATGGTTGCAGCTAAAGCCATATACTCAGCCTCACAGGTGGATAGTGCGACTGTAGGCTGTCGCTTTGTTTTCCATGAGACTATTGGACCATTTTTGTTTAAACTGATACAGTAACCTGTAGTGCTTTTTCGATCACCAATATCAGCTGCCCAATCAGAATCACTGTACGCATAGATTAGGTTCTCATCTTGGTATTTTCTGAAACATAGGTCTTTGTTTTGAGTACCTTTCAAATACCTTAAAACATGCTTTACAGTTGTCCATTGTTCAGTAGTTGGTTTGGTAAAATACTGAGACAGTTTGCTCACCACAAAGCTTAAGTCTGGCCTTGTACAGGTTGCCAGGTAGATTAAGCTACCAACTGCTTCTCTGTATTTTCTCACATCATCCATTATTTCAGCATCATCGCTGTAGTCAAGTTTTTGTTCACATGGGGTTGCTCTAGGCTTACAGTTTAACATGTCAAATCTTTCCAGTATTGTATGTACATACTTGCATTGTGACATCTTAATACATTCAGCACTTTGGTCAAAGTCAATACCTAGAAAATGTGTCAGTTTACCCATGTCTTTCATCCTGAACTTGGAACTTAGCTTTTCTTTTACACCTTTTATGACATCATCATCATTAGCGGCAATAATCAAATCATCAACCCATATGATAATGTGAACTTTGTCATTGTCATCAATTTTGCTGTAGACGCAGTGATCAGCTGGATTTTGCACAAACTGTATTTCACACAAATAATCATGCAACATTTTGTTCCAGTTGCGCCCTGACTGTTTTAATCCGTACAGGGACTTATTCAGTTTACATACCAGTTTGTCTCCATTAGATCTCACTTCATAACCTTCAGGTTGTTCAATATAAATGTCACACTCAATTGGTGCATGTAAATATGCTGTTTTTACATCCATCTGGTGAACAATCAAATTGTCTTGTACTGCTTTCTGTGCCAACAGCCTGATGCTGGTCATACTGGCTGTAGGAGAGAAAGTCTCGTCATAGTTAACACCCTTTTTCTGACTGAATCCTCTGGCAACATATCTCGCCTTGTATCTGTCTGAACCATCATTGTTCTTCTTCATTGCATACACCCACTTACCCCCCACTACATCATTGCCCTCTGGTAGGGTGGTCAGGGTAAATGTTGAGTTGTCTTTCAAAGATTGAACTTCCTCGTCCATTGCTTCAGTCCAGTATTTTGCATTTATTGAGGCAACAGCTTCGTTATAAGTCTGTGGAACATTGCACAAAAGTCTGTAACAGTAGTCAATATTTGCATCATCATCCTCAAACCCGCAAGCATGGTCACCATAATAGTCGGGCCTTTTTCTTTCTCTATCAGGGTAGCGTCTCTCTTTGGGTTTGTCTTTTTCTTCAACTTTCACTGTTTCAGTATCACACTCCTGTGTCTCGGTTTCTGAGTGCTCTTCAGTTATTTCTGGACACGGGGTTTTTACAGTTTGTCTTTCAATCACTATATCATCATCGTCAGCATCCAGTACTTCCTGATTCAATCTGGATACAAACTCCACAAGTCTGTGCTTTTGTACTTTTCTGTTGCTGGGATAGTACACCAAATAGGCTGGACTATTCTTGTCGTATCCAACAAAAACGCCTTTCTCACATCTAGAGTCCAATTTCCCTTTATCCTGTTTGTAAGCATAACACACCTGCCCAAACTTCTGCATTCTGGCAATATTTGGCTGTCTGCCTGTTAACATGTAGTAAGGAGTCTGTTTAGTGCGGTTGTTAAAGCACCTATTCCTCACCACAGCAGCTGTCTGGACAGCATAGGTCCACAACATCTTTGGCAGCCCACTCTCTATGAGCATACACCTGGCCATTTCAAACAGGGTTCTCCAGTTGCGTTCAGCAGTACCATTTTGGTGTGGAGAGTATGGGGCTGAGGTTTCATGCCTAATACCACTCCTGCGCATCAAAGCTTGGTACTCTCTGCCGGTGTACTCTGTACCATTGTCAGATCTCATTAATTTTATTCTGCCATGAGGAGCCATGTCAGCTATAAACTTCTCAGTTGCTTGCACTGTATCGCTTTTATTTTTCAAAAAATATACAAACACTGCACTCGAATAGTCGTCCGTAAAGGACAGTGCGTATTTGTGACCCTCTCTAGACATTGGGTCTATAGGACCAGCTAAATCTGTGTGCACCATGTTCAGAGGTGCTTTGGCCCTTGTATCTGCCCTTCTGTTCCTAGTTTGAACAAACTTCCCCTTAGTACAAACTTCACAACATGGAACATTATTACCATCACTCTTAATGTCCATCCCATCTACAACATGCCTTAATTTTAATACATCTGCATAATTGCAATGGCCTAAAATTTCATGCCAACTTTGTAAATCAAGACTTTTCTTACACTGGTCATTGCAGTCAATGTCTGAAGTGTGCAGATAGAAAAGCTTGTTGTATTCGTGTATGGGGAATGTGGTACCGTCTCTATGAAGCAGGATACTGTTCTTCTCACTGAAGATCACTGTGGCTCCGCTGGTGGTTGCAGCTTTCACAGAGAAGATATCCTGGGGATATGTTGGGATGTACAGGGCTCTCCTGAGCGTTGTTCGAAATTTCCGCCCTTTGCTGTCGATAAGCCACACCTCCGCGTCACCTCTACGTTTGGCGACACCGTGGCACCTGGATCCGTCCGCCAGTTCCACGCAGTGCGTCCCAGCCTGGAAACTCCCGTCGAACTTCTTGAACTTCGTGATGTCTGTGATGATGTGCGATGTTGCTCCCGCGTCCACCATCAGTCCCGTTTTCTTGACATCAGGGGACCCCATCTCCACGTCTCTCACCCGGAATGCGTACTCCTTGTTACCCGACTCCTCGGACGCCATCCGTGCGCCATCGCGCTGCTTCTTCCGTCTGCAGCTTGCACTATTGTGCGTGTTGCTTCTGCATTGATTGCACCATTGTTTGCGTGGACAAGTCCTGGCAATGTGGCCTCTTACACCGCATTTGTAACAAACAATGTCAATATTTTCACCGTTCATTGCACCTTCGGGCGCGCGCTTTGTGCCAAATTGCGCTCTCGCCCTCATAACCGTATCTTCAGACACAGGTGCGCGCATGTTTTCAACATCTTCGTAACTTCTGAGCTTCGTTTTGAATTCGGCAAAAGTTATTTTATCCTCGCTCTGAGAAACATGTATTGCAAAAGGCTTAAATGTCTCTGGTAGCCCTTTCAACACCATGGCTATTAAAAGTCCATCACTGAGCGTCTCACCTGCGTTTCTCAAGGCAGTAATCGCAGTCTCCGCTCTGATGACGTATTCAGTGACATTCTCAGTGGGTGACTTTTGCAGTGAAGTCAACTCGGTATACAAGTTTATTACTCTGGGCTTTCCTTTGCCAGCGTAATATCCACGGAGAATCTTGAGCGCTCCGCGTCCATCATCCGCCGCTTCGCGCATCACAAGCGACAGGCTCTTGTCATCCAAAAACTGAATGAGTTCCGCGTAGGCCTCTGCGTTTTTCTCCTCATCCTCCTCGTTATCGGGAGCGGGTTCATTCAGGATAGTGTCTTTCAACCCTTGTAGACAGAGGTGGCCCAAAAACTTTGTCTCCCATAGCTCGTAGTTCTTTTCGTCTCCGTCAAAAACGAGCCTCGCCCAGCGGCTTGTTGGCACCGCGTCTCTGTTTCTTCCACTCATGGTCAGATTACTCCAACTTGCCTCTCAGGTGCACGCAGTATACTTAACGTCGCGACTTTCACCCGGTAATCAGTTATGACTCTGGGCCCATAACCTGTTAGCAGAGTCAATTTCCCAGCCTTCCATCTTGGCATAAGACACAGCACACAACACGTCTTTTCTCTTTGTAGTGTGTTTCACCGCACCCACACCATATTTATTGATGCACGTGTTGCTCATCAGCAATCAGTCAGTCAGTCACATGATCAGCTTTGTCACTGACGTTTAACTTGTTAACATAAACAATATTTAGCATACATCAAATCATATAATGAGAGCATATCTCAACAATCCTTAGGCTCAGAAATACAGGTCAAAGAGTAGATAGCTCATGCAATTACAGGCCCTATATCCTGCAGGAACATGAGCAAAGGCTTCAAATTAAAATCTTTTGCCCAGAAAATGCTCAGCAAACCATTTCTGCAAATGAAATAACACTATTATAATAAAAAAAAAAATCTGAATTATAAGTATTTGAGGCACATTTCAAGTGATTTTATCATGAAAGAGGAAAACATTCTGAATACCAAGGAAATAACTGATCTCTCTTCAGAGTTATGCCTTCTGGGAGGAGACTGCGGAATCTACGGGCCAGGTCGAGTCGACTGAAAAACAGTTTCGTACACAGGGCCATCGGGAAGCTGAACTCCCTGACCTCCCTCCCACCCCTCTTCCCCCACCCTCCGCTCCACAAATAAATATAATTTCGAATCAGTCATGGTTTGACAAATAAAGCAATCTTGAATCTTGAATCTAAAGATTGAGTCTTGAAAACGAGAATCCTCCTCACTGTCATGAGGAAGATTCCAGCGGTCCAAACATCTGTGAAACACTCCTGCTGAACTGCACGAGATAGTTTGGTTTTGGATCAAACACAAAATCAAATAGGTTTCCCCACACTAAAATATGGCATTTGTAAAAAGAAGAGATATCATGGAGAAACAGATGCATGCGTTTCTTACCCTCTCTTCAAGCCGTGCCACCTGGTCTCTGTAGAAAGAGTCTCGTCTTTGAAGATCCGCCTCCATTGCTTCCAGCTGCTTGGCCTGAACGTGTGACAAAGTAAGAAAAAAAACATAACTGAATTGCTCTATGAAGCCGTCCCTTTTTAATAACTCAATAAAGGAAATCGACAAATGCAAATATACTGAACAGCCTTGAAGGGGAACTAAACGCACAAGAATAGAAGCGTAAAGGACACAAATGCAAACGCGAGTCTTCTGTTTATATCTTATCAAATTAAATAAAAAATGCTGGATGAATCAGAACTGTTGGAATGGTTGGTAATGAAGGCATATTTAATTTATGTCCACATAGGGGCAATGACAAAATAATTAAAGCTGCGGTACCAGATTGATTTTTTTTGTTGTAGAGAAAAATTCACATTTGACAGAGTTTATTAGACAATTGTATCCATTGCAAACAGTGTCTAAATCACCGTGTTTCCGTGGATTACATTTTTCATCTGACAGTTCACTGGGTAAGAGGGTTGGACACAGCACTATTCATCTGAGGGCAGTGCAAAGTTAAATACCAGAAACTGGCACCTAGAATGGTTAAATAATTAAAGCAGTACTTAGAAACTCATGACCCAGAGGCCATAAGCGCCACTCTAGGTGTCGTAGCATGTTGCACTTTTTTTTTTACTTATTAATTGTCCGTGATAGTAAATACTACGCTGCAAATACTGTTTAAGTGGCGCTGGCCCGGAGTTAGCTTTGCCCTTTAGCCCTTCTTCTTTGTAATTCCATTAGTGTGTATTGGTGACTCCGACCCGGTTGCAGTCAAGTTGCCATTGTGGTTTTATTTATTTGAACAGGTACAGTCTACAATATACATTAGCCTCAGAAAGGAGAGATGCATTGTACCAGGTTATAGCACTTGTGCTAATTTCTACCTGCAGTCCCTGGGCCTATTGTACATGTTTTTAGTGGTAGGTGAAACCGGAGTACCCGGAGAAAACCTACGCAGACACGGGGAGAACATGCAAACTCCACACAGAAAGGCCCCGTCCAGGTGGGAATCGAACCCGGACCTTCTAGCTGTGAAGCACGAGCTCTAACCGCTGTGCTACCGTGCCGTGGCCAGAGACACCAGGGGGAGATGAAAGGCAAGGCAAGGCAAGTTTATTTGTAGAGCACAATTCAAGACCCCTCAATCATCCCATTAACACTTTTATTACCCCCAGAGGGACTACGAAAAGGATTCATTAAGGTAAACAAGTTACTTAGTACTGCTTTAAGCTTTTTGAAGATGAACAGGTGAAACATGAACTAAAACTAGAATGTATTAAAAAAATCTGTAACTGATGACCTCTGTTCCCCCATTACTCCAAAACTGCTTTAAAGTGGACATGTCATCATGCATATTTGATATTTAAAGTTTTATAATTTGAAAATATGGCCCTGTAATAATAAAATAGTAACAATGAAATGCAGGTGAAAGAGCTGGTGAAAATCTTGACTGAGGCTCCTCCTGCTTCAACAGAAGCAGCTCCAGCATTGCGTAATTTTGGATTATGGACTTTAAAAACGTGGAGGACAGTTTATGGGTTTGAACAATGATGTGATTATAATCAGGAAGTACAGAACTAGGGGCTGACACCGCAGAAGAAGAAACAGCAACATTTAATAGCTGAGGAGTACTCCAATCTGTGAATGTTGTGAAATACTACTCCAGGTATGTCTTTGACAAGGGAACAACGGTAAAACATAAATTTTGCATGATAATGTCCACTTTAACAAATGCTGAATTATAAAAATATTTTTTTACCAGATAAGGACACAGAGACATGGAGAGAAGCTAAGTGGTTCAACAGAATAAATACAGAAGAAACAGACAATGCTAACCATGAAGCTAATGTTAGCTACTGTCATACTACAATGCTAACGTTAGCTATGACTGCCGTTTTTTAGCTTCTACAGGAAAATCTGCTGTGAAAAAACATAAATTTGGACCCGATTTTGACTTAAATATAAATATGTTTGTAGTCCGCCAGAAAACGGCTAAAGAGGGAAAAATCGTGATTCCCAAAACATACTTCTTTCCCCCTCGACTAGGCCACACCCCCTTGTGTTGCCGTCTGTATCTATGCTTGAGTACATAGGTTCATAGGGATATGATTTGTGTATGTCTGTTGTCACTTTTCATGTTTTTTCCCCCTTTTCTTGAACAAATAACCCACTATCTTGTGAAGATGATACTAGCAGGCGACTATAAATCTGCTTATCTCTACTGTCTTCTCCTCAGTGGTGACCTTCAGTAAACAAACAGGAGATACAGATACGAACACCATACAAAACAGAAGTGTTGTGTAAAATATACAGGGAGCTAATTCATATTGTATTACCAGAACGAAATCTCTACACTGCCCATTATGAAATCTTAAATATATATTTTTGTACTTATTAGTCCGTGCCTCTGATACGTGTTGGTTCTTGTATTGTCAATATACTGTGGTTACCTTGTGTACCTTTTACCAGTAAGAGCACTCGGTACATACTTTCTATTTTTATGAATAGGTTTTTTTGTCTGGGGGAGGCATTTTAAGATCTGCCGAATGAAAAGCAAAAACATTCATCCTGGAGCAACACTGAAATATGAAAAAACAAATAAATCCATAATTTTAAGCCGTTGATAACAAGTCCTCTGTAACAAGCTCAAATTGCCATCTTTTCGTGCATTTACAAGGCAATCTAGGCAGGAGTGCTGTAAAAAAAAGAAAATCTCAAGCAGTTGAAGGGAAATGTATGATGTCGGAGAAAATGAAATGGGAGAGACACACTTGACTCCTATCAAGTGTAAAAAGGCGCACGCACTCGAGAAAGGAAATCAGACCGTCTAAACTTACCTTGCATCTCATCTCCTGAAAGGGGGGAGCCATTGGAGGAAAACGAGAGAGAAAGAAGAGTGTTAGGAGCCACTGATTCAAGCATGAAGTTTTTAAAATTGCATTGGGAAAGGTTTAGTATTCGGAGGCCGTGGGTGAGAGGCTGAAACACTCTTTTACTTCGATATGCACACTTCATCTCCGAACGCACACAGCCCCAACAATAATATCCATGCATATAGGCTGATGGATAGACAGATGGACTAGTCGCTGCACAGGAGTTTAATCTAAAATGCCTCCATGCAACCATATGCTAGAGCTGGGCCTGGAAGCATTTTTTATTTTTTAAAGCCAAGAGCCAGTCTGAAGTAAATCTAACATCGGAAATAAGTTGCCCGTCCAATCTCAGTGCACTGATAACCATCTGTGGATACTGTGGAGGCTCAGCTGCATGCTCTGTGCATTGTGATGAGCAGTGTCACCATAGACGTGTCCTTGTACGAGCGAAGGAGAAGGAACTTTCAAAGTCAAGAGAGGCTTCAGTACTCAAGCGAGAATAGAGATTACAATTACCAGCTAGTGCAGCTCGACCTACGTGTGAGGGTCAGCAGAACAAAGAATATAGTGCGAGTAAAAGGTGAGCCATATCGTCAGTTCTACCCAATGTAAAACACATACAGAGAATCAAACGGTTAAGGTCAAATCCTTGCTGCAAAAAGGAATTGTTAAAAGCAAAGCAAAGGCAGGAATGTTGGTCGAACAAGCCCTGAACCACTCACCCTTTCACACTCATTCATACACCAGCGTCGGACACTGGAGGCAAACGTGAAGTGCCTTGCCCGAGGACACAACGGCAGTGTGCACCTGCGGGATTCGAGCCGCTGTCCCTCTGGTCAACAGACAACACGCTCTACTCTCTGCTCCACTGTCGCCTATGGTGTCTTCAGTCCACAAAGACGCCATGGAACATCCCAAAAACTTTCAATTGTATAATCAGAATAATTCCCCCCCCCCCCCCCCCCCCCCCCCCCCAAAAAAAAAAAAGAAAGAAAGAAAGAAAAAGACAGCCGTTTCCCCAAAACCAAGGAGATACACATATTTAATTGAAAAATGTGTTGTGTGGTCGCCCGGCCACCAAATAAGTGCACGATTGGTGGAAGCATGTATAGTTTCTTATACACCAGAGCCATGATGCTGCGATGAAGTAAATTTGTACAGATAATAGAATGAACATGATAAATAAACTGGATGGCACAAGCACAGAGATTAAAACGCTTCACTGTAAGACGTCCTTAGTTGGACTCCCTTGAGCGTGGAGTTTTCATGTTCTCCTCCTGTCTGCATAGGTTTCTTCCAGGTGCTACAGTTTCCACTGGCTCCAAAAACATACAACTAGCAAACTTTATAATGTCCATCCATCCATCCATTTTCTCCCACTTGTCCGTTGCCGGGTCGTGGGGGCAGCTGTTGGAGCTGCCCAAGTCACATAGCACCACTTTATAATGTGGACAAATTAAATAAAGGCCTGCTCATAGATCATGTGACCCCCCTCAGATATGCAGTAGGGAGATACTCTACTGCATAGGGACTCCCCTATGCAGTAGCTTACAGTCCACAGAGTACTAAGTAGAGCATTTGCCTGAAATGAAGCCTAGGTGTTAATTCAGCCTGGTAGACAAACTTCAGTGTCATCAACCTCCAACCAATGATCGCTCCTGAAAGGGCCACACCTCCACATCAGCATCAGAGCCGCACCTCCATAGCAGCCAATCATTGCCATCGGTCCCGCTTTTAAGCCCCAGTAATCATGATCCGTTTGCTTCCCAGCTGCGCTGCGACCCGCCTCCACCCCATCTCCGCCTCCTCCGTCCACAGCTCCTACCTGCGCATTCTCCACAATAATTCTCCCTAATCACTGCTTTCGTCTGTGTGAGTCTATCCATAAAGTACCGGCTTTTTTGTCAGTCCATCAAAAAGTGTAGAAAATACCACAGCCGTACAGTATGAAACAAAGTCCAACTTTTACAATGCCGTGCAAAGAGTAGATTATGACCTTTAAAGGTGGGACTGTTACCAGCGAACAATCAACAGACTTCAGGACAGATTGCAAAAGAAACTGGATTACGCCGACCGGGGTGCCAAAAACCTGCCCAATGCCAACAACTCAATTTATCGGGAAGAGACGGGGAATGAGAAAATCGGCGAGGGAGCAGAGGAGGAAGCAGCAGCAGGCGCATTGGCAGGGGCTGTGTAGTGTCACGAGTGTGTCCAAAGTCAATGCTATGCTCTTTGAGACATCGCGGCTCAAAAGGACAAAAGATGTAGCAAACAACAGGCCAGACGCTGATACGAAACGCACACACACACGCAGTCACCGGGTGGAGCAGCTGTGCCTACAGAGAGGGCAGTTAGATAAATGAAGGCGAGACTAAAGGGGTCGTTAAAAGCGGGGAGGTTGTGACAATAATGTGTGCCAGGGGATTTTGTATTTGTGTTTATAGGGACATGTAGAGGCAGGTATAGTAAGACCTTGTAATTACATTTACTTCATTAACTATGTCATCATTCTATCTACTTACTTACTTTTTATCTGTTATGATTAGTTAGTTGGACCACCGCTGTTCTATTTAACTAAAGTAATACAATTGTAAAGGAGCAGTAATCTTGACAGATAAACCCCCCCTCACAATATGTCAGGATTACTTCTGACTGATTAACCCCATTGAGAGGCCCATACAGATAATCTAATCATACTAAAGGCCAAACAATGGGGTAGACTCCAGTCCTGCCAGTGGACCTTTTGTTTGGTTAATGAAGAGGCGGGGGAAGACGGTGGAGTGGGGGGACAATGCAAGACGAAGGGGAATCATTTAGACTTAAAAGTGAACTTGAACCGTGCGTTAAAGAAAAGAAACAAAGAGCACAATAAACAATAATTTATGAGAGGTGGCGTCAAATGTGGAGAGTGGGTTGTTGAGAGGCGCAGAGAGCAGCTGAGTGGATGATGACTCAAATAAGTTCAAATAACAGACTCAGAATGCAGTGAACTAATGAGTGATCGCATACAGATGTCTGATTATAGACTTTAATGTCACAGTAAACATTCAGGTGTGAGAGTGAACAATTTGGGGTGCACATTTTAAACACAAACAATTGCGAAAGGACTAAAACATGAACTTCAGCGATAATACAACTAATACTAAAGCAAATCATATGAACAATCAAGACCCCACAGAGACGCTGAGAAATTCTGCTCTCATTAGGTTTCACCTTCATTAGCAATTTGCCAATTGCAACAATACAAATTTGGATTCAATTTCGATTTGAGTTTTGCAATTCATCTTTCGCTCAAAGGAGCACTAGGTACATCGTTTGTGTGCTCACAAACAAATCACAAAGTTTGACAATATTAACAATATTATAATAGCTTACACTTGTATAGTGTCTGACATGCTTCTCAAAGCTACACTGTATTCATTATTTATTTACGTCATACTTTGTGGGTGTAAGTTGTTTTAGCCACAGCTGCCCTGGGGCCACCACCAACCACTCACTCGCTACATTCACATAGGCAAGGTCACGATGGGTGAAGTGTCGGCACCTGCGGGAGCCAGGAAACGAACTGCACTGAATGTTTTCCATACCAAGTAGACCAACATCTCTTCTGGATCAATTATTCCCAAAATGTTGGGGTACAAAAACTAGAAATGAATAGTCAATGCTCACTGAGATTGCAAAACAAATATACATGCAGTACATGTAAGTTAATGTTGCCTTGCCTAGACCTTGTGTTAACAATTACATACCCGCGGTCACTGATTGAAGTACTAATAGCAAAGTGTAAATCGTAGTAAGACAAATAACACCCAGAGTTTCCTCTGCAATAGTGAGTGATGGTATTTGGCATCAAATGTGAACTAGAAAACCAAAACTGGGGCCCACACTCTTACTGCATAAGGAAAAAATAAATATTCAATAAAACACGCATAGCATAATATTGAAACAAAGCCATGAGAGAAGCTTTCAAAACTCAACACTGATGGATCACGGTCATTAGACATCCATGTTGACAAAAAACCTTTATTTTAGCAGTCCATTTTGCAACTTCACCAGTAATTTGTTGTGACTAATTCACTAATTCATATCCAGCGTAACTCAATTCAATTTAATTAATCAATTTTCTTGTGCAACAACCCTTGACATTAAAAGAGTAATGCCAAAATGATTGTTCTGCTGCGCTAATGCAACGTTCATAATCCATCCAGCGTTTGCTTCCCGTTAGGCTGAAAGAAATATCACAATCAAATCAAAATCAACATTTGCATAGTTTTAATAAGCAAATTTAGCCAATCTAATTTTTTTCCTCCAAATGATTCAGCCAGACTACAGTATCAATCGAAATCTTTCCTCCTCGTTTTTGTCTGGCGTTGCATGTACAGTAAGCAGCACTGCAGAGGATGGTGACAGCCTGAATCCAAGTGAGACGGAGGTGGTCAGAATAAGTGGATTGTTTAGGCGAGGTGAATATCAATTAGCCATGCGTTGAATAATTAAGAATGGCCATGTTTTTTAATTAGCTGACTGCCGCAGTTTGGGCTCAGATGGAGGGCAGGAAGGGAGTGGAGGAGACAGACGAGGAAGGATGGGAAAGGGATGAAACTGAGTAGGAGTTTTTGCTGTGTCAGGTCCCCCACCCAACAACCCGTGCTCCCACCAATCTGTGCCTCTCTACTCACACCTGCTTTGGGTACAAAATGTTCAACCACAAATCCAGTTAATGATAGCACAACTGAGGAGAGAGACTGGAATGTATTTATGTATCCAAGGAGTTTGGGCAAATGTCCGAAATTGAAAAATATTGTGAGGCAGTTGAGGGGAACTTGGAATATTAAGTTCTAGTGAGAATTATTTAGAAGTCAGAAAGTCAAGTGTGTTTCTCTGAATGACCTCTGATAAATAAATGAAAAACATGTACCATAAAATCCGAACTATTGAGCGCACCTGAATATAGGCTGCACCAACGCATTTGAAGCGCCATCAGCACTGGTATTATTGGACTTTTCTCTTTGTGCGCGGTCTAATTTCCAAGAGAATGGTGGCATACATATACATTTACTTTTATTAAAGTGTGTTAAGAAATTCGATGAGAGAATTATACACATTTATTTTGCACCCGAAGCCATGTTAGCTATAGCGCGGGAGGGCATCTTGCTGTTGCCTGGCTTTGCCATTAATTCCACACAGGGAAGTTAGTCTGGTAACGGAGCATTTGGAGCAGTTTGAACAGGCGGGCCTAACGTGCACAGATTGTGAAATAAACCAATCAGCAATCATTTTAAAAACCAAGGTTCAAAGCATGGGAAAAAGGTAGTGGCTTATAGTCCGGAAATTACGGTATATTTGTTGATTTTTGTAATAAACTCAAATGATTTGCTTTTGTTTTTTTCCCTTGCAAATCCTTTGATTTAAACTGCTTTAAAGCAGAACTAAGTAACTCATGCTAAAGTGGCGCTAGCCCACAACTAGCTTTGCCCGTTAGCTTCTTCTTCGTGATTACATTAGTGTGTGATGGGTCTCCAGCACGGTGCAGGGAAAGTTGCAATTGTGGTTTTCTGGCCAGAGACACCAGGGGGAGATGAAAGACCCCCCAATCAGAGATTAATCTACGGTAGTTTGGGTATCTGCCCACTAGAGGGCACTACATTACTGCTATTGATCGAGTCTGATCAATGGGCCCAGAGGAAAGCCCTTCTCTTTGGTTCTCATGGCGGGGAGCTGACATCGCTGTAATACCACCCCCTAGTGGCCAGGGGCGACTCCAAAAGACACTTGGTAAAAAGGGTTCTTATGTGGCTTTAGGCCTCTTTGCACAGCTAAAATGCCTGGCTCCAAAGAGCCTCTAAAATTTGCCATGACCCATGTGACTACACTGGGGTAGGTATCATATTGTTAACCCTGCTGTTTTTTATACATCAGCACTAAAAGTGGAGCTCTGTGGAGGCTCGCAGCCGGTCCGCCGAGGGCGGGGCTTTCCTTTTAAGGAACAGGTTTCGTAGGAGGAGATTGAGCAGCCATTAGTTAATTTCACAGACCACTTGGGATCATTACTATGAATGGGGCTGAATGGAACACCGGTTATCTCTTCTATTTTTAATCTATGAGTCTGATTCACTTCAATGCGCTGCTGTTCACCTCGTGCTGTAGCTAAACAAACCAATGCATTTCCACAAAAATTGCGGCTGTGTTTACCTGAGATCCTGACACTGACAATAACCACCTCCTACATTAGCAGTGCGTCGCATCACCTGGTGGGACTCTCACCATACGTTTTGACTTCTACTCTGAATGTTTCTTAATTGTATGTAGTGTCTTTGAAGCTCAATAACACTTTGTTGTCAGCACAGAGTGTATCTGACAAAAACTGAACTATTTAGTATTTCCAGTAATAAAAAGTGCATCTCTCTCCCGCTCCTGTTGTTGTTTACGTTTATGCCGTGGCCCTCAGGCTGAAAATGTGACTTGTCGCGTACGTTACATCACTCCTTGCAACGCAAGTAGAAACCAAATATATCTTTTTTTGCAAAGAAAAATGACAAAATAGTAACGCACTGTGACTTGGAAAATTAACTTTAAGCTGATTACTCGTTACTGAAAAAAGTAGTCCGATTAAATTAGCGGCGTCACTGAATAGACAATACACATAATCAGTCTATTAAATTAGCCATAGACTGTGAAATAGTCTTTCGAACTTAGAAGACAGATTGCTCAATTTTCTCTGTATTAGTAGTATTTGCTCCAGCGCTGATGGCTACTGGCAGCTACTGTATGTCCATGATACATTTTCATTTCACACCTCACTGACAAGAGACCCGAGGTGACTTACCCTGTACGTCTGCTGCCACATGCTTATAAATCACCCCAGACGAAAAATAATCTTGCAACATACTGCGATCAATAGAGCACAAATCAAGTCCCATCACATTAAGCAACGTCACGACATCCATCCATAACCACATACTCGCCATTGTCTAAACCGCAGTCTCATGTGACCACCGGCCTGACTCACACCTGTCAAGACAAGCATCTAAATCAATGGGTCGATGTCAGAATCTCAGTTGGAGGGCACAAGCCAATATTACTCCATGGACGATGTTCTATTTTAATAGAGATAAAAGAAAATCCACAAATTCTAAGGTCCACATCCTAAGTTTCCCCATTTCCATTTCTGGATTATGAAAATGTCTCCATGATGAGGAGAATGTTTCTTTGGATGTCAAAGTGAGGGCCCATTTTCACATTTTCTAGCGATGGCACAAGGTGAGGTAAGTTGGAGTTTGTCTGTGGGGACCGTCCTTTCTACCAAAATGCTCTTATTTGTCTTATTTGTGCACGGAATTTTATCGACAAATGCTTCGTAAACAAGGACTTATTGGACATCAGAAAAAGCATAATACTATAAAGACTACTGGCCTTTTAGCAATGTCCATTTTCTGGTAGCACCCACTCATGGTCAGTGATGTTGTGAAGCCATTTATTATAAAAAAAAATAATAATAAAAAAGAAAAGAAGATGTGTCAACTCACTTCAAATCACCATAACAAAATAAAATACCAAAATAACCCTGTTGAAAGGTTTACACACCCCAATGCCGTGTATTGCCCCTTTAGCATCAATGACAGCTTGGAGTCGTTTGTGGTAGTTGTGGAGAAGGTTTTGCATACAGTATAATCTAATGGTAAAGCGTGCCATTTTTTGGGGGCAAAAAGCCTCCAGTTCCCATAAGTTCCTGGGCTGTCTTGAATGAACAGTGCGTTTGAGCTCCCCCTTGTTGTCCACAAGGCCTATGACGAAAGGCCTATGATGAAAAGTGCACCATATATAGAGGTGGTTTGCTGATACCACTGGCTACAGCAGAATAAAGTGAAGGTCCCGTTAGTGGACATCTCAGTCTCTTGACCTCAATATCATTGAAGAGCTCAAACGCGCTGTTCATTCACGACAGCCCAGGAATTTACAGGAACTGGAGGCTTTTTGCCAAGGAGAATGGCCCGGTTTACCATTAGATTACATACAGAACCTTCTCCACAACTTCCACAAATGACTCCATGCTGTCATTTATACTAAAGGGGCAATACACGGTATTAGGAACTGAGGTGTGTAAACTTTTCAACAGGGTCATTTTGGTCTTTTCTATCGTTATGGTGATTTGAAATGAGTTCACACATTTCTTTTCACAATAGATGGTTTCACAACATCACTGACCATGAGTGAAGGTGTGTAAACTTATCGGCACAACTGTATGTCCGTTTTATCAGGGAAGAGAAATCAATGACTGTACATATTTAGGTAGTCAGCTGGCCTCTTTCTTAGAGTGCATAATGCTGCTGAACAAGCAGTAATTCGCTAATCGGAGGCTATTCTTTTCTTGGGTAAAAGCACCATAATATGATTCATTCAGGCTTTTAAAATATTTCTGGACACATTAGTTTCAAAATGACCACATTTTAGAACTGAAAATGATGTAAGCTTAAAAAAAAAAGAAAAGAGGTTAAGGTAATTCAGCCATCATTTTTGAGTACACAAAACAAGCCGAACTCATTCACTAAAAGAATTTAGACCAAGCTAAAAAAGGAGAGCTGTCATCATGTAGTAAGAAATCATTTAGTATTGAGATGATCCGAATGAAGGGGGCGGGATGGATATGCACAAGCATGAATGAAACAAAGCACAACACTATTTGTGTTTTTGAATGAGAAAACAATGCAGTAACGTGGCCAAAATACAGGTAATCTACTAAAATATGGCACCCCTTGTAAAAAATGATTGTTATCATAGCAATTAGGAATTTAAAACTGAATATTATATATATATATGGTGACATGTCAACATTTGTTTTGCTCGGCGTAGGGCGGCACTGGCCAAAACGTTGCATTGAATAAAGGAACACTGGTGTTGCAAGTAAGACGGTGTGCAACAACCTCTTAACCCCCGCCCCTTAACGAAGACGTTTTCTCCAGTTCGACTTCACTCAAATCTAAAAGCTTCATGACTGGAGAGCCGCAGTGTATTGCCTCATTAGAAAGAAAAAGGACTTTTTAGTTGCGTTGTTGGCACAGTTTTGTTACATTTTTGAAGCGCTTTTGATGTGTTTTTGTCTTTTTGATGATGCTTTTTTGTCGCTCTTTTGTCACATTTTTGTTGAGTTGTTATCGCTTTTCTGGCACGGTTTTGTGGCTCAATTGTTGCTGCTTTGTTGGGTTTTTTGTCACTCTTTTATGGCTTTTTTCGTTGCTTTTTAGTGTTGTTTTTGTCATGCTTTGTCACTTTTTTTGTTGTGTTTTTGTCACTTTTTAATTTAGTTACTGTTGCTTTTCCGGCATGTTTTTGTTGCTCTTTAGTTGTTGTTTTTCCACCCACATTTTTGTTGTAGTTTCATCCTCGTTTTCGTTGCTATTTTGACGCTTTTTTTCAAGAAGCTTTCAAGATTTGGGTAATGCCCAACTGGAGAACATGTTCAGGTGGGGATAACACAATAAAAAAAAAAAAATCTATATACTGTATGTGTGTACAATGTTTCGCAAAGTCCACATTATTTTCCGAACCTATATGACAATGGGTAGAGAATAAATTGAGTCCAATCACATTCTTCCCTCGCATACGTGCCGTGGTCCACCTCCTGCGCACGTAACTGCAGGCCCGATTCACCCCCGCCATGACCGGCATCATAATCAATGCCGTCTCTGCGGGTCATTGCCGTGTGCTGTGCGCCATCTATCACAGGGCGCACGGCAGGAGCGTGTGACAAAACAAAACGGGTGACGTGGGCCTCGGATAGTGCCGCGGAGAGGGGTCAGGGGTTACTGCAATGTGACCGCTCTCCGGTGTTAATTGGCGCGGTGGTGGAGGTGTGGGAGGTAGGTTGAAGGTGATGAAGGATGGAGGGAAAGGGAGAAGATGAAAGGGAGAGGGATGCAGGTCAACGTAGAGGAGGAATATGGGCGATAAAGGCGTCCATATCTTGCGATGAGTTTTTGACAGTTGAGAGAATTGTTCAAAATAGAGCGTTTCAGCAGTATAGGGAAAAAAGAACAATTAAATCTGCGCAAATTAAGCAAAATACTACTCCGGGTATGCCTTTGCTGAGGGAAGTCCCTTCCAAAAATATGAGTAATGTACAAGATTATGGAGGTATGAATGTAGGGTATGTGTGAGTAGGGATGTCACGATTTAAAATGTTTAAGTCATGATTATTGTGAGGAAAACTATTGCGATTTTACCATTATTATTATCATACGATTAGCAAAATTCAGGATAATACTGAGAATTTCTCAAATCCTTAACAGTGCTGTCTATATATGTTCACAAAAAATAACTAAGATTTAAAAGAATAAATGGGCAATAGAATATTATTATTAGCAATGTCTAAAGGAAGCAAATTGGTGTGAATGTTTTCAAAAGATCTCCGACAAGATCTTCTCTCTCCAAGTTCCTGAACAAATTAACCATCGAACCATTGGAAGCTAAGCAGGGAAGGGCCTGGTCGGTCCTTGGATGGGAGACCGTTTTTGGAACACCAGGAAGCCTAGTGAATGTAGTGAGTGAGTGAGTGAGTGGTGGTGGTCGGAGGGGCCGATGGCGCAGACTGGTTGCCTCGCTTCCGTCAGTCTACCCCAGGGCAGCTGTGGCTACAATAGTAGCTTACCACCACGAGTATGGAGTGAATGAATAGTGCAATGTTAAGCGTCTTTAAATGTCCAGAAAAGCGCTATATAAAACCGATGCATTATTATTATTACTATTATCAGCTGATTTCCAGGCACTCACACTGTTCCACTTTCATTTTCACCGTGACATAACAACAATAACAGCTGCACATGGTTCTTTTGGGACTCTTGCCTTGGCGACGTGATGGCGAAAATGGATAAGATTTGCTCTTTGCCCACTGGATTATTATTTTGGGCTGGATTTCACACTGGACGGAGTTTCTTCAGCCTTTACCGGTGACTGCGCAGCGCTTGGCAAAAATACGCCGAAGCTCATGAGACGTGACAGCGGATTACCGTGGCACTTACAGTTCTTACGACTGTGGGCTTTCATAACCTCGATGATCGTAAAACCGGTTAATCTTGACATCCCTATGTGTGAGTGATGCTCGTTGGCTACAGGAACAATAAATGCCGATCGGTCGTCACTTTTTGAGGGAGGTCGATAAATGTGCATAAATACATTGCGACCGTTGTAGTAATATTAGGCTTTACGCAAACAAAGTGGTTTATTGATTGTGGAAAACAAAGAAACTTCTAATCTATAAGCATTCAGAGTTTAAACGCCTTTGAAAGACACAACAAGCGGTCTGTCTGATTTGTTAAGATGACGGTCGATTCGACAAATACAACACTTTCAGTTCCAAGAGATGTTCAAAATATGTACCTGAACAAATGATCCCATATGTCCTCAAGTCGAACACTTTGTTGAATTCATGTAAACAAAACAAAAAAGTATAATTTCAACAGAGACATTATCTATGTTTTACCAAAAGTTGCTTTATAGTTGAAATAGATAGAACTACTTAACACTTGGACTTGGATTATATTTTTCTTAATTGTTATATAGTTACGCTTTCTGTTCTGTAAATAGAGGGCCTGTACATATTATAGCATCCGATAATGTCTCTTGGACTGATTATGACTACTATAAAGAACTAATGTATGTTGTGTAAAAAAACACACAAAAACTCATAATACTAGACGAAGCAGTACGCTATACTGACGCGATGGAGCTCTAAGCAAATAAATAAAGTATAGAACCTTTCTTATCTCTTTCTCTCAGTAGGAAGTCTATGACACATTCGCCTTCTGCTCCTGAATCCACAGCACGTCCCTCTTTTAAAAACGATCGTTGTTCGGACCACATCTAAGTGATGGAGTGTAAAATGATATCACCTAACACGGCCCTTACTGGCAGAGGTGCACATCGCCGCGGGTGTATAAAGTAACCTATAAAACATCAGCCCCGTATACAGTAGGTAGGAACCTATGGAAACGAATTGACTGTGGCTTCCAATAATTAGCATCAAAAAGGCTTTCCAAGAAGCAATAACACTTTAAAGGCTAGGTCCACGGCGGGCTATTAGTCACCAATGGAGAGGGTACAGTTATAGGTAATGCACTATAATGTATAATGTGGTCAGTTAATGAACCAAACCAAGCACTATGCAGAATAAATGAGGTCAGGGGTCGTCCTGGGTCATTTAGACAACATTCCCTTCTTGTTTAATCAATACATTTATTTGGGCTTGAGAGTGGGACAAAGCATCTTTAACAAGGAAATAGGGGATTTTGCACAAATTGGATAGATAGGATGGCTTTATTTTACCAGGAGTTCTTTGATTTCAAATTAAGTACATTAGGTGTTTGCCTGATAACAGACCACAGAAAATACAGAGCTGCACAATATTGCCAGATTATTGGTTATTATCACCGTCACTAACACAAATACTTGTGTATTAATTAATTGAAAGAAAACCAAAAGTGTCATCATATCAGAGAGGTCCTCCATCTCACTGATTTACAGGGATGGTTCTCAAGAGTCAAAAATCAACCACAAAAATGCACAGTAACTCAGTGCAGCCCTCTTAGTTTAGTCTTTTGGACGCAAATGCTTTTAGTTTTAGTCACCATTGAGGCATTTGTAAATGTGATTTTGTGAGTTTTAGTCTAGTTTTAGCAATAATCAGCTAAATGTTCGGCCTTGTACACATACAGGCCACCTAGGGCGCCGTAAAGGGGTGGAAGGTTAGGACGATTCTAAGGGCCCAGGCTGATGAAGGGCCCAGAAGAGCAGACCCTCTTTTTCTTTTCTTATTTCTTTTCTCTTTTTTATACATACGTGTAATGTGCTAGGGCCCCTCATACACTTAATGTGTATTTTGTCCGTTTTGACCATAGATTTAATATTTAACAAACAAATAATGTATTTACTGTTTAAGTCACACCCCTCCCCCTCACAATGGTTCATTCCACCTGCGCTGTCCGAGCTACGCTCGTTAGCGTAGCGTTTGTTATGATGCAGTGCAGATAGTGACACACGCAGGCATGTCACATCAAAAGTCAGGGCATCAAAAACGGAAAGAAAAGACGGAAAGAGAAGACCGAGAACGCCAAAGTCGACAGTATGTCACACAGTTTTTCAAAAACAAAGGTAGCTTGCACTATTCCTGTATTCCAAAACTTTCACCTACTTATTTTTGTTGCTACATGACCTGCTTTTATCTAGCTAGCTTAGTAAAATAATTACTGAATTATGATTTACATCCAACAATAACAACATCTCTGCTGTCTCCGGGTTATCGTGTCTCGTAGACACAGATTCAGCGGCCGCTGCACATCCACGTCTTCCTTCCCCCGCGGCCCCCGTCCCCGTCTCAGCCAAACAAGGTGAGCCTGAGCGCAAAACTTCACGAAGATTGAAAGCTCTAAGCACGTCTTATCTACTGTGTTCTCCACATGATAACTTTACTAAACAAAAAGTAATCTACACGCTTCAAGAATTACAAAAAACAGTTTGCCGTGTGTTCTGTGAAGTGAGGGCCAGTTACGTGATGATCAAATCCATTCTGTATGCCAGCCATTGATTTCAATATACAACACTGATCTGACTTGTGAATTTGAAGATGAAGTCAGACACCTCAACTCTGTATATAGGGCCACTTTCCCAGGGTGTCTGTCACCAATTGATCGGCTCAACAGCATTTACAAGATGCAGCTGCAGAGTATTTTTGGGCAGGTCTGCATAGTTTTGCGAATATTTTGCACATTGCCTGTGACCGTTGCTGGTGGCGAGAGAGCATTCAGTAAGCTGAAACTGATTAAAAATTATCTTAGGTCTGCTATGTTGCAGGACAGACTTTGTCACCTTGCCATACTATCCATTGAAAGCAAACTGGCAAGAAAGCTGAACTTTGATGATTTGATACATGATTTTGCCAGCAGAAAGGCACGCCGCTGGGCCATTATAAAGTGATGTTGAACATAACTTTGTTATACCTGGATAACAAACAGTTTATGTCTGGTTCAGTACTTGTTTAGTCCTGGACTGGTTTAGGCCTGGCATTACTCCTGGTGTGTCTTGATTTTGAGCCCTTGGCCTAGTTTTAGTCTTGGACTGATTTAATTATGGGTTAGTTGTAGCTGATGTTTCCTGATTGAGCAGTTGGACCCAGTTAAAGCTTGTTCACGTAAAGTATATGTCAATATGTGTACATTATGTTCTGTTGTGTTTGCAATTGCAATTGAGATAATAAATATTCTCCTTTTATGTAAACAAGTACATATTTCCATAGCTTTTTCTTGTTTTTGTAGGCTTTTACTCAACAGACATTTTAACTATGCAATGTGCTAAGTATCTTTTTTAAAGTATACAGGGGATGTTTATTGGGTTACATTTTATCTGTAAAAAATGTAGGGGGCCCAGAAATGTTTGTTTCCATAGGGCCCAGAATTTCTGGCGGCACCCCTGCAGGCCACACTCGAATACAAGCCGCTGGTTTTCATAGGAGGAAGAGACACCTCATCCCAGAGAAAGGTGCAGTTGCGGGCAGAGGGAGGGCGGCAGGGACGGCAGTGATAAACGCATAAAAAAGGCATAAATGGCCAGTGTAGCCGACCTCAATGTGGAAGTGTAGGGATGTGACGTGTAACACGTCCACGTTGTGGCCACATCACCAGCTCAGACCGCTCCCCAGGCTCTGCGTCTTTTCCATGATGAGGGGGTGTATGATGCGCAAAATTACTGCTCAAAATCAAAACTACCGGTAGTGTCCTCTTCAGCGCATAATCTTTCACCAAGCCCGTCTCACTTGTGCCTTTACTGCTAGAGACGCCTCTAGTGCCTGTTGGCGGCTATATATTGCCCGCACCGTCATATTGGCCGCAGGGTTCAAAGCATGGGAAAAAAGTAGCGGCTTATAGGCCAGAAATTACGGTCATTAATTTCAATAAGTAGCCTACTGAAAATAAGTATTGGAAGTGTGTATGAAGGGTGACAGGATGTACTAAGCTTTAGGCAGACAGATTACACCACAATAGGCACTGGCTGGGTACAGATGCGACCGCGGTTCTTGCTGAGGCCTCCCCACCTAATTTTAGCAGCACCTTTTCAATAAGGAATGGGAAAAGGGGAGGTGGCACTGCTTCCATATGTACAAACACTATTGCCACCAAACCTATTTTATTTGATCCATTCCCCACTTTTGAGCACCATGCAGTTGTTTTTAGCAATCCCCCCATTTTATGTGTCACTATTTACAGACCCCCCAAAAAATGCCCTCTTTTTGTTAAGGAATTTTCTGAGTTTTTATCACTTTTACATAGCTCTTTTAATATGATTCTTTTAACTGGTGATTTTAATCTACACATAGATAATCTTTTAGACCCTGTTGCTAGGGATTTTTTAAATGTTCTTAATTATATGGATTTTACCCAACACGTCACACAGCCAACTCACGACAGAGGACACAGTCTGGACCTGGTCATCACGTATGGCCTGTCCACAGCTGTGTCTTCTGTCATTGACTTGGCTGTTTCTGACCATTACTGTGTGTTTTTTAATATCACCAGTTTTACCCAGCGGGAGACCTCGGTAAGAGCTGTGAGGAAACGTCATCTCACCCCTGAAGTGGCTGCAAATTTTATTGATGTTTTAGAGAAATATTCTCCTATTGTTCTACCTGCCCCCTGTGATTTTATTTTTGAAAATTTTAATAGCAAACTCAAGTCAGCGCTTGATTCTATCGCTCCTTTAAAATCCAAGAAACTCCCTACAAAACCAATTACTCCATGGAGGAATGAGGAAATTAAACAACTCAAAAGACAATGCAGGGTGGCAGAGAGAAAATGGAGAAAAAACAAAATTACCATAAACTACCAAATCTTCCGTGAACAACAATCAACCTACAATAACACAGTAAGAAACACAAGAAACAACTACTTCTCAAAAATTATCAACAATAATAAAAACAATCCCAAGGTACTCTTCTCTACAATAGAACATCTAATCAATCCTGATTTTAACAAGACCAATTTTACTCCAAGTGACTCCCTTTGCGAGGCGTTTGCAGACCACTTCAGGGGAAAGATAGACACTATCAGATGTAATATTTTATCTACTCAAAGTAACACGGTTTTAAATACATCTGGTTGTCTACTTGTTCCAGAGGAAACACTGCACAGTTTTGTCCAGGTTAATGCTGAGATGCTTGATAAAGTTTTCTCCTCAGTGAGGCCCACCACATGTCCTTTAGACCCGGTCCCAACCCCGTTTTTTAAAACTTTCTATGGATCTCTTAGAGACGAGCTTTTACACATGATGAATTGCTCCCTTCAGACGGGGGTCTTCCCTGCTGCCTTTAAGGGGGCGGTGGTGAGGCCTCTGCTGAAGAAGAGCAATTTGGACCGTAATGATTTTAACAACTTTAGACCGGTATCCAACTTACCATTTTTAAGCAAAATCTTAGAAAAACTTGTTTTTACCCAACTTAGCGACTTTATAAATGCACATGACGTCCTTGAGAAATTTCAGTCTGGCTTTAGGGTAAACCACAGCACCGAGACAGCCCTTTTAAAGATTTTAAACGATTTTAGATTAAATTATGATTCCAAAAGGTTGACAGTGTTGGTTCTACTGGATCTGAGCGCTGCCTTTGATACAGTCGACCATACTATTCTTTTAACTCGTTTAAAACACATCGGCCTCTCTGGTGCTGTCCACAAATGGTTTACATCCTACCTCACAGACAGGACATTCATGGTGAGTGTGGATACCTGCTCCTCCAAGGTCCATAATATTACATGTGGTGTGCCTCAAGGTTCGATTTTAGGCCCAGTGCTTTTTAACCTGTATATGCTCCCTCTTGGTGATGTCATCAGGAGACATGGAGTCAACTTTCATAGTTACGCTGACGATACACAGTTGTACATCTCCATGTCTCCTGAGGACACCAGGCCAATGGATGCACTTTTTAACTGCATTTTAGATATCAAATCCTGGATGGCAGAAAACTTTCTCCAGCTTAACCAGGACAAAACTGAAGTTTTAGTCATCGGTCCTCAGGCCCAGAGAGAGAAACTTTTACCCAAACTACAGTCATTGTCTTTTAATCCTTCCTCACAGGTGAAGAACCTGGGTGTGATTTTTGACTCTGAGCTGACTTTAATTCCACACATTAAGAATATCACAAAGATAGGTTTTTACCATCTAAAGAACATAGCCAGAGTCCGCCCCATTCTCTCTCGGGCCAACACGGAGACGCTAATGCATGCTTTTATCACCAGTCGTATCGACTACTGTAATGCCCTGCTTTCTGGTCTTCCCAAAAAGAGTATCTCAGGTTTACAACTTTTACAAAATTCAGCAGCTCGTGTCCTGACGAAGACCAGGAGGCGGGACCACATTACACCGGTTTTAGAGTCACTGCATTGGCTCCCCGTGTGTTTCAGGATCCATTTTAAAGTTCTTTTAATGGTTTTTAAATGTCTTAATGGTCTTGGTCCTTCTTATCTTTCAGAATTGATTTTACCATATGAGCCTTCGCGGTCCCTTCGCTCCTCTGGCAGGGGTCTCCTAGTTATTCCTAAAGTCAACAGAAAGACTCACAGCGAGGCGTCTTTCCAATACTATGGCCCTCGCCTCTGGAACGACCTGCCAGAGGAGCTCAGGACCGCAGAGAACGTTCATGTTTTTAAGAGCAGGCTCAAGACCCACCTTTTTAGTTTAGCTTTTAATTAATATTTACTTATATTAACCTTATTTACCGGTTTTAGTTCTATTATTTCTTTATTTTCCCTCTTTTATCCTGTGCTATTTCACGCACAGTTTTAGCTGTTTTTAATGTATCTCTTATTAAATATTTATTTATTTATTTTTATTTATTTTATTCATTTATTTTTTATGTTCTCCTAGTGGTTCCTCTGAGGGAGCCCTCTGCCCCGGGAGTGCTGGTTGGCTGTGGCCGTGCGGGCGCTCTCCTGGGGGTGCCTGGATGGAGGTAGGACGTCTCTCCTACACCTACTCCGGGCCCCCTGGGTTGGCGCTCTGTGGCTGTGGGCGATGGGCTGCTCCTGGTGCAGACGGCTCCTTGGATGATGTTTCCTCTTTCGGTCCATCTGTACCCAGCCTTACGTACTCAACTCTATGTCCATTTTTATTTAAGACTTTTAACTGCTGGGCTGTCTGTACGTCTGTGTGTCTGTGTGTGCGGGTGGTGGGTGGTGGGGTTGTAGTTATTTATGTATATTTACTGGTGGGGACGATTTTTATTATTTTTAATGATTTTTAAGCACTGTAAAGCACTTTGTGTTACATTTTGTATGAAAAGCGCTCTATAAATAAAGTTTGATTTGATTTGATTTGATTTGGCAGAAGTGTCATTATGACTTTTCCCCGTAAGCGGGCGCTCTCCACGTCCTCTGATCATGGCATCCAGATTAATTTTTTTTAAACTGCCCTGAGAAAAGATAAACTCCCAGTTTGATCGCTGTCAGTCGCGCTCAGCCCATGGTGCTATCAGTGCAGACTGGAGCGCGGGGGAGACAGAGCGGCGCAGCCGGCCGCATGAGAGGCCATGTGATCTGACGCTGCAGTGCCGTATCACGCGTAGCGGTTGTGTTCTCCCGCACCGCGCACAAGCTCTGATTACGAACGGTCTGGCGAACCACTTTCTCCCATTTTCGTCTCGTCAACGTGAACTCATAACCGTCTCGTCATGTTTTAGTCAACAAAGAGATTTTTTAGCTCGTCCTCGTCATAAAAAAAGGTGCGTCATGATATCGCTATAGTCTTTGTTGACGAAAACAACACTGCGGTAACTTGAATTATACAAAAAAAAATCTATTATGTAGCGTAATTATGGAAGAATGTATCAAAGTATACCAATGAATAGTTAGAGGTATAGATTCAGAAAACTTCATTGATCCCATTTGTAGTAGTAACCTCAGAACATTTCAAACACATCGCAAACAGTCACAGTGTGTCACTCCCAATAATTCAGACGAGCGTAGAACAATCGTCCATAACAATAAAAATAGAGCTAATTTCAAAAGGTCTATGATAATTAATAAACGCACTCCCTTCAGAATTCAAAAGTTCAGTGACAGAGGAGACCAAAGAGTTGGAGAAACAATTTAGTTTTCTGAGAAGGTATATAAAAACGTTGTCCCGAAGACACGAGCGAATACTCTGAGGACAGAGCATGGTGAGGCCGACCCAAGATACATTTAGCTTCTTTAGCGCCTGCTCCTCCCATAGAGACTGTAGGCCTCTTTGTTTAACTCCAATGACTTTAGGGCAGATTTTTAGAGCAGTTAGTTATAGTTTACCACAAATTGTTTGCAGGAAACCTTATGAAAACAGTTTAATAATTAGTCTTTAGACGTGTAATCAAGACGGCCGTCAATGTGTTAAGTAAACAAAAGCAACCGAGGGGTGCAGCATGACTTGCAGACAGATAAACAGCCCCGAGGCTTCAGACACTCTTAAGGGATCTTTTAGCTCAGTGAATAATGATGCTCTGACCCCTGCGGGTGAAAGGGCAGCCCTCTGCAGGACAGTGCCCGGGCGGCTCTGTGACCGAGGGGCAGGGGGTGTAGGTGGGAAGTGTGGGAGTCTCTATATCTTTGTGTGTTTATCTGGACGGCTGCTTGGTTATAAGGACAAGTTAAACTAAAGAGTCTTCATGCAGCGTATATTGACAGGGTGCACAGGTCAACGGGGGCATGATCTGTACCAGCTGGCCCTAATGCTGCCGGGACAGGTGTCTGCCCACTCGCTTTTACATGTCCTTTACACCTCCACCCAAATGAGCGCCCGGAACATGCTGACTTCAGGAAGATTATTCAAATGTGTGCATTGGTTATTTTTCTGTTTCTATGAACAGATGGGGGTAGGGATCACATGTTTGCCGTTTTCATGAGCAATATCAAAAAGAAGAATGTTAAACCGGGTCAAGGATAACAGCGGTGAGGCTCTTAACCTCTTGACCCCCACCTGAACTGGGCACATTTTCTCCAGTTTGGCTTTACCCAAATCTAAAAGCTTCTTGAAAAAAAAGTGTCAAAAGAGCAACAAAAATGAGCCGAGAACGAGGGTGAAAATGCAGCAAAAGATTGACAAAAATGTGACGAAAAAGCAACCAAAGAATAACAGAAAAGTGACTACAATGTGTGACGAAAAAGCAACAATAAAGCCACAAAAGAGCAACAAAAGAGCAACAAAAGAGTAACAGAAAAGTGATGAAAAAGTGACAAAAATGCCACAAAAGAGCAACAAAAAAAAGCAATGAAAGGAAACAATGCGAGGAAAAAGAGCTATTTAGAGCCGTTTTGTAAATCTATAGCCTGTAAACCTTTAGATTTGGGTAAAGCTGAACTGGAGAAAATGCACTTGGTTAAGGCGACAATCCAGAAACAAAAATAAACAGGCGTCAAAATCAGGAAAAACAAAAAACAAGGCAGGGTAAGAACGTTATGGGGCCCGTTTTTATGCACAATATCCTCCACTAAGGTGTAAGCGACTTGATTAACTTTATGTTGGAAAACTCAAGTCTTGTGACTTTTTTGAGCTTTAAAGCAATATCGATCAAAAACAGAGTGGCGTTCATTTGCACGTTTCAGTAATCCCACAATTCAGTCCGTCTCCCTCTATAGCACTCGAAATGCCAGCCCACTGTCCTGTGAACGTCACATGGGAATGCTGTACTAAGTTTGTCAGAGTTTTAGAGTCTTTTAGAGCCTTCACCGAACTTGTTCTGATACCGTGCATGGTTTAAACCTAATACAGATTAGCATGTTTGTCGGCTTGTTATCGTGTGTTTTGCCGTTTTCGAAGGAATTGGAAGTGCATTGCAAAAGAAAAATCACCTCCCCCTTGTGGACATATTAAACCCCTCGGCTCTTTGTTGGAGACACCAGCTCGGCTCCACTGCCAGCTCCTTCACTGAGGGACAGCCGCAACATCTGCCGGCTCGCACATTGATTAATTGGCAGATCGGGCGCCCGAGGTGTAAACTGATTGATTGATCATCTTGCAGTTCGGCCGCCTTTATCTGGAGCCCTGGGGAGAGACCCTCTGGAGGTCCCCAGTCATCTGTCATGTCCCGCGCACGGGGGGACGAGGAGGCCAGGAGCTGTGGGTTCATTACCAAAACATGGGGGGCATGTTTGAACCGAGTCCGCTCCAGTGTGCAAACTGAGTAGGCCATGCAGAGAGAACAATGGGAACGGGAGACAATGAGGCGGAGAGAGGAAACTACAAGGTATGCAGGGTCTGGGGAGGTGTAAGTAAGGCAAGGTAGGATTTATTGTCTCCATGGCGGAATTTGTGCACTGTGTTTTTACCCATTCTTCAACCAGTTCCCTATCAAGAATACAGGAAGGACTTTATATGTAGCACCTTCCATAGACATGGACACAAAGCACTTTACATGGGACAATTTTACAATCACTCCATACACGGAGGAGGGTAAGGAGGAAGGAAGGAAGGGAGAAGAAGAAGAAAGAGGAGGAGTAGAAGAAGGAAAAGGAGTAGAAGAAGAGGGGTAGAAGAAGAAAAAGGAGGAAGAGGAAGGAGTAGGAGGAGAAGAAGAAGAAAGAAGAAAAGGAAGAAGGAGGAGAAGAAAAAAGAAGAGGAAGAAGAAGAAAAGGAAGAAGGAGAAGAAGGAAGAACAGGAAGAGGAAGGAGGAAAAAAGAAGAAAGAAGAAAGAGGAAGGAGTAGAAGGAGAAAAAGAAAAGACATTTTGTGAAAACGCACATTACAATCTTGTTTAATTAACAACACCATACATTTTAAGCATATTAGTTGGCCATAGATGCCACTGTAGCACTCGCCAGACTTGTAGTGCGTAGCGGTGAGTATAAGCATTAAATTAAGCAACGCTCAATGGTTTGAAGTATTTATGCTCATCAGTGTCAAACATCATTGATCATTTACATTTAATCTAATTTTGCTACTGCTACTAAGAACTACTATTGCTTTAAAAAAAAAGTTAAATCTCTTATAACCTCATCATAATTTGAACTCTTTGAATGACAAAAAAAGGTTTATTGTTGCATAAGAAAAAAATGAATGCAGTCATTAATGGCAGAAGAAATTAAAGCATTGAAATGAAAGACCTGAACACTGAGCTGTGGTTTTAACAGGACACAGAGAGGATAGAAAGGCAAACCAGTGAGGAGAATGCAGACGCACACTCAGGCTGACACTCCGCGCAGAGGCGGAAAATTCCCTGTGCTGACAGCAGAGGACAAAGTGAATGACCTGTGAGTGGAGGGAGCCATATTGCCTTTGGACAACAGGGAAACGTCCCCAGGGAGCCCAGTGAACAGGAGAAATAAGACAGGAGAATCGCTTGAGGAGGGAGAAAAATGTAAAAGATAAAAAATCAACAATAGGACTTTTCTATATAGCAACCCTAAACGTTTCAGTACACTGTACACGTCTTCATTCTACACTGTACTTGTAGTGTTTCCATTACGCATAGTACTCTGTAGTAGAGCTTGACCGATATATATCGCCGGCCAGCATATCGTTATTTTACAATAATGGTTATCGGACGATATCTCAGAACCAAAAGTGATAGAAACTTCCCGTTTTATTGTTTCAGACGTGACGTGAACACTGTTAACAAAACCCTTAAAGCTGCGTTGTGTTGTGAAATAATAAATTGAGTATGATAGGCCGCTTTCAGAGGCCCATCTTCTCTCTTCTCTGACAAACCAGAGGCCAGCAGTTCACGTCACGTTAGTATCAGTATGGCTCGCTTTGCTCCAGACGGTTCCAAAATGAGCACTGATCAGCCCTGGTCCGACACACAAGCACCGAGTCAAGGCACAACTAAACATGGATGAAGATGAAGTCCAATGACCTGTTTGTGATAAGGCTGAACAGTTTTAGAAAAAAAAAAACTGCATTTTTTTTCTGTATAACAATTGTGATTAGCTCTGTTATTCATTTTCCAAGATTCACTTTACAGTGTGCATGCAAATTCCCTTTGAAAGAAGACTGATATTATAATCACATGTCAACAATTATTGTTGCTCAAATCTACAGCTTTAAACTGACTTTTTTTCATTATTAATTTCAAATAACCTTTACCTGAACCGAGATCCACTTTAACTAGTTGGAGCAATCTAGATGTACGTCAAAGTGCTTTTATGCAAATTACGCAGGCGTACTGTACGCTTATCAGTGCACACATGCTGACTATTAATGCATATTCATTTTACACAGCAGCAGGTGGTACCTCCAGTCCTGATAAAGCCAAGGGGGGTCGGGGGCTCGGTCCACATTCACTGCTGTCTATAGCTCAATATCAGCTATGTTTCAGGGTCACCTCTGGAAGTAGAACTCACTACAATATGCAAAATCTCTATTCTACAGAGCTTATCTTCAGTAATATGTACCAACGGTTTCTTGGGACTAGTCATTCACGGCACCCTGTCTCAGTGGCTATTATGAGAATATCCATATTTAATTAATGTTTCTCTCCCTGGTTTTAATTATTTTTCATTTGTTGATATTCGTTTTGATAAATGGATGTGCAAAAGGATTATTAACAAGAGGGGGAAGCAGTAAATCCATGAAGTGTGTTCCCTCTTATGGCCACTGTGGGCAAGACACTTTCCTCTCCTTATTCATGTGAACTGTGTACCTGCTCTTGGTGGCGTTTGAAATGGTAGCTGACGCAGGATTTTATTATGAAAGATATGTATTTATTTCCCAGTTTGCGTTTGTTCTCCCCCAAAGGCGGCACAGCGGTTAGCGATTGTGCTTCACAGCAAGAAGGTCCCGTTCGATCCCCGGGCTGGATGGGGCTTTTCTGTGTACACCACTAAAAACATGTACAATGGGTTAATCCTGGCTTGAAATCTGGAGATGCCTATACTGCGGCTGCCCACTGCTCCAACAGGTTGCCTCAGTGGCATTGAGGGATGGGTCAAATGCAGAGGACAAATTTCCCTACGAGGACAGTAAAGTATACCTTAAGCCTAAAGTCTAAATTTAGATATTAACAATCGTGATACACAATTTTAGTGTGTGTAATTGGACAGTGAACAATATTACATATTGAGCTAAGAGATTATTGAATGTAGACTGTTAATCTATTTTGTATCCAGGGATTACGCATGCAAACTAGCCATTTAGCTAGTATACAGTATAATCTGGTGCAGTACTTCTTTATCTCTACGAGTTTATTGTCTCTGTATGTTGTCCCTTAAATAAAGTTTAAAGTACAGTAAAGTACTAGTAAACCTATGAAAATAATCTCAGCTCAATCAAGGGAGCCTGACTGACGATGATTTAACCGTGCTGAGAGACAGCATATACAGTACAGTATGTGCCAGTAAAGTTAGACTTAATAAGAGATTGTTTTCTTTCCTGTGACAAAGTGGGTTTCTCCCAGTATTTATTTTGGACACTATCCATCAGCTAACAATACCCCACCAGATTTGTTCATTTGTTTAAGTTAATGATTACACTTCACATTGTCCGTTTAAAACTTTATTTGTATACAAACTTACCTGTACCACATGGCTGGAACAAAGGGAAGGTGTGGTCTTTGTTGGCCATTTTAAAAGCACAGGCTGAACCATGTGGCAGGGGGAAAACTGGTTTAAACTTTGCTTTGAGTTTTCTTTTGTATGTGGTTTGTTTCTATTTTGTCTTCATTGGATTTAAACTTGTTTTATGTAAAATGTTAAAACTTGCAAACTAAACTTATTGTTCGAACTTACCTATCGAGCTAATGGTACTTGTGGGAGGGCCTTTCCCATGAGGAGAGGTATAAAGCAGGAAGCCATTTTGTTCATCCAGGGACATGAGCCATGGAGACGTTTCTCGTGTGTGAAGAATAAATATTGCCTGGTAAGGGTTATACTTGTCAAGTCTGCCTTCCCATTTCGATCATTCTGTGGCCCGCTTCCCCACATTTCCAAACCCTTTTTGCGTAAACGCAAAAACCAAGTGAAAAATCTAAAAACGTCCAGACAGAAAATCAAACTCGAGACCAATCAGACATGTGCAAAATGAAAAGGCCTTCTTTTGTATGTGCCGTCTTCTCCATATTATTTCAGTCCCTTGCATGTTTTCACATTGTTCTCTCACACACTGTCTAAAGCTCATGCAGATACAGTATGTGGCTGCTCACCGCACCATTAACTCCCTTGTCATCTTCACTCCGGTCCATATGTTTAAAATCTCTCCATCACTCAATCACGCTTCTCCCTGCAGCAGTATTAGTCAAGCCGAACCTCATTAATACGTCTCTGCTGTCAACGCCGAAGGGAACACACAGCGACAGATATGAACATTATAGATCCAAAGCAGAGGAATCGTGACCAGCAACATTATCACCAGACACACTTTTTAAATGATATAGCACAACATTTATCTATTGATGTTCATTTTACTGAAAGAGAGAGCGAGAGCCGAGAGCTAAGCAAAAGGCTAAGAAAAGAGAGCAATTGCCACAGATGTACACAGCTTAAAGACACTGAAATTATGATTACTGACAAGGAAACTTTTCAATGTAACTGCCTGACCAAAAACAAGGTCACATGCTTTATGGACCGCCTTTAGCTTTCATTACAGCACGCATGCGCCGTGACATTGTTTCAATAAGCTTCTGCAATGTCAAAAGATCCACCAAGAACACCAAGAGCTCGCATTGATGATGGGAGAGTGTGACCACCGCTCAAAGCCTTCTCCAGCACATTCCAGAGACTCAATGGGGCGGCCAATCCATGTGTGAAAATTATGTCTCATGCTCCCTGAAACCGCTCTTTCACAATGTGAGCCCGATGAATCCTGGCATTGTCATCTTGGAATATGCCCGTGCCATCAGGGAATAAGGAATCCATTGATGGAATAACCTGGTCATTTAGGATGTTCAGGTAGTCGGCTGATCTCATTCTTTGGGCACATAGTGTCGCTGCACCTTGACCTGAACATCTGCAGCAACCCCAGATCAGAGCAGTTAGTTATATCCAGGTGGAGATGTTTTTTTGGTTGGATAGTGATGCTTCGTCACAAGAAAATCTGAAACATGCATCTAATGATCAGGCACGACTCCGACAGTGCTATTTCTTGCCAGAGGGTTATCAAAATAAAGAATCTGAACGAGGACGTAATGTATCTAAATTGAATGTGAAATCTCGCTTCTGACAAAGTTATGTCGGGTCTGAGGCGAGTCCAAGTAACTACACGTTTTTTTTTTTTTGAGGCAAGCTATTATCATTAAGATAAAAACGGCCCCAAAAAGTACTTTAAGCAATAAAAAACAAGACCAAAAAAAAGAGGGACAAGATATGTGATTGGTTGATGTACCAACACACCTACGAAAATCTTTTTTTGCAGTGGAGGCGGTCGGGTGCGCTGTGCATTTCCTGGTTGCTACATGACAGAAGCTGGAGGTGGGAGCACAGAGGCAGAACCATGGGCAGAACTGATGACGTTCTCTGGATCTGTGACGTTTCATGGCACCGTCACCGGCCAACTGCAAAAGTTCGAATGCAGTAGATACGTGGAACTTGAGTGAGGCGTTAACTATGCGATTTTAGACAGTTTGCACAAAATGTCAAAATATTGACTGGGAAATGTATTTCAACACCCATTTACACAGTTTATCAGCAAAAAATAAAAATAAATAAAAAAGGGGAATCGATGTTTAGTTGCTCTTTGAACAACAAAGCTACATTTGGGAAATCTTCATTATCATTTGTGTGAAAAAACTGTGGTAAAACGAAGCAACATAAGAATGTAACATATAAAGAAAGAAGAGGAACACTGCACACAACTAAGAGTCATTGCGGCCTAATGAGTATTGGCAGAAATACACTTTTTAATAAAGCTCCTTATTATACTATTAATGACTAACTGATGATTTTCTCAACAAGGAAGAAAAACAGATCAATTAACCACACGGAGAGCTCTATTCTTAGTGTTCAAATTTCCATATCAAATTGTATAATTTCTGGTACTCCACTTTAATGAGTGTTCGCTGTTCATCAAAACGCTCCCATGGATGACCAGGTAAGGTCAACCATGGCAAAGAAATTACAATGGCAGCTTCAAATCCTTGTATTTGCCGTTTTTATATTATAATTGTCCCCTCCTGGAAACGCCACCTTAACGTGGTGGAGGGTTTGAGCACCTGAATGATCCTGGAGCTCTTGTCGGAAGCTTCGTGCCCCTGGTAGGGTCTCCCATGGCAAACAGGTCCTAGGTGACGGGTCAGACAAAGAGCGGTTCAGAAGCCCCTTATGAGAGACCAACAGGCCCGGTTGGAATCATGAGGCTGTCTTTCTGTGGACCCTCCACCTGCAGGAGGAGCCATAGGGGGCTGGTGCAATGTGATTTGGGCAACTCCAACAGCTGCCCCACGACCCGGCAACGGAAAAGTGGAAGAAAATGGATGTATGGATTGTGCATATATTCCTAAGACGGCAATTTATTAGACTATTTTATTTTGACCATTACTGTACATTAAGTGCTTAGGCCCATAATGGCAGCAGAGATCCAAAGGTATACTAGAAAAAGGCAGCCCATATGAAATAAATGCCTTTCCCACCGGAGCGCAGGCAGTAAATTGACTGTACAAGCGCTGGTGTCAGATGGAAGCCTCTCTGACATCGGTATCCATCCATCAATCGAAGCTGCCGTTCCCGCGCCAGGACCAAACCCTTCCTCTCTCTCCGTGCCAATTATTGCTGACAGTGTGAAGGCCCCGCGCCGAGTACCAGCTACCAACTCTGCCAATTAAGAGTCTGACCTGCCGTATGGCCCAGCTTTGGCATCGAGAGTGGGCACAAAAACCCTGCGATGGGGCAAGCAATAGTCGTCCATATGTAAAGAGCTGTTAAGTGGATCCCCGCCAAGACAAAACACAGAGGGGTTTAGCAAAGACAGAGGCTGAGTGCTGAAGTAGAAATGTAGCAGGGAGTGAAGGAATAGCAAGAAGGTCATGCAAAGGCAGAACACTGAGAAACTTTAAGTCTACAACATAACTCAGCGTAACATTAGGACCACTCAGAGGCATATTATCCTTTAATAGGGGCCTCTGTTAGGGGTAGTGAAACATTGTGATTCACTAACACTATCTCCTCAGAGCAGTAAAGTTAATTTGGTCTTCTAATGTGAATATATTCCAATATTAATATATGGCTCTGTCGAGTTTGCATGTTCTCCCTATGTCGAGGTGGAATACCTCCTGGTACTTTGGTCACGTTTTAGGTTGATGGGGGAATTCAAACAGTTACAATCTCTAGCTAGATACTTTTGACCAAATCTGGCACAAAATCTGGAGATGGGTTTCCGGCCACGGCAAGGTACGCAGTCATACAGCTGCCCACTGCTCCACAGTGGCATTGAAGGATGAGGGAAAGATAGAGCGCCAACAAGAACAATAAAGTGTATCTAACATTACATGAACATGTTGTCCAAGAAAAAGACACAGTTCCTGTGAGTTTGGCAGGTGCTAGTTTGTAATGGCTAGAAAAATTAAGGCTCATTCATACTTCACGAGACGTAATTTTTGCAAAGTTCTTACATCTTATGGAGTATGAATAGGCCTTTTAGTCTGGGTAAACTTTGAAAACGCGACACTGCACCTGTACCTCTGAAGAGATTTGTCCAGTTGACATCTCAAGTGACAAAAAAAGCTACACGCCCCCTCCTCGAGAGGACAGTGGCGCATTACAAACTGCAAATCAGCAGTCGCACGATCAGCTTTTTATGTAAAGGAATTAAATAATGGAATGGAATGACTGAATTTAAAAAAATGACAGTACATTTCCCAAACAAAAGTTGCTGCTGAGTGGTAAGACCTGTCAGCACTGACATTGGAATGTTCTCCTGTTTCTCTAAATATATCATCTACTTGAAATGTTTTAATATGTACATTTATGGCCTTTGAGGGGCAGTAATCCTAACAGAATTGTATGGGTTTTAACATGTGTTGAAGGGATTATGAAAGGACTGATGCAAAGTGAAACACAGTAATTGGGGAGGTGTTGTGTGTGGTTGATGACGGGTAGTTGTGAAACTGCCTGACGACAGATGTGTTTGTAAGGTGGGTTTACCACTGGGGGAAGTTTAGAACATCGTGATATTGTTGTTTAACTGTTTAATATAGAAAGTGCATTGTTAATTTATTTTGTATCCAGGGACAACGGATGCAAACGAGCAGTTTAACTATAATCTGGTGCGGTACATCTCTGTCTTAATGTCTCTCCATTGTCCCTTAAATAAAGATTAAAGTCAAGTATCTGGAGAATCTACAAATAGAGAAATCACAAAAAATAAACGAAAACAATATTTTGTATTTTTGTATAAAGGAAGCGCTCAAGTGACACACTTTGTGATGCTTTATGTGGTTCAAACTTGTTTCCATTAATGTCACTGTTTTGGAAAATTACCATAGAGCAACAAAGTACGCAAGTTTAGTTCGCTATTTTTAGTCCTTATTGAATTACATCAAACATTTAGTTCATGTCGTCATCAGTATTCATTAAAAATGACCATCATGAAAATGTAACAGGAGAGGTAGTTGCTGCCTTCAACCAGATGGGGCCTACAGTATAGTTAGATACTCCTGACTGAGATCCTAACTCAAAATCTGGACATGGCTCCCCAAAGTCTCCCCAGCGGCAGCCCACTGCTCCTGACAGGTTGGAAAAACACAGGTACAAAACAAACCAAATCTCACTTATACAGCCTTTGTGAACTGACTTGCACATTTACCCTTCAACTTGACCTTTTAACATCCTATTAAATGTGGCTTAATATTTCTGAAATGAATTAGTTGTTCCACTGTCAGTTAACCAAAACCAGTCATCTGAATCTTAATGCAGTGAATCAAGTTCAAACACACAAAAGACCCTAAAAAATAAGGTGCAAATTTGCTGGAGACTGCGGTTTTTTCCCCATCAAGGCTTGTTGAACGCAGTGGGGAAGCCAAGGAAACGGTGCGGCATTAAAAATGTTAAGCTTCATCCCAAGTCATTTTCGAACCAGCCAAGCATCAAATGGAACAGTTTAAGGAAAGAGCAGGTGGTGATTTTCTCTGGGAAGCCTTGACAAGATGGACACGCGATGGCTGGTGTGTGTGGATGTGTGCGCACGAGGCAAACAAACATACTTGCCATGCTGCATTATCTCTCGCTGTGCCGAGGTAGTAGTGGGACGTGGGGGGGGGGGGGGGGGGGGGGGGGGGGGGGGAATCACAGAACATCCCATTACGGACTGGTAAACGCTTGCTTTGTTGTGTCTGTGTGTGAGTGAGAGGGGAGATAAAGACCAAGAGTGGAAAAGACAGGAGCAATAATAAACAACTGGGAGCCTGATAGGTTCAACTCTGGGTTTAAGTGAATCACATTTCTCACTATTTTCCTAAAAACAAAAGTAAGTGTGAGACTAAATCTTGTCGTCAGTCATGTGAGGTAAGGGAGGTAGTTTCAGCACTACTTACTTACAGTGAGGAAAATAAGTATGTGAACACCCTGCTATTTTGCAAGTTCTCCCACTTAGAAATCATGGAGGGGTCTGAAATTGTCTTCGTAGGTTCATGTCCACTGTGAGAGACATAATCTAAAAAAAAAAAAATCCAGAAATCACAATGTATGATTTTTTAACTATTTATTTGTATGATACAGCTGCAAATAAGCATTTGAACACCTGAGAAAATCAATGTTAATATTTGGTACAGTAGCCTTTGTTTGCAATTACAAAGGTCAAACGTTTCCTGTAGTTTTTCACCAGGTTTGCACACACTGCAGGAGGGATTTTGGCCCACTCCTCCACTTTTTTTTTTTAGATTATGTCTCTCACAGTGGACATGCACCTACGATGACAATTTCAGACCCCTCCATGATTTCTAAGTGGGAGAACTTGCAAAATAGCAGGGTGTTCAAATACTTATTTTCCTCACTGTACACGGAGACAATACTCCAGGTTCAACAAGAAGAACATTATTTAGCACTACGAACAAGAGATGTTCAAGAGAAGTTTTAGTCCGTAATATGCTTAATTCATTGATCTAAACATTGACACTTTGAGTAACTTTGCACTCGCCATTGGAATCAACAATCCACAAACAATACTTTCTATGGCGCGGTTATGGCATTCGCAGACCAGTGGCCGTCAGATAGAGCGCACCAGACCAGTGTTCAGACGAAGATTAATGGCATGGGCTTTGATGGAAAAGTGAGCCTCCGGGTTCAGAGAGAGAGAGAGAGAGCGCAAGAGTGTCTGGGGTGCAAAGCTGGGACCAGTGATGGATTGGCCGCTGGGGCACTTCTCCTCCGCGGGGAGCCGAGGCGTTGAATATACAAAAAAACGAAAGTCTATTATTCCGCTAATAAAATGTGAGAAATGGCATATGGCCACGTACTGAGTGATGGAGTCCTTTGGTTGTATATTTACTCAAGTGCACATTGATCACCTGCTAGCCGTCAAAAACAATATTAATCATAAATATAGATGGAATAACGGTGTTCTATAAATCTTTAGAAAGTAATCGCACTTAACAATGAACTTGAGAACACAACTTGAAAAGGTTAAAATAGTTATTGTAGGAAACTGGGTGAGTGGAGATTAAAGAGCTTGGGAAGTCTAATGGGCAGAGGTGTGAGATGTACCTTTTCTCCCACTGGGTTTTTGAGTTTTTCCTCGCTGTGATGGAGGGTCTGAGGACATTACATTTGTCTGTTTAACTGTAAGATATCTGTGTCATTGCTGATTTCCAAACTGTTTATGTTTACCACATCAGCAATATTTAGGAAGCTCAGTGAGGCAACAGCTGTTGTGATGTCATGTCAGGCTATATGAAACTACTTGATTTGAAGTGTAAATAAATAATTGTAACAACAGTAATGCAGTAGTAACTTTACTTAAAGATGAATGTAGGGTTACTGGGATAGGGGGTAAAAAGGCGAGAGGGTTACTCGAGTATGTACTGGAGCACGTATTGTTGGGATACCGGTATCATTAACCAAGTACTGTTAAATACAGGTAGCTAAATAACTGAAAGCTTCCTGCTGGTTGGGTGAAAAGTTCCCTTAAAATCTCTAAGCTTAGCATGGCAATCCCTATAACTGACATAGCATACTGCTATAGTGTCATTACCAATACTTGTGCAGTCTAACAATAAAACCTTGACTTGGGGAAAGTTCACATATGTCAGAGAACTGTTCTACCCTCAGTGCTGTGAGTTTGAGGCCCTGTCCATACGAAGTCAAGCTGAGGACCAAACGCAAAGATATTTTATCAATCCAGTGTATCGTCCATACGAGTCCGGCGTTTTGGGGGTCTGTAAACGAACATTTTCCAAACTAGGTCCCAGAGTGGAAAGATCTCAAAACACCGTTTACGTGGCACCGTTGTTACAACGTCTCCGTAACTTTTACTAAAACGATGACATCACAGCACCAGAGTGGAGTCTGTTATCCATAATCTACTGACCTTATGAGTTTTATTCATGGATCTGTGATGGTTTTACTCCGCTCCTCTTTGCTCCACTGCAATCCACGAGCCACAGGTGATAAGTAGAAAAAACACGTCCGAGTCAGTCTGTGTTTTTGGACTGACAGTCAAAGTCCGGTCACTGACAGGTTTTTCTGCTTTAGTCCCGTTACGTCTGAAACTCCTCCTCGTCCCTTCTGTAAATCGTAAATCCTTGAATCCGTTTCATTTTCACTGTTGACATTCCACAGAAGTTTACTGCGCATGCGCCCTTTACATCTTGTTCTATTAACTGTGTTAGCGTCACAGCGCCACACACAGGCCTTGCAGATGAATTACACCGTTTTCACAGACCTGAGTCGACCCATGTGGACGCACACATTTACTGAGCTGGCTTCATGCTTATGTGGCCCCCAGGACTGTTTAGGTATAAAAAGACACCCCCCAACTAATTTTCATTTTAATTAATCTTTTAGTTGACTACTAATGTTTCTTAATTTTGGCTGTGTTGTATTTACCCGTTTCTGGTGCTATGCTAATTTGCGCCAGAAGATGGCAGTAGTGGCACGCAAGTAAGAGACTCACGTCCCCGGTCTCGCGCAGAGTTAGTTCAGTGCTGCGAAGGTTTTCAACTAAAGTCCACGGAAAACTAGCCGCGTCTGAAAACTATCTGTTTCTGTTTACAGGTGGGTTAAATACACTAAGCACTGTATGGGTAACATTAGTAGGACTATCTGTAATTTCGGGACGATGTTTTATTTATTTAAATTGTATTTTTAGGCTGTTCTCGGTACAAAACGTTAACTGCTAACTACCGTTAGCGTCCAGTTAAATATAGACGTTGGTCCGATTTGTCGCTGTTCTTTTCTATTGGTCTACATAGGTTAATCGTAGCAGTTGAGTAGATATATTGTGACTGGACTATTGGTAAATAAGTACTTTTATTGTTGTACTGTAGATGTGTAATTTGTAACGGTTAGGTCAAGTTTAAGATTGTTTTTCTTTTTGTCAAAAACATGTTATAGAGACTGTAAGACAAGCAACTGTGTTATAACTAAAATATGAGTCTGAATAGTATAAGCGCAGAGTTAGTTCAGTGCTGCGAAGGTTTTCAACTGAAGTCCACGGAAAACTAGCCGCGTCTGAAAACTATCTGTTTCTGTTTACAGAATAAAAGGCCAATGTTACATCCCAGCCTGTGTCTGTCTTCACGGGGGTAACATAATCTTGGCGAGCCACAGCCAGGAGCTAAAAGAAGCTTCCTGAGACAACGTACCCGAGAATCGAACCTAGAAGTAAAACAAAAATCAACATGGAACAAGAACTGGATGAGATCCTTGCAACACTGTGGACATTGGGGAAACCAGAGCTCATCAAAGTGTGCCATCATCTTAAGTGCAGTAGACCGGCAGGTGAAGGGTTTGATGGAATGACCCGCCGTGCTCTGATAAAGTTGGTGGAATATACAATTGTTGAAATTGAAGATGATGAAGATGGTGACCCCCTGGCGTTCCTAGAGTTTGTTAATGAACTCAAGTCAGTTGTACAGTCATTCAGAGCACATGATACAGTTGAACCTAAATTGCAAAAGTCAGAGAATGCTGCTATTGAAAAACTTAAGCAGGAATATGAGCAACTTCAGCAGGCGCAGGCAGAAGAACGTCGCATTTTGGAGGAGAAGATTGGAGCTTTGGGGGCAAAGCTGAATAACATGGCAGCAACCAGTGAAAGAGAAGCAAACCAACCTGCAACCCACAGACTGCCTGAAGTCACATTAAAGAAAGACTTTAAAATATGGGGCCAGATTGGGGAAGCGGGGCAGAAAGACAAGCTTTCTTTCACCAGTCTAAATAATCAGATTGAGTCAGGCATAAAGAAGGGATACTCTGAATATGAAATCATCGAAGCTGTCATCAAAGCTGTCAGCCCTGGCCTTCATCTCAGAGATCTGCTGGAAGTGAAGCTGGACCTCACGCTCCCCACTCTCAAAATCATCTTAAGAGGACACTACAAAGTTGACTCATCATCAGACCTGCTGCACAGGCTCATGAACATTTTCCAAGACCCCAAAGAGTCTGCTCAAGCCTTCCTGTTTAGAGCTATAGAGTTGAGAGAGAAACTGCTCTACAAGTCTGGCGAAGAAGATGAAGGGGAGCAGTTCAGCCCAAATCTGATCCAACGCAAATTCCTGCGGTCCCTCGAGACAGGTTTGTTAAGCGAAGCAGTAAAGTTCCAGTTAAAACCATATCTGAGCATACCCAATGTGAGAGATGAAGTTTTAATTGAAAAGATAAATGAAGCTTCAAGCCTTGAACTAGAGAGACAAAACAAACTTAAAAGACATGTACCAGTCAAACCACCCAGAATAAATGAAATACAAGCAGAGGTGCAGCCCATTCATAACTACCCATCCCAAGACAGTGACAACGACACACAAGATGAAAGACAGAGTAAAGGGAGTGACAAAAGTAGCAAGAAGAAAGTGCAGAGTAGAGGGCCAGATCCAGAGACTGTGAAGCTGATTGAAGGTCTCAGAGCAGATGTCCAGGAAATTAAGAAACTGTATACCGAGTCTGGGGCAGCGGCACCAAAGCGCACATTCAGTAGAGCTAAAGGATGCCAGGCATGCAGAGAAACTGGGACAGGTGACACCTGTCGACACTGCTTCAGATGTGGACAAGAAGGACATCTCTCTCGGGGCTGCAGACAGAGAAATTTGCAGGGAAACGGGAAGGGGTTGCTGGAGGGGGACCAGTCACTTTCCAGGTCCCACATTGACTTTGCATCCCTACAGGCCAACCCTGAATGCTTACTAAAACCATCAGGTGAGCACCAAGACGCAATGATTTCTCCACAGTCTAACTGTTACATGCCCTCACAGCACCAAACCAAGCTCATCAGTCTCATCGGAAGAAGATGTGTTGTCCAGTGCCAACTTGATAATGTACCAGTGGAAGCTCTATGGGACACAGGGGCTCAGGCAAGTTTAATAAACGATGAATGGAGGAAGAAACACCTACCTCTCAGCATACTAAGACCCCTTTCAGAACTCTTATCTGAACCACTTGTAGCCTTAGCAGCGAACAGTACTGAAATACCATACATTGGCTGGATAGAGACTGAATTTTACTTGGACTGTGACACTCACCCCACAAAGACATTGCTTGTTCCCATTTTAGTCTCAAGTGATTCCAACGTTGCAGAACAACCTATTATCGGGTTCAATGTAATTGAAGAAGTAGTGGGCTTGTGGGACAAACGACATTTGAGAACAAAGCATATACAGAAAATCAGTCATACATTCTCCGTGTCAGTCAAAGAAGCCAGGTCCATAGTCAAGATTCTGCAGACTAACAGAGGCAATGAAAGGGTTGGAACAGCTCACACAGGGAAGAAGGAGATTCGCCTGCCAGCAGCCCAAATAAGCACCGCCTACATCCGTGCAAATGTAGGAGCCCAGTATGCAGGCCAAAGTGTCCTGTTTGTTCCAGATGAACTGTCACAGCTACCTGAGGGCCTGGTGATACAAGAAGGACTTGTTACTGTCACACCGGGGAGGTCAGTATATATCCCTATATACATTGTAAATACAAACAAGCAAGACCTTACCTTGTCTCCTCACACCATTCTGGGTCACCTAGAAGAAATAAAAGCGGTGTATCCAGTTACAGCCCAAAGTCCTGAAAATGCACCTGAGAGACTGGATAAGGACTGTGGTATTCAGGCCCAGGTAAATGAGGTTACAAGCAACTCCTACAATAAGCCACCTCAGTGGGATCCCCCAGTTAAACTTGACCATCTCAATCCTGACCAGCAGCAAGTGGTAAAGCAGCTGCTACATGAGGAGTGTCACGCTTTTGCTTATGATGACAAAGATGTAGGATGTATCCCGTCTTTAAACATGCACATCACACTCCATGACACTACTCCTGTGAAAAAGACATATGTTTCAGTCCCAAAGCCCCTGCACCAAGAAGTTAAAGACTATCTCCAAGATCTGTTAAACAGAGGGTGGATTTCAGAGTCAAGATCGTCCTACTCATCTCCAATTGTCTGTGTCAGGAAAAAGTCAGGTGAATTGAGGCTATGCTGTGACTACAGGGAACTCAACAGGAAATCAGTACCAGACAGGCACCCCATCCCGAGAATTCAGGACATGTTGGACTCTCTTCATGGCAGCTCCTGGTTCTCAGTGCTTGATCAGGGCAAAGCCTATCATCAGGGTTTCCTAAATCCAGGTAGTCGCCCCCTGACAGCTTTCATTACTCCATGGGGCCTGTACCAGTGGAACCGTATACCGTTTGGCCTCAGCTCAGCTCCAGCAGAGTTTCAACGGAGTATGGAGGACTGCTTAAAGGGACTGCGTGATGCCATCTGTCAGCCCTATTTGGATGACAACTTAGTCCACTCTCCATCATTCGAAACACACCTACAACATATCCGTGATGTGCTGCAGAGGTACCAAACACATGGTGTGAAGCTCACTCCCCACAAGTGTGAGGTTTTTAAGAGACAGGTCCGGTTCCTGGGACGGATGGTGTCAGAGCAGGGGTACACGATGGATCCAGCTGAAATAGCCCCTGTCCAGGCACTCAAAGACAACCCTCCAAGCACTGTAGGTGAGCTGAGTCGTGTCTTGGGTTTCCTGTCATACTACCGGTCATACATCCCAAACTTTTCAAAGATTGCCAAGCCACTTTACCAGCTCCTGACCCTGCCCATAGTGCAGCCGCCACCACATGTGCCTAGGACAAAAGGTAGAAAGGTTAGTGCTAAACACAAAGGGCGACCACCTCCTAGAACACCCATAATCTGGACTGAAAACCACCAAGAGACTTTAAACAAGCTCACAGGCTGTTTAACAGAGCCACCCATTTTGGGGTATCCAGATTTTGCACAGCCCTTTATACTCCACTGTGACGCCTCTCAAGAGGGCCTAGGGGCCGTATTGTACCAGCACCAGACAGGTAAACTGAGGGTAATAGCCTACGGTTCACGCACACTAACACCCCCAGAAAAGAACTATCACATGCATTCAGGGAAGCTAGAATTTTTAGCTTTAAAATGGGCGATATGTGAACGCTTTCGAGACTACCTCTTTTATGCCCCTCATGTTGTTGTTTACACGGACAATAACCCTTTAACTTACGTTCTCACCACAGCGAAACTAAATGCAACTGGTTATCGCTGGGTAGGGGAATTGGCCGACTTCAACTTTACCATTAGATACAGGCCCGGTAAGAGAAACGCCGATGCAGACGGCCTCTCCAGATTACCTCTGGACATTAAACAGTACATGGCACAATGCACAGCTGAAGTAAAACAGGATGTCATTAAAGCGGCTGCTGATAGTGTTTGTTTCCAGAAAAAAAGCACAGGTCCAAAGAACTATATCATCAGTGAACAGGCCATCAGTCTAGTCCAAGACACAGCGGCACCCCCAGACAAGACCCTCTCACAAGCTGAAATCAGGGCCAGCCAAGAAAAAGACTCTGTAATTGGGCCTGTCCTCAACTACAAAATCAGTGACTTCATGCCCAAAGGTCAAGCTTTTAAGAAAGAGCCCCCTGATGTGAAAATCCTCCTGAGACAGTGGAACAAACTACATGTTAATGAGGATGGCGTCCTCTACAGGCGAGTTAAGGGTAGAGACCAACTCCTCCTGCCAAAAGAACACCATAATACTGTCTTCACTGAGCTACACAGAGAGATGGGACACCTGGGGGCAGAAAGAACTTTGGGACTGATAAGGGACAGATTTTTCTGGCCAAGAATGCAAAACGATGTAGAGCATTTTGTTGTGAGTGCCTAAAGAGAAAACGCCCCAATAGAGCAAACAGAGCCCCACTCAAATCTATTACCACAACATATCCCTTTGAACTGGTGTCGATTGACTTTTTACATTTAGAGACATGCAAGCACGGGTACGAATACATCCTGGTGGTAATGGATCATTTTACGCGCTTTGCAGAGGCATATGCTACAAAGAACAAGTCAGCTAAGACAGTGGTGGACAAAATCTTTAACCACTTTGCTTTGAAGTATGGCTTTCCAGTGAGAATCCACCACGACATGGGCCGAGAATTTGAAAATCATCTGTTTGCCCAGCTCCAGAAAGTCTGTGGTCTCCGTGGTTCCCACACTACCCCATACCATCCACAAGGGAACGGGCAGGTAGAGCGTTTCAACAGGACCTTGCTCTCCATGCTGAGAACCCTGACAGACAGTGAGAAAGCAGACTGGAAAGAATCGCTGGCAAAAGTCGTGCACGCCTATAATTGCACTAAGAGTGATGCCACTGGGTTCACACCATATCACCTGCTTTTCGGCCGCACTCCCAGACTCCCAGTAGACATCCTGTTCAACTTGCCCATCCAAGAACAACAAGTCAGCTACGAGGAGTATGTACAGAAATGGCAGTCCCAAATGAGAGAGGCTTATCAGATTGCATCAAAGGCGGCACAGAAAGAAGCTTTAAGAGGCAAACACTATTATGACCAAAAGACACATGGTGTTCAGCTGTATCCAGGTAACAGAGTCCTCCTTCGCAACTTCAAAGAGAGAGGGGGGCCTGGTAAACTCCGTTCATACTGGGAAGATTCTGTGTATGTGATAGTTGCCCAGAAAAGCCCTGACATGCCTGTTTATGAAATAAAGCCAGAACAAGGGGGTAAAAGCCGCACAGTACACAGAAACCTGCTCCTCCCATGTGACAGCCTACCTGTGGAAGGACTGGACAACAAACAGCAGAGCAAACAAAAGAAGAAGACACAAGCTAAAGTAAGGAGACAAGTAGAGGCATTACAAGAGGGCACAGACTCGGATAGTGATGAAGAAGGCGCTCTTGTCTGGAGATCTCCTCGCCTGCAGATTCGTGAGGAAAGCAGAGCTCAGGTGAACACTCCCGAACCTGAGCTGGAGCAGCAGCTGGAGCAACCCCAGGCGGAGGACTCTCATCACCACGACGACCAGGCCACCGCTGAAGAAGATGGTCTACTGGCAGCAGACGGTGAGGCAGACCAGGAGCAGCTCAGCGACCATCCTTCGGAGGAAGATGCGCCCCAGCAGAGGGGCAGAGACTCTGATGTGCAGTGGTCGACAGCTGCTACCCACATATACCCTCAAAGGGAGCGGCGGCGGCCCCAGGTCCTCTCCTATGACCAGCTCGGACACCCGACCGTGAGACCAGTGGGTATGGACTGTATCGAGGTGAGTGTCCCACCCACATGCTCACAGAGACTCTGGAGACCATGGGCGTCCGACACCACGCAAGCAGCTTATTATAGACTAGTAGAGTGACACAAACACTATAAGACTGCAACAAGAAATGCAAATTATTCAGAAATAATTTGCATGCTAAAGTGCAACTCAGGGAGACTAAGTTGAGTACATTGCACATATGCAACAGTGTCTACATTTAAACAACGTGATGATATGGTAACAGACAAAGTGATAAAGTTGGCCGTTTATGTGTCTGGTTACAATGGTAAAAAGTATTATTCACAGTGTGGTGAACTTGTTTATTCATCTTGAGAAGAAATGTGGGTATTCCAACAGAAATTTTAGTATTACTTGGTATGGTATTCAAACGTCTACTAAGGTAATTGCAAGTTTTTCCTATAAGCAATGCTAAAAATGTGATATATAACCACCAGTTAAGCTCAAGGGACACTGTTTCAGAGTAAACAAATAAAATAAAAATAATTAGACAGCATTTTTATTTTATTTATTTTTTATTAAGCAGGGGAGGGTGTGGCCCCCAGGACTGTTTAGGTATAAAAAGACACCCCCCAACTAATTTTCATTTTAATTAATCTTTTAGTTGACTACTAATGTTTCTTAATTTTGGCTGTGTTGTATTTACCCGTTTCTGGTGCTATGCTAATTTGCGCCAGAAGATGGCAGTAGTGGCACGCAAGTAAGAGACTCACGTCCCCGGTCTCGCGCAGAGTTAGTTCAGTGCTGCGAAGGTTTTCAACTAAAGTCCACGGAAAACTAGCCGCGTCTGAAAACTATCTGTTTCTATTTACAGGTGGGTTAAGTACACTAAGCACTGTATGGGTAACATTAGTAGGACTATCTGTAATTTCGGGACGATGTTTTATTTATTTAAATTGTATTTTTAGGCTGTTCTCGGTACAAAACGTTAACTGCTAACTACCGTTAGCGTCCAGTTAAATATAGACGTTGGTCCGATTTGTCGCTGTTCTTTTCTATTGGTCTACATAGGTTAATCGTAGCAGTTGAGTAGATATATTGTGACTGGACTATTGGTAAATAAGTACTTTTATTGTTGTACTGTAGATGTGTAATTTGTAACGGTTAGGTCAAGTTTAAGATTGTTTTTCTTTTTGTCAAAAACATGTTATAGAGACTGTAAGACAAGCAACTGTGTTATAACTAAAATATGAGTCTGAATAGTATAAGCGCAGAGTTAGTTCAGTGCTGCGAAGGTTTTCAACTGAAGTCCACGGAAAACTAGCCGCGTCTGAAAACTATCTGTTTCTGTTTACAGAATAAAAGGCCAATGTTACATCCCAGCCTGTGTCTGTCTTCACGGGGGTAACACTTACAAAGAAAGTTTCTGAAAATATAAGTGTTTTGTCTTTGTGTGGATAAAGCCTGAGTCTGTGCTCTGACAATTTGCCGTTTTTCCCCGCTCCTTTCACCTTGAAGTGTCCAGTCAAATAAAGCCAGTGAGACCCTCCAAAAAATGGCAATGACGTAAAATGTTGGTGTTGTGAGTTAGAAAAACACACATCAGAAAATAAAGCAATTCAAGCCTTTACAAGTCCAACTTAGCAGTCTTTCTCCACTCTTGCTTTCTTCCCTATTTCTCTGTGAGTGGCAGAACAGGCGCCGGCGTTGACAACGAACATGTTACCCTCAGAAAACAGAACCGTAGGAACAGCAACAATGACAACGACGCCACAGCGCTCCAAACACACGGCTGTGCCGTTTCAATTACAAGGAGGCTGAGGGGTTGGCTGCTGCCATTCAGCCTGTCATGGGAGAGGGGAGAGAAGGGCTGGGAGAGGCCTGAAGGACAAGTTCTACCTCCCGTGAGGCCCCAGAGAGAGGGACTTACACCACCACTGCAGAGATGCGGTGGAAAATGATTTAACCCAAGAAATGTTTAAGGAGGCTGCAATGACCAAAACGATGACGTGCACTGGGGTCTGGCGTGAGGGAAAAGGTCAATTTCATTCAGTAAAAATCACTACTTTTTAAATTCTTTTCAGGTGTTTTCATGTAGAATAGAAGAAGAAGTACAAATTTGAAGCTTATTTTTTTTGGTAACACTTTATAATAGGGTTACATGAAGTCATGCATGAATAACATAACATTATGCATGAAATTATGCATAATTTCATGATGTATTCATGCATGATATCATGAGTTAACATGACTAATTAATAAAACAAATCTTGTTAATATATCATGATCTTAGAATCATGATGAATTCACTAAAACGTTTAGATTTTTTTAACCAAAACATTAACTTATCATAATTATGAAGTTTATGCAGGAATATCATGATTCATCATGATTTTTCATAAAATTAGTTTGCAAGTTTTACCTTAATACAACATTTACAGCTGTAATTAACTCATTAGCTAATCCTTAGTTAATTCATAAATTCATGATGATTGCGTCCACTATACTAAAGTGATGCACTTTTATGCTTTGGACAATTATCAAGGACAAAACAAACATCATAGACATTATAATTTATAAATGTTCACAATGCATTATAGGTTTAAATTACGTTCATGTTTTGTGGCCATTAAATTTCACTTACACCAACATAAACAATGCCTATTGCTTACATTTACGCTTAACCTTTTAAAAACTTCTATTAAGACTTATTCATGATGTAAATATGTTCAAATATAGCACTTTTTTTACTCTTGCACAAATGTGTCCAAAGCATAAAAGTGCATCACTTTGGTATAGGGGTCGCAATCATCATGAATTTATGAATGAACTATAGGACTAGCAAATGATGAGGTAATTACAGCAGTAAGTGTTGACTAATAATAATAATTAGTTCATACTAAACTAATAACTATTTTTTGTAAAAATCATGATGAATCATGATATTATGGAAATATTTATATACATGTTTTTGTCATCCTAGGCTTTAGTGATTATATATAAAACTGTGTTCATGTAATCTGTGCTTTAAGGTTCATTTGAAACTGGGGTTTATAACTGACCGGCCATTCCATTATACTGCCCCCTTGTTGTATTTACGGTTGGAGCCACTGGGGGGCAGTGAGTTAGAAGGAGGAGTCAGATTGTGCAGAGGAAGAACATTCCAAGAGCACTGATTGGTTCGACAAGGACACGCCTACTTCACCATGTACTTTTGTGTAGCTCAGGGGGAGGGTCTCGCGCTCTCTCTCTCTTCGCTGGACCACCAAGAGAATGTAGTGCTCACCATGACTTGTGTTTAGATTGTAATATAGGGAATAAAATAATGATTTCTATCCATTACAGAACACGACAATATTCATGCATAAACTTCATAATTACGATGAGTTAATGTTTTGTTAAAAAATCTAAATGTTTTAGTGAATTCATAATGATTCTAAGATCATGATATATTAACAAGATGTTCTCTTGAATTCATTACAGTAGTTACTTTATTCTTGCATGAAGTTATCTATGAAAGAACATGAAGTCACGTTAACTCATGATGAGTCATGATATCGTTATGCATGAATACATCGTGAAATCATGAATTATTTCATGCATAATTTTATGTTATTCATGCATGACTTCATGTAACCTTATTATAAAGTGTTACCCTTTTTTTGTAGTTACATTGTACTACTTTGTTCCTCTTTGTGTTTCTGTAGTGTTGTTTAGTAAAATAACTCAGCAAATTGGCCTTCTCCAGTTTCAGTTTCAGTTTAGTTTATTACAAATATACGGTAAAAGCATTTTAACATTCATTCATAGATGATAGTGCATATTCATAAACGGGACACCCTTGAAGCAACATTTAGCTTATGTATGGGGCCCAAGACAATACACAATATTAAAAACACAGATATACATTAGTAACCTGGGATACATATTACCCAAGATACCTATTACCTACCAACTAACCTTACCTACTCTAATTTAAAACTGTCTTACCTTACTTTTACTAGCTTAGGAGTTGCATGAATTTTACTTTAAAAAGGTACGTATTTTTTTATTTTAATGTTATTTTTGAATTATTTATTTTTTGCTTACACACATTAGTCCATACTACCATCAGACATAAATTACATAAGTCTTGTTAGAGGTCATCAACTAGGGTTTATTGTAATTTTCTAGAAGCTCAATTTTTAGTTTCTTTTTAAAAATAGCCAGAGATGTAACGGTTTTAATGTTAATATTCAGCTCATTCCAAACTTGTGGGCCTTTACACGCCACACTGAAGCTTGTGCACTTGAGTTTTCTAATTTTTCCTTGTAAGAGGGTTTTACGTCTTGTATTGTGATTATGAGCAGGTGTAGAGATTGGGATGAGCTGAGCCAGTCTGTCCTTAGGTCTAATGTCCATTAGACATTATACATGCATTTTGAAAAAAGTTGCACTCGGTGAGTTTCAGAAGCTTATATTTATAAAATAAGTGATCGGTGGGGCTATTAAACTTGGCCCAAGGGATGGCTCGAATAGCTTTCTTTTGAAGGGCTTGTAATTTCAAAAGATAGCTGGGGAATGTGTTGCACCAGATCACGTTGCAGTAATTTAGATGGGGTTCAAAAAGGGATCGGTACAAGATCAAAAGGGCCTCAAGGGGAATAAAATGTCTCAATTTATAAAATAAGCCGACATATTTGGATAATTGTTTTACAAGATGGTCAATATGTTTTTTGAAATTCAGGTGCTCGTCAATTTGAATTCCAAGAAATGTAATACTGTTTAGTCTTTCAATATTTATACTATTTATTGAGATATGTAGATTTTCAAGATTTTTCCTGTTTCTATTAGACCGAAATACAATAAATTTGGTTTTATTTATGTTTAATGATAATTTATTACAATTGAACCAGGTGTCTACTTTTCTTAATTCATCATTTATAGTGTTTTGTAGAAGTATTGGGTCGTTGTGGGATAAAAATAGGTTTGTATCATCGGCAAACATTACTTTATGGAGGATTTGCGATGAATTTGGAAAGTCGTTTACATAAATAATAAATAGTAGCGGGCCTAGGACTGAGCCCTGTGGGACCCCACATTTAATGGTTTTACGGTGTGAATTCTGATTATTGGTGTGCACATATTGCTCCCTTTCATTGAAGTAGCTGCTGAACCAACTGAGTGCTAAACCTCTGACACCATAATGTTGCAATTTGCCAAGGAGTATGTTAAAATCAATAGTATCGAACGCTTTCGATAAGTCAAGGAAAACACCTATGCCACACTCGCCTTTATCGATAGCATCGTTGATTTTTTCCACCAGATCCAGGATTGCCATGCAAGTGGTGCTCTTTTCTCTGAAACCATATTGTGATGTTGTGAGAATATTGTGTTTATTTAAGTAGTCAATTAACCTCTTGTAGACAACTTTTTCGAATATTTTAGACAGTGTTGGTAAAATTGAGATCGGTCGATAGTTTTGAACATCATTTTTGTCACCAGATTTGAATATTGGGAGAATTTTGGAAATTTTTGTCATTCTTGGTACCACTCCACATTGAAGGGAGAGGTTAAGGCAGTAAACTAGAGGGTCAACAATTTCATGAATTATGAATTTTATGATGTTGCTGCTTATATTGTCGGCACCAGCTGTGTTGGAGCTTTTCATGGCCAAAATTAAGTTAGTGACTTCATATTTGTCAGTTGGTGAGAGATAGAAAGAGCCCGGATAGTTGCCATGTAAATACTGTTTGTAATTGGCTCCCTCTTTTGGACTTATATTATTGGATAGGGTTTCACCTATTGAGTTAAAATACTCATTGAAACAGTCAGCAAGATTGTTGTCAGTGGAGCCATTGGCTACATTCATTATGGTGTCAGGTAATGTATTTGTTTTTTGACCCCGGTTGAGGACCTCGTTAAGTGCACTTCAATTATCGAGCAAATTAATAGTGTAACATAATTCACCTTTGAGAACATTCAAAGATGTTGGACAACAAATTAATTATTTTTATCATAAGCATCTGCTAAAGTAGCGGTTGAGGTGAGGTGACATGAATCGTTTGTTTTCTGCAAAGGAGGGTTCAACGGTGATGGTTCAATGGTGATGGTTCGTGGATGTTCTCACAGACATTATCAATCGCCACTGGGATGATGGATCAATAGGGTGGGTGATATTGACCCTGATATTGACCCAACCCCCGAAAAAAATCTTGATATCGATATTTTTGTGACGTTCAAAGACATGTAATCTTGCAAAGAAGGTCTTGCTGACCTTTTTAAAATAACAGTATCATCAATGAAACTGCTCAGAACACAGAACTGAACGAGGTTCAGAAAAAAATAACAAATGAAGTTTTGGGATTATTCATTTATTGAGCTTCTGTCCCCTTTTCAACGCTCCTTGAAGTTCACGCAGCAACGCAAGCTCTTCAAACAAGCTTGCGCACCGCATCACAGGGAAAAGAAGCGATCTAAATGCACACGCAGATGATGCATATAATTGCAAAATAAGGACCCAGTAGCAGAGGAATAAGACTCGGACACAGGATGGAAAGACACGGCGGCACTCCCTAAAGTCAAACCCGAGGAGAGTGAGACGAGGCGGGGAGCAGAGCCTGCAGTCACCGCTAAATTAAGTGCAACATGGCAACAAAATAGAATATTCTATTTTTCAGCTTGTACCTGCTATTTAGCGCCCGCCTTAATAAATGACCCCCTAAAGCAGGGGTGCCCAAACTTTTTGTCTCCGAGGGCCAAAATTAAAAAGTGCTTGTGGGTCGCGGGCCAAACACGGCGATGTCAAGCGTGAAACACATATAAACTGCAAATAATAATAGTTTTTGGTAGTCTATACATTTGCATATGATTCTATCTATGCAAATAACATGCTACATTAAAACAAATGTTAACTGCGGCAAACGCATAATTTTAGTAGAATTGCAGCAATATAGTACAAAATGTAAACAACAAAAACACCTGTATCTACAGCACCTACAGTGACTTTCCCTCATTCGTTAACTCAAAGAAAATGCCATATGAGATCATTTTGAAAGTCTCAGTTCAGCATCAATTCTTTTTAACACGTACCTTTGTCGATGTCAACGGCCTTTGCAATAAAAGTTGGAAAACTGGGAAAGTTGATGCTACGACGCTCTGTCTAAACACCAAGACACCACAACAGTGTTTCCTTAACTCTAAGAAAGGAGTGAAAAAGGGCCCCCAATTTGACGCTGGTGGCCAAAATAGTGTACTGCATCCATATTTACCATTGAGAATGAATGGGAGAGAGTTAGTATGCGGCGCAAAAGTAGGTCACTCTCTGGCGGGCCAACTTAATTGGTTCGGCGGGCCCCACTTTGGCCACCCCTGCCCTAAAGTATAAAAACTTGCTAAACAGAATTCTTTAAAAGGTTACAGTGTGCGTTATTTTTTTATGTTGTTTTAAACTTGTGTCATCTCCTTTCATGTTTGAAGGGTCGGATTCTACAATTTATGAAATACTCAATATTCCAATTTTGCATATCGTAACAACAATTTGGATATTATTGTGTAAACGATATATCACCCACCCCTAGTCAATAAGCCACATCTGTAAAATGACACAGCAAAATTCCACATTCAAAAGAAATGTGAACAAGATCACAAGCAAAAAGAAAGTTCAAGTTAGCCATTTAGAAAAAAGAAAGAATAATAATATCATGAGTCATGACCGCGTTATTTGTCATATTGTATCAAATTGAGGACAACAAAACCTTTAGAAAGGCTGGTCTAAACAGTGGCTAATGCGGTGTTTTGGCCCTGACGGCTCCATTGTAATTACTTGCAGAGGTTACAGCTATAATAGAAGGCTAGATGCAGTGCTGGCGCACCAAGCCACTCATTGTGTCATTGTCATTGAGTGGTGAAGTAGATGAGCTATTGTATGTGTACCGCTGTCTACTGTGACCTGAATCTTAATGAGAGGCATCGATCGATACTGCTTCGGATAACAAACACAAGAACTACAGCCGTCAGGGAGAAAAGCTGTGACCGATCTTTCGGTGGTAACAAAAGGACAAATTCAAAATAAGAGCTTTAATTTACCTTTTAAACACTTTTTAGTCACATACTGCATGCCTTACAAGCTTTAAAGTAATACTGCCCAAGATTTTACCCGCTAAAGAGAGAGATAAAGTACAAGCATTTATTTAAATATGGCTGTTTCAAAAAGGTGTAAAATACCTAAACAAAACATGCGTTAAAGTTTAAAGGCCCTCCCTGTATACCTGATTTTTCATTTCATACAGTGGAACGAATTTGTTTTGTCCTCCTTTGGTATATTTTAAACTCAGATATTTGTAGACTTGATTGATTAATTTGAGTTATTTACATTACATTGTCACAGAACAAAAAAAAACTCAAAGGGAGTAGGCCGAAGCAAGAAAGCTTATAGGCGCCTACCTCATATTCAAGATTAATTTACTTTTCAGCTGAAGGCAGTCCCCAATTACATCATTAATACCCGAGTTATTCAGGCACAAACACCGTCTTACCCACTGTCTAATTAATCGTTAGCATTGAATTTTAAGCATTTGTGAACTTTCAGGCTTGTGAAGGTTCCTTATAAACCCATCCCTGTGAAGAATTGGGACGCTACAAATGTGTTTGTAACATGACAAATAATTTAATTCACCCTCTTCCATTGATTGGAATAAAACTAAATCAGGTACAGGGCCTTTAATGTGATCATTTCTTGTCAGACTATGTTTGTAATGCTTTACTTAGACAAATAAAAAATGTATAATAATAAAAGACAATGTTCGTGTGTAGCTGGAGCATGTTTAGTATTGCTGGCATGTATGTTTTGACCTTCACAGTTGTTGAGTTGCTACAACAACTAGGGATGTCACGGTTACCGGTGTAGCGGTAAACCCTGGTAAAAAATGTTGACGGTAATAATTACCGTCTTTTTAAAAAAAAAAAAAAAACTATATTATCTCGGTGGGTTACCGCGCCCGCGGTGTAGATAAAGTGAGCCTCACCGGCCGCCGTCTCATCTTTTGAAATTGCATGCGCACTCCGTAGCTTACAATCAAAATAAAACTTTCTTGAAGCTGGAATCATGTTCGAGACGACAGCGCTCCATCAGCCTTCAAACAGAACCAAGTCTGATGTCTGGGCATGTTTTGGGTATTTTAAAAAAGCCGAAGGACAGTTGATAGAAGACAGTTATCCTGTTTGCGGAACGTGCAGGAAAAAAAGTCTCTAAAGGCAGCGATACTTCGAACCTCTTGACTCACCTGTGTGACCGTCACCACAACTCTATAGCCAATGCAAGTAAGCTAACGTTAGCGTTTTAGCGGAAATGCTGATGTGGCGATGTTGGGTTGAGAATGTAACGAGTCGCCCCACAGTGCAGCCGCAGCGCCACCGCCAGCATATAAACCGTGTCGTAGATACCTCTGGCCCAAATGCGTTACAGGGCTGCTGGAGGGCAGATTAAAGTTGGTCGCCAATATAATAGATTCACTCTCGCCGCATTATTATGACTTTAACAATGATTACTGTCTGATGGCATTTTCCCAAATCTGCAGAGCGAAAGCAAACTGGAAGGACACAAACTGAGAACAATATTCCTGATATACAGGGTTTATCTAGTTAAAAATATTCTAACACGTTTCTGGCGCTATAAATAGTACATGTAATACCCTCCAAACGATCACCAATTCATAGTTATAGTTCATTAACTTTGATGTGAAAAGTTGCACTTTTGATATGGCTTTGTCTGTAATTTTTAAATATAACAAACACTGTTACACTTTTTGGAAACTATTTCAGTTTGTGTAGGACTATCAATGCTTTCTGAACTTATTAACACACATAAAAAAAATACCGCGATAATACCGAAAACCGTGATGATTTTGGTCACAATAACTGTGAGGTAAAATTTTCATACTGTGACAGCACTAACATAAACAAATTAAGAAATATTTGGACAAGACAACTTTGACATTCTAAAAGGCATACTGCATAACATCTTGTATGCTTCTCTATGCTTCCAACGACCTCCTCGACACAGAAAATGCTATTTTTGCAGTGGGTAATCAAAGAATGAATTTGGATGAAGATCCAGCCGATTTCAATCTTATACTGGCTGCCTTTAGTCAACATTTTCATGGCGATGAGCTGGAGTCATCCAGTGACGTGCGGTGAGGTTTGTTGCTGGTGAGGCTATTGACTCCAATATACAGTAAAGGAAACAAAACTGCAAGAAATAATGCAACTTGCTGTCTCTGGTATTCTCTTACATAAACATAAAATACATTCTCAGGGTATTGTAAATAAAAAAACAACATAGTGAAGGTGACCGGGACTCATACCCCGCCCGTCCCAATGATATGTTATTGACAATCCTGATGCTCCACGTGGGCGGTGCATGATGACGTCGACATTTTTAGCATAAAGACTCGTCTACAGCATTTCATCCATAAAATGTCAGTCTAATCAGTTTTCCCTTTTACTTACTCCTTTACATTTAAATTGCCTCTCCTATACCGTGCAGAATAATAAAACAGACTGGTTTTCAAAAAAATCCCCGAATGGGACAGAGTGAGCCAAGCTCAAGTGGGCGGGACGCCGGGGGCTCGCTGCACCTACGCCCTCTTTACGCGATATCGACAACTGATAAAAAATTTGGGCATTTTTAAAATCATAGGAAATCCCTATCATCTTAAGAGAAGGGACTTGTTTTTATAAAGTTTATTGTATTTAAAAAGAAATTCCATGATGGTTGGTGAAGCCTGGCCTCACTTGCCTCCCCTGACCGCACGTCACTGGAGTCGTCCCCGCTTCAAGTAAAGTTAGTCAGGTCTGAGGAGAGATGAGCCGTTCCGAGATGATTGCTTGTACTTTAAGCTATTCGGGTGTAATGTTAAGTGGTATGCCTTTAACAATGTTTTAGTTTAAGATATTAACCAAAATCAATTGTAAAAGAGAATTAAAGCCGCAAGCGGCATCGAGAGGCCCTCGCGGGTCTCGTTGGCCGGTTGACGCCGGTTGACGCACGCCGCCGCAATAACCGGGAGGCGCTGCCGCGCCCTACGTGGTTATAATGTTGCTGCCACCCTAGGTCGAGATTATAAAAGAGCAAAGGCGAGAAATGGCGCCTTCGGCGCGGATTGCTCGATTTTTCCCAAAATGGCCGACCACCTGTTGGTCGCCTAGCAACCATGTAATGGAGACCTCCCTTAGTGCCTCCATTGCCGCGCCATAACCCTACCGAGGGCGCCAACGTGGCCACACTACATTTTATTGCCCTGATGTGCCATTAATCTTTGTGAGTAAACATCAAAACGAGATTTTTCGTGTCTCCATGTGCATGATGGCTCCAACCTGCAGAGGGCGCTAGCGTGCCCCAAATCTTTTTTATTTCACAAGCAGCATCGGACGGCCCTGACGGGCCGTACTTCAATGACTACTGTCCACACGCTCCTGACAGAGGGCGCTAACGCGCTGTAATTGTGTATAATGTGTGATATGCGGGTCAGTCCCATTGGAATAACATGGTGGGCCTCGGTCGTCTCCATGGCAACACCGTACAAAATACGGTATGGGTCTCATTGGCTTTTTGGATCGGGATGCCATCAGCTAATATTGTGCCGAATTTTATTCATTTCCGAGAAACTAATTTTTTTTCCATAATGCATTTTTTGTTCTCGGCCTAGAGGGGGCGCTATCGCGCCAAATCTCACTTTTTCACATTTGTTGTGTCCGGGGGCGAAAGGTCAATAAAATGTATATTTCCGATTTTTAATCGGAGTTCGTTTGTGCAAATGGGAGCATTTTGTTGTTTTCGGTAAGTCGCAAAATTCTTCGTAAAGATTGCGGCTTCGCCGCAAACAAACCGTAAAACTTAGCCAAAAAATTTGGATAACTTTTGATGCCCCACATCTCGAGATGAACTGGAGCGATTTTGGGCTCATTTGGTGAAACGCCCTAGGAGGAGTTCGTTAAAATGCGACGTCAGCGAAAACGCTGACTCAGCATTTCCCCGACTTCCTGTCAAAATGGCGGACTTCCGGTTTGTCAGGGGGCGTGGCCACAATAATGTTTTTTGGTTGTCGTCACATGACGAATGTCTGTACCGAATCTCGTCGCTCTACGACAAAGTTTATGTTGGCCCCCTCCCCATAGGCGCAATGTATTTTCACTTTTGTAGGTGGCGCTGTCGCGCCATTTTTTATTTCCCAAAAACGAAACACATATTTTAATTAATTTTTCGCCGGATCTGAATTTTGGGCAAAGTTTGGTGAGTTTTTGATTATGTTCAGGGGGTCAAATTCCTGCTCAAAGAGCAGAAGAAAGAAGAAGAAAGAAAGAAAGAAAGAAAAAGAAAGAATAATAATATTTCCTGCAAAAACAATATAGTCGCTTTCGCGACAACATCATATTATACATTTTTGGAAAGCTTTCGACTTCCCCCACGCACCCGTGGGGCTCGGAGGTGGATGACGAGCGCTTCGCGCTCGTCATCCACCTCCGTATGACAGTTGGCCATATACCCCCATTGATTTTCATGCAATTATAAGTATAAGGGCCCACACCAGAGGTGTGGGCAGTCACTGTTTTACACGGTGAGTTTACGTTTGACATGGGGACAGCGCTTCGCGCTGTTTTCGTGCGCTCCGCGCACCTAGGTTCAGTGCGCTGCGCGCACTGCGTTGCGATTACAATAGGCCCTTGCTACGGCAGGCCGCTCGGGCCTAATAAAGAAGAATAATAATATTTCTTGCAAAAACAATATAGTCGCTTTCGCGACTACAACATATTATACATTTTTGGAAAGCTTTCGACTTCCCCCACGCACCGGTGGGGCAACCGTATGACAGTTGGCCATATACCCCCATTCATTTTGCTGCAATTATAAGTATAAGGGACCACACCAGAGGTGTGGGCAGTCACTGTTTTACACGGTGAGTTTACGTTTGACATGGGGACAGCGCTTCGCGCTGTTTTCGTGCGCTCTGCGCACCTCGGTACAGTGCGCTGCGCGCACTGCGTTGCGATTACAATAGGCCCTTGCTACGGCAGGCCGCTCGGGCCTAAAAAAATAATAATAATATTTCCTGCAAAAACAATATAGTCGCTTTCGCGACTACATCATATTATACATTTTTGGAAAGCTTTTGACTTCCCCCACGCACTCGTGGGGCTCGGAGGTGGATGACGAGCGCTTCGCGCTCGTCATCCACCTCCGTATGACAGTTGGCCATATACCCCCATTCATTTTCATGCAATTATAAGTATAAGGGCCCACACCAGAGGTGTGGGCAGTCACTGTTTTACACGGTGAGTTTACGTTTGACATGGGGACAGCGCTTCGCGCTGTTTTTGTGCGCTCCGCGCACCTCGGTTCAGTGCGCTGCGCGCACTGCGTTGCGATTACAATAGGCCCTTGCTACGGCAGGCCGCTCGGGCCTAACTACAATATAGGTATTTTTGATAATTAGATTAGTACACTTAGAGGAATTAATGTGTACAGGGCTGTTAAAAATATTTTACTTAAAGTTTGGTTCATTCATTCTTGTCTGTGTAAGTTCTCAGTCGTACAGGAGTTGTCCATCTTCAATGAAGGTACTTGATTCATCTTCTGTACTCGGTAGATGAAGTCTTCGAACGTTTCGCCTCTCATCCAAAACACTTCGTCAGCGGACAAAGTCCCGCTCAGCCCGCAGCTTAGATATAGACCAACAGGGAGGAGTTAGGGTTGGCCCGGCTCCTCCCCTCTAATCACAGCTACTCTCAACTGTGGGTAAACAACCTTTGAAGTAGAGCGTCGCTAACGATCTGCTCACCTCAGTATCGGTCAGTCCTGTCCCATTCTTAGATGATCACTCCCATTATCTGTCCTATTCATGGCTGATCACTGCTCATTCATTCTTGTTTCATCAACTCTTATGCAAACGACTGGCATTCAAACCTAAAAAAACAACAAAAAACATTTATCACGAAAAAAATCATGATATAATGCAACATTCTCTTACAGTAAACAAATACTGTACAAAACAGTAGCCCTAATCAAAATAATCAGATTTTATCCCAAGTTATAAATACCACTTACAGGTCATAAATGCGGAGCCCCGGAGATAATATGTCAGGTGTTGACAGGTTTACATGGAAAAAGGGAACAAAACAAATCAACTCTAAAAGCACTGTCTGCTGCCGGATGATAGCAAAACCGCAGCGTCTCCCACAAGTGGCCTCTCCATCACGTTATTGACTTCACGCATCAATCAGGGGCGATTTCATCTTCCAATTACTATCACTTATGTGCATTACAACTTGGTGGAGCAGGTTGCACTGCGTGGGAGTGCAGTAATGAAAGTGGTAGTTAAAAATCACAGCACATGGGGGAGAACTTTCCATAAGCATTTGCATATATACGGAAAAGTCCCCCAGCTGTGTCCTAAAGTTTGGGGTTTGGCTGCACGATAGGAAACACTTAAATTTCATTGCGCGCTCCTGTCACAGTAATGCGCCTGGTTTGCAACAGAAAGAGCATGTGGTGGAAAAAATGGTCAAATAACAATATAGCGTTTTAAACAGGTAGGGACGAGTCACATGTAATGCATTTTAATACTATATTTTTTAATGCCACAAGTACACATTTTATAGAATAATGCAAATATTCCATCAAACAGAGGAATGAGGCGAAATTCTAGAGTGGGAGAAAAAAGTAAGCTCAACGTTTGGAATTTCTCACATTTCTGCCTTAATTGGTCCGCTCAAACAATTGACCTTTCGCCCCCCTTAGTTACTGTTGCTACGCCCGACAAACAAAATGGTCAAACACGACCAGCGCAACAGACACCGTGACTGACACCGTGCGTGTCGGTGACCTTTTTTGGAGCAATACCTCCACGATATCCTCCAGATCGAGGCAAAGGGAGTTACAGTATGCAGTGGAGGGATATGTTCAAGATATTAAACTATCCAACGAAGGATAAAAGACAAAGACTGACATGAAAGCATACAGACAGGTCTCCAGCAAAAATCAGAGATACCTTATGATCTCTTCCTTAAATGCAACAGCACAGCCTTGTGGACCAGTCATGCTCTTGCACTGCCCGGTAAGCACCCTCTTACTTTTTTTGTATTTCTAAAAATAGAAAAATTTCTCCGGTGCGCTAAAGTTAGCCAATGCAAGCTAAACCTACAGGTGCCACAGTGACAATCAGTTACAGTCAGTTATCAGGACCGACACAAAGTTCACAATACTTTTATCATAAAGGGAGACAAAAAAGGTGAGACTGTAGGCTTGTAAACGTTCACCGCCGCAGGTAATGTTACAGCTCCAGTGCCAGTTTGTGTAACGTTAGGTGCCTGTCAGTAGCTAGATGTTAGCATGCTAAGGTGTTAGCCTAGCGGCTAGGCCCTAGCCTTACCTTAGAGCGGATGTATGCTTGTTTATTTTGGAGACATTTAGCTGGGCGTAGGCCGTCCAGATTGTTTGATCCATTGTAGGCAGTGCTCCAGTTGTGTTTTCACTTTGGGAAGGGAAATAACTCCACTCCCCCAGACACACTCCTGTGGTACCTAGTGTCCGATTTACATCCTCCATAGGCAGATGGCGTCACCATTTTGCTTCTTCTTCTTTGTCGGGTAGGGTGGTTAGCAGTAAAAAAAAAAAAAGTGCATCTGCTCAGTGGTCATTGCTGGTATGTCCCATTGTTTTGCATTCGAGGTCTGCGGCATGACGGACCTAGCTTCATAGTAACAGTTGTTAGGATGTCTGATTGAACAATTACCGCTTGGGGGCAGGTTTTGCGAAAGGTCAATTCAGCTTTGGGTTCATCAGTCCACAGTATATTTTGTCTGTAGTGCTGTGGAGCATCCAAGTGATCTTTCACAAACCAAAGTTGAATAGTTTGGGCAGAACACACAACGTCATGTGTGGAGGAAAAATGGAACAGCACATCAACATCAAAACCCTATCCTCACTGTGATGTATGGTGCAGGAGAATCATGGTGTCTATGAAAAAATTAATTCAAAAGTTTATCACGATATTTTGCAGAAAGACCTGAGACATTCACAACATGCATGAAATAAGTAAGTGAACCCTTGTATTAAAAAGCTGGCTGATCCTTCTTTTGCAGCAATAACTGCGGTAACACTTTATAACAAGGGTACATGAATTCATTCATGAAGTCATAATGAAGGGGGTTAACCCTAACTGCTTTTCTGTAGTTGCAGATTAGACGATCAGGATGAATCTTGGATGATTCCTCTTTACAAAACTGCTGTAGTTCAGTGAGATTCAGGCGGTGTACTTACTTAGTTCACGCTCTCCTGTGAATGTTTACATGTTATGGCCAATAAAAATATGATAACATGTAAATGTTTGGGTGGTAATAATTTAGGCAGACACTGGTTAATCAGTCTTATGATTTTGATGAAGATCAGACCACATTTAGTGACCAATTTAGGTAGAAATGTGTGCTATTCCAAACTGTGTACTTACATTTTCCTCCCACTGTACGTTCAAAAGCACTTTTCAGTGGACAATTCGAATTTCAGCCAACTCTGGAGTTGAATATGTTTCAAAACATATTTTATTTTCAACAAATATCTGCAGTAAAAAGATAATTGAACATTCATATTATTTTTCAGATAATTTTGATTTCATGTCAGTCGGAATCCAATGTATTGCTTTGTAATGACATTTAATGCTTTTTGTGTCCCTGCAGACAAGGGGCAGAATGACAGAATAAATTAAACTTATTGAATATGGCAATAATTAGAATATGGCAATAATTAGAATTAGAAAGATTTTGTATCTGAAATCTTCTAAATAAATCTAAATAAAATAAAAAACATTATCAATTTGATGGTGACATAATGTGCAGTGCTTGGAGAAAAAGGAATGTGGAATTTGACAGGACATGCAGAGGAAACATCAAAAATATGCTTTATATTGTATCAAAGTTGAGTTCTCTGCGGGCAGTGGACAATCCTGGGGTTTGGCAAACACACAGCGCAATAATAATGGATGGGAGCCGTCTCGGGCGAGTGGCTGTCTTTTAAAAGAGGGAAAAGTCCATTTTAGTTTAAAGGAAGGGCGGCTGTGCTGAGGCGCTAGACTTGACAATTACAGGAGTGTTACCAGAAGCACTGTGCCTTCTTGATAACCCACCGGATTCTTCAAAAGAAAAAACAAGCGCTCCAAAGGAATTGACAAATAGAGGTATTATTAAGCATGCACATTTAAAAACAGACACTTCAGAAGATTCAACCAATAAATGGAAATATTATTGTCAAATGCCAACTGTGTTTCTACAGCCGTTTACGCTGTTCATATAACAGCTTTGCAAGGCTATAGAATATAGCTATAGAATTATACAATTTCGTTCAGCTGATAGTCTCGTGGTTAATGCTGCAGCACGTCCGAACTTTGTTCTATCCTCAGCGTCATGGGTTCTGGTCCCAAGGGCGACATTTTGCTGAATGTCTCTCCCTGTTCTTTACCCCCTTTACTCTGAGCAGTTCCAGTACAATAAAGCCTATGAGCCAAATAAAGGGAGAAAAGGTAGAAATAGGTCAGAAAGTAGATCTACTCGAAGTTTTGGTGTTCTCTCAGGCGGCGTACTTTAAACAACTCGTCTTCAATAACTTTGGCACAAATGTTTAAATAGGAAGTTGAACGGCGTGTTCATTTTGTGGTTTTGTGGTGTTAATCAACACGTTTAGGCTAAACTACATGCCAAATAGTGATCAAAATCAATGTTTCTGCATACAAATCAAGTCAGTTCCTTTCTGAAATAGCATCTGATGGTAAATGGTAAATGGTCTCAACTTATATAGCGCTTTTCCACCTACATTAGGCACTCAAAGCGCTTTACAGCAAGGATCCTCTCACCCATTCATACACCAGTGTACGCAGACACTGGAGGCAAGGTGGGTAAAGTGTCTTGCCCAAGGACAAAACGACAGCATGCACCTTCAGGAGGCAGGATTCGAACCCCTGACCTTCCGATCATGAGACGACCCGCTCTACCATCTGTGCCACCGTCGCCCCATGATGACTGCAGATTAGCCTTTCAGGGGGTACAAGCATTGTCTCCATAATGTACTAGATTTCAGCCTCAGATCTGGAAAGAGGATAATACTTTGGGAACAGCCAGGCAAAAAAATCCACAAAACCCTCGAATCTCAAAAAACTCTCTGAAATGGAGGGGATGCAGTTCACATGCTGCATGTTCCATGACAAGTATGGTGACATCAGGATGCACTGTCTGAATCAGTAAGTCTACTTATCTGGAGTTATGGATATGTATTGTATATACCGTAATTTCCGGCCTATACACCGCTACTTTTTTCCCACACTTTGAACTCTGCGGCCAACATGACGGTGCGGCCATTATAGAGCCGCAAACAGGCACTAGAGGTACTCTCTAGCAGTAAACGCAAAAGTGAGACGGGACTTCTAATCTGCTCTTGGCTGAGGAACGGTAGATGAGTAACTTTTAAAATGATAAAGGCTCACTTTAGCCCAAATGTCGAAGGGCTTTGCTCGCCCCAACACACACCGAAACGCCTTGACGTGTGTCAAAAGAGCCGCCTCCTTTATTTTCTATGAGAGAAGGTTGCAGTGACGTGCCACTATTCAGATCTGCTGAATCCAGACGCGGCGCCGCGGAGGAAAACACAGGCTTTTAACCATCCTGCAGAGGCACAGAGGCGGGTCTGGCCATGACAGACAGGGAGACCGCCGTGAACTTTGTTTGGAGGAATGAGAGAAGCCGTGGAGACAGAGAAACCATCGTCAGGGCTCAGGCATCAGCATGTTAAACTCGTGTTTGTCGCCAACTCGCTATTAACCTACAAAAAAGAGCCACGTTTGCTCTCTCTCTTACAACCCAGACATATGTGTCTTATTTTATTCATGATGAATGTATAAATCACATGTGTAAAGCCCCGCACGGTTTGATAAAAGCCTCTGAAGTGCCGTGCTGCGGTGCGTTCTGGTGTGCGTTGGCCTCTACACTTCCACATTGAGGTCGGCTACACTGGCCATTTCTACCTTTTTCTACACGTTTATTACTGCCATCCCTGTCGCCCTCCCTCTGCCCGCAACTGCACCTTTCTCCGGGATGAGGCGTCTCTTCCTCCTCATCTGCGCCATGAGCCGCTCTGAGCGGATGCACGGCACTATGAAAACCAGTGGCTTGTATCCGAGTGCGGCCTGTATGTGTACAAGGCCGCACATTTAGCTGGCGTGGCTTTTAGTAAGGTGCGCTTAATTGTCCGAAATTTACGTTATGTATATATATTGTATACTTTGTAAACTTAAATATCCATGCAGTAGAGACATTTGTTCTTGGCCCATAATTAAAGAAATGCCTCAGAACGACCTGTTGGAGTTGGGTGACACATGTGCATTGCCTGGAACCCGTTTCAAAATCTTGACCCAAAATTTGTTTCGAAAAGCTAGCCTCACTCAGCTGCAGTCCCACATTAGTGGGAAACAAAAACTGTAAAAACTAGTCAAAGTCTAAACTGCACAACTTAAACCAAAAAACACCTCCCACAACATTTTTGAAACAACCTCAGGTACCTGAGATACAGATACCTGATTTAAAACTTTTCACAATAACACTACATTTGCTATATATTGAACAATCTAAACCTTTCAGAAAGACAAAATCATATTTTTCCAAATGCTGAAGGGAGAAACATCAGCACATACATCTTCTGTGGCCGTCATCGTTCTCCATCTGATTTGATCGCTGTTCCAAACGAAGGATCCCTCACACACTTGTCCTGCAGCTGAATCACGCCCCTCCTCTCTGCTCTCAACAGAATGATTCATTTTTCTATTACAGCGATGAGCGTGTGAAATGAGCTATATAATCAATAGCACAGGTTTGTAAACAGCAGCCACACTCCGGGGAAAATATGTTTTCTTTTGGAAAACAATTTGCTGCCCGTGCCTATGTGCTGAAGAATGTTTGTCTACAAGGACAATTTACAGGAAATAAAGACACCGCCCGCCCCAAAATGAAGGCTCCATAATGATGCAGGATGAAGGGGGAAAACGACAGAGATATAGAATGACCAGATGTAACTCACAACAGTACTGCATCCCGAACCATTACAAATAATACATTTCAAAGTTGCACTTGAATCTTCAGCTCTATACTGTAAGTTGAACCAGTGACCAGTTCCAGTAGGTGGGAGCTCTCAGCACACCAGAGAGAAAAAATTGAGCAGATGCCTATGATTCAGCATAGATTCGAACTAGGGCTGGGCGATATGACGATATTAGACCGTCTTACGATATTCAGAGCTGACGATCTGTCATTTTTGTGGGATCGTTTTATCACGGTTCTAAGCACTTCTGCACAGTTGCCTTTTTTCATCGTCAGTGACGTAAACCCAAGCCGCTAACGTTCTGCTACGCAATGTCGGACGCTAATGTGAGCGTTTGGCAGCGAGCTGCTCCTCTAGAGTCACATATATGACGAGGATCCTCAATCTGGAGCTTTTAAACCCAGCGTCTCTATCTCAGCGGTATTTATGTCAGTGTCTTTCCCCCGTAACGCCTCTGCTCTGCTCAGCGTGTGTTTATTTATTTACCTGGCGACACATGTGTGAAGAAGCGAGTGTGTCCTTCGTCCATACAGTTCTGTAGGCGCCGCATCTTCTCATTTGTTTAATTTAAATCCTGGGCCGTGTTCGCAAATGCGCTGTTTATCCATGTCTTTGAAAATACAAGACTTGTTCAACTTTGGTGAATTACTTGGTCAAGTAATAACTTATAGTAACTATCTCCTTTCGCTTAGCCTTTTACACAATAAAAGACACAGTATGTTACTGCTTTAGTAAGACTCTTATTGTGAAAGGGTCAGACAGCAACAGAGCGCTGTATAACATCAACTTGTCATGAGAGAGACGTCTCAGAAAATATGCCAAACAGCAACAGACACGAACAACAAGCCTTTACCAAACTTAGTGTTACTATTTTACTTTTATTGTCTGGAGTTTTATTGTGTTTTTTAATGTATTAAGTTAGTTTGCTGTAATTCTAAGTCTAGTCTAAGTTCTGAGTCTATTTTTGCTTTGTTGATTATCACAAGCCTCTTATGAGAGACCAACAGGTCCAGTTAGAACCATGAGGCCGTCCTTCTGTGGACCCAGCACCTGCAGGAGGAGGCATAGGGGCTGGTGCAATGTGATTTGGGCAGCTCCAACAGCTGCCCCCACGACCCGGCAACGGACAAGTGGAAGAAGATAGATGGATGGATGGATGGATGATTATCACAAAGTTGAATAAATTAGTATATTAATTTAATATTTTTCTTCTTCAGTGTGTAATTTAAGTTATTTTCATTACTATAAAAAAAATCGTGATAACATCGAAATCGGAAGTTTATAATTAAAAAATCGTGATATTCTATTTTTGTCATATCGCCCACCCCTAATTCGAACATATTTGAGGTATAATAGTTACAGTTTCAGCTCAACCTCCATGGTTGAGGAAATGCTGAACTCTATTTGTAATATGGTCATTGCCTTACATCACTTGTGACTAGGGATGTCAAGATTAACCGGTTTTACGATTACCACGATTATAAAAGGACGCGGTAGGTTATCCGTAAGAATTTCAGAAGACACAGTTTACCGCAGACATTTTTCACACTGACGCACGAGCCGCTGCGCGCCATAAACAGCGCGTAAACTCACCGGTAGTTGAGCGAGGCAGGAGGACGCTCTCCTCCAGTATTGTATCCACCCAAAAACGATTCAAGTCAGCAGAGTGGGACCTCTTTAGGATCCAAAACATAACCACGGTGTTGTTGTTGTCGGTGGACATCCGTTATGCAAACCCTGTCGTCAGAAAGTTGCAGCAAAAGGCGCTGATATCGGCTACGTCGAATATAAACAACATCTTGGAGATAATCCTTCGCTGTGAATGTCCAGCTCAAGGTAATGAACTGCATAATTCCCCAAAAAGTTGTCCAACTGTTCGGAAATAGCCACAACTGGCTCAGGATGTAAACAAAAAGCTAACGTGCTCCGCTCTGCTTCAGCGTAGCAGAAAGGAAAGTGAAACTGAGCACATGTGGAAATCGGCTGTTCTAAGAGTGCCTAAGAGTCTCCTTAGTCATTTTGTAAACACGTTTCATTCTCTGTTCATCAAAACATCTGACAAATAATAAAGCAATAGCATAACTTTTGAGAACATGAAACCTAGCCTAGCTTGTGGCCTAATAATATATAGTAAAATAATTATGATAATTATGGTCATTATAAAGTAGTACAGTTGACATTGTTTTGTATTATTCAATGTAGGCCTATTTATTTTAATGCAAAACAATCTTGAAGCATTTTTCATTTTGAGAAACAGTGAATGTTTACAAGTTTACAAGTATTAAAAAGCTTTTTAAAGACAAAAACTAAAAATATCAGTTATTTCCTTTCATTTGGTCGATAATCGTGAATAATTGTAAAATCTTAATATTTTCTTTCACAATAATCGTGACAAAAAAATTGAAATCGTGACACCCGTACTTGTGACCCTGTGTCGCACTGAAGATGGCAGCAAAGTGCACAAGAAGAGGAAAAGAAACATTTATGTTAAAAAAATGCCCTCAACAGTGTGTGTCTGCCTGCCTGCCTGTCCAAGGTCATGTGGTTAAAATGAACATCTATTAAACTGCATGTTGAACCAAGGACTGCAAATATGACAAAATCATTATGTTACATATTTCATAATTGTGTCTTTTCACTCAGCTAACATTTTTGCAAAACATAAAATGCTGTAAAAGGCTAAATTGGAGCTAGATTAAAAAGGATACAACACTTTTGGAATCATTCAAGCCACACATTTCATTCAGAGAAAAGTATTTGTGGTAAATATCTGTTTGTCATAACCAACAATAGAAATAAATACCATTTTGCTTAATGCTGCTTTAAGCAATGTCTTTTTGTAATTGTTTCGTTAGTAGGTATCAGTAGTGATCCCTGCTTTGCTCCCCCCTCCCCTCCTCACCTGGCTTTTCCCCATCACCCACGCCCCTCACTCCCCTCCTCCATAGTCCACACACTGCTCTGATTGCTTTCAATGAAATACATTTCATGTGTGAAACACACATTTATCCGAATCAATAAGATTTGTAGCAAAGTAAACATTTTCATGTAAGTCTCTTTTTTTTTGGCATTTAGAACACAAATTTAGAATTAAGTTTACAATGCAGAACTTTTTTTCCCCCACAACCCTTGAACGCCTCACTGCCTCAAAGTACACAGTGCCAGAACTAACCTATGAGTGGAAAAAAGCGTCCTGTAATCATAAGGAGAAAGAAGACCTGACAGCTCCCTGTAGATAGTGGATTATTAAACAAATGGACATTTCATGAGGATTTCAGCTGCATCAGAGCAGGTCGGTCAGATGTTTAGACTGTGTTAGCCGCTAACTGTAACTATTGCTGCGTCTGCTGCTTCAAACAAATGCAATCTCTCCACATGTTTGTGTTTACATGGTGAGGGGCAGGTAAGGGTGAGGCGTGAGGTGAGGGAGGTACGCCGCCGGTCTCCTTCTGCGGTACAAAGTCCTCTGCTGTTTACGAAAGTGGTGCATCTAGCGATGAAATGTGGGAATGCAACTATGCCAGTCCGGCAAAACGGGGTTGCTTGTAATAGCTTGAATATTTTGCAGCATGTTCCAGATGGAAGGAGATGGAGTTTAATGCTTGGAAGGATACAATGTTGTATTTTGATTTTTGGTAAGTGCACTGGGTTTGGATGGCTGTACTCTAAACTCTTTTAAGAAACCAGTTGTGGGACAAAGTGTTTCTTATCTCAACTGGTCGAATTAAACCTACATAGATAAAATACATCATGGAACCTTAAGTCTTTATGTTGTTTGCCATTTAGATAGCATTAAAAAGGTTTTACTCACGTAGAGTTGCGCCCTGCGTTTCTCATCCTCTGAGGCGATCCTCTCTCGGATGATGGCTTGCTGGAGGTTGTCTTGGGCAGCTGCTCTTTGAACCGACAAGACCCTGGACACTTCATCCTTCACCTGGGACTGAGCCGTGGCCTGAGCGTGTGCTGAAGCTCGCGCCTTCTCTGACTCCAACCTACAGAGACAAGAACACATACAAGCATGAAGGCAAATTTCAATCTTTCAAATCTTTTTCTTTTTAAAGGGTGGTGTACCATGGGCAGGACAGGCACAACCAAAAATGTCAGCTATTATGTTAAAAAAAAAAAAAACAATCATCATTTTCACACATGCTCCCTTCTCAGGAAATTCATTGTCAGGATTGTAAGATCTCCAGGAACATTTTCCTGACAATGTCCTGTTTTGAGCCTTGACAGGGAAGAAAACTCTCAATAGAAACTTAAAAATTCTAATATCTCACTCGGCTTGTGCACAGATACAGTAGATTTAGGGCGAATCCAGGTAAAGAGGGAAACATTTTGGTTAACCTCCAGTCCGGGAAACATCCAAAAACATTTTAACCACATTTGTGATTTGTTTAAACATAAATGACTATCGGGAACCAATCAGAGAAAACATGGGTTTGACGCCGGCGGCATGCTGCATGTTTTGTAAGCACGGAAGTTAGCGGTTTTACAATGGCATGGAGAACAGACTAATGTGAAGGATCTATGTAAGTTTTTCCACCGAAACTTAAAGACGGGGTATTATGCTTTTTTTCAATCAGATAGTACCAGTCTATAGCACACTACAATGATGATGCAACCTTATGTTGGTCTGTTAGTAAATTAAAATAACTGCCTTGAATAAATTTGCTCTCGCAAAATGGCTGTAGCCAACGTCTTGAAATAGGCCTCTGTCTCTTTAAGAAGCCCCGACCATTTCCGACACGCCCCCTTCAGCACGCTGTTGTGGTATCATCACAACACTACTGCATGCATTCTCTCGTCTCCTCCACACACATTAAAACTACGATACATTTTCATTATTTTACTGTTAGAAAGGAGCTACACTTTATCACTTTGTGAAAAATGGCCACACAGGATATGATTTTATCCTGCATTTGCCCCGCAAAGTGATTTTGGAGACGAACCATTGAGAGTTCAGAGGCTCTGTGTCCACACCGAAGGAGCTCTTGCCTGAAAAATACCTGCTGTTTAGCCATCTAGTCCCTCTTTGCTATTGCCATGCCCTATGGATCTTTAACTATACCCCCATGGTCTACACCAGGATCTCCCCAGGGACATTATCTGTGCAGGTGGACAACGGTTATTCAAAGTTACCCCCGTTAACATGTTACAATCGGCTACAGCTCATTGTTGATGAAAACTCTGCAATAAAGCGGCTAACTGCTAATTGCTTGTTAACTCCGCGAGAAAACTACTCGGCTACGACCCATTGTAGATGAAATGTGAGCAATAAACTTCAAAATCAACAATCAGTGTGTGATCATTGTTAAACAGTTCTTTATGTATGTAGGTTTTATTGACTTTATTTGTGCATATTTCTCGTTTTCACGTGATGACCGGAGCTTTAGCTTGTAGCATTAGCTTTCCCTCGAGGGAATGCCATCAGGTCATCATCAAGGCCCAAACACATTCCCAGCGCAGATCCCGCCATGGAAATAAGTTTTCTTGTCACCGGTTTTAACCCTGGGTGTTGAGGTGAAAGAAACACTGATGTGTGTTTTGTAAAAGTCTCAACACATGAAGCTAATCCCCCCCCCCCCCCCCCCCCCTTAAAGGTACAAGGAGTCATTAGCAACTTGGTTCAGACTTTTGAGGAGGAAGATTCTTACACGAATGGGCAGCGGCTGTTTCAATGTGGAACTGGACAATGGATGGAAACAAGAATAAAATAATCTTTAGAGAAGATGAAGGGCCGTCTTTTGAGAATACAGTAATAAAAGAGTCAACACTGATCAACGAACATAAAAAACACCAAGGATAATAATCTTGAGATCCAAAACAAAAGCATATAGACAAAAAACTTAAGCATCATTTAAAGGTTTTGTTTGTTTGTTTGTGAATAAATCAATGTTACAATTGTCAGTAAAATCAATAATTAATTTGAACACTGAACACACACACAGGCGACATTCATGAATTAATGCTTGGCCTATGTAAAAAAAACGTACATACTCTACAAAAGTAACTTCCTCATAACTTCTCCACTTTCATCTGACACCTTGAATTATGTATGAATAAGATTTATGTCACAATCCTTTTATAGCCTTCATAATGTCGCCCTGCAGTATTAATTTGTAATGTAAAAGTGTTATAGACGGTGGAAATAAGCTCCGTGCAGAAACAAGACCAGCGCTTGAACCCTGTCACCGGATCCTCACAGTCGCCTAGCAACACACTGCCTTCAGCGCGACAGTTCAGTTTGAGCGGAGCATCCCTGAATCTCCTCCTCCGCCAGTGAAGAGGGAAAGTAAACACAATTTTAACACTGTGTGAAGCCATAGGGATCTTAATTAACTAAAAAAAGAAAGCCTACAACAAACTGAGAAATTTTTGAAGCGGTTAAAGATAGGAACCTTAGTCAAAAGGACAGAGAGTATGCTCTTACATTATTTTGATGAACAAAACCCTCAAGTTTTTTTTCTCTTGGTATTTTGTTTTTAGCTAACGTTTGTCTACGGACAATCTTTGCTGTTCCATCCCGAATATAATATAACACATTTCATAACTCAATGTGTATGTGCCTATGTATGTTTTTGCACATGCACACTCTGGCTGCATGTGCCTGGTTAACTCATTTATAATGTGATGTGAAATTGTATGAATACAAGCTACCGTTATTATTACCCCCATTGGGGATTGGCTGTAGCTGTACACATGCGCTTTAGTCATGTATATATTCAGAGCTATGGAGCCTTTTGAGGACTTTTTCTATTGAAAGGATATACTACTACGTTTTGTATTCACTTGCATTATTCTAAAATGCATGAAAGTAAATCACTTTTGAATATGGGGTAGGCACTTATAAGCTTTCCTGCTTCGGCTTATTCCTTTTGAGTTGTTATAACTGAGTAATGATGTGATGGTGTAAATTACGTATGTCAATTGCTCAAATAAACTACAACTAAAGAACAAACTAACTAACTAAACTGTATTTTAAAATGTGAAATACTCAAGTTCAGAATTAAGTATTCTGACACTATACAATAGAGTGTTTATGTGTCAATTATTGGGGTCCCTGCCAAAAAGGTTTGGGAGCCCCTGCTCTAACTCAAATGACTGACACAGTAAATTAATCAGTACATTGTGTCCCTGATCAAGACACTCAACCCATTTTGCCAACTCCCTTCAAACATAATAGTCAGAGTGTGGGACAATGGTATAAAGGTGCTCGTCATATAATTAGAATATCATGAAAAAGTTATTCAACTTAAAATGTGAAAGTAGTGTATGATAAAGACTCATTACACGCAAAGTGACATATGTCGAGCCTTTGTTTGTTATAATTTTGATGATTATGGCGTAATAATCTAAATGATAACAAATAAAGGCTATACATATCATCATATACAGTGCCTTGCGAAAGTATTCGGCCCCCTTGAACTTTTCGACCTTTTGCCACATTTCAGGATTCAAACATAAAGATGTAAAACTGTAATTTTTTGTGAAGAACCAACAACAAGTGGGTTACAATCATGAAGTGAAACGAAATGTATTGTTGCCTTTAGCTTTCCCTGTGGGCCGCAGTTGGAATGGCAAAGTGAAAAACAGCCTTTCCGTTTTGTTCACTACATGCATGTAAATTCATGGCACTGTGATGAAGACACTTTGAGCGCAGAGTTGCTCAAAAAAGGGTTCAGCGACAGTTTTGTATTTTTTTTCAAAAATGCAACATAATCCAGGAAATAAATAACGGAGCGCTTCAGCGGTAGAAGAAATGTCAAAAGTGAACGAGATTACTCAAAACTGCGCAAATGAAATACTACTCCAGGTATGTGCTGGATGGATCAAAGTACACACAAAAAAGCACACTATGTCTCCTTTGATGTAGTACTATGTATTGTTAACAGATGTAAGCGATTATACAGTACCTGTTGTTTTGGATTGGTCATCTCTCACACGTCTAAAATCACAACCCTAGAGTGGACAGAAGGACATATATAGCTCATCAACTGGCAGGAGATACAGTAGGTGGGTGTAATAAATATACTGTATGTGTACAGCCTTATAGCCAGACTTTAGCCTACAGCAGCACTAAATGTCAAGGAGCCAAAAGAGATAGGCTGATGGAAAGAAAGTCAGACAGAGAAAGTGGAGGGACTGTGCGATGGCGACAGGACATGTTTGGCCGGGAGCAAGTGAAGCAAAGAGGGATGGAAGGTAGAGCATGGTGGGGAGAGAGAGCGAGACAGAGTAGCTATGACCAGTCTCAGTCCAGTGGTCCGCACACGTCAGCACACACCATCCATCATCAGGCCTGGACTCTCTTACACTCGGAGCCTCCTAATGGCCTTTTACATTCACCATTTCCCTCTCTGCTAATGCACCTGTAAGCCACCTCTCGCTGAACTCCTGCAGCCGCGATTGTTGCCGCCGTGACAGGGGGGAGCCTCACTGATCGAAAGGCCTGCTAAAGTATGCGCCGCGGGAGCAACAGTAGAGCCAAGCTTATCTATTATTAAACCGCTGCTGTACGATAACATCAGCAGAAAGGAATTTGTAACAGAGATGTATTACATGCTTGGAGATTTGGATCGATTCTCTGACGGGTGTCTCACATATCTGAGCATAATGCAAATTGTAGGTGAGCTTTATAAAAACAAAAAGTAAATCAAAGGTGAGAAATACTCATCAAGTGATAATGGTGTGCAACGGACAGCTTTACTTGGGCTTAAATGGGCAGAGAATTTAAATATCTAGCTCAAAATCACATAGTTGTGTTACCTTTATGCAAACTTGCGTGCAAATAGGGACGTGCGGTCAAGGGAGGCCTCACCAGTCATTGTGGAAAAAAACAAAAAAACAAAAATACAATAAACTTTATAAAAACAAGTGCCTTCTCTTAAAATGATTGGGATTTCCTATAATTTGAATTAATCTCGTGGTTAAAAAATGCCCAAATGTTTTATCAGTTGTCGATATTGTGTAAAGAGGGCGGAGCTGCGTCCCGCACACACTTGAGCTCGGCTCATTCACTCAGCACTCTGTCCCATTCTGGGATTTTTTCGCCCCCTAAAAGTAAAATACATTTGTAAATGAGTTTTTGTTGGCCGCGTTGGTTTTCTATCACCTGGATAAAGAATCAGACATAAGAACGACTTGTTTAACCTGTTCATTTGACTTTAAACCGTGTTTTGATAGGCCTGAATGCACTGCCCTGACGATACGAGGGGGGCGCTGTGTGTTACACATTTCTACAAAACATGTGGACTACAAGTGAAAACCAGTCTATCTTATTATTCTGCACAGTTTAGGAGAGGCAATTTAAACGTAAAGGAGTAAGTAAAAAGGAAAACTGATTAGAGTCTTTATGAAAATGTTGCCGCTATCACGCACTGCCAGCGTGGAGCATCAGAATTGTCAATAACTTATCATTTGGACGAGCAGGGTACGATCACTATGTTATCTTTTCATTTTTATTTGCAATATCGTGAGAATGTATTTTAGGTTTAAATGTGTTGCTATTGAATGCTTTTCAAAGTAAGAGAATACCAGAGACAGCAAGTTGCATTTTTTCCCCTGCAGTTTTGTTTACATTATACTGGAGTCAATAGCATGTGCCTCAACAGCAACAAACCTCACCGCATGTCACACAGGGCTGGGTACCATTAAACGATACCAGTATGGTATGGGAAAAAAAGTTTAGGTCCTACTGGTATCGAAAAAAATGAAAGTATCAAAAGAAGGTAGGTACCAAAACAAAATCTTTGGTTTTGATGCTGTTGGTCCAGGGACTACATTGAAAGGTTAAAAAGGTGACTTGGTTGTTTTAGCTCATATAAATGATTTTTTCCCCCTATTATTATTGTTTTTTTCAATGGCTGCCCCTTTTTAATATTTTTTCTTCTTCATTTGCACCACATTTTTCTAATTTTCCCAATTTGTTTCTCTCATTTGAATTACTCATCCCCCATTTTTCCCAATTTCTTTTACACATGTTGTCCTTATTTTTTCACCTAAATTATCCCCAATTTTTCACACATTTCTTTACATTGGAGATTAACCCAATATTGTAAATTTGCAGATCTTCCACACATTATTGATCCGTTTCCTGGTTTATTAAGCAAACCACCATTTTCAAGCAATATGGGAAAGAAAACGATCTCTCTGCTGATGAAAAGCATGAAATAGTTGAATGCCTTGGACTAGGTATGAAAACCTTCGATATTTCACGAAATATCAAGCGTAATCATTGTACTGTTAAGAGATGTGTGGCTGATTCAGAGCACACACGGGTTTGTGCAGATAAAGGTTTCTGCCAGACAAATACATCAGATTAAGAGAACAGCTGCTACAAAGCAGCAAACAGGTATTTGAAGCTGCTGGTGCTTCTGGAGTCTCCTGAACATCAAGGTGTAGGACCCTCCAGAGGCTTGCAGTTGTCCATAAACCTTCTATCCGGCCTCCCCTAAACTGGGCCCAGAAACACATGAAAACTCATTTTCAAACAGTCTTGTTCACTGATGAGTGCTGTGTAACCCTGGATGGTTTATGTTTATGTTTATGGAAAGGATCCTCATTAGTGCAGACAAACTGTCGCTATTCTTCCTGGGGTCCAACATTTAATTAAAACGACAATATACATATATACTGGTAAACATACGAAAATATAGTACCAACATTTTTACAACCAAGTCACATCACAACACAGAATTTCCACATTGTTTTCTTCGGCAGAAATGATTTCATATCAGATTGTATTAAATTTCCAGGCTCAGGATACAAAGATCTACACAGCATTAATCTTATCCTCATCCATTTACTATGTTGCCTTTTCATGCAGTCTGCACACATAGTTACAGTGCACTGTAGACCACAGTCCACCACAATCATAAATGTATTTGTTTTTTTCAAACTGACTTTTTACTATTTTCATGATTTTAAATTTACTGCTGTTCAGCTAATAAAAAAGTTTTGTTCTTAGTTTAAAATGTATTTGTTTTACCTTCCAAAGTTATTGTTTTTGGTAATTTATTCCAGAAACAATGGAATAAATGACCAGAGTAATTATTAGGGGAATATATATGATTCGTAAACTCATTGGGACTGGGGGCATCTCCCAAATGACCTAAAATCACAAATGCAATGTCAAACACGTCTTCAAAGGTCCTGGCAAAGGAGTTTGCCGCGTGGAGCGCAATCTATGGAGCTGTCCCCGCAGCACAGAGTGCGGAGAGTGAAGGTGCAGTGAGGAGGTGACGCAGTGAGTGCAGTGAAGCAGGGGCGGAGCAGAGAAAGTCGGGGGTGTAATGGATGTAATAACGGTAGGGAGACACAAAATCTGGTGTCCCATTTACAGTGTTAAAATATTACCTTTTACTGTAATTGATACATTTTTATGTTGATGTGTTACTGATTGATTGATCTGTTTTCTTGTAATTTTATGCAACTGTGAAAGCACTTTGAATTGCCTTGTGTATGAATTGTGCTCTACAAATAAACATGCCTTGCCTTGCCTTGATTGAAGTATAAATGCAAACAGATAAAATAATACATCTAAAATGCAACAGAAGGCTGGAAGTTGCATGTGGTATGTTTTAATTTCCTTCTTCCCTGTTAAAAGTTTCCCTGTTTTTTGTTGTTGGGTGCACTCCTAAATGTTTGACTGTGCTCCTACATTTCAGAATTAGGAGCACAAGCACTACCAAGAAAAAAGTTAATTTCCAGCCCTGTACTATATTTATATAGTACAAGGTACTATATAAAGTTTTTTTCAATCACATTCATATTATCCTCTAACAGTTAAAGGCTTGAACATTATGCTGACTGTCATTTAAGTTGATAATTTAGAAAATCTTTGAAAAATATAATTTGCATAATAATTTGGATCGCGGACATAGAGGACATGATTTTAAGTTAATTACAGTCTTTCTAGTCATTTTGCAGCAATGAAAAGCCACAAAAAAGGTCATGTCTAATGGTTTTAGCTTTAGCTTTGATTACAGCACGCATTCACGGTGGCATTGTTTCAGTAAGCTTCTGCAATGTCGAAAGATCCCGTGTTTCACCAAAATTGATGACGGGAGATTCTCAATGGGGTTAAAATCTGGACTCTGTGGTGGTCGATCCATCCAGGTGTGAAAATTATGTCTCAGTCATTCATAACGTGAGCCCGATGAGTCCTGGCATTGTCATCTTGGAATATGCCGTGAGATTAGGGAAGAAGAAATCAATTGATGGATAAAGTAAATAAGTAAGTGCTTTATTGGTCATTGTACAGCTGTAAAACGAAATTGTGGTCAGGTGTTAGTCTTGAGCTGCGACTGTGGGTCGGGGAAACGGTAGGACTGCATCAGTGCTCCTCTGATCCTCTGAAACGGTGCACCGCCACCTGGGTTGCACATGCTGTGTTTTTTCGTTGAGAGGGAGGTTGCTTCTTGTTAACACGTCCCCAACCTGGTCATTCAGGATGTTTTTTAGCCTCATTTTTTGGGCACATAGTGTTGCCGAACCTAGACCTGACCAACTGTAGCAGAAGAGAACAACCTCAGATCAGTACAGTTAGTTAAATCCAGGGGGCTTTTTTCTCTCTATTTTTGGCTGTGCAGTGCATTTTGTATACCTACACATTCCAGTGACAAGAACGCTAAATAGCCTAAAAGTAATTGTTTGCTTAGGAAAAAGAAACTATCTTTTTCCCATATATTTACTGCAGTCTTTTGTCAGAGAACTTGGCCATTGTGTTTACAGTGACTAAACGTAGACAGCTTTGCGAGAAGAAGAAGGAAAAAAAAAGTCTTTCAACTGACTTCCCCACAAGTGCTAACCCAAGCAAAGACTGTTATCACTAGCTGGATGCTATCTGTCTGCTTCACCTCTATTGCTTTCCAGTCATTATTGCCCTGTCCCTGGGATATTGGACGCATTTTTCATTCGACTGTAGAAGATTGGCAGCATGCAGGAGAGGGAGCTTGTGAGCAGAGCATGGTTGACTTAGAGAGAGACAAAGAGAGAGAGAGAAAGAGAGGGGGAGAGATGGGGAGAGAAAAGAAGGAAGAGAATATTGTCCTCAGAGGATAAGGGTGGTATTTTGGCCGGAATAGTGGATGGAAAAGTGGGGATAATCTTGCCCTGGTAACCTGTGTTTTGATGGCTCACTGGACTGAGTCTGGGAGACAGGAAGATGGAGGGATAGAAGCATTCAGGTGCCGTTAATTTGAAGAGGAAGCGGTGCACAAGAAGGTCGGGCAGCGCTTAGCCTTTCCACAAAAGTAACTGTATGATTTTCAGAGGACGACCTTGACGACAAAGAGAACACAGAGAAGTTTCTTTATGAGTGTAAGCGAAGATAAGATCGGAACACAAAAAGAACTGAAGATACACAGGAATACTGAAGCAAAAGTCACAAAAGAATTATGTTTCTATTAACTTACGCAAAGCCAATTACCTTTATGTCAGCAGCAAGATAAAACAGACAGCATTTGAAACAGGGATTCAAGCTAATTTGGAGCAGGCGCCAAACACAGTGTTGGCCGGAGGCCGCGACAAACTAAGCCTTTTCTATACGAGTAAATATAATTTAACTACTTTTTATTATTTTCTACAATATGCATAAAATAGATTGTACATTACCAATCTGTACATTGTTTTAAGCTTTAGGAGGGTTTAACTATTTGTTGTGCTTCTGAATTTAGAAATTAAAACTCAGACAACCCAAAATGTGCGTTTTGTAATAAATATCATGTTAGTTAATAATGAATGAATGTAGTGTTAATCAGTAATACAGTGACCTCCTCATTTTTAATCAGTGTCTCACTGCAGCTGCTTTTATGTTCAAGGCATCAAAGAATGATCTTTCCTCTTCCAGAGGACTCATCATTGCATCCAAACGGTTTCTGTCTGTTCTTAATATAACATTATGTGCTCCTTGTTGTGAGCGCTTTATGTTGCTCTGGGACAGAGATGGAGTTTGAAAGAAAGAAAAGGCCATGGTCAGCTACTCCTCACATCATTGTTGTGACATGAACGTGTTTAAACTGTCTGATGATGATTGTTTGCTTTGCGGCTGTAACTTGTTCAGCACATGATAAGCTGAACAAAGAAAGTTTCTCCCACCTGTTTCAGAAGCTCCTGCGCTCTCAGTCCACTGGCATTTGTCCATTTTTTTTAAAAAAATAGTTTAAGTCTGCAGAAGTTCGCACTGTCTGCAGTGCAGTATATTCAAAACTGCTGCGCTACATCAGCTGGGTCACCAGCATTACCATGCAGTGCCTCATGGTAAATGTTGCTGTAACGTGTTTAGAGCAACTTATCGGCGGGCCGCTTATAATATGAATCTGAATCTCGCTGGCCAACAAAAAAACCTCGCAGGCCACATTTGGCCCCCGGAACGCGTGTTAAAAGGTTTGCAAGGGTATCGCCATAGTCTTTCCATGGATTACTACTTTTTGACTATCTAGACTGTTAGAGTTATAATAACATAGTCATAATAACGCATCAGTTTTATATAGCACTTTTCTGGGACCTTTGAGGGTGCATCCACACTTGCCCACTTGTAAGCCATGTCATACTCTGGCTCAGTGTCCCCCCGGCCTGCATTCACAGCCGCTTAAACGAACCGACCTGCGACCTGCCAGATTACGTCATCATGAAGCACCGTTTGTTTACATGTCGCTACAAAGCGCTGGCACGTTAAATGCAGAGGGAGAAAATTCAAGCTGGGGGGCATGAAACAATGCAACTTTAGTCCTAAAATATGTCGTTGGTTGCGTATTAGACTAATCTACACAATAAGAAGCAGTGAGGGCAGGGGATGTGAGAGGCTTTGAAACTACTGTTCTAATCCTACAAAAGGTACGAGGACAAATAAAGAACACCTTAACCTTAATGGCATCTAAAGAGGCTATGCAGGTGATGTCACAGCATGGCAACAGCATAAGAAAAGGAGCCAAATGAAGTGAGTTACAAAATTCAGTAATATTTGTTTTGACTCATTGGGGGCTCTTATTTAGAATAAAAATAATGTATTAGGTTTAGGTTAGTCTTTCAGGCTGCAAGCTGCACAATTCAGGCCCAAACAAGGCACCAGTCAATTATAAATTCACAACAAGTTGCTAAAGAGGAATAAACATGAAGACTGGAAATCCATTTGAATATGTAGATTTCAAAATTGTGACAATAAATTAAATTAAACATATTGAAACTGTATTTCCTGTTTTCCATCGCCTGCACTATAACTAGCGGCTTCTGAGAGAGCAGCACAGGAGTATATCCTGGCTCCGGGAAACAAAGACATTTAAAGCCACAATGCAATATTGATGTAGTGAATTATGTCGACCAATGTTGAATATTTTACAGAGCTATACACAGGGTTCGAAATACACACACTTACACACATGACTCATCTAGCTGACAGACCTGCTGAAACATGAGGGGCATTTTTTATTTGTTTCTAGTAAAATAATGGACAAAACTAACCTAAATACAGCCAAACAATACCCAGGAATAATACAATGCTTTACATTGTATTACTCAGTCACTCATTGCGCCACATCTGGGATTGACGGAGACGTCAAAAGGGAAAATTTCTTTGGATATTATTATAGCTTGGCTTACATTTGACTTGTTAACCTTTGTGTAACAAGTCTTTGCTTAAGCATTCGCCAACGCCTACCAATGGGAGGGTAGTTGGTTCCAAAATCAAATTTGTTAAGCCCCACACGTCGAGTATTACATGAGACTAATTGCGAGGGGAAGGTCGAACTGCATAGAAAAGTACCAAATCACTCCACTGTAATTTAACAATCCAATTTAAATAAGAGAGTAGTCTCTTTTTAGTCTAGTCTAGTTTTTTTTTTTACCTTAATACAAAAGAGTCAGATGTTTCAGTTTCAGAACTTTCTTGTGATACATGGGCTGCTGCTGCGTCGCAGGTGTATTTTGAGCAGACCTTTCCAATTCGGCAGCAGCTAAAAGAGCGACATGGCGTTAATTCCAGAGCGGGCAGGGACAGCCCAGAAGATCATCTTTCATGTTTTATATTATCAACAAAACCCGAAGCTGCCCCGGTGATAAGAGAAATTAAACTTCCAAGACAAAATTAGCTATTTCAAGCGAGATTGCTCACTCTGAGGCTGAGTTATTGAAAAAGCAGTACAAAACAGATAATTGTGAGATGTCTTTAAGGATCTTTGTACCAGATCTTTTGTTCAATAATCATATTGATGAGGATCTTTAGAGTAAGTTAACAGCGACAACCTTACTCCTGGGTAGCTTTCTGTGCAGCCATGTCAGGCCCGCTGGCAGGTTTTTACAAGATAACCGGGGAATGGCATCCTGTAAAAAGCAAACTTGCGGCCAGCTATGTAGGCACCAAAAATTTACGTTTTTGATACTGGTCTCTATGAGAAATTTTTGGTACCTTATCTAAGACATGCCTACTCCTTTAGCTCAATCGCGTGTCCTCCCCATAGTTTACAAAGAAACTCAACCTTGCTTTTAATGTTGTGAGTAACCAGCAGATCACACCGCAGTAAAAGGCTTTCCTTTCAAAACAACTCTGCAGGGGCAATGACCGCGCAGGTGTGCTCACTTTTATAGCAGTACAGACAGTTTTACGAGGAGGAAATAGCAAATGGCGGACAGGACTTGCTTGAAAATGACTGGGTATCCACTCAACGCAAGTAGTGAATATGAATGGCCTTAAAAATTCAAAGTACAAAATTGCATAGCTTCAAGCTGTGTTCAACACCAACACGCTTAGAGTGTTAATCGGAAGATGAATTTGAGTACGGGACGGTGACATTTCCAGATTTGTACGATGTCATACTTGAGTTTCTACAGTAAATAGAGAGCCGCATACCAATAGTGTTTAGCAAAATTGCGCTAATTTCAGTAGCTTTAGAGCTTCCCCTCTGTGTGCGAATGAACAACGAATTAAGTTTTGCATTTGCATTTGAGAAAAATGGCACACAAAAGGTGTATCTTTAGGATTTTTCCATCGTTATTAATTATGTAAGAGTTTAACAACTCAGAGCCATGCATTACACAGTTTTAATGCACAATGCAGATATACACTATGTTAAGAATTATTATGCAAATTGTATTTTAGCGCCATAAAGGTAAAAAATAAAAATTCAATAAAACTCATAGATGGTATTGTGTCTCAGGGATCTTTGAATCACTGACATCAATCTCAGACGCCTGGGATGATACATTTTCAGGTGAGCCCAGTTAAGGGAAAAACTACTGAAAAAGGACATTCCACATTATTAAGCAAACCACCATTTTCAAGCAATATGGGAAAGAAAAACAATCTCTCTGCTGATGAAAAGCATGAAATAGTTGAGTGCCTTGGACTAGGTATGAAAACCTTCGATATTTCACAACAGATTAAGTGTAATCATCGTACTGTTAAGAGATTTGTGGATGATTCAGATCACATACGGGTTTGTAAAGATAAAGGCACAATGAGGATGGTTTCACACATCAGATTAAGAGAACAGCTGCTACAAAGCAGCAAACAGGTATTTGAAGCTGCTGGTGCCTCTGGAGTCTCCCGAACATCAAGGTGTAGGACCTTCCAGAGGCTTAAGGTTGTGCATAAACCTTCTATTCGGCCTCCTCATAGTGTAGATAGTAGCCTGGCTAACGCCAGACTAAAAGTTATATTTAGTCTGGGGACCACCAATGTAATTTCTCGTAAGAGAGGTGTGGTTTATGATTGTCGTTTATTGGGCACTACGAATGTCTATCATATGCGTCTGCATGTAGCCATAGCCAATCGAATCATCGTATCAGATGACGTATGACATACCCGCTGTAAACTTTCAAGCTAAACTATTTAGAACACGGTCTAAAGCTTGATCGAAAGATGGCTTCGCGTCTGCTGTTGTCATGTTTTTCATCCGTAAACAAACTACAAGCTTCCGTATGTCGAATAGCGCGTCATCGTCTTGCTGTCCCTTCCTTGTTTTGTGATTGGTCCCCAAATCTATGTGAAGATTTCGGCCTTGGTCCCCAGACTGCTGTTGCAGTCTGGCGTTTGCCAGGCTAGTAGATAGAATAATTATACAAAAATAATGCACACATTAACATTAAAATTCTCACTGACCATGGCATAGTAAATACTCCGCAACATCGATTCAAAATGTCTAACCATCCACTTTCATGCCATATTTAAGCTGTACATTACCTTACCAAAGCATTACTGCCACCGGTGTTCAGTGTCGTTTTTAAAAATCATTTACAAAGTTTAAAAGAGAAAACAAACCATGATGTTACTGACGTTACCAGATGCACGACCCCAATCGTTGAAGCTCTTTGAAGACGTGTGAATGTCCATGAAAATTACCAACGTCCCCGGGTCATTTCAGTTTTATGGAGGTCCCTTGGTAATTCGAATAGTGTGCAAAAATTGGTGTATTTGCTACCGTTAGTCCTTGGTTTGGAACTGTTGTCAGTGTCAGAGTCAGTTCAACAGAAGCAAAACCGAGGCGGATTGTCCAAAGAAATACACCAGGGTACGCTTACTGTGGACCACTTTTGAAACTTGGCTTAGCTCTTCCAATGTTCTCCGAAATCTGCTGCATATATTTATTAGCTACAACCCACTGGTAAAAGTACAGACTTTGGGAGCATTACAGGTAGACGCAGTTAGTCTGAGTAAGAACAGTCAGTCTCTCCCCTCTCCTCAGTCCGGTTCTGCTCCAGTGGCTCTCGGAGAAGTGGCACAGGCAAATCTGCTCCCTCCAGCCGCGCTCTGCTACAAATGACTTTAGGCTGCTCACAAATTAACTCCTCACTGAGCCTCACTTCTGCGCTGCCAGAACAAAACATGCAAAGCCTCATCTCTGGAGTTCATTTATGAGGCCTGAGCTGAGCTGAAAAAACCCACAGCTTAGTTCAAACTCCACCGCTGCACTTTCACTCGTTTTGTTCATTTGTAACCAAGTATTGCTGTTGTGTCCTCCGGCAAGACACTTCAGCCAACCAACAGACAAACAAGGGCAATGATTGAGCATGTGGAACAAGGAAACTAAGACATATCCCCTAATTGCAAATAACCATCTCGCGGGCTGGACAAATAACAATTGATCCGAACCGATAATAAGGTACCTTCGCTTTATCAGACCACACACCGAGATTTATGAATCAAGGCAAATCCATAATCCGTTGAACTGATGATGGCTACCTTGGTCGAAGTACTCGGCTTCTCATGTATCTACTACCTGCCAGGGTTTCCACTTTAATAATAGACCACATTTGTAGTGCTTTGGCCACGGCCCGAAGTCGGTCCCAAAGCACTTTGCATTACAACTTTGTATGAAAAGCACTCTCTAAACAAAGTTTTGATTGATGGATTGAAAACGTATGCCTGGTCAGCCCGGATTAGTTCTGGCCTGGGCAGTGGGGACGCTCACAGGGTAAACCAGGCACTGGGCTAGGTAGTTTCTGCCAGTGGAAACACCCTATATGTGGCTGACAAACCTGCCAATTCATCTAGTAGCAGCCACAGTCACTGTTGAATTAGGGGTGGACAATACGGAATAAAAAGAATGTCATTTTTTTTTTTTTTACAATGACAAACAGAATTTGAATTGAACACTGGAGAAAACCCCTAGCTGAGGTGGATAGGGCATCTGTTCCGGATGCCTCCTGGCCGCCTCTGGAGAAAATAAAAATACCGCAAGGACTAAAGATGCTGCTGCAACGTGTTCCAGGTATATAAACACACAGCGGGATCCACGCACAGAGCAGCGGTGTCTTGCATTAGCCTCCGACATACACATGCAGAAAGTTCGTAGGTGAGGGTTTCCCTCACAGACAGTAGCAGGTGAAGTGCCGACTTTGCATAAGTGCCTTTGAACTATCATTCATTTGTTGATTTTTATTTCCATTGGCTGTTAGATGAAATACATGTGATTCTATTAAGTTATGCTCCAGGTCAAAGGTTTTCAAAAGTAATGTATTCCTCGATACTAAATCGCCACTAAAAGTAGTATCGAGGCTATATATTCATTTGAGCAAGTATCGATACTTTCTGTCATGCCCCCGGCACACAGTCGCCCCTGCTCCCAGAGCACAGCAGCAAGGGATCTGCGGCTGCAAACTAAATGCATCCATTATCAAAATGTAGGATCTGATAAATGGTGCTGTAGCAGGTCGAAAAAAGACGTTTTGATAGAAACTGCAGAATTAACATTAGCTTTGTGCGGCCTATTCATTCCTATGGCGTAGAGTAGCATAGCGGCGTCCATTCGTTTACATGTATTCGTTAGCATTGGATATTGCTATACAGGATAACTATACAGTTTTCATGATAGCAACGCAAACTGTATAGTTACATGTTTCGTATATATCTGTACTTGACTCATTAATATATTCTGAGGAGGTTTAAAAGCCAGTTTTAATGTTTATTGCTTTGAATTAATGCTCTGCTCCTAAATGTGACGGCCAAATCCAGGCTGTAAATAGTTTATACTGTTGTTTATATAACCTAGCATAATCTTAACATTTGACTTTAATTAGAGAGAACAAATTAGGCCTTTTGTTACAATAATTTTAAGAACATTGTACAAAATAAAATATACTGTCGAGAGCTCTGCAATGTAGATAAAACAGTGTGGATGGAAAAAGAGATGAAAGTTTCCTACAGCAAATATTATTTAAATGTTTTTTTATATTACCGTGGTATCGAAATCGGTATCGTGAATCAAGTTATATTTTCAGCATTAGTTTTATATGTTTGTATTGTGACAACACTATCCAGGACACAATCTGAATCCCAGGTATTGTTGTATTTGATTCACGGACTGTGCGGGGTCTCTCTATGTCTGGGTGCGTTACCTGCCCAGGCTCAGATTTCCTCCATCGACTTAAAACATGCACAATATGTTAATGCTTTGGTGATTCTGACAATTAGCCTACCTCAATTGTCAGAGTGGGTTGTTTCAAGAAAACGAACTGCCAAGAGACAAAAAGCGGCAACTAGAGGTTTTATGTAGTGCGGGCTGTCAGCAGGAGAAATTGCCAGCGCTGTGAATGACCCTGAGTTTTACCCGTCAGAGTGAATGTTTGAGTGAATGTGTAAAAGTGACCTGCAGGTTTTTGAGATTTCCTCCATTTCCCTGTGATCACGCTGTGCAGCAGTTTCACCACAGGCCCTTGTTAGCTGGGCTCTCGTAGACTCACACAGGCTTTTTACCTCAGGCTCAAATCTGCAGCAAAAGCCACAGCATTTTCTCACAACACTCTCCCAACACAATCAGGGCAGAGACGTCACCCTGCTTTGTTTATCGGCGAGAAGCAAAAGTTCCCTGCAGATACATGCAAAGTTGAATTGACAGGAGAAGGGACAAAAACATGTGCAGCTTTTGTCCGTAATAAACAATAAAGGCTTGCACAATAACCACTTTTTTATTGTGATTGTAAAGTGTATTTCGGCAAGGTTTCAAGAAAGCAATGGCCAAGTAAACTAAAGGCTCAAGTTAAAGATTATTTTATTGCTCAAGAAATTAAACACGTGACATTCGGTGTCATTTTGTGAACTGCCCATTGATGATTGCTTAAATACATTGCCTGACCAAAACAAAGTCGCCACCGGAATTTAACTAACTGTTATGATCTGAGATTAAAATGGATCATTTGAATTCTGTCGAAGTCATTCAGAATATTTGTGCTACCCAAATAATGACTAAAAGTAAGTCTTTGAGAACGGGTTTCTCAAGGTGGCGTACTAGACCAGGGGCTCATCTCCCGTTTCCACACTGCATCACAAACTGCTTCTGGTGACAAACTAGATCTCCTCTTCTGCACAATATGGCCTGCTAAAGAAAAAAGTATCTCGCATGGGACAGTTGTGGTAGGAGTCCCCAAGTATTTACGGGCAAGACAGGAGGAGACAGTGTGTTCGATGCACGTGGACACGAGCGCAGCCTTTTACGCATCAGCACCAGTGAACACTGGGATGATGCAGACACGATCCCCACGCTGCGTGCACCTTTTGCCCCGCACGGACCAACTGGACTTACAGCTGAACTACACTCAAACCCACTGTTATCTCCTGGCGCAGGTGAATTCAGTACTTGTCAAAACCTCCTCAGTTCATGCACTGCGCTTTGGATAAACCATTAAAGCAAACGCACACCGAGACGCTTTGAAACACAGTTTCATTACATTTCTATGATGAGGTGATGGGGGCGCCGCAGAGGAAAACATAGGCTCTTTACCCTTCTGCAATAACACACACACAACGCTATGGCCTGTGGCAGACAGGGAGACTGCTCTAAACTCTGTTGGGACTTATGCGAGAAACAGCAGAAAAAGAGAAACCATCGTCAGAACTTCACTCTGTGAAGGTCAGCTGTCTGTCACCAACTCGCTATTAACCTGCTAAAAAGAGCCACGTTTGCTCTCTCTCTCTTACAACACTGACCTACGTGTTGTATTTTATGTTTGATAAATGGATAAATCATGTGTTTGAAGCGCTGCACGGTGTGAGGAAAGCCTTTGAAGTGCCGTTACGCAGCGCGCTCCAGTGTTGGCACATGGCGTGCTGCGTTCTGGTGCGCGCTCGGTGCTGGCCTTTAAAAAACTCTGGATTTTTTTGGATAACACAAATACCTTTCCAGCCTTTTTTCTTTATTGTGGTAAGAAATTCCACGACAATTTGGTGTTGTACGGCATGTCTTGGCCTGATTTTTTCCGACGTGGGGACGAGCGGGTGCGTTCGGCCGACCTGGGGGGAAAAAAACAGCCTCCGCTCTATTTTGGAGACAGAAGACGGGCACGCGTGCTCTTCTCGCGCAGGGAAAACCTTTGGCTACACAAGACCAAAAAGAACCTGATTTTGGTGAGTTTGTCTTTTCAACTGTGTAAAGCCCAGGGCAGCGCTTACGTGTACACGGTTTCTTGATTTATTTATGTATTTGTGGGTATTTTGTTCATTGCCATTTGTGTAGAGTATGAGAGTTAAGCTAACGGGTGCGAGGTAGTGTTGCTTATAGTGCAGGCCGTATTCTGTGAGCTTCAGCCGGGCCCGGTCCGATCCAAGAACACGCCTTGCTACTTGCGTTAGTTGCGGTAACGAAAGGGGGGACGGACCGCTCTATTTGGTGAGATACAGAAGGCATTGACTACGCGAGGTTAGCGCCATTGTTCTTTAAGAGAAAATGGGGGAAAATCCATCGAGAGATACTACACCGAGGGGAATTTTGACATCCCCCGTTATAATGGCAATGGAAAAAACGGTTGGGATTTAAAGCTATGGAATGCTTGCCTACGGTGCAGTGGCGCAAAAAGGGCATACGCAATATATGCCTTGCATAGGGGCGCCGAAAGGACGGGCCAATTAGTGATGTGTTTCTTGATAAAACGCCACAGCAAATGCATGCTGTCATCAAAGTTAAACCAAACATTGATGTGTGTGACCTTATTTTTATCAATTTAAGTCTCCAAAACTCAAAAAATGTGCTCCCACAAAAAAATTAAGCCGTTTGCCGGAAAAAAAACATTGATAAACAATTTCTTCAAACATACAGTTGTGTCTTCTAAAGCTGCGTGAAATTATGACTAATCAATGCTAACATTGGCCACTTAATGTAGAGGACTGTTTATTTTGTGTGTGACTTGAGAGCGTTTAGGTTAGTGAATAATCAGACCTGCACGTTCAGTGGGACATTATTAAGGGCTATTACTAAAGGACCAAGTCACATTACCCAACATTATGGCATGTGCACCTGCTGTAAAGTAAAACATAAAAAATTAAATTAAAAAAGTAGGAGTCACATGGATGGACGGAGAGAGGAGCTGACAAGAAACTAAATTCAGGAAAAACACACAATAATTAATCAGGCCAGGCTAGGGTCAATCAACTAACACCCAGTACTGTTCAAATGTTCTTGGTACCAGCCAGAGATAAGTGAATGAAACAAATAAGCAGTACTTTTTTAATGTGCTGCATTAATCTTAATTCAGACTTTATAAGTTCTAACAAAAAAACAAAGACCACTTTGTTGTGGAAACCCAGCTGTTTTTTTGTATTATTAAATGTGTGTGCCTCCTTTGTGGCCTCAGAACCAATCAGGCTAACATTGTTTGTATTGTGTTATCGATATCAAGACTCTTTCAACGCCTGCAGTTTCAAATCTTTGTTCGGGCATGGTAGAGGTTTTATTTACCGTGCACAAATCTATTGGACAAAAGAAGAGAGCCAAGAAGACTCATACTGTAAGGGGGTAAAAACAAGTTTGCTCCACACGTACAATCAGACATCATCAGACCAGGCTAATAGATCACCCACTCAACGCCCAGGAAATTACCGGAGAATGGCTCCTCTCCGTGGTCAGGCGTGATTAATTGATCCAAAGAGGCAGATAGGAGGAGGGGCAGGAAAAGTGCTGATGTGCTTCGGAAGAGAGAGGTGGAAGATTGGAAAGCACAGTGGGGTTCGGAAGGACTGGCGCTGACCTTTTTGACTATTAATGAGCCAAGAATACTGAAACCCGTGAAAATGTCCTTGGTTTTCTAATGCGATCGCCGAAACAGGAATCGGCACCAGCGCACTACCTGGATCCAATCTATCACCCTCCGCAGAAAGAACAGGGGTGGCGGAGTGGGTAAGGGGAAGGACGATTAATGAGCAACTTCTGAAACTTACAAATAAAAGTTACTTGCTGGTGGTGAAACTACAGTCTAAAGAAGGCGGTAACTGTGCAAACAAATCAGTACGAGCATCTTCAGTTATAGCTGAAAGCAACATTTCAAAGTTAACTGTTGACAAAGCCAACTATTAAAGTTCACATGAATAAAGGCAAATATTTGTGACTCAGAAAATGTATGGCATAAACTTTCTGACACAAAAACGACTGAAATGTCTTGCCAGTAACTAACGGCATCTATGGAAACTTTATAATTGTGTTTATTTTAGTTTAAACTAAGTTACCATGGCGACACCCCTCTGCTTTTTTTCAAAGATTACGTCACTGTAGAACAAGACTCTGGCTCGGTGATTATAGCTACTACTTTTTGGAACTTAAAGAAGTAAGTTGATTAATTTCATATGCATAAGGTTGAGCAATATATTTTCAATACTGTGTTTTTATTATTGCATTATTAAAACATTTGTCAATACGGATAAAATAAATGCCATTCATGAGTAACTTGGCTAACTTAACAGACTTTTAGATTGCATTCTGTTAGTTGCTAACCATTTGTTAGCATTTTGAACTAAACACGTCTTTATTTACATATTAAAATGTTGCTGGATTTTGTGCAATAACGTTATACTCTGCTTTAGTAATCCTTGTTGTTATTTCGGTGAAAATGGTAGGGGTAAGCGTGCATTTTACACTTTCTGAGTTTGACAGTTGTTAATGTTAAAGCATGCATATGACACAGACACAATTTTTGTACAATTATATTTAAGATTTTGCTAAAGATTGTACCCAGCTTTCTTTAGTTTGTTAAGTCAATAGGCAATGAGTCAAACTGCTCTGGAACTTTACCTTCTGCTATGTCACTTCCTGTCAGCAGCCGAACAATTCAAATAAAAGGAACTTTTCTGACCAACATTTCTTCATTAAAATTGCGGCTTCACTGAAATAAAATTATAATTATGCAACTAATGAACTTTCAACTGATGTCTTACATCTAAATAAGTCATATTTTACAAAGCCATTCAAACCTGTCATTTGCACAGTTTAACGCAACAACATCCAACATTTGAGTGGCCATCAGATCTCAGAAGCTACGCAGGGAAGGGCCTGGTTGGTACTTGGATGGGAGAAAAACCAGGAAGTCTGGGTGAATGTAGTGTGTGAGTGAGTGGTTGGTGGTGGTCGGAGGGGCCGATGGCGCAGACTGTGGCCTCGCTTCCGTCAGTCTACCCCAGGGCAGCTGTGGCTACAATAGTAACTTACCACGACTAAGTATGGAGTGAATGAATAATGCAATGTAAAGTTTCTTTGCGTGTCCAGAAAAGAGCTATATAAAACCGATGCAGCATTATTATTATTATTTGATGAAAACTGACAGATAAAAAATGAAAATAAAAAAATCTTTCAGTTTGTTGACAGGACAGTACTGCAATGACTCACAAATGATATACAGTAAATGACACACATTGCTAGGATTGAAATGTCATTATTTCATTATCACTGTTTAGGGGCGGAGGTGATGAGCACCTGTTTGTGAGGTCGTGAATAATGTCCAAAGACCAAACGCTGAGAGCTTTGGTGAATGAGCTGTTGGACTTGGAGGAAGAACCTTGTCACGCTAGAGAGGAGAGCGAGAGGAAACAGCAGCCACTGGTTTCTGCTCTCAGCCCGACAGCCCCACTGCTCAGGGCGGGTCCTGGCCCCGGAGTGAACCAGGAAATCATAAAGGACAAGCCTGACGGACAGCAGAGCATCACACAGGAGGCCAAACAGCTGTTACTGTAGGCTTAACCATTTCCAAACATGTCTAAATACAACTAATAGACAGATTTCTAACAGTAGATTTTAAATTTTTTAGGGCAGCCCCAGAGTTTACTCAAGTCTGTGAGAAAAGAGACGAGTCCTCGGAGCTTCAACAATTACAACCTGCACATCGAGAGGAGGACATAAGCTCAGAGCCACTTTTCCTCTCGGACACTGATGAAGACATTGATTACTCTTCTGATGATGACAATAATGAGGACTGGGAACCTCGACAGGTTGAGACACAGGCTGATCGGGACCATACCTACCAAGACCAGATCAGAGGCAGAAGCACCAGAAAATCCCCCAAAAACCCAGAGACGAGTGTCAAGAGGAGGGGTAGATCAGGAAGTAGCAGAGGAGCTGAGAAGAAGCAGCAGTGCTCTGTGTGTGACAAGAGATTTTGGGGGAAAACAGATTTGCAAAGACACAGTAGAATTCACACAGGAGATAAACCTTACAGCTGTCCAATATGCAAGCAATCCTTTGCTAAGAAATGCAATCTAGAGTCACATAAAGGTACACACACAAGCAAAAAACGATTATTCAGTTGTATAATCTGCAAGAAACCTTTGCCAGGAAAAGTACTGTCGATTCACACATTAGAACTCACACAGGAGAAAAAGCATTCAGATGTTCAAGATGTGGGAAAAGATTTACCCGCCTCTATACTCTTGTGACACATATGAGGACGCACAGAGGGGACAGACCTTATAGCTGTCCGACCTGTAGCCGCACATTCACCCAAAAAGGTGGTCTAAAATACCACATAAGGACTCACACAGGAGAAAAAACATTCAGCTGTTCAACCTGTGAGGAAACATTTACTAGTCACTGTAATCTGATGACACATGTTAGGAAACATACTGGAGAGAGACCTTACAGCTGTTCAGCATGTAAAAAAACATTTTCCCAAAAAAGTACTCTAAGTTTACATAAAAGAACACACACCGCGGAAAGACCATTCAGCTGTCCAATATGCAACAAAACATTTGCCAAAAAGTATAATCTAGTGTCACATAGAGCAACACACACAGGGAAAAAAACATTCAAATGTACGACCTGCGAGAAAGCATTTACGCGTCTCCATACTCTCAGGGCACATATGAGAACACACACAGGAGAGAGACCTTACAGCTGTCCAATCTGTCAGAAATCATTTACCCAGAAGAGGTCTCTAGATTTACATAAAAGAACACACACCGTGGAAAGTACACACACCACGAAAAGACCATTCATCTGTCCAATATGCAACAAAACATTTGCCAAAAAGTATAATCTAGGGTTACATAGAACAGTACACACAGGGGAAAAAACATTCAAATGTTCGACCTGCAAGGAAGCATTTACACGTCGCCATACTCTCAGGGCACATATGAGAACACACACAGGAGAGAGACCTTACAGCTGTCCAATTTGTAAGAAATCACATAGCCGGAAGAAGTATCTAGAGTCACATAAAAGAACACACACCGCGGAAAGACTATTCAGCTGTCCAATATGCAACGAAACATTTGCCAAAAAGCAGAATCTAGTGTCACATAGAGCAACACACCCAAGTGAAAAAACATTCAAATGTACGACCTGCGAGAAAGCATTTACACGTCTCCATACTCTACAGGCACATATGAGAACACGCACAGGAGAGAGACCTTACTGCTGTCCAATCTGTAAGAAATCCTTTACCCAGAAGAAGTATCTAGATTCACATAAAAGAACACACGTACTGGGAAGCCCATTCAGCTGAGCAGGGCGTGACAAAAGCTTTGCTCAGAAGCATAATCTCAGCGTACGGAGCCCAGAGTCAACTGCGTGCAAAGTATTTCTGTGATATTGTTTTCCCCCAGTAAATTTTTATTTGTTTAATACAGCAATAAAAATATGAAAATAAAGGCTGCCTTGTCTCTTGCTACTAAACTTAGTTTAGTTGACTTTATTTTAGATTTTTAAATTCTACTTTTGAAAGCTATACTGCATAACATTTCACCAAATAAGCAGAAAAATGACAAGAGTGGATGCTTTTTATTGGTTAGAAAATACCTATATTATAAAAATGTCTTTACTGTGAGCATGCTTGCCTCCTTTCAGACCAGACTCACAACTGTGCTAAGAGCAGGACAGCACCAGCTTATCTCCATGGAGATGTTGCCTTGATAATTATTATATTAATGGCGTACACTTGTAGTGCGCTTTACAAGCCTATTTCTCAAAGCACTATACTGTCGTTATTATTAACTTTACACTGTGATGGTAAGCTATTATTGTACCTACAACAGACCTTGGGGTAGACTGACAAACGCAAGGCTGCGAATCGGCGCCAATCCTCCAATCACCACCAACCACTGATTCATACACTACCTTCACACAGGCAGCGTGTTGCCCAAGGACATAACAACGAGCTGGAATTCAAAATCAAGAATATCATTATGTCAAGAATGTTGTGATTTAATAACCTTGGCATAATTTAAAAGGTGCATTATGCAACTTTTTATGCAGAAAAAAAGTTCATATTAGTGCACTAATATAAATTTTTTTCCAAATAAAAAAAGTTCCATAATGCACCTTTAACTGTATTAAGTTAAATATTTATTTCAGTTGCTGACTCAGTTACTGAACTATAGCCAAATCCTGAATGCCAATATGAGGCAAAAAAAAAGACAATTATCTATGGCTTAAGGGATACATTTTCACTATATGTGGAATTGCATATTGTACTGTTATGGCTATATAAAAAAAAATCTGTAATTCATCATTGTATACAAGGTGTAGAGAGACTGCTATTGTGTGCATTACCATCCTTGTAGTTCTTGTTCCGCCTTGACCCGGTCTTTTTCCAGCCCTTTACTCAGCTCTTGTGTGATCTTCTTCCTCAAGGCCTCTTCATCAACTGAAATATGCAATATAAAAACAGGCACAAACAGGGAAGAAATCATTAGATTGTATCCAGGGAGGGGAGTTGCGCGTCCTCCAGTGTTCCGAGTGCTAAACCCCGGAAAAATGTGAAGGGTAGCACATCGATGTGATTCATAAATCCAGACAGAGATACTCACATAGTTCTTTATTTGGCAACAACATAATATAAACGCTAACGTGTTTCGACATTAGCCTACCTCCGAGCGCAGGGAAGAAATGTTAGTAAACAACAAAAGCAGGATAAATGGATACGAACAAGCACAAATACATTTTTAAACAACCGCCTTCATTGGGATCTATAATAGTTCTTGACTGAGACTTGTGCATTCTTTGTTGTTGCTTTGAGATCGCACCAGGCCTCGCGGATACCATGCTGCATACACAGGTGGAGATGTCAATGTCAAAAGGCTCGTAAACAACCGTCAGAAAAGATCTACCGCATTAAAGTGAAACATTGCATCTCGCAGTTCTTTCAAAACATCAACCTATCCTGCCATATTCACGACATGTGTGACTGTGTGTCGTCACCGCTCTATCTTGGCAGGTAATTAACCATGAAAGTATAAAAATGCCATGGTTGAAACGTGCTCTGAACACACAAGAGGGTTTGCGGTGAGGCTTCGGCCGCGGGGGTGCAGAGCAGTGTGTGCATGTACACACACTACTCTGTCTTTGCATTCGTTAAACGGGATAATCCCTATTGTCAGAGTCTATTATTAACTGGTAATGCTTTGAAAGTGCAAGTCCGGCTGAGAGGGGTAAACACCAGCACCAAAACCTAATTCCGGCTAAATGACATTAACAATAGGAGACAAAAAAGTAATGCATTTCTTAGTAGACACATTAACACCAATATGTGCCACAAAGTAGCCCATGCCAAAACTCATTACAGCCATTATTTCCCAAGAGCTTTTGCGGCAACAATGACCAATCCTTTCAGCACTATTACACTTCTTTGCAAATATAAACCCCTCTGCCGGGACCTAGAAAGTAATATCTCTTCCATTTGTTTGTTTTCTACTTCACAACAACAACTTAATCCAATTAAAATTCACTTTTCCTATAGCAAGCCCAGAGCCAAACTTGCAACATTTGAAATCTATATTCAGAGCTTTTACAAATCCCCTTCAGGCAGAGAAGAAAGTACAAAGTTGTTGGGGGGTGGAGAGTGTTTTTCTCCCTGATTAAGAACAATTCTTGCCTTTAAATTCCGTTTGCTCACATTGGCAGCGGCCGTGCTCTTTGATCAGCGCAGGAAAATTAAGCCTCCAAAATTCCTTCTAAACTCCTGTAGCAAGACATTCTCCGCAGCAGAGAGGAGCACTTGTAAGAAAGTGCAATTGTGGACTGATTTGGGTCAAAGATACCCACAGGTGCATTGTGTTAAATAGAACAAAGTCTTATTGTCATTACACTGTCTGAACTGTTTGCTTTAGCCTGTACTGTTTTTGTCAATCATATGTTTTTGTTTGATATTTGGCCATATCTTTTGGTGTAGCTTATCGGATTATTTTGACATTTCACCAGTGTGGTGTATAGATTTAAGTTAAGCATTTCTGGGTCTGAGTGAAGTGAAGGAGTCTATGTGGCTGGCCAGATTTTCCCATAACTCATCACTTCAGGGCCCTGACCAATTTGGTGCTCTGGGGCTAGGCAAGATCAGAAGTAACAAACAAAAACAAAAACCTCAGGTGCACAACAGTTTTATTGCCGGGGGCGCCTTCACTTCTGATGCGAATTTACTAGTGCTGTCCAAAATATTGCATTATTAGCGCGTTAACGCAAATCAATTTTAACGAGTCAATTCTTTTGTCACGCAATTCATTTGTCTCAATTTGACAAAAAAAGCCGCCGCATGAGCCCAATGCAGGAGCCGCTTTGCTGCACCTCCGTGAACCTGGCCCCTCATCATGCTCAAAGGTGTGTCAATCGCATAGACATATTATTAATAGACCGTCATTACTCACTCCTCCCCGTTTACCACAATGATCACATTCTAGGGGGAAATCATGGTGGATTTACAGACTCCTCCTCCCCAGCTCTGACGAAGCATGTTCCTAATAAGGGCATAAGGGCGGGACCTTCACTGTAGACTCGGCCCTTGCGTGACGTGTAGCTCGCGCAGCTCCAATGCTAACTGTCCGACCCTCATTAAGTACGAGATTTCTAAAATGTATCCTACGATAACCAGCCCGGTGCCTCTGATTGTGTCTAACCCAGCGTAATCACAGGAGGAAAATCTAGCTGTAAAAAGTTCAAAAAAATTAGGCACCGGACATTAAAGTTGTTTTTAACGTGTCTAAAGTGCAATGGATTCCAATAGGACACTAGCGGCTATATGGCGGTACTTCAACAATGGCGGCGCAATAGTGGACCAATGGCGGCCTCCGGCCTCGTCGTCGCAAAGCAGAGCAGCCAGCGGCCATTGGTCAATCGTGCACAAATTACGTTTACAGGGGGGCCAGCTTCACACAGCTCTCTGCTGCAGCTGCTGCTGTGGGAGCGCGTCACGTGACCGGTGTCTACAACAGAAATAGCACATTGGTTTGTTTTGCCAACACCGCTGATGACCCTCGTCTGAGACGAGGGAAGGAGAAGATCCAGAGAGAATGGTGAAACGTAAGGAAAAATACAAGCAAGTTACACTTGAACAGGTTTTGGTTAGCGGTGGTTTTCATAGTAATGGTGGAAAACTTTAACAAAAAGCCCCCGACTAGCATGCTAAAAATGTTAACCCCGAGCGGGTGCCCAGACATAGCATTCGGCACACACGAGAGAAGCACTTTTTTTTTGCTTCTCTCTCGTGTGACAGAAGCACACGAGAGATTGTGTTTGTTTTATGGATGGAAACCACTGTCCAGATGTTTGAGGTGTAATGCAAAAAATATTGGCGTCAAAGTTACTGTTCTGCTTGATTTCAAAAAGCTTGTTTTCTCAGCTTTTTTGTCAAAAACCAGTGGGTGATTTCACCTATTTTCTACGGACGATTACTAAAGAATGGAAAGAGATACAAACCATTTTTTTTAGGTAAAAGAGGAGAGTCTAATCTTTCTTTTGGCGGGTTTGGTGTTGACATAGACCTAGAACTCAGTGGGGAGCTCTCTGATTTGAAAATGGCTGGCAGTCCATGAGTTAAGTGGTCCGCAGTTAGCTTTGCCCGTTAGCCTGTTAGCTTCTTCTTCATGATTCTATTAGTGTGTATTGCGCCTCCGACCTGGTGCAGGGAAATTTGCAAGGGTAGTTTTCAGGCCAGAGACACCAGGGGGAGATGAAAGACCCCCATTAACACCTGTATTACCCCCAGAGGGACTACGAAAAGGATTTAGTAGGTAAACAACTTACTTAGTTCTTCTTTAAAAGGTAAATCTTAAAAGAGGTTTGAAATCTCTGAATCTCTACAGTCTGTCTCTATACGACAGTGAGATGGGTGAGAAACTATGAAAGTTTTTCTTTGCTTTGCTTTGAGCATCCCCCTCACTGTAAGCGAGGATCCTCCGAACAGGTGTTGCTTTGTATATAATAACTGTTCATATTAATCCTCATCCTAATGTCCTCTGTTTGAACTGAATGACCTGCTCTTGCACCAGTCTTTTCGCTTGTGCAAGTCAACGAACGAACATTCACATGCCATCAATGCATTAATATACACCAGCCCAGCACAGTGCATCCAACTGCAATATTCCAACAATTTCCCACCCCAGTCATTCCTGCCTTTTTCATAAGCTCCAGCAGCAGCACAAACATCAACGGTAAACTCTACTCTCTCAAGGTGCATTCCTTTTTAAAAACACACACTGTCAAACTACCAGTCTGAGCTTTCTTATGATTTCCACCTTGCCCCAGATTTCACTTCTCTGCAGCAAAGAGCACCTAACAGGAGGCTAAACAAGTGGCAGGTAAAGCCAGGTTTGCAGATGACAGCGCTTCACAAGGAAGAGAGAAGGCGACGTAAACTCCGGAGGTGATTGACGCTTGACAACCATTTGCGGCGCGTCGGATCCTCAAAGACAGAGCCTGCTGTCACATACTGTCCGCCGTGTGTCAAATAATATCCATCACGGTGACGGCACTCGAGAGGAAATGTGGATGTACCGGAACAATAGAGCTTAATTACAAGTCTGTTTAGTGCTGTAGGGGTAAAAAAAAAAGAAAAAAAAAAAAAAAAAGCTGAAATGACCTGTACGATGTGTCTGGGAAGAACAAGATCAATGTTATATTTGACAAGAGCACTTCACAGCTCATGGTTTGCAAAGAAACTTGGTGACGTAAGATTTCATACCGCTCCACTTTTTTGAGATCCAGACCGATATTTTGCCACAGCTCTATCTGAACTAAAAGCAAGGCAAGGCAAGTTTATTTGTAGAGCACAATTCATACACAAGGCAATTCAAAGTGCTTTCACAGTTGCATAAAATTACAAGAAAACAGATCAAATCAATCATTAAAACATCCAACATAAAAATTAATCAATTACAGTAAAAGGGAAGAGTGCAAATAAAATGCTTTCAGTTTTCATATGCTCGGGTAAAAAGAGCTGTTTTCAGCCTGGATTTGAACATTGTCAGAGTTGAGGCCTGTCTCAAAAGGGCATTCAGGTCTATTGCATTATGTTTAGGGCCTGTATAGACATAAGCACTAGGAGCACATGGCTAATTATTATGCATAAAGTGTGTACGAGAGCACTCTCCTCACCGCTGTCGGAGTGGATTCCGCCGGAGTTTCTTGTTCCCCTGTAAAAATTTAATGACAGCACTGCAAAGTAATAAGGAACTTTTATCTGACTTTATTATGGTTTTAGCGGCTGCTGAGTGTCTGCAGCAGCTCCGGCCACCAGGTTTACCTTCAGGACCGCAGCAGATTGACGATCCAGTTATTAAATCCGATAGTCTCTACAGACCTGGAACGGCTACCGATACCGTTTTTACGGATCGAGACATCCCTACTGAGAATTATAAAGGAGTAGTTTTTAGATATTTAGGTTTAACATTTTGACCACTAGGACATGGAACGTCACCTCGCTGGGGGGGAAGGAGCCTGAGCTTGTGCAGGAGGTTGAGAGGTACCGGCTAGATATAGTCGGGCTCACCTCCACGCACAGCCTGGGTTCCGGAACCCAATTCCTGGAGAGAGGCTGGACGCTCCATTTTTCTGGAGTTGCGGCGGGCTGGGGTGGGTTTTGCTCATAGCCCCCCAGCTCAGCAGTCACGTGTTGGAGTTCACCCTGGTGAACGAGAGGGTCGCATCCCTACGCCTTCGGGTCGGGGACAGGTCTCTCACCGTTGTCTCGGCCTACGGGTCCAACATCGGTTTAGAGTACCCGGCCTTCTTGAAGTCCCTGGAAGGGGTACTAGATGGTGCTCCGGCTGTGGACTCCATTGTTCTACTGGGGGACTTCAACGCCCACGTGGGTAACGACAGTGAGACCTGGACGGGTGTGCTGGGGAAGAACGGCCTCCCCGATCGGAACCCGAGCAGTGTTCTGTTAGTAGACTTCTGTGCTAGTCACGGTTTGTCCATAACGAACACCATGTTCGAGCACAAGGATCGCCATAAGTACACGTGGCACCAGGACACCCTAGGCAGGAGGTCGATGATCGACTTTGTAGTTGTGTCATCCGATCTCCGGCCGCGTGTCTCGGACACTCGGGTGAAGAGAGGGGCTGAGCTGTCAACTGATCACCACCTGGTGGTGAGCTGGATCCGCTGGCAGGGGAAGAAGCCGGTCAGACCTGGCAGGCCTAAACGTGTTGTGAGGGTCTGTTGGGAACGTCTGGTGGGTCCTTCTGTCAGTAGGGTCTTCAACTCCCCACCACCCAGATTCCGAGGGAGGTTGGGGACAAGGAGTCCGGGTGGACCATGTTCTCCTCCTCCATTGTCGATGCAGCTGCTCGTAGTTGTGGCCGTAAGGTCTCTGGTGCCTGTCGCAGCGGCAACCCCCGAACCCGGTGGTGGCGCCCGGAAGTAAGGGATGCCGTCAAGCTGAAGAAGGAGTCCTATCTGGCCTTGTTGGCTTGTGGGACTCCGGAGGCAGCTGAGAGGTACCGGCAGGCCAAGCGTGCTGCAGCTCGTGCAGTCGCAGAGGCAAAAACTCGGGTCTGGGAGGAGTTAGGAGAAGCTATGGAGGAGGACTATCGGTCGGCCTCGAAGAGATTCTGTCAAACCATCCGGCGCCTCAGGAGGGGGAAGCAGTGTTTACAGTGCGTGTGGGGGGCTGCTGACCTCGACTGGGGATGTGGTCAGGCGGTGGAAGGAGTACTTCGAGGATTTCCTCATTCCCACCGTTACGTCTTCCGATGAGGAAGCAGAGGCTGTTCATTACCTATATGGTTTGGGAACCTCAGAATCTCATCTCTGCTGTTTGCAGACTATGTTGTTCTGTTGGCTTCATCAAATCAGGACCTTCAGCGCGCACTGGGGCGGTTTGCAGCCGAGTGTGAAGCGCCGGGATGAGGATCAGCGCCTCCAAATCTGAGGCAATGGTTCTCCACTGGAAAAAGGTGGTTTCCCCGCTTCAGGTCGGTGGGGGGTCCTTGCCTCAAGTGGAGGAGTTCAAGTATCTCGGGGTTGTGTTCACGAGTGAGGGGCGGATGGAGCGTGGGATCGATGGACGGATCAGTGCGGCGTCAGCAGTGATTCTGTCATGGTTTGGTGGTAGAGTGGCGAAAAATAAAACCCAAAATGCAGGACTGCAACAAAACTGGTGAGGTTTAATAAATGACGAAAACCAAAATAACTAAATCCAGAGAAAACAAACCGGGGCTGACATAGACAATGACACGACAAAGGAAACACAGGGGCATAAATACATGAGGAAACAGGGTACAAGTGAAACACATCCGGGCGGGGCAGGCAAGTAACACAAGGGAAGTAAAGCAAAAATCACACAGACCAAAAAGACATTTCAAAATAAACCACCAAGGACAGATAAAACACAAAGCAAACCAAGACAGGGTAACTAAAGGCCGAATCATGACAGATGCGGTCGCTGTGTCGGACTGTTGTGGTGAAGAGGGAGCTGAGTCGGGGGGCAGAGCTCTCGATTTGCCGATCGATCTACGTTCCCACCCTCACCTATGGTCATGAGATTTGGGTAATGACCGAAAGGACAAGATCGTGAATACAAGCGGCCGATATCAGTTTTCTTCGCAGGCTGGCTGGGCGCACCCTCCGAGATCGGGTGAGGAGCTCAGTTACCCGGGAGGAGCTCGGAGTCGAGTCGCTGCTCCTTCACGTCGAAAGGAGCCAGCTGAGGTGGCTAGGGTATCTGTTCCGGATGCCTCCTGGTTGGCCTCGTGGAAGGCCCAGGACACGCTGGTGAGACTATGTCTCCTAGCTGGCCTGGTGTCGCCTCGGGGTCCCCCCAGAACAGCTGGAGGAGGTGTGCATGGATCGGGAAGTCTGGGCATCTGTGCTGAGACTGTTGCCCCCGCGACCCGGCCCCGGATAAAGCGGAAGAAAATGGATGGATGGATGGATGGATGGATTTGACCACTAATATAACATAATGGAAATGGGTCAAATGTTTTTTGCTCATAAAAATCTCAAAAAGGCACCGAAGTCTACAAAACGTATAGTGTACAGAATGTGACCAGGAACAACAATACGTGGATAACAAAATGTCAGAACTTTTTATTTAATTCCAAGGGGACGATTTGATAAAGAGGCTGTGAATATGAAAATTGGCATCTTTTTTTTAAGAGTATGTACTTTCAAATTACAGACACAGGTCTATGACAAAAGATACAAATATTATCAGTTAAAGTCAGTAAGACAGTGTATTTTAGGCTAGAAACAGCAGAGGTAGGTTGTAGATTCACTTTACTTTTTACTTGATCTTGGAATATTCTGAGAACTATTGCAAATAGATTGATTGACCAAGATTTTGAATGCGTCTGGGAGCGCTAAAATTTTAGAGACATCTACATCAGCTATGTAGAGGGCCCATGCCGTCTTTGTAGTTGCAACTGTAGTGCAACTGTAGTGGTAGTTTTTCTAGTTCTTTTTTTTTTTACTGCAAAACTTTTCTCCGTCATCCAACAATGACTCATCTGCCCTTTCCCAATACCGTCTCCGTGTATTGTCTACCCTTTACCGACACACTATAAAAAGTAACATTATTAAGAAGTTCATGCACGCCCCAAAACACTGCTCATTTATCACCTCTTCCTCCTCCTCTCCGGGCTGTACATCGGCGTCAAGATAGCATGTGGCCGCTGGGTCAGTCCAGGAACAGCCTCTGATATGATAAATACTGTCTGCGGTCCTTGAGGGAGGCTGCGAGGGGTCAGCCGCAAATCCAGATCGACAGAGACGGTGTCAATCTCCGGCTCGGACATTCAAATGGTGAAAAAAAGATTAAAACCTCATCCTTTTACATCTTTTAGACACGTCGCTCTTGCGGTAAAAACAGTAAAACACACTGCGAAATGAGAAAACAAATGATCAAACATTCAAGTTGGAACCTCTACCTAAACTCAACAACAACACACAAAAATCAAAACAGAGATGGGTAAAGTGTGTGGATTAAATTTAGTGACTGATATTTTTTTTGGTTCATACTTTTATGGTTATAAAATGATAAATAAATCTGAAACATCTTATTCAAAAGCATCCCCTTGGCCTTTCTTCCTGCTTCAACAGGCGCGCTTGAAAAAATTTACTAAAACTACAGACGGTCAAGACATGCCAGGACTAATATCAGAGCGGGCTGTTGCGTGGCTTTGTCGCGCGGTGGATGTTTTTGCCTGATGGTCCTAAGCTGTACAACAGATCGGACAGTAAGAAAAGCGCTTCCCCGTTACAAAGGGCTGCAGGATGAGGTGGGGATAAGTTGGCATCACGTTTCACTTTGAATAGTGGCCGCAAAAGATTCAAGGATTACTCAAACATGCATGAATGGTTCAAAATTCAAAGTATGCTTTAGATGAGGAAACAACATTGTAATAAAGCAAAAAATAAAATTGCTAAAATTTAGCTTTTTGGCGACGAAAGATCACTTGTCATGTAATTTGGTTGTGCAGGTCATAGGTTGTACAGTGAGACAGGGACAAAGATTTTAAATATTTAAAACCATCGTACGACCAAAGACGAGCTCCAACCGAAATCAAGCAGTGTCTGATATTTTGGAACAATAGTAACACAGATCTCTGTCAAGCGTCTTGTCAATAAACTACAGCTAAACACTCGCCTTCTGAAACGGCTATGACAAAACTTTGGTCAGCTACGATTGTCTCGTTGAATCGTCGCACAGTGGAGACGAGTGCAGCTCACGATTTTACAATACCCACGTCGTGCAATGTGACAAAAAAATGTGCACAGTGGGCTAATTTTGGCTGCCAGGAAATACGACCACATTAGTCCAGTGCTCCGGTCTCTGCACTGGCTTCCTGTTGCTCAAAGAATAGAGTTTAAAACAGCCCTGCTTGTGTACAAGTCTCTTCATGGTCGGGCACCAAAGTACATCTCTGACATGTTAGAGCCGTATGAACCACCTCGGGCCCTGAGATCCTCAGGGAGGGGTCTCCTGGTGGTTCCCAGAGTCAGGACTAAACACGGTGAGGCTGCGTTCCAATTTCATGCAGCAAAAGTCTGGAACAGCCTCAGTGAGGACATGAGACAGGCCTCAACTCTGAATATTTTTAAGTCCAGGCTGAAAGGACACCTTTTTACTGTTGCCTTTGGAGATTAATTTTTTTATATATATTTTTTTTTAACTAATTTTAGTATGTACGTATACACGCATGTGTATGTATACAGTGCCTTGCGAAAGTATTCGGCCCCCTTGAACCTTTCGACCTTTTGCCACATTTCAGGCTTCAAACATAAAGATATAAAACTGATATAAAACCAACAACAAGTGGGACACAATCATGAAGTGAAATGACATTTATTTGATATTTCAAACATTTTTAACAAATAAAAAACTTAAAAATTGGGCGTGCAAAATTATTCAGCCCCTTAAGTTAATACTTTGTAGCGCCACCTTTTGCTGCGATTACTGCTGTAAGTCGCTTGGGGTCTGTCTCTACCAGTTTTGCACATTGAGAGACTGAAATATTTGCCCATTCCTCCTTGCAAAACAGCTCGAGCTCAGTGAAGTTGGATGGACAGCGTTTGTGAACAGCAGTTTTCAGTTCTTTCCACAGATTCCCAATTGGATTCAGGTCTGGACTTTGACTTGGCCATTCTAACACCTGGATATGTTTATTTGTGAACCACTCTTGTAGTTTTTGCTTTGTGTTTTGGATCATTGTCTTGTTGGAAGACAAATCTCCGTCCCAGTCTCAGGTCTTTTGCAGACTCCATCAGGTTTTCTTCCAGAATGGTCCTGTATTTGGCTCCATCCATCTTCCCATCAATTTTAACCATCTTCCCTGTCCCTGCTGAAGAAAAGCAGGCCCAAACCTAGGGCTGGGCGATATGGACCAAAAGTCATATCCCGATATATTTAGGTTGAATATCGATATACGATATATATCCCGATATTTTTTCCACAAAGTGAGAGCTGTGAAATGAAATGTTAAGTCAAAATCACTGCCAAATAGGAGTGTTTTAATATTTAATATTGCGATTTTTATTTTATTTATTTTTCTTCTACCCCATTTGCTGTTAATAACTTTATGTTGCATATAACTAAACTAAAGCCTAAACTGAGACAATGAAATATGACTTAAAGTATTACTTACTTTTTACTCCTTAATAATCATGAAATATAATAAATAAATAAATAGCCCAAATCATTTCTTGATATTTGCTCTTGATTTAACTGTGTTTTAGTCAGTGGTTTTGAGATAAGTTCTTATCTTTATCCAAAGCATTCCCAAACATAAGCCCCTAAACTGAGCCACAAACGACTCTTGACTCTCTACAAGCAGCACAGGCTCACCATCTCTGCTCATCATCAGAGCTCAGCGAGGGACTGGAGTGATTAGCGTCGCGGCTAACGCAATGCTAACGGGCAAAAAGCGATAGTCCTTCGCGGTGGCAGCATTACAAACGCTGATATTTTCACAGTACATCCACGATCTACCGCTAACCTTCATTAGACTGAGAAGTAAACCATGGGCGTCGGAACCATTCATTGTGAGGGGGACGTGTCCCCCCCACTTTTGAAAAGTGGTTGATTGGTCCCCCCCACTTTCACAACGTGAATTTTCATTGACTTTACATTTACTAGTTTAGACTGGACCTTTTCAATAGGCTCCCCGAGGCCAAACAATTAAATATGACCCGCGCCTTATTTTCCATACATTTAAAAACATATGTATTGGCATTATCCCATTATCCGCGCCAGTGTCGCGTCGCTCCGCGGCGCATACGCTCCGCTTTGCGTAGCTGTGTTCATGCGGCTCCTCACCTCAGAGCGGCTGAAATGTAAACATGTCTCTGTAAACCGCTGAAAAACGGCTAAAGTGAGAATACTGAGGATTATTGTTGGACAGATTTGACCAAACCGAAGCACAAGGACACTCGTGCATCGTGTTTCCGGAGTTTTTTACGGATTCTCACATGGAGGAGCAGGGCTTTTCGCGTCCTCGGCAGGTGGACAGCGTGTCTTCATCGGTACAAAGGGCCTGAGCAGTAACTTTAAGGTGAGGAACATCAGTTTTAGACGTGTTTGTAAAGCGAGTGATGAAACTGATGTAGCGTGAGTTTGGGGAAACTGCACCGGGCTAGCACGAGTGTTCAACCGGTCAATACGCCCGTTAAACCTCACTGTCTGGACTCTAACTTAACCAGATAACATCTGAATTATTCATTTGACGGATAAATGTTTGCTTCCTTTACCCCTTGACTCAATTTTATCTGCGTTTGTGGGAAATGTGAAGATACGAGCGTTGAGATGTTTCTTTGCGATGGCGGGAGTTAACGGGTGGGGCTGAAGCTAAATGTGGACAAACACGAGCGCCGTCTCATAAGAGTTTCATTCACTGAGTTTTTTTCACAAAACGCCATAAAGCCAGGACTGGACAGGAGAACAGCGGCTCCACAGGTGTTTGTTTATCCGCCCTATATGTCCACCCAGCTGCGAGGAGGAGGCGCTGCTGAGCCGATCGAGCCTCTCACGTATTCTTGAAGTAGCGCTCGATTTGGATGTAGTCCCGCTAAAGCAATAACATTGCTCTGTGTCCTGACCGTGTCCCACTGTAGTTCTTAATGTTAAGAAGTCGACCCCCTCCATTTTTGAAATGTGTCCCCCCCACTTTCCAAACGCTTCCGACGCCGCTGAAGTAAACAAAAGCACATGGCGCAGCGCACGTCGCCACCATATCTCGCCGCTACATTCACTTCTGTCCAAACCATCTCCAAATGATTGAGCCACTGGTTTTGTTTTACCAACCAAGGGGTCTCCTCCGCACGCTTCACAGACATTGTTGCTTTCTTCATGTTTGTTGAAGAGTGCCGGCGGAGTGTCTGTTCCTGTTCCTGCCCCATCTCCCCTCTCCCTCTCCCTCTATGCATGCAAAGACGAGGGGCGGGGCCGGGGCGCTGGGAGCAGTGCAGAGCTCCGCTCAGCGGGTTGCCTGAAGCAAGTATTACAGCGCAAATTTGGACTATATCGATATATACGATATGGTCTGATTCCATATCTCTTTTTAAAATATATCGATATATCTTAAATATCGATATATCGCCCAGCCCTACCCAAACCATGATGCTGCCACCACCATGTTTGACAGTGGGGATGGTGTGTTCAGGGTGATGAGCTGTGTTGCTTTTACGCCAAACATAACGTTTTGCATTGTTGCCAAAAAGTTCGATTTTGGTTTCATCTGACCAGAGCACCTTCTTCCACATGTTTGGTGTGTCTCCCAGGTGGCTTGTGGCAAACTTTAAACAACACTTTTTATGGATATCTTTAAGAAATGGCTTTCTTCTTGCCACTCTTCCATAAAGGCCAGAGTTGTGCAGTATAGGACTGATTGTTGTCCTATGGACAGAGTCTCCCACCTCAGCTGTACATTTCTGCAGTTCATCCAGAGTGATCATGGGCCTCTTGGCAGCATCTCCGATCAGTTTTCTCCTTGTATGAGCTGAACGTTTAGAGGGACGGCCGGGTCTTTGTAGATTTGCAGTGGTCTGATACTCCTTCCATTTCAATATTATCGCTTGCACAGTGCTCCTTGGGATGTTTAAAGCTTGGGAAATCTTTTTGTATCCAAATCCGGCTTTAAACTTCTCCACAACAGTATCTCGGACCTGCCTGGTGTGTTCCTTGTTCTTCATGATGCTCTCTGCGCTTTAAACTGACCTCTGAGACTATCACAGAGCAGGTGCATTTATACGGAGACTTGTTTACACACAGGTGGATTCTATTGATCATCATTAGTCATTTAGGTCAACATTGGATCATTCAGAGATCCTCACTGAACTTCTGGAGAGAGTTTGCTGCACTGAAAGTAAAGGGACTGAATAATTTTGCACGCCCAATTTTTCAGTTGTTTATTTGTTAAAAATGTTTGAAATATCCAATAAATTTCGTTTCACTTCATGATTGTGTCCCACTTGTTGTTGGTTCTTCACAAAAAATTACAGTTTTATATCTTTATGTTTGAAGCCTGAAATGTGTCAAAAGGTCGAAAAGTTCAAGGGGGCCGAATACTTTCGCAAGGCACTGTATATATGTATGTATGTGTATGGATATATGTGTGTGTGTGTATGTATATATATATATATATATATATATATATATATTTTGTAATTTTATCAATTGATTTGTTGATTTTTTATTGTGTTTTTAATGCTTTTTATTGTGTTTTTAACACAACATGAAACATGTACATGTGTCATACAAATAAACTTGCCTTGCCTTGCCTGACTAGGTTGTGTTTTTTGCAGAGTGTAAGGAGGTGTTGGAGATAATAGACAAAGGCAAATTGCGTTTCTCATCAGAAGTTTCATTAACCCTAGGACCCGCGTGGAGGGCATAATCTGTAACATTACCACTTGCTCACGATCCCAACGGCGCGCGCTCAGTTTCAACACCACGCACCTTTCAGTGTTCAAATAGAGATTAAAGAGAGAAGAACAAGCGGCAAGAGCCAGCCTTGCATTCTGACAACGGCGGGCAAGCAAGATTCAGGCTCGATGTGCTTCAAAGTTTGTTCAGGCCTCGCAGCATAAATGTAACCTAATAAAAGCTGATCAGAGCTTCTGACTTACAGACGTCTGTGTGCCAACGCAAAGAAAAGTCACTTCATGTTCATTATTAGTTCATTGTCAAAAGAAGTTAGTAGCTGGCTGTGTTTACAATTTCTGATGAATCAATAAACGTCTTTCATATGACAGGTTTGAATGATTTTGAGAATATGACTTGTTTAGGTAATAATCATAATTTTATTTCCGTGAAGCAGCAATTTAATAACAAAATGTTGAGAAGAAACTGACTCACTGCCAAGTGTGCCCCATTTTTGTGTGCTTCATTTTGGTCTTTTGAAGTTTTTGTCCACACCTGTGGTTCACCTGGGGGAAGACATCTTTAAACAGGCTATTAGTCCAACGCTCTGTGTGGGCTTTGCCATATGAATATTTATAGCACATCGGAGACAGTGTGGGAGGCTCAACCTTGACTGCAGTCTAATCAGCGACAGACACAGACTGGGGCCATGATTTAGAGACGTCCGACCTGCTGAGAGCTTCACTCAATTCCTCAACTCTCGTGGACACACATAATCAATGCAAACGCTCATTATGGTCAGCGCCTTTGGAACTTCGGAAATAATGAGCCTGCTTTTCACATTGGTTATGCGCATTTTACATTTTATTACATAAAAAGTACATGATAGATTGATCACCTAATCTGTCTTTGGTGCACTTTTTAAAAATGGGACTCGGGCTTTGGATTAAAAGTATATCTATATATATTTCTGACAATTTTTTTGGCTTTGACAGAACATTCTGAAGGCCATCCATAATTTTGACTGGTTGTAAATCAGGCAGAAATGGAAATACAAACGCCGCTGCGCTCAATTTCAGCTCGGACCACGGCATTCATGGACAGTTCTCACCAAAACGCAGCGTCGAACACACTAGTTTCACTTTCTTTGGAGCAGCAATGAATCCCCAAACTTCACATGCACCGGGGATAGAGAGCACGGTGGCTTGGCTCATGAAACCGTGGAGAGGTGTGACGTTCTTCTTTTTACCACAGGACCCAGTCACAGATGGATTTAAGAGCTGAATACCGATGTCCCAAAGAGCCGCTAAACAAGATATTAAAATGGAGGAATACTTACGAATAATCTAGCCAAACATAGACGGCAGGTGAACAGGGGCCTGTAGATACTCTCTGTCACTGCATCGAACAGATCAGTTTGTGGATACAAAACAACTTTCTCCAACTAAACTCAAAACCGAGATCATTGTTTTTGGCCCACAGACACAAAGACAAAGTGTTATCAGTCACCTTGAGTCTCTCTAAAACCAAAAAATCAGGTTAGAAATCTAGGAGTAATCATGGACTCAGACCTGAACTTAAACAGCCACATCAAAGCAATAACATCATCAGCTTTTTACCATCTGAAAAACATTGCTAAGATCAGAGGAATAGTGTCAAAACCAGACTTGGAGACACTCGTCCATGCATTTGTCTCCAGCAGGTTAGACTACTGTAACGGCTGCTCACTGGCCTTTCTAAACGAGCTGTTAGAGCTGCAGTACATCCAGAACGCTGCTGCTCGAGTCCTGACAAGAACCAGGAAATATGACCATATTAGTCCAGTGCTCCGGTCTCTGCACTGGCTTCCTGTCACTCAGAGAATAGAATTTAAAACAGCTCTGCTTGTGTACAAGTCTTTTCATGGTTTAGCACCAAAGAACATCTCTGACATGTTAGAGCCGTATGAACCATCTCGGGCCCTGAGAACTTCAGGGAGGGGTCTCCTGGTGGAACCGTCTTCATGAGGATGTGAGACAGGCCTCAACTCTGACAATGTTCAAATCCAGGCTGAAAACAGCTCTTTTTACCCGAGCATATGAAAACTGAAAGTATTTTATCTGCACTCTTGCCTTTTACTGTAAATGATTCACTTTATGTTGATGTTTTAATGATTGATTTGATCTGTTTTCTTGTAATTTTATGCAACTGTGAAGCACTTTGAATTGCCTTGTGTATGAATTGTGCTCTACAAATAAACTTGCCTTGCTTCATACAAGGGGGAGTGGCCGAGGGGGAAAGAAGTATGTTTTGGGAAACACAATTTTTCACTGTACTTTCTGTACACTGCAGTGTACTTTCTGTACTTCTACTACTGAGTACAGAAGATGACTCAAGTACCTTAATTGAAGATGGACAACTCCTGTACGACTGAGAGCTTACACAGACACTCTTTTCTGATGTTTTCTGGCATAGTATAAATGTATTTATCACATACAAAAGAAATTGGGCCCATATGGATGTTTTTCACAGCAGACTGTCCAGTAGAAGTGAAAAAACAGGCAGTCGTAGCCAGCGTTAGCATGAAGTATCATAAAACCATCTGCGCAGTATGTTAAATGAAGAAAGCTTTTGTTATTTACAGGTAATATATATTGTATCATTTTGTCATTTTGGAAACATAACACATTCTGGTGTGCAAAATTAATGTTTGATTATTCTATGCATAAGTCATATTTAGGCCTAGTTAAAGCCACACCATGTAGAATTTTACCCATTCAATAAAATTAAAATACAAGCATTTATTTTATGACAGATGTTTCCTTATTGAAAAATACCTCATAAATGTACAAACAAACATGAGCTTTTGCAGTGAGCGGCTCACCTCTCCTAAAACATGACTAACTTTACCAGGAGTGGGTACGTCTCCAGCTTGTCTCCATGGAGATGTTGACTAAAGTCAGCAGAATAAGTTTTGTACTGATGGCATTAATATAGTCAAAAATGTTACGTGTGCCTTTAAATATGGATCGCATAATGATGTTTTGAAAATATCCCCGACAGATTTTTTTGTGACCCTGTCAATCAAAACGACGGGAATTAACCCTAGCGAAACCACTGATGGCACTTGCAATCTTTGTCATTTGTAAATTGGGACCATTCAGTTTGCCTAAACTGCCAGTAATGCTGCAGCCCGGGAATTCAACTTTACCAATTCATTTTATTCTCCCAAACAAAAGGGAAGTGCGGCTGCAGATATGAAACTACTCTCCACCAACTACTACCATTTATCCAACCACAACCGCACATTGTACTGTCGCTCAGTACCAGTCAGAATCATTGCACTCATTCAGAGCGGTTTCCAGATGTCTGTTTGCAGTAAATCATTCACATACATATGCCTAAGAGAGCTGCTATAGAAGCGGTCCTTAAATGAATAGAACTTCTTGAATGAAGTACGCGCTCGGTTGAGACCGGGTTGTTGTTTGTAAAAGAGCATGATGTGTATGCAGTATACAGCAACACACGAGAAAATCAAAGGCAAAATGTCAAGTACCTCAGATAAATTGTATAGACCGCAATGCTTTTTAAGAGAAAGAAAGCTGTATGTTCCGGCTTTTGTAGACATTTATTATAATTCCTACACTACAGACAACAAAACTGTTTCAAACTTGGGGAAATTTTGGGGCATGTACAAAGTGTTTGTCAAGGGATTCATAGTTTGGCAGCTCAATAATCCAACTCCAACCCACCCAATTAATCAATCAATTTATCAAGTTTTGTTTGTAACGTGCTTACAACAACCAACGTTGATCTAAAGGAACCACAACAACAGGAAAATAAACCTGTAGCGCATTCTCAAAATGAACACAAATGGCCTTAAAACTGTGAGAAGCACTTTGTGTCATGAAACTTCAGCCTCCAGTGTCTGTTTCTGTGTTTGTAAGTGTGAATGCGAGACAATAGGTAGCGTTCACGTGACATCACAACACTCTAAAGAGCCTATAGTTTAACATTGAGGTGGAGGGCAACTGAAAATTCCACGGCCGTAACCATAGTAACGCTCAAAATGCAGATTTATAGTCTTAAATCATTGCTAATATCTCTGTAATTACTTGGCCAATTCACATGAAACAAAAACTGACACAAAGTTCAAAGTCATATCTTCCAGCAGATATGAACATGTGTCTAATTATTTCTTCACAAAGGCGTCCAGAAGTGGAGACAATATTCAAAAACATGTGCTTGATGTTGGCCAGTAGAAAGGACTTTCAGCCATAAAATTCACATGTCAGGTTTGTGAATCCAATCACTGTCACATGATGATCAGAGAAAACATTTGGACATTTTCTTTTTGGAAATTTCTTTCAAAAACTGTTTATCTCCCATAGAGTTGTATTGACACCTGCCCTCCAACTGAAATGGAATTCTAAATCGTGAACGCAACCTATTGGTGCAAAGTAGCACAAGGCTTGGCTACAATCCGGTGCCTGTGTCTCATTAGCCGCCCGGCCGCGCACGCCACAATCTACGTGCACGTATTGACACTACCGCAGACCTTTTTGTTTCCACCACACTCGCATTTAATGTGGGCGACGCCGCACAGAGGAGCACGCTGTACAGATCGTCATTAAAAGTTTTGTAAGCCACGATGAGAACAAATGTGGTCAAATGCTGTCTTCTGGTGGAAGTTATGGAATCATTCAGAGGAGCCAAGCTGTATTAAAACAGAAAAGAAACCGCTAAATACTACTAAGAAGGTAAGCTACATGCAAATGTTATGCTAACACCAGCTAAAGCTGCGCTAACAGCGGCTAAATGCGAATATCAGCAAAATCCCCTTTTAGTATGACGTTGTGAAATATTAAATCCATACGACCTGCGTGTCAATAGTGAGGGCTGTCCACTCTCTCGTTGCCAATCAGAGGCCAGCAGTCTGTTCCCGTCACATCAAACACGGGCTAGCCCGCTTTGGCCACAGTCAGAGGTCGGTCCCAAAACCTATACCTGGTCAGACCGGTTTGGCACTGGCCTTTGTTATGGAAAAGCTCAACAAAGCGGGTGAAAGCCATTCGGCTGACACGCGCCTGCATGTGGAAAAGAGCCTATTGCATGCTCATTAACATGCACTGTTTTAAACAAAATAAACAAACACTGCAAAGGTGAAACTGGGTTCATCCTCTTTAAAAGTTCAACTTAAACTGTTAGCCTCAGTGCTAACTTTCAGATTGTGAAGCGGAATTTAATGTATACCAGCATCAGCAACAACTCCAAGCTCAAAATGTTGCTCTACTACAAGGGGGGATGTTAAAATGACTGAGATGAAACAGCCTGTCCATGAACAACCGAACAATCCAAAAAGTTATGCAGGCGATTGTAACCCACACAGCCGCCAGTGCAGAAACCCTGTAGTCAAATACAAAGGTTACCACTCGCTCTCCCTACACTTTCCTCCCTTAATGAGAACTACTGGGTTGCTGTGTGAAACTGCAGAGGTGTCGTTTTAATCACTGAAGTCACTGTGGCGTGGCAGGAGTTGGCCTTTTTTAATTACTTCACTGACTGAGCACAGTCAAGGATGGGAAAGTCTGCCCGTGTCCTGGACGCCTCCCACAGAAGGACATGCACCCACGACCATCCTGTGCCAAGCAGTGAACCGCAATGCCCTTTAATGGAAAGAAGAGCCATGCCAAAAGCTGCATGATGCTTTTATTTGCAACTTTAATGAGGACCGGAGTCATTCTGCTCGACCACCTCACTTTTGCTTCACACTTGGCCTGATTGTCATTGATATTGATATTGATGAAAAGCAGTGTTTGAGGTTTAGAGTTGGTAACTTTTGCATACTTTCTGCAAGTCATTTAATCTGAAAAAGTGGAATTTTCAGACCAAATCTTTCAATCAATCCTTTTGTATAGCCCAATATCATAACACGAGTTGCCTCACGGGGCTGAAACATTAAAACAATTAAACAAAACAACAAACAAGACAATGTAAAGTTCAGGCAAATGAGGTATCCAGGTAAACATAATGTCCCAGTAAATGTTAAACTGCCCAAAATCAGGGTTTGTTCTCATTATGGACAACTGTAAGTGTGGGAAATTAACAAAAAACTATTTCATATTGGAGTACTCCTGTTCTAAAATTCAGATTTTTTTTTTTTATTTGCCCCTAAACTTGCGATCTTAAGTTGTTTTTTCAAACTTACTGTTAATTGCCAGTGACGTGCTCCTTTTTTGGTAAACCACATTATTTTACAAACTAAAAAAAAATCACACACTCACTCACTCGGGTATGTCGACAACAGTCAAGCCACAGTTGAAGCAAATCTGAGACTATATCAAAATGTAATTTCTTACGGTTTTAAAATACTCGGCCTGTACAATAGCAGATAAGCGTTGCAATAACTTTCCAATTTGTTAGAGAGTTGATAATACATAAAGATACATTGCTACAACAGGAACTAGAGAAATCTACAGAAAAAAAGTCAAACTGTTGTTGAAGAGTTTTCAAGTCGTCGATTAAAAACTGCTCGGAGGAGAGGAGTTATCCTGACAACTCGCAAGGCACTGTGACTAGGCGGAATGGAGGCCAATTACCACAACAATTTATTAACATTATTAGGAGAAATAATTAATCTTTTCATTAACTGTTGGAGAACACCAATGAATCACAATATGACCATGGCTGAAGTAAGGCCTGTTTTAAAGACTAATTACAATCGGCAGACAAAGTTATGGGAGCAAAGCTTAAGGTGACTTGTAATAAATGCCCACACAATAAACATCATTACATTGGAGGCAGTTGGAATTTAAATAAATCCGTGGACAGTGCAATCCCCCACAGCCCTAGCCCAGTAATTAACTCTGCAACTAAAGAGAAGCTCCACAGTCTATTTGAACATTAACCATTTCCTGTACGGGAAAGACAATTTATGTATTTTTGTTCTAACAAATTGGAAGACACCGGAGATCATTACACAACTTCAAATGTATGTGACTATTATCAAGATTAAACCTCCAATTAAGGCTCCCCACCCATACTCCAGAGACCACATTACCCCCGTCCTCCAACAGCTTCACTGGCTCCCCGTACAACAGCGCATCCACTACAAAGTTCTGCTCATCACCTACAAAGCCCTCAATGACCTGGCCCCTTCATACCTCACAGACCTCCGACAGCGCCACCGCCCTTCCCGTCGCCTCCGCTCTGCCGACTTAAACCTTCTCAAACCCATCACTAAATCAAGGCACCGGACCTTGGGGGACCGAGCCTTCGCCATTGCCACCCCCACCCTCTGGAACTCACTCCCCATCCACATTAGAAACTCAGACTCGCTGACCACCTACAAAAAACTGCTCAAAAACCCACTTTTTTCAGCTCGCCTACAACCTAGCACTCTCATCTTTGTTTGTTTGTCTCATTTGTAAAGCGTCTTTGAGTTCCTTCAAAAGCACTATATAAGACTTATCTATTATTAATATTATTTAAGACAAAAGCTAGGATGTTTCAAGCTAAATTTGTACCAGACCCTCAGAGGATTGTAGAGGACTGACCCCGGGAATGGAGCTCAACAGTGCCCACTTACTTCAAAACCCAGGAAAAACAGTATAAGATAGCATTAGGTCTTTGTTACATGCATTGTATCGGAAACTTTGCAATACTCTGAAGACATCGGGCCTATCAATGAGGTTGCTAGGTTCCACTGATTTACAGTCAATAAAGGACATAAACTCTGCCAGAACATGAAAAAGCAGGGAGGTGCAGTTCTACACAGCTAGCCATCCTCACCACCTCCATCACCATGTCATACCCCGGCACTACAGACTGCATCGACTGCAGCGCATTGTGCGTGCTGCTGAGAAGGTGATTGGCTGCGAGTTCCTATCTCTCCAGGACCTGTTCACCATCAGGACCCGGAGGCGTGTGGGTCGGATCACAGCTGACCTTTCTCACCCTGGACACGGACTATTCACCCCTCTCCCCTCAGGCAAGAGGCTACAGTTTATCAAGACCTACTTGAACAGTTTTTTCCCCCCGCAATCAGACTCATGAACAAAAACAACATCCAATATATTTGTATATAAATTCTGTGTTATATGTAGTTTGTGAACCTTTTCTCAAACAATGGCAGTAAACACTATTCTGATTCTGATCAATTTAGGTAGCTAAAACAAAACACAATTAAACTATTCTAAAGGGACCTTTCATTTTTTACCTTTTAGTTCTAGACAGAATACAAATGTTTTTAACTTTGGTGCCGACTGTTTTAAAGCAGTACTAAGTAATTCTTGCCCCTAGAGGCCATGAGCGGAACTGCAGGTGTCGTAGCATGTTGCATTCGTTTTACTTATTAATTGTCCGTGAGAGTAAATAATATGCTGACAGAGAAGACAAAGGGAGAGAGAGATATTGTACATCCAATTACACAATGCAAGTATTATGGTTCTTTCTAATATCAAATCATAATCATGCATTTAGATTTTACTGTATAGTATTAAGTTTCATATTGACCTTAATGTATCGTGATACGAATTACCATAACAAATAATTTCTTCCCTAAGTTTGGTGCGGATCCAATCACAGCTCTGTTCATTTGTAGCACCTATGTGGAAGATATTTCCTCTCAACTATCATCTAACATTTCATCAATTCATCCATTTTAATGTATTCATAAATTTTAGGCAGCGACATAAAGAATACGAGGCAGACAACAGTCCATATGTAAATATAATAACAATTCTGCCTTCAAAGTCAACTTTAGAGCGTCTCTCACTGCTGCTTTTACAGAATTTGATGTTTATCCTGTTGATTCGGCAGATGTCCATGCCGTTTCTCAGGTCCCTGTGTGATTTTATGAAAAACCTTCTTAAAATGTGTACGTCACCATATTAGTTTTGATATCAACAGACCATGTTTTCTCACATTTGTCAGCCCATCAATCACACATAAATTTGAGGAGGAAAATATATTGCACGTTTTTCGGATTCCTTTAAAATAAGAGATTGTATGCGTACAATTGTACAAAAATGCCAATATTTTTGTCAACAAAATCTAATAATTGTACATCGTTGCTGTCTTTTTGTCAGGTTCAGTGGATTTTTTCCTTACTAGCCCTGAAGGACCCAGCTTTTTAAAAAGTACACCAACAGCAGCTTATGAGCTAAAGACATTTGAGACAGGCTACACATTTCTTCTCCTGAAACACTGAAGAGGCACCAAGAACAGCACAGTGGAGGCGTCATAAGAGGCGCAACAGAAAACAAAAAAGGGACAAACGAGGAGGTATCTGGGCAAGACACGCGACTAAGCCTATGCCTTCTATACCTACTATTGTTCTGTTCTGTTCCGCATTATATTTGTCTGCTAAGAGGGTGAAAGATGGGGAGCGGAGGGAGCTGCACTGGAGGAAGAGGAAGGAGGAGGTGGAGGAGCTGACCAGTGCAGGGCGCCACGCTATAAAATGGGGGATAACCCCAGCAGGCGCTGCATCGTTTCAGAGTATCAGAGTAGCACTGAAGGTAGCCAGCCAGGTTTCCTCCGGGTGCTACAGTTTCCCCGACCTCCAAAAACATGCTGGTCAGGTTGGCCCACAATGGCGGCGCGCTAGGTCGCAGTGGCACAGGACTAACCCTACACTTGAACGAAATTTCCTTGTACAATTGTACAATGACAACTAAAGCACTTAATTAATTTGACAATAATGTAATGGGTGAGTTTGGTCCATTATTTACTCTAACATTAAAACTAAGAGAAAAAACGAAGGGAGCAAACGTGCTAAAAATCTTCTATGTTGACCACGGTGTGAAAAAATACGTTCTCACCTGCCATGTTTTGTCTAAACGGTGGGTTGCTTTTTATCAGTTTGACTTGGACTAGTGAGTCACACGATCCTGGACCTTGTTATCAGTCTGACAGCACGCAAATGTTTAAAGAATTGTGTGGGTGGATAGAAGCTCACCTGGTGGAGGAGGAGGGGGTGTTGAGACCCCAATGGGCTCTGGTACCACTTCTGGTTCAGGGGCTGGAGCTACAGGTACTGCAGTCTGAGGAGCAGGAGGTTCAACAGGTTCAGAAGGAGCAGAAAATTCAGCTGAAGGAGGAATGGCAATTTGCTCAGCAGCAGCAGGGGGCTGAAGAATCACAGCGTCCTCTGAAGGAGGCTCGACTAGTGGCTTCACAGACTCAAGAGGAGCTAAGGATACTGGCTCTGATTGGACAGGAGTCATGGCCGGTTCAGGGGGAGAAGAAACAATTGTTTCAGCAATAGGTAGAGGAGCAATAGGTTCAGGTGTAGCAGGGGCAGCAGCAGGGGTAGGTGCAGGGCTGGAGGGAGAAGCAATCACTTCAGCAGGTGGAGGTGGTGGAGGCTCAGAAGCAGGAGCAGGGACAGCCTTAGCAGCAGCCGTTCGTGTTGAGATTGGGAGCACCACATCAATTACAGTGGGCGCTTCTACCTGTTCTGCCTGAGGTGGTGGAGAAGGTGTGGTCTCAGTGGTAGGTCCAGGTGGAGTTAAAGTGGTAGCAGCAGATTTGACAGGCTTTTCTGGGAGAGGGGGTGGTGGAGGTTCTGCAATTAGGGCCGAAAGTGCTGGTGGAGGGGGCATAGAAGTGATTGGGTCAAAGGGAGGAGGTATTGGGTGGAGAAGAGGAGGGGGGAGGATGGGTACAGGCACGGAGACAGATGCTGGTTTGGAGGCAGGCGGTGGAGCAGTGGTGTGCTTAGGAGGAGCTGCGGGGTCACGCATCCGGTTGATGACATTCTCGGAAAGCTGAGAAAAGAAAAGAAAATATTGTTACATATTTGATTTACATTTTTTTTAAATATGAAGAATTTGAAGAAGTTTATTTCGCATCATCTACTTGCCAAGTGTTTGAGTTTTCTTTTGAAAGATTGACATATTAGCAAAGTGCAGAAACAATAAACAGGTTTTGTGTTACAGTAACACAAAACAGTTATTGGGCATAATTCTAAATAAGTGTACCCCAATACACTTTCTTAAGTCCAGATGTTTTGATTCACCTTTTTTTTTTAGTCCAACTACCTGGATGACTGAGAAACTACATTGTTGTATCCCAATACAGTGTCCATAATACAGAACATATTTCAATGAATCTTAAGTTAGTGTGTGTGTTGTGATTCGTCCTGTATAAATACATTTAAAATTTAAAATAATATAAATATAAAATCCGGGGTCAAGTAAGCATAATTATAATTCTAAAAAAATATTTGTGTACAAGTGCCTCGACACGATAGGTGTATTGGCAAGCACGTAATGATAAACTGCTCATACGACATAAGCACAACTCTACTTCATAGAATTTATATATTTTTTTAATTTCCCTGCAAATACCCACTGGATGATGTCGGACAAGTTCATGTCCAGTCACCTTGGAAAGTGACACTGCACGAAAGTAACACAAGACCTGATCAAACCCTAAATATGCCCATACTAACAATCTAAAATAGATAAAAAGCAGAGTAACTGACTGATATCTGTTAAGCAAAGTAGTTTTTCTTACATGACCAGTACAGAATGAGTGTTTCTTTTATAAGCATCCAATGTCAACAGCTTAAGTCATGTGACTCAATCTTGACATTCCAAACAGGACATTGCTAAACGTTGGCATTTGAGAATCGGTACCGTACAAGTCCATTACCATTTACAAAACAAAGGAAACCTTTATCTTCCATCCCGTCTTTTATTTATCGCGTTACGTACATATTATTTCAGAAGTTAAAACTTTGCAGAATGAATGGATGCAGGACAGGTATGAGGATAAGGCTGACTTTCTTTGCAAACATAATCACGCGCGGACACAAGACACAAATTGCCACCGGCGCATGTCACCGTAAGCTTGTCATTTATGTCAATATGCTTGATCTTACCCGTATGCCCTTCACCACAGTTACGTTCTCATTCTCATCTGACTCAAAGGACACTCTTCGGGTACTGTTATTCGCTCCCATTTGTACAGCCACTTAGCTACATTCAAGACGGATAGATTGCAAGCACTAGGCGGGTTTTAAAAGTTGAATAGCTCTTTAGACAGAAGGACAACTGTCCCGGGCCCACACGCAGCAGAGCTCACAAACACACTTCTTCACTTCCGGAGTGTCAGAAGCCGCTGGAATAACGAGGCACGTGATTGGACAGAGGTGCAGCGCCGGTGAAACAAAAGCGCGCCTGATTGGTCAAGGCGTCTGCGTAAGAGCCAGAATGGGAGGTTACAAAAACCATGCTGGACTGTTTCCATTGCGCCTGTCACTAATACACTGTAGTAGTAGTAGTATTGCACATTGTAAGCTTGAAATGTTCTGGGAAAATGTAGCTAGTAATATGCAATAAAACAATATAAAAATAAAACTATAAAATAATTTAAAAAATGAATAGCACAGCTTTAGACTGCAGGTTTGTAAATGTAAAATTTGTAAAATAAGTGTACATGTAAACCATTTATGTATGTTGCTTTAACCTCATAACCCCTCAGCTGAACCATATTTTGTCCAGTTTGGTATTACCCAAATCTAAAAGCTTCTTGAAACAAAAAAAGTGTCGAAATAGCGGCAAAGACGAGGATGAAAACGTAACAAAAAAAGTGGAAAAAGAGTGGCAAAAATGTGACAAACACCTGACAAAGACCTGACAAAAACCTGATAAAAACGGGACAAAAAACCTGACAAAAACTTGACGAAAACCTGACAAAAAACTTGACCAAAACGTGAAGGAAACGTGACAAAAGTCTGACAAAAATGCAACAAAGAAGCCACAAAAATGAGCTGAAAAACTGACAAAAACAAAACAAAATTGCTTAAAAAAATGTGATAAAAAAAATGCGGTGACAGCGCGACAAAAAAGTTACGAACAGTTTGGCAGGTCCTAGCTTTCAAATGAGGCGTTACACTGGCCAAACTCTCCAGTTGAGAAGCTTTTAGATTTGGCTAAAGCCAAACTGGAGAAAATGCACTCGGGTAAAGTGTGGGGCAATGGGTTAACTTGCTTATTTGGTCAAAGTGTTTTGTTTAGTTTAGTTTATTTGTTTATTTGAGCAGTATACATTCTGCTCAAAAGGAGTGGGCTGAAGCAAAAAGCTTATGAGCGCCCACCCCCAAGTGCAATAAATAAAAAAATTGACAACATCTTTCCTTTTGTGAGATAGAATCCATTATTGTGGTTCAAATAATGTAGATTTGACCTGGGATCAGCGTTTAGCGTTTAAAAAAAATATGATTGTAGATTTTTTGTAATTTGAAGTTATTATGCTTATAACAGTTGCATGGATAGGTGAAGCTCCATCGAACTTGTGCAAGACTTTAAATTTACTTTTTTTTTTTTCTGCCATTGTGGCTGAAGCAAGCGCCCACCCCCTTTATTCATAAATGTGATAAAAGTCTATTGACAGTTACAACTTATTTAGATTTTTTTTTTAAATGTTGAACAAAACAAGGTATCACTGGCCTAACACAGGTACACCAGTTTTAATCTTCTTATTCAACTAAGATCAGATCAAAGTATTATCATATGTGATAGTTTGACTGTTTTGGTAGAGTAGTTCTCCAACTGTCCTCTGGGGGCACTGGACTTTTTACTATAAAAAGGTCTAGTTCCACAGTGCTCTTCCTCTAGTCCTTGCACTTCCTGCTTTAGTCCTACTGGGAGCAGAGCTTTATGAGCACAGGTAAAATATTGGCAAGCTTTAATTCATTCTAAAATAAGTTAATTCTGACCCAAGCTATATCCTCTTATAGTATTGCTCCGGTTCTGGGGGAGCGCGTCAAGCGCATGCTGACAGCAGCTGTGTATTGGGTGTGTGTGACTCCAACTGTCCAGATTTGCCCTTTAAGCGGATGTAGGAAGCGGTACGTTGCCCATGTCACCTGATGTAGCACTAGGTTAGAATTCACGTTATCTCCACCTTCTTGTTTTTCGTATTCAGGTGTTGTGTGCAGCTAAATGGACTTCCAAATTATATAAACTAAAACAAGGTATTCCTATGAATAAATCATAAGTAATTGAACTGTTGCCTTCCTCTTTATTTTTCAACCTACTTGCCTGTGTCCTTTTACTGTCAATATGAGGTACACCTCTGATCACTACACCAGGGTAGGCAATGTCAGGCCCAGGGGCCAAATCCGGCCCGCTAGCACAGAACCTCTGGCCCTCAAGATGAAGTTGACAAAAAATATGCCAATAAGGGATAAAATATAAGTTAAATGTAACCCCCATTACAAATAAACACTGGCGTAACTGGACAAAACCTGACAATAAATAACCTTATTAATATTCATAAATAACCTAAATAAATATTTGCCAAAAACTATGACAATAAACATATAAATAGTAACAGCATAAATAATTAGTGGGATTTACAATGTTCTAAAAAGATGCATTGTAAACCCTTGTCAATAAAACTGATTCAAGACGCTCTCAGCGTATGCCCCTCCCCCACCTGGCCGAGGCTCAGTCAGCGGCAGGGGTCTAACCCCCGGCTCACATTAACTACGGTCCGGGTTCGGTCCTGATCCGGTCCGGGTTTGCCCCAAACTACCACTCACAGTGAGTCCGGCTGAGACTGTAGCCAGCTCCGCCAGCTCCGGCGCCAGAAGCTGCGTCAGGCACAGAAACGGCCCTCGCGAGAACAGAAGTGCACGCGATTTTCCCTTTTCATGGTCCTTTCATGAATTAATTTTATCTGTCAAACTCGCCCATCAAAGTTTGAGGGGTAGGTAACACCTGATTGGTCACCCTGCTTATCGAGTCAAGGCAAATCAATTCCAGAATAATGGATTGACGCAGACTAGTGAACTCAAGCAACTCAAGCAAAAACAACTAAACACAAGCCTCGGGAAAGTAAACCCGGTTCTGTTTGAGCAAAGCATCGTATGTCTTGTTCATTATCGATTCCACTTATCGATGCTCCCGCTCCGAAAACACTCTTTTTGCGCCGCAGAGCTAGACGCACGTGCGTAATGACATAGCTCTCCGGTCTGTTAACGCTGCTTCGAAGTAAGCAGGGAAACATCGGCCCAATCTCAATTCTACCCCTTTCCCCTCTGTTTTGCGTGTTCACGAGACGAAAGGGTGTCGTCAATTAAAACATCCATTGTTATAAATATGTCAGTTCTACGTTTTCGCTTTGCTGCTGCGAACGCTCCGCTTATTTGCGCTGTATTGCTGTTTCTTTCCAAACTTTCGATACGTCGCTATTGACATGACACACCGGGTTCAGTGCCTCGCTGCTGCGCCCCATGTCTCCCTGTGCCGCTGTGTTTTCTGAGCCCGGGTCCGAGACTGTCTGTCCCTGCTCTGAGCGCAACTACAGCAGATTCCGCTCAGGCCCGGGTCTCAGAGCGGAGCCTGTGGCTGCCTGTCCCCGCCCTAAACGCACTGTGAGCAGGTCTACCTCTACCCGTCCCCGCTATGAGTGCGCTATATGAGCGGATCGGCTGATCTCTCGCAGCTCTGGCTAACGAGCTGCAGCAGTAGTAGTTCACACGGACAGGGGGAAGGAGAATGTAGCGCCGGATGAAGCAGAAATAGATGAAAATCTGAGACCGAGTCCTGTTGTTTAGGTGTTACAAAACAGTTACAAGTTACAGACACTTGTTGAAAAGTACAAATGTTACCATTATATTTTAGAAGATGCCAGGCAGGCTGAGTGCAAGCAGGAGCTACCTCAGCTGGCTCCTTTCGACGTGAAGGAGTAGCGACTCAACTCCAAGCTCCTGCCGGGTAACTGAGCTCCTCACGCACCGATCCGTCTATCGATCTCACGCTCCATCCGTCCCTCACTCGTGAACACAACCCCAAGATACTTGAACTCCTCCACTTGAGGCAAGGACTCCCCACCGACCTGAAGCAGGGAAACCACCTTTTTCCGGTGGAGAACCATGGCCTCAGATTTGGAGGTGCTGATCCTCATCCCGGCCGCTTCACACTCGGCTGCAAACCGGCCCAGTGCAGCTGAAGGTCCTGATTTGATGAAGCCAACAGAACAACATCGTCTGCAAACAGCAGAGATGAGATCCTGAGGTTCCCAAACCGGACACCGTCCGGCCCCTGGCTGCGCCTAGAAATTCTGTCCATATAGGTAATGAAGAGAACTGGGGACAAAAGGCAGCCCTGGCGGAGACCAACACGCACCGGGAACAGGTCTGACTTACTGCCGGCAATGCGAACCAAGCTCCTGCTACGGTCATACAGGGAACGGACAGCCCTTAGCAGAGGGCCCCTGACCCCATACTCCCGGAGCACCCCCCACAGGGCACCACGAGGGACACGGTCGAACGCTTTCTCCAGATCCACAAAACACATGTGGACTGGTTGGGCAAACTCCCACAAACCCTCGAACACCCGATGAAGGGTATAGAGCTGTGTTCCACGACCAAGACGAACTTGTACAAACTGAATAAGAGGGGTCCCAAGATTGACCCCTTGGGGACTCCACAGGTCATGGAAATTTTGTCTGAGACACAGTTGCCAAGTACGTCCTATCCTCGAGATAGGACATGAACCAGTTTAGAGCAGTACCAGAGATTCCCACCCAGTTTTCTAACCTGTGAAGTAAGATCCCAGTGCTGTGGTGGGGCCTAAATCCTGACTGGTAAGTATCAAACACATTGTTAGATAGGAGAAAGTAAGTGAGCTGTTGATATATTACTTTCTCTAGGACTTTTCCTAAGAATGGTAGGTTTGATATGGGCCGGTAGTTGTTCAGTATCTTGGGATCAAGGCTGCTCTTCTTTAGAAGAGGCTTAATGACCGCGGTTTTCAAAGCCTTTGGAAATGCTCCAGTCTCAAATGAGATGTTAACTAACTGAACAAGTTGTGGTAACAAGCTGGTCAGCACACACTTTAGAAATCTAGTGGGTAATTCATCAAGCCAGCATGTGCATGAACTCAGACCGGAGATAACCTCTTTGATTTTTTTTGTCAGTAACAGGTGTGAAATGTACCTGCAATTGCAACCCTGCCACTAGGGTTGCAATTTGTGTTGTGGAAATTATGGCATTTTTAATGCCTTGGACTATGTCATAAAAAAATATTGCAAACTCATTGCACTTAGATGTAGAGATTAGTTCGAGAATTGTTTCTGCAGTTTGCAATGATTTTAGAGAAGTATACTTCTCCCTTTCTCCACGCAAGATCTGGTTGAACTCACAAAGCACTTCTTTGTATATCTCAAAATGAACCTGGAGCTTTGACTTGCGCCACTCTCTTTTTTGTGCCCTGACCGAATCTTCACTTCTCCAAGGTGCCTTTTGTCTATTGTTAACCATTTTAACCATGACAGGAGCAATAGTATCCAAAACATTTAAGACGCTTGATGTGTAAGAGTCCAACAGTTTATCAACAGTAGAACATGGAGGATTTTCAAATCTGATAATTTCCATAAACTGTGTCCTTGTTGTATCATTTATGTGTCTTCTTTGAATAACTCCAGGCCCAACCACTGGTTTGGGTGTAACAGACAGGTCAAAGAAGACACAAAAATGATCAGACAAAGCAACATTCACATTTGATATATTAACACCTTTTGTAATGACTAGATCTAGAGTGTGACCTTTGTTGTGAGTCGCTTCTCTCACGTGCCGAGTTAAACCAAACTTTTCAAGAACAGCACTAAGTTCTTTTGCATTGGTAATTTAATTAATTAATGACACATTTAATAATACATTGATTTATGTATTCTATATTTAATTAATTAATGACCCATGTATTTAATTATTTAATGGCATATTTATTTATTTAATTGTGGCACTTTCAATCCTCCATAAGTTAGAAGGCATTTTCTTTTTGTTATTGCTTTGCAAGCCAAATTGTTCACTGGATCCTTTTGATAATTGTTTTATTTATTTATTTAAAGGGGACCAATGGTGTCATTTTTAAAGCGACAAATGTTGTTTGAAAATTTAAAAGAGTGAATAATATAAACCTGAAAGCAAGATTAAACTTAAATTAATGTAATTTAAGAATAGGTTTAAATTCAAAACACTCAAAAGTAATTAAATGACCGGTTATAAAACAAAACATATTGAAATAAGTGAAACATACCTTTTTATTCAACTCAACTCAAAGGTTTACAACAATAAAAAGGTGTAACGGGTAACTAACAGAAGTGCCAGTAGTAATGTTTGTTGTTTGTCTGTCCTTTTATTGTCTATTGTATGTCAAGTAAATTGCCGGCTTTTCCAATTAAAGTTATTGACTTTGCCTCTCATTTTGAATTACACACCAATCCTTTCGAATCTAGAACTGGTCCATACCCTACAGTCCTTTGCCTAACAGCATAGGTGTTACATAAAGTACTCTAGAAATGCAAGAAAAATAGTATCAGTATTTTAAAATTTCCTGGCAGAACCCAAAAGTGGGTTGCGGAACCATTGTCAGTGGGTCACAAGCCTATACGGACCTTTTTTCCAATATTTTCTATCTGAAATTGCATGGAACACACGTGAGTCTATTAAAATGAATGTTATTGGGTTGTTATGATCTCATAAAAAAATATCTACTGCTTTTTCAATAACAACTTATGGAAAATACAATATACTGTGGAAAATAAAATATTTTGTACGAAAATTACAGTTTTATATGGGTCGCGGCTTGTCATCCTAGGGTAATGGTGGGTCCTGAAGCCATGAGAACTACTGATGTAAAACATTAGCATTTGCAGAAAAAAGTTATTTACTAGGCTACTGTGGTGAGGTTCGGCCCTTGGTGTTTTGGCAATGATGAAAATTGGCCCTCCATGACGCAAACTTGCCTATCCCTGTCATACACAACTGGCCAAAGTTGTTGTTGGGAAGGTAAAATAGTTACGATTCCAAATACAGTTGTGCCAATAAGTTTACACACCCTGGTGAATTTCTTTTTACATTTTTTGGCCATTTCTCAAAGAATACGAATGAAAACACTACATTTTGGTCTCATCACACCAAATGATTTTGCTCAACATTTCTGGAACAAACTCTTTTGGAGTGATGAAACCAAAATTGAACCTTTTGGCCACAACCATAAACGTTTGGAGAGGAGCTATGATGAAAAGTGCATCATTGTGAAATATGGAGGTGGTTTGCTGATGTTTTGGGAATGTGTGAGTTAGCAGGACAGTGGAAACCTGGCCCAAACTAGTTTCAGGATGAATGTGGCATGTTATTAAAGAATACTGGAGGAAAAGTGTCACTCATCAACCTGGAAGCTGCACATGGGTCACACTTGGAGGACAATGATTCAAAACACAAGGCCAAGTCGACCAGGAGAATAAAGTGAAGGTTCTGGAGTGGCCATCTAAGTCTGCTGACCTCATTATCATTGAACCACTGTGGGGAGAGCTCAAACGCGCTGTTCTTTCAAGACAGCTCTGGAATTTACAGGAACTGGAGGCTCTTTGCCAAGATGAATGGCCCGCTTTATATACAGAACCTTCTCCACAATTACCACAAAAAATTGCTTCACAACATCACTGACCATGAGTTAGAAAAAAGGTTTTTGTGTTTTCATTCATATTCCTTGAGAAATGGCCAAACAATCAAAAATACACCAGGGTGTGTAAACTTATTGGCACAACCGTAGAAATCTAGAGGCTACAGGTGGCAAGCATAAACGTCAAACCCTGAACCCTTATAGCAGATATATTAACCATCACATATTGAAATACACCTAAATAACACAAGCAGTCTTATGACTCTTGTCAGAACACCCTGCAGATTCCAAACAAGTGATGTTTGGCGGGATGAAAAGGTCCTGCTGTCAATTTGGACAGAAGAGATGTGGTCTGCAGGGAAGAGACCTGAGATAAGATCGAACTTCAAAATTAAACCGCAACCTGGAAAACGAGGCATCCTCAAAAGAAAAACGTCGACACATCCATTGTTTTCTTTTTTTTGGAAGAGACTTAAAGATCCCCCACAATGTTATCTCGCAAGTCCACCACCGGCGCATCAATCAAGGCAGAGCCGCAGGGAATCGACCCTGCGCAATCAATGGCTTCTTCCATTCTCATCGGTACAGCAGAGATTGTCAAGAGATACTGGAGGAGGAGGACACAGAGCTGCCAAATCCTGCAGTTTAAATGGGAGAAGCTATTAACTTTGTGACACCATGTCTGTATCTTTTATTCACTGTTCAAACTTTTATTTCAACTGCCCAAAGAAAGTACAGTTTAAAAGAATTATCGCTCAAGACATTTGCTAACTTTTGGATTAATGTAGGTCTTGTCTTTGTGCCAGTCGACACTTATAAAAGCAAACGTTTAGAGATTTGAAAATGTTAGCCCTTACAGAAAGTAAATTTACAGTAGCCTGTGTAAAGATTTCTTATGTCGACTTTTTCTGTTGAATTGGGAGAGATGAAGGTAGGCCACTAATTGTCTCTGTGCAACAACAACTAAGTGTTCAAGAAAGTTAACAAAAGGGAAATAATAAAAGTAGAGCAGTGGTTATTATAATTTAGTAGTGTTGTGCCCAAAGCCAAATCACTCTTACATTCGAACCTTTTACAGCAATGCGTCATAAAAATAGATTTTTCTTTTAAAATCATATTGACTTACTATTCAGTTTCATCTTCCTTTTGTTTATGGGGTGACGGTGGTGCAGAGTAGAGCGGGTCATCTTGTGATCGGAGGATCGGCAGTTTGAATACTGCAGGTGCACACTGTCGTTGTGTCCTCGGGCAAGACACTTTACCCACCTTGCCTTCATGCATACATTGGTGTATGAACGAGTGTGTGAAGGGTGACTGCTTCCTTGATGTAAAGTGCTTTGAGTGCGTAAAGCAGGTAGAAAGGTGCTATATAAATGTGACCATTTTGAAATAATTCCTAGGACCCTGGTTGAGAAAACCCTGCATTAGAGCATCACAACAACACTACATAATCGGTTGGAGTGCTGTACAGGGTGCAGAATCTTATCCCATAAATACCCTCTGTGTAAACATTAGTAGCCTATCCCATGCAGGCACAAAGAATAATAAACCGTACAAACTAAATATATTTCATTTTCATTTATTTATTTTTAAGCCACAACAACAATCCAGCAAATACAGTAGCTATAATACATTCAATAACAAGAAGAACAGGAGTAGGATGAAGAAAGAATCTTGTAAATTGCCCCCCCATTCTTATATGAAGAAATGTTAAAATTTGAAATCAGATGGCCTCACTGACGCCAAAATATAACAAAATAGCAGAGGTGGGAGTAAGTCACTAAATGCAAGTCTCGAGTCAAGTCCAAGTCGTGAAGGTCCAAGTCCCAAGCAAGTCCAAGTCAATTGGTCATGGGGTCAAGTCAAGTCGAGTCATAGCTTTTGTCGAGTCAAGTCAAGTCTTTCTTTAGCCGGCAAGTCACCTCAAGTTGCAAACGTCAGTGTTAAGCCTAATTCTTCTTTTCAAAATGTGTTTAATCTATTTCAAAATATAAATGGCTTTCTCAAGATTTTGTGATTTTGAAAAAATTTCAAATCTAATGGATTTGGATTTAAAGTCTAATTAATATTCAAATTGCTACAAAATTTAAAATATATATATTTTAAATGCTCCAGTCTATGTAGAAAACTACTGGGACAACATTTTAATGAAGGGGGCGCCTTCGTTTCTGTCAGTGGTTCCCCCGTAATGCCCCAGGCCCTGTATGCTCGGATTCGCCCCTGCTCAAAGTAGATTCCGCACAGCCTTCAGTCCCGCTGTCACTGGGCTCTGTAAATAGCCTCTAAATGCTGTAACTTTCGTGAGAACGCCTTTAAACACCGAAAAGCCCCAAAGATCTGTCATTAATCCAGCACTTACGCGTCGTCGTTCTGGAGGCTGCAGTAGCTTCAGTCATTGTTTCGAACGTTTTCCTGTCCTTAATAAATTTCTATGAATCCTCACCTCTTCACTCACTGTAGAAACTTTTAATGCATCTGTGGCATGACGGGGGTTACTCTAGGATGTTTTTATTATTTTAGCTGACAACGCCACGATAGGAATTTCACCTAAAGAATAATACGGGTTTTAGAGCTCAAGGCTCACAGGTAAGTACATGATGAGAAATGACAGGCAGTGTTCTATTTACAAATGTAGCAAGTTTTATTTGTACAATTTCATTCAGTTGCATTTTAGTTCCATCAGTTAAAACGACCTTTTAGTTAAACCACATTTTCGCAGCTTAGTTGAGCCACAGAACATAGCTGGAGAATCCATATTCATTCGGTAAAACGGAACCCAAAAAGACAGGGCAGCAGCTGAAAAGTCCCAGTTACCAGCACTGGAAGCTCGCAGCCTAGATACAGATAGATGTTAGAACTAGTGATGTGTCGAGCGTGTCGAGGCTTCGAAGCGTGTGCCGAGTAATCTAGGGGCGTGTCTATTGAAGCGTGTGTCGATGCGTGTGTTGTCGACGTATGTAGTGACGTTCGAAGCCTCGGGAAGTGGCCGTACCACGTGGCTGATTCATGGAAATGATTCGCGGGTGTGGAGCGCGATTCAAAATAAAAGCGTCCGTGAAACGCAATGGATTCCCCCTCACACTTTGTGTCTTTGGGTTATTGCGCCTCTTTTCGTATTCTATTTGAGCTTCATTGTTTTGCGATGGAACCAGCTAGAAAGAAGATATTTTCCCCAGTTTGGGAGCATTTTGAGCTGATCTCACCTAATAAGGTTAGGGTTAGCAATAATTATGTAATAATAGATTGCACAACTATGACAACACAGCATTTTTATTGTTCACACTTTTCGGAATGCTTCTGAATACTTTATTTATGCACTCCTGAGTCCAAATACTTTAGAAAAAATATTATTTCTAAATAAAAATGAATACATTTAATGTTTGTCTTTATTAAACACATTTACTTGTTGCATAAGCACAGACATAAGCAAAGTAACACAAGCACATTTTACATCACAACTCTCTTTCAGCCCCCAACATTTATTGTAAACACTCAGCATGTTATACATTTTTTTGTCCACATGATGGCGTAGTGGAGCAAATAAAGCACCTTGATGCTTCGAACCGTGTGTGACGCAGTTGGCTGCGACGCTTCAGCGCTTCATGGGGCTTCATTTTCCCATCACTAGTTAGAACTACAGTACATTGGAGAACTGAGCCATTCTAATAACGGGAGTTAGTTTACCTGCTAAAGAAGCAGGGGGGACAGAGACCTTAGGTCTATGGACACACGACAGACGCTGACAAAACAAAATATACGTTTAGAATTATACTGGTTGTTTTGGGCAAACTAGAGCAGCTGATAGCGGCAGCCCTTACCTCCAAGCCGCACACCGGAGGCACCACGGAGGACAACATTCAGCGCACCGGGGGGCGCAGGCATGCCGCAGCTGAGCTGCACAAGATCGCTAAATTAGTATCAGTTTAAAAAAGGATAAAAAGGCAGGGATTTAGAGGCTAACGCTCACCTGCGCACCCATTACGCAGCGCGCACCCAAACCAGGAAGGAGGACGGACATCAGGAGGGGCGGAGTGAAGGAGTCAGAGAGAGAGAGAGGGAGGAAAAGAGGCTTTTTAAAGGGGCAACGCGTCGGTATAGACGAATAGAATGAGAGCATTTACGCAAGACATTTCAGGGCACACAGTGCACCCTGTCACACATCCAAATAAACACGTGTTATTTCCTCCTGCATTTTCGCGCTGTACTGATTAGACACGCTCAGTCGGGAAGCCGAGAAAGCATGTGGCTAATTACCATATGTAAACATAGATGCGTCGCTTTTACGCAATGAATCCTGTTCTTTCATCAGTTTCACTCTAATAAATAATAACTATAAAATCAAAGCAAGTCGTTGAGAGTCATTGGCCTCAAGTCCAAGTTAAGTCTCAAGTCACAAACAGCAAGTCCCAAGTCAAGTTGTAGATGTAATCAACTTTTTATATTAACAATTTCCCTCTTATTAAGTATTTTCTGTTTATACTTATACTTTATACATTAAATTGAAGATTATTTGAACACAATTGTAGATCGTTTTCTAGAGTTCAATTGTCACCATTCTGAAACACAAGAGAGTATTCCTTGCAAAAGGATGTCTAAAGCATAGACATATTATTAAAGTCATTATTTCTTCTGCTTGTGTCACTATTTCCAATAAAAAGGGTTTGCAGTCCATGTGGTAACAGGCAGTGTTTTGCTTTGTGAACAAATAACGTTTGTAAAGAAACCAAGTCCTTCGTCATCATATCTGGGAAGGAGTTTTCTTTGTCTGTCTAGAAAGCTACTGTGTACGTATTGACAAAAACTCATCTCAAACATGCAATAAATATACAAGAAGAAGTGTCAAGTGGAGCTGTCGTGCGAGTTTTCATTAGAGAACTTCAACTCCCACAATCCCTTGCTGCATCCTCGCGCTTTTTGCTTCCTGTTTAGGTGCCGCAGCTGTGAAAATGGCAGAAACAGGGAGATATAAAGGTGCAGTTAGCAAGAACAAAGATCCCTCAGGACTCCTCATCTCTGTCATAAGGTTAGTCTTTTACGTATTTTCCTGAATCGGAGCGAAATGCTTATATACAACCATGTTTATTCACAAATTTGAAGTGACAGCTAGCTTTCATGCTAGCTTCATGATTATCATGCTGCTACATCCTTCCTGCATTCGTTCTTTGTATGATTTATTTTTATGACAAAAGCGCTTGGACATTTGTTGGAGGTTATGCTTTACTGCAGTGCTGTGTGATTTGTGGGGCTCTTATTTGGAATTTTGCTGCTGCCTCAGTTATCAGTTCTATTAAGGTGAATCCATGAATTTTTTGCCTCCTAAATGCCATTCTAAGTGGGATCTAATAACTTGGAGCAAAATACCGGAATAATGAACGACTAGCTGCACTTGAGTTTTGTGAGTCTACTGACTGACACTGACTGCTGTTTGTTTCTGTGTTGATATAAAGTTGGGATGATCGGTTGAATCCTTTTGATTTTTGTCCCGTTGCAGAACCCTGTCCAGCAGCGATGATGTGCAGGACAGAGAGACGGAGAAGGGGCGACTGGAGGAGGCGTTTGAGACGTGTGACAGAGACCTGGATGAGCTCATAGTACAACACTACGCAGAACTCACCACTGCCATCAGGACGTATCAGAGCATCACTGAACGCATCACCAGCTCACGGAACAAAATCAAACAGGTGAAAACCGCGATATGTGCATGTGAGCAATTGGGTTATCCTTAGGTTCACTAGTGTTGCTTTTGTAGCTAATTTGCCCTGTAAAAAAACTGAAAGGCACAGTTATGGCAGACTAAGCAGCCATAGATTATGGAGTGTAAACTCATGGCTTGATTAGGTATTATACAAATGAAGTAGGGGTAGGCGATAATACAGTATGAACAGAGGACAATGCAGTCTGACATTTGTTTTCCACTTTTCATGTTAACTATAGTCGCCTCACACCGGATTTTTTGTTGTTAGAAATGTATCTGAAAGTCTTAATTTGAGCGTGCAGTTGCATTAACACATCTCGGCAGGTTGTCACAGCGATTAAATCATAATTTTATTTACATTGCATATCGCCTTGTCCTAAATGTACGTATACTTTTACCAAGCATCACAAGAGATTTTTCTAAATTTCTATCTAAAGACCCAAGCGACCATTTTAGTTTTCAGTCTTTCTGGGTGTACACTTTCTGGAAGTTCGCTGGCAAATCTCTAACAACACAACACTCAACGTAGCAGTGATGTCCTCTTGTGTTTTGCTTTTTTTTTGCTTTTCTATGTCCATGTGAGTTTTTAGACTTGAACTGCAATATACTGTATGAATAAAGTGTTTTTATAGTTATTATGATACATGTATGTGGTGTATTTTATTGTCTTATAAGTGTATTTCCTGTCTGCATACTACAGGTCAAAGAGAACCTTTTGTCATGCAAGATGCTGCTCCACTGCAAAAGGGATGAACTGAGAAAACTGTGGATCGAGGGAGTTGAGCACAAGCATGTCCTCCAGCTGCTCGATGAGATTGAGAGTATCAAACAGGTGCCCCAGCGACTGGAGGCTTATATGGCCAGCAAACACTACCTTCGTGCCACAGATATGTTGGTAAGTCAACAGAAAATGATACGTTCATGCCTTAAACTCTTATGTGTGGAACAAAAAAAGGTTATAAGCTAAATGTAGATTGATGGTGAATTTGAGTCCTAGGTAGGGTGAGATCTTCACATGCAGGGTTTGCATGATGTCACTGCATCTGCGCCCCAGCATCTACATCTATCTCTTCTGACTTTGAGATTTAGTTAGACAAAGTAAAATGTTTTACGTGCAGTATTAAGAATCTGTTTGACAACAACAACTAAAGATGCTGTGCATGTCTTCATACAAGATAAATAAGGACGTAAGAAACATTAAAGAAAACTCCTCAATAGATAAGGCACACGTTCATCCAAGAGTATTGTGACTTCAAAATGGCATTAGTCAAGAGACGTTTCACAAACGTATTAGTTATATCACTTTATATGCCTACACATCTGTAAATACAATCCCGCTGTTGTTCATTGTCAAATTGTTGTTGTCTTACCACACGTCACTTTATTTTATCTTATTTGTTTAATATGTTTTATGCATGCCCTTATAGCCTTATAGTTTAACGTTCTTAGCTTATTTTTATCTTAATTCTGTGTTATATGTTTTATGTCACACGTTTGCACCGAGACAAATTCCTAGTTTGTGAACCTGTTGTCAAACCATGGCAATAAACTGATTTTGATTCTGACAAAATGTCTTAAAAATAAATGTCAGAGAAAGGCTTCATATGGATTACTACCCATCTCCTAAATTTTGGTCGGTTGCATAAATGGCTATTCTTGCAGATGGATATTGAGCCACTCGGGTTGTAGTTGTTTGCTGTGGAGGAACAGTCGGACATGAGCTACTTTAAAAGCTTGCAAGGCCAAACCGACTGCGGCCTTTTTCAGCGGGGTGTTGCGCACAGCTCCAACAATGTCACACTGCTCAGATTGATTTCCCAGCATCTGTCATCCCTTTTAAAAAGCCCACGCTAGCCTTGGAATTGTCCGGTGGGTGCAACTCTCACTTGAAGCAAACATCATCCTTGTACCGCTCGGGCGTCGCTGCGGCGGCGGCGTATATGTGCTCCGTTGTTCTTTGATGCGTGTTTTTCGGCTCGGCAGGAGAGCTAAGGGATGACATGGCGGACTAAACGAACTGGCTTTTTCATCTCACCGTTGCCTTCCCTTCTCTCTTCTCTCTCTCTCTCTCTCCCCTCTGTTACTCCCACACGGCTTACTTCATACTTTGGTAATAATTAGTTTGCACGAGTGGGGTTATCCTAGGAGGTGGAAAAAGGAGAAATGATGGGGTGCCCAAAGGACCGTGAAAAGTCTTCTTTGTGGGGGAGGAATAAGTAGAACTTCACTCAACCTGCCGCGCGCTCTGTCGGTGCGGCGTGTTTTGAAAAAGACTGTTTCAAAGTTCAGAAGCAGTTGGGCGCACTGTCGAGCTCGCTTCAAATGTGTTTTACTTGATCAGCTCAGGGTGGTGTGATTGCTGCGTAAGAGGCGAAGTGTGAAGGGCATTTTGCGTTCAAATGCTGTTTGATGCTCTCTCTCGACCAGACGGTGTAGGCAACTCCTGCATGTATGATTTTGCTAACTTTGAAATACCCATGGATAATGACAACCCGGCATAATGGAGACACATAAACACCGAAAATTGTTTGGCTCTGACACCTGTTCAATAAGGAGTGTAAGGGATAATTCAGTACATGTCAACTGTTGTTTACCCCAAGAGTTACTTTACCGTTTGTTTGTTCACCCATATTTTTCATTACTTTTTCTAAAAGTTTTTGCTCTATAAGTTAAGAAGATTTACCATTTTGTTGCCATGCTGTTGCTATGCTATGACATCATTCCCTCTATGATTTATATATATATATATATATATATATACAGATACATTCTAGGGGACGTGGCCTAGCTGAGGGGCATGGAAATATGTTTTTGGAATCACAATTTTTCGCTCCGATTTCTCGTTGACTATAAACATCGGGTCCATATGGATGTTTTTCTCAGCAGATTGTCCTTTTTAGAAGCAAAACAAACCTGCACTCTTAACTTGTGTTAGGTGTGACGGTGGCACAGTTGGTAGAGCGTGTTGTCTCATGATCGGAAGGTTGGGGCTTCGAATCTCAGCTCCTGAAGATGCACACTGTCCTTGGGCAAGACACTTCACCCACCTTGCCTCCAGTGTCTGCGTTACATTGGTGTGTCAATGAGAGTTTGAATGGGTGACTGGCTCCTTGCTGTAAAGCGCTTTGGGCCTAATGAATGTAGAAAAGCCTTTATGCCCCTTTTTTCTAATATAATAACAATTTCATTACCCAAAGCAAGTCGTGTCTCATTGCATTTCATGTTTGTTGTGGAATTTTTTAAGGTTGAGTAGTATACTTCAAAAAAAGCTTCAATGTAATTTTTAAGCTAAAGAGTCTGTGGCATTATAAGGTCTTCAATAATATGGTTTATCGTGATCGTTTCCTGAATATATCAAACTTCAGATGTTATCATGACAGCCAGGCCTAACATTTGCATGATGTTGCATGAAGCTAACGTTAGCATCATGGTTAGCATTCTGTTATATAAGTTATACTACCGCTCAAAGGTTTGAAGTCCCCTAGGTCAGTTCTATAGCTTCTCAGTTTTCAGCAGTGCTAGCATAATTGCACGAGGGTTTTCTAATCATCAATTACCCTTTTAACACGATTAGCCAACACAATGTACCATTAGAACACTGGAGCGATGGTTTCTAGATATGCGCTTCTGCACACCTATGTAGGTATTTCATTAAAAATCACCCGTTTCCAGCTAGAATAGGCCTTCACAACATTAACAACTGTATTTCTGATTAATTTTAATCTTGTCCTCATTGAAAAAAGCAGTGCTTTTCTTATAAAATAAGGAAATGTTAAGTGACCCCAAACTTTAGAGCAGTAGTCTATGGATTGATCTATATTTGGTTCATTTAATCAGAATTCAACATTAAGTAGAAGCGGTGGAGTTTTTTTTGTGTGTGTGTCCTCCTCTGGCTGCTTCAAACATGACAATTTATAAGTGATTCCAGATGCCGTCTGTATGGAATTGGCAAGGAACCAGAAAATGTAATAACTTTATAATTCTGGTACATAACATAGCATGATTAATCAAAATCATACCCCTAACACTAAATCAATATGACGGTAATAATATAGAAACGGGGCTGAAAAGCGAATTACTCTCCGTGTTCCCTTGTTTCCATGCCATTTTTCTTTCTATGACCACGTTATTACGATGCTGTAAAGTATACCTCATATTGTTTTTTTTATGATGCACCTCAGTATATCAGGTGGTATGGTTTCCATTATTTATCTAATTGCAGTGATTAGCTGTGTTTAGCAGAAGCCCCCACTCTCCGTCTGTAACATCATACTGTATGTGTCACTTCCTGAGAGTCCCTGATGTGTTTATTCCTATCACGCTGTCACTCATTATTTCTGCAGTCGTATGTCAAAGAGATCTCCTGCATTTTACTCAACCCAGTACATCTACCGAGTCCTTTTCTCTTTTCAGAGTTGGTTAAGCTTTGAGTCAGTTTTGTGTCTGTCCTATCTGTCAAAACTGTCCTCAATTCATCACAACAGGGATCAGGTTTTTGCTTTTTCTGTGTGTGTGCTCTTGGTTTAGTACTCTATGGTGGTGCTTGGAAAGCCAAATATTTACATATAAATTTAAGTAGTGATTTTTTGTGACATGTTGAAGAAACTTAGTTGATTTTGGCCTTTTCTCATTGTTCACCCATTCGTTTTGTAATAGTCACCCATTAATAAGGACCGTGAGCCGAGTTTAGAGACCGTCTTCTTGCAGTTTAATGCTGCGTCATAGACAAAAGCATGCGCTAAGCTCTATTCCATTAGTATTCATGCAACAAGGCGAAACTCTCCTGTGGTGTGCTTTTTCTGACCTGTTCTCTTCTCCAAGTTCTTCTTGGTTTCTCTCTCGACTTGAAGCCAACCCACCAGAGGCGTCATATTCCTCATTACACTGACAGGCCTGGCCCTTAATGGGATTTTTGTGTCTCTAATCTGTTCCTAATAGTAATAAGATACCCGCCTCCAACGCAGAGATGCAGGGGCCGTTAAACCATTTACAGTCATACAATAACCTACAAGCACTAATTTAATATAATACAATCTGTGGAAGGTACGCACACAAGAATGCAGAACCTTGAAGCACTAGTAAGCTATTGTTTTTAGCCGTTGGAGCTTACCATACATTATTTTACACTGCAGTGATGTGATTTGGTTCTGCATAAATTTGGCCTTGGCGCTAGCCCCTAGACATGTAAATATTCTAAACAGTGTAATATGTGAGCAATTAGTGCTCATAAAAGCAAATTGCATGTAAATCAACAGGGCTATATGGCGCAATTATGATGAGAGTCCTCTTGCAATGGATATTTAAATAGTCTGTTTGAGTATGATATTCTTTCAGTCTAATTTGAATTAAATTAAATGTATGGATAAGATTATGTTAAAACTAGGGCTGCACACTACTGTATTTTGCAAAAAATAGCGTATTAGGTGATGCTGTATCCGTATCGCAAGAAGCCACAATATATCGCAACATCACAAGTCTTCATCTGCCTGATATTGACACATTTTTTGCAAACTCAGCCAAAAACAAACAATGCATTGAACTTATAAATGAGTAAAGTTCAGTTTTAGTTGAACTTTTACTAGCTCAATTTTAGCCTTGTTTTGGTCCTGTTTGGACCAATTGGACACAATTTGTTAAACTAGTCACTTACGATTTGTGTTTAATTAAACTGGAACATATCGTGTTGAAATGGTTTAGTGAAAAAATTGCAATAATATCGTTACCCGCGATATTGCACAGCCATATCGCATATTCGCAAGTTCCATGAATATCATTCATCCTTAGTTAAAACTATAATGTATAAATTAGGGCCGGGACTTTTTTCGATTAATTGCGATTAATTAATTACATGAGGTTTAGTGCGATTAAAAATATTAATCACATTTTGCTTTCCACACTTCAGTTTCCTTTTTTCCTGCAGACGCACAATTAATGGCAATATTGCACTGGTCTGTTGGACTTGGTTGAACAAAAATAAACAATATTTTGTTGCTTAAGCTTATGTATTCAGTCATTATTCAATGGTATACTAAAAATCCTTATGAAAAAACTTACTTCCCACTGTTCTCAGGTCAAATATTTATATGCGATTAATTAATTACAAAGCCTCTAATTAATTAGATGAATTTTTTTAATCGAGTCCCTGCCCTAGTATAAATCCATAGTCATGTATCCATCTACATTTAGAATCAGTATTGTACTGTTACATCAGTCTGCTACTACAGGTGTAAATTGCAACTTTTGCTATAACGTGATACAGTGCAGCTTTCTTTTTTTGTTAATGATAAATTGTGCACGGTCCCTGTATGTATACCAACCATATTTGTAGTCACCTTTTAGCAATTTCTAGTCCAATTTTAGTCCGTTCCAGTAAATACAAGTGTTTAAACTAATGAATTTGGAAGGACGGATTACATAGGGAGAAGTGTAATCAGTGTGGACAGAGCTTTTCCCTACAGCCGCCTTTTTGTAGCAATTACTGTATCCCTATATATGTTTTTATATTTGTCACAGTAGTTCCACAACACGGATGGATAAAGAGTGTATAGTTAGTTGAGTAATTAATAATACTTGATGGATGATTTCCTGTTTTGTGCAGGTGTCGGCTGTGGACTCCTTGGACGGACACTTGGTGCAGGTGGAGGGTCTGTCAGATCTGCGTCTGGAGCTCCACAGTAAGAAGCTCAACATTCACCTGGTGCTGATCGATGAGCTGCACCGCCATCTGTACATCAAGTCCACCAGCCGCCTGGGCCTCAAGAACTGGGACAAGAACTCCGCTCGAGTGCCAGGGTAATGCCCTCTGCCCACACTTTGTCTAATACATTTTTGAGCTTTTGGGTTGTATTTTGTCAGTTTCACACCTGTTTCCTATAGTCCATCTTCTCCTCCAGCTTGCCACTTCCTGAGCTCGAGCCTTGGTGCTACTACTCTGTGTTTTTAAGTCCAGACCGGATTCATTCTGATCATTTCAGCGCTCATAGCCAGCACTAAAACGCTCTTGTTTTATACGGATTACAGACTTCTTCACTCCCCATTGTGCCTGCGGAGAATGAATCCATTTGTTACGCGTTATATATTACGAATGTTCGAATTAAAAACCTGCAGTTTTCACACGGCTTTGCACTTTGACCACATGTATGAGAAGCGGATATACCCCTCATATCTAGAGTGAAAATAAAAGGCCTTATTAATGCGGATGAGACCTACTTGACCCTTTTTACTGTTTATTTCACCCCAGCTCAGAACCATAATAAACAAGTCGGATTTACTGCTGCGACGGGTTACGGCACAATCCACCTGCTTGAATCTAGATTATAAACCAGAATAATAACAAAGCAAAAAAATTAAAATAAAATAATCTTCTGCAGACGAGAGCTGTTACAAACCGGTTCTGTGATGCTCCTGGCTCTGTATACTCACCATTTGTGAATCAGAGCCAACACATTGTGGCATGTGGATAAAGACAATAAAGTCGTAAAAATATCTTTATACGTGCATTGTCCAGCTAGAAAAAAATACGTCTCGCCTCATTATATTGCAAAGGAGAGTGCGCACTGCTTTCATCAACGTATATTCCTTCATTATATGTTATTTTTCCACTCGTTAAGAATCCGAGTGCATGCAACCAATTATTTACCACACGAAAACCAATTACTGGACCAGGACAAATTAAACATTGTAAAGCTTGTGCCTTAACTTTTTTTTTTCCCCCGAACTTGGTGCCGCCGTGGGTTCAAACGACCCATGTGATTTTCTTTGCTGATGAGATGCTGTGTACTGTGCGAGTGATGTAGTATTTTAGATTTATCACCTCAGCAGTAGTATCGGAGACCAATATCTGCTTTCGTTTGCGACTTGTTTGGAAGTAATTTCAAGGATAATATGAGGTGGTGTTTAAGAACAAAATGTTTTTATTTGCACATCAGTGGAGCCTATTGCAGGTAATGCAGCAATAGGGCTTTGGACACGCACTTTTCTTCCCCCTGTTTACGGCTTAAATCGTTCAGTTTTGGTGTTTACAAGTGCGTCTATGCCCGTGGGGTACTGTAATTATGGCAATGCATTCGGGAGGTGAGGCTGGGTGATTTATTGCACAGGGTCAGACGGCGACAGGACTTGGCCTCCCAATATTAGGTCACCCTCTAACAGCTAGCCCGCCTCCTCCATACACCCCATTCACTTAGCAGGCAATGTATTGTTACCGCCCAGGCTTAACAGGCCTGGATCGCCCCCTCTGTCATCTCCAGGCTTGATAAATGACTCATTGGAAGGCAGGGGTAATCCTACCCTGAGATGTCTGACTTTGTTAACGTGTCTGAAAAAAGTGGATTCATATCTGTTTCACATTGGCGATCGCACACGGGGGGAAGGTGTATTTTGTGTCAATGCAAACTCCTTGGGTAAGACACTTCACCCAAACTTACTTGCCCCATTTGTTTTACCCAGAGTAAGTGTCTGATACATTTTTGCTTGAAAGCAGCTTCAGACTCAACTAAGAGATCAGAGAAATTTAAGTCTGTATCTGTTCATTTCCTTAAGTGCAAGTGGGGACAGCTGGAGATGACTTCAAAACCTCTTTCATTCTTGAAAAAAAGCTTTTTGAGCGACCCCGCACTTCTCTTTTAAACACATGGGCTTAATAGATTGTGGCTGTCAATTTTAATGTTTTGGTTGAAGAAATTTGTGAACGGTCCAACTAGAATTGTTCTGGAGCGGTGCCAGATTGTCCTATTCTGTATAGTCAGGCATGCAGATGTATCCAGGATAACTTCCCACCTTGCTTATGTGAATGTGTAACTGACCGGTGATGGTTTGAGAGACCAGAAACACAGAATAGCAGTCAAGTGTGGTTATTGAAACAATTCTAGGTTATTACGAATAAAAGCAAAATGATCTTTATTACTGGTTGGTTTTTCCTCATTTTTCCCCAGCTCTCTGAATAAAGACACCTCTCCAATGCCGATTTTGGACGTCAGCAGCCTGTCCACTCCACGCAAGCTTCTGGACACGTCACAGTTCAGCACACCTGGATCCACTGGTGGTAATGCCCTTACACTGCTTTTATAGCACGGGGTTCAATGTTACCCTTTATTATGGTGTTTTCTCCTGCCTCAATGCAGGGTTTTCGCGGGGCATTAAAAAGTCATTTGGGTCTATTGCGCCAACATTAAGGCCTTAAATGTCCTTAAAAAAAACGCTGAATTGGATTCAAACTGGCATTAAATCGACATGTCTTAGAAAATAATGAAATTACTCAGCTATTTCTCCTGCATACGTTTGTCAAAAATAACACACCCCAATTGCAGATTTTTGCTCAACAGTTGAAACTTGTGTACGTTTTTTTATATGAACTAAATCTTCTACATGCTATATGTCTTTTTGCAATACATCAGAAAGTGTGTCTTAGTAACAGAGCCAGGATTTGCTATTTGTATTCACCATTAGCCACTTTTCATCTCTGCCACCACAGCAGGCAACAGGCTTCATTACGCTATGGTCAACTCGTAACAGCTTCTGATCACACCAGCTAATGGTACAGACATGCGTTTACACCAATCTCTGTCTCGGTTGCGGGCGTCATAGTGTTTTTCTTCTAGGGAAAGCACAGTCGAACGCAAACAAGAAGATAATGAAAAAAGTTAATCCTGCAATAACTTGGTGTTCCCTCGTGGTGTTTCGAAGTTTTATATTAAGCCTGGCACTTTTTCCACCACCCACACTTGGCATTCGAAGATGGTTAAATTCACTGTTCCTCAGCCACGGGAGCCAAGTGACCACACACACATTTTGTTTCGCATTGTCGAGGTAGAATTGTGATCGTGTTACAGGTGTAAGAGTGATGACAAACCTCTGCACAAAAATGGTCAATGGACGATGGGATTCATGAATGATCGTATGAGGGGTTCATTGAGCTCAGTGGTTCTCCGACTTTTCACACTATGCAAGTACCACCTCCATAAAATGTTTAACCTTCAAAGTTCAGGACTAAACCTACTCCAAATAACGGGTTTGAAAATAGACTTCAATCAGGATAGTGACATTTAGACTCTAAGAATTATACTGTGCTCATATTCTGCTTGTGTGGAAATAAAACAATGCTAATAAAAAGATTTAGAAAGAAAATAGACTTTAATATGTCTATACCGAGCTTCGATAATGTCTAAGCCAGAAAAACACCATTACTAAATCATGAAATTATCTTTAATTTCCTTCTTTTTTTATTACATAAAGGACCTATACCCAATTTTTCCTTTTGGTAAGGAAACATTCTTTTTGCCCTATGAGCGTAACATAAATTATATCATGTCCACAACTATATAAAAAATTACAACAATATCAAAAATGTATATCGCGATAATGATGTGCGTTACGATATGGCCCAACCCTAGCAACTGGCTAAACGACAAAGCTAGCTGCGGGCTAGCGCCACTTTAAACAGTATTTACAGCCAAGTTTGAGTGAAAAAAAAATATTTCCATTGTGTAATTGGATGTCCCTCTCTCCCTTCCCCTTTTTTCTGTCAGTGTGGCACTAGGTGTTTTATTTATAGATTAAAGTAGTTCCCCCCCATTAAAAACTCTTTAAGGTCATAAAACTACAATTAAATACTGTTTATTATTGTTTACTTGTCGCTATGGTAAGGTTTTACTGTTTTAATATAACATGCAATACTTGGCAACACCAGCAGAGGGCGCTTGGTGCGTTTGGGATCGGTAGCTGGCGCTGTAGAAGAAGTCCTGCCAGTACGTGATATGAGTGAAACAAAGGCAGCAAGCTCCGGTGTTAAAAGTATTTGTAACTGTTTTACAGGTAAGCTGGTTGGTAAAACGCACATTAAACAGTAGTAGAGTTTCTCCTGTACCTTTTTAGAGTAAGTTAAGTTAAGCTAGGAAGTGTTTTGTATATTTTATTTGTTTAAAAACGAGTGTTAGACCAAGTAACGTTTCTAAGATGGCGGACGTTGGTCCAACGGTAACTACGGTGACCAAACAAAATACTGTTTTAATTCAGTACAAGGTTAAGTTCAAGACAATAGTGCCCAGAGATACTTGAAAAGATTGTACTATAGGCAATTTAAGTAATAAGGACATTCCAAACGAACTTTTAAGTGTTTTGTTTTTACCATAAGCACATCAGTTATGTGTGTTCAGCTACGCTACTAGTGTGTGTGTGAGTGTGTTAAGGCAAGAAAATGTACAGTCACACAGAATAGTAGGTAAACTTTCACAAGAGAAGACACAAGATAAATACAATTCATAGGTAATAAATAAGTGATTAAAAACATGATTAAAAGGTTGTTAAAAAACGGTAAAAAGGTTTTTCTTGAGTAATTGTAATATTGTAAAGTTGTTCAACTCCAGACGTTTAATAGTTTTTGGAAGAAGTCCTGCCAGTAAGTGATATGAGTGAAACAAAGGCAGCAAGCTCCGGTGTTAAAAGTATTTGTAACTGTTTTACAGCTTGTGCCGGAAAAATAAATGTGATGCACCAAGAGAGAGTTGGCCCATCTTTCGAGACGTGTAACATCAGCGTAGTATTTACTCTCACGGACAATTAATACATAAAAAAACCCAACATGCTACGACACCTGCAGTTGCGCTTATGGCCTCTAGGGGCAAGAGTTACTTAGTACTGCTTTAAAGGTCCTATATCATGCAAAATCGACTTTTTGGAGCTTTTAACCATGTTGTTATGCTATTTCCTTCTCAAAAACACCCCCAGAGTGTTTTTTGGCTTCATTCACGCAGTTCTCAGTAATCCTCCTGAATCCTGCTCTCTGAGCAGCTGTTTCGCCCTCTCCTGGTAAACGACTGACATGTTCAGTTGTGTCGTCACAGCGGAACGGAAGTGCTCGACGTCTATAATCTAATGCCTTACGGCATGATTTTCATTTGTAAAACTGCTTTTTTCATTATTTCTGTCGTAAGAAAAAAAAAAAAAGAAAAAAAAAAAAGAGGAAGTGCCTGACGCTGCGCTGCCCCTGTACCGAAAACAAACGCTCCCCCTGAGCGTCCGAACGGTCTAAACAGATGGTCATGTCATGTTGCACCGAAAGTTGTGAAGAGGGAGCTTTTTCTAACCTACTCTGGAGTCTGGACACCTGTTCTTTTTTCTTACCTCACGATAATGTCACGGAGAAAACCGCGTTTGGCTGCGAGGACTGGACTTTATTCAACCTTCCCAAAGAAGAGGCCATAGAAGTTGGACTTTCCCTCCGGGATTCAGCGACTATCAGCCACAATAGTGTTTGTCTGAGCCTGTCGCTGATGGATGCTTGGTGAACCTTGGCCAGAATCAAAGTGGATTAACTTTTATAACCAGCGCAAATCCCATAATGGAAACACCAGAGTGGTGAGTCGATCAAAATGCATGTTAGCGTGTGTGTTAGCCATTTAGCCATGAAGCTGTGTTGCACATGTTAACTCCTTATAACGGCATCATGAAGTAACTTCACTTTTTGCTGTGATATATATATTTCTACTACTGCTAAAGTTGTATGAGCGGCGAGAGGGGGCGGAGTTAACTGAATCCAAGCGTTTTGTCTTCCGGGTTGGAAAAACACCTCCAGAAAATACTTATATTTATCACAAAAATTAGTGCTCCGTAGTGGTAGAGGTACAATATATCATATAAATGCCTATACTTTACTTTGGAATGGCTTAAAATAGCATGATACAGGTCCTTTAATGGGAAGAGCAGTACTTTTTTCCCTCACAGACTTGTACTGCTTCAGTTTTGATTATGAAACAGTTGGGCATGTAATTAATAAAAAATATGGTACCTTTTAAAACAATGCAACCATTAAATAAACCATTCTTATTCATACTGTCGTTACGCAATTCACTGCTTGTTGGAGTATAATGTGACCTTCCATTCCTTTTCCTTTTGAGATTTTGTACGTGCCTGCTTTCCGTTGCACTGTAGCTCTTTCTCTGATTATAGAAACGGTAATAGCTACCGGCCGCCATGGCTCTTACACGTTGTCAGAGCATTGCATCCATCAGTGGCCTTGCTCGCCATTTTACCTAATAACATTAGAGCACCTCATTTGTTGCTGGTAATTCTCATAATTATTGCGTAAACTGCAGTTAGAATGGGGGGAAATGAGGAAATAAACCCAAAGTCCATTACCTTGCCATAAACATTAACTCTCTTAACGTGCCTTGATGGGGAATTGAGACGCCCGATCTAATGGAAATTAGACTGTCGTTGGACGTTGCTTCTCTCAATTTAGCTCCTAATGTCGCTGCGTCTTATGGAGAGACACTAGGAGGAAAGCAGGTAGCGTAATAACGCCAAATAATTAATGCTGTGCCTTGGTCTGACAGTAGAAATTCATAAGCCTATAATCGTTTACTACCCTACGTTTTTGGAAAGTTGTTTATGACCACAATTTGGAATACTGTATGTTCAAGCCTCTAGCGTGTTGGTGTCATTCTGTTGCTGATGTGGCGATTGGATTTTTTTTTTAAATTTTTTTTTAAAATGTCAGCTAAATTTGCAACAATTTCCCCATGGCTTGTGTCTATTACTTGTTTTGTATGAATAGGGATTGATTTGTTGTTTGTTTTTTTTTCTCTCATTTTAGTTCAACAAGATGGCCGTGAAATGAACCAAGGCGATCTGCCGGAAGTTGATCCAGAGGAAAACAGTCCAGAGTTCATGGGGATTCTTATCAAGGTGGGTATTTCTAAAAGCTATTAACTGTGAGTACATTGAAAATATTTTCAAAGATCTCAGTTATGGCTCAACAAACCTTGGTGCTCAAAACCAGCTTGATAACCCGAGCACAAGCAAATGAGCGTGAGGAAGCTTTTCGGATGAGGTCAATTGTTCTCACCTGGTCTTCCTTGCCCATGTTCCAAAATTTGTATCTACTGTGTGTATTTTTTATTTTAATTTTTTAAAGGCTCTGGCCAAGCTGAAGAAAATTCCCGAGACCATCAAGGCCATAATGGAGCGATTGGAGCCGGAGCTGAAACAGATCGTGAAGAGGTCCACCACTCAGATCGCTGACCACGCCTACCAGAGAGGGGAGAACCTGGCACAGCAGAGCCAGCCCAGGTACAGTGACCGGACAGGGGAGTGGAAGGCGTAAGGCGCTTTTCTACAGAGCAGGCTGAGGCAGGATGGACCTTTTCCATTATCAGATTGGAGTTGTAAAACTGTATGTCAAAAGTGCCCATTTGAATGTAATTTGTTTTTAAAATGTTTCCCCTTTAGCCCCTTTTAAAACTCAAAGCCAAATTTGAGCTTGAAGAATAGAGTATATAGTATTTCGAACAAAAAATGCCAGATTCCCTTGATGCAACTGAATTGACCTCTTTACCCCTTGAACCGAGTACATTGTTTTCCAGTTTGGCTTTACCGAAATCTAAGAGCTTCTTGAAAAAAAGTGTCAAAATAGCAACAAAAACTAGACTAAAAGGAGGATGAAAACGCTACAAAAGAGCGACATAAGAGCGATAGAAAAGCGATGAAAATGTGGCAAAAACACACTAAGTATCCCAACTTCCCTGACGACAATTTGCAAGTATATGCTATTTTATATTAAAGCAACATACAAATGAAAACAATTTTTCATTTCATTTGAACTCTTCTTGGGATCCACCGCTATAGGGTGACAGACTTTTTTTTGTAATTTCTAATGGCAACACAGTATATGAACATTTTGTGTAGTCTTTAAGGTATGCAGAGGTGGGTAGAGTTAAGAGTGTAAAAGTTTGATTCATGATTCAGCAGTGACATAAATGATGGCAAAAGAAAATAAATAATATCTTGAAAATATAACATTATTTTAAAGAATTAAGTATAAACAAAACACAAAATACATCTATTTTACGCAAAATTATGATTTTCCCTTTAAAGATGAACTCATTATTAATTAACACATACTATTTTTTGCTAACACTTTATACATTGTACCTACCAAATTTAGAACAATGTAATGTGCTCTGTAACAATGTGTATTAACTTGTACCTATAGCATTACATACACAATGGAATAATATGTATTTGCAGTTTGCAGGTACATAATGTAATAAGACCATAACCTTAACCTCTAACCCCTTATGTCTTATTACATTATGTACCTCAATTATGTTACCCTATAATTTTTACTCAAGTAAGAGTACAGTATACTTCATTTTAAAATTACTCGAGTAGAAGAAAAAAGTGCTTAAAGGGACTAGATGCTAGTTGGTCATTTTTATACTCACTACTGCCACATCAGGTCTTGCGCGTAACTGCAGTCGCTATATTAAGCTCGGGAATGACGGCACTTCGGACCCGAATTAACAACTTTGTGAGTGACGGTGCAGGATTTTAGAGGCAGTTGTGGTGAACGGGTCTGGGAACATGTAGGGGGAGGATAATGCATGATTTTAACATTTTTTAACTCCGTATAGTCCCTTTAAGTACATGTGCCTGAGTAAATGTATTTGAGTACTACCCGCCTCAGGAACATTGCGAAAACAAATGCTCGACCATCTTGATGTAGTCGGTCAGTTTACCATCATCTATGTGACACCGTGAGCAGCGGATCTGCCGAGCCAACCTGCCTCAGACCATGAAAACAGTGTGCTGTTTTAAACCCAGACAAGTCATGGTTAAGCACGTCCCCCCCCTATCCACACACAAACAATTTCACACCTGCCTTTGAGACCGGCGCACTTTAAAAGCACGTCACGTCGGCGCCCGCAGACACACCGGGCGAGAGGATAGCGGGGGAGAGATGAGAGGGAAAGAGAGAGAGGGACTAGATACAGGAGAGGAGAGCGGGAGAACGACGAGGAGCAGACCAACTCGGGGAAAAGCACAAGTCTCAGTCCACTGATCCTGAACCATTTAAGAGGAACGTCTTGTTTTCTGTCAGGGATGTTCTCTCGCTGGCCTCGTCTGCCACACCTCTCCTGTTGCTGCTGAGGCCCCAATCTCACCTCGCCTGAGTGTAATGGACCGCTTTGTAGCTCGTTCCTGTCTCGCCGCCCTTTCCCCGTGTGTGCCTAAGCGGACACTTAAGACGATACTTTTGCGAAAAACAATTGCATTTGGCAAACAATGAAAAACCTGTGTTTGTGTTCGGATCCCCACACACCTTACTCGGCCTATGTAGCTACACTTAATTTAAAGGAAGCACTGTTGCTATAGAAACCCCAACCAGTGAGCCACTACTAGGGAGCAACTGGCAGGTAATGCGCTGTATAGATATATCTTATTGCAATGCACGGTAATAGGGACTAAGTAGATATAAACTAGCCTCGAGTGTGATGTTTGTGTGATGTTCTCAATTATTATACTCTCTGTAACAACATTCTTTTATTAGAGCTTACTTTGACACTCGAGTACTGCAGACATATCAACTTTTTATCTTATTTTTTAAAAAATTTATTTAATCTTTGCCTATCTTTTAGCTTGCAGCGTTTGACGGAAACTTTTCACTCTAGTTTAACTTATTTTTTACATTCTTTACTTTTGGTCTCTTTCCCTGTGGGCTTTTTCTGCTATGGCTTTTTGCATGATTAGGTATTGGGAAATCATTTCAATTGCACCTTCAATCACATCTTGACCACCGTTGCCGCGCTCATGTGGTCCTCTGGAAAATGTACATTAACGCTCGCTCAACTGGGAAACTCGGGTCAAAACGAGCTTCCCGACTCCCGCACCTGACGGTGGAATAAGATGATTTCTTGATCTGTCGTCTAATGTGATCTTTCTAGTTTCTTTTGAGCTGTCCTCCTCGGAGAAACATAACAGTGTTTTTGCTAGTATTAATGTCGGGCATTTCTCTTGCTAACGGCAAACAAACCAAAGTTTAGCTTGTGAGATGCTATATTCAAATTGAAATGGTTATCTCCATTAAATTGTAATCGGTGATAAAAGACCGGTTTTAGTTGGTGTCATCAAAATGGCCACTTTCTGACATACAAAGCACATAAACACAAACCAGCTGGGGACAATGACGTCACATCTCGGGGAGAACAAGCTCCCCAGTTCACATGAATGCGGCATATTTTACACTGTTTTGCACTATTTTCCCCTGGTCTTTCTTCTGTGTTTGACACGTGCTTAAGCCCCTCCTCCCCATCATAACAAACATGAGCTGTCTCTCAAGGACTGTGGATGTGTAGCGTACTCTCAGGACGTCGTGGAGCCAGCTGTGGCGTGTTTTGTAATGGGGAACCCTCAGCGGATGATGTTGCCTCTTGTTGCTTTGTGAAAGAGCGATAAACTGTTGACGCCATCAGGACGTGCGGACCGCGCTTCCAGACGACTTGCATTCCGCACATTTTCCTGGCTGGGACAATTTGCGGTGCGCTGCGTTTGACCCATCCATCATTTCCAGATCTTGAGCTAGGTTTGATCAGGAGTACCTAGCCCAGCCTATGTGCTGTTTTTCGGTTGGGGCTGGATCACACAAAGGAATACCCATCCAGACACAGAGAAAACATGTGATAGTGTAACTGAAATATTTTACTTTGACGACAAATAAAGGTGTAGTTGAAAAACTGGAGTCTCACAAGGTAGCACGTTGCTTCGGGCACCCTAATTGCTAGGAACGACCCTGGTAATCTCTGTAGTCCACTTCACCTGGCAGCTCTCATGATGCTGTGCTTGATGGCTGTATTGTGTTTGTGAGTCAGTCAGGGTGAGTCGGGGACAGTGCTCGCCTCCTGCCGCTCTCCGCTGCTCATCAGTACATCCCGGTGTGAGGCAGCTTCGATCCTGCAGGGAAATGAGGAGAGAGGGCTCAGAGAACAGACGGTATGGATTAAGATGGCCCCCGCTGGGAGATAATGAGGCGGACCAAGCTGGAGGAGCAATTTTGGTGACCGACTGTAGGTTTGTTCTTGGACTATAGGGCTGCATTGTTCAATTTTCGTTTGACCAGCAGTTAAGCGACACTCGGTTTAAGGTACCAGTACTGGGAGAAGCCGGTCCCGTCCAGAACTACATAAGCCAATACACCAAATCGCCAAATCATCCATGTTGAAATTTGTATCGCTTTTTGTGCTCCAATATGTTGCTGTCAAACGTGCATAATTTTGTACTGTTACTGTGTACTTGTACTACTGGGCTGAAGCGCGCTTAAAGTGCCTAAACCGTAAGAAGAGACGGCAAGGTCAAAGTCATGCATTTGGTGACGTCCATCTGGATGCTAATAGGCCCGCATTGTTTTGTTGTCAGCTTCTCGGGGTTGGCGCTCCCTCTTCTTGCCTCAGCACATGAGTGAGCAGCAAAAAAAGGGAGAGTACTGGAACATTTCGCGTCTTTTCAAAGCCCCCTTTCGTTGGTGAACATCTTCCATTCACAGAGTTATAGCTCAGAGTGATTTGTGCCGGCTTTCCTCTCCATTAATAACGTTTACTTGCTTCTACTGCCAGTGCAACAACAGACAGCAAACCAAAATGCCCTCTAGTGAAACATCAATCCCTTTTCCACTTTTCCCCGGAAACCTTGGACTCCTCCCAAAACTTTAACTTGCACTCTAGCCATGTAATGTTTGCAATGCTTTGTGCTCTCTTGCGACAACTAAAACATTTGACAATAAGCAAGTCCATTTCACTGGGAAAGTAACAGATTCTTTCTATTAAAAAGGTGCAAAATCAGCAAAGCTTTCTACCATGTTACAGGGCTGTTCCCGCATCAAAAGCATGTATATATTTTGTGGCTTTTAGACACTTTTGAGGAATCTTTATTGTATCTAATGCTGCAACTATTCAAAGTGTCATGACGGCTCTCTTGCTTATAGTACTTAGCTTCTCATTGATCTATTTTCCACTTGAAAATCCACCGGAGTATTCCTGCTACAAAATGACAAACTAATGTTCAACAAACGACATCCATGGAGCTGGAAAATCTCCAGACTATGTGTTCGATGACATGATGGGGAGCGAGGGGAGAAGGGATGCAAACTAAGGGGAATCACTGAAAATCAAAACTGATGTAATTTTTGGTTCAGTGAAGGAGAGCAGACTGAATGTTGATTGCGTTGGGTTCAGAGGGACGATGGTTCTTGAGATGATTAAATATGTTTGTTGTATTATCCAGTTTTCGCTAAAACAACACTTTCCTTTTTTTTTCAAGTGGGTGCTTCCTGCTGCACCGTTCCACGTGTTTTTAGAACTGCGACAGTATTGGCCAATATCTGACTAAACAAGAACTGTCACATAAAAACGAAACACTACTGCTTCTGATCAGTTTACAAATTGTAACCTAGTAAAAGTCCTAAGTCGTTTATGCACAATGTAGCTTTTTTCAGCATCCAAATAACATAGTAATATATAAGCTTTAAGTGCCCACAAATCAATGCTCAAAGTTCAAGTGATTACGGTTTGATTAACCCTTACCAGCCTCCTGTGTAATGAAGTGGCCACTCAGTATGGAGGGTGCTGCAGCTCCTCTCCCCAGCGCTGCAAATGTAACCTCCGCTCGCCTCTTAACTTTGAGAGCTTTGTCCTTGTGTAGAAAGCAGTTTTGGCAAAGTCATATAAAAGCATTAGCTCTGATGAGGCAACAGCGAGTTTCCAATCCAAGGGTGTTGCTCTCGGATCAAGTGGAAGGTCACAATGTTTGGGGCTGTGTTCTCTTTTTCAGTGCGAGTCATTTCCAGCTAATGAGAGGAGTGGTTTGTTTAGGGCAGAGCAGAGCCATGTGGGTTTAAAGGCAACAAAGTGCACTTTTTAAAATGTTTCTGTCTTTCTATAAGAATTAGTTTTAGGTCATCTTATAAATAAATAAATAAATGTCTTATTTTACTCTTGTCGTCCTCCTAACGCGAGTCGCACAATCATACGGGAGGCGTATTTTCTCTGTAGTTTCTGTAGCAAATTTTCCATAAAATAATATAGTCAAAAAAAATGTGTGTGTCTTTTCCTATGTGATGCTTGACTAATTGATTTTTATAATGAACCAGTTTCACTGATTCACAAAATAATTGTACGTCCAAGCAAATTGATTTGTATTGCTGAATAAAATGGCTTACTTTTCAATCGGTCAATCAATCATTTGTTTAGTTTATTGCCTTCTCATTGCAAAAAAAGAAAAGAGGCTTTCACTGCCTCAAACCTCAACCCATGTAACTTCATCCACCTCAACCCTATGTCTGTGTGCTCCCTCTGGCTCCCTCCTCAGGCTGCTCCTGGAACTTCTGGAGCTGCTGTTTGATAAGTTCAAGGCTGTGGCCCAGGCTCACAACGTGGCTCTGTCCCACCTGCAGCAGATCGCAGCGCAGTGTCCCAGAGGCGCTCAGGAGGAGGGCATCAAACTGTACGACCAGGCTGACGTCTCCGCCAAAATACAGACTGTGCTGCAGGTAAGTGAATGGTTTTGAATATGTTCAGCTGTCATTTTATTTGCCATGCTGTTTTCAATGTAAAATATGATATTATTGGCTCAATCTCAAATCCAAAGTGCTGAGAGCTGCCTTTTCAGCGAGAGGAGGAGAAAGGGGTAGTTTCTCATGATCGCAGGCGCACATTGGCTCTGTAAACTAGTACAAAACTTGGACAATACCATGGATTTTTGGGTGGTTATTTAGACATATTTTTGGGCAGGATTGGGTGCTGGCAACCCTGTACTAGGAGGCGTGGCCCAGTCGTGACAGGAAGGAAGCTTGTTATGAAAATGACTATTTTCAGGTGGACTATAAGCATATTTGGCACTAGGAATGTCAAGATTAACCGGTTTTATGATTACCACGATTATAAAAGGACGCGGTAGGTTATCCGTAAGATATCGCTGCACGCCATAAACGGCGCGTAAACTCACCGGTAGTTGAGCAAGGCAGAAGAACGCTCTCCTCCAGTGTTGTATCCACCCAAAAACGATTGAAGTCAGCAGAGTGGGACCTCTTTAGGATCCAAAAGATGATCAAGGCGTTGTTGTTGTTGTCGATGGACGTCCGTTATGCAAACCCCGTCGTCAGAAAGTTGCAGCAAAAGGCGCCGATATCGGCTACGTCGAATATAAACAACATCTTGGAGATAATCCTTCGCTCTAAATCTCCAGGTCAAGGTAACGAACTGCATAATTCCCAAAAAGTTGTCCAAATGTTCGGAAATGGCCACAACTGGCTCAGGATGTAAACAAAAAGCTGACGTGCTCTGCTTTGTAACAGAAAGGAAAGTGAAACCGCGCTCATGTGGAAATCGGCTGTTCAAAAGAGTCTCCTTAGTCACTTTGCGTTTCATTCTCTGTTCATCAAAACATCTGATAAATAATTAAGCCGCAGCATAACTTTTGAGAACAGGAAACCTAGCCTAGCTTGTGGCCTAATAATATCAGGCCACATAATTATTTTATATAGTAAAATAATTATGGTCATTATAAAGAAGTAAAGTTGACATTGTTTTGTATTATTCAATGTCAATCTATTTATTTTAATGCAAAACAATCTTAAAACATTTAAAATTTTTAGAAACAGTGAAATGTTTACAACTATTAAAAACCTTTTTAAAGACAAAAACAAAAAATATCAGTTCTATCCTTTCATTCGGTCGATAATCATAAAATCGCAATATTTTCTTTCACAATAATTGTGACTCAAAATGTTTTAATCGTGACACCCCTATTTGGCACACACAAACAATTGATTAGTGATCATTCTCGCTTTTGAAAATCAAGCCGATAGTCCAGTAGAAGTGAAAAACCGCCACTCAAAGCAAGTAGCATGAACCTGACGTTAGCATATTCACTGTTGTTCATGTTTTCTGACCACTTTGCTCCACTCCATGTCTCTGCATCTTTGTCTTGTCAAAAATGGCCGTTCTTGGAGATGCCGTCTTGCACATTGACATCGCATACTGTTGTGGCGAATGAGTGGGCATACTGCATATCGCTAACCGTTTTCTTTGTAGAGTCATTCACATGTCTTTTTATTAATGGGTGGTGGCTGTGTTTTTTTTGGCTGAAAGCTTAAGCCACATTCATACATTTTCTTGGGTTGGTTCGCTGTTGTGCAGTAGCCTTGACTGTAGCGATGTCACCATAGCAACTCCCAAACATGCCACCATAACAACTAATATAAGAATTGTTTATTTGTAACAGGATGGACATTTAAGCTGAACACATGCACACACTTTCTTTTTTTGCCCGTTTTTCCTATCATTTTCAGTCGCAGTGAGTCTTCCCGAGTTGTGACTAGTTGAAGACCGTCGCAAAGAAATCCTGTCTCGTAGTGTGGGGGTCCACGACTGGACTTGCGTTCCAATCATGCGATGTGGACGCACAGGAGCAGCGCGGGTGATGTTACTGATCCAAAAGTGAACACACAGAATGCAATGGTCAATGACAGAGTGGAACACACGCAAAAAAATACCGTTGCTACCTTCATTTTCATTTCTCTATTATAACAGCGTCACAAACGACCAATTAATGGCCACAGCGAGCCCCACAAAGACCACGCCAAAAAGTACAACATTATATCACCGATAACAACTTTTTCCAGCTACATTTTAACTGCAAACAGAGTTTAGCGGCACTTGCTTTTTTCAGACAATTCAGCGAGCTACTTCTCTCCGGTGTCTCCTCAGTCACAGGGCTGATGTCTGTCCACCTCCTTTTCTTATTAAATTCACTTGAAATACGTCCCACTTTGTCACATTGCCTACATTTAGGTTAGATTTGAGAGAACCTTAAACAGGTTCAGGAAGACTTGTACCTGCTGTATTGAACTGTGTTCTGCCGACAGTAATCACATGATTATTTATTGACCAATCCGGACACCCACGTGTTTCTCATGCTCGCAAAGAGAGGCACATCTTTGCTGATCTGGGGTTAGTTTTTCTCCTCCAAAAAGAGCACTCAAGCAGAAGGACGGAGACGCACCGCTGTATTATAATACATCAGCATCATCAGTTTGACAGACTGGTGTAGTGTAATTATTAGGGCAGGGCGATATGGCCTAAAATCTTTATCACGATATAAAAAAGAAATATCACGATAACTATATATTTGACGATATAATTGACAACAAATTCCTTCCAAATCCCAGCCTTACGCCTAGTTGGAAGATTAATGCAAAGATATTTCATTATTTATTTATTTATTTTTTACATACTAATCTCCTCGCAAATATGATCTAGTCAAGCAGTTTACATCCTTCATTTAATTTTACTTTTTAAGCACCTGCCCCGGTGTTCTACAGTCAGTGTTTATGCTGCTCTGATGGACCTGATGGAGCGTAACATAAAGTCTATCGTGTCCACAATGATATAAACAATTCCAAGGAATATGATTAAATTATCTCGATGATTATTATTATTCGTTTATTTGATATGGACATAACAACTGCATTGGACAAACCAGATACATAGTTTTTCGTGTTATAGCAAAACTGCTAATTTTCAACACTTGTCCATAATGATAATAATATGCGATATGATTTGGCCCATCCCTAGCGGTCGCTTTCACGTTACTCTGAACCCCCAGTCGTTCTATAATCACACTAAATTCAGTTGTGTGGACCCCCAATTGTTCACAAAATCTTTTAAGAATGAAAAAAACATGTAGTCTGTCCTCCTCTTCAGTTCCACACCAACGTTGACAACCTCTAATCAAGGCTCTGACTTTCCCTACTTTTTATCTCTTTAGCTGTTGAACCATGTACTTTAGTGGCATTAGAACGCACTCTGACCAATCATCGTTTGTAGACCCTTATTTGTAATGTTAATTAGCAATCAATCAATCAGTGTTTTTGTATAGCCCAGTATCACAAAAGGAGTTGCATTACAGGGCTGATCCAAACATTAAGGTTATAAAATAGAACAGTAAATAAGACGATGTAAAGTTCAGGCAAATTAAGTATCCAGGCTAGGGATGGGACGATAACCGCTTTCAAGGCATACCGTGGTATTAAAATGCTATGGTATCACTACTGTGAAGATTCCCTGTCTGACGGTATTAAAAATGCTTGTTTAATAAGCTATTCTTGTAAAACTCCACGGCGCAGTCCCCCTCTCTCTCTCTCGGCCGTCAGCCTGTTGAACACGGCCCGTAGCAGCAGAGTAAAAAGTCACTGTCCTCCGTGAACATGAACGCTGCCGCTCAGATGAAGAAGCAGCTGTTAGCGCTTTAGCTCTGTATCTCGCGTTACGCTAACCTGTTAGCTTTGTGGTTTGGATTGTTCATCATCCAGTCCATCGTTCATCAGAGGCACTTTAGACCACACTGTTTTATGTTTTATTTTTCAGACACACTGATTTTCATTTAGCTACAAACTCCGCTCGCTGTCACTTGCCGCCAGGGCTACTACTACGTGATGCTACTACGTGATGTAAACAAACCTACGCACTACTCCACTAAAGTCTCCCCAAACAATAATCTGTTGCGTCCAGTGCTTAATTTGTAAATGAGTAGTTTCAGGAACACTTTTGGTTTGATGTGATGGATTTGGGGAACAGGCCAAAACATTTGCCGGAACACTCTCATTAAACACCATTATATCAGATCAAATCTTTGCCGGATCCGCCTAAATATTTCCCGGATCCTTTACCCTAAAAAACTGAAAATTGGGGGAATGCGTTCCCCCAAACGGGGGATCAAATTAAGCACTGGTTGCGTCGCATAGGCAGATAACATGATTATTCTTTACCCTCTAGGCGGATCAGGTCAATTATTAGACAAGCACTCAAGTTTGTTGACCGCTTGATGTAACACTTTTTGTAGCCTATACTATTAGCATTTTGTCATGTTTACTGAAAGTTCACACGCAAGTAACAGACAACTGTGAAGTGAAAGCAAAATGATACATGATTCTGTTATTTTTCCAAAAATAGAAAAGTGAAAAGTGGGGCATGCACAAGTATTCATACAGCATTTTTCTGAGTGCATTAAATTTCCTTTATAACATTCCTAATGACTGCAGAATGTTCACACCTTGCCCTAACCATTAGAGGCCACCTGTGTGTAATCTACTCTCAGTATAATTACAGCGGTTCTGTGAGGGCCTCAGAGCTATGGTCAGAGTGTATTGGTCACTAAACAACATCATGAAGGCCAAGGAGCTCACCAGAGAGGTCAGGGATAAAGCTTTAAACTTCTTATATTGGAGAAGTTTAAAGCAGCGTTAAGTTACCGTAAATCCTCTAATACTGGCCTGTATTCCATTAGCGACCGGGTCTCTTAACAGTTGCCGGGCTCGCTGCTGGCGGAGACAATTAAAAGCCAGCCTCTAATTTAGGCCAGGGCTATTATTAGAAACTGGGGTTGGGTGATAATCTAACTCTACAGGAATTTGTCTCATACTAGTGTAAACGATAACTCTCGTGCAGGAAGTAAACAAATGGGAACCCAGGCCGAGAGAGCGAACGCTGCGGAGTGGAGCTGATCCAAGCGTAACTTTGAGACAGATTTAGCCACTTTTCAAACCTTCTGTGACTGTTTTTTGGAAACAGGGCAAGCAACAAATGTTGTGTGACCCTCCAGGGTTTTAATAAAGTCACCATCGCGTCCTCAAAGCACATCCAGCAGCTCTCAGTGTGCAGGTAAATCCCATACCTCAAAATAACTCCTCTGATCGGCGCGAGCGTCTCGTCTTCTCTCGGGTCTATTTTATGATCGATCACAAACACAAAGGCTCTGTCTAAACTCGCCTTTACACCAGATTACACCAATAATAATAAAAACGAAAGTAGAGAAATCTGCACTGACATTAATGTCTATGTTCCGCTAACAGCAGCGAAACACTTCCTGTTGTTCCTACAAAATGTTCCAGCCGCTGGGAGAGTGTTTGAAATGTTAATTTATAAATTAACCTAATATTTTAGGTTTAAATGGACACAAATCAAATTTTTCTTCATTTTCCTGGTAGTCCGTTTTGCTCAAATTGAAGTAAAGGCCTGTCTCTAATTTTGGCCTGGTTCCAATAAAGGCCTGGTCCTCCATGCGCTTGAGTAAATAAAGGCCCGGGCTATATTAGAGGATTTACGGTATACAAAGATTTTCCAAGATTTGAACATCTCACGGAGCACTGTTCAATCCATCATTCGGAAATGGAAACTGCGAACTTACCAAGACACGGCCGTCCACCTAAACTAACAGACCGAACAAGGAGAGCACTGCCCCAAGATAACTCTGGAGGAGCTGCGACGTACTGCCGCTGAGCTGGGGGAATCTGTACATGTCGTACTCTACACAAATCTGGCCTTCATGGACGAGTGGCAAGAAGAAAGCCATTATTGAAAGGAAGAAATCCCGTTTGAAGTTTGCTAGAAGTCATATGGAGGACACAGCTCCCATGTGGAAGAAGGTGCTTTGGTCAGATGAGACAAAAATTTTACTTTTTGGCCCAAATGCAAAACGTTATGTATGGCACAAACCTAACACTGCTCATCGTCCTGAGTGCACCATCCCCAGTGTCAAATATGGTGGGGGGAGCATCATGCTATGAGGCTGCTGGGAGTCAGCAAGAGAATTGAGGCTAGGGCGGAGATTCACCTTCCAGCAGGACAATGACCCTAAACACAAAGCTAAATCTACAATGGAATGGTTTAAAAACAAACATATTAATGTGCTAGAATGGCCCAGTCAAGTTCTGAAAACTGCTGTTCACAAACGCTCTCCTTCTAATTTGACAGAGCTTGAGTTGTTTTGTAAAGAAGAATGGGCAAAAATGTCCGTCTCTAGATGTGCAAAGTAGAGTCATACCCCAAAAGACTTGCTGCTGTTATTGCAGCAAAAGGGGGTTCCACAAAGTATTAATTCATGCTGTATGAATACTTGTGCATAGGGCTGGGCGATATGGCCTAAAATCTATATCATGATATGAAAAAATAAATATCACGATAACGATATATTTGACGATATAATTGACAATGGACGAATTACTTCAAAATCCCCGCCTTACGCCTATTGGGAAGATTCATTCAGTGATATTTTATTCTTTTTTTTTTTCTACGGCATAATTGTCTTCCAAATATGATCTACTCAAGCAGTTTACATCCTTCATTTCATTTTACTTTTTTAGCACATGTCCCCTGTGTTCTACAGTCACCGTTTATGCTGCTCTGATGGAGCAGAGCGTAACATAAATTATATTGTGTCCACAACGATATAAAAAATTACAACGATATCAAAACATTATATCACGATAACGATATGCGATACGATATGGCCCGACCCTACTTGTGCACGCCACACTTTTCACTTTTCTATTTTTTGAAAAATAACAGAATCATGTATCATTTTGTTTTCACTTCACAGTTGCCTGTTACTTGTGTGTGAACTTTCAGTAAAACATTCAAAATAAAATCTTAACATTTAGGGTTGTAAACATGACAAAATGTGCAAAAGTTCAAGTTGTATTAGTAGTTTTGCAAGGCACTGTATAATGGCAAGGCTGCCTTTTGGAAGTTTTTGGTCAGACATCGAACAAATAGTGATTACTCACAGACGGAGAATGTTTGTTGATGCTCTAAAGTGATTAAGGTAAAAATATCTATTTGTGTAAAGTGTTATTTTGGATAATAAGTCATAATAGTACACTTTATTGATCCTTAGCAGCATGTAAAGACATAACCAATTACAAATGTACCATAAACAAACCCTCTTTGTTAAATGCGAACCCTGTTTTTACTTTTTAAATATAAAACACGCAATTTCACGGTATACCGTGATATCGCAGTATTTTTTGTCAAGGTTATCATACCGTGGAAATCTCATACCATCCCATCCCTAATCCAGGCAAACATAAAGTGAAATAAATATCAGCAGCAGGTGGTGACGAGCGGTGTAGGTGTCCCCCGTCCTTACACTCTCCGACACCATGAAGAAAAACTCAAACCCAGGGGGACAAAAGGGAAACTGCGGGGAGAACCACAGAAGGAGAGATCCACTCCCGTGGACGGACAGGCTATAGAGACCCACGGCTGATGGGAGTCCCTCAGCAGATGGGCCAAGATCGCAGACCGTCCAGTCCTTGTTGGAGCTTCAGTTCTTCTTGTCCAATCCCTGTAGGCAGGGTTGCTCCGTTCGGCGGAGTTCCTCCGTTAGAATACAATTTCAATTATAATTTAACATTTATTTGTAGAGTTGTAAAATAAGAGTGGGGATGTTTGAAGCATAGCAGGATGCTAATATAGAAAATAGCATTGTATTCCCTAAAATAATTGCACCCTCCCCAAGTTTTGCACAACTGTATTGGCGTGCACCGCAGCAACTGACATGCACGGCGCATTTAGCCTTCATTTCTCTCAGTCAACTCCTGCCAGTGCCCTGTTCCCCGGGGGCATTTGCTCTCTCCCTGTTCCTGAGATGCACGATAATGTAATCTCTTTATTACAATTCTCATTAGGTGAAACGGGCTTCTCTTATTCACTCTCGCGTGTTATTATTTCCTGACCGATTGTATCAATATAAACTCTGGTGTCCATCAACACCTCGCTTCATTTGCATTCCCCCTGTGTGTCCTTCCCGCAGATGCTCGATACCTAGTGCGAAAACCCCTCTTGCAGCTTCTCATTTCCTTCTTAATCTCATTATCTTGCTTTATTATTCATTTATTTATTTATTTATGCTTACCAATAGCTCAGTCTTTTCTGCCCTCTTGCTTTGGCCCGGCGTGTCTTTTCATCGTCACATATCAGCAGTGGGAGACATGAAATCCTTTTAGCTCCCTTAGCGTCTCTGTTAAATTTGATTGGATACTGAGCCAGCCCCTATCTGGCATCCTACGGCCCACAAAGAAACTCGGGCAGAAACCGAGTCGTCTGTGGCCAGGAATGGTTATGATCTCTGTGTTGGCCTCTTATCATCTGCCTGAGTGCATTTTTTTTTTTTATTCCCCCCATATCTACCGGTCTACTGCATTTCACACTTTTATCAAGTTGCAAAGCCGGATTCATTTTTCATGCCATGATATAAAGACATTTTCACTGTCTCAAATTCTGGATTATAATGCAAGTACCTTTTTGTACTAGACCTCCACTGTTAGTCCCAGTGATGATCACAATTTCAATGATGCAATTAGCAAATCACGTAGACTGCATGTGCAACCTTGTTAGTTGTTAATAAATGTACCCTAAAATGAAGTGTTATATCATTTTCATGTGTGGGTGTTATTTCAAATTAGAATTAAATGATCACTTTAATGGCATGTGTGTGAGGGGAAAAAAATAAATCAATGAATTTCCCTTCAGCCTCTCGGTATTTGGTGTGTACTGGAGGAACATGGAACATATTTTCCCCACTGAAAGCGGCAGAAGCAGGTTGACCTTTCCACATGACATGCTCGCAGACGGACCGAGGAGCTGACAGTTACAAGGCCACAACTGAAGAATGCACTCCATCAATGTGTGACGAAAAAGGCTCAAAGTCTCAAGTGCACAAACAAGATTCTAAAAATCGGATGCCGCGAAGTATTGATTTATCAAAGCGCTTTTCTTTTTGATCTTTTTCAAAAAACTCAGCGGAAATAATTAGTTTTTTAGCGCCTGCACCCTTAGATTAATTTATTATACATTACTTTAGCCCCGTGCTTCCTGCTACAAGTAACAAAGCAGATCCTTAAAAATGTTAAGGGATGTGAGAGGTAAACCAAACAAAAGACTCTTGGACATGTTAGAACGGGCCTTATTCATGGACATCAATCCGTACTTTACAAAGGCGGTGTCGGGAAACTGCGCCTGATTCACGAGTCACATTCTTAAGTTAGTGAAATCCTTTGCACCGGTGTTCTGAAGTTGGTGGATGCCAACTTGGAAGAGTGACGACTAATTAGCAAATGTCACCGCCTCTCTCACTATATAAGGGGACAAAAAGTGCAGTGCGCGACAGGCAACCAGAGGAGGACACGAATGGCAAAACGTGAATCCAAATCGCTGAGAAAACCATAAAAGAAAAAAAGTCATAGGCACCCCTCACTCAATTGGTGTGAATTTGCTCTCATTACAAAGTGATTAAATAGATATAACCTGTACATCATGACGGCCTTGTCTTCCTGCGGGTCAGTCCCTTAAATGGGTGCGGGGCAGTGGTGTGTGTCGTTCCGCCCGCGTAGCTCAACGAGGAGAGTGCCCGATTTGTTAACACAAGGTTGCGAGGTCAAGGCCGACGCTTGGTCCTTATCAAATAACGTTAATGCAGTGTGCATTTAGTGCTATTTATAAGCGGTGGCATGAAAAGGTTTTAGCGTTCATGACTAGGATGGATAGGGTTAGGAATGAGTACCTCACTTGCAGATAAAGTCATAGAAACCAGATTAATTTGGTTTGGACAAGTACAAGGGGACAGTGAATTGACCTTTCAGAACTCCTCCTCTCAACACAACTCTGAGGGGAGGAGCTGGACATAAAATTGGCAATTGCAATAGACCAGAGTGTTTCTTCGTACACATTCAGTGTATGCCTGATAGTCCAGAACAATTGCTTCTTCTTTATTAACATCCTTGCTTCCCTTTCTTGTTCTATAATGAGATGGAAGTCCAGTAATTGTCCAACAGAGTTCACCAGAGTTCACGGTCTAGTCACCGGTGCATTCATCATTAGGATCACTCTGCGCAAGTGTTATTTAATGTTTATTTGGCTGCGGACCTCTCTGGCTACTGATGTCCATCACCCTTTCACCTCGTCTTTGCGTCTGAGTTTGTTAATTAGTTTGCCATTTGCGCATACTCCAACAGTATAGGCTGTGTAGGGTGACGTGTTGCCTGCTACTGATGTGTGACCAGAACACAAATGGTACTTTTAATGAGTGGCTTGCATTCTGCAAACTTTAGCCTGCATCAGATTTTTTTTTTTTTGCAATGCTGATGATGGAGACTGACTATACGATAACTGTGAATTTGAAGTTTGTAACTTTGCTATACTTTTGGCATGCAACGTTTATGCCTGGGTTCCCGCCTGGACTTTTCTTGCAGAGTTGGACATTTCATCAAGTGTTATTGATTAACGGTTGACTACGGGCTTGTTCAGTGTGATTTTCATATAAACAAGACATTTACTCCCTGTGAAGATCATAATGGTATGTCATTGTTGATGACATAAACCATCATCTAAAAGTTCGATTGGTGACTAGTGCTGACAATTGATTAAAATATTAATCTTATGAATGTAACATGTTAACTCGCTGTTAACATTTTTGTCTATTCTGAATGCCCCTTTTATTTATAATTTTGATACTCTTTTCAACCTGGAAAAGTGGATAGGCTTGCTTTATGCTGTACCAGCTCAGCACACACTAGATGATTTTCATGCCCAATTCTGCGATCATTCTCGGTCGCGGTGAGTCTTAAGTCGTGGCAAGTTGAAGGCAGTCGCAAAGTGTCTTGTCTCGTAGTGTGGGAGGGTCACGACTGGATTCACCTGCGAATTGTGTATTGTGGGCAGCAAAAAGACGCGACAAAACTCCAGTTGCAGAAAATCAAACAAGTTTGATTTTAAGCCTGATTTCGGAAGCACGGGAGAAGAGTGGGTGAGGTTACAGAATGCAGTGGTCAGCGACAGAGTTCCTCCCTTTTCATTTCTGTGTCATAACAGCGGCACAAACTATCCCATGCAGATCGTGTCGAACGGCACAGCATATCACTAAAAGTTCACACAAACCACCTTTACCAGCTACATTATTTTGTAACACAGATTTTAGCCACACTTGCTGTGTTTGAAGTCTTATAGACTTGTATTGAGCTAGTTATTTCCCTCTGCTAGCCTCTCTCCGTTGTCTGCTCCGTCTCGGGGCTGATGTCCATCTCTTTTTTCGTATTAAACCAACTAGAAATAAATCCCACTTCTTCGTGTCGCCGACATTTATTTCCATTTAATAGAACTATTAACTACTTCAGGAAGACCCTGCATCACTGAACTGTGTTGTGCCGACAATGGTCATATGACACTGTTGACGAATAGGGACATGCACGTGTTACCCACGCTCACAAACAGAAGCCTATCTTTGCTGATCTGGGGTCAGTTTTTCTCCTCCAAAAATCCAGTTGTGTAGTGTGAAACCCAAAATCTTTTCTAAATTCACTAAGTCACAGACGACGTTAATCACACGATAAAAAAAAAAAAGTAATCCGTTAAAATTGATTTGCGTATTATGCGTTAATAACAAAAGACTTGACAACTTGACTATCTGCCCTTATCTCTCCGATGTAGCCATATCGTTCCATTCTCTGCCACATACTGTTTAATTGCTGTAGAATGGGATTAAGCTTTTTGCAGGTATTTTGCTATAATCTCAAATACATCTTTATCACTATTTCACACTATGCTGGTTAGAAAATGCAATGTTGATCATTACAATTCATTGACAAATCTTTGAATAAGCCCCCCCTCTTACTCCCCTTTGCTGTGTAGCTGTTTCAATAAAGATCAAAAAAAAAAAGAGGGGGAAAAGCAATCCACTCTAGAAAAATGCAGAAGAAGAGATTTTTCAAATGTTGTACTTTGAGCATATATCTCGTTTATTGCTAATGTGTGCAGAATATAAGAGGCGTACAAGTCTTATCTGTTATGATTCTTCTGTGATATCGTGCTATTCAGCTGAATCCATTTAAATTGCAATAAATCTCTGCGCTTTGTTCAAGTCAATCAACGGAACAACGTGGCTTAATGGACGTCGCCACAATATGCAAGTCCCGCAGTTACTTAAATATTCAAGGGCTCGTGTCGGCGCGTCAACACTGTGGATATGAGGGAAATGAAATGCCAGAAACCAGCCAGAGGACAATGATCTATTTTAATTAGATATGAAGCTCAGACATCACCGCGCTCCCCTCGCCCTTCGTTTTAATCAATGTGTCAGTCGTTCTGCCCCCTGATGCACTGTCATATTTACATTTTCCATAAAGAACACATCACCATTTTTTTCTGTGGCAAATTTTACTCCCCAAAGACATAATAAAGTCCTACAGCAGTCGCGTCCCCTCAATAGGAGATTTCCCTTTTGAAAATGTACGGTAAACATAAGGGCTGTATAGTGATATTTTTTCTGTGTAAATTGGATTTTTGCAAAATTTGGTGCAGCTCTTGCTAATTTTTTTATTATTTTTTTGGAGTTTACATTCGCCGACCACAATAAGAAGTTTTATCGCGACAAGTTAATGACATGGTGATCCCAAAAAACGTGTAGGACGCCTCATACATGCTGCCACAGATGGGCCGGACTCCGATGCCAACATTCAGCATTCACAATGAGTGAAATTTAACCTGCTCTCTGCCTCAACAGCGGAGACGGTCTTTTTCTTTTTTTTTATCGTGTAACTATCATAAACTTCTGGGCCCTGAAACACTTTGGAAATCAACTGTTTTCAATTGACTCCTTTTGTCAACGAAAGTGCTTTCAATAGACCGTTCCCTGCAGGTTGGAAGCAGACATCGGTGAACCCGGTGCTGCTAGTGTAGACGGAGCTGTGTCAAAACTCAAGAGATCGCTTTTGAAGTTTGAAGCATGCGATCAATAGAGCGGTGTAGACAAGACTCTTTCTTCTTCTGTGACTTGGAGTTTTACTTTGAGGTAGTAACAAGGCTCATCAATCGATATGTTTTATGACAACAGACGGGGGATTTAGGGAGGAAATGTCAAAATCTTGTATGGGAGACTTAAGTGGCTATTTTTGTAAAAATCTAAAGAAATGTTAAAAATCCACCTGAAAACAATTTCTAATAATATATTCTTATAATTATATATTTTTTTTTCACAAAAAGAGTACTTGGAATTGTGCGATGTTTCTTTCACCTCTTTTTAATCCTGCTGGAGGATGCAGCGCATCTGTTAATATGCAAAGTTCTCTTAACTTTACTTTGTGCTGTTAATGACAGCAATGTTGGAAATAAAATAATTATTTGAGTAGATTGGTTTATACCGATGAATTAAAGCATATTATTGCCCCACTAAGGAAAAATACTTAAATTAAAGCATTAAAAGCCTAATTATTTGTTGAAATTCTCTGAATTGACTGCCAATTTCTTTGCATGGTAAGTGCTCACCTGTGCCACTCTGAGGGAGGCTCTTCTCATTCGAGTCATTTTCTGGGTGTTAGGGCGTTAATAGACGAGACACAAGACGACTATGCGCTTTCCCAGAGTACGAGGGCCGACATAGGAACATGTGGTTAGAAGGGAATAAATAGGAGTGCTACGGCAAATGAAAGACAAAGCCAGACTTCAATGCTGATATTCTCTCCTTAATAAAACTTGGCACTCAGCCACAAGTTTTGGAGCAGACCCAAGTCACTCAAGTGCAGAATTGCATTGGCTGATTAGGTTTAATCTTGGCACATTTCCTCACTCGCACTCTCTCTGTCCGGTGTGAAAAGCTTTACATCTCCACATTTTTACTTTTAGTGTCTGGCGTACTTGCAAAAAAGCATTGATTTTGCAGTGCATGCCCTCACTTTCTGTCTAGTCATTTTCCCTCTGAGACTTCAGCCGACAAAACTGAGCCAACACGGATACACAAACAAAATGTTTTTCTATTTCCCAAAATGTATTCATAGGGGAATGCTAGCATGCGTTAAACTTCTTTTCTGTGAAGATTTACCACCTGCTTTTGGGAATCAGCAATCAATAAGTTATCAGCATTTTTCACAGTTGGATGGAATTTGGCGGAGTTGAGTCCCTTATTGGTTCATTCAACAATTTTTGTGCTTTTCAAGTAAATGTTGATCTTTCCATGCACTGACATAAACAAATAGGTTCCTGTGACACTACAACACACAAAAGACCTCATAGTTTAATAGAATTCAGTGGTTTATTGTCATCTTGCCGAAGTTTTTACTTGGTTTATGATTGATACTGTATATTTGCAATATTCAGATGAAACAACCTGTCTTTTTTAGATAAAGACTTAAAGTGCATATGACACATTAGACACATTTTTTGTTAAAACATACTGTAGTAACATAATAATAATTAACATTTTTCATGAGTTTGGCATTTTTTGAATTCATTGTTTCACTTCCATATTGCACACTGACAGGAAGTGACATATAGCTGGAGGTAAACAACTTTAAATCGTTGCCGTGCCAACCATGTTTTACCTATGAGAAATGAGTCACAATACTATGGAATTTTATCTTCATCTATGGTGGTTAATGTGGTCCTAGTTGGAAAATACACATGAACGCTCGCTCAACTGGGGAAAACTGCGGAAGTCGGGTCAAAATTAGCTTCCCGACTTCCGCACCTGACTCTGGAAATCAGCTGATTTCACCTTTTATCATTTATAGTAAGGATTTTTGTGTGTGTGTGAAACTCTACTTTTTTAATTTAGTGTTGGCTCCTTTGGAGTAACATATTTTGTGTGAGAAATGCCCAACATCAATGCTTGCAAAAAGAAAATGTATGTGATATTTTGTTGAATTAACCAACCAAGGTTTAGTTTTTGAGATGCTAATGACATGGATGGACAATAACTTACTCAAACTCAACAGCAATAAAACTGAACTCCTCATCACCGGCCCCAAATCTCTCCTCCCCTCTGTCCAGAACTTTACCCTCCTCATCGACGGTCACAATGTCACCCCCTCCCCCTCTGTACACAACCTCGGCATCATAATGGACCCCACCCTCTCATACCAAACACACATCAATAACATCACTAAAACATCCTTCTTCCACCTCCGCAACATTGCCCGCCTCCGCCCCTCCCTTACCCAGTCTACAGCTGAAATCCTCATCCACGCTTTCATCACTTCCAGACTCGACTACTGCAATAGCCTCCTCTACGGACTTCCCACCACTCATCTCCAAAAACTGCAATACATCCAGAACTCTGCTGCCCGCCTCCTCACCCACACCCGGTCCAGAGAACACAACACCCCCGTCCTCCAACAGCTCCACTGGCTCCCCTTTCAATATCGCATTCAATACAAGCTCCTCCTCCTCACCTACAAGTCCCTCCATAACCTGGCCCCGCCCTACCTCACCGAGCTCTTGCAACAACACCAACCCATCCGCCACCTCCGCTCAGCCGGCACCAACCGCATCATCCACACTAACCGCCGGACCTTGGGGACCGAGCCTTTGCCATCGCCGCCCCCACCCTCTGGAACTCACTCCCACTGCCCATTAGAAACTCTGACTCACTACCAACCTTCAAATCAGTACTCAAAACCCACATGTTCAAACTAGCTTTTCTTTAAACGCCTTTTTTGTTTTGTTTATTCCCCATGTAAAGCGTCTTTGAGTGTCCAAAAAAGCGCTATACAAGTTCGATGTATTATTATTCAATCATGAACCTAACAGCAAGCCAATGAAGATTATGGAGGATCGGTGTGATGTGTTCAGATTCACGCACACTCATCAGGGTGAATATTCATGAATCCAAACCAACTGGGGGCAATGACTACACGTCTCAAGAAAATGAGTTCCCCAGTCCACATGAATGCAGCATATGTCATTAACTTTAGAATTTAAATAAAATATTCGATGGTTGTAGATTATTACTTACAACTTATTACTTACTGTGCTAAGCACTTAAACATTATACAGTGCCTTGCGAAAGTACTAATACACCTTGAACTTTTGCACATTTTGTCATGTTTACCACCCTAAACGTAAAGATTTTATTTAGAATTTTTTTTGACAGGGCTTGAGTTGTTTTGTAAAGAGGAATGAGCTAGGAATGTCAGTCTCTAGATGTGCAAACCGTGTAGTCATTCCTTTTGCACATTTTGTCATGTTTTACAACCCTAAACGTAAAGATTTTATTTAGAATTTTTTACTGAACGTTCACGCACAAGTAACAGACAACTGTGAAGTGAAAGCAAAATGATACATGATTCTGTTATTTTTCAAATAATAGAAAAGTGAAAAGTGGGGCGTGCATAAGTATTCATACAGCATTTTTCCGAGTGCATTAAATTGCCTTTATAACATTCCTAATGACTGCAGAATGTTCACACTTTGCCCTAACCATTAAATAGAGGCCACCTGTGTGTAATCTACTCTCAGTATAATTACAGCGGTTCTGTGAGGGCCTCAGAGCTATGGTCAGAGTGTATTGGTCAGTAAACAACATCATGAAGGCCAAGGAGCTCACCAGAGAGATCAGGGATAAAGTTATGGAGAAGTTTAAAGCAGCGTTAAGTTATACAAAGATTTCCCAAAATTTGAACATCTCACGGAGCACTGTTCAATCCATCATTCAGAAATGGAAAGAGTACAGCACCACTGCGAACTTACCAAGACACGGCCGTCCACCTAAACTAACAGACCGAACAAGGAGATCACTGGTCAGAAATGCAACCAAGTGCCCCAAGATAACGACGTACTACCGCTGAGCTGGGGGAATCTGTTCATGTGACCACTATAAGTCGTACTCTAAACAAATCTGGCCTTCATGGACGAGTGGCAAGAAGAAAGCCATTATTGAAAAGAGGCCATAAGAAATCCCGTTTGAAGTTTGCTAGAAGTCATATGGAGGACACAGCTACCATGTGGAAGAAGGTGCTTTGGTCATGTGAGACAAAAATTAAACTTTTTGGCCCAAATGCAAAACATTATGTATGGAGCAAACCTAACACTGCTCATCATCCTGAGTGCACCATCCCCAGTGTCAAATATGGTGGGGGGGAGCATCATGCTATGGGGCTGCTTTTCCTCAGCGGGGACTGGGAAGATTGTAAGAATAGTTGGGAAGATGGATGGAGCCAAATATGGAGACATTTTGGAGGAAAACCTGCTGGAGTCAGCAAGAGAATTGAGGCTGGGGCGGAGATTCACCTTCCAGCAGGACAATGCCCCTAAACACAAAGCTAAATCTACAATGGAATGGTTTAACAAACAAACATATTAATGTGTTAGAATGGCCCAGTCAAAGTCCTGACCTGAATCTGTGGAAAGACCTGAAAACTGCTGTTCACAAACGCTCTCCTTCTAATTTGACAGAGCCTGAGTTGTTTTGTAAAGAGGAATGGGCTAAAATGTCAGTCTCTAGATGTGCAAATCTTATAGTCATTCCCCAAAAGACTTGCTGCTGCTATTGCAGCAAAAGGGGGTTCCACAAAGTATTAATTCATGCTGTATGAATACTTATGCACGCCCCACACGCCCCACACCTTGAACAAAGGTTCAAGGTGTATTAGTTCTTTCGCAAGGCACTGTAGATGTGTGTGCTGCTGAACTTGGCATCTGTGATAAAAATCAAACTTGTTTATTCAGGCGCCTATTATATTGTAACAGTGCATTTGTCCGGAGATTATTGTTAAAGGTCCTATATCATGCAAAATCGACTTTTTGGAGCTTTTAACCATGTTGTTATGCTATTTCCTTATCAAAAACACCCCCAGAGTGGTTTTTGGATTCATTCACGCAGTTCTCAGTAATCCTCCTGAATCCTTAACTTTTATAACCAGCGCAAGTCCCATACTGGAATGGTGAGTCGCTCAAAATGCATGTTAGCGTGTGTGTTAGCCATTTAGCCAAGAAGCTGTGTTGCACATGTTAACTCCTTATAACAGCATCATGAAGTAACTTCACTTTTTGCTGTGATATATTTCTACTACTGCTAAAGTTGTATGAGCGGCGAGAGGGGGCGGAGTTAACTGAATCCAAGCGTTTTGTCTTCCGGGTTGGAAAAATACCTCCAGAAAATACTAATATTTATCACAAAAATTAGTGCTCCGTAGTGGTAGAGGTACAATATATCATATAAAGGCCTATACTTTACTTTGGAATGGGTTAAAATAGCATGATACAGGTCCTTTAATGCTACTATGTTTGCAGATGATTTCAAAGTCACAAAATAAACTTTGTTCTGAAGAGGTACAGTTTTACGTCTTTTATTTTAAGGTCTACAAAGTGAGTGAGCCCGAAAACGCGTCAGATTACAGAAAATATTCATATGAAAGGAGCGATGGAGGACAAAGATGTCACTATAGCCTCTGTATATCATTCTTATTCTAAACAAAGAATGGACTTTTGACACTTATTCGGCTTATGTTGCCATGCTGTTGCTATGCTATGACATAATTTGCATTCCCTCTATTAAAAACTGGCTGTGGGAAAGCAGACACCATTTTGAGCTCTTTATTGAGCCGCTAAATCAGCCTTTGGCACATGCATTCTTTCTGTTTTCTCCTTTGCAGTGTTTCTCTAATAGGCCTTGTTTATTTTTCTTCCCATAATCCTTTGCAACACCTTTATCTCTTCTCGTTTTCTGCTCTATTTGTTGGTTCTACGGTTTTCTTACCGCTCCTTCTATCTCCCTCCCTGTCCAACCCTGCCAAGTTAATTGCCTTCAAAGTTCACTCTGTCTCTGGGCTAATGCAATTTAAGTAGGGTCGCAGCCCCTTCATCAGCCCGGCGCTGGCATTTCATTAAGTCGACTCGGGTGTTCGTTTGCAAGCAATCTGGGGCTGTTCTCTCCATCAGCTTATCATTAGTAATTAATACAGGGATTGGATTAGGAGCAGCATAGTGCTAGTGGCTACTGCACAACTAGCTTGACCAGTGGCTTGTGGTTGTTAGAAATGATTTTCTGGGCTTCTGCAGATTGAAAGGCCTAAAATTATATTTTGATAATGTTACTCTGATATGAGCTCATAAAATAGTCTACAAATGCCATTCTAACATAACCTACGGCAAACCAGAATGCTATGACCTAAATAACTCATGAAACCTCAATTTGTCCACGTTACTACACAAACATAGGGTCAAAATTTGAACCGCAAGATTGATGCTGCATTAAAAACAGAAGTAGAAGAATAAAGACGAGCTGGCTCTCCTTAAAATTGCAGCTTAAAACCATTCTTGTATACATCAGCAATGGTATTTTGCGTTTAAAATTTGAAATGTTAGCATAGTCAAAAGAAACAGGATTATTCCAAAAGGCGTGGATGATGCTAAAGTACTTTTCCAGGTAAGTTTTTGATTAGGGAAAGAAAATGTATAGTAGGAAAATCAAACTTACAGTTCATTGTTCATTATCTGGACATCCTGGATGACCAGGTTATTCCATCAATGGATTCCTTCTTCCCCGAGGGCACAGCTATAATATAGCTGTGCATCGTAATCTTGGAATATTATTCCAAGATTACGATGCAAGGATTCATCAAGCTCGCATGAGATGTCATTTTCACACATGGATTGTCACCCCAGAGTCCAGATCTTAACCCCATTGGAAAGCTTTTGGATGTGCTGGAGAAGGCTTTGCGCAGTGGGCACAATCTCCCATCATCAATACAAGATCTTGGTGAAAAATGAATGCAACACTGAATCTTTAGACATTGCAGAAGCTCACTGAAACAATGCCATGGTGCTGTATTTAAAAGGCGAAACAAACAACCAAATGGAGCGTGTGATCATTTTTTTGTGTGGCTGATTTTTGTTTGGTCAGGCAGTGTAGCTTTTCAAGCATTCATACATTTCAACTTGAATGTGGCCAACTTCTCACCGTTTGTACACTCAAACCACCTCAAATTGGCCTCGTTCGTGTGCTCATTTATGTTCCACTAAAATCCATGCGCCGTGAACCCGCCAAACCATTTTACACAGATTACGTGGCTCTCACACAATCGATTGGACATTTGCAAGTACCTGTGCTTCTGTGATGGTGGATTAGCATTGACGCTAGCACGCGCCGGCTTCCCCATGCGTGTCCGGGGCTTTCTCCTTAAGCGTTAATTGCGTCGTTATGGTTGAGATGGATCTCCGTCTGTTCGGCCATTACTCGCGTCCCATTCTGGCCCATTCCACAGCGCAAATTAGACGCACATGCGTTAAATGGATTCTGCTAAATTATGCGGCTATTGGAGATGGGAGGTTATTTTTGAACAGGCAGTAGGTTCGGAAAGTTTCCAGGCCTATTTTTACACTTATATTTTATTACGTAAAATTTTAAAGGCTTGGACAAAATAAATGGAAATATGGAATACTCAAAACAATTAGAACCATTTGCGCACTGGAATGCTGAAATAGAAATTATGAGTGGGGTTGGAGTACTTTTTCTAAAACCACAGACTAGCAGACGACTGGGAGAAAAAAAAAGGAGCCGTACCGAAGTAGATGAGGCTCGAAGATACAGAAATTTAACGTCACCAGCTTGTGAAAAATGAAAAGCAATGAAGGCGAGAATGATGGAGTGGACCAAGTTAACTTTGTCTGGCCACCGTCTCGATGTACTTGTCCGGCTATTGTTAGAAGTTGATAAGATTTTTATGAACCGTGATAGGACATTGATGGATTTCCCCATTGATCATACGGACAGATTGGGGAAATGGAGATGAGATTGTATTTCATACAGTAAAAAAGACATTATAGGCTCATATTTTCATACTTCCACAGTGTTGCAAAACATTTAGTTACAATTGAAAAATAAAGAGTTTGACGTTTTTTCTTTTGGAACTGGTTGTATCTGAAAATATACCATTTGTTTGTGACACAGCGTTGAAACACATTCTCTGTATTCACAAAGCAGTAGAAATTCTCTATTTATTTGACTATGGTGTAATTAATACCCGTTCCTTTCTTTTAGTTCCAAGAGTGAAGAAGTCTTGACCTGCTTTTATCCTGCTTATTTGAATACAAAAATTGCAATAATATATTAGACTGATTCTACACAGTCACAAGAGAACGCAAGTCCACAAAACACTTGAAAACACTCAATCAGAGGTTAACAGCTGCAGATTTATAATTAAAAAGCAATACAGGTATAATTTGGGCATAACACTCCCAAGAAATAAAACTTGAAGCAATATCAAAACTGGGAAATAAAATGCTTTAAAGTTTGCAAAGGGCTTCCATTAGCAGTATCGCGTTGTGAAGTCAAACCAGCAGGAGAGGGTCTTGGCTTTTTTACTTACTTTCCTCAATGTAGTCCAAAGTTCAACTCAATCTCACAATAATTTTTAATGTCCTTGTATGTCATGCTCCCAGGTGCTGCTAATGGAGTACCTGGATGTGAAGAACAGCCGCAGCACCACAGAGACCTCTGCCCAGCTCTCCTACGCCAGCACCGGGAGTGAGTTTGCCGCCTTTTTCGCAAAGAAGAAACCACAGCGGGCCAAGCAGTCTCTTTTCAAGTAAGAAAGTCCGGTGATTATATTTTTTAGGTAGTGGGCTTGTGCTTGAAATAGTCTGTTTTATTGCTCGTGTTTGCAAAATATGAATGAATTAGTTATACATTTTAAATTTCTATTGCAATGTTTAGCACTCTTGCCTCACCGTAAACAGGTAAAAAGGTTTTATCCCGAGGCAGATGGGATGTCTGGAGTTTGCCTGTTCTCACTCAGTGTGGTTACATGACGAATGGAAAGTTGAATATCTCACCTATTTGGACTAAGAATGGTTATTGAATGTATAGTTTATTACACAATTCTCATCAATAGAAAACCATAGCATATTGTAGCCATCGTATCATGTTACGTTAGCCTTTGCCTAGCTGCTAACTGCTAACCACAGGTGCTGATAAGTATCTGACCATGAGTGTGCAGTCACCGCTCCTCCGCTGCTCCCAAAGGACATTCGGATCCGTGACTGTAAACTGGACCAAGACTGGTTTGACAGGTTTTACTCGAATATTTAACTTTGTCGGATTAAACTTTACATGTAGAAGTACTGACTGTGTCTGCGTAGGTTTTCTCCTGCTTCTAATGAACCTCATCTGGGGTTAGGACTCCCTTGAAAAGACGAGGGTCAATTTCACAAATTGGAGTCTCAGTCTGACTATTGCTGTTCAATGGTCTTTACTATGCCAAGCTCATTCTCTCTTTTGCAGGTTTGAATCCTCTTCCCATGCCATCAGTATGAGCGCCTACCTGAGAGAGCAACGACGAGAGCTTTACAGCAAGAGTGGCGAGTTACAAGGTGAGCTGCAGAGAAGCCTTGGCTTCCCCTAAGGTGAAAATTGCTGATAGCCTAGTGAGAGAATGGCTGGCTGTGGATAAGTGGAGACAGACCAAAAGGTAACATAAGTATTGAAAAGGACTGCAGAAGTGAGGCACAAGGCACAATATTTGACCAACATGGAGGGAAAAGTGTGATTCATTTACACATTTTTGCAAAGAACATGTGCTGTTGTGGTAAGAAAGGAAAATATTAATGGTCAAATAGATACAGATGGCTTTGCGTCATAGAAGGGGGCGTGGCCTCGCCAAGGGGGAAAACGGAATGTTTTCTGGCAAAATATAAACTTATTTCTCACATATAAATATAGTCTAAATCGGGTCCATGTGGATGTTTATTCACAGCAGATTGTTCAGTAGAAACAAAAAAAAACGGCAGTTGTAGCTAGCACTATTTAGCATTAGCATTAACTCAATGCTATTATGTTAGCATTCTCCGTTATTTATGTATTTATGGGCTGTTGAATCACTTTGCTTCTCTCCATGTCTTTGTACCTTTATTTAGTAGAAAACGATATCAATAATTCAGCATTTGTTAAAGTAGTTTTTGAATAATTAGAGAAAGTTTAAATTTTTCCCCAAATTGTTTTTCCCCTTAACTGTTTTCAAACATGACCATATTCCGGAGATGCCGTCTGTATCTATAGGAACAATGTGAAACAATGTGAAGCGCTAACAACTTAATATGTACGTAAAGAATTAGTAGAAAAGACGATCAAACTTAGAATTTACTGTTAGAAGTCCAGCTAATCCACCGCTGCAGCCTCAAAACAAATCCACACGGTCCAAATAGCGATCGATAGTTTTCCTCTTTGAAGGTAAACTTTTTATCTCCATGCGTGTGTCCTGTTTCTCTGGCTGTTCTGTGCGCGTTTTTATTTTGCCCAGGTCCTCTCCTCTTGTTGCCGCATGTGCCATCCTGTGCTTATTGTTTGTTTGGGCCGAGTGATCCCTGGGATTGACCTGGCAGGCGCTGCAGAATTGCGCCGTCCATATTTTTTTCCAGAATGCGACAGGACTGGCCAATTCTCCTGTCGATTAAAACGCACCACACGGTTATCGTGATCGACCTTTATTAAAATCACGATTAATTGGCCAGCCCTATGACAGACAATCACCAACTCCAAATAAACAAATAAGAAGAGCACATGGAGATATTGTTAATTTGCTGAAGCTGTGCTGGACAGAAGTCCACTCTTCAGAGAAAACCTGGAGAAATTATCATTAAATCAGCAGCAGCTCAGTCCGCTCCCTATGCGCGCTGGTTTAATGCGCCTCAATATAACAGCATTTATCATGAAATCATCAACTTTACGGACATAAACTAAACTCCGTAAACGGAGTCTTCTCTTTCCAAGCATTTGCCCAGTTTTTATTTCACAACAATCGGCCTCATATTTTCGGTTTTACAGATTAATTTAGGATGCATAATGAAGAGAAAAAGGCTACAAAACAGTGTGAAGTTACGGCGCAGGGTTATGGCACAATGTCGGCCTTTTTCACACAATCTTTCCTCTGATCAGATCCTCTGTTCAAAAGCAACAAAAACCCACGGAATTCTGGCTACAGTTTAGTCTTTAGACTCATCTGGAGCCTGTGTTTCCTCCTCACTGCTCATTGCACTGAGCAGTGAGGAGGAAAGCAGGGGCAGAGCTGACAGGGGCAGCAGAGGGACTGGGGCCCTACAGGGAAACACACAGGATTTTTACAGTACATAAAAAAGCAATAAATAAATGGATTAAATAATTAAAGTAGGCTAATTGCAGCTATGGAAATCAGTGTTGCATTTCTTAAATTTTTTCTTTAGGAAAGTGATCACAATGTAGACAGTTCTGTATTCATAAGGCTAATTTAAACTAGGGATGTACCGATCCGGGCATTTTGAGAGTATCGGATTGGATCGGATTTGATGACTAGACGGGTCCGATCATGGATCTGCAGCGGCTCCAGCCTATCGGTTTACCGCACAGCAGCGCTTCTAGGTTTATCGTAGCACAGTGGTAAACCTGCAGACTGGAGCCTGCAGATCCAGGACCACAGAACATCCACATCACACAGGAGGATATATAAACACCTGCTTCTGAAAAACATTCTAATTTAAAATGTAAAGCTAAAGCCAAAACCTCTTGCATGTTTATAAAAAAAGGTACAAAGCTGGCCCAATACCTAACCAACATGGAGGATTATCTTTCTTTCAAATGTTACTTTTTTTCTCGTTAAAATGAATGTCACAGAATTAGGGTCTTTATTGTGTCAGGAACAAAATAATTTGATAATTTGTTTCTGAAAAGCATTGCATAAATGTTGTTTTAAAACCGCATTAAACAAAGCTCTTAAGGCAGGTTAAAATCTCTAAAATGTCATTAGTGATTTAATTTACAGTGCAATCCCTGCCAAGTTTAGGTTTACAAGGCCCACAGAAGATCAGTGTGTGGTTCTGACAGGAGGGGGCATGGCATCACGATTGTGGCTCTCTATTGTGATGTTGCTGATCCATATCGTCCATCGGAACAACCCTAGTACAAATTTGGTTTTACACCTAATGATCTGCATAAAAGAAAACAAAATGGAAGAGGTGTGACGATGGGTACGGCAGTGGCAAGGGTTGGAGAGCAGTGTCAAGAAGGAATGACAAGCTAAACGTATTAAGGATTGCAAGGCTGGGAACAGATTTGACACTGTACCTGACCAACATGGCAGAGTGTGACTCGCAAAGGATAAAATGACACAGAAAGGTGCGACAACAGGTGCCGCAGCAGGTCAAGAATAGAGAAATACTGTGTCGTGTGAAGAGGGGGAAAAAACTGCAATGGAAAAAAAAAAAGATAGACAAGTTGGCAAGAGCAGGGTGACTTTGCGGAGTCCGCCTACAGGGAGAGGCCTTGAGAAGTAGCACTCACAGTCAGACCCTGGAGAGCGTTAGCTGTACCATCGTTCCTTTGTCTGCGTCTCGAGCCCGCGACCTTCAGGTTTCAATCAACATGTCCGCCAGCGCTATCTGTCTGACGCTTTTCTCTTTCTGTTTGCAATTGAGTCTTCAAAGAGAGCTACAGTCATGTATGGAGTGGAAAAGAAGAAAATCCTCAAACGTCCTTCAGCTGTTAATTATTTTTGGGTTGATTTTGTAGTGTAGTGTGATAAAATAATAATAATAATAATAATTTTGCCTCTCAAAGAGCCAATAAATAAATATACATATATTCTCCCATACCAAGAAAATAGTAAAACACAAAACTACATAATTTCTTTTTACATTTTTATTAGGGCCGGGACTTTAACGCGTTAATTTAGATTAATTAATTACACAAAAATAACGCGTTACATTTTTTTGACGCATTTTAATCGCACATGTTTTTACAACGCGGAACGTTTCTCACTGGATGAGTTTAGGCGGACCGATTATACTGGAGCACCAACTTGTAGCACAGTCAACATATAATTTATGTTTAACATTATTTTTATTGTAAACGCAATCCGGTGTGTACTTTTTGTTATTTACGTGCCCAGCTGAGGCAGGCGCGCTCATTGTATTTCTTCACGCATCTGTGCGCGCGCCCTCGCTCCAGTCACACGACACGGACTATTCCTCACATGGACTAAAGCCCGGGTTTGAAGCGGGTACACGACTCTGAAAGACTTGGAGTTTCTGGATACTGCTCAACAGGACCGGTGAGAGTTTTCCATTACGTTTGTTTTCGGGTTGCGTAGTGTGCTTGGACGGGCGCGCGCTTCAGCTGCGACCTCGCAAGAACCAAATTTGCCCCAAAGGCACCATTTGTAGTTGAACATTTCAGCAGATTATGCAGCATTATATTTATAGGTGGTCAGTAACAAAGTCAATTTACCTTACATAAGTAGTTTTGGAGGATGTGCTACTGTGAGACTTGAGTAGTAATTTAGTTGATAACTTAATACTTTTACTCCACTACATTTGAAAGATAAATATAATACTTTAACTACTTTGAAAAAGGTTCATACTGTCCTCTTAGATTAAACTATTAGTGATTGTTCTTTTAGTAAGACAGAAGGTTTGTTTACCTGCTTTACTAGTTTCGATCACTTCCTGTAATCTTCCTCGGAAGCGTCGCCTGGTGGTGGAGGAGCTTACTGTATTTTCCGGACTATAAGAATCACACTAGTCAAACATTGCCTAATGAAGAAAAAAACAACAGGCTGAATAGGCGTACGGTTTGCCAACGTAACACATTGATGGTTAATAACATGAAGCATTAACAATGAACTAAATGGGAGTCTGGTATGTTAACATCAATAAACAGTTCAGATAACTATAGCACAAAGAACATGCCAAACTCTCGATCTCACTCCAAATCAATCGCCATGGCAACTACCTGGGCACGGAGATGTAACTGCACCGTTGACAAGCCTCTCCCAACAGCATGTTTTCAAGCTCTCATTTGCAAACTAGTTCCTCTAGCTGTGGCCATCTAGCTTTTAGCCCGTGATTAACTTGTTTTGTTTACTTCATTGCAGTAACCTCCGCTCTCTCGCTCACTCCAAACTTTCTTTCTGCTGCTTGATTAGCCTACAGTGCCCTCTAGTGGCATGTGAAAGTATATATTTGAATTAAAAAAGCAAAAAACACATATTAGTCGTTCCGGATATAAGACAAATTATGAAAAAAAGTGTGATTTATAGTCCCGAAAATACGGTACATGGATTATCTAGTCAGTAGGGAGAGCTTACTCTCCCTACTGACTGGCGCCTTCTCCAGGACGGCATCCCAGGTGTGGGATAAAGTGTACGCTCTATCGTCCTGGTTCATAGATGTTGGTGCATGTTTCCTGATCTCGATGGCTCTTCTGATCAAGTGGTGATACTTGTTGTTTTTGGCACGGATGACCCTGCCATTGTCCCTACTCGTGATCTGTTTTCCCTTTTACAATGATCTGATATGGCTGATTTGAGATTTCCTTGCAGTGCTTTTATGGCTTTTATGGTTTGTCTATTGGCTGTCTCCTTTTCACATTCCTTCTGGTCTTCTTTCTTGCTTGTGCTGAATGGTCTCCCCGTCTGCCCCACATTATGCTTTATGGCATGATAGGCATGGTATTTCGTATATGACATCGTATTGCCGGTCTTGGTGGATGATGTCTTTGGGTCTGACTAATAACTGTCTTGTGAGTTTTGTGTGTGGTTTGACTGGAGTGTTTATGTTGTGTTTCCCCATGGCCCACGCTATGCGCTCTGTGACCCCCCTGATGTATGGTAAAGTGACTAATGCAGTTTTGTGGTCTTTGTTTCCTCCTCCTCCACTTCTTCTTCTTCTTTGTATCCATCATGTTGCCGTACAAAGGGTGAATTCGGAAGCAATTTTCACGTTTTTTGAAGCTGCAAACATTTTCAACTGATATTTTTACAGCAAATACTTAATCAAGTAATTTCACTCAAAGGTGCATTATGTAACCTTTTATGCTATTTGTGCATATTTGACGCCATACTAACCACTCATACAGGCGCCGGGTCAGTTCAAGGGCAAATACGCACAAATATCAACTCGTTTGAGTAAAAAGTGCCATATCGCACCATGTTGTTCTCTCATCAAAAATCTGAAACTGGGTTTTAAGCCATTAGCACATCTTTCAGTAATCTTTGAACCCTCTCCAGTGGCTATTCTTGGCACCTCAACGACAACTCCCAAACGGCTCCCCCTCCTGATGTCCTACGTATCCAGGACATTTTTTTTCCCCCCATTCTCCATCTCTTGCTTATTTTAATCCTCTCATCGTGATGTGAAAACACTCGCTATAGCTTCACTACAGCCATTTGCGCCAAACAGTGTGTTTTATTCAGTGGTGGAAAGTTACAAAGTAAAAAGTACAAATTATAGGTAATTTTACTCTACTTAAGTTGATTTTATGATTAATACTTTTTACTTTTGCTTAACTACATGAAGTGCCTGTATCTGTACTTTCTACTCCACTTCATTTTTAAATAGTGTTAAAAGTATTTTATTTTCACGGTGACCTCTCTACGATAAACTGGTTTAGACTTGGTTTAGTGGTTTACTCCTTTTAGCCCTTGTTTAGATCAGGTTTAGTCCGGGTTTAGACCTGAGTTAGTTCCTGTTTTTGACTTGTGTTAGTGGTTCACCCGTTTAGACCTGGTTTGATTCAAATGATTAAAAAAATCCTACACATTAAAGTCTTAAATACTTTTTATGTCTTTACTTGTACACTTTACAATGCATACTTTTATACTAAAGTAAAAATTTGATCAGATACTTTTACTTTCATTTCAGTTCAAGTGCATTTCTGGTCCTATATCTGCACTTTTACTTCATTAAGAATATTGAGTACTTCTTCCACCACTGGTTTTATTTCTTCTCTTCATTTAATGGGGTCAAGAGGAGGGAGTAGTGGGAGGATATTACCAAATACCAGGACAAAGTATAGTACCCTCTGAAAGTCAAAATTTGACTGAGCAACTTTTATTCATATTGGAGTAATATTTGACCAGCAGTATCTGTACTCAAGTATTGAAACCCACTACTTAAATAACCACTGATTCATGTTGTTACCCCACAAATCTGAAAGTCAGCAGTTCAACCGTAGCTGCAACCACGGCACCCCCCCATTGTGTCCTTAGGCAAGTTACATCAGCCACCTGCTTATGTCCATTGGACCAGTCTTTGAATAGGTCTGTGGTGTTTAAGGACTCCAATAGTCGTTGCACATTGCTGCATATTTTTTTTATATTTCAAACTTGCATAGTATTTCTGTTAAATTCCCCCCAAAGAAAGCATGGATCATTCATGATAACGGGAAACCCCAACAGTTTTTTTTATTTTGTATTTTTTTAAATAACACCACACTTTTTGTTCTCTCCCTTTCCCATCTGTCAGAGGCTCAATAGAAGAAAGAAGAAAGAAAGAAAAAAAAAAGATCTGATTTGGCTGTCTGAATGCCTCCCAGCGTTCATAAGAAGATGAGATTTCTCTTGGTTTTCATTTCACCTGTCACAATGCGCTGCTGCCGCGGCCCGAGCCCCGGCTGAGGCCCTTGAATGGCGGTTGAGAGATTGAAGGGAGTAAGAAATAATTTAGAAAGTGAAATAAGCCTGCCGTGATCAAGGGAGCGAGGAGAAGGACGAAGGAAAGGAGGCAGAGAAGGGAAGGTTAGAAGTCATTGTTTTCATGAGCGTCCGCCGACAAAACCATTAAGAGATTTCTGGAGGAAGAAATTAGAAAATATGTATTGAGACTGTGTGAAATGGGACTTTTTCTCTTCTTAAATTAAACTTACTGTAGAGTTGGAGGCAAAGGAGCGCCGTGTGAGATTGGCTTGATGAGTTCTTGTAGCTATGGGATTACTCTATACTTAAAGCTTAGTCAAGTGTGTCTCCAAGTCTTTTCTCAACTTTCCTAAACTCTCTTTTCTTTTTTTCTGAGAGAACTACTCGAAGTCAAAGTTATTAAGACAGGCTCTCACCAGCACAGACTTGGGAAACGGCAGTGAGGTATTTAATTTTGAATATTGCTCATGACGTAGTTGTACAACCTTTACTTTTGAAGATCCATCCATCCATTTTCTTCCACTTGTCCGTTGTCGGGTCGTGCGGGCAGCTGTTGGAACTGCCCAAGTCACATTGCACCAGCCCCTATGGCTCCTCCTCCGGGTGGTGGGTCCACAGGAGGACGGCCTCATGGTTCTAACCGGGCCTGTTGGTCTCTCATAAGGGGCTTCTGAGCCGCTCTTTGTCTGACCCGTCACATAGCCCCCAGGATCATTCAGGCGCTCAAACCCCTCCACCACGTTAAGGTGGCGGTTCCAGGAGGGCTGGATGTGTATTTATGTGGGATTACTTTTCCCACTGTCACTTCCATATAGCTTCCTGTGTGTCTTTTTCACTCGCAATCATGTAGTGGATTTCTCAGAATACTCGGAAACTACAATAATTTATGCTACTGCATGTTAAATCAGCTTTTTGAGATTTTTACATACATTTACATACATTATGATAATAGTGCCATCTCATATTGGGTTGGGTATGTTTTGGTTTTTCAACATTGAGCTCTGTTTTGTTATAAAGTACAAATATATGAACGAGTGTTGACTCGATACTATTTCTAAAACACTATTTTGATACTGAAAATGATGCTCGATACGTGATGCTGATTTCGATACTACCACCTAAAAAAAAATCCCCTTTTTATATACTATAGTCAACTTTTGTCTCTTTTTCCTTCTCCACTATTATCTAGATTGCAGAACACTCAACACAATATTAGTTTATTTGATTTTACCATGTTCTTCAAAAATCATTGCGTTAAAAGGTCTCTCTTGTTCTTTCTGATTTTTGCATTTTCAGCGGCAATATTTATAGTCGAATGCTAAAACTAAAGCTAGGCTATAACCTACAATGTACCAGTAAGCTGGACAGGATTTCGTCCATGACCATCATGTTACACTTTCTCCTTGTTAAGTGCATAACAGTGCTTTAGGCGGCACAGTAGCACAGCGGTTAGTGCTCTCGCTTCACAGCTAGAAGGTCCCAGGTTCGATTCCCACCTGGACGGGGCCTTTCTGTGTGGAGTTTGCATGTTCTCACCGTGTCTGCGTAGGTTTCCTCCGGGTACTCCGGTTTCCCCTACCACCAAAAACATGTACAATAGGCCTGGTGGTGATCAGAGGGACCGTAGGCGCGATGTGTGTAGTCGCGACAGCGCTTCTGTCAGTCTCCACCAGGGGAAACTGAAGCTACTAACGTAGCTTACCACCCCCGAGTGTGGAGTGAATGTAAAATGCTCTCATGTAAAGCGCTTTGTGACCATGGCTGTGTCCGAATGTCCACACTATTCCCTAACCCCTCATTCACTACATAGGCCCGCACTATATAGTAGACTATATAGTCCACTGATTCTGTTGGCGATTCGGACAGAAGCCCACTACTTTTTCCGAGCTGCGTGACGTCAGGCGCGCTGCGGCGTGCAGATTTGTTTTCCTCTTTTTTTTCTTCTGAATTTATTTATTGTTACAAACGTTTATTTTATGAAACAGAATGACAGTTTTGGCACTTTTACAGGCGTTTTATTTGACATTTAAATTAAAATTAAAACTATCATATAAAAAAAAACACTCCAGCGTTAGCTCTAAGACGTGCAGAAAGCAGGTCAGAGCCCGGTGTCCGAAGCGCCAGCAGAATGAGTGCACTACATCTGCAAAAAGTTCGCTAAACTCCGGAAAAAAAATATTTCTGCGATAAAGATCAACCAAACTCATGAAACAGGGGACTATTTATGGATAAATATGAGTCAGATATATTTAACATGGATTTTACATGAATGGCTTGGATTATTTGAGAGGAAGCTATCGGTCATTTAACAGGTCGAGCTAAAGGTAAGCAGCTAACGCTAGCATTTTTCACCGTAACTGTTTATATTTAAGTCATTTATTCATGATAGATACGCAACACATGATTGAAACAGCTGATTTCATTCCGTCGTGTTGTTTAGTTCAAAGACCTGTTGCTGTCAGGCATTCTTCTCCGACTCTCGCAATGCATTGTGGGCTATATTGACCCGTTTAGTGACCGCTGATGCTCACTACTTTTCAGAATGCATTGTGGGAAATTTTGAGTGCACTACTTTTTTCTCTCTGGACATTCGGACACCCCTACAAAATGGCGTGATCACTATATAGTGCACTATATAGGGAATAGTGTGGACATTCGGACACAGCCCATGTCTGTGAAAGGCGCTATATAAATAAAGATCTTCTTCTTCTTAAGCCCCAAACAATGTTTAAAATTGGCCTTTAAAGCAGCAAGTTTTTGAGTTTTTTTTATTCATTAAGTGTCAGTGAGAGTAAAGACTACGCTGACAGAAAAGACATAGGGAGAGCGGGATATTGTACGTCCAAATACAAAATGGAGATAATTTTTTTCACTTAAACTTGGCTGTAAATACTGTTTAAGTGGGGCTAGGCCGCAGTTAGCTTTGCCTGTTAGCTTCTTCCCAGTGCTAACTGATACACGGATAGAAACGCCTTAAGCTATGGTCACAACCGGCCGTACGGGCTTCTACGGCCGGTCTAGAGTGCGCGTGTGACGTGTTTATTTTGGAGCTTACATTTTTTTCAGGTTGCAAGAACGCCATATGTCTGCGAGCGTGGTCTGTAATTTATGCAGAGGGGAAGAGGGAAGGCGAGGAGAGAACAGGTGTCAGAGAGGGAGGAGAGAAAAAGGCGTTTTGCTGGTGTGACGCGCAGCAGCAGTTCATTAAAGGTTTTTTTGTTTATATGTATACGAATATAAGACATGTCGTCACCGTGGCTTTCGCACTCCAGCTCCTGGAAAAGTGTGTCATACTGCCCAAACATGTGCCTTCTCTGTACCCAAGGGCAAAATATTGCTATTTCCCTCCAAATTGCCCAGTAATCTCTGAGATAACGCACACGACGTACAGATTGTGTGCAGTTCTTGCAAACTTCCTACGAAGCTGCATGAACCCACGGTCAGTGCGTTTATTGCAGGTTGGTCGTGCCTTTGCTGCACGAATGAAGCGACAGCCGCACGTCCGAGCAGCTGCGTGTGATGCACGTTGGGTGCGCGGTGATCTGAACACCACAATTACATTCTCCACGAACAAAAAAATAAACACAGCAATTTGGGAAACATCAGAAATCGCACGACCAAAAAGTCGTACGTCTGGTTGTGACCTAGGCTTAAGGAATGAATGAGCCGCTAAGCTAACGTTAGCAACACTTGATAATTCTAAAGTTCCATATCAAAATGCCTGCTCCTTTCGACCTGTACCTCCACCAGTAATCAGATTCTACATTTTGACAATGGTTGCATTTGTTAAGGGTTTAGAAAATTCACTCCTGGAGCGGAGCAGAAGAAGGGGCTCCTCTGTGCGTGCTACACGTAAACGTGCAGCTGAAGGAATTGATACCTACTTAAATTAATATCTAGCTTCGATACTACTTTTAGAATCAAGTTGGTGTCGAGAAATTGTTTGTTTTTGACAACCCTAATATGAGCAGGCTTCTGCAGCAGCTTAGCCACTCTAGCCTGTGTTTCTTACACAAAACGTAATTGGCTGCTTTCTTCACGTCTCGTATTCTTTAATTTATCTCAAGCTTCAACTAAAGACTTAATCAGAGGGCCCATATGCAGCCACATCTGCAGCGAGCGCTTGTGAATTCAGCACTTCCTTTGTTTGACCCAAGCATCAGCTGCCTCTTAAAATATGCACAGCAATGCGTGCACACTGCAAAAAATAAAAAGTCTAGATAATGTTGAAATGGCTCGGATTAAGAACATTAATTGTTCGTTTAGAATCGAGATGGACCAAATAACGTGACTTGTTTTAAGGTCTTTCTGGTTTAGTTGGATCACCTTAGTTTCCACACACCTTTGATTCTGAAGAGTTTAAAGGCCTATCTGGGGCCAGTCAATTATGAGGTCACTAAAGGCTCGCTTAAGTAGTGAATGAATACAAGCTTTATAACATTTCTGTTTGTAAAGTTTCAGACAAATATTTAGATTAAAATGATGTATAAATTATATCATGAGTTATCACAAAGGTGCTTTCTCATGTAAAATTTATGTGCCAAAGTAAACTAGTGGTACATAAGCTCAGGCTCAGGTACAGGGCATACTCGACGTTGTGGATTTGATAACGGGCGGGAACGAAAATTTACGGGAATTAATTGGAATAGACAGGGAAATAACACTACTGAAGGTTACCTCTTTACAGACATAAACTGAAGCATAAACATTTGATTTGATAGTTATACACTGAAATATTTATCACAGCAGAGATGAAAAGTCTCAAAGAAATCATCTTTAACATGTGTGAGCTCCAAGCTTTGAAGAGGACAGTGTTGTAGGTGTCGTGGCTAACACAAAGAAGAGCTATGGAAATGGAGTAATAGATATAATATATTACAATATTCATCATTGTAATACAGCTGTGCAGTATTACAGAATGTAGGTTTAGGAAAGTTGTGTTATGCTTCACACTTCTTGTGTGGGTCTTAGGTGTGACATTGCTCATTTCAGTTTTATGAATCAAAAAAATAATTAATGGTAAGCTAATAGTTCATTTTGTCAAGCATTTTGATAGTTTTAAATTTTTAAAAATTGCCAAAATGCTCAATCTAAAGTTCCGATTGAAAATTGCAGGAAATTTATCTGGAATTTTCCGCCCCTTTGCAATCCTAATCTTGCCTAATTTAAAGAAAGCAAACTCTCGAATCAAACTTAATGTAAAAAAAAAAAAAGATCAATATTTATTCTTGTGTTAAAGAAAAGTAATTTTTGCGATACCGAACGGCTTATGTTTGTTTGGGATTGTATCTCCTTACGTGGCACATCTTCACCGTCTGAAAACCACATCCAGATTCAATCACATCGCCCATGAATAAATGATGAAAGTAACACTTTTCCTGCAATAGCCGTGCTACTGTGGCCTCATATCCCTCCTCCACACTGTTTCTCGCCACCGTCTCCAGACATTTTCCATCTATTGCGCTTTTTATTGGCTCTTGTAGTGCACGGTGGTCATCTGGGACGCCAAGTGTGAATACGGCACAAAATCCAATGCAGTCGACCGGCACACACTTAATGCATTTACAGCTCTTTCGGATGTGATTTCTTTTGTGTGTTTTTGTGGCCAGGCTTTGTGTCCTGCGTGATATTGCTTCGCCTCCAGGCGCTTTGATGTGACGGGAGAGCCTTTCAGTCACCCGTGATGTGAACGCCTTCAAAAAAACGATGCTATATACATGTAAACATTACACCGCCAATTAAGACTTCTATTTTCTCCAACTCATTCGCACCTCCGACCCAGTTCACTCTTCCCGTGTGTTCTTAATCAAAATGCCGCCGAATCAATTTCGACACATTTCCTGCTTTCCCTTTGATATTCAAAATAGATTTATTCAGTCATTCACATGTCTGGAAAACAAAATGACCACGCTGCCCTGTTGTAATCACCGCGCAGTTTCCAATTGCTTTAGTGCGTGACACCTAATGCCTGAAGTGAGTAAAGATCTGTTTTGTTATATTATTGACTGTTCTACTCACCTCAGAAAAAATCTAAGGCCGTGAACAGAAACAGTTACAGTTCATTTATTTAATTGTTTTGGTCTTTGCATTATCATTTCACATTACGTAAATTCAGAACACTATTGCTATGCTGGTAACAATATGTATTGCACAGTTATTGGCAACATGACTAACAAATGAATGGTTAATTGTCAAGGCACATTAAGCATTAAGGCATACAGTTAAGTATGTTCATTTATAGAGGCATCTAATTTTAAAGGTTTAAAAAAAAACTCCTATTCATAGATAACTCCAACCGAGAATTCAACAATTATTTCAAAATATATTGTTTTGTTACAGTACGTTTTCTTGGTGCAGTTCTACAGTCAGTGGGGCTACTTCAAGCAACAATAACATTTTGAGCTAAATCTTTATCAAAAACATACCTGGAGTGGTAGTTTGTTTAATTCACGCATGTTTAAATAATCCCGCTGATTTAAAGTGACAGTCTGTAAGTTTAAATGTTTTACAAATTTGATAGATTGCGTATAATTGGCCGCCTGGCCAATTACATTACTTTGAAGTAATGTAAGTAAAGTCCCACCCTTTGCTGATTTCAGAAACTAATCAGAATCCCAGGTGCCCATGAGACGAGCTTTCCAGTGAACCCAGCCTGTCAGGTCCAATCAGGATGGGAGGGGGAGGGATCTTTATTTTTTATTTTTTTTAGATTTCACCCCTTTCTCCTCATTTGCAATCTTATAGATTATTACTTTACCCCCATCCACTCTAAAAAAACCATCCCGCCACACGGAGTAATCCAAGAAGTTTCTTGAATGAGCAGGCACTTTGGTTTACTACATTTTATATAATCTGAAAGGCTAGGTGTATTTTCTCAGCACATAGATTATTTACTTATAATATAAAAAATTATCAATACTTAGGTTTCCTAAAGACCTTTAGCCGAATATAACAGCTGTTTTAGTAACTCACCGACCTCCACATGTATCTATATGTAAAATAGCATCATGTCTCGTATGTCTTAAAAGAGGAGGTGTGGTTTCTCGGTTTGACCAAAAGTGATGTTCCTTGTCTATGTGATCTGTCACTCAGTTGAGAGGTGGAAATGGAAAAAAAACAACCTGTCCAACAGGAGACATGCTGGCTGGTATCGGGGTACGACTGACAGCTATTGATTGCTGCATGTTCACCAAAAATTATGTGTTTGGGTGTTGCGTTTTCAAGGCGTATTTGTTTCATTCAGTTTTGTTCAGAATTGTTGATACTCCTGGATGTTCTTTCAGACAAATTGTATTAAAAAAACAGAAGTCACAAATCACATAGCAGAATTTAATCCCCCAAAGTATGTACATGTATTTTTTGCGCAGCCTTAATTCCTACAGTTTCTGTGGTTGTTGCACCTACTTTTAACGAGACCTAGACATGACTGCTTTGAGATGAAGGCATTATAAAGGACCGTCTATAAAAGCTTTGACATTTGCAGAGAGTGTGGGGGTCATCAGAAAGGTGCATCGTGGAGAATGACATGCCCCTCATTAATCCAAACCGTTTCACGGAAAAACTAATGTTGTAACCTCATTAGCTGTTAAAACCATTAAAAAACATTATTTTATCATCTCATCTAAATGCCTCTGTACTGAAGAAACTTTGATTCACCTTTGGAATACTTCTGATAGACTTTTTTTTCTCATCAGTCTCCCATGAGAGTCCACAACTGAGCCTGCCCAAGCGGCATTGAAGGATAGTTCAGATGTCTTGGACAATAAGTTTTACCTTAACCTTAAATCTCAACTGATCTCTGAAGTTTTAAGATCCTTTGAGAAAACTTTTTTCTGCTCTTGACTATGTTGTAATGTCGTTTTCACTACTCCAACCTACATGGAGCTTTGTTTCATTTACTTTACATACTTACTTTTACTATGTTTCGGTATTCTTAGATACAGTGCCTCTCGAAAGTACTAATACACCTTGAACTTTTGCACATTTTGTCTTGTTTACAACCATAAATATAAAGATTTTATTTTGAAGATTTGAACATCTCACGGAGCACTGGTCAATCCATCATTCAGAAATGGAAAGAGTATAGCACCACTGCGAACTTACCAAGACACAGCCGTCCACCTAAACTAACTGACCGAACAAGGAGAGCACTGGTAAGAAATGTAACCAAGTGCCCCAAGATAACTCTGGAGGAGCTGCGACGTACTGCCGCTGAGCTGGGGGAATCTGTACATGGGACAACTAGAGTTGTACTCTACACAAGTCTGGCTTTCATGGACGAGTGGCAAGAAGAAAGCCATTATTGAAAGGAAGCCATAAGAAATCCGCTTTGAAGTTTGCTAGAAGTCATATGGAGGACACAGCTACCATGTGGAAGAAGGAGTCGGCAAGAGAATTCATCTGGCCCGCTCTACACTTTGGCTTTTTAATGCACCACACTATGCAGGGCTACAGCATACTTCACATATAACTCAATTAAATAAATATATAATAATAATGATTATGGAAATTACACCCAAATTAAAATTATACTGAGAATGGTAATGACAACTGGAAAGTATCAAGATCTCAGATTATAATATCTATTAATGTACCTTCATAACATAAAAGTAACTCTCGGTTATCAAGGGTAAAAATCTGGAAGAAATATATTAAGGATCACATTTTTTTTTTTTTTTTTGACTGCTTTGTTCTAGACATCGTACATGAAACGGGATTGTTGTTGTAGCTGTGCGTTGCTTCAATTAATTGTATAAACAGTTCATATATTATTATTTTTTTTGGTAAGTTTGTAAGTTGGTCTGTATGAATGTAGCTGCTTGAAATGTTCTTTTTTTATTTATTTTATTGCACTTGGGGGTGGGCAATCATAAGCTTTTGCTTCAGCCCACTCCTTTTGAGCACTATGTGTACTGCTCAAATAAACAAATAAACAGAATTGAGGCTGGGGCAGAGATTCACCTTCCAGCAGGACAATGAGCCTAAACACAAAGCTAAATCTACAATGGAATGGTTTAAAAAATATATATATATTAATGTGTTAGCATGGCCCAGTCAAAGTCCTGACCTAAATCCTATTGAAAATCTGTGGAAAGACCTGGAAACTGCTGTTCACAAACGCTCTCCTTCAAATTTGACAGAGCTTGAGTTGTTTTGTAAATAGGAATGGGCTAAAATGTCAGTCTCTAGATGTGCAAACCTTGTAGAGTCAAACCCCTGAAGACTTGCTGCTGTTAATGCAAAATAAGGGGGTTCCACAAAGTATTAGGTCATGCTGTATGAATACTTGTGCAGGCCCCACTTTTCAGTTTTCTATTTTTGAAAAAATAACAGAATCATGTATCATTTTACTTTCACTTCACAGTTGTCTGTTACTTGTCTGAAGTTTCAGTAAAAAATTCAAGATAAAATCTTTGTTTAGGGTTGTAAACATGACAAAATGTGCAAAAGTTCAAGGTGTATTAGTACTTTCGAGAGGCACTGTATTTAGTTGAACGATCTCGCCAGTGCTCAAAGTTCAATGAATACACTTCAGGAAATACCAACCCAGGTGTCTAAAGTAGTTCAACAAGTCTATTTCTATTTTTGTTTTCCTTAAATATTGTTGTCTGTACTTTAGTAACACTTTTTGTAGTTTTGAGTTTGACCTTTGAGTTTGAGACTTTTTATTATGGTCTCTCTCTTTCAGCCCTTAAACAGGAAACAATTAAGGGATCATCTCATCTGAAACCCATTGAATTGAAGCCGACTCCTATTTAGAACAACCAAATAAATTGACAAGTTCCATGATAACTTAATAGATTTATATTGGCCGTACACTTAATTTTTCTGTCCCCTGTTACTGTCTCCATACGTGACTTAAGTGACACATACTGTGCGTGTTTTAATAGAATTACACCTTGTAACGGGGGGTCCTGGAGGACTGTAGTTCTTGGTTTGTCACGGGAGAATAACATACTCCCCCTTCGAGTCTAGAGCTAAACCTGAATTTCTTTGTTGCTGCGATGACATAACTAGGCTGTGGATAAAACTCAAGGCACCTCTGTTACCTGACAGGCTATTACTGAGGAAGGCTTCATTTGTGTTCAGCATGACAGCATATGTTGGGAAGGAGACTGCACTACTCACCTCTCCACGTCTTTGAATCCAAAAACATGCTTTCATCTGGTTCATTTCCATCATTTAAATAGAGGTGTTTTGTGGTTCAACTTTGTCCCTGCCCTTGGTTAACTTACAATTCCTTATAAACCAGTTGCAGTAAAGTGATCCAGCAACAGAAGGGACATTCAATTCCCTTCAATGTGTGGCTTGTTTATTTTGGCTTCCCCCTACCTGAAAGGGTAGATGAATGGAAAGGACACAATAAATCTGGAACTTACTACAACATAAAGCAACAGTCATCTTTTTATGAAAGATCCCAGCTTGGTTGGGTTTCTGTTGATCTTTCTGACCAGAGTCCGTCAAGGTTAATGTTTTTTTGCTTGTGGCTTGTAACCAACTCTATTAAACTTATTCTGATTCTCATTTTAACCTTAAAGAAGTGTAAATTTGCTTTATGTATTTTAAGTTTGTTAAAGATGCATTATGGAACTTTTTATGAGGGGGAAAAGTTATATTTGTGTCTATTTGACCTTTCAGTCAAATTGGTGGTCAGCATGGCGCTTTTACTCCATCACAGTGTTCTCTAGGACGCCCAGGCATGAATTTGTTTGGAAGGTTTTCACTGCTGACGAAAGTAAACGCGCCATGCTGACCACTCATACAGCCGCTGGGTCACTACAAGGTCAAATGTGCACAAATAGAAACTTTTGTGTGTGTAAAAGTTGAATAATGCACCTCTCTTTTTATGCCACCATTGATTTGCTAACATGTTCTTTGTTGGTTGCTTGAAATTCCTGTTTTCCTATTTTAAGTGATGGTCATCCATTTAGCAGTGCGTCAAAGCATTATTTACAGGCCACAATTTGATATGCGGTATTGTGTGGATTTACTTGTTTTCTTAACTCTAACATTGCTTTTTTTAACTACTAAGGAGTCAGTTTAATTTAGCCAATTTGCTTGTAACACTATGGCACAGCATCAACAACGCTGGATTGCAATCGCCCACCGACCGGTTGGTTGTCAGTGGTTTGTTGTGGGGCAGCTCAATAATAGAAAAATAATAATCACGATTATTCAAATGATAAAATTTGAAAAAGGCAACAAATTTTTCTTTGGAAAGTTACAAAAAGTAAAAATGTTATTAAATATGCTACAGTTTCTAAACTAATCCTCTATTAGAGACTTCCCTGGCTTACCTGCCCCCTGCTGGCTAGCCCTCACACCTGCCCATGCAAACCAATGCCACGCAGCCTGATGACATCACCACATAGCCCTGTATGTTTATGTCGGACCAAAGCATGAGCTTTTAGCCCGTGCGAAGGGAAACATAACAATCCTTCCAGCATTAAATAATAATAGTTTGCGTTGAGCTGCGTTTGCGATATCTGCTCCCGAAGAAGAGTTTTAAACTTTAATGCGACAACCAATCCTGGGCAAAGGATTTTGGGGCTTCTAAACTTCGGCTCCTTTCAGCAAAAGGTGCGCACTCATCTGTAGTGTTATCTCAAGAGCTATGTATATAAATGATTATTATATTATTATATTGTTATTTCTGTGACAAATTAAACAGTTCACTTCTGCGCTGGTAGTTTAGCCAATGAGCTGCCTTCACACAAACCGTGCAGGAGGGTTTTGGGATTATACAATTGTTGTGATCGTCTAGTGCAGGGGTCCCCACCTAAATCAATTTGAGGTCCGCAACATTTTCTTTTGTAACTTTCGACATATGTACAGGGTCCGGACATATGCAGACATTGCTCTTGAAATGTTCAAACATGAGCTCAAGTTGTCTATTTACATAGCAGAGCTGATCAATGAATCAACAATTTTGCCATTTTATTACAGTGTTATTCAAATCGTTTAGATAATTTTGAATTCAGCCTTAGATCATGATCCAGGTCCACCAGTTGGAGACCCCTGGTCGAGTGTAATAATCGAAATCGTAATTGAAATTCCATTAATTGCACAGCTTTGGTTTGTTGCGCAAATCTTATTTTTAGAGGAGTGTGTGGGTCTCTCCTGGAACCGCCACCTTAATGTGGTGGAGGGGTTTGAGCTCCTGAATGATCCTGGAGCTCTGTTGTCGGGGGCTTCGTGCCCCTGGGAGGGTCTCCCATGGCAAACAGATCCTGGGTGACAGGTCAGACAAAGGGCGGTTCACAAGCCCCTTGTCAGAGACCGACAGTCCCGGGTAGAACCATGAGGCCGTCCTCCTGTGGACCCAACACCTGCAGGAGGAGCCATAGGGGCTGGTGCAATGTGATTTGGGCAGTTCCAACAGCTGCTCCCACGACCCGGCAACGGACAAGTGGAAGAAGATGGATGGATGGATGTGTTGGTAGGGGAATTTGACTGATACTATGGTTCAGTTTTGCTTGAGGAAAAGGTTAAGCTTAGTTAAGCTTAGTTTAGTTTATTTGTTTATTTGAGCAGTATACATTCTGCTCAAAAGGAGCTTCGTGTTGGGTATTGATCCCTGCTCATTGCTTCCCTGCTATGTTGTACAAGCAAGTGAAGGCAAATTCATGGCTGTTCCTAGTTGAGTTGAAGTACTAAAATACACAACATGGGCGTTTTTTTAAAACATATGGTACCTCTGGGCATAAGCTGTAATTTCCACCAAATACGTCTGGTTGCATGTCTACACAAAATCAGCTTTATTTTATGTAGATTTTTTTCGGCATGTCATTATCATTCAGCCCACTGAGGCAGAGGACAACAGAAGGAGAACACAACCAAGTGGCAATAGTTTACACAGTGCAGACATTTAATCAGTGGGAAGGAGCGCCGTGTATTTTCTCAACACGGGGCTAATTTTAATCAGCATCGGGCTTGTCATTATTGCCGGCTTTGACTGTCACCTCTGTGTTTACTTTTAATCTTGGTCCTGCTGATTGGAGGAGATGGAGGGATGAACAAATGCGGGGGGAAAAGTGACTCTGTGTAAAGAGGGTGTGAGAAGGGCAGTGCAGAGGAGGATGTGTGGTGTCGGCGGTAAGAAAGAGCTACCAAAGAATCCATCGGCGAAAAAAAAAAGGCTGAAATATTTTTGGAAAAGTTGTATTAATACTGTGCAGATCTAATTGGTGCAGAATGGTAGCCGGAAGTAACCTTGAATTAGTGTTTTTCTTATAAAGTTACTGTTAAACTTTTCAACAGTTGCCTTGACAATGCTATCCATGGCGTGGCCTCGAGTGGTCCTTTTGGAAGATTTGAAACTTGTCGATTGAAGTAGACTTGACTTTTGAAAGTTCACGAGACAATTAGCCGCCACCTTGAGCCTGTCTGCTTGTCTGCTCGGGTCTCGGAAGAAAATAGTATCAATATTCATGTTGCAGCGGCGAGTGTTGTTGTCCTACTCACTGTGACAGATGTGCATTCATTAAAACTGGGCCACTGAGACGCAGTCTATGCCACACCGAACCTCTTAATAATTGATCCAACTCAATCTACACCTGGATTTATTTATGATATTATTTATTCATCCCATTTCCCAGTGCTGAGGTGTGAAGTTGAACTCTTGGTTGGTGGAGCAGCAGGTACAGTTCGATCAAATCTGTTTTAATAATAGAGAGCCCCCATTAGGTTTCAATCAGACATGAAGACGGGCCGAGCCGAAATGAGAAGCCCCGAAACTGACCGCGGATTCATTCATTATTGACCGAGCAGAGATATGATTGGATCTGCACATTTCAGGCCTGCCTTTTTATATCAATTTTACCAGATTAAGTTCAACACAAGAGCCTTTGGAATGACCCTTGTATAGCACTTTTCACATGATTCAAGTCACCCAAAGCGTTTCACATAGTGTACAATGTGTGCTCCTACATATGTAGCTACAATTTCTCCTGGGGTAGCTCGACCGCACACAGAAGCTCGACTGCACATATCTTTGCCAACGTTAAATCTGACCACCACCAGTCATTCATTCACTCACACACATCACTCACACGTGCTTTTTGTAGTAGGGCAGAGGTGGTCGGCCCCCTCAAGCAATTATACCCGGCCCTTGACTCTTTCCATAATTTATGCAAATTGTGACCATCCCCTGCCAGAGTGGGCTCAAATGGTTCTATATTATTCATTTTCATTTTTTTGTTCTATTTATTTATTTAATTCAAAGGTACAAGTACATACAACAAAGCAGCTAACTCAATGCTGTTTCAATGGAAAGGAGCAGAAAGAAGAACAATCTTATATCTGCCCCTTTGTCAACTTTAAAACGCACTTTACAAGTTACCATTGGTGCGGTAACTTGTGTTAATCTCATGTTAATCATGTGGCCCCTTGTAAAAATCAATATTCCACCCCTGTAGTAGGGGAAACCGGAGTACCCAGACAAAACCTACGCAGACACAGCTAGAAAATCTTGGGGATTGAACCCGAGACCTTCTCGCTGTAAAACGTGAGGACGAATCGCTGCGCCACTGTGTCGGCCTTTGTTTCATTAAATTGTACACTAGCTACGTGATAATGAACTATTTGCATTAAGCTTTGTTGATCAAATTTGTTGCTTTAAAATGAGCATTTTCATTTACAATTCCGTACCAGGGTTTGTTTTTAATAACCGTCTCATTCCCTAAGCTGTGTGATGTACTTTTACAAAATCATTCATTCGGTCTATCTAAATTTGACACTTCTACACCAGTAGTTTATAAATAAAGGATTATGACTCGGTCTCTCCCTGTCTGTGTGGATTCTCTTCCGCTCGTCTCCACCTCTCGCATGTGCATTGATGAATAGTGAAACGCGTCAGTCTCCGGAGACGACTCAATGTGTTAAAGAAGGCATGGCACGTTTGTTCTCAGTCGGGCCAAATCCGTGCCGCAGTCCGCCGGATTTCATCTCCGGATCAAACCCGTTTCTCATCAGAGCCAGGAAAGTGTGGCTAATGCAATTTCACTAAGTCACTGCCTCACTTGATTGCATGTGGGTTTGGGGAGAGCATGCTAAGGCGCGGCGGGAGACGAGGCAGGTGTCACCGCGATGTGTGGGAGCATATGGTTCGCATGTAGTTAGCTCAATCCTTTTGTTGTTGTGTGTGTCAGGACCCACCAGATGTGACAGTTTCTTTTTGTTGTTGTTTTTTTTTCAATACTAGACAATACCTGCCGATGTTGTCCTCATCTGTTTGGGGTAGTACAGCTGTAATGAGATGATGTGCTTGTCTTGATCAAAAGCCTCAACATTATCCAAGTTCCTGAAGCTGAACATATTAACAGCAGATCCAAAGATTGGCAGCCGGCGCTGGGATGTAAACGCCAACCTTTTGATCCGTTGTTAATCTACAATTTCAGCTTAAGAACCAGGCACGGCATCCACATTTCCTGTGTGTGAATTTAATGTGAATGATTGGTGCTGGTTGGAGAGGCAATAGGTGCAGATTGGCCGCCACATTTCAGCCAGCAGTCTGTTCACGTCACGTTGTTACGAGTCAGTGCACTTTGGCCACAGCCAGAGGACGGTCCCGAAACCTATGCCTGGCCTCCGCAGTGGAAAAAGCTCCCCTAACCGGCTGATACGTGCCTGTCGGTGGAAAACCCTGTGTGACAGAGACTGCTCCACATACATTAACTTCTTAACCCCCACGGAACCGAGCAACTTTTCACCAGTTCGGCTTTACCCAAATATAAAAGGTTCTTGAAAAATTGTGGACGTAAACGAGGATGAAAACGCAACAAAACAGCAACAAAAGTTACAATAACACAACAAAAAAGTGGTGACAAAGCGTCAAAAAAAATCGCCAAAACGATTTAAAAAAGTGTCCACAACATGGCAACAACTCAAGGAGAAATCTTAGCTCAGTTTTGTAGTTCTTATCTTTCAAATGAGGCATTACACTGGCCTTTAGGCTGTAAGCTACAGTCAAGAAGCTTTTAGATTTGATTAAAGCTGAACTGAAGAAAATGTGCTCGGTTAAAGTCAATCAATCAATGGTTTTGTATAGCCCAATATCACAACAGGAGTTGCCTCATAGGGCGGCATCGAACATTGTGTCCCCTGTCCTTAGACTCTCCAGCACGGCAAGGAAAAACTCAAAAACCGGGGGTAGAAAAGAGAAACCTTGGGGCGAACCACAGAAGGATCCACTCCCATGGAAGGACAGGCTATAGAGACCCAGGGTCGATAGGAGTCCCTCAGTCCTTGTTGTCAACCCAGTAGGCAAGTTTCCTCCGTTCAGCCGGGTTCCTCCGTTCGATCTAGACAGGCACTCCCGAGGGGGAGTGGGACAGGAGACACCATGTGAATAGTAATAACCAGACTACAGATAAAATAAATATTGTATCCTAATAAGACAACGTTTGCAGTAAGAAGAAGAGGATAGTGCTCAGTGTACCGTACTTCCCACAGCAGTGTTTCTTCTAAGGCAGCTTTACTTCAGGCTGTTGGTCAGAGCTTTACCTAACTGACCTGATCTTAAGCTCATTTGAAGAGGTACGTTTTGAGCCTAGTCTTAAATGTAGGGACTGTTTCTGCTTCTTTAACGTGAGATGGGAGTTTATTCCGTAAAACCGGAGCTTGGAGCTAAAGGCTCCTACAGTGATTTTTGGAGACCCGAGGAATCACTAGTAGCTCTGAGTTTTGAGAGCGGAGTGCTCTGTGGGGGTTAAGAGGTTTTAAACAAGCATGAAAGTATTTGTGGGTATTTGTTCATATACAGTATTTGACATCCAACTGGCGATAATAACATGCTTTTTGTTGTCTAACCTAATATATGCTAACGTAGGCTTGCTCTTTTACATTTCCTAAACCTAATCTGTTATTATTGTTTTGTAGAAGTTGTGGTACACATCGAGCTTGGGTCCTCGAGGGGGATTTGAACCAAGATTTGGCTGCATTAGAATGTCACTTCCAGCTTTCGGTGGCCTCTTCCAAACCCCCAACATCGCACTCCTGCGCTAATCCTGGATCAGAGCGCCATCAAGGGAGCCATCCTAAAAAACACCTGCACAGGCTGTAAAAGTCCGCCACCCGGGCCAGCCAGACTAAACGCTTTTGCCATTCTACTTATTTAAACACATTTACTGTATAGTGGAGCAGATTAAATCCATTTTTGACCAAATCGTTGGCAATTCTTTATCTATTGACGTGTAATCAAATTTTTGGACGTTTCCACTTGTAATAGTCCTTGCTTTGCATATACATATGTGGAACTATTCTGTATTTTTGTTTATCGAAAATGCATTAAGTTCAAGTAATAAAAAAAAAAAGTTTTATAAATAGATAAATCTGTATGAAAAACAAATACACAATTATTAAGACGTTTATAAACTGGCTAATTGCACAAAGGGTAGATTTAGGATGATATTGGCTGGTTAAACATGTTGCTGATGAATTCGCAGTTGTTTGAGTAGTTTCCTGACCTCAGAGTGAAAGCCAGTCACTTGTAGCCAACTGTGAGGAGTCCTATGCATATTAATGTTGACTGCTTTAATATTCATTAGTGCTATGCCCTGCTGGCAGCCGGTGCAGACCCCACGGATCAATGGGGTCTCTTCCTCGCTGCTTTGTCTGACACGGATGCAGATGTTTAGAGCATGAAATTAAATCGGTCACTGTCATTGGGAACACATTTGCCGGAGCCAGTATGGTGCACGACTATGTGTTACGGAGCAGAGGAGTCACGGTAACTTTGCCAGACTCTGTGACATGTTGATGTTATTCATGGAAACTTGAGTGTTTTGCATTTGGGGATGGGAAAACAAAAGTTCGGTGGGAAGTTTTTGTGTTGCGGATCAGAATAAAACAGAGTGAAAGCAGGAGGGAGTGGCAGAGGCCTGCAGGAGTGCGTAGGCGGTAGCTTTGTTTAGGTGCCTGTAATTGAGTTTTAATTGAATTGGAACAAATGCAGTGACGGCGGCGTGAATCTAGTAAGACGAAAATAGGTTTTTACCAAAACGGATCATGATCAGAAGACTGTGATTTGAAACCATTGTGTGGAAAAGTGAAAGCCTCTCGCCACATTTAATGAAAACGTGGATAGGGTTGTGTCCATACTTTAGAGGGGGACATGTTCTATTATAAATCTAATACAGCGTTTTCCCATGGAACAATACATTGATATGCATTTGAATGCGAGTTCCTCTGGTGGTGCAGGTAAAGCAGAGCAAGCCTCCTCATGACAGCGAGGTGCCTTTGTTATTTCACAGGAGCTTTGCCAGAGAAGATTGGACATGGAAATGAAACATCCTAATACATCACCGCAGCCTTTGTCAGAAGAGGAGATCAGCTCACTATTCACACACAGCCACATTAAAACTCAATCAGGATTTTACAACTAGTATTCACTTTTAACGGATTAATATTCTGCTGTATTCAGGCTTTGGGGCACTTAAAGGGGCTATGTGGAGTTTGACAGTTTTGTGCTCGCAATTGCCCCCTCAGGCTAAACGCGTAACTGCAGCCTCAATGATAAGTTCGTGCATGAGGCGCCCAGGCTTTACGAGCACCAGAAATAACAGTCCCGTCCTGGTCCATTTACAGGTTTGCAGGCGTGACTTCAACTGAGGGAAGAAACGTTACCGTTTTGTAAGATATTTTAACCAAATCAGTTTGAGTGAATAAGATGCGATACTTGAGCGAATGCAGCAAAGTGAATCGAGTGAAGAAGCCAAGTAATGCATATAAACGAATAATTGACGTTTGAAGGAGAAAATAAATAAATAAATAAATCCAGTGAATCGTCCATACGAGTCCGGCGTTTTTAGGGGTCTGTAAATGAACATTTTCCAAACTAGGTCCCAGAGTGGAAAGATCTCAAAACGCCGTTTACGTGGCGCCGTTGTTACAACGTCTCCGCAACTTTTACTAAAACGATGACATCACAGCCCCAGGGTGGAGTCTGTTATCCATAATCTACTGACCTTATGAGTTTTATTCATGGATCTATGATGGTTTTACTCCGCTCCTCTTTGCTCCACTGCAATCCACGAGCCACAGGTGATAAGTAGATAAACACGGCCGAGTCAGTCTGTGTTTTTGGACTGACAGTCAAAGTCACTGACAGATTTTTCTGCTTTAGTCCCGTTACGTCTGAAGAATAAACTCGTCTCTTCTGTAAATCCCTGAATCCGTTTCATTTTTACTGTTTAGATTCCACAGGAGTTTACTGCGCATGCGCCCTCTACATCTTGTTCTATTATCTGTGTTAGCGTCACAGCGCCACACACAGGCCTGGCAGATGAATTGCGCCGTTTTCACAGACCTGAGTCATGTGGATGCGCACATTTACTGAGCTGGCTTCGTGCTTACAAAGAAAGTTTCTGAAAATATAAGCGTTTTGTCTTCGTGTGGATGTAGCCTAAATCGTCTCTTCAATTCCCTGGGCAGAAAGTTAGCGTAGCTATCTCATAAACTATATTGTAAACGGCACATGTCCACTTTTTGTACTCGTTTCACTAATAAATCCATGAACAGTCATGCTTATTTTGCGGCCAAGAAAAGCTAACATTAACATTATTTTTGCCATTGTAAATACAGCACCATTACCACCGTTACTACTCAAATGTTTTGTAGATACAGCACTATTACTGACACTAGTAGTCTGCTACTAATACTGCACAACTTCTATATGATTATTTTATGGCTTGTTTCAGTGAAGTTTGTACAACATGCACGGACAGTCGGACACCGTTGTTTTGAAGCATTAACAACACTGTTCCCGCGTATTTAGTCATAATTTCTTACCTTTCAAGCTACAATAAGCAGTGGGTCTTTTGAGAGATTCTCTCAACATTTTCCGATGTTTACTCTGGTTCAGGCGCATTGAGTTGCCTTGTGTACGAAATGCGCGATATAAATAAAGTTGCCTTGCCTTCTTTGTCAACGCCGATCAGACTCGACTTTCGCCTTTTTGTCACACTCTAATAAACTCTTTGTTTCTTTTCGTTATTTGGGGTCTGGGCTGGAGTTTCGATGGTGCTTGAAGTCGGTCTCCTTTTATTCTCCGTTAAATCCATCCTTCCGAAGTTGCCACTCGCTCGGCAGCGTCAGTATAGAGGAGATACAGCTAACGCTACAGCTGAGCCTGAACGCGCATGACATCATTACACATTACGCTGTTTGTTTGTTCGACCCGTGCAGAGACTATTTAAGTGACTTTACAGCATATAGAGGCAATCACGGTGAAAAGGCCAGGGCTCATTCTACTCAACAGGGCATTACTGAAGCAGGTTATGTATAGTCCCTTTAAGCATGGGTAATGAATGTGTTAAAATATTTTGGAAAACGGATTAGTACTTCAGCCCTATTTCTGTGCACACAAAATGACATTACCTAAAAACAAAACAAAAAACAAGGCCATAAACTAGAAAGACATGAATTGTATTGGAACTCATCTGGGTGCTCAAAGGGTCTGATAAAGCCGCCTGGACTTGCATGACATCAGCTGGTGCAGTACAATAGATACAGTCGGCATTGCGTCATACAAGTACGTTTTTTGCCAATTTCTGGCGGAATATAAACTTATTTATCACACACAAATACAGTTGAGTTTAAATCGGGCTCAGTCACAGGAACCAGGGACACAAGTCGGTTCTGGGGCATTTTGAGCTTTTCACATATTGTTAAAGTGTAGTCTCCAAGCTTGTGTAACACATGGAAATCTGATAATATTTGGAGAAGTGAGAGCAATTTGAAGTTAAGGACCCAGATTATTTCTAACCAGAGAAATAGGCCTCTAAACTCCTCTCTGCTGCTCGTGTGACAATAGGGCTCATTTACATCTAATTTAGAAAAGCCATACCGCTGTAAAGCTCCCCCTGTCATGTCATGTGTGTGGGGGTTCAGTCCTCAGGCCTTGAGTTCACTCACTCAAACGCACATAAACTGATCGACAATAGGCGTATGTGTAAAACTGCCTTTTTTGCGTGGCATTTGTTCGTTAAAGGATGTGTCAACAACGCAAACCAAAGCAGCCCCAAACAAAAAAAGGAAACGGGAGACGAGCGTATTCTAACGTGGAAACAGGCGGATGTTTTGTTGACACAGCAAGACATCAGAGATCAACTCAAACGCAAAATCCACTGTAATAAAAAGATACACAACTTACTGTTGGGTGCTTTTGCGGGAAGCTTTCTTTAATGCTGAAGCTGCCATGGCCAAGGTGTCCTGTCTGGGGAGCAAAGCAGCGTCTCTGTCCCGCTGTCGCTCTTTTCGTGAAGCGGCGCCACATAATCCGTGATTAATAAATCCACTTTGCAGAAGTCCTTCCAAACATGTTCGTTGTAACGTCCACGGTTCAGCTCGTTTGCGGCATCCAACCAACACAACCCGGTGTTTACCCAGTATGTAAATACACAGAAAGTCACGCCCCTACTGCGCGCTCAGAAATCTCCCTAATCAAGCCGGTTTGAACCTAAAAGTTTACGCTTTTAAATATACCAATACCTGCTAGCTTAAACATGTAGAGGCTTCTTCGTGGCTTCAGCTGAACAATTCAGCAAAAAAGCGAAAATCACCAATTAAAAAAATTAAAAACTTCTTTTGCGTTTTTCTCAAAACTTGGCCTGCCGGCTTGTGTCCCTGGTTCTAGTGACTGGGAACATACGGGTGTTTTTCACAGCAGATTGTTCAGTAGAATCGATAAATTGGCCATTGTAGCTAGCGTTAGCTTGATGCTAGTGTAAAGCATCATGTTGGCATTCTCTGTTATTTATGTAATTATGGGCTGTTGAACCACTTTGCTCCTCTCCATGTCTTTGTATCTTTATTGAGTAGAAAACTACATTGATAATTCAGCATTTGTTAAACTGGTTTTCGAGTCATTATAGTTCAGATTTTTCCCCTCTGTTTTCCCCCTCAACTGCTTCAAATCCTGACCATAAGGGTGATTCCAGAGATGCCGCCTGTATCTATGCTCTACGTCATTCGTCAAAGTTCTCCCGTCAACGCTTTAAGGATGAAATGATAATGACCTGGACCCAAGTGAGATCTGCTGCTCTCTACTTACATTTACTGCGAAAGAAAACAAAACCAAGGAACTGTTGAATGGCTTTGTAGAGTGGGTAAATTAGTCAATAAGTTTTGTTTTGTTAAAGTCATATAGTTCTATCATCCGCAGAATAATAAAGTGTGGTGCTTGTCATGCCACTATTGTAAAGAGAGGAAACTTTTCATTGCGATTTGCTTTCATGCACTTTTATTGTGTTCCTGTTTTTAGTTTGATTGCAGATAGTTATTTATCGTATTATCTGATTTTCCACTCCCCTGGCTGTATTGTTGCTCAGCGTCTGCTCTGAGACTTTATCATAAAACTAAATCAGGAAATGAATTACATTGTCTCTTCAGAGGAAAAGCTGCCTCACTGCTCTCCCCATTAGCATTCCCTGCGCAATTTTCCGTCCGCATCCATTCATACGGGTCGTATAACGTTCTTATTCACATCTCAACGCACAGACATTTTTATTTATTTTTTTTTACCTCGCTGTAATTTGCTGTATCGACAAGGTGCTGCAATTTGGTCTGTCAATTATATCGATTACTTCAGGATGAGCGGAGGTAATGAGCTTTGGCGTTCTTCGCGTGTGCCCTGCGCTCCCGCAGCCTCTCTCCTCCAGCGCTTCGGTTTCGGAGCGGGTTACGTGGCAACGATTTTCTGATTAACCCCGTTATCTGCGAGTTCATCTGCTGCCGGTGCACTGGGACGTAGCGTATGGGTTATGTATGAAACATGAGTCATCAGTGGATTTTAGCACGATGCACATAAAGTCAGAGATATTAGGGAAGTTTGCATGTCTTCCATGCACTTCTGTAGGCTCTTTTTGACTTCCCCTCTCAATCCAAAGACATGCACAAAGATCGATTTTGTTCCCCCTCTATGAGCTACTTTTACACAGCCCCATGTTGACATTGTCTATTCTACACAAGAAAAGGCCACTCTACTTAGTTTTGTAATTCCTTTTCGTTGAGTTTGATCATTTGACTTTCCGGCCTTTTGGTAGGTGCCGGAAGTAATAATCCTATTGATTTTATGCATTAACACAAGAGTTTGAAAGCATGACGCCGGCTAACCAGCTATGTGCTAACTACTGACCCGCATGCAGATGTCTTACAAGTAAGAGAAAATACTATATACATAAAATGCAACGGAATCCTTTTAGAAAAATCTTTTAAAATTGTGTGTTTTATGTCCATGAGTTGGCACATGGCTGATTAACCTGTGTCCTTCTTTTAAAGTCTTTATATTTGAATGGTATTTTTTCACAAGCTGACCGAAGTGGCTGGCTGTGAATGTTGACCTCTATTGTGTTTGCGGTTAATATCAACGTTCCCCATATTACTACAGTATCGGATTTATTTATTTTATTTTTTTGTTCCTATTTTAATGCTAACTTCTGCCTCTCTTTCTTTCTCATGACTTTCAGCTATAATTAAGCTAATACTTTTGTAAAGAGATGATGTCATTGCTCCACTTCCGGTTCAAACGGAGCTTTAGTCGTATTCACTATAATGTGATGTTGCTGATTTTAACCTGCTATAGAGCAGACCATAATGCTCTTTTTGATCACACAGAAATATTACTTTTACTCCACATTTTCTGATTTTAAATCTAAGAATATCTTAATTTTGCCTGGAGAAATGGTGAGATATGTTTTTCTAAGTTTAGAAACAGTTTGGACCCGGAAGTTACAGTGGGTTACATAAGTATGGGCCCCCCTTTTAACTTTTCAAAATGTTTTCACAATATGGACCATAAACATGAATATATTTCACTGAAATGTTATGTTAAAGACACACACTAAGTGACACACAATCGTGTGAAATGAAATGTATACGTGATTTTAATTTTTTTTATGAATAAAAAACTGAGAAGTGGGATGTGTATAAGTGCCCTCCTTTCCTTTTACTGCAACCAATTGCCTTCAGAAGTTTCCTGATTATTTCTGAATGATCACATGTTGCCCCAATGACTAAATAGAGTCTACCTATGTGTAATCTAATGTCAGTTCAAATACAGCTGTGGCTTCTGGCAAACAGAAAACGGGACTTCTTATGGTTTTCTTTTAAAAATGCCACTCTGCCAGATTTGTGCAGTGTACGACTCATAGTTGTTCTGTCTACGGTTTCTCCCACCTGAGCTGTAGCTCTTTGCAGTTCATCCAGGGTCATCATAGGCTTCTTGGAAAAAGCTCTGGTCAGTGCTGTCCTTGTTCTGTCAGTAAGTTTAGGAGGACGGCCGGGTCGTGGTAGGTTTGCAGTGATGCCATACTCTCTCCATTCCTGTACGGTGTATTTAACTGTACTTTGAGAGATGTTCAAAGTTTTGGAACTCTTTGTATAACCTAACCCAGTTTTATACTTCTCAATAACTTTATCTCGGACCTGTCTGGTGTGTTTTTGGACTTCGTGATGCTGTCTGCTCCCCAATAGTCTCTTAACAGGTCTGTTAGACCATCACAGAGCAAGTGAGATTAGATTACACACAGGTAGACTCTGTTTAGTCATTGGTTCATTATGTGATCATTCAGAAATCTTCATTCAACTTCTGAAGGCAATTGGTCACTTCACGATTGTGTGTCACTTAGTGTGTCTTTTTCACATACAATTTCAATTAAATATATTTATGTTTATAGTCCATAAACATAGCATGGCAAAATGTCAAAAAGTTAAAGGGGGGGCCGATACTTGTGCAACCCACTGTATCTTATTATAATGTGTGCCACTTAACAAATGTACGGGCCGCTGCATTTGCCATGACACCCGTTGGGAATGTCCTATCTAAAGTTTTATTATAGATCTGTGGTCTATGGACAGTGTTTGCTTGTAGCCTACCCCCATATTTCCATTATAACATTACATGGAAATCTGTACAACAATAAATCTTGAACTCCAATCAGTGATAGTTATTAAGAATTAGTTAAGTAGGGCTTATGAACCTGTGGATTACCATCAAAATCGTATCTGTCTATGGCGTGAACTCCAGCCGCTCGACCTTACTGCGACAAGACATTTTTTACATTCCAAATGTCTTTATTGTTTTTTAAAGAACATGACATACAACTGTAGCAGTTATGCAGATAACAGTGAATACTATGCAATTGTATGCCCAAAATCCAGACAGCAACACATACATACAGACCCACATACATTCAAAAAGTGATTCAGTACAGCCTAATCCACTTCTGCGTAAAGCAATTGTGTCGACCAATAAAAGAAAAAAATTCTAATTTTTCTTCCATTTATTTATGGAGCCTTTTAGTGAAAATCTGAGCTTTTCCATTTTTAAATTAAAAAGAACTTCCTTCACCCAAAGATCGTGGGATGAAGGGAGGGGAAGCTTCCACTTCAACAAAATAAGCCTACGAGCCAATAAAGTTGTAAAGGCCAAAGCCTGCTTGAGGGGGACAGATAGATTTGTATCAGGAGGAATGCCAAAAATAGCTGATAAAGAATTAGGAGGAACGGTTTGGCCATATGCTTGATAATGCGTATCAAAAATATATTTCCAAAATGTGCTAAATTTAGGACAAGCCCAAACACATGACCCCGGTTCGCAGGTAACTGCCCGCATTTTTGACCGTTGGATATATTTTAGATAATCTTGCATTTGTATAGTGTATTTTATAGAACACTTTGCACTGGATCAAAGCATGATGGGCGCAAATTGAGGACGATTGAATCAACTTCAAGGCTATATCCCACTGCTGATCAGACAGTCAATTGTAACTCCTCCTCCCACCTCCTTTTAGCAGAAGAAATCAACTTTGAATCTACCTTGTCAAGTAATAATGCAATAATGAAATACACCTATGCTGTTGAGGATCTGTTTCCAAGAGGGTGTCCAAGTAGGTTTCAGGGGACCGATTTGGGAAATGGGGGGAATTGTGTCTCTAGACTGCAGATAACGGAAACAATTTTATTGGGCAGATCATACTTAAACGAGACTTCAGCAAAGGATGAGAAAACATCATTATCACATAAATCTTTAACCGTCCTAAGTCCCTTATTGTACCAAATCCTGAAGGTTACATCAGTGACTGAGGGGATAAAGTTACAGTTCCTTACTAGGGATGCAAGCACTGAAGGCCCAAGTAGTCCTAAATGTTTCCTAGCCTGTTTCAAAATGGCCACTATTGGATTGTCTCCAACAAGAGATAAAGAGAGAGAGGGCAAACTGAGTACAGATGCTAACGAAAAGCGACTAGATGCCCTCTCTATTTGCACCCAAGCAGGAATAGAATTATCAGCATCACAAGACAATAATAGAAGTTTATGCACAGTAGTATTGTGGGAAATTGGGCAGAGCAAGACCACCGTCACATTTAGGGGACAGAAGTATAGCTTTATGGAGTCTGGCAGGCTTCTCCCCATAAGAATTGCAAAATAGCTTTATCCAACTTACCAAAAAAAGAAGAACAGGAACATGTTAAAAGAGATATAAAAATTTGGGAAGGACAGTCATCTTAATCAGGTTTATTCGTCTTATAAAAAGACAATGGCTGTGAAGACCATCGGTCAAAATCTTTCCATACACATTCCAATAAATATAAGAAGTTCAGTTTTACCATATCTGATATAGAAGAAGAGATAAAAACCCCAAGATATCGAAATCCAGTTTCCGACCACACAAAAGATCAAATTGAGCGAGGAAGCTTTTTGGCCAAAGAGTTGAGCGGCAACAACTCACTTTTTTGATAATTCAATTTATAGCCAGAAAATGTACCATACTGGTCCAGTATATCAAAAAGCACCGGGAATGAATTAAGAGGGTCAGAGATGTACAAAAGCAAGTCTTCTGTGTACACCTTATGGATTACACCCAGCCTCGCAATACCTTTTAAATCTAACCTCGGAACGCAACCATATAGCTAAATAGCAATGGCAAACAAGAGAAGTGAAAGAGGGCACCCCTGACGAGTGCCTCTCCCAAGCAGGAAGGGCGGAGACGAGGTGTTATTGTAACGGACTGAAGCTGATGGAGAAGAGTATAATAGTCGAATCCAAAGGACAAAGTCCTCACCCAAGCCAAATCTATTCATCACCTCAAAAAGAAAACTCCACTCGACACGGTCGAAAGCTTTCTCCGCATCGAGGGATACAACGACCTCTGGCACTGAGCTGCGTGGTGTGTGAATAATATTCGGAAGACGTCTATAATTGTGATAGGAGTGCCACTCCGCCATAAAGCCAGTTTGATCCAAATATATTATTTGAGGTAACGCACGTTGTAGTCGAAGTGCAAGAACTTTAGAAAGAATTTTAAAATGTACATTTAAAAGTGATATGGGCCTATAACTACTACATAACAAGGGATCTTTGTCTTTTTTCAAAATTAAAGAAATTGTGGCTTCTGACAAAGTTGTGGGGATTTTGAATTTGAAAAAGCTTCATTGTACATTGCTTTCAAAATCTGTGCTAAAACATCAGAGTTGGCATTTCTTTTATTAATGGAAGTTACAGTCGTGATTTGTACATGTCGGGTAAATTGATCACTTCTAAATTTTTGGTGTAGGCAGACAACGTATAATTTGGGACTTATGTTTTGGATCCTTCAAAGACCCACCTACAACAACTAATCATGTTTGAATATATATATTTTTTTTCTAGGTGGTGCAGATGACAACCTGATCGAAGGCGGAGAGATGAAGTTTGTCTGTAAGCCGGGAGCGCGGAACATAACGGTGATCTTCCAGCCGCTACTCAGGTAAAGTCCTCACCAAACAATTCAAAGTTTTAATCCAACCATAAAAAAAGACAAGTAACATGGTTTTAGGGATCTCTATAGAAATCTTTATATGCGACATGGGCTGCTGCTGTGCCGGTCAAAGCCACTCAGGACTGCACAGCCCGGGACATGACTCGATACCAGTAAAATGCCTTATAATCAGATTCCAAAACCACTTAGTAGCCATCCATTGATTTTTTGTCTTTTAAATCATGGCTGGGTTTCATAAATCAAAGACTGTGCCTTTGATTGTTAAAATCTTTCTAAGTAAAAGTCCAAACTAGATTTGACTATTAGCTAAGCTTTTCCTTCTATTGTGTCTTGAACTGAAAAGGCTGTCGTGTAGTTTCTAAATGCAGCACTGGTTTCAGAGTGCAGAGAAAATCTAATGGAGATGCAGTTATATTGAATTGGCCTTCAGGTCGAGGGATACATTATAAGTACCATTAAAAGGCTTTGTGTCGCCCGTTTTCTCTCTACAGTACATGACACACAGTAGATTATTTTATATAGTTGAATGTAGGCCTTAAAGGAGCTATACCTGACTTAAAAGTATATTTTAAAAGTAGTCATTTGTGAACAAATCAGCCTGTTGCAAGAGGTTTACGCCATATTATGGTGTGTTGATGTTGTGTATAGTCAATATGTGACAAAAAGGGGTTTAGGTACTGTATAGTCCCTTTAAGTGGCATGTACAAGATGGCAATATGCTGTACTATTAGATGACCCTGCAAATGGGTAAAAAGTGTCTTCCTATTCTGGATGTTTTCCATGATTTTGTAAATTTGTCCCAAAACACATGTTAGTAATACGTGTGGGTTGTGCAAAAAACATCCAGATGCACAATGAAATCTGTGTAGTCCTTTGAAAAAGGATTTTCTTTTTAAAACATTGCTCTCTGCATCTATTTATCACTTCCTCTTTGGGTCCACATTGCCTCCCTGTAGTCCTAAACTGCACTGTCAGTTGTCATGTTAGCTCGTGTCTGGATGACTAATGCCTTTTGAAAACAGATTACTAGTCTCAAGAGGCTAGCAGCTGTCTACATGTGTTTACAAGTACATAACCATTGCTTGTGCTTGTGAATATGCATGCTCTTACAGTTTGTCTATTTCTCTTTACTTAGCACAAATGCTTGGCATTGAATTCATTTACATTTTTGGGGGGTTTTAACAATATTGACTGAATAATGCAATCAGAAAACACAATTTTAATCATCGATTTTTGACAAGGCTTTAGTAGATAGTAAAGTGTTTTAATGGTGTATTGTAATAAATGGTGTAAGGTAGGGCTATAGAAAAATAATTTTAGTAACAATTGAAATCACGATTATTCAAACAACTATATGTTGCCTTTAAAAAAAAAATCTTTATTTTATAATTTAATAAAAAAACAACTATGCAAAACATATTTCTTTGGACAATAGAAATAAACTAATCCTCTATTGAGAGATACCTGTCCCCCTGCTGGCCAGCCCTCACACCTGTCCAAGCCGCGGATGTCTTTATGTCGGACCGAAGCATGAGCCTTTAGCACGGGGTAGGCAAGTTTGTGTCATGGAGGGCCGATTTTCTTGACAAAACGCCAAGGGCCGAAACTCACAATTGTAACCCAAAATAAAGCCCTTTTTTGGTGGTTATCGCTCTCGCTTCACAGCAAGAAGGCCCCGGGTTCGATTCCCACCTGGACGGGGCCTGTCTGTGTGGAGTTTGTGTATTCTCCCCGTGTCTCCGTAGGTTTCCTCTGGGTACTCTGGTTTCCCCTACCCCTAAAAACATGAATAATAGGTCAGGATGAATGATTTGTGTGCGTGAATGTTTTGGTGGTGGTCAGCGGGACCGTTGGCGCAGATGTGTACAGATGTGTGCAGTCGTAACAGTGAAGCATAATTGGATATCATACTGCCTGTTGCTACCTTCACGACACCCTTCTTTCGATTGTTTTAAAAATGATGGAAAATCCAGCTCCTGACTAGCTCCTCTCCCTTCCTGTCCCACGTTGCCCGTAATCGTTCATATCAATCACACCAAAGTGCCGTGAACACACCATGATCTCTCCTCTCCCCAACCCTGCCCTCCCTCTCTAGACTTGTGTTGCCAATAGGGCGGCACAGTTACTTGCAGATGGTTTCCTAATGGCAAGCGTTGGCATTGTGCTGATGGATGGGTGCACCTCCTGTAGTCAGCCATCCAACTCATGGCAGCTTTAATGACAAAATGTGTTAAGGGGACTGCGGCTCGGGAAATTATCGCGTGGGAGTGCGAAGACAACAGGCGCTTGTAATGTATGATTGCAAATGGGGTTTTTGTTTTTGTCTCCCAAATACAATGCCCATATTGTTTCCTTATGTATTTCCAGAGGAGATGACAAGAGTTAATGGCACTACTTTATATAAGCCGAGTTGTAGAAAAGAAAATAGTAGGGACAGATTTGGGGCTCATTCTTAACCTGCCTGTTACAAAGCTATCATTGCAACAAACAAGAAGTGCTTTATTTGTCATCATTACACATACAAGGGCAGTATAGGGGAGTACTGAGCCACTGCAACTGACCCACTATGGGCCAACTGGGCACACTCTTTTCAAGACGGGACTAACATATCCTTCATTGTAGAGCAGAAATAACTAGACTTAACTGGTCACCTAGTAATGACAATTTACCTGCTTTTTGCACACAAACTTTCAGATCTAGATTATCACTGGCAGTCCAATACTGTCTAAATATAATTAGACAGTTATCACCTCCTGTTTGGCCGTTTTAAAAATGCAAACATAATTAGAAAAAAATCAAATTGCAATTCTACAGTTGGTTAACCCCAAGTAACGCAGCTTCGCCGACTGGGCGACGCCGTTCGACGGAGGGGCTACAGCAGAGCGGTACGAGCACGGTAAGACCAATAAATACACTCCTTAAGAATGGCGCTCCACTGTCACTGATCTGAAAAAGCCCACCGAAGTCAGAAAATATTGCTGGCAGAGGGTGCTTGCAGGGAAGTGTGGATTAGAGAAAGTGCAGAGACATAGAGACACGGGGGGGGGGTTTACAGAAAGTTGCAATGAATATTTGTCTTATTCACAGAAGGGTCGTAATCACTATTCTATCATCTTATCTTTATAACCATGGCTGGGCAAATCAAAGCCATCAGGTACTTCCCCCGAACATAAATGCCACTGTACCTGCGTTATACGCCATTCACAGGTTTGTTTAAATGCACTCAAAAAGGCACCAGGGGTGTTTGTGCATGTAGCAGCCAATTTGGTTTGACTTGTGGGGTCCTCCGCTGACATTTGGGTGGTATTTACACCCCTTGCTCTGGACGAGGTTGGCATTTTGAGCGGGCCTCTAATCTCCCCCCCTCCATCCATGAGACGAGCGGGCACGGCGCAAATGACTGCTGACTCTGTGGCTGCACAAGCTGATTTACATGATGTTTGCTGCATTGTTTCCACCATGTAGCCTTTGTTAACTTTTAACTCCTGCCTCCTACAAACCTTTGATGTTTATTTTAATCAGTCTATAAAGTCCGCTAAATCGTCACAGCTGAATGTTGGAGTTTTCAGTCTTTTTTTTAAATAGCGTATATTATGCTTTTTGCAGGTATTTGGTAATCATCTCAAACACATCTTAATAGCTATTGTGCACTTTGTTGATAAGAAAGTGAAACTACTACTACGGCATTTTCTTATTTTCAAGCGTTCTCCCCTTTGTTCCCCCCCCCCCCCCCCCCCCTGCTCCCCCTTTGCTGCGCAGCTGTGTGTAATAGACCGTGCGGCTTGTGTAGCGGTAGTGAAGCTATGGCGTGTGTTTAAACTTCACGATGAAAGGATTGAGCTTAACATGTGATGGAGAGGGAAGCATTTCCTGGTTGTGTAGGACCTCCGAACGAGCTGTTTGGGAGCAAGGATGCAAATAATAGCCTCTGGAGAAGATTCAAAGATCACTCAAAGTTGCGTAAACGGGTCAAAACACAGCTCCAGGTATGTTTTTGATGAAATGAGTATTGTAACGTGGTTAAAAGCATAATACCCCCCCTTTTTGTATCATTTACCTGGGTGTTTGAGGATTCCTGCTCGGTTTATTATATGTTTTTGCATGGATTTGCATGGAGTGTTTCAATATGATATTTTGCATTTTTTATTTCCCCAGACATACTATGCTAACTGACCAAAATCTACTAAATAGTTAGTAGAGCTGGGTTAGTATATTATTTTACAATGTATCACAATACAGTTTTGCTGTGATATGCGCCCGTAACGCAATACTTCAATGACATCATGCAAGACATTCTGCCTGTTTCATGTCACATGCGCAGAATGTGTTTGGTGACATTTGGTTTGTAACTTTTGGAGGCTCACCGTGCCTATTCCTTTTTAATGTATTCAGGATAAAATTCCTTGTAATATTGAAATCCGAGTGATTTGCAATGCTAGTGTGATATTTATCGAGCACCACAATGGTTTCAAATGCATGAAAGTCTTGAAAGTTTTCCCATTTATAAGTGACATATTTTTTCTTTTCATCTTACAGTGGGAATAACTCTGAGTGTGAGAAATAATTGCAGCCTTAACGTTACAATTACCTGTGGAGATAATTGCTTATAGTCATCTTTTCAAAATTGTTTATGGCACCGCATTTAAATGTTGACTTTAAGCCCCTTTGTTTGGCGAAACGTGAACGTGGGAGGTAAGTCGCTTGTGTGGATTGACTTAGTGCCTGCTGTTAGTTTTTGTTTGTTTGCTCAAGGTTGACATAATTTCCATAATGGGTGGTTGGGGTTTGCTGGTTTTTTTTTTTTTTACAGCTAAGAGAGAGTATTGTCTATATTTACCACAGAGACAAAGACCCAGGTTGTGACTTTTCTAATTTATTTTAAAAATGGCATTGAATAAGGGCAAAACAGGGCCAAACGATGACCATAAGGTACTTAAATCTGGTCCAAAGTTTGAGTTCTTACCGAAGGACGGCTACTACTTCAACTTGCACGGTGGACTTGCAAAAGACTGCTGTGTGTCATGGCAGCAGCCTGGTTAAGTGGTCAGCGCGCCTTTTTATCGTTCTCTCCTTTAGTTTACACTGAGTGCTCCCCCCCATCAACCTAAAACATGCACCATCGGCCGATCCTTAAGTCATGTCCCAAAACCCAGCTCAAGGTCTGGTCAAATGCAGGTGCACGTATCTCACCCAGACCCACAGTTTGGGAACCACTGAACTTGATGTTTTAGTTCTTTTTAGTGTCCTTAAAGTTAGCTCTGCGGTGGACTTTGAAAGTTTCAACTATTGTGCAAATGAGAGTCAGGAGGTCGAGGAGACATGGAGAGCCTTGATGGGGGGGGTTGAGTGAAGGACAGATAAAGAAAGCATAGAAGAAAAGGAAGCAAGGACATAGGGAGAGCGAACTTGAAGGGCTCATCTCCTACTGCGGTGGCACTCTATGAACATGCACTCTCATTAGCTGTACCTCAACATAGCAGATAGGCAATTTGTTTTCGATTGTTTTCAGTCATTTAATTATTAACGACAAAAACACAGACAAATGAGTGAGATTTGTCTTGTATAAAGTTATACAAGTTTGTCCTAATTCCCTTTCTTTTATTCCATCTTCCCAAACACACATATATATGTGACCCGCCGTGGAATCCAAAGACACAAGTCGGCAGCTTGCGTTTGGAGAAAAACGTAAACAAAGTTTTTATTTTGAAAATTGGTGATTTTCACTTTTTTCCAGAATCGTTTAGTTGAAGTCACGAAGAAGCCTCTCCATGTTTAAGCTACCAGTATTGGTATATTTAAAAGCGTAAACTTTTAGGTTCAAACCTGCTTGTTTTTGGGAGATTTGGGAGCCGCTGTAGGGGCGTGCCTTTGTCTGTGTGTATTTACATACTGAGGAGGAGGAGGGGACACAGCCACACAGCTGCTTGGTTTGCGTAGTCCACACAGGCTTTAGCAAACAAATGCCACGCAAAAAAGTCAGTTTTATACATACGCCTATTGTCGATCAGTTTTCAGGTTGAAAAAGTCTGGTTTTGTCAGAGAAATAGCGCACGCCGTGGGGGCGTGTGCGGCTTCATGGCTGTAAGCCTCCCCTGTGTGGCTCTCAGAAGCTGCCACTACTACACTGGAAAATGGATTTACCACGAGTTTGCTGAGCAGAAGGCAAAGGTTCAGACGGGTGAGTGAAAGTTTGTTTGTTTTTGTCGCTTGCGGGTGCTGTGCCAGTTTTGACGAGTCTATTGTGCTGTTATTAGCTAACGGCTAACGTCTAAGCTAACGGCTAGCGGCTAAGCTAACGTGCAGCTGAACCTGCTATTTACACTAAAACCAAGACCTCTCCCAACTTAAACTACTCCATAAATGTAGTCAGTGCACTCCTAGCTTTCAGCCACTTCTTATTGGAGAGAGATCCGCTTCATATTTTCGGTTTTATGACCAAATAAAGTTACTCTGGATTACTGCAGTGAAATGTAAACAATGGGGAACGCGCGCGGCGATAAAACGCAAATTCGGCCTTTTCCTCTCGTGTATGTGCATTACAAGTAGTACAGGAGGCTTCTAAAGTTATAAATGTAGTTATAAACGCATCCATAGCTCTCTCTCAGTGTGAGGCGGAGCAGACGCAGACAGAGAAACACGCAGGATTGTGTCTGTAAATTAAAGAGCAGCTACACTATGTCCATTATCTACATCACTACGGCCTAGTAAACATCAAAGTTTGTCGTCTTGTGTTCATTCTAAAAACACGTACGTTATCTCATGTTTAGTCCATGTTTAGATTTTCTCATACCTATTGTTATTAGCTAGCTCGGACACTCGTGCGTTATAAGGTAAAAGTATTCATCAATGTACAGGATTTTTCCTTTGACTCAAACCAGGGCCAACCACTAACTGAGGTCTAAACCAAGACTAAACCAGGAAGTACAGATACAGACTTTGAGATCTTTTTTTTTCTTCAGGCCGGGTCTAACAGCTCCAGCCCGACCAGATGCAGGAAGAAAATCTTTATGCCAAGTTTCCGCCAGAGACCAGAGGTATGTGTCTATTCTTTTATTCTTATTTTTCTGTTATGTCCCCTCTCTTCCTGTCTCCATACCTCTCCTCCTCCTCATGCCTCCATCCCTGTTTTATTTATATTTTATGTACATTAATGTTTTGATTTTGCTCAGCAGGTGATCTTTAACACACATTCACTTTACTATATTAATTTATTAATGTCCCTTAAAGGGTGATTTATTCATGAGAATAAGCAGCCTGATAGTAGCGTGAAATAATGCAGAATAGCATCAATATAGTAATGTTTACCTTTGTTAGACAGTTATGAAAAGGCACACATTTCATTTAATCTAATCCAAGTTCCCTCTCTCCTACAGTTACACTTTCCCGCAAACCCTCTCCAGCCAGGACCAATGTACTTCCTGAAACAGAGGTGGATCTTCATTGTGACAACTGCAGTGGGCCGAACAAGAACAACTTCATGCCTGGCGTGTTGGACACAAGCTTCACGATAAAATTGAAATCAACTTCCTTATTGCTGCCACACTGTTTTCCCCTGACTGTGGCTTTGGACTGATCAAGCCTACATGAAGACAGGAGTGAACACTTTGGCAGAGATCGCTGAGGTACTTTCACTTTACCGACTTCAGTGTAGTTTTCTGATTTGCTTCAATGAAACATTTAACTGAAGATCTTTTTTTCTTCTTCTGCCCCGTATGGATGGTCTTCCTGTCCTGGCCCCACCTGGACTAAACATCAGGCCATTCTAAAAGTGGTCAGGACTTTGTGGAGGAGGAGAGTTCACACACTGCACGGGACTGCAGAGGAGCAGCTCTGCAATGTCACTTTATCAACCAACCACCTGAATTTAGTTTTAGAGACTTTGTGTTACATTCACCCACCACTACCCACACTCCAGAAGAAGCAACGCCGATTCATCTCAGAACATCCTACTAGACCTTTATCAGGAAGAAAAACGGTTGTGCATTATTTTTGGATTTATTTATGTTTTGAATTTTGAGTAAATGCCAAAAATATTTATGCTTTAAGAAGTGGACAATGACCACTCACAATGCTTGCCAAAACAGAAAACTTTTATTTCTTTTTTCATGAAGTGCAAATGACTCTGCATACTATGTGGTGCAGATTAAGAGGAAAACATTGTTTAAGAACAGATGGTGTTGAGTGTAAAAAAACAGTAAGGTTAAAGCATTGAATAATAAAAACTAAAAATCAACCTCCATGTGATGTGGTAAATATTAGGTATTGATCCGTTATTACTGAAATATGGATTCATATTCACTCAATTGGCAATTTTCTATGGCTTAAAGTAAAGTTGTAACTCACTTAAAGTATTTATATAATGAATTTTTTGGGGGGGATGATGTGTAGAAACTGTGTGAGGTTTCATGAATCAGAGCATTGCAATAACATTAAAATACCCAAACACCAGATCTCTTCTGTTGTTTTTTTAAATATATTGTAAACTTATCTTTCATCATTCTTGTATGAAAAGCGCTCTCTAAGCAATGTTTGAGTGATTTGCTTTATTAATTGATATATACTTTTATTTTCAATAGTATATTGCTTATTATTTATCATTAGCAAAAAACAACAATGGCAATAAAAACGATTCATACTGTATATAATATATCACTGTTTTTGATTTGAACATTAACATTATTTTTAACATAAAAGTTACATGTGTTACACAACACGTTCTCAAGCCAGTGACAGTTTATCAATTGATATAAAAAAATGTAAGAGAACAATAACAACCTTCTGCTGTGAGGTGAGATCAATAAATGAAACCAAAAATAAAACAGATACACATAATGAAACTGGTAAACAATGGTTTGTTGTGGAAGCAATAACCTTTGTGCTCCCTCTCTGTGCTTTAGTGCTTTGAGGGGGAGTTTGACAGGGGGTGTGGCTAATCCAAATGAGATGTAAATGAGCCCTATTGTCACTCCCAACAGCAGAGAGGTGAGAATGGCCCAAAACTTCAGAGGCCGTTTAATCCCCTTTGGTTTTTTGGGAATTGCCAACTTCAAATCACCGCTACGCCTCCAAATATTATCAGATTTCCATGTGTTACACATCATTGGAAAGCTTGGAGACTACACTTTAACAATCTGTTCTTATCTCATAATGCCCCAAAACGACTTGTGTCTTTGGGTTCTGTGACTGGTCACATATATTTGATAGAGGTCAACTAAAGCGACTTTGGGCAGTCTGCAACTTTGGGTCCTCGACTTTGAGTTGTAAGTATATATTCATCAACTAAGGGTAGTGAAAAGTTATGTATTTGAAAGATGAAATTGTACTTGTAAAAAATGGTTTAGTGTCATCCTAGACTATAGCATTATGTACTGTATGCATTTAACTGCCTTGCCACTTCCCCCCACCTCCATGAAATATATGCTACAATTGCAGGAAGATAAATACTAAATCAAGTTTACAAATGGAATATAAAAAAGGCCTAAATTTGACTAAATGATGGCTAAACTGTGTATCAAAGAAACCAAAGAATGACGATAAATTACATTGTATTTAAGAAAAAGTAACTGTACCATTTTAGATGACCCTGAGCACCACCAGAAGAAGCCCAAGTTTGAGAACCACCGTTATGACCCTTTGTCACTTTCAGAAAGTTAATTGTTCCTCCGCTATATTGTCTTTGTAATGCCCATTCAAACTGAGAATTTGTTTTTAAAGCACACGTCAATTTTACACTACAAAGGTCAAAGAGACAACAAGAAAGAGGTGAGGATAAAACGGCCAGTCGTCATTAGAAGCGTGCAGATGGGAGATGAGAGAAGGAAAAAATACAAAGGGTTTTGGTTTGGAGAGGCAGATCACAGGAACCCAGATGAAACAAACACACATGACGGATTATCCAAATAACACAAATGAGCAGAAATTGCATGTAATCACTTTGGCTAAATTCACAGTACTTCACAGACCTTAGTTCGGTGTATGATGAGTGAACTTTCATTTAAAGTTCTTCAAAGGAGACGCATTATTAGGTTATAACAATTATTATTCAGTGCAATGTAAAATCATGTATCTGTGTGGATTGAAGCAGTATAAATAAATCTAGCAGGACATACTTGGCAGTGAAGGCAGTTTAAGCACCGAAATTGGAATGAGTATGGTGATAGTTTTAGTCATAGACCGTTAAAAAGAATAGATAACTCCTCCTCACTCCTCCCCGTTTACCATAATGACCACGTTCGAGGGGGAAATCATGGCAGATTTACAGACTCCCTGCTCTGACGAAACATTTTCCTAAAAACCCAGCGTTATCTCAGGGGGAATATGTAGCTGTAGAAGTGTCTAAAGTCCAATGCTTTTCAATGGGAGACTAGCGTCTATATGGAGGTACTACAGCAATGGCGGCCTCCAGTGTTGCGGTCGTCAAGCAGAGCAGCCAGCGGCCATTGGTTTTAGTACTAGGGAGAGAGAGTGGAGCACCACCATAGAGAGATACATTATCGCCATTCCACCCCTTTCATGGTAATGGGGCAATGTGGTTGCTCCTCCTACAGGGCATGTTCCTAAAAAGGGTAAAAAGGAACAAAGCCCAAAGCTAAAACTTTCAAATTGCAGAGTACAAAAAACAGCCCCACTAGTCAAGGAGACTGTTTCATGTTTGGGTAATCTTTATTTTCAATCTTCAAACCCACGTTTGTTATCCATGAGGAAACATTGTAACAGGTTTTAAAGCAAAAAAATCCAAAACATGTTGGTTTAGATGAATGCTTCTTGTTTGAAGGGGGTAATTATACCAAATCAACTTTGTAGATGAAGACTTTTGATTGAGAGCTTCCACAAACAGCTGTTTAGTTTGTTACCCTAGATACTCACGCATGTTTGAGTGTTCTTAGAGTTGTTTCCGGGTCGTAGTGCCATAGCAGCAGATCGTACAATGCCTGTCCCGCGCTCCTCTCACGGCCCTAAGGAACCCGATTTATTGCAATGCTGGTGCATTAAATTGCTGGTGCAAAAACAACATGTGGCATTTGATTACGTTTTTTTTAATTGAAAGTAGCCCTGTGGAAAGGGAGCTAAGAGTGGGAGGGGCTTCGGGACAGCGCTCTTGGTGAACCAGCAAGTACCAGCTGTTTTTTAATGATAGCATTATCTAACCAACAAAACCAAAAAATCAAGATGTATTTGAGATTATGACCAACTACCTGCAAAAAGCAAATCCTAACTTGTAAGATTCCATTAACCAAGAATTTATTTGGGGGGAAACGACTGCCCCTTATTGTTAGTCTCATCACCTGCGTGGCTCTGCGTTGTCATCAGTATTTGTGAAGTGTTTCCTACAGGAACACACGTTGGCTCACACTCCCACACGGTGCTATAATTCCTGACAGATTTATCACTTTTTGTGCAACTTCAGCCAGTTTGTACAACGCAACCGGGTTTTTCATTTCCGCGCGTCTATAACATGTTCCGCACAGACAATGAACAGTAGGACACTCGCATGCACGCACACAGAGGGGGACAGTGATATTGTCAAGATTAGAACTGTCATTGCAGGGGTCTTTTCGCCGCTATAGAAGGTGGATAAACTCTTTGATTGCGTTTATCCGCCCCAAAATGGAATTGTACGCGGTTCCCTGGGCAACCTGTTCCCCGGACTTATGCGGCACAGACAGGGAGCTTAGGGGCCGCTTTGTGCAAGCGCGCGGCAGTCGACTCCTTATGAAGTGGGGCTTTGAGGTCCCCCAGCTCTGATCCTCGGGCTGGAGGTGTCATTGGCCACACAGATTAGATTCAAAGATTGACCTGAAGGCAAACATATGAGGAAACGCTTTGCACATGCTTTGGTGAAGTGATGTATGTGCTTTATATGCACATTTATATTTGTGTGTTTTCTGACACTAGAATGTAATGATGTCCCACATGTCGATTTGGGGACTAAACTTATACCTAGGGTTGCACCGATTTGATACTGGTATCTGATATCGGAGCCGATACTGGGGAAAAAATACGATATCGGGTATTGATTCCACATATACGATACTAAACCGATACCTTTTTTGTTTTAAAAGCACAACTTTCATTGGGTAGTTTTAACCTCTCCAAACGTATTTTTAATCGCTATGGCTAATGTTAACGAATCAAAGCTGGGACAGAAAGTATGATTTTATTGCCTAATAAAATAAAATGGCCACTGCTGAAGTGGACAAGTGTGTGTGTGTATTTTGGTTTATGAAATGGTGTTAAAGAATAACATCTCGTTTGCAAGAAGAGATGAGAAGTTATTGATCTCACAATTGAGAAAAGCGGACCATTCACTCTTTTCACTCAGGGAATACCACTTTCAAGAAAGTCTCTTGATATCGGTTAATATCAGGTATACTCTCTGTATCTGTTTCGAAAGCAAAAAGCTGGATCGGTGCGTCTCTACTTATACACAAAGAAGAAGAGCCCAATCTACCTTTTATATTTGCCCACCCACCATTTTCTATCGGTACCTAATTCAGCTTGCTAATACCAGCCCCGGTCAAAAAATCACAGTGGTTAGGTCTCGCCTTCCTGCTATCAAGTTGAAGGGTTTGCTTTTTAGACAAGATGGGGATTTGTTTGTTTGGCGTTGCTCTCAAAATCCATTTAGAGATAATCATTTTATGTTTTTGTATAGAAATTAGACATTTTATGCATTAAAAACTAAATCAAGATAATAGTTAGAGCCATGTTTAAATGTATGATTTTATGTTGAGTTTTTTTTTATATCATGTTTAATTTTTGAATAAGCTATTTGGTTTAAGTGGGGGAAAAAAGAAAAAAAAGTTCCTTTTGAAAAGATTTTGGAGTCTGTAGTAGCTACTGATGGAGATGCTGTTGAAAGAGTGGAATGAAAACATAATTTGAAGACAACGGGGCCTTAGAGTCTCGTAAAGTCTGCACATATGCATGTATATTTCTACTGTCTTTAGCCGTTCTCCTTGAAAGGAAATGGCCATATTTGGATTGCAGCGTCATCTCAGTCGCCTTTTGCAGTACACATAAATACAAAATATGTCAACATTTGTGAATTAATATATGTGGGAAACCGGCCAATGTGGCACAGTGTTGTAGTTACTTCCCGGAACTCTCAAAAAATCTCAACATTGACCACTGCATGAAAAATCAATCTGTCTCGTGCCATGTCTCGTCTAGATAGAACATTCCATGTTCAGTGAGTGAAATGTAATCATGCTCACACTTCCTGGTTCAGAAATGTCCCTTTAGCTCGGACTGCCTGCAAAACCGTCCTCTAACAAAAAGTCCTACGTTCATTTCTTTTTCCGTTGCTGCATATCGACTTGGGGATCAGAAATCTCCATTAAAACCAGAAAGAAGCTTGCCTATAGAATGCTGTCATGTTAGACCCAGCAATGGTGCACACTTGTTTGAAGTTGTTCCCGATGACCAGGTCACTATGGCACAGATGTTCTCACCGCCGTGTGGGGAGCAGTGGCTGTATCCCACCGCGCCCCATTGTGTCCCTTTGGCCGCCTGTAAAAGAGATTAGACGGTATTCTCTGGGGGTTTGGGCGTCTGTGTATGTGTCTCGTTTCATTGTGTCATTTAATGGAAGTCTTTTCGGAGTGACACAATAATTTAATTAGAACAAATGCCCTACGTCAGACCTGTTGCTATGAAAGAACACGCGTGGGAGGACGAAACCGAGTCAATGCGTGATGAGTGAATGCCAGAGAGAACTGCTGCCAACCAGGGAATTACTGCGTCTCAATGAAGAGATGTGCTCTCTCGGTCCAATAGCTTTTTTAATTTAACAGCATTGAAGGGATAACCTGTATTTTTCCAGTTTATTTTTTTAGATTTTCACCCATGTGATAATGTTTCTAAAGCTAGACATATTTGGAGCTGTGTTTTGTTTCATTCATTCATGATTGAGTGATCCACCGCGCTCCCTCTCTAGAGCTCAAAACACTCACTCCGATGTCATGAGGTGTGCGCCTCCTTTTATAGTCGAAACATCTTCACCAGATTCCTTTTCAACTCTCATCAAACATAACGCAACACAGCCAGATTGATATTCCAGTGCTAACATATAGGTGCTTGTCATATAATTAGAATATCATGTAATGTACATTTCTGTAATTCAACTTAAAATGTGTAACTATATATGATGTCGACTCATTACATGCAAAGTGACATATGTCAAGCCTTTATTTGTTATAATGTTGATGATTATGGCTTACAGTCCATTTTAAAAACCCTAATTATAACAAATAAAGGCTATACATCTATCTCACTTTGCATTTAATGGGTCTATCATATATTAGTTTCACAGTTTAAGTTGAATAACGGAAGTAAATACACTTTTTCATGATATTCTAATGATATGACGAGCACCTGTACTGTAAATGTGTAGCAGCATACTTTTCTGTACTTTTCTGTCAACTTACTGATGGGAAAGTATCAATAAAGTTCTTGTGTGGTTTTATATTTGCCAAAAAGGAACAATAGGTTACGTTTCATGTGACAGCACAGCATTTTAAATTGATTTGGTGGGCAGCCGAGAATTCCGTGCTGGTAACTAGGCTGATGTTTTTGGCTTGCATTATGGCTAATAACTCTGTAATGGCTGGACCTATCCACGTGAAATAAAATCGGCACAAAGTTCTAGGTCCTCTTTCTCAGCACATATGACTAAAGTTAAATTATGCTCTCATACAGGTGTTCAAAAGTGTTATCAAAACATTGACGTATGAAAGGGCTCGAAATGAATACAGCAGGATTGGAGACCTAATCTCTCTCAAATGTTCAGGTTACCATTTGTATTATTATATCACATTCTAAAGCGTGAACGCACCCTATAGAGGTTATGCGTGCAATGTCATAACACAGCAACAGAAAATTGAGTGACTATGTCTGCAGTGTTGCTCTTACGTTACTCTTTGATTTGTCACTCAATATGAGGTTCCATTTGTAAATAGAATAACATTGCAGACATAGCCACTCTTTTCTGTTGCTATGTTATGACATCACTCGCATAACCTCTATTGGCTCTACCCACTAACGGGGGGGATTAATTTGTGAACCCTCAAAGCCTGCGAGAAGGAATTTATTTATTTATTTTTTTTTTATGAAATACCAAAAGTATTATAAACAAAAACAACGCGTAGTATGAAGCACACCTTTCAAGATTGCTTCTTTAAGACCAGCAACAGCCTCCTGTCCTGCGCCTCTCTCAGTAACGTCAAGATGATGAGCGTTGGAGATGTCGGATTTACACGTTTTATCTTGTCGGAGTCCTCCCCGTTCCCAGTGTTTTCGTTTTGCCGCTGCGTATCTCCTCTTTCCACCCTGGTTTCCCTCGACAACAGGAGGCTGCCACTCTGCGTTACTGTCACATGAGCGAGCTCCGGCCCCCCCCCTCACGGCCGCCTTTGATTGGCCGGGCCTTTCCAGGTCGACGAGCCGCTGCCTGATAATAACCTTGTTTGATTGCTGGAGCAGAGAAGTAATTGATTGATCTGCGCGTTCCCTGTCTGGACCAGGGCTTTCTAAAGGCGGGGTGTGTGTGTGTGTGTGTGTGTGTGTGTGTGTGTGTCGTGGGTGGGGAACATGAGTCAGAATGGGGGGTGGGTGCCTTTTTGTCAAGGGAGAGCGCCAGATAAAGTCCACTCATAGTGTAAACGGCTTCCACGGCAACCACGCTCCACCTTAGACCTACATTGTACACAATACAACATGGTAAATGGTAAATGGTCTCAACTTATATAGCTCTTTTCTACCTTCATCCGGCCCAAAGCGCTTTACATGCACATACAACAAACTCAGAAACTCCCTTAACTTTTCTGAGCTTGTCGCTCCTGCGTTGACACTGGCAAGATCTTATATTGGATGACTTTGCAAGACTAAAGACTCTTTAGAGTTAATAGTTGACATAATTTGATTGGAGATGCGATTATTAATATATAGTTTTCCTATCTGGATTGTCACCAGAACATAGTTGATGCAAGTATTTAAGATTTTGAGAAAACATCAACAAAAAACGTGGGATCTTCATTGAAAAGCATTGAATTAATGTGCAGTTGTTTTAGATTTCGCACCATCTTTTGGTATCTACTTTGAAGATGGTGCACACAGGACAAGGGCAGAATTGCAGAAGGCTATGGTGCCGCACACTAACCTTATTTCCCGGTGTCTGCAAACTCGCACACGCATCAAAGGTCTGGTTGTAAGAGGAAGTCAACATGGGTTTGATGAGTACATGAACCTTGTTTTAGGTGGTGCAGCCAATTACTTAGAAACATATCTGCTAAACTCAGATTTATTGGTATTTAGTTGTGTATTGTGTTAAAAATTAGGCAAAAACACAGTGAAATTCAAACCTTTTACTGCAAATAATTGTTGAAAGAAAATGTTTTTTTTTTAAATAATATTGAACTACTGCTTGCAAATACCCCCTAGGGTCCCCGTACTCCTGGTTGGGAAACACTGTTTTAGACAATGATGAAGAAATCCACGTGATTCCAGGTGGATTTCTAGTTAGTTACTAGTTACAGGTGGGAATCGAACCCGAACCTTCTAGCTGTGAAGCATGCGCGCTAACTGCTGCGCTACCGTACCGTCCTTGCACCTGAATATATATTTATTTTACTGAATGCGTTTTAATTTAGTTGGATGGTATTGTTGTAAAATTCACAGTGTTTTACTGGTGGCTTGGTTATATACTGATAAAGTATTTTCGTCTCTCATTATTTGATCTTTCTTTTTGAAATGCATTGGCAAATTGTTGACGTCTAAATATTCCTCCGGATTGGTCGCATTCCTGGTACAAAGGTGTCCCTTCCGGCCCTTCTGTCTGCAAAGTGCTCTCTCCAAAAAGTGCTAAATTCATTTCGTCTGCTCAAAATAGATCACACATCGTCTACAGTGAAGATTGGGGACCAGGAATCTCAAACCAAATTGGAAAGCACCAACTATTAGAGAGGGAACGAACAACAGAGGGAGAAGGGAGGAGAGGAAAAAGACAAAAAATCCATTATGTTTGATGTTGGCGTCTCACCCAGGCCGTGCACGCTGGTGGAGAAACCCAGGAAAACGACTTCAGAGGCTTCATGTAATGCGATTTTCTCCGTGTGTGAATATGAGATTTCTAATGGATTTGAGCACATTAGACCGGTCTTTATCTGTAGTATTTATTCCCCACTGGTTTCAAATGCAATTTACTAAGTACGACGTCTCACTCCACTCCCTATACTGGCTTTCTAGCTACAAGGAATGCGGGGGCGGTTTATATTATTTTTGTCTCCTTTGTGGGGGGTGGGGGGGGGGGGTGCTGCTGCTACACTAAGATATAATGATAAATATTCTCGGCATGGCGTTGTGACAAATTGGTATATTATGAGAGCTGGAAGCGCATTATTCCTGTACAGTGTGTGCAGAGGTGTGGAGAGTATTGGATTTGTATGAATATATGCACGTTGTATTTATGGATTCATCTGTGTGTTTCCCGCACCCAAGAATGCATGACTTTTTTTGTATTGAAGAAAGGAATGAAGCGCTTGACTTGGGGACAACTCAAGAATACTGTTAGGAAACGTGTGCGCAGATTTGTGGTCTCTGCTAGCAAGGGGAAAGAAGTTAGAGATTTGATTCCCTGACTATGAGTTTGCTTGAGTTTTTGTTTTACTTTTTGTTTTTTTACATTTTGGTTCTCGACTGGTTTTTGCCTATTCCCTATTGATAATTTGTTTTGATAGTTTATATAGTCAGCCTTTTTATCAATCCTTCATTCAGTCCATCTCTATCTTCCACACTCAAAACTCCAGCCAACAACCATTGTGGGCCAACCTGATCCGCATGTTTTTGGAGGTACGCTCTGTCGCTGTCTGGCCCTTTCACAATAAGAGTCTTTAATTAGCAGTGATATTTATTGTGTAAAAGGTAAACCGGAAGCAGTTGGTCACTTGACAATAAGGAACTATCACCGAAGTTGGAGAACGTTTATATTTTCAAAGACATGCATAGACGGCACATTTGTGAACACGGTCCAGGATTTAAATTAAACAAATTATAAGGATGCGGCGCCTGACAGAACTGAAATGACAAAGGACACAATCGCTTCTTCGCACATTCGCCAGCCAGGTAAATATATAAACACACGCTGCGATCTACGCAGAGCAGCAGCGTTAAGGGGGGAAAGACACTGCTAAAATAGAGACACAATGCTGGGTTTAAAAGCTCTAGATTGAGCGGTCTGGTTGTAAACATGCACTGTAGAGGAGCGACATTTAATGCTTGCATCAGCGTCTGACATTGCGCAGCAGAAAGTTCGCTTCACTGTGCAGAAGTGCTTTGGATTGTGATAAAACGATCCCACAAAAATGACCGTCAGCTCTGGAGATCGTAAGACGGTCTAATATCGTCATATCGCCCATCCCTACCTCTTATCCACAAGTCTTTCGCCTTTCTGGTAAGAGCGTAACAGACTAACATAATTCGTCTCATTCTTCAGTGAACGAACATTAGTCAGAACAATAGAAGACGTGGCTTAGCGGTGGTCTTACCCGGATACCTCCTCCTTTTCGACTTTTTTGTTTCATGTTGTGCCTCTTGTGACGCCTCCACTGTGCTGCAGGTGTGGGGGGCTCTTGGTGCCTCTTCAGTGTTTCAGAAGAAGACTTTTTTAGATCTCGAATGTCTTTAGCTCATAAGCTAGCTGTTTGTTTACTTTTAAAAAGGTGTGTCATTTATAGCTAATACGGACTCTATGAAGTAAAAAAATTGCTGAACCAACCAGCAAAGATGTACAAAAGTAACCAGTAAAACCATGTGGAAGACAGAAACTACAAATGCAGTTCGCTGAAAAAGGCACAAAAAATGGTTAAAAATTCTGCTGTACCAAGAGAGAGGGAAGTTGCTTTTCATGGTTTAGCACCAAAGTGCATCTCTGACATGTTAGAGCCGTATGAACCATCTCGGGCCCTGAGAACTTCAGGGAGGGGTCTCCTGGTGGTTCCCAGAGTCAATAATAAACACGGTGAGGCTGCCTTTCAGTTTCATGCAGCTAAAATCTGGAACAGTCTTCATGAGGATGTGAGACAGGCCTCAACTCTGACAATGTTCAAATCCAGGCTGAAAACAGCTCTTTTTACCCGAGCATATGAAAACTGAAAGTATTTTATCTGCACTCTTGCCTTTTACTGTAGTTGATACATTTTTATGTTGTTTTAATGATTGATTTGATCTGTTTTCTTGTAATTTTATGCAACTGTGAAGCACTTCGAATTGCCTTGTGTATGAATTGTGCTCTACAAATAAACTTGCCTTGCCTATCATTACACAAAAACTACCACGGTTTAGGTGTTGTAAAAGCCTGAACAAAGGGCTATATTATTTTCACTCTGAGCGATGCTGCGGTTGATGCCACTTCAAAAGTTGACAATGTCTCAGCTGTAGCGGGAACACACTCGCTGGATTTGCGTACAATAAGTGTTCACGGAGAAAACAATGGGTTTACAGGCGGTCGGGGAAGGCAGGCGTGCTGAAGTCTAAAGAAGGCAAATGTAGGAGCATAGGTGTTACCGCAGGCTGTGAACAAAGGGAGCAGCGGGTGGGGGATTCTGATGGTGAGACCTGAGGCGGGCAACGAGGTGTTGTTGTGAAGAGAAAGAAGACACCGAGGGCTCTGTCAGATTAACATGAGAGCCAGCGGTGTGTGGAAAACAAGACTTCACTGTATAGAGCAATACATTTGGGTAAGAACTATTTTTCTTACCCTAAGATTTTATGCATGCTTAGGGTGAACTTTTGTACGTAGGATTTGTCTGAGGTCAGGAAACCAAAATGTCAAGTGAATAGAAGAGCGTTCACACCCATAATGTAAAAGATCAACATTTAAACTGCGGGCCATTTGTTCCCTGTAGGAAAATCAAGGCCACTATGACCCCCTTTTCTGAGTCTAGTTTTGGTATGCCATTATACTCGTTATACTTGTACCTTTGTATGGCATGCTGAACATCTTTACACTTGAATGAATAATGGGACTTGTGAAATGAACGCAAGTTGCTATTTGTTGAGTGAGATATTTTTTTTGCCAAACAGCTCAAGTTGTTGCCCTTCATCACCTTCATCTCGCACACTTTAAAGGACAAAGGATGTTGCATCTTCCCTCCCTGGCACCTTCATATCCGTCTGCACCTGATTGGGGTCAGGCCATTCTTGATTAGCACGCACATTTTCTTGTTCCTGCTAGCATTTCCGCGAATTGTCCCGAATCAGGCGAGGCGGTGCACTTTGCGCTCTCCGCAGTCTTAATGAGCCAGATTAAGAAGGAAGTCATTTAAACCTCTGTCTCTAATACACACTGGCGTGCACACACCGATCAGTACAGATCCTTGGCACCAACATGCACACGCTCTATACCCACTCTGTGTTTCAGCAGAAAAAAGAGATGGAGTAAGGCCATTATGCAAATGTCAGGTGTCAAGTGTAAATGAGAGTGGAGAGATGAGAAACAGAAGCTTTGAATATCTCACCGAATACGACAGCAACGGCTTCAAGGTAATGAACGCATTCCCACAGAAAAGAGATTAAAGGGAAACATTTCTAAGATTAATTCCAAAAGGTTCTGTTGAGATTTTCCAGCAATATCTTTTATAGGAAACATTCCTGTAACTGTACTTGTTTGATGATTGACTCAATTGGAGGTCACAGTCTGGATCTACAAGGAAGCGCGGCAATGACAGACAGCCTGACAGACAGTGATAGTAGTGCTAGCGACACCATGCAGTGGTCAATGTTGATAAAACGCTAACCTGATGCTGAATATATTACACGCCTCCTTCGTGCTGCAGTGGCTATCACCAGTTCTGTTTATCAGCCATTTGTAGTATAAATGCTGGGCTCCTCAAAAAAAAAGAAAAAAAATTTAATAAAAATTGCGCTTCGTTTAACCCGGACCGGAAGCACATACTGTAGACTTAAGGTTAGCACAATGGGGTGTTTTTTAAGCCTGTGTTCCTTCATGTCTTCCTTTGTGCGTTTTAGTGAGACTTTTCTACCTTTTTTCTTTGCGGCTAATCCTCAATTCTTTGAGTATCTACCCGCTCACGTTAATACGCTTAAGTCTCTCCATGTAAGAAATAACAAGATCATTAAAATCTGCTGCAAACACCCTCGGCTGGTCTATTAGCGCCTACACTTACCACTCGGTGACCTAGCATCCCCTTTTAAGTGTACTATGGCAGGACGATGAAGAACACAAAATTGCACATCTGTACAGGCCCGTAAGGTTGGTGTTGTAATCCATGGATATAACCAACTTTTGTGACACTTAGTCGTATCTTAAACTCTTAAACGCTCTTATTAGAAAAAGCATAACAGTTTCAGATATGGTCTTTTCTCCATCCTTGTCTTTCTTTTTTTCCTTTCTGAAATTGGATCCAAACAGCAGTTAGAGCTCCCAGAAATTTTACAGTTCTGTTATCACACCACATGAAGTGTTTATAAGCTACATGCCCTTCAGACAGGCATAGCCAGGAAGTCGAGACAAGAGTTCTTTACAGGGGCATAAGATATTTTTTATTTCTAAGCCAGACAATCTTTGTTTACCAGAGATGGGAATACTGAAAATGTTGGTCTTTTCATAGGTACGGTTATTCACAGAAAGGAACTGGAATGGCCTTGTTGTCAATTCTTCCCACCGCCGCTGATTTATTTAGACAAAAGTAGCCAAAAAGTGCACTCGCAAAGTAGTGGTGTTCCATGATTTGATGTTTCTAGTTGATCAGTAGCTTGATCCTTCTGTACAAAGATGTAAAGGTAGCCAGATCAAACATAACGTACTAGACAAATAATAATCACTCAAAGTATGAAGAAACGGCGCAGTCTTCAGCTGAATCAACAACATCTAGCATTATGAGCTGTTTATCAGAGGAGTTTGAATAATAAAGGTTATTTGAGGGGAGATGTCGTCATACTTCGAGGGGCAAATGTGATTAGGTCGACAACAAACTTGTTGCTGGAAAAAAAAATATATCTACAGTTATGGAAATACATTTGCTTTACTGACAGTAGTTTGGACATCATTGCATAAAAAAATAAATAAAAATCGACATGTTTAGTTTTGCTTGCTTCTACATAGCATTTAATTGGCTTCGGACTTGCACACTAACTGTATAGACTGTAAGATGTCGGCGAGAATGGCCCGATGTCTTGACATGTCACTACTACAGCAGACTCATCGACGCCTCTGCGGGGGCCCATCTAATGCAAATCAGCTACAGCAGATTGTCAATTTCAACAATTTATGCTCGCAAAGTGGCAGGGTGAGTCAAAGGCTGTATGTCGCTAAATCGCTGCTACTGACACAAGTACAGCTCACTCAGAGTTCAGCAGGGGGGGGACATTTTTGACATTTCACGGTCTAGTTTAAATTACAGACTTTTACATGATTTTAACTACAAGGATAGTATCAATAAGTTTTCCGTTAACATCTAGGTTAAGTTAAGTGGTTTTCTCGAAAGATGTTTGAAAAAAGGTTAATACAATATAGGAAAAAAATGGCAGTGTTTTGAGTGATATACTTGACTTATCATACATACAGAAAGTGTGTTTTTTCTTCGCTTGATTTTGTCCGGTTTCCAAGGACTAACGGAGAACACACTTGTGGTTGGGGGGGGGGGGGGACAGAAAGTCCTTCTGTAATACACTGTGAATAGGACTGACTTTGACATTCTTGATCCCGGAATTACTGCAATTTAATTTAACACTTAAGATTACACGCCAAACTTTTGACTTGGTTCAATAATAATAACAACAAAACTTTAAAAGACTGACTGCAGACTTCTTTTATCTTGCAGTGGAAAAACCTCTACTTGATTTTGGAGAATGTTTATCCCTTTAGCTTGTAAAATAAGTAAAAACAAAACTGAAAATCTAAGATGAACTGTCAGTATGTTTACGAGACACACCAACTGCACCTTTCTTGAACCGGTTTGTTGGAGTGAGATATGGGCTCCTCAGATCACAGGTGCTGCAGTGCTAATTGGTCATGCAAATGAGACCAAAAATTAGTGTTGAGTATCGCCCGTAGCTTGGAATGAACGAAGTCTATTTTAATTAGTGGTACTAACATGGCATGGCGCTATGTCAGTCCTGATTCTCAACTTAGTAGGATCCAGATTAGGGCTGAACGATTAATTGCATTTGCAATTTTATCGCGATATTACACAACGCGATTTCGTAATCGCAGGGCACGCGATTTGGGAAGTAAATAGAGCAACGAGATATGGCAGCAAAGTCCGCTCCGTCGCGTGCTTTTGTTTACGTCTCAGTCTAGTTAAGGTGCGCGGTAGATTGTGGATGTACAGTGAAAATATCAGCGTTTATCATGCAGCCACCGCGAAGGAATATTGCTTTTCTCCGTTAGCATTGCGTTAGCCGCAGCGCTAATCACGCCATTCCGTCGCCGCTACTACACGCTCTGGTGACACAGAAACTCCCTCACCTCCGGATTCACACGCCTCTGCCTCCACAGACATATATAGGTGAGTCTGTGCTGATTGTAAAAAGTAAAGAGTCGTTTGTGGCTCAGTTTAGGGGGCTTATGTTTGGGAATGTTGTGGATAAAGAACTTATCTCAAAAGCATAATGACGTTTCATGACCATTAAGTATCCGCGGAGGCGAAGTGCCATGTGCCTTTATTTACCTTTGCGTCTACCGCATATCCGCTCCGTAGGTCGTACAGACGCAAGATATAAACACTAAACTGCAGTATGAAAAGGGTTGGTAACTAGGATCCGAGGCAGGAGTCCGTGTCATGTCTTATTTTGCTGAGGAAATGTGCTGTTTAAGCTGAAATGTCACTAAAATGGCTGCGAGTCAAAGATTACGTGTCTGTGTTTGGCACCTCATGTCCCGTCTCCTTGTGTCAGTGTTCTTTTCTTTCTTCATATTGTCCAAAGTTACATCCCAAAACCAAAATGCTGCTCTTAATTCCACTGTGATTTGGCGTGTGCTCCATCTGGCCTCTCCGTGTCCTTCAATAACGCGCATCTGAAGCAACCACGAGTCGCAACTCAGACTGGGATTTGATTGGCCGAAATAATAAAGTACTATTTAATAAATTAAATAGCTTATTTTGTATTAATTGGGAGTTTGATTTCCTAAAACTTTTCCAACTAGTTAAAGCAGACGTTTGTTCTTACTTTCCTGCACTTTAGTATGGGTGATGTTACTGACTGGATCAGTGAGTTATTTTTTTTTCATATCTATATAATTTAGCATTTATTTATAGACTGTACTGTTAAGTTCAGACAGTTTAAGAAGTGCAGTCCACATTTTGAATAGGTCAAGCAACAATTTTGTTGCAATTTTCACTTCAAATATTGTTTATTATGAAACAGGCTGATTTATTGCTTGTGTTAGGTGAAAAATACATGAGAAGAGGACCTTGCAACAATAATCGCATATTTAATCGCAATCGCAATATTGAAGAAAAAAAATCGCAATTAGATTATTTCTCAAAATCGTTCAGCCCTAATCCAGATTCTTACTTTATACTTGAGCGAAGAATCCTCTGGAGAACAAGGATTCTTCTCGTTCTCCAATAGGAGATTGATTAATGTTGCAATGTCTTAGCTTTTATAAACTCCTACCTCTCACTCCTGTCCCAAAAGTGAACATGGCCACTGTTTTCCACCCCTTCCAAAACACCCTCCATATTCATCCTCACGCTCACACCTGCCACCGTCTAAACCCCAAATGCCCAAACTGATCGGTCACCGCACTGGCTCAAGGTTGACCCTGTCTGTCCAATCCCTCCCCAACCCACCCCGACCCCCGAGGGCCCCTTTCTCCAACTGACAGCCCGACCCAAGACATGACACCGAAACAAGCCCAGTCCGGACAAGCCATGAAAGGATCAATGAATAATTTAACCCCTAACATCTTTCCCAACATATTTCCCATGGGCAGTAATGTATACAGGCTGAGATGCTAGTGCCTGCGTGGCGAAGGGTGGCCATTTCAGCAGCAGCGCAGTGTCTGCAGCCGCGTTATGAAAGCTATGTGACAGACACCCTGGTGCACAGCTGACTTGGAGGACTTTCATTTTGTCGCCAGTCTCCTCCAATATGAGAGCTGTCAGGCTGCAACCCCCCCCTAGGTATCGAAAGAGGTATTGTTCAGGTATCGGTATGGTAAACCAAGTATCGTTAAAGTACAGATGTTTTTTTTTAAATCAATGGTAGGTACCCCTAGCTCTAATCAGATACAGCGCCCCCAAAAAAGGCGCTCTAATATTTGGTTGGACCATTAGCTTTGGTTATAGCGCACATTCACTGTGGCATTGTTTCTCGTGTTGCATTCATGTATGGATGATGGGAGAGCGTGACCACTGTGCTACGCCGTCTCCAGCACATCCCACTGATTCTCAATGGGGTTAAGATCTGGACTCTGTGGCGGCCAATCCATGTGTGAAAATTAAGTTTTATGCTCCTTGAACCGCTCTATCACAGTGTGAATCTTGTCATTTTGGATTATGCCTGTGCCACGAGGGAATCCATTTATAGAATAACCTGGTCATTCAGGATGTTCAGGTAGTCAGCTGATCTCATTGTTTAGGCTTGGCTAAACTCTCTATCCACCTTTGTCACCCTGCAATGTGAGGTGTGTAAGGCATCGTCTTCTTGCTATATTCCTAACTCCCTTGTCTCCACATCTTGCTTTCATATATTCTTCCCACAATCCTTTGCTCCTCACCTCCCCACTTCCTGTCTACGCCGTCTTAGACCTCTCGGTGTATTACCGACGTCAACGCCACTACTTCTCTTTATGGCACTTTTTAAATTCAATCAGACTTCAATGGATAGCGCCCACACAACCATTTCAATTTACTCCGCCGGCCGCCACAGGACAGGAAAAGGGCCTGCGCTTGCATAAATGAAATCAAAGAGAAATGGGGAGAAGCAAGGTAAAAGGTCCAATTGGAAATGCTGCTCTGCAAAGATAGCGGCAAATAAAATAGAGACGCAGTACAGGGAATGTAAGGGAGTTTGAAGCAGTACGCCAGATAAGACAAATGGGAAGAAAGGGCTGCGATAGGCTACGGGAGGAATCATGATGAATGTAAAGTGTGTTTTTAATCAGAAGCGTGTCATGTGAAGGGGTCGAGACCTGCTAAGGAAAATGTATTCCCTCCTCACAGATACAGAGGCACTGTATCTGTATTATGCTGTTAGCATATCATATCAGAGTGCACTCACTGGCCGTTTTCATAGGTACACACCAGCCCAAAATCAAGATCTTGGTAACACTTTGCTTTTCAGTACAGTTATAGCACGGTTCCAAAAACTCAAATTCCACGGACGATGGTTGGTGTCTTCTTGGCAAAAGCAATGTAAATGGATTGTCCCTAGTTACCATGTTCTTTCCATCCTCTTATTATTGCTACATGTTGCATATCATTATTGATAAAATATCCTTGTTTAGCTTGATAATTAGTAGTCTTAATAAACATAACTTTTGCAATATTCAACACAATTAAATATCACATTTTTCCTCATATCACTATTCACCCATAGACATTATATGTAGACCGTCATTCCTCCCAATTTACATCAACAACATCAATCGAGAGAGAATCCAAGATGGCAGCTCTGTCTGTTCCAACAGAAAGGGCAAAAAGGCGTGAAACTCCGCCCCCGTGAGGCGGCGGAGCAGAAACGAGCCTCCTCTGTGCACCAGCCCAAAGCAAAACAAATTAAGAATACAAGTATTTTGTGCCAGACTTTTAAGTTGTTTTTGACACGTGTCCAGTCCCCATAGGATTCCATTACATTGAGCCTTCTGGAGACACCCTAAGCCTTTAGAGGGTGGTAATGCAGCAATGTCAGCACCCCACTAACAGAGCGAGTAGAACATTTAGGGGCACATGTAAATCGGTATGAATCAGTTCCAACCAGTTTTATTTGCAACTTTTAAAATTTGGATTTAGTCTGTTTTACGAGTACGTTGTTGTGTCCTTGGCCAAGACACTGTGCATGAATGTGGTGTGTCTGAGAAGCTGTGGAGAGTAGTAGCTTTTCAGCCAACACAAACATTCAAACATTATAAAAGATTATATATATATATATACACACATTAGCCAACAGTTAATTAGATAGAGACAGAGACTTTGAGCATCTGGAAAAAACACTATCAGGCTTTAAAATCATAACATGACAAAATGAATAGTTACAAATGCTATAAAAATGCATTTAAAAGTAAGGGGGTACTTTTTTGGTACATATTTGATAAACATGACCAATTTGTTTCTCAAATTATCGCGCAAGTTGTCAAATCAAATATTAGCTCAAATAGCAATATTAATGTTTTAGTCATATTTACAAAAACACTTACACAAAAGTTGTTTATGTTGACATTTTGGTTCTCAAGATGATTATTCATTCAGTAAACAGAGTGAGCACCACATTTGGTTTGCCAAATGAAATGTACATAAAGGGACTGTGCCCCGCTTTCACAAAGCCAGCACCTGTATCCAATCAAGTCCTGATTAGTGCGAGTGCAGCCTCCAGCTCTGTGGCTCAATTCAAATTATGAATGTAGGGATGTAACGATATCATAATCTCACGATACGATACGATATCGATATTGAGCTGACGGTACGATATTTATTGGGATATTGTGGAGAGGCTCACGGTATTGTAAAATAGCTCACAATATTGAGTTTATGATGATAATAATAAAAAACTGACATTTAAACTGCTTTTGCCAGTCACTAGGGCATTTATTGTTATATTCATGCAGCATAAAAACATCTGTAAACGCTGATCACTTAATGCTTTTAAAGTGCAACCTCAAGTCATTAACATCAATATACCGTTGAGCAAGTAGAACTGTATGCAAAAACAAAAGGGAATTCCCTTCAAGTGCAAACAAAGCTCAAGTCTGGTTCAAATGTGTAAAAAAGCATAAAACTAAAAGTAGTAGGCAAATAAAAACCGCCTGTTGAAAACATCCACAAACATGTACAATACTTTGGCTCAAGCTTAGCCACTAACCTTTTAAATCCTTTTCCATCTACTGCAGAAAAGGGACGTAAATCACACGCTATGTATTCCGCGATGTACCTCGTGATTTCTTGAGCCTTTGTGCTGTTGTGTGACATAGTTGTCAACAAAGCCTCCTGTAAGGTTTTTTGACCTGACGTGACTTTCTTTGTAAACTTTTCACGGTGATGGGTCGTCAGATGGCTCCGCATGTTGCTGGTGTTTCCCGTGGTGTATCCTAATTTCGCGTGACAGTGTTTGCACATGGTCCATTGTTTGTTCGCCACCCTCTCTCCTTTATCGTTTTTTGACACCGCGAAACCAAAATGCTGCCATACGTCTGACTTAAAAGCTGCAGGGGCTGGCACAACTTCGGGGGAGTTTTCATCAATGTCCACGGGAGCCCCACTTTGGTCGCCGCTAACCGCCATGTTCACTTGTTGTGTGGACACTACAGCATAAAACATGCGCTCCTATTGGCTCAACAGCTCTTTTGTTGTGACGACGCAGCGCAAAGGATCATGGTCTATGTAGTTTACAATGTTTTTTCACTGTTTACATTCCACAAAGGTTTACTGCGCATGCGCCCTCTACATCTTGTTCTATTATCTGTGTTAGCATCACAGCGCCACACACAGGCCTGGCAGATGAATTACGCCGTTTTCACAGACCTGAGTCGACCCATGTGGACGCACACATTTACTGAGCTGGCTTCGTGCTTACAAAGGAAGTTTCTGAAAATATAAGCGTTTTGTCTTCGTGTGGATAAAGCCTAACCTTTAACGCATCCATATTGAGGTTTTTGCTACTTCTGTAACCTAACCGTGCTTTCTCCCCCTGCCTTATGTGTCCAGTGTTTGAGAGATAATCAGAATTATGGCCATTCAAAAGTGACTGAAGTAGAATCTAGTTTGTATGCTCTGTAGTGCAAACAAAAACAAAATCCACGTGTGTCTCGTATTGTGCAAAGTGCAAACCTTTCTCACCATGAGTAACAAACGGCATCTTGGGTTGTGTCAGAATCATTTCATTGCGGGTTGCGTTGGGGTGGTAAATAAAAGGAGATTGCCTCTGCTCATCATTGCTTTAACATAATTGTAATGTCTCTTCAGCTGACATGAATATGAGGTGGATATCCACGAGCGGTCTCTCTGTGCATGAGTTCGTTCTACCTGAGGTTCGAGCCCAGGAGGAATAAAGAGAGAGCGCGATGAGAGGAGACACACGCCAGGCCTGTTTATTTGAGAATTATTCAAACTAAGGATGTTTTAGTTCAGTTGTTTTGCTGCGGGAGGGACTGGTGCACTTCACAAAATAGATGACATCATGAAGAAAGAACACTATGTGAAAATATTGGAGCAACATCTCAAGAAATCAGCCGGGAAGTTAAAGCTTGGGCACAGACGGGTCTTCCAAATGAACAGTTCCCAAAGCATACGGCCAATATGAGTTACAAGGTGGCTTAAGGATAACAAAGTCGATGTTTTGAAGTGTACATCAGAAAGTCCTGATCTCAATCCAGTTGAAAATGTATGGGCAGAGCTGAAAAGGAATATGCACACGAGGTGCCCTACAAATTTGGCACACCGGTTCTGTTTGGAGGAATGGACCAAAACTCCTATTGTGAGAAGCTTGTGGAAGGAAATTCAAAACGTTTCACCCGAAATAGACAGTTTAAAGGCAATTTGACCAAATATTAATGAAACGTATGTAAACTTATGGTTTTGTAAAAGTAATAAGAAATTGGGTAGACAATTCTACCCAATTTCTTATTACAATTCTACCTCTCATTCTTCTGGAATTTGACAAATAGAAATATTTTTTTTAAATTCTAATTGACTGGAAAAAAAAGTGTATTTTTATGAAGTGTATGTAAACTTATGGATCTCACTGTATATGCAACTCAATTGGATGAAACATAAAACATAAATTGGCAATATATAGAATATTAAAATCGCAAATCGAATCACAAACGCAATACCTGTCAGAAAAATTGTACAATATACAAGGTGTGTGTCCTCTTCTGTAACTTAAGGCACCTCAAGTTAAGTTGTAGTTGAAGTGCCTTTTCAAACCACTAAAAGCGCATACCTGATACATTTCCAAAACTGTAGCATGCTCTACTTGTAACAAGTGGACAAAGCAATTTCTAAAACAAAATTAAATAAGTATTTAGCTCAGCATTGTCAGTAAGTGTTGGTTATCGTTTCAAAGCACACAAGAGCGTTCCAATATCAATTCCCGCGTAGTATTTTCAAGACTAAACCCAAACCTTTGCTATTTTCTTCCGGCGCACCGTTTGACCCCCGCTTTCCTCCGCTTTCTTTCATCCGTTCGTTCACTCGCCTCGCCTTTTTACCGGCTGGCCCCTCGTGTGTGCACAGGTTAAGTGTTTTTCTCAGTAGTTTGTAGACGAAATGAAAAGTGCCTTCTCACTTGGCTCTCTCTGGGATACTTGCCATTTCAGTGAAACTTAGTCACTCATTGAACCGTGAACGGGGCAGAGGCGTCTGTACCGTGACCTACAAAATACATATCCACATTCATTTTAATGTGGTGGCGCGATCATTCTAAAGGTAAAAAAAATAATAAAAAAAATAACATAAACTAGCAACTGTCGCATGTATGAGAGTTAATGACCCAGTGGCAATTCCCAGGTCCCTGTGATGAGAAAGTAGCCTAGTGAAGGAATGATTTCTCAATTTTAGAATCATGGTGTTTTACGTCGATGCTTTACGTAAAAATATCTGAAGAGCTTCTTAAAAGACATTGAGGCAAAGTCATGACCTGATAAATGTACGGAAATCTCCACTTTAAATGCACTAGTTCAGAAATGCTTGTGTACTGCGGCAGTAAGAAAGTTCCTGGCTCCAAATCCTATTTTATTTTTTATTTTTTTCGTTTTAGTTGAGTTTATTTAGATTCACCGATAAACATGTCAGAACACCGGGCCTAATCTGTTCCCTTCCAGCAGATGGTAAACCTCAGGACATCTCTGAGTAAACAAAATAAACCAATTTTATTTTTTTTCACGTGAAATGTATCAGACTTTGGCACTCGGCGCTTGCAGAAACTGATTCTTGGCAAAGCGCAAAGGGGGCAGATGCTGCAATGATGGGTTTTAGTTTGTTGTGCTTTTAGTGATGAGCTATTTGAATAAAATAAGGTCCATGTGGTTTGTGAAAAGTTAATGAGTTAAAGTGGGAAGACTCAAACACATACAGTGAAAGATCTACCTTAAGAGATTAACCTATCGTGTATGTTTTAGAGTGATGGGGAGTTACTGTACTATCTCAGTTGGTTATTGTTAAACTGTTGAAACGGTTTTGAAAGCATTTTATAAATAATTACGTATCCGCCTTGTACAACTTGTAGGAAACTAGTTGTGTGCCATTTTTGCACTTGAAGTTCTCCAATTCTCCAAGCTCTGTAACTACGGCGTTTTGCTTTTTGATGACACATCCCGAGCCATTTAAATGATCATGCGGAGACTCCAGGCTTGGACTAATGTTCCCGCTTAGCATTGCGGAGATACGAGATGATGATGATGGGAGGAGAGAGAGCCGAGGAGCGGTGATTTGTCTTGGAACGCTCCGTGGTGTCGTCGGCCGCGTCAGCTAAACAAGGCCGTCTCATTTCCTGTTGTCTTCAGGAAGCCGCTGTCTGCTGCCGCTGCCGCCTCAGCCCCTGGTCATCAATCTCCCAAATTTAATTGGTCCTCCGCGCCACACTGGGACTCGCACACGCGCCAGGAAAAAAAACAAAACCTTTGTTTTAAATAGCACAGGAACGTGCGGAGGCCCAAGGGCTCGTAATTAAACCTTTGCACAAACCTGTTTTGTATTGAAGAGCAGAGCTGAACCAAAATATCATGTTATTGCGATTTATGTGTTGAATGAAGATTCAGTTTATAGTACATACATATTAAACGTGCCCAGGAGCATAAACGTTTACGAGAAGACTGAAGCAAACATGTCATACAGTATAAACTAGTTGCCAGATTTACGTACAAGGGAAATGTATACCTAATAAAACTGCATGGAGACTGCACATTTTGTACTATTATTGAATAGGGCAGTGACAATATGTTGTAGTATGTTTGTAGTATGTCCCGGGTCATGTACAACTTGACCCGGGATTGATTTATGGTGCATTTTGAGGAAACAAGCCCCGAACCCAGCCAAGTTAAAGGTGCATTATGCAACTTTTTATGGAGAAAATAAAAGTTGATATTTGTATGAATTTGACCTTGCGGCTGTATGAGTGGTCAACATGGCGCCTTTACTTTCCATCACAGTGATCTCTAGGACGCTCCAGGATCACTTGTTTTGTAGGTTTTCTGGTGAGAGGGTCCAGTCCGTCAGCTGTGAAAACCTTCCAAACAATTGATCCTGGAGCGTTGTAGAGACCACTGTGATGACAAGTAAAGGCGCCATGTTTAACCACTCGTACAGCCGCTGGGTCACTACAAGGTAAAATACTCACTCAATATAAACTTTTTTTTTCACATAAAAAAAGTTGCATAATGCACCTTTAAGGGACACGTTTTTTGGCCTAGTATTTTGTTTAGAATCCATTTGTTTCGTTTTTTTTTACTGGTATTACGTATGGAGCTCACTCTGCAGTAAGTTTAAAGGGACTAGATGTAAGTTGGTCATTTTATACTCACTACTGCCACCTCAGTTCTTAAGCACAACTGCAGTCTCTTTTAAGCTCGTGCATGACGGCAATTCGGACCCGAATGAACAACTTTGTGAGTGACAGTGCAGGTTTTTAGAGGCAGTTGTGGTGAACAGGTCTGGGCTGATTCTACACATTGCTGGAACATGTAGGGGGATGAAAATACTTAATTGTAACATTTTTAAACTCTGTGTAGTCCCTTTTAAGATCCAAAACACGAAATGTCAAGTTTTCAAGTCAACATTACAACTGTCCTCACGGAAAATCAACATTTGATTTGAACATCTGGGCGCACAAATAAAAGCTCATAAAGGTCGATTATGCATATGTCACCTTTAGAAATTTGAAAACAATATGGCGTAGACACAGGTGCTGCCCTCGTGAAGCGGGCGGAGGAGGCTTTAATAAATGATGTTAGTGGGACAGGCCTATCTGTCTTCTATTGTAGTGCCAGCAAACTATAACTCTCTTTTATGTCTCATTAGCATCACTACAGGAAGCAAAGGTCCAGATTGTAAAGCCCTTTGTACCTGCTGGTGTTGGCTTGTGGGTGAACCAACAGATAAATTAAAACGTATATTTGCAATTCCCAACGTGGCCTGGAGTCTTCCTTTTTTTTTTCAATGGCAAAGTCAAAGCCGGTCTTTTGCAAACCATCTCCAATAGGGTCTGACCAGGAATACAATCTGCCAACTGTGCAGTTTACACATGTTCCTTAATGCAAAGTGATTCTGGTATTGGTTAAGCTGGTAATATTTCACTCTTATTTCAAATGTTAATGCTTTATTGCATGGTTAAAATGTGCTATGTTAACTCAGTCTAGGTTTTTAATGAAGGAAAAATGCATTGCTGCAAGATAAAGTGCTGTCGAATCTAAATTGTGATTATTTAGCCATTATAATGTAGGTGTGATCTGCATTTTAAAGCATGAATTGAAAGCAAGTCTTTTCATTGTGCACATCCACTCCACACACACACACACAAACCTACCCAGAATGCCAGGACATCTGCAGTATGTGAAACTGCATCACTGGGCACAGGAGCAGTGTTTGTAGTGGCACAGGCCTTTCACTGACTCTATCTCTCACTTTATCTTAAATCATCAGGAAAAAATGTCTGTCTTTCTTTGTTAGGTCTTCCTTCTACTGCATACGACGGTATTATCTGTAAACACGTGCGGGTTAGAAATGGGAGTATGCACTGTGTTTCTGAGTCGGTGTGCTGTAAAAACCTGTGACAGTGCCATCCAGTGGTATAGAAAGTAACTGCTGCCAGTGCATTGAGCAAATGGTGGTTTAGAATATCTTAGTTTTTCCGACTTGTGTTTGAGGTTAAGATTTGAGATCAAAGTTACTGTTGCTCATTATGTAAAAAAAAATAAAAATGAATGGGCTGAAAGATTTTATAAATGTGTTAGAAATATGAACTTATAAATTATTAGAGGGTGTCTGAAGAGGCCTGATTTAATAGTTTTTTTTTTTACCCCTTTTTTGCTAATGATGGCAATTCAAAATGTCATTTTATAGATTTTGCTTTCCTTACGCCTGCCGACATGCACATTGTCAAAACCAACAAACACTTCAATCAATGTGAAACAGCAATTGTAAATAAAGTGTCAATCCATAGCATCACGTGTGCTGTGAATGAGCGATGTTTTCAAAAGAGCTGTAACAAAGGTAGTTGAGTTGAAGGAACTGTGTAAACCAGGAATTTTGTTCAAGGTTTTGTTAAGAGTCCAGCAATTTGAGAAAAACTAATTGAAATGGGGAACAGGTGAAATGTCTATGTGGATTTTGTGATGTGGCTGGAAAAATGTTGCGGTAATAGATTGCCATTTGCACAAGTATTGCCAAGTACAAAACAGCACAAGCGCATTGGAATTCTTGTGCGTTTCTCTAAAAAAAAGTTTGATAAATACACATATCTGAAAAGGCAGCAGGTTCGGGTGCAACATAAAACCAATCGAAAGCTCAGAGGGAACCGGGCCATTTGGATAAGCTGTCTCTGCACGTTAGACAGGCCTCATTTGTGACTTTTTTTCAAATCTTTTCTTAAAACGCACTCGTCCTTTGACACAACCCTGAGATTTTGACATGTCAGATTTTCATTTGTATTGGCTGTGCTTTATTGTTGTGTTTATAATGTCGTTGATCTTTTAATGTCTTGTTTTACCTTTGTAGCACTTTGGTCAACCTAAGTGTTTTAAAGTGCGTTGTAAATAAAGTTGCCATTGCCAATTTATAAATGATCTGCATACGTGGATTTTTTTCTTGTGAAACACCAACTGCTTGATACAGTGTGACGGGCCCTTGCCTCCCGTCTAGAGAATAGAAAGTTTTAACAGAAGTATCGCGTCATTTATGCCAAACTGTTTTTGCGTGACGTCGAGAAAGCTCCTATCCGACGGGGCAGTGAGCAGTGTGTTATTGGGTGGTGGAGGTTGTGTACCATTGATGTTGTGACGAGTGTGAAAAGGACGGGCTGATTTAGGATGCGCCCGGCGTCCGGACTCTCCTGCAGCGGAGCATATAGACAGCCCTTCTTCCCCCCTCGTCGTATTTGCCTTACAGTTGCCCCAGGTAATGTTTGTAGAGGTCTGAACTACAAGGTTTGCTGGGTCTATCTATAATAATGCCCCATGGAGACCACATATTGCTAGTTTGCAAAGTGCTATCAAAATAATTAGTGTTTACAATGTGCTCATTGCAATCACGACTTTGACTCGATCGTTATAAGTTGCGCAGTTGACGAATGCAGCTACTTTTCCATAGTGTGCGTCTGGAGCTGACAGCCCTTCTCTCTTATTTACCCTCTGTCGCCGCAGCAGGTTCACCGTGTCCTGTCCTTGATGGCGTGACAGCGGGACTTTGCAGAACAAGCCTTCCCGTCCGGGCGGCCAATCAAAATGCGCCGGGGCTGATGGCTTCGTGCCTCGGGGAGATTCTGGGAGATTTATAAAAACTGCTGAGTCTCTAATCGATCTTAGCGCCTAACTCCTATTGCTCAGGCTTTCTCTAAACCTTTGTCTTTATCTCGTTTTGCTTTCGGCGTCATTACACAGTGGCGGCTTATGGAGACGGATGGCGTGATTCAAGCCTTTTCTATTAAAAAACGAAAGGACTTTTACCCATCACAATATTTTACCTGAAGTTTGGTTGTGAAGAAATGGCTGGGGAGATGCAGCAGTACTAAGTTTTTTTTTTTTGTCTCATGCCAATTTTAATAGGGTCGAAGCGAGTTTGTCAACCACTCTGCTCTGTTGTGTGTTTAAAATAAAGTGAATGGAATCTTGATTTTAAAATTGCAAACCAAATTGTAATGGCGACAAAAAGAAAAATCACATCGAAGTCCCTTTCAGACATGCAGTCTCCTTCTTTTTCGAGTTTATTTTTATTTATTTTTTTCAGTCAAGTACATTTTAATTCAATTTCAGAATTACATTGGGACGATTTTGAATCCTGATCAGTTTGAATTCACGCGTGAACTAGATGGTCATTGGGTTTGATTTAGGTCTGGGCACTATGCCATGACGAGGCTTGACCAGCGCCTTGGCAGAGGCTTATGTAATCTGAGAACCTTTGTTAAAATAATGTCCAAATTAAATGCAGTTATATGTAAAACAGAGCGCTTTTGCTACTTACCGTGTGCTCCTGAGTCATTAACATTCAGGAGTGTCCCCCTTTAGCCCTTTGCCTGCCGTGTTAATGCACTTTGCCGTTCCAAATGTCTGTAAGAACATTCACATAAAGCTTGGTATTTCTCTACAATTATCCATACCTCTGGCTTTTTCATCTGTTTTCTAAAGACACATAATTGCACGCTGTCATCCACAATCATCCGTAGTTACCGCTATAGGAGCCTGCTTTTGAAATATGCCAGAGGAGCCTTCTACGGCACACGGGTCCAAAATGTCACTAAAGGAACGTAATAATTAAAGGCCAATGATTTTTTTGGGGGGTGGGCGCTTATAAGCCTTTTGCTTCGGCCCACTCCTTTTGAGCAGACTAACTGCTCAAATAAACTAAACTAAGCTGCACTTTTAGTTGTTGCTTATCCCGGAGGTTCCTGTGGGCGCCACCATGAATTGTGCCCCCTCGTCTATTAGTATTAGTTTACATAAGACTGCAGACGTCAAGAGAAAGTCAGTTACTACACAAAGCCGTTTACTGTCCGGCCAGAGAAACAGTGCAGTGTTGACTTATTGATGGAAATTAACATTGGACATTTTACACAAATCAATCTACTCTACATCATATTTTCCCCCGTTCTCCATTTAAGGGTCTATGTCACTGGAGGAGAGTTGCAGGCACAACTCGGATTGATTGCATGCATACCAAGGGCCTATCTCACTGGCCTGGAGACTAGTTGGAGACTAGAGTTGCCACTGGTCACGGGCAAGTCGCCAAGTAGTCTCGGTGAAAACGAACAGGTTCAATTTTAGCTGAGACGGCGTGGAGACTATTTCAAGTCTCCGCATGGTCTCCAAGAGGTCTATGTTTATTGTCCTCAACCTGTGAGACGTTTCTGTGACATCCCTGCAATGTCTCCGAGACCTGTCTGTTACCAAGGAGATCTACACTATACAGTATGTTATAGATATATTTATTAGGGCCGGGACTCGATTAAAAAAATTAATCTAATTAATTACAGGCTTTGTAATTAATTAATCGAAATTAATCGCATATAAATATTTGACCTGAGAACAGTGAGAAGTAAGTTTTTTCATATGGATTTTTAGTATACCATAGAATAATGACTGAATACATGAGCTTAAGCAACAAAATATTGTTTATTGTTGCTTTAGAGGCCATAACAGACTTTGTTGATTTAGCAACAGTTGGTTTAAAGGCACGTAAACTATTAGCGCGAGGTCGCAGCTGAAGCGCGCGCCCGTGCACGCACACTACGCAACCCGAAAACAAACGTAATGGAAAGCTCTCACCGGTCCTGTTGAGCAGTATCCAGAAACTCCAAGTCTTTCAGAGTCGTGTACCCGCTTCAAACCCGGGCTTTAGTCCATGTGAGGAATAGTCCGTGTCGTGTGACTGGAGCGAGGGCGCGCGCACACATGCGTGAAGAAATACAATGAGCGCGCCTGCCTCAGCTGGAGGGCCATCAGCTGGGCACGTAAATAACAACAAAAAGTACATACCGGATTGCGTTTACAATCAAAATAATGTTAAACATAAATTATATGTTGCCTGTAATACAAGTTGGTGCTCCAGTATAATCGGTCCGCCTAAACTCATCCAGTGAGAAACGTTCCGCGTTGTAAAAACATTGTGCGATTAAAATGCGTCAAAAAAATTTAACGCGTTATTTTTGTGTAATTAATTAATCTAAATTAACGCGTTAAAGTCCCGGCCCTAATATTTATTTATTTAATTAGTGCATTCAGTATCACCTAGCTTAACTATTAACTACTAGACATTGTAAGCAAAGAAGTGGATATAGCCTATTGCTATTGGTTAAAGGGGAACACTTAAATCTATGTCTGGTTTTACATATTTTGTATTTGTCTTTAACTAAAGCAGGAACAGATCTTTTTTTGTATGTTTAGCATTCACCTGAATAGTATAAGTAAACATAGGTCTTTTGAAAAATCTATGATCAAGTGCAAGTACACACACTTAAGTAACTAAATCTTCAAATAAAACTCCTCACAGTCAAACAGTTTTTGCAGTTTACTCCTCAATTATTTTTTCCTCTAGCCTTGCCTGTAGCCAACCTTACAGTAGAAAGCAGTTTTGAGTGTTTATGCGCAGCACAGGATAAAAAGCGGATTTAATTGGCACATTGTTTATTTCCACAGTGCACAGATTTGGTTGTTTTGTGCAGGGCTTGTTTCCTGGAGATTCCGCGCCGACTTGGCTGACACTGGGCTGCATTCAGGCGCCATATGGTTCGCCGGTGTTTTAGTTGTCACTTGGAAATAGTATTGACATTGTTGAAGTCACATTGAGTCCTATTTACAGCCACATAGTAAAGGAACAGATGCCACCCGAATGCCTCTGGGTTAAAAGGGACTAAATGCATTGTAAATAAGTGTTACTTTAGTGAATGGGAGCTACTATTGGACTTCCTGTTTATGATTTGAAAGCAATTAAAATGTCTTTATAGATTGCTTGTTGACACTGGCCTTTACCTACACACTTGCAACACATATATTACTGCCTTTTGATGGACATGGCTGCCCTTTCAAAACATACTTACTTTGACCTTTAACACGTGGCACAATTTATGTTAATCTTCATGCTTCCACACTTCTCATGTGGTAGAAATGTGCCACTTTACATTTTCGCCTGCTGGTTGTGCTGCCAGTTCACCAGTGTTCCACGTAATAATCGGCTCATTGCACGTTGTGGATCCACTACTTCTGTAAACGTAGAGACTTTTTGAGACGTCTGTGTTCAAGGTAGGAGAATTTGTCCTGAAGCTAAATGCTAACGAGCAATAGTAAATGTAGATAACCACATGAAATAAAATGATTACAGACCAGACAATTTGCCTATATATGTCATAAAATAATAAAATGCAAATTGGATCAAATGATGTTAGAGTAAAGAATCGTGTGCAGCATTGTGCTCCACCACACCTCTCCATTTTCTGTACACAGGGATATCAGTAATTTTTCCAAAGTTCAAACATTTAGCTGTTACTGCTACAGGATTGACGGTAGATATGTAATTTGAAAGCACCATGTCAAAAACTGATTAAGATTTGCACTGCCCTAAATGAAATCATAGTAACTAGAAACTTACATGTACAACCCTGATCCACAGGGGCAACTTTTGCTAATGCTCTGATCCACTTATCTAACCAGCGTGATTAGGCCCTTGTTAAATTCATTGAATTTCTTCTCTGTGTTTTTTGTTTGCCTAAAATTACCCACCCTCTTACATTTGCCGTGACACAGAAAATCCATTTTTCTTACCTTAGTGGCTATTATGTTTTGCCCAGTTTCTTGTAATAGACCGTTGCGCTGGGTAGATTATTCAAGAACATTTAGATATTTTTTTTTAAAGTCTGGGCGTCTTTCCGTGTGCTACTTATCCACACATTTTAACCAGCCTCTCTGCTCTAAATTCCAAATGATTTCCTCCTGTTCGGGCGCTCGGATCAGTGCGTTGTCTCGCTCACTGGAGTATGCCCTCGAAATGTAAATGGGCTGAATGTGTTGACTCCTCCACACGTCCTCATCCGCTCTCTCCTTAGTTGAACTTCAAGGCATCCTCCAGAATAGACGTATTATTATTTGTTTTTGCGATGTCCATACCCTTACAGTAGACGAAAGTCAAGAAAAGTAAGAAAGTCTGGTAAATAAGAAAAGAGCAGTCAGACCTCCAAAACAGGCATATCATTGTAGGAGGTGGTTTTGCAGATCGTTAGCACTACAGTAGTATAACATTAGCCATGATAACTTACCTTGATGTCTTTCAGCTGCGTCTTCTAGTTTTTGTCTTTTCACTTCAGAATAATGTCATAAACTCCATCAAAAGGCGTTATTTGGTTTGACTGGAAGACGCGAACCAGATTTTAGTAACATGAGTGACAAATGCTGGAGCAACTGTGGATTTGTCGGCGATCAAACTCACATCTTTTGGGACTGTCCCGCCATAAGTAGCTTTTGGAAGGACATTAAAGGTATTCTTTTATTACGTTCATTATGTCTTCTTGTTTACAAATAGTTTTGGTTCTTTTAGAAAGACACTAGGTATGACAAAAACGTGTTCAAATACCTTACGCGTTTCAACGGTCACTCCCGTCTTCATCAGAGGCGTCTCCCGACATGCTTGGTGCGTCTATTATTGGGATGATGTTCTTCCCAGTTAATTCGAAAGAAAAGAAAAGGCGAACAATTTAAAGGCTACGAAAAATGGTTAAGCAGCTTGTCCTTGTGCGCACTCACGGAGACAGAAGAAAATGTACTGAAGAGAGGTTTGAATTTTGCTGTTACACCTAAGAAAGTACAGCAGGAGGATTTCATCGTTACAACTGAGTTACTGAGCATGCAATAAAATACTAGATCCGGGCAGGAAGGCAGAACTACGTAACGCAGTTGCAGGAATTTTGAAAAATACCAACGCCCCACGCAGCAATATCACCAAAGAGGAAAGGAGAGCAATCAATACACTAAAAAAGGACAGTACAATCACTATCACTGCAGCGGAAAAAGGCAGGACCACAGTCGTAATGGACACAGAAAAATATGAAAAGCAAATGGAAACATTGTTGCATGATAAAAAACACATATGAGATCATACGAAAAAACCCTACAGAGGAGAAAAAAGGGCGCTCAAGGCTCTTTTAAAACCGCTGGTAGAATCAGGGAAACTAACCACGCAGGTTTACAACAATTTCGTCCCAACAGCTAACATAACCCCACGTATTTATGGCACTCAAAATCCATAAAAAGGACACTCTGCTCTGCCCCATAGTGGATAGCACGGGGTCAGTTACATATAACTTATCTAAGGTATTAGTGAAAATCATCAAGCCCCTCCTTGGAAAAACTCCACACCACTGCAAAAACTCAAAACAATTGGCCCAAGAACTAGAAAGCATAACAATAGAAGGAGATAAAATACTCATCTCACATGATGTAGTGTCATTGTTCACCAAAACACCCGTGGACGTAACGCTACATGTAGTACAGGAGAGACTAAAAAAAGACCGGACACTAAAGAAACGCACACATCTAGCAGTAATGGAGATCATGGAACTTTCATAGCGAAATCGACATATTTTCAGTACACGGGCATAATATACAGACAGAAGGAGGGATTTGCCATGGGGATCCTCTGTCAGCAGTTGTGAGTAAATTTTTCATGGAGGATTTTGAGGGGAGAGCAATAGAAACGGCCTTGCAGGAATACAAACCAACAAAAATTAAACGGGGATGCGCACAGGAGTTAACAGAACATTTAAACATGGTAGACGCCACCGGCAACATAAAAGTCACATGTGAGGAGAGGGGGGGAAAAAATGCCATTTTCAGCATTCACCGCAAACAGGACGGCAGTCTCAAAATGACAGTATACAAAAAACCCAAGCACACGGATCAATATTTTCTATGGACGTCAGAGCACCCCATTGCGCACAAACTTTCGGTAGTCAGGACCTTATTTGAACGCACTTCTCCAATAACCACCATTCGGCGGAAGGCGTGGCATAAGCAATAAACCTGTCAGTGTGGCCACGCCTGGGAAGAACATCATCCCAATAAGAGACGCACCAAGCAAGACGCCTCTGATGAAGACGGAAGTGACCGTTGAAACGCATAAGGTATTTGAACACGTTTTTGTCATACCTAGTGTCTTTCTAAAAGAACCAAAAATAACGACATTAAAGGCAGTTCGGAAAGTCTACTAAAAGTGAACATATCTTTGGACTCTCCAGACAATCTTTCTCCATCTCCTCTTAATGACTGCATGGAAAATGAGAACAATCTGCTGGTTGAAACCTGAGCCACCTACAGTTACACAACAGATACAAAAAACAAGACAAGTTTATTTATTGGAACGGTTGACAGCACAACTGCAATTAAAACCTCCGGTCTTTGAAAGAAGATGGGGACCTGTTATAGACTTTCTGAAATGGGACACACGCCTACGCCTTAAATTGTTTATTTTTGTTTTTTATTTTAAGTGTGTGAAGCCCAGTCTCAGGGCATTGTTAATGTTTTCATGTAAATACGCCAATAAAAAAAGGCTTTATTTGTCCACAGTGTTCAACTCATGGCCGAGAAACGTACTCACTGCCTTGCGCCGTTGTGCGTAATGCAGATGCCGTATCCCGTTTCCTTCGCCCCCTACAGGCTGTTGCTGCTTGTAATGGAAACAGTACAGAGTAGAATATGTACATCTGAGTTGTGCACTGCATCCTAAATTGTGTCGGGTTGAAGCACGCTGCACTGAAAAAAAGCAATAGTTCATATGTATGGGCCAAGCTATTTTACCACGTGCTTCCTGCCACATTACTCAAACATTATCAGCGTTGTCAGCTAAAATCCATCTGTCCTTACCTACTCATTTAAAGATCCATCTTCTCAAGACTTGTACTGAAACAGTAACAAGTGACAGCCCGAACGGCTCGGCGTGCTTCTAAACTGGCAACTTTTGTCCAAAGATCGATTTGTTAAAATGAACTTGTCAGCGCCAATCGTTTTTTCCATGGACAGGACTATTGTTTTAAGTGGTGTTTCTTTTTCTTCTACATATTTATAGGACAATGCGGTTCGCCCAGACACTCTTTTCATTTTTACTTGTTTTAATGAGGCCACTAGAGTTTCTCCCACTTAACTTTCTGCTGTGAGGCTTGTCTGAAAATCAATGGAGGGCTTACAATAGGTTCGAGGTTGCTTTCTCACTGTCTCTAGACTCTTTCCAGCTTACTCTAGCATTGCGCACACACACACTCACACACGCGCGCACATGGGCAGACGTGCGTGCACTGAATCACCTCCTGCTGACTAATTTGGACAAAATGCTGAGTAGTAACATCTCACAGCTTGTGTCCCTTTAATAGTTTCACGTCAGGTGTTTCTGCCAGCTCCTGTGCGCACTGTATGCAAATGCTAACCTGAACTAATCAATCATTGCACCTTGGATCTTTACTTCCGACAGTGGGCGAAAAAAAAGTATTTAGTCAGCCAACAATTGTGCAAGTTCTCCCACTTAAAAAGATGAGAGAGGCCTGTAAAAGAAAAAGAAAAAATCCAGAAAATCTAATTTTAATGAATTTATTTGCAGATTATGGTAGAAAATATGTCAATAACAAAAGTTCATCTCAATACTTTGTTATATACCCTTTGTTGGCAATGACAGAGGTCAAATGTTTTCTGTAAGTCTTCACAAGGTTTTCACACACTGTTGCTGGTATTTTGTCCCATTCCTCCATGCAGATCTCCTCTAGAGTAGTGATGTTTTGGGGCAGGCGCTGGGAAACACGGACTTTCAACTCCCTCCAAAGATTTTCTATGAGGTTGAGATCTGGAGACTGGCTAGGCCACTCCAGGACCTTGAAATGCTTCTCACGTTTCATTTTCAATGCCCTTGCTGATGGAAGGAGGTTTTCTCTCAAAATCTCACGATACATGGCCCCATTCATTCTTTCCTTTACACGGATCAGTCGTCCTGGTCCCTTTGCAGAAAAACAGTCCCAAAGCGTGATGTTTCCACCCCCATGCTTCACAGTAGGTATGGTGCTCTTTGGATGCAACTCAGCATTCTTTCTCCTTCAAACATGACGATTTGAGTTTTTACCAAAAAGTTCAATTTTGGTTTCATCTGACCATATGACATTCTCCCAGTCCTCTTCTGGATCATCCAGATGCTCTCTAGCAAACTTCAGACGGGCCGGGACATGTACTGGCTGAAGCAGGGGGACACGTCTGCACGTCTGATTTTTGCTCACTGTTCTTGTGATCATTTTGACCCCACGGGGTGAGATCTTGCGTGGAGCCCCACATCGAGGGAGATTATCAGTGGTCTTGTCTTCCATTTTCTAATAATTGCTCCCACAGTTTATTTCTTCCTTCCAAGCTGCTTACCAATTGCAGATTCAGTCCTCCCAGCCTGGTGCAGGTCTACAATTTTGTTTCTGGTGTCTTTCGACAGCTCTTTGGTCTTGACTAGGGGTGTAACAGTTCAGCTATGTCACGGTTCGGTACGGTTCACGGAGCAGGACCCACGGGTCGGTGCATCACGGTGCAAGTGTGATATGGTTAATAAGTCCGTTTTGAAATCAAATAGCCTAAATGTTCATTATTAGGCAGTTTTTGTAATTTCAGGAATACATTGAAAATGCTTTCTAATTTTTCAAAGCTGCTTTACAATAAAATGAGCCACTGGGATTACAAAACAAAATAAAAAAAAACACAGTCCTCTAGACAGTGGGCCATGTGCTCGTTAAGTGATAAGTGATAAGTTTCAGTTTCGCTTTCCACACGGCAGCTAAAACAGCGCATTTGATCTGAAGCCTGTGTTTGGGCTGTACCTGGACGACATACTGCTTGTACTTTTTTGGAAACAAAGCTTTTGATGCGGATTATGACCAAGATTGGATCTTACGCATTTGTCTGCGCACTGGATCTATACTTTACTGCCGTGGCCATCAGCAGGAGAAACTTTTGCAAAGGCACGCGGATTTCATTTGTTTTTGGAAGATTTAACTTTGGTTTTCTTCTGACACGCGCCACGGAGCTTAAATATTAAGAAATTTGGACTAAAACTTGCATCGTCACTTTAGTACGGTTCATATCATCAGATTTTTGTTACACCCCTAGTCTTGACCATAGTGGAGTTTGGAGTGTGACTGTTTGAGATTGTGGACAGGTGTCCACCTTGAATACAAGTTCAAACAGGGGCCATTAATACAGGTAACGAGTGGAGGACAGAGGAGCCTCTTAAAGAAGAAGTTACAGGTCTGTGAGAACCAGAAATCTTGCTTGTTTGTAGGTGACCAAATACTTATTTTGTAAATGAATTCAATAAAAATCAGACAGTGATTTTCTGGATTTTTTATTTTCTTCTCATAGTTGAAGTATACTTATGATGAAAATTACAGGCCTCTCTAATGTTTTTAAGTGGGAGAACTTGCACAATTGTTGGCTGAGTAAATACTCCCCCCCAAGCCCCCCCCCCCCCCCCCCCCCCCAAGCAGCAGCATGTACAATGCTGCTGCTTGCACATCCATGATTTGGCACGTTTTTTGAAAATGCCAAATCCCAGATTGTACAGTTTCACAGCTTATGAACTGCTTATAAACGAATTAAGGAGTGTGCACCCGTTTTCCCCCGTTCTGAAACGGAACAAAGAAGCCGCTATATATTTTTACTGAGATCAAAAGTTATATCTTGCTTTGCTAATGCTTTCCTAGCGTCCTAATTCTACATGGGGATGTGTTTATCAGCATGTTTCACACCTTTCAGGGGGCAAACGGTACAGAAATGTAATGTCTGCGAGAACAAGCCTGCCTCAATACGCTACAGTTCTCCCTATATTTAGGGGATCTTTTTTATTTTTAGCTCGGAGGCTTTTAGACAGGACAGCTCAGGGTGACAAGTGGTGAAGAAGGAGCAGGGAGAATCAACCAGTTATCGGAGCCATGAATTGAACCCACGACATTGATGCTGGAACAGTGCCATGTTTTTACACTCGGCCACCACGCACATTTTTCCCCCTAAAATATCTGGATACAATATACTGCAAGGAGACGCTTTACTATTTTAAAAAAGGGTAGAGCCTCTTAAATACTATAGAATTACGCAGTTTTTGTTCCCACTAGGGCGATTCTCCTCTGCGTTCTGCATTCCTTCAATGTTGCTGGGACACCCAAGCCATAGATTAGGTCAGGAGAACCTGGAGGTATTCGCTAAATCTGGATATGTTAGGTTTTATAGACTAGCAAAGACACTAAAACATGTTCACCATAGTCTTGGTAGCCATAGAATTCTCCAAAGAGTATCTAATATTTGTGTGTGTTGTACTCCTTTGTCATACCATGAGAGTTATAGGTCTTTTGGGTCGCAGCATTCTTTTGAGAGGGTTTGATTTATTTGTGCGTTTATTGGTGCTGATTGCTGAGAAGGCACTCACTCTTGCATGCTCTGCCCCCCGGTGTAAGTGAGAGGAGGCCAGTAACCAATGATTCTCTGACAAATGAGCAGTGCCGGGCTCATACATTACTGTCCGACCCTATCTGACCGAGCAGACTCCAGTGCAGAGGAGAGAGCAGGCTCACCCCAAAAGAGCTTATCCAGTTTCCTATCATGAACGAGGTGCTTGAATCAGGGAAGTCACTCCAGTGGTAAGGAACTGGAAAAAAAATTTTTTCACACTGATAATTTTTGATTTAGCAGCATGACCCCAAAGCATTTTTGGTTCCTGTACAAGTTATTTATTGATTGACTGCGGAACTTTCCGCAGTCAATAATTGGTTTTCATGTTCTTTATTATTATTATTCAACTTCCGTCTTTTTCCTGATTTTCAGCAGCTTTCACAGCTTTCATAGTTTCAGCGATTTTCACAAGTTATACATCAAAACGTTCCGCATGTTTGGGAGAATCCTGCTATTACTTTTGGGAATTCTGCGATTTCCGGTTTTTCCGCAATCGAACAAAAATCGGTCGATTTTTCCCATTGACTTATACAGGGGCTTCAACAAATTCAACGTTTTCAGCATTTTTCCCACATTTTCTGCAGTTTCCACAATGTTAAGAGTTTCCACAATGTTAAGAGTTTCCACAATAATCAGAGTTTCCACAATGTTAAGAGTTTCCACAATGTTTAGAGTTTCCACAATGTTCAGAGTTTCCACAATGTTCAGAGTTTCCACAATGTTAAGAGTTTCCACAATGTTAAGAGTTTCCACAATGTTAAGAGTTTCCACAATGTTAAGAGTTTCCACAATGTTAAGAGTTTCCACAATGTTCAGAGTTTCCACAATGTTAAGAGTTTCCACAATGTTAAGAGTTTCCACAATGTTCAGAGTTTCCACAATGTTAAGAGTTTCCACAATGTTCAGAGTTTCCACAATGTTCAGAGTTTCTACAATGTTAAGAGTTTCCACAATGTTCAGAGTTTCCACAATGTTCAGAGTTTCCACAATGTTCAGAGTTTCCACAATGTTCAGAGTTTCCACAATGTTCAGAGTTTCTACAATGTTAAGAGTTTCCACAATGTTCAGAGTTTCCACAATGTTCAGAGTTTCCACAATGTTCAGAGTTTCTACAATTTCTGCAACAACATAGGGATTTTTTGCAATTATACCACAATCATGCAACTTAATAGGGGTTTTTACATGTAAACCAGTATAATGCAACTTAATAGGGGTTTTTACATGTAAACCAGTATAATGCAACTTAATAGGGTTTTTTTACATGTAAACCAGTATAATGCAACTTAATAGGGGTTTTTACATGTAAACCAGTATAATGCAACTTAATAGGGGTTTTTACATGTAAACCAGTATAATGCAACTTAATAGGGATTTTTACATGTAAACCAGTATAATGCAATTTAATAGGACTTCAGGTCTTTCAGACATTTCTACAGTTTCTACAATGTTAAGAGTTTCCACAATGTTCAGAGTTTCCACAATGTTCAGAGTTTCCACAATGTTCAGAGTTACCACAATGTTAAGAGTTTCCACAATGTTAAGAGTTTCCACAATGTTAAGAGTTTCCACAATGTTAAGAGTTTCCACAATGTTAAGAGTTTCCACAATGTTAAGAGTTTCTACAATGTTAAGAGTTTCTACAATGTTAAGAGTTTCAAGGTTTCAACAGTTTCAAGGATATCAGGAGCTTCAAATACTTCAGGAGTTTATAAGATGTTTCAAGTATTTTTACAGTTTCAAGGATTTCAAGGATTTTTCAGGTAACTTCTGCATTAGATCTATTCCGCAGTCAATCGCAATGGCGCAGCCATTGCAACGGTTTCTAGTTTATTTTCTTCTCTAAAACTTTTCTTTTGGAAAGAGTTTGCACTGAGGTCTTGACTAACAATTGCTCACTTATTTTGGTTTGATCCGAAAACTATTGGGATCCACACATAGATCTAAAATAATAGAGATCCCATTCAGCCCCATTCATAGTAATGATCCCGTGTGGCCTGTGAAATTAACATGGCTGCTTAATCTCCTCTTACGAAGCCGGTTCCTTAAAAGGGCAGGTCGAACCAGCTACGAGCCTCCACAGTGCAGAGCCATAGACTTAGGCTTTAGCTTTTTATTTCTAATATACAGAAACCAGCGTGGTTCAAAATACGACACCTTGCCCAGCGTTGTCACATGGGTCATTGCAATTTTTAGATAAAGAAAACCTTTTGGACCCATGCTTATAAGCAGTACAACCGGGGTCAAAGTCTTCATAGAGAGCACAGAGCACTGTTCACCAAGTGTCTTTTGGAGTCACTCCTTGCCATTGGTTCCACATCATGCCTCTAAAGTCTGAACCATCATATTGACGGATGAGTTTGACAAGGTATCCGAACGTCTAAGAGAACGTGTCTGCTCTCAGTTGTACATGAGTTGTCCATCTTTAATGAAGGTTCTTGAGTCATCCTCTGTACTCTGTAGTTAAAGTGTGGACATTTTGCCTCATCCGAATTTGGATGAGAGGCGAAACGTTCAACACTTCAACTACAGAGTGCGGTCTAAGTGAGAGAACTGTATGAAAGGATGAAGGAACTGTATGATCCTTGTAAAAGCAGCTGTGCAATAAATCCTGTGGTCAAATCATTGAGAGAAGGAAGTGTTGGCTTTGTCATCAAAGAAGGCATGTTTATTGATACTGCGCATTCCGTACACAAGGCACCTCGAGGCACCTTGAGTCACTCAGTAGCGACAACAAAGCGATGAATTGGCAACAACGCTACAACAAGGTTTAGATCAGCTTTATAGATCTTAGGATAATGTCCTTCCTGATGTAACCTTGTCTATTTACCTTGGCTTGGGATTGGTAACTGGGAGCAGATTTGCTCATGAACCCATTGGCAAGTGTTTTAAAATTAAAAGTAAGATGTGTAATAAACTACCATTCACTTATTTTCATTGTGAAATGCAGTACATAAAAAATAAATTTTAAACGCACTCCTGTAATGATTCTGAGGCTTTATACTTATGGGACTGGATTAGCTGTCTCATAAAGCTTTTGGCGATAATCATTCCTCTTATTACTCCTCTTCACAGATTTATCCAGGAGATCGAGATGAACATGGGCCCAGGCCAAGCCAAGCAGTGCCAGCTCCGAGCCTTTCTCACTTATTACATCAACGACCTCTTCCTCAACCAAGTGAGTTTATTAATGAAGTCTTTTTTTGTCCTCTTCATTTTTAAATCTGAACTTTCTGCAGTTTGAATATCACACTACATCTAGCCAGCACTAAAAGAGACACACATTGGATGAGTGTATTTTATAAATGCCATCTGATGTGAATGTCCAAAGCCTAAATTTATTAAACTAAAGCACAATATGGCTCAAAGCTGCGTGCTTGCATAGACAATTCACCTCCCACTTACTTTTAGAATGGGCTTTTTTGTCACTAAAAAACTAACACAGGCATACTTTTAACCACGGTATATCCATCCATCCATTTTCTCCCACTTGTCCGTTGCCGGGTCGTGGGGGCAGCTGTTGGAGCTGCCCAAGTCACATAGCACCAGTCCACGGTATAACGTTCCCTAATCCTGTTCACATCCTGAAGTGTCCTGATCCATATTTCCCGATTTATTTGGTGTCCATAGCCCTACTCTCATGGGATTGGATTTACCTGGGGATGCCAGTAATATTTATGGGCATTGTCAGTAATTCACTAATTTTTACAAACCTTTTTTCCCTGGAAATGATTCAAACCTTGTTATTCATTTGTGTTGCTTTGCTTAGTGAGAGAAGCCTACTCCATCCAAACTTTCCCGCAGAGCCTCCATGTTGGTCGTGATTGCGCTTCTGTTTCAAGTTTATGTAACGCCGTAGTTTTTCTCTTTTATACTTTTTAAATGGATAAGCAAACAGCATTAGGGCCAGGGTAATGCTTGGATGGCATGATATTATCACTATAGCTTAAATGCGGACAGAGATGTACTGTTGAAAAGGCGTTTTGAATCGATGTTGCCCTTATTTAGAATTCATTACGTGGGTTAAAAACTTTCAAAACACTAGATTGACCTGAGGACCTTGGATTTTGCAGAATTATGCAAGATAAAAAATCTGATTTTTGCCTTCCAAATTACCGACTTGTCAGATTCACACGGGCGCCATAGAAACTCAGAGGACATAAGTCATTTTTACTTTTTCACCGTAGATCCCTAGGTCATTCCAATCCCGTTCGAATAGGGCTTTAGATGAGACCACGATATGAGCCCGTCTTACGATCTCCGTGGCTGACGATCTGACATTCTCGTGAGATCGTTTTATCACAATCTAAAGCACTTCTGCACAGTCAGCTCTTTACCTGTAACTGTCAGTCAAAGAAACCCAAGCCGCAAACTTTCATGGGACTCAAAGGCACTGTTCTGAAATGGTGATTCGTATTTAAAAATAGTTGTTGCCCCATGCTTCTCATCTGTGTCACCTCTTTGTTGTGGAGTGCCTCAAGTGTCCGTTTTGGGTCCGTTTTGGTTATTTTCTCTGTATCTTCTCTTTTAGTATTTAAAGTTAAATTACTACATATGTTTTTATTTATTTTCTTCATCGTGTAATTTAAATTCTATTTCTCATTTATATTTAAAAAAATCGAGATATCTACAGTATATCGCCCATACATGAAACTGTCCTCCACATTTTTCAAGCTCATGAACCCATATCGGATCAATTTGGAGCAGTTCTGAACTCAAAAGGGTATTCATCACAGCGCCATGCAGTAGCTTACCACGCTGTTAACCTAAAGGGACATTTTGTTGTTACTGTGTCACCCCCATTGCTTCCTGCAGAGGAAGCTCCTGGTCAATAATTAACTAAATCCAAATGTTTACCGGATTGCACTAGTTTTTCTTATTTTGTATACATTTAACAACAGTTTTGAAGGTAATTTGACTTGTGTGTATCCATCTAAAAAAAAAAAAAAAACATAGGTGCGTACCGAGATCAACAAGGAGATCGTGGCAGTCAGTAAAGTCGCCGACCCACTGAAAATCCTCGCCAGCGCCGACACAATGAAGGTTTTGGGCGTCCAGAGACCACTTCTGCAGGTAAAGAAAATATTATTCCTTCCACTCCTGAGAAACACATTCTGTTTTGTAAATCATGCGCACAAATGCCAAACGTCTCCAGATTGGCCTGTTATCTCTTCAAAATGTGTTCGAAAAAGCCATTGCAGTCATTTTTTATTTTTTTTTATTGATTATAAAACAACTGTTAATTTGTGCAGTTTCAAAGTTTGACATTTTCTTTGTTCTCTGAAAACTGTTATTGGAGCTATTATTTTCTGGTACTCTCTCAACATTGGTGGATTTGGTGTTTGGATGCAAAGGCAAATGACAACTACACATGCTGTACTTCTGATAATGCTGTGCCTGGGATGAGGAGGGTGGCTGTACATATTTTTTCATTGGTGATTATATATTGCATCTTTGTCCACAAGTGTACAGTACATATTGAAATACATGCCATTGATCCATAAGCTTCCTGACGTTAAAGGAGCAGGTCACCGTTTTTCCATACTGAGATATGTTCTTACCTGAGCTTATATGAGTTGATGCGTTCCTGTCTGGTCTTTACGCGTGTGCTCAGTCATGCAAAAAGACCAAATATGTTGTTAGCATTTAGCCTCTCCTCCTTTCCTCTATGGGGCCAAACGGGGGTGGAGTTAAAAGCGACCAAGCTCTTCCACGTTTTCCCTATTTAAATACGGTTCCGTGAATAGTTACACGATCCAAGTATAGTTACACAAAATTAAACATGTCGATTTTCTAAGTGGATAAAAAGGATACTAGCCTATATTGTAGGTGTAATAACACCTTATGAGCACTTCAACGTCCGCACAGTAAATTGAAGATATTGCTGATATAACTACTCATGTAACCGTATTTAAACCGAGGAAATGTGGAATAGCTTGGTCACTTCTAACTTCCCCCCCGTTTGGCCCCATAGAGGAGAGGAGGAGAGGCTAAATGCTAACAGCATCTCTGGTCTTTTTGCGTGACTGAGAGCACGCACAAAGACCAGACAGTTATGCATCAACTCGTCAAAGCTCAGGAAAGAACATATCTCAGTTAGGGTTTGGCGATGTCCCCTTGGCACTTGACGATGTTTACAGTGAACCATCGTGACGGAGGATGATATCGTCCATCTCTCATTATAAGCATTTTTTAAAGATATTTACATAGCCTATATATAGGCTGCATATTATTTATGTTTGAAAAAATGTGAGATTGTAGGATAAATGGATCTAAACTAAACATGATCTGAGCAGAGTCATGGAACACGACTTTTGCAACAGAAATTTGTTAAGTCTCAATCGGGAACAACTCATTCAGAGCGTCATTTGCTCCTCAGTAACAAGGCTCTTATCACACTAATACAAATGTAAATCAAAGCTTATTATTTGCTCAATTTTAACGTAATGTTTAAGAAACAGTGAGGGAACGGGACAATATTTAGATGTTTGCGTCAGAGCCTACGTTTTTAAAGCTGCTCCATGCGCCGCCTGGTCCGTGTGCTCGTAGCCTCGTACCTCCTGCTCTGCGCCTCTTTCTCTCCTCTCTCTCTCGGTCGCTAGTGAGAATTTCCAAACTCATGCGCTCTCGGCGCCGATGTGATATCCATCGCGGCATTTTAAAACTGTTTCCGTAAGACAAGCAAATCAAAACCACGCAGTGAAGCTACTTTTAGAGGGAAAGCCCCGTCCGTCAGAAATAGAGCAGCGCTGCGTCTTTATTTCAATAATTACGGCTAACAAGAAGGCCCACAGAAGATCAGTGCATGTTTCTAACAGGAGGGGGCGTGGCATCACAATTAGGTGTGTCCATGGTTAACCGATTAACCGGTTATTTTGCTCGGTTAACTGGCATCTTTAATTTGTCGTGCCATTGAAAATACTTGTAATACATTTTGCACCACCAGAGACCGCCGGAGTGCTCTCAGACATTTGGCCACGAGAAGTAGTCATCGCACATGGCTTGCTAGTTTTCAATATGAAGTGGGCCCAAAAAAATCGTAATGCTAGTATTGTATTGCAGTGCTTAGATATACTTCAAGTACAACTTCGTTGTTATACCGTATCAACAGCCGACAACCGGGCATCACTTAGGAGGTAGCTAGGTAAGCTACAGGCACAAAACTTGCTTTTCTCGTTATTGTTAAAAAGTGGTGGATATAAATGTTGTTGTTGTTGTTGTATGCATGAATGACTTTCTTTGCACAATGTTTTAAAAAAGCGGACTAAATGACTGCAACTAAAATAAATTAAAACACTCTAGGGCTTTGTGAACGCAAAGGTCAGTGACCTACTTTTAGCCGCTAAGGGCCTCGGTTAACGGTTAATGAAAAACTTGAAAACGTGCAGCCCTAATCACGATGCTGGCTCCCCATCGTGATGTTGCTCGTCCATCATGATGGACGATGATATTGTCCATCAGAACAACCCTAATCTCAGTATGGAAAAACAGTGTTCCTTTAACGTGTCATTATGTGTATCCTCTGTCTCTCGGGGAGACGGCAGCGGTGGCAGATCTCCACAGAGTGTCCGTGGGCGTTAAGTTCATCGGGGTTTGTTTACGGCTCGGGCTCCTCCTTAACGAGCTCTGCAGCATCTCGCTAATTACGCCGTGGTCGCTAACGAGGCTTTCCGCTGATGGAGAGGCGCGCAACAAAACGCAGCCTTTGTTTGGACTTTTCGACTTTTTTTTTTTCTTTTTTTTTTGGGTTGGGGAGATTATGACCAGAGTCCAGAGGCCAGACATTTTATCCCAAAACTAGTAAAAAAATAAAATAATAATTGTGTTATTGTGGACTTTTTTTTTTTTGGTTTAAGCCACATTTTTCTGTTTCAAAGTTCAAGATCTCCTCTGTCTGAATGTATTAACTAATGCCCAATTATTTTCTCATAAAAGCGTCAAAGTGGCGACAATTCTCTTAAACCTGTGCTCGATATTGGCTGTACAAAGGACTGAATCTTGGACAATGGATTCAAGCCCTACCAAATAATAACCAGGATCAACATTTGTCACTTTTTTCTTTTTGGAGATTTATTGCATTGGAACCAGCCCTCCATCTGATATTAAATCATCAGCAGATTCTAAATTTCCCCTCATTCCTCTGTTCACGGGAAAGGTTACACATTTTAAGATATAATACAGGCATAGATCTTTTGGTTTGGTCTTTTACATTTGTTATAGCCCCTTCAGATGAATCCTCTTTTTAACATCATGGTGCAGCAGTGTCCTTTTCAAATATTAGGGCTCGGTCACGGGTCTATTACCATAATTGCCTGATTCGATTCAGAGTGAATATTGTTCATTCACTTGCACTTGTTCATAATCTTTGGGAATGCTATTCATCAACCACAAAAAAATAAATAAAAAAAATCTCATATGTTTCATCCGTACAGTAATCACCTCTGCTTATGCTATCTCTCCAGCACACAAATGAACGTTAACCTTTCCAATTCAGCTATAAACTGCCCCGGTCTGTATTTATCTTGTGGGCTGAGTGGGAGATGTACGGGTAACATAAAAATACATAATGTATAATAATATCATTTTACAATATATTAACGTGATATATAAATCAGGGCTATTCACTGCTGGTTCTTAGTGATAGGCCAAATACATATCAAAATTAACTGTGAAAAACAACACGTATTATGAATAACCTTGACTCCTAGGAGGCATCAGTCGCATAGACAGAGAATCGCTCCAAAATAAATAAGTCATACGTCCTAAGAATCAAATAATGTCCACATGCTAATACATTATATCGTAGAGATGCAGGATTATGCAAAGCCACTATGTGTTTGACCCCAATAGCCATGATATCCTCAGCACAAGTTAATAAAATGGGTCAGCCATAGCTCAGTTGGAAGAAAGGCCCACTACCTCTGCCCGGTTGTTAGTTTTATTCCCGTCACTAGTCATTTCAAACTCTCGATACCAGTATATACTATATTTGCTTGTCTGTTTTTCCATCTGCACTGTGTTATCTACACTGTGGAACACTTAACACTATTTTAGTTTGGTTTGACCATGTTCTTGAGAAATTATTAAATGTTTTTCATTTTTAGCTGCAATGTTCATAGTCAAATGTTTTTACTGTACTTAGCGACATACAACCTACACAATATAAACAATTTACACTGGCTGAATTTGGCCCATGACCGTCATGTTAAACCACTGTGTCTTCATGAACAGTGCTGTCTCATTGAGGTGCATAACGGTACATTAATTGGAAGCACCAAGCAATGTTTAAAATGTACCTTTTAAATGCCTCCAAATGTATCCATGAGTCAAGTACAAATAGTAAACCAGTAACTATATATTTGGCATTTATATCATTTTATTTTGTTGAGGATTTTAAGAGGAAAACTGCATAATAGCTTAATATCCAATGCTAACTGATACATGCAGCTACGTTAAGCTACGCATAGGAATGAATTGGCCGCTAAGCTAACATTAGCAACATGTTTTTTTTGTTTTTTTTCTTGAAGCTTCTTTCAACATAGTCTGGCAGCAGTAGTCGTATCCTTCATTTCCACAACAGATGCTTTATCCAGAAGTTTTTAGTCAAATTTAGAGAGCCATCCCACACAAAAACAGAAAACGCATAGAAATAGCCTGTATGTCCCATCTCAAGCAACAGTAAAGTTTGAAATGAAACTGAATTATCACTATATGGCATAAAACATATATAGTTATTCAGATGTGTAGAAAGTCACAGAGTTCTTGACTGTGACTTTGTGCCTGAGTAGCTACAGTGAACAGATGCACAGGATATAAATGGCCTCCTATGGTTCCCAGCGTACAATTTCAGCCAAGAATGCGTGCGTTTAATGCCCTGTCGCAAGCTTTTTTCTCCAACACCGCACTCTTGACGCCAGTGATGTGTGTCTATTTTTTGATGAGGACTGGCTGATTCTGCGAAGGAGCGCACAGGCGATAACCCAATCATATCCACATCTGCCACGTTATTGGGGAGCCGAGCAGGCGTTATATGGAACTGTCACTGTGATCTTTAATTGCACATCGGAGTCACACTTGGGCAGACACCCCACCTGGACCAAAGCTCGAACGTTCCTCACCGGTTTTTAGATACTGTTAAGAAGCACGCATTGCTGGATGTTGCATTGAAAAAAAAAGTTTAAAATGTCACTTCTTAACCTCTTAACCTCCAGTTCAGCTTTACCCAAAACTAAAAGCTTACAGGCCAGTGTAACAAACTGACAAAACTGATCTAAATGGATGGCTTTGTTGCCGTGTTGTCACTTTTTACTTATTTTATTTATTTATTTCACTTTTTTGTCGCTATTTTGTTGGTAATTTAGTTGCTTTTTTAAAACGTTTCGTAGCTTTTTTGTGACTTTTTTTGTTGGTTAATTGGTCCTCTCGTTGATATTTTTGGTTCTCTTTTGTGGCTATTTTGTTGCTTTTTTGTCTTTTAGATTTGGGTAATGTCAAACTGGAGATGTGCTCGGGTTTAGGTGAAGGTTAAGAGGTTAACTGCCTCTTTTTATTCAGATTGGATATAATGTGTAAAATGTGCTTGCCAAGTTTGACCCCCTTTTGTATAATACAGGTCAGGCTTTTTCTAACAGACCAACACAGAAAGGTGCATGCCGTGGCGCCGTGATGCTATCTGTCCAGCTTTTGGCGTGGCTCCTGATTGATTCATTTAATTAGAGTTGGTTCTAGGGAACAGTGTAGATGGGGGAACGAGGCGGCGGCGGGGAATAGGAAAAGAGGGTAGCTCCAGCCGGATAGGGAGTGTATGGTCACTCTGCTAGATAGCTCCTGAGATTGGCTCCATTAATCTTGGCAGACCACCCCACCCCATGCGACGCATCCCCCTCTGCGTAAACAATTTGTGACACACTAGCCACACACAAACACACGCACAAAAGGCTGCTGAAGCTTTGTCTTTAGTAATGCAAGGCACGCATGTATGTTGGTTCAAAAGCGGTAAACGAAAATGCAAACCACTAAAGGCTACTAAACTACTGATTTAAAGCTAGTTCCCTCTTATAATGCAGATTGGTTTCATACAACTCTAGGGATAAAGTGGGGACTTTGTTACTAGCTGCCTCAAGTGCAAACCGACTGTAGGGCTAAGTGCAAAGATGGCGGAGGAGTGCCTTTCTCCAAGACATTATTGTATTAATTGGATTGAAAACAACCAAGCTCTCTATTATCTCTAATATTTCACTATTTTATAACGTGTCATTCCTACTGTCCATAGAGGGCCCTCCATGTCAAGTTGAAATCCTTTCTATCCCACTCTCTCACTACTTTGATTACTTTATTAATTATAATTTTAAAAGGTGAAATATCAAAAATTATGTTTTTAATACATTCATGTATGTCTGTTGTTACAAGGCCTCTAAATCTAACCAAAACTGGCACCAACTTACTTTTCTCTGTTAGCATATGCATGTATTGAAAGGACCCAAGCCACAAGACTAATATGGCATTTTTGTGGACCTAATTCCTAACAAACAATGATAAATAAACATTTGACCACTTTCTTTTTTTTCTTTTTTTTTAAGAAACCGTGGCTAACCATCTCATTGAGTTGTCCACCACTCTATCAGAAATGATTACATCAAATTGTTGAATTCCTTGGCAAAACCTAATTTACAGGGCTGCAAGTCTGTGAGAAGAATCCACAAACACCGGTAACTTTTGCTCTTTTGCCACATCAGCCCAAACTGCAACTGAGCTGAAATAACCGTTTATTAGCTCCCATGGTTTCGCCAAATATCACTTTTCCCCGTCCCGTGGCTACTAAACAATAACCCGCTAACTAGTGCAGTTTACCGTGTGTGTGTTATTGCTATTTTGCGTATGCAGGTGACCGCATGGGGCCGATGCCTGAAGACTGATTGACGCCACTAAACCACCATCCTCTCCTTGTTGTAGCTGCCAATGCTCTACTAATGACACTGACCTTTTCAAACCCACATTCACGTGTTGCTCGTGTGAGTGATGGCGGCATAAGCGCATAGACATTGTGTCACTAGACGCCTCACGTGCGCCCTCCCACCGCCCACCAATCACCTCCAGTAACCGCCGTAATGACGCTGACCTTTTGATTTGCGATCATGTGTGCGGTGGAGACATTGTTTATTTGCCGGGGGCTTCCTGTTGATTGGCGCCTCCCGCAGCATCGTCGTACAATTACATGCCTGCAAACACATACAAGTGAAATGCAGTGATTAGGGCAGGAGGAGAAAAAAACACAAGTGATGGCGGGGTAGAAGGCTCTTTATTAAGAAAACACTTGCTAGCTTCCATCGGCAGGCGAAGCAATCATCAAACAATGCACCTGTTAGTGGCATCGGCAGCCAGCGGTGATTGGGACACAAGTGGCAGTGGGAGGAAGGGGGGGGAGTGTCGGTCACAGCTGTACACATGCTCTACACCTACACACCATCAGGGATAATCAACTGGAATCTGCTAGCAGGTGCTGCTGTTTGTTTTTTACAAATTAATTAGGCTTCTAATAAAGTTCAGTCGATGAATGTATTACAAATGTTGGAAGCTTCCCCTGAGAAAGAACACATTAGTTTATTTATGAATGAGTGATGGTTTAACGTTAGGGGTTTGCTTGTTTGTTGTGTTTAGACATGGTTTACACCAGAGTAGACATAATTCAGTACAAATTAAATCTTTTTTCGACCACCAGGCTTTTGTCAACATTGTATGGTCTGATAGTCATAAGTTCACCTTAAAGTCTCTCACCGCATTTTATTTCCTTTTACATGGTGAACTGCTTGTGTACGAAGTCAAACAATGGATTCCCAATCATGGTGGGGATTTTTTTAGGTTAAGTTTCTGTCATGCTTTAGTGATCTCCGCAGAGAAATTTGTTTTCTGCATTTGATCGGCTTTGAGGAACCCATCTCCAGATGTGGAGCCAGACTAATGGTCAGAAACACCTGGCTGGAGGATTAACCGTTAAAAAGAATAGACAACTCCTCCTCACTCCTCCCCGTTTACCATAATGACCACGTTCGAGGGGGAAATCATGGCGGATTTAAAGACGACTCCCCCCCCGTTCTGACGAAGCATGTTCCTAAAAAGGGCATAAGGGCGGGATCTTCACGTGACGTGCAGCTCCAATGCTAACAGTCCAACCCTCATTAGTACGAGATTTAAAAAAAATTCTTTAGAAAACCAGCCTGGTTTCTTTAATTGTGACTAACCCAGCGTTATCTCAGGAGGAATATCTACCCTGCTGCCCAAAATACAGTTCTAAATAGCGAGTGCAAGCTGGAAAATGGCATAGGGCTCCTTGTGGCCATGTCACACTAAACTAACCATTTGAAATTGCCTGTATTGGAATTTTAGGGCCTCAAGTCTGGTATGTTAAATGATAGAATGCTGTGTGACTAAAATATTTGTAAATAACTCTGCTGCTGATTCACTTGTGCACATGCTATTTGTTTTACAGCATGAGCAAACGCATGTTGCCTAGTACTTCACGGAGAGCTCGGCATTGTAACCCTATTGTATTGTGCCTCATGAAATAAATACATTGGTGTTTTCATATCACAAAATAATACCTTTGAACAGCCAAAAAACACAACATCTTTATTCAGCGGTAGGTCTTAGAATCTAAAAGGAAATAAAACACTTGAAAAGTTTTGTAGGGCACTTTGGTTGTGTCACTTCAGGCAGGTTCCTCTGGGTTTGACCCCCCTGAAGAAGGCCTTGCGGCTGAAACGCGTTGGGGCTATATTTGTCCATTTAGACATGCCATAACAATAAAGGCATTTTAACTTCATCAGAGAGTGCCTTGGTTTTTCTGTTTTTTGAACTACTTTCCCTGCTCCAAAGAGCACCTCTGGTTTTTATTACTGTGGACGTCCAGGAAGCGCTTTTCCCTTCTTCTTTTTGAGGTTCCTCTGTATATCGAACTACACAGATTGGCAATAACGCCCGTCCGTCTGACCCTAAACACGAGAGGTTCACCTCATCAGGCCATTACATTATTGTTCATTATCTATGCCCTTGAACCACGTGACAACAACTTCCCTTCCAACTGCGCAGGATTGACACGTATCTCATTTGTTTATCAGGTTAAAATAACGATTGGCCTTGCCTACATAAATGCTTCTTTGTCCCTGACTGTTTGTGTTTTAGTATTACATCACTGTTCAAGTCATATTCCACCGGACCTTCGAGATAGCATCTGCTCTTTTACATTTAAATTGTTTGCCCACAAGATAGGCATCCAATGTGCCGCTGTTATTTCCATATAGAGCCGTCCGAAAATGAATAGTGACTAAAAATGTGATGAATGCAATTACTTTTTTGTGTGTTCTATTGGTGAAACAATGATAGATGTCGGGTTGTATTCTTTCACAGCTAACACTAAAATGCTAATGCCTCACAACCCTTGGCTTTCACTGCTTTAAGGTGTATAGCTGTCTGCGCGCCTCCTACCTTAGCCGGTTATCTCGCGCTGAACACATGTCGTCCCGAGGCTTCTGACTAAAAAGCTCTGCACTATTTTCCGTTACAAACATGACAAAAATTGCGCTTTCTTTGCATATAGTTCTGTTTCAGTGGTCAGATCGCGCTTGTATGTTTATGCGTACGGGCGCGTGGGTGGGAAAAAGAAAAAAAGATTGCCCCGGGAAGCCTTGCAGGTTGGCCGTCGCCATTGACAAGTCTCATAGACATAATCGTAGCCTGTGGAGTGAGGGAGAGAAGTTAAAATGTCAGCCGTATAGCGCAAACATGCCCTTTGGTTTGACAGGAAAGACAGAGTTAGCTGTGGGCACATGATCAAATTTACTACTTGGATTTCTTGAAGGCAGGGCGAAGAATGTGAAAATGACAGGCGCGCACTGTACAGGACTGACTTCTCGCGGATGTGTTCTGTCGACACTGACTCCGCACGGCGGTCTAATGGGGCACAGGGAACATGAACACGCATTCATTATAGAAGCCATTATGTGTCATAAAAACTCGTGAAAACAATGTCCATGGCCACTCCCACACTCGCATGCTTCATTCCCTTAGTCTAATGAGATACTTATGCAATAATAGACATGGAGTAACGTTTTAGTATAAATGAATACTAATAGATGGACAACTTACCTGCTTTAATCAGCCTTATGTCACTCACAGGAGATTGAACCGTTTCTAAAAGTAAACTTTGCAATTAGTGTTGTTCATTACTCCGCTATTGGCTCCTATACCACATAATATAAACACTTAAGGAGTAGGAGTTAGTCGTCTTCTCATTACCTTTTTAATTGGAATATGCATGTATTCTTTGATGATTGTTGAGATTGTGCCAAGAGTATACATAGTGTAATGTACTTGGAACCCGTGTTGTTTTTAGCAGCCCTCTTCGTTTTAGTCTTAGTCTTTTGGACAAAAATCCTCTCACGTTAGTCACATTTCAGTCATTTCTAAAGGTGATAATTTCATTGACGTTTTTAGTCAAATGAGAACTCAAAAGGTTTCAGTCAGTTTAGGCTAAGTATTGAAAATAAGTCTTGGAAATTGGGATGAAGGCTGACGGGCTGTACTGAGCTTGTGACAGGCAAATAACACCACAAAAGGCTGACGTGTCATTGTGAACATGATTTTCCCAAAAGCAGTCGCTCTCCTCAGCCGTTGTTATTGATTAGGCTACAGTCAAGTTGGGGCTTTTACTTTATTCCTAATTCACTGGAAAAATGTTCTCTAATTTGAGACCCCCGCCCTACGGTATTTAATTGGGGGGAAAAGACTATCCTGAGAAAAGATCAAGTCCCTGTGACATCGCTGTGTCGTGCTCAGACCATAGTGCTATCGTCCACGTGACTTGATGCCGCCGCTCTGTATCACGTGTAGCGGTTCTGTTCTCCCGCTCCGCTCACAAGCTCTGGCTCCGAACGGTCTGACGAACTACTTTCTCCCATTTTCTCATTAACATCTCGTCTTGTTTTAATCGCAAAAGAGATATTTTTTAGCTCGTCATCGTTATAGTTTCCGTTGACGAAAACACTGCTTGGAACGTGAAATAAACAATCAATCAATCATTTTAATATGGGCCCAAAGAGTGTTTTTTTTTTTTTTGCTCCAAATGATATTTCCTGTGACCTGCAGTGCCAGGCGTCCTTAGGATGAGACCCACTGCTGTAGATGACTCAAAAAGTTATTTTCAATCAAAACGTACATGTTTATGATGGTACAGTTTAGGTGATAGCTCAGCTTATAAGAAGCCGACAACTACCCCAGCCACCAATCGCACAATAACATACTCATTTCAACAGGTTGAGTAAGTATTGTTATCAGCAGCAGTTTGCTTAAGGAGATATTGAAACTGACAGTGCTACTTCCTGTTGCGTCCAATGACAGTTTACCGGCGTGACTTATTTGGTCGACATCACTGTCCCAAGACAACTGGAGATCGAGCAGAGGCTTACTGAGAGCTGAATTGAAAAGTGACCAAATTATAAACCTTTTTCAAAAAACAAATGCTTTGAAATGTGCTATATTTGTGTCAGTGCCAAGCTCTTTATAAATAAGGATACCGTGTGTAAAGTTATATGACAAATGAGGTAAAAACGCCTTGTTCCAGTAATTAGGGATGTGAAAAGCTGAAAGGGATGTATGGGTATTTTAAAATAAAGCAGGTATATTTGCCACATAAAAAAAACTGCGGAGCGGGCGCAGTAAAAGCCGACGAGATCAGCGGATGATTAGTGAAATGACTTTTGTGATGGGAGTGGAATTTCTTGGCAAAGCTGATCTGTTTAGCACATGCGGCTCCGCGCGCCGCCTGCATATGTGTGGGTGTGAACGGGATGTGAGGAATATGGAAGCCCATCTGCAATCAACCAAGTGTGATATTGCTCCTCATCTCTCAATTAGAGCACTTACAAGCAGCACATTAGGATCCGCATTAGACGGAACGACAATGGCGCAGCCCGAGCCTGTGTTTCCCCTTAATAACTCAATTTCTCTCCTAAGATGTTCTTGTATCAATATCTTTGTCACACTTCTCTCATCTCTATAGCGAGAAAGTTGGAAATATCTAGTTAAGTTTGGTTGGGGTTAGTAGATACAGAGGGCTTTGAATGTAGTCTTAAGTCATTTTTATTCTGGGGTGGACAAAACAAAACATGGTAACCCACACTTGACAAATCTGTTAAAAGTAATACTTTTGATCTTATTTTTTGCCTGCGTTGTCTTCTTCCCACTCTGTCAAGTCATTTAATTACACGTTGCCACTAATTACATCCGTGAAATGCCAAATCCACAACCCCACAGCTCAGCAGATTCTAGGTGCATTCCTGACAGCCATTTGCAAGAGGGGGTCAAAGTTTGCAGCTGCGCGTCTGTCCCCTCTGTTGGTGACATTAACAGGTTCGGCGAGAAAAGTCCACAGTTTCCACTTGACAGAACATCGGTGGAGCGGAACGCACACGCGCTAACATGTTTCGACCAATACTGAGAGACGCGTGGGCTGCGGTTCAGCAGATACGAGCGTGAGGGCCATCCGCTGTGCGTCGAGGGAGGTTTCCAAGTGTGGCATCGCTCTGACGTTGATGAATGGTCTGTCAAGGCCTACACTAGGGGACCAGGCGGTGAGACTCTGAGGGGTGGAAGTGCGAGGGGGACCAGAGACGCTCCTAGTTGTCCACAGGTTTCAGGAGATATAAATGTAGGATTGTTGCTCAAACAATTATAAAATATAAACCTTTTTTTCTGTCTTTTCTAATGGCCAGAAGTCCTCAAAATGGTGTCCGTAAGTGGTCAATGTCAGGTCATCTGACTTAAACCTATGAGACACACTCTGCTCAGGCACAGGGCCCCACAAACCCCCGGGAGTCCCCAAAGCTATTTGTGTGACAATGTATCCGTTTCGCAGCGCAAAATGATTTTTATTTGGATATCAATTTTGATTACATCATGCATATTAATGAACAATGTCCTGCATATTAATGAGGCAGCTGTGCTCCACTGCTTTCACAGTCAATAGAGACCAAAAATGGTCAAGAATTAATTCAGAAAGGTAGAGGGCAGCATGAAAATGTCATTACTTTCAATGATTGTGTTTATAATTATAAATAAGATATATTTGTGGTTCATTTATTCCTGCAGGAAACCGGACTGTGGATTCTTATTTATCTAATTATAAATTAAGTGATCTACCACTGACAGATTAATAGGCCCCTTTAAAGATTAGTCATGTGTGTAGTGTTTATTAACATGCACTGTCCCGACCAAGTAAACCAATAAATCATGTATTTATTTAAGAAAATAAAATGGGGGAACAATGCACATAAAAAATAAAAGAAATTATGAAAAAAGACTGACAATCGCATTTTGTAGGTTATTATGTGCAATACATCAATTATTGCAGTTTGGGCATATGAGGTTATCGTCATTGCAGACCATCATGTATTGAATTGTGAGGTATCCTGAGGTTATCACCCCGACCCAAGGCTGTATTAATGGGCTATTACTGCAGGAAGAGCAGTGATGGTTTCTTTTTCTGGACGCTACCAGTATGTAACTGGTAACTGTATATAAGATACCCCTGCTTACTATTTTATTCATGCACATTTCCTGTCTTTTATTGCACACCCTGTATTTTTCTGAGAGCTGATTTAACAAGTGAATTTCTCCATTGTGAGATCAATAAAGGATTATCTTATCTTAAAGAATATATTGCTTACAAAGGAGCATTTTTATATTTCAATTAATGCTAAAAGTTTTATTTTGGGCTATCTTGTTTCATAACTTTTCATTGATCCATGTCCCCCACCAGTACAGCTTCTTGAACTGGGTGGGAAACAGGGTTCAGCTGGTGTGTGCCTGGTTACATTACTGTGTTGTTTTGTGTTGTGTTAGCGTGACCAAGGTATTTCACGAGTCGTCAGTTCAGGAGGGAAATGACATGGAGTGTGGGGTTAACCACTCTGACCTCTGGGGGAACTTCAGGGGCAGAAATGATTGTTATTGGGAAAGTCGTGATCTGTTTCAGATTTGAACCTATATGAGGTCATTGTCACTTCTCCTCTTCTCCAGCTCTGAAGGAGAATAGAAGAAGGAGAAGATTAGCATTTGGAAACCCATTTCTCTGTGAAAGTGCCTAAAAGTATACATTTCTCGTGACGGGGTTGAATTATTTTTTTTAAATTGCTACATTTGTTTGAGTGGGAAAAAACATGCAACAGAGCGCTATTTGACCGTTCTCCTTTCAAGAAATGGCTGAATAATTCTGTGCTTTTTTAGTTTTCATGTTGAGGAAAGAAATATGATTGAGTCGCTTTGAATTGGGCAGCCTAACGCACTCCCTTGCACTTTTAGATCAACGTCGCTGCCTTTTACCCTTGAAGGTGAAACCTTTTTGCAGCAGAAGTACTTGGTGACCTCACTGATGACTTTGTATTGCCTGCTCTTTCCTCCGCGGCTCCATCTCTGCCTCAATGTTGTCATTAAGCCACTCCATTGCCTCTTAATGTCTGAAGGTTACAGAAACACATTGACACATCCATTTGGACAGTCTAATTTCCTTTTGATGCCTTTTTACGTAATGGTATAAAGACACAGGGCTACCGAGCTAATGTCGCAAAACAAAGACTGATGAGAGTTTTTTCTTACTTTCTCGAGAGCACTAGAGGCGTGTGGCATCACGTTACAGGGCCAACTTCCTGAATAAAAAAAGTATTTTGCCTCTTCTTGAGTAGTAACGTTTGTCTGCTCGACCCACCAGGCTAAACGTACACATCAAAAGCTTTTTGTTATGAAGACATGGGAAACATGGGATTTCAGGGGATGATACAGACACAATGTTAAGGGGTTGGAAATGCTGGCATCTAATGGCACAGCATAGCAACGGAAACTAAATGAGTGTCAACACAAACTTAAGGTTACTCAGGTAACCCCGGTTCTTTGATAACAGAGTGAGGTGTTTCATTATGGAAATCGTCTCGGGCGTGACCATCCTCGGAAGCTCCAATGGCACCACGTCTGTCTATGACAGACAGGATGACTGTACGTTGGGCTACTCCCCTTCTTCTAGGTACAGCCAATCTCCTCCTTCAGTAAACATTCTAAAGCGATTTCTGACCGCCTTGCAAGGAGGGCAATGAAGGTGAAACACCTCACTCTGTTATCAAAGAACCGGGGTTACGTGAGTAACCTTAAGTTCTTTTTCTAACTTCGTTCGGTGTTTCACTATGGGATTTATGGCCTACTCCCGGATTGCAAATAAAGCTCCTGAAACAGCAGGTCACAATGGTGCCAAATGGTGAGCTCAAAGGGAGCCAGCAACCCTTGGCTGCAAGACTGCCTGGGCCAAAGAAGACCTAGAGACGTCCAGTCTGTGAAACCGCACAAAAGTGTGTGGTGACGCCCAGCTTGCTGCGGCGCATATATCTTGAACAGAGATACCTCTGAGCAGGGCCCATGAGGTAGCCACACCCCTTGTGGAGTGAGCCCTCAACCCCTGTGGAGGTTGTAGACCTCTACAGGTATAAGCCAACGAAATGGCTTTAACAATCCAGTGAGAAAGTCTCTGACTGGACACAGGCTTCCCTTTATGGAGAATGGCCCAGGACACAAACAACTGGTTAGCCTTGCGGAAGCCAGCTGTCCTGGCCACATACACATGTAGTGCCCGAACTGGGCACAAAGTATTAAACCGCCGCTCCTCTGCAGAGGAAAAAGGCGGAGGATGAAAAGCTTCAAGCTCGACTGTGGAGCAGCTAAATGCAATACCTTCGGTACAAAGGCCGGGTTAGGACGTAAGCGGACTCTACAAAGCTCAGGGGCAAACTGTAGACATGCAGGACTAATAGATAAATCAAATCAAATTTGATTTTGATTTGATTTGATTAATAGATAAGGCCTGCAGTTCGCTCACACGCTTTGCTGAGGTCAAAGCCGGAAGCAAAACCATCTTGAAAGCAACATACTTCAGTCAGTCAACAGCCTCCAAGGGCTCAAAAGGGTGCTGGCAAAGTGCGTCTAGCACAACCACCAAATCCCAAAGGGGTACCAGGGGTTTAACCACTGGAAGTTTGCGGAGTGCTCCTTTCATGAAACAACATATCAGAGGGTGTTGACCGACTGATTTGTCCCCAAAACCAACATGACAGGCCGAAATTGGCCAGATCTGTGCCGTGTATGACATGTGATCATTCAGAAATCCTCATGGACCTTCTGAAGGCACTTTTTAGTTTTTTATTTAGAAAAAATTTTTAAAAACCGGTGGCGACCAGTTGTGTGATGGTTGTGGCTGGTCCTGGGTGTGGTGGGACGGTGGTGTGGTGGCGTGCCGGTTATGTAGTGAGGTTGTTGTATGGGGGCACTATATCTTTCTTTTATTGAACCCATAATTGGTTGGATAGTACACGCCAATGTGCATTACCGGAATAATGTTTCAAAGAAAGAAGGAAAAAACAAAAACAAATCAAAAAGAAAACAAATCAGACTTCCCAGACCAACAAATAGTATTTGTGGTTGTACTGACTGAACGTGGCGTCCTGTCACTTGTTGGAGGGAGATGTACACGTCACTGGCTTGGTGGTTTTGGTGCGTTGCTGGTGTGTCGCCGTGTTGTCGGCCTGCTGCAGCTGGGATTGGCTGGGGTCATTGTGCTGACTGGTGCCATCAGGTTGTTGTACATTGCCCTGCTACTGGCTCCAACCACATTAATGAAATTATGATACTTAGAGGGTTGGGAACTATGTATATATGAAAGCATGTTAAAATGTCATGAATACATGTTAAAATCCTGTCAACGCTGCACATGTTAATGTAAAAAAAAATTGTGATGTGTATTATGTAATGTACATCGAACTCGGAATAATCAATCAATCATTCAATGTTGCTGCTGTATGTTGAGGAGCAGAGGTGGACTAGCCAAACAAAACACGTTGAGTTTAATTTCCTTCACACAGGTTAGCGTAATCCTGCATATTCAACTCTGAGGGGCTCAACACGCATTGTTCCACTTGCTGACGTCACGAGATATTGTTCCTCTGTCCACAGGACTGGTCCAGACCATTTCATTGCTCTGATTGCCTCCGCTACAAAACATCTTTGCCAAGAACTAAAAGTGTCCCAAAGCGTTGGTGCGTAAGTAAAACGGTGTAACTATACAGGATACATAGCAGTGCTCTCGAGCACTTTTAGCCCCCGCTTTCTCAATCTGTCCCCTGATTACTTTTTAATGATTTCGGCTGCATAAGACAAATGGCTGTGTTAAATGAGCAGAATTAGACGAGGGAGCAGAGTGCGAGCGCATTTGTTAAAGCAGGAGTAATGGATAGGGGAGCGTTTGTTTACTCTTCTCCATTCTCCAGGCGGCCTGTGTCCAAGATGCAGCCCAAGATGCCAAAGCAGCTTTTCGCATAAAGATTGAGTATGGTTACTTAGCTTGGTGTTGTTAGTTAGATCTCATGTCTTAAAAACATGTCTGTTCCCTTTTTGTCAAGTATAATAACAGGGAATTACGTAGATTTTTATACTCCAGCTGTTGAGCCCAAGAATACATGCCTTTCCAATGACATTACACTTAGTTAAGGCTGCCATTTTGTAAACCGAAGTGGATTTATGCTGTACTACAGAGAGCACATGTTTAAGTAAACAAATCAGAATGTTGTTACGTTTATAAGGCAAAGACGTAGCAGCGCCGTCAGTTCAGCTACAGCATGATTTTGCCAAAGATCTGCTTCTACTCCTCAGACTAAATTAACTAATTAGAGAGGTAACAGAGGAAACAGTAGAAGACATTTTACAGTTTGTCATCTCAACAGAGCCTCTGTCTGAGTCAGTCTTTAAGCTTCTCAAGACATTAGCATTCTGCCACGGTTAGCATTTAGCGTCAACACAATAAACACACATCGATGAAGGGTATTGTATTACTACTGTAATAGCTCAACTCTTACCTCACATGCTGACTTCAACCACTGGAGATGCATAGTTTTGTCTCCATGGAGATGATGACTAAAGTCAGCAGAATTTGTGATTTCAATAGGTTAGGTTCTCATGGTAAATGGTAAATGGACTCAACCTATATAGCGCTTTTCTACCTTTATCAGGCCCAAAGCGCTTTACAGTAAGGAACCAGTCACCCATTCACACTCTCATTCATACACCAATGTACGCATACACTGGAGGCAAGTAGTGTGAAGTCTTGCCCAAGGACACAACAACAGTGTGCATTTGCACTTAGTTCAGTTCAGTTCAGTTTATTACAAATGTACAGTAAAAGCAAATATACAGTTAATTCATTTAATTCACCTGAACTTTACATTGTCTTATTTACTGCTGTTTTATTGCCTTAATGTTGGGTGCAGCCCTATGAGGCAACTCCTGTTGTGATATTGGGCTATACAAAACCATTGATTGATTGATTTGCGGGAGCTGGGGAGCTCTACCAACTGCGCCACTGTCGCCCTCATCTAAATCCATTCTTTGATTACCCACTGCAGAAATAGAATTTTCTGTGTTGAGCTGGTCATTAGGAGCATGTTTTGTACTGATGGCAACAGTGTAGTCCAAAATGTTAGCCATTGTCCCTTTAAGTTATACATTACTATTCTCTGTAGAGAATATCATTCTCTGCATTTGACCCGTCCTCAATGTCACTGGGGCAACCTGTACGAGACAGCATGGGTGGCGCTTTGGGACCCATCTCCAGATGTGGAACCAGGCTGATGGTCAGAAACACCTGGCTTGAGGATTAACCTATTGTACATGTTTTAGTGGTAGGAGAAACCGGAGTAAACCTACGCAAACACAATCAAGGCACCACCGTGCCGCATTTGTCTTAAAGTCGATGCTCCAATGGTCCAAAAATCTCCATGAATCACTGCTGGAGAACTGCTCTCCAAGTTGACACCGAGTCGGGTGTTGGCATCTGCACATGTGTGACCTGCCTCGGGACTACAGATGTAAATGAGCAGTTTTGCTATAATCTGGCACATTTACAATGTGTGTTGTTGTGATCAAATAAATAAAACTAAACTACAGCACCAAGTTACTACAGAAAAGCTATGGAAGGGCCAAATAAGACTCGGCATCGTGTTATCTTCTAAAACATTCATTATCCAATTCAGTTTGTCAAAATATTACAAACAAAACCTCTTTTATGCACAGAGCAATATAAAATATGCTCTTTGTGATATTTAGCCTTTCCCTCAGTCAAAATCCCAAAACAGCCGCAGAGTTGTTGACCCCGCAACTTAAACTGCCTTGGAGGAGCAAAGCAAGACCAAAAAAAAACGCAACTCCTTTCCTGGGCTCTCAGTGGAAGCATCTAATTAGCATTGCATTATCCTTGTAGCCACAGTAACAGATTGTAGCAAAGTCGTTCTAACTACTTTTTGCGGCTGATGCCCTCAAAAACTATCAATAATTTATCAGCGCTCTCTCTCCAGGTGACGGGCTAATTCAAATTCGAGGTTCAAAGTTGAAGGTCATCTTGTCCCTTTTGCGCAACCCCCCCATTAAGTATTCAAATGTAAAGCGTGTTTTATGAAGCAATTTACGGTCTCACCATCTATGCGTGTGGTGTTAGCGTAGCTGTTAGCGCTGCCGTGTTCGCAGCCAGCCCTCCTGTAGTCTTTCCCTGTGTCTTTCTTCTCCCCCCCCCATACTCTCGCTCGCCCTCCTGGCAGACTGACAGGAAGCCGGCCGTGGACAGTAAGGCCGCTCCCTTGGCTGTGCCCGGGCCTTGGTTAGTGCTCGGTGGGTATGGGCAGTGCCATGGATCATTACCTCCCTCAGTGGAGAGACCGCAGTCAGTGAGTGAGTCTGTGTCTATGTGCACACTGGCTCGGGACAGCAGGGACAGAGGGAGGGGAGGCGAAACAGAGGAAGACATATTAATGCCATCGTAACACATCAGGGGTTTGCGGGAAGCGGCTTCGAGTCACTGCTGCCCCCTACTGCTGCTAGCTTTCCTACCCATTTTGCCGTTTCACGTTTCGTGGCCGTAGTGCATTGTAGAATGTGGGTTATATCCAGAAGTTGTTGTGCTTGAGTTTGAATTCCAGCTCTGAAAATTCTGTAATTCTCTCCACAATTTTCAAATAAATTCACGCTGCTCTGCCCTTTCCCATGCAACCTACAGGTCAGAATAAAGTCTTTCTTTTTTTTTACAAACTAAGCCAAAATATATGACCATGTCTGCTGTATGAGTAATGGTGACCATAAAGGCTCATTTATTTTACGGAAACGCATATAGCTTTCTGTTCGTCTCCTGCTGTGCGCTCCGTCAGGCGCTTTGTTTATCCAGAGTCATAGCAACGTAACAGTACACCCTAACCGCTGGGGACACTACTAATAATAATAATGCCTTACACTTGTATTGCGCTTTACAAGCCTGTATTACCAAGTTTCTCAAAGCGCTACACTGTCGTCATTATTCATTCGGTGGTACTCGGTTGTGGTAAGCTACTGTTGTAGTCACAGCTGCCCTGGGGTAGACTGACGGAAGCGAGGCAACCAGTCGGCCCCTCCGACCACCACCACTCACTCACTCACTACATTCGCTAGGCTTCCTGGTGTTACCAAACGGTCTCCCATCCAAGTACCGATCAGGCCCTTCCCTGCCTAGCTTCCCAGGTCTGATGGGATTGGGCAGAGCAAAGGCGGTATGGCCACTACTGCACAACGCTCCAACAGGTGTAGCAGAACGCAACTTCTAAAAAGTGATTAAAATAAATAGCCAACAAACCATCACCGCTTTACCTCATTTTCTTTTCTCTTCGTCAGTAAATGTGGTGTAAAAAACATTGCGGGCTGCGCCATATTGTTTATTCTTGCTCTACCCGTATTTTTTTTTTCTTACGCACTTTCAGTGCCCTCTGGTGGTAACTTTTGATAACACACACTGGCCATTAGGAACGTGTGGAAGCTAAATGCAGTGACAGTTACTACTCTTGAAACGCATGGCTCTATATACGTTACGAAATGGAAGCATAAATGAGCCTTAAAGGAACAGGCCACAGAGCTTAGACAAGTTGATACATACCTGTCTGGTCTTTGGCCTGTGGAAGAGCGTGGTAGGCTATAGGAGAGAAGAGCTATAGGAATATGCTGGGAGAGGCCAACACCTTTGGTCTTCAAATCAAATCAAATCAAACTTTATTTATAAAGTGCTTTTCATACCGATAGGTATCACAAAGTGCTTTACAGATAACAAACAGACAAACAGGCGCGCGTGCACACACGCACAAAATATAATTACGACTAAATGAATAGATGTCAGTTAAAAGCTAAACTAAAAAGGTGGGTCTTGAGCCGTTCTCTGCGGTCCTGAGCTCCTCCTCAGGTCGTTCCAGAGGCGAGGGCCATAATATTGGAAAGACACCTCGCCGTGAATCTTTCTGTTGACTTTAGGAGTAACTAGGAGACCCCTGCCGGAGGAGCGAAGGGACCGCGAAGGTTCATAAGGTAAAAGCAGTTCTGAAAGATAAGAAGGACCAAGACCATTAAGACATTTAAAAACCCTTAAAAGAACTTTCAAATCGATCCTGAAACACACGGGGAGCCAATGCAGCGACTCTAAAACCGGTGTAATGTGGTCCCGCCTCCTGGTCTTCGTCAGGACACGAGCTGCTGAATTTTGTAAAAGTTGTAAACCTGAGATACTCTTTTTGGGAAGACCAGAAAGCAGGGCATTACAGAAAACGAGAGTTACGTATGTAACTACGGTTCTATGAATCCCGGATGACCGCCAGAGGCGGTGCTGAAAGCACTGAATGTTCCCTGAATGTTCCCCGAGACAGGCAGGACAGAGATCGTGGCCATCATCAATCTGGAGTGAGGCACCACAGGAAACGCAACAGTGAGCACCATCCATGGCTATGACCATAAAAGGAAATGGCAAAAAAAAAAGCGCCGTCTCGTGAGGAAGGACAAGAACACACGCCAGGCCACAAACCGGGGGAAGGCGGCGCGCACGCGGCCTACCCGGTCCAAAAGAAAAGTCAACACAGCACCAAGGGGCTGAGAAGACAGAGTTTGTGTGCGAGTCACGGGAGGCCACACAGTCGCCGCGCAGAGCAAAAAGCTGCGAGGGGCACAGACGCAGCCTCCACAACAGAAAGCTACTACGCGGAGAGAGAAAAAAACAACACGGCGGCGGCGTTACCTAAAGCGTAACAGCCAATCACGAAATTCACACCGTAAGCTGGGGGAAGAGGCGCGCACGCTGTCTACACCAGCAGAGGCTAAAGAAAAAGGTTCCCCAAAAAACTCAAGTACTCTCAAGATTAACAAAAAACAACCACGGTGAAATAGCTAGGACCGTGGCGAGAAAACAGCATGCAGTCAAGGGAGGAGAGACGAATGCTACACAGAAATCAGGCTAAACTGACACGCCTAGCCTAATTTCCAATCGCCGTAAGCTGGGGGAAGAGAGCGGTCACGCCGTCTACCCAGCAAAAGCGAGAGAGAGGAGGGGGAAATAACCATACACGTACCTGAGATGACAACAAAAAGCAAACGATGAGTAGCGTCGCAGCCCTTGGAGGGCGGAGGACCCCGCTCCTCCGACACAGCGGTCGCAAGGCTACCGGCGACGTACGGACTATAACGGAAAAAAGTAGTGGTGTGTACGTAGAAGCTCAAATCCAAAGCTGTAGACACACCCGCAGTACCAACTGCGCGCGAGAAGAAAAAAGGAACAGAGCCTCGGAAGTTATCGGGCTATATAGCCTCTGATTGGCCATCCGAGGGTCACAGGTTGTGACGTTGTTGGTATTCTTACTCGAACTGCGCATGCGCGAAGGGAACATTCAGTGCTTTCAGCACCGCCTCTGGCGGTCAGGAGGGATGAAATAGAACCTATCTTTGTGATATTCTTAATGTGTGGAATTAAAGTTGGCTCAGAGTCAAAAATCACACCCAGGTTCTTCACCTGTGAGGAAGGATTAAAAGACAATGACTGTAGTTTGGGTAAAAGTTTCTCTCTCTGGGCCTTAGGACCGATGAATAAAACTTCAGTTTTGTCCTTTTTTGTCCTTTTGCGTGACTGAGCATACGCAGACGCAGCAACTCGTCTAAGCTCAGGTAAGAACATATCTCAGTATGTAAAAACGGTGGCCTGTTCCTTTAAGGAAACTTGATCCAAAACAAATGACAAAAATCACTGTTTGATTCTGTTTCTGTATTCCTTAAAGCTCTTTGCACTTTGCATTTTGGAGAGAAAGGGCATCACACAGGAAGATTGATGAAGCAAATTACTACTTATCAGACTGTTTTCCAACACTTTGAGGTCTTTAAATATCTTTCAACCATTTTTAAACTTAAACGTGGTGAATTGCGCACTGCTTTTGTAGAGGTGATCACGATTGGAATTTAATTGGAAACCTATAACCACTTTTTATGTTTATGAATTAAATTTCATCTTCCATTAAAAACTCAATACCATTCGTATTTATTCATAATATCCCTTTATCTCTACTTTTTCTAACCATAGCTATAACATTTCCTATCTCAGTACTTAAATTGAGACTCAAAATTAAATTTACACAGCAAGCACTAAGCGGTTGTTGGAATATATGAATAATGAATATAAATTGAAGGTTAAACTGTCTTTTCATTTATTTAGCGAGAAATTACCGTTTGACGAGACAGCTCAGCGCTCAGAGCTTCACTTTGCCGTGCGGGCGTCTTTCCAGGCTAATAGCAAGTTATCACTATTATTATAGGAGATGCAAGATAGATTGGTTAAGTGCTAGGATCGGGGTAAAGGGAGCAGACTCACTTGTAATCATATTTAACAGCTTTTTGAATTGCTCAGAGGTGCATGCTTGGGAAAGTTTTGTCAGCCGCGTGCGTATACGTGTGAGCGGATCCAAGGATGTGAAGCTATAGTCGGCTGTTCTCGGCCCGGCCATTAGTCACGCAGCAACGGCTAATCTGTAATGGCTGCTGTCGGCGGCTCTCCCGGTGATGGCTGCGCGGTGACAAATGCAGTCGGTCTCACTTTCAGACGAGAACGCGCGCGATGGAGTTCAAAATGCAGCACAGATATAGGGGATTGAAGCGTATTTACTTCAACCCAGAAGAAATATCCAGTCCTTCATTACAGTGAAGGTCGGAAGGGCTTAGGAAAAGTGAACAAAAACTGCAGTGATGGGTCTGACAAGTGAGTCTTCCTTTTGAATTGGTTCTCAGATTTTTTTTTACAATCCAAAATTAGGTATTTGTGATTTCATTTTTGGCAAGTTTTTGTGACTCTAAAAAGGAGACACATGCTAAATTGAATTGGCATATGTAGTCCCTGTGTTCGGTTGGTGTTATTAGGGCGTCAACGTTTGGATAATGTTGGCATTAAAAGTCTTTTGATTTATTCAATATTTGGCAGCACTTTACTTTAGCTGCACAGTAATAACATGGCAACAGTATAAAAGTTGCATGCTACCTAAAAGTGAAATAATAACTCAGTATAAAGACTGTAAATAACCAGAAAACATGTTTTTGATCAGTAATGATATGGAAACAAGTCTGTGGAGTGCTTTATCCCCCCTATACAGTGCCTCTCGAAAGTACTAATACACCTTGAACTTTTGCACATTTTGTCATGTTTACAACCATAAACATAAAGATTTTATTTTGAATTTTTTACTGAAAGTTCATTCACAAGTAACAGACAACTGTGAAGTGAAAGCAAAATGATCTGTTATTATGATTGTTATTTTAAAAAAAATGGAAAAAGTGAAAAGTGGGGCGTGCACAAGTATTCATACAGCATTTTTCTGAGTGCATTAAATTAAAAAAAAGGCCTCCTGTACGTAATCTACTCTCAGTATATTTCCAGCTGTTCTGTGAGGGCCTCAGAGCTATGGTCGGAGTGTATTGGTCACTAAACAACATCATGAAGGCCAAGGAGCTCACCAGAGAGGTCAGGGATAAAGCTGTGGAGAAGTTTAAAGCAGCGTTAAGTTATACAAAGATTTCCCAAGATTTGAACATCTCACGGAGCACTGTTCAATTCATCATTCGGAAATGGAAAGAGTACAGCACCACTGCGAACTTACCAAGACACAGCCGTCCACCTAAACTAACAGACCGAACAAGGAGAGCACTTGTAAGAAATGCAACCAAGTGCCCCAAGATAACTCTGGAGGAGCTGCGACGTACTGCCGCTGAGCTGGGGGAATCTGTACATGGGACATATAAGTTGTACTCTACACAAATCTGGTCTTCATAGACGTGTGGCAAGAAGAAAGCCATTATTGAAAGGAGGCCATAAGAAATCCCGTTTGAAGTTTGCTAGAAGTCATATGGAGGACACAGCTACCATGTGGAAGAAGGTGCTTTGGTCAGATGAGACAAAAATTGAACTTTTTGACCCAAATGCAAAACACTGCTCATCGTCCTGAGTGCACCATCCCCAGTGTCAAATATGGTGGGGGAGCATCATGCTATGGGGCTACTTTTTCTCAGCGGGGACTGGGAAGCTGGTAATAATAGTTAGGAAGATGGATGGAGCCAAATACAGAGACATTTTGGAGGAAAACCTGCTGCAGTCAGCAAGAGAATTTAGGCTGGGGCGGAGATTATCCTTCTAGCAGGACAATGACCCTAAACCAAACCATACAATGGAATGGTTTAAAAAAAACATAACAATGTGTTAGACTGACCCAGTCAATGTCCTGACCTAAATCCTATTGAAAATCTGTGGAAAGACCTGAAAACCTCTGTTCAAAAACGTTCTCCTAATTTGACAGAGCTTGAGTTGTTTTGTAAAGAGGAATGGGCTAAAATGTCAGTCTCTGTGCAAACCTTGTAGAGTCAAACCCCAGAAGACTTGCTGCTGTTATTGCAGCAAAAGGGGGTTCCACAAAGTATTAATTCATGCTGTATGAATACTTGTGCACGCCCCACTTTTCGGTTTTCTATTTTTTGAAAAATAACAGAATCATGTATCATTTTGCTTTCACTTCATAGTTGTCTGTTACTTGTGTGTGAACTTTAAGTAAACAATTCAAAATAAAATCTCTGTTTGTTGTTATGTTGTAAACATGACAAAATGTGCAAAAGTTCAAGTTGTATTAGTACTTTCGAGAGGCACTGTAGTTACCATGCTATTTCCACCCCTTGACCGTGCTTTAAAGTAAAGTTCTACCAAATATTCAATTAAACCGATTAATCCTTACAGTCTGGAGCTGAAGTAGAGCCTGCAGCTGACCACACCAAATCCACAGTTGCGTAAATGAAGCGTGTCTGTTCTGGGCCATTAGCCTGGCAGGTTTGGTCCATACTTACCCTCTCTGGTCTGTTCTCCTCCAGAGCACCGTGGTGGTGGAGAAGTCCATCCAGGATTTAATGAGCCTCATGCAGGACCTGAGCGCCTACTCCAACCAGTTCCTGGAGATGGTGTGTGACAAGCTCAAGGAGTACAAGGAGATATGCAACACCGCATACAGGTAAGGACTCTATAATTTATATTTTACTTAAAGTTTTTGATTAGATCTGTGGGTTTATGAATTATGTACTTGTTTACTGAATAGATTATCAATACAAGTATTACACTTTAAAAAACACTTTACATACTCTTCATTGTAGAGTTTCAGATTACAGTACACCATTAACTACATTATCCACTTAGTGGAGTTACTGTCATGTAATGTTCAATGGGTGGTGGTGGTCAGAGGGGCCAATGGTGCCGATTAGAAGGGCAGCTGTGGCTACATACATAGCTTACCACCACCATGTATGGTGTAGAATTGCAAGTTTGATTAAACTGCAATTTGCAAGTTATGTTACAGCCACACTCTTTGGCACAGGTTTTATTCCAACTTTAAACCGTAAAAATACCCAAATTGTAACCTGTTTGTATTATACAATGTCCTCCTCTTAACTGTGTTTGACTGTTCAGCCTGATTTACAAGATGCAAATGTGAAAATTAATAGCCAAAGCCATCTCAGACATATGCAAACCAAGTTACTACACGGTGGCGGTCGGTAGTAATTTGTCCCAAAGCTAAATCCAAACGGCTTCTCTAAATGTCAGCACAAGTGCTCCTGAACCGTACAGTGACAGTGTGCAAATAGCAAACATCCATAGCTGCATTTCGTTAATGGTGTTGCGACATTGTCATTAAAACGAGCGTGCATCTTGGGTCCCGATCTCATTATTCTGGGGCGCTGGTGCAGTGTCTCAGACAAGACAGTCTTTCCATAATTAACCCCACAACACTGATTTTATTTCCACGTCTGAGTTGAAAGGGCTGTACTATTCAAGATTATTTAAATGAAATTAAAATGACAATGGTTAAAAGAAGACAATCACAAAGGCCTAAAACTTGTGTAGGAAATGTAAAGCAAGGATTATTATTATTTATTTCAAATAATAGAAGTTTTAAGAATAGAAGCAAATCACCTAATATTGTACCTTCAACACAGTCGCGAGTCTGCTGACTTAGCTTCCATCAATCTTTAAACCCATAATATTCTTATTACTATTTGTGTGTGTTTTTGAAAAGTCTATGAAAAAAATATTTGGGAAATGATTTTACAACTACAGCGGATTTTGGGTGGAGTGACCCTGTAGTACTTTGGACCTCGACAAACTGGCTGAACACTTGGTCAGTGCTCAGTTACTTGCACATAGAAAATGCAATATTGATCTGAAACAGCTTATTTGAAGTTTCCCTTGGCCGTTTTTTCTGGTTCAACACGCACACTGTTAAAAACTCCCTACCCTCTCTCGCTCCCAATCAAAACGAACCATAGCATGCTATCCGAACATGTATTTGAGCGTGTTCGACGGATGGATTTAACCGTTTCTCGGTTACTTGGAGTAAATTGGGGGAGTGTTATATGAGCTGGCGTCATGGCACTTCGAATAGTCATCACTAAAACGTGCGCAAATGGCTCTAAACACAACTCCTACCATGTTTTTGATCAATATTGCTGTGTGATCAAAAGTTCTAAACCGGGGTCTCCAACCTTTTTTACCCGGCGAGCTACTTTTACACTACATAAACATCAGAGAGCTACTTTAAAAACACTTGTGCAAAAGGCTACTTAGGTGGGATTCAAAGAAAGTGACTTGAGTTTAGTCCTTATACTTCACAATATTGAACCAACTGTTCACAGATTGTGTCCAGCATGTCCATGCTTGGCAAGCTACTGGTAGCTCCCAAGCTACTTGTTTGAGATCCCTGTTCTAAACGTAATTCTTCTCCTTTAATAATTGTTCCCTACAATGTTGAAATCTTCCCTCGCAGCCCCAGTACTTGCCAGAAATATGAGTTCTTTGTCCTAAAGTCCTTCTGCCCCTCCGGGGTGTTTGTCCTCAGGGGGGTTGTCCAGTGTGAAGAGAAGCTCACCATCAGCGCCTCGTGGTCCAAAGACGAGGACATCAGTCGCCTGCTCCAGTCGCTGCCGAACTGGGCCAACATGGCGCAGCCCCGACAGGCCCGGCAGAAGAGGGAGGACGAGGAGGACGTCACTCGGTAATGTCTCTCTCAGGCTCTCAGTCGTCCAGGCTTTAAATATCATATCAATAAACCCACAAATATTTCAAGGAACCGGCTACCGTTTTTCCATCCTGAGATATGTTCTTACCTGAGCTTAGACGAGTTCATGCTTACCTTTCTGGTCTTTACGTGTGCGCTCAGTCACGCAAAAAGACCAAAGATGTTGTTAGCATTTAGCCTCTCCTCTTCTCCTCTATGGGGTCAAACGGGGTGAAGTTAGAAGCGACCAAGCTCTTCCACGTTTTCCCTATTTAAATACGGTTACGTGAGTAGTTACACGGTCCAAGTATAGTTACACAAAATTAAACATAAAAAGAGGTACTATATTGTAAGGCTTAATACCTTAGGAGCACTTCGACATTGCGCAGTAAAGTGAATTACTGTGTGGACGTCGAAGTGCTCCTTTTTAGTTGTGTTGTTTATCCATATTGGTATTGTTTTCTCAATAGAGTTCAGGACTGTGATGTCATATCGCTAAGCATCATGGGATTTGCAGCAATAATAAACTAATGGAGATTTTAAAAGGTAAAATACTGGAGTTATTGTTCACATTAAAACACTTGGACACCACTGTGTGTGAGATACATTTCCCAGTAGTAGCTCAACAGCTAACAGTTGTTCCACTGTTTTTTTTCTTCACTTTTTATACTGTTTTACGCCAATGTTAGTCTATGGAAAATGTTTGCTAAAAGCCACAAACATGGTGATTCGCCATGGTAACAGTAGATTTTCCCGAACAATCATTGCTTCACTGTTTCTTGTTCAATAAATATTGGTCATGTAGGGTTAAAAACTACAGAAATACTGTTTTAAAGTAGGAAACAAATATTATATTTAATATAAATAGAACTGAATTATTTAAAGTGTTTGACAGAGGAAACAAACAATCTCACCAGATATGACATAGGGTCACAAGAGTCATGAAATTACTTAAAATAGATCAAAACAATATCAAGGAAATAAGTGGTGTTTCCCATTTGATTTTATTGCACTGGGTTATAAGGGCCAGTCACAAGACGGCTGCCAGGATTGCCATTCATTCCAACGTATTACTGGCCATGTCCCATCTAGAGTTTTCTTTGCTAAAAAACTATCTGCTAACAGTTATGTGGTTATTGTTTATAGCTTGTTGTCATAGTTACTGACCATCAAGGTTATATCGATGAAAACTATCAATGTTATCCATTAATTGTAAGTGGTGCGTAAGGCGCGCCACTTGCATAACATGTAATTTTCTTTTTTTTCCCCTCCAAACAGAAGCAGACAGGGGGAGGCACAATAAAGAAATCACAGCAATGATCCCGGGCCGTGTCTGCGCTCCCATGCTCTCATATTATTGAACCTGCTTCTGTGTTGACTAAGATGCGGCCATAAAAGGAGTCATGATTGCTCTTTTAAACCCCCTCTATCTGAAGGAAGTGAGGAAACGGGAACCGGACAAAATGGGAAAATATAAGAGCTATAGCAGACAGAGGCGGCGGCGTTGGGGGAGAGGGGGGTGTCGGCCTTATCGAAATTGCCTTTGAATGTGCACTCTCTTCAGGGAACACCGCAGCCCATCGGAGCGGAATAGTAAAGTAAATAAATAAATTGGTTATGTGGCCAAAGAAAGTCAATCTGTTGTGTGCACATCCCTCTCAGACGCACACATTTAAAGAGCAAAGAGATAGCGAGAGGGAGACCGCGGGGCTTTTTTCTGATTCGAGAGCCGAGACGTTTTCCCGCGCCGTGAAGGGGGGATTAGCTCCTACACGTCTGGCAACCTGCAGCCTTTAATAAAAGCTTATTAATAAACTACACATGCCTTTTGTATAGGGTCTCCCACTTATGCTGGCAAATAATGGCAAGGAGAAAAGTAGGGATTGTTCTGGTGGTTTGAACATTTTGATTTTTTGAAGGAACAAAATTAAGATAAATATTAAGATCTGTTGGGTTTGGGGAGCAAATTGACCGTTTGAAAATAGGGAGAAGGCCAGAAAAAGGTTTTTGTGAAGCTCTATATTCACTAAAGCAATAAGTGTTTAACCTCTTCATGCCAGTTTCCCCAACCTCAGTATTTAGTTGTTTTTTTCGAGATTTGACCTGAACATTTCAAACACCCTTCCAACTGTAATTTCCGACACTCATCTCAGTCGTCTTTCCCCCGTAGTTGTGCTTTGCTGCATGTCAATTATATGTGAAACTGCTTATTTCCCAACCTGGGGGGCGCCTGGGATTCCAAGAGGGGGCCCAGAACTTTGCCTGGTCTGAGGGTCAAGTCATAAGTGATAGTATTTGAGCAAAATAAATGGTCTAAAATCATCAAACATGACTGCGTAAGGACTACAAGTGTATTAAACACTCCAATTTCAGTGTATTTGTTTGAAATAAATACCTATTAGCTATTTTTTTCATGTTTTGATACATTTGTGGGGGCCACAGTTTTAGACTGGGGGGGCGTGGCCCGACTACAGCACGCGCAAGGGGGGCTTCAAGCAAAAAAGCTTGGGGACCACTGTATTAGACCATAAATATAGCCACAGTTTTCATCATTTGTGTATGTCTTACTGTATTAACCTTTCAAACTTAACAACTGCAACACTGCCAATCAGACACGGCTTTCTGACCTCCAATGACAAATGGAAACTGTCCGGTTGCCATAGCATTTAAAAATCATGAGACTGGAATACAAACGTGAAGTGTTACCCTTACCCTGACATTGTTCCCCTCTTTGTCTCAACAGGACTGCGTTTGCTAAAGAGTCAGAGGTGTTGACCGGGAACCTGGGAGACAAACTGATCCCACAGAACGAGATCCTTCGGGACGTGAGCGACCTGAAGGCTCTGGCTAACCTCCAGGAGAGCATGGAGTGGCTCGCCGTGCGGCTCAAGGCCTTCTTCTCCACTCTGCCTTATATGTCTGGTGAGTCCAACAAAGTGAACTCGAACACTTTGGGTCCGATATTCGGTATCTTACACATGCAGTGCTTGCGACCAGTGGCCTGAGGGTGTCAAAAAAAAAAGCGTCTTCATTTGCAGAAACTTCTCGTCTCTCCCTTTACATAGTATTTCATCTACTTCATCCAGCATTTAGGCGACGTCCTTATTCAGCTCTCACAGGACAAACTATCAACTTTGTTTATCCCACTTTGAGTTAAACACTGTCCGTGTCCTGAGAGAAAGAGAATATACCGACAGTCTCGCAGTGGTGGTGCTGGTATTGAAGAGCGCAGGAGTCAAGTCTTGTACAGTCTGTAAGAGGAAAAAGCTCAGGGAGGGACCACTGTAGCCAATCACAATGTGCCTTAACAGCCCCTGTGCAACCCACTTACTGCGTTAAGTCTGAAGCTGAGGATTTCACAGAGCGCACCTCATCAGCGGAAAAGTCTAGTCTACAGCCTGCGTTTAGAAACACGAGCCCTTTGTGTTCAATCAACTGTATTTGGAAGTTCTGAGGTGGTTAAGTTGGACGATGTGAAGTACACACTGCTGGTACGAGCTGACCTACTGTCTTTGGGTCTTGCATGAAACAACGCATCCTGATTAGCCAAACCATAAGGTAGTTTGACATTTTGCAGAGAAGTTCAAAAGTTACAGCTCCATTCATTTATTTTGTTACTGACAGGATTTACATTTTTCATGTTTGCAGTCAAAATCACTAAAATGTCACTCCATTTGTATTATTTTTGTAAACATTTACAACAACTATTAAACTTTGGTTTGCCAAAGAGCTCTTGGATGCTCCACAGCACTACAGGCAAAATATACTGTGGACTGATTAACACAAAGGAGGAACACACAATGTCATGTGTGGAGGCAAAATGGAACAGCACACAAACATCAAAATCCTATGCCCACTGTGAAGTATGGAGCAGGGAGAATCATGGTGCAGGGCTGTTTTGTTCCCTCAGGTTCCCTCATTAAAAATATGATCAAATGTAATTGTTTGGGTGGTATTAGTTTAAGCCAACACATCAGCAGCTCCCTAAAAATTCGCTGCCCCAGCAGTCACAAAAAACTGCCCTCATCACATCCTAATGATTTTACTATCGCACTCACCATTGTTGGCTGCCTTCACCAGATTAATTGTCTATTCTCACGTGACATGTCTGATCCAGCAGAATTCACCTATTTTGTGCTCCTCAATTAATTCAGAATGATCCCTAATACACAGCTACAGCAGGAACCCGTCTGATATGTAATTAATATTCAAGACAAATGTATGGAGCAATGAAATACTGCTGCATTTAAAAATGGAATGACAAAGAATCAGATAACGCACTATAGTTATCAGTAACATCCGTACAAAACAAATCTGATTGGTCACTCTGGATTGGACACTTTAATTTATATGCATGGAACATGCACAAATAAAATAGCTCCAAGCAAGACCGCAGCCGCCATGGCCATGTTGATTGTGTTGTGGAGGCTCAGGGAGCTGCTACAGCATGGACTTGCGACCTAAGGCCGAGATAAGGGCTGATGCTGATGCTTGGTTTTGTGTGCAGAAAAACAGTAATATTACTGATGTAAGAAAATGTAATGAATCATTTGTAAATATTGATATTTTAGCTTGAGAATGAATGCTTAAAATTGCCCATGGATTGAAATATCGATATTTTGGTATCAATCCGCCACTCCTTTATTTTGTCACACACACTGCAGTTATTTAGGGTTTATTATGTCAACTCAGCTGTCAACCAAATGTCCCTTTGTCTCTGTATCAATAAAACCTACTCACCCTGTTGTTCCGACCTCTACAAAATGCATCTTTTCACAGTTAATGTTTCAGTCTTCTCTCAATGTTAGCTTTCCCGTACATGTTAAAAAAACTGTTTGTGTGAGCTGTGTCTTTATTTCCAAAAAGTAAATCGCCAATTTAATTACAATTGGACAACCTAATCTGAAATGATCTGAGCCCTAGTTCCTCCTATATATATATATATATATATATATATATATATATATATATAATTGTGTTAGCCTTTGTCCTGATGTTTATTTCACAGCAACCTGTCTAACCTGTGGCTCATTAGATTCCTGTTTGAACGCATCATCACTCATTACCTTCTCTCACCACAGAGCACTTTACACACGCTCCAATTATCCACGCTGTGGGAGCACCTAAATTCCTCACATAATCAGAGCTTCTTCCTTTACTCCGAGTCAGCTTTACACTGAGCTAATGGCTTGTTATTTCATTATGTGTGTGGTGAATATTACACTTTAAATCATATAATTATCATTCGAGGTGCCAACACATTGAAGGCAGACAAAATGTTTTTATACAGACGTGTAGCAATTAAAGTACAATTTTTTTTTTTTTCAAACAAACAAACAAACTCAGGAGCGAGTAAAGAATAAACTAGTTTGTTTTCTCATTTCCTCACATGATTAGTTATAGGCACATTTCACAGGACAGCAGAGCTTTACTTCCACACTAATGCAAAAGCCGTAGTCTGTTTGTACAATATACTGAAGGAGGACAAATCTTTTTTCTTTTTTCCCCCACTACAAAACGTAATCTGGTACTGGATTTGCAAGTTTCAATCAACTGCTGCAGTACTTCTATTTATTTACCATTTTAACCACAACTTCACCATGTTTGGCATTTGTATTTGTAGACTTGAAGGGACTAGATGGAAGTTGTCATTTTTATACTCACTACTGCCACCTCAGGTCTTATGCGTAACTGCAGTCTCTATACCAAAGCTCGTGCATGACGGTGGAGATGGTCGATACTTCAGCCCAAAGTAACAACCCTTTGAGTGACAGTGCAGGATTTTAGCAGTAGTTGTGGTGAATAGGTCTGGACTCATTCTACACATTAGAAATTGATGGAGCAAGTAGGGGGTACATGATTTTAACATTTTTAAACTCTGTCTAGTATCGTTTAAAGCAGAACTAAGTAACTCATGCCCCTAGAGGCCATAAGCGCCACTGCAGGTGTCGTAGCATGTTGCGTTTTTTACTCATTAATTGTCCGTGAGCGTAAATACTACGCTGACAGAGAAGACAAAGGGAGAGGGAGATATTGTACATTGTGCCACAGCCCAATTACACAATAGAGATAATTTTTTTCACTCAAACTTGGCTGTAAATACTGTTTAAGTGGTGCTAGCCCGCAGTTAGCTTTGCCCTTTAGCCTGTTCGCTTCTTCTTCGTGATTCCATTAGTGTGTATTGGTGGCTCCAACCCAGTGGCAGGCAAGTTGCAATTATGGTTTTCTGGCCCGAGACACCAGGGGGAGATGAAAGACCCCCAATCATCCCATTGACACTTGTATTACCCCAGTGGGACTACGCAAAGGATTTATTAAGGTAAACAACTTGGTTACTTGGTTGTTCTTTAAGACTTGGTTGTCCCCGTTGTCCTCTGCATTTTTGACCCATCCTTCAAACAGTCAATCTGTCAGGAGCAGTGGGCTACCGTATAGCGCAGCACCCTGACACCCTGACACCAATCTCCGAAACCAGATTGCCTTGTGGAAACTTGCACAGACACAGGGAAAATATGGATCTGGGTGGGAACACCAGTTTCACCTAAATATTTAATTCTAAAATATGCTAGGATTTCCACACTATTATAGGTTTGTCAATATTTTTTTATACCACAAATCCTTTGTTATATATATATATATATATTTTTTATGTTTGATATTCATTCATAGCTAATTTGCTGCTTCACTGTTGTGCTGGTGTTGGCAAGTTTCACTCAGCGCCCTTTTCAGAAGAAGCTTTGTCAGTCTTGTCCCTTCTCCCCATCCTTAGATTACACATCAAACTGCAGCTATTTTGCTCTCCCCTATCTCGACTTCCCGCTCCTCATAAAATAATTAAACTTGAATTTTCAAATATTCCTATTCGGCCTTGACGCACTTTGTCGCTATCTCTTTTTAAACTCCCTCACTCCATCCTCTCTCCCCCCTCCATCGTGGCAGATAAGAATTCAATAAAAGTTGTGAACGGGACGTGACTTAATTACCATGCATTCTAGCGGGTGGCACAACCGGGCAAACAGGGCAGTCACTTATCATCCCGGGACAGCCTACGTATTGTTCATTATGGAGTGTTTGCAGAGGGGGTGGTCATACTACGGTCTTGCTCGTGCGTGTGTACATAAGCATAGGAGATGGGACAAGAGGAACACGTGGGTAAAAAGGACCCCACCTTATCTCATCCTCCAGCCCCCCACTCCACCCCCCGGCCCCTCGTCTATGCCTCTCCAAATTGGATTTTATATTACAGGAGCAGTCAGGTATGAACAACTCATTTTCCTCTGTCTTTTTTTTTTTTGTTGCCTGTTCCCACTCGTGCACTCGTCTTTTTTTGCGTTTCTCTCCATTCCGGGTGAATATCTCTTTCTCAAGTTGGTTTTCTTTATATATCAGTATGCTCCTCGTCTGGCTATTGTCGTCCTCGTGTTGTAAAAGTTTCCTATCAAAGGAGAAGCAATGGAAATGTGAAATGTAGTTGGATTTGTCATTGCTTTAAGAAGTTTTCAAGTACTTGGATATTTGAAAACACCCTTATGTCTGCTTAGTATAGAAGAAAATATAATTTTCGGAATATGTTTGCAGGAACATCGTTGAAACAGAAATTAAACTGTGGAATTCTTTAAATGTGGAATTTAAATATTGTACAAGTGTTTCCAAATGCAACAAAAATGTCCATAGACAAAATTCTGAGCGATTACATAAAACAATTTAAACACCTGAATGTAACTGCAGAACTGTACGACAAATTGTGCTGTTTTGTTATGTTTTGTGACCTGGTGAGGAGTTTGGGTAGAATGATGGGGAATCGTATTGATTTAATTTGGTTATAAAGTTGATAATGGGAACAGATAAGTAAGGATTAAACGACTTGGATTAGACTGTTAAAATGCACGGCGCGCGTCGTGGTGTTATAACGCGAAGTGCATTATAACCGTCTAATGCACGGCTCCAAGTTGTTTAATCCGCTTATACCATGGTCCCACAAACGTAACATTTTATAACAAATGTTCTTTTCATTTACTAAGCTCGCTAAATATGCCGAACTACAGGGACTATTTTATGTGGGCTTTTAACCGGCCACTGTCTGAATGCTCGTCTCAGAACGAGTCATTCTCCGTCAGGCTCAACGAAACAACATTAAGCATACGCTGCTTCGCCAGAATCACAACACAACAGGACTAACCTTGCACTTTACCGTGAAAGTAAACACCGATATGCGGCACTCCTGGGCAGCAGTTATTTCACTTTTACGCTGTTTAACCTAAAGCTAGCTAGCTAGCAACCTGTAGCTCAACGGGCTCAACTGTTTATCGAAACAGCTGCAGTGGAGTCGGTTACACCTTGGCCCCACGAACTGAAACTTTTATGTGTGACTTTACTAATCCAGCCAAATATGCTTAAGTGCAGAGATCATTTTATGTACGTCCGAAAATAATGAATAGTGCCTAGACGTTTTCAACAGAAATGGAAAGCTCATATTTTATTAACAGTAAGCTAACCTAGCTACTTGCTCTTCTCTACCCATTCATCAAAAGTTTTATTTTGGCCAAAAACCACAAAATCCATCTAATTTGTTCATGTCAGTAACGAACTAAGCGTTTATCTGATTCGGCTGCGTTATGTGTTGCTATGGCGATGCTGGCAGCGTAGTGATATCCCAGTGATTTAACTACCGGACTACGTGTGCGGTTATACCAAAATAATGCACGCCCGTCAGCACTCAGCAGCCAATCAGAATTGAGTATTCGCCCAGACCAGGGTATAATACAAGATTCAACTTCTCTCTGTTCCTTTTTGTTCATGTATGAATGAGAAGAAAAAAATAGTGTCATGACATGACATGACATGAATAAATAAATATTGTGCAAAGACTTACCTCAGCTTCTAAACACACATTCAAAATACTAGTAAAATAACATATATATAACTACATGATGTAATCGTATGCTGGTATCACAGTGTTTACAGCCGGAGCTAATTAGCAACCTCAGTCCCCTTAGTCGGGGAGACGGTGGTGCAGAGAATAGAGCGGGTCGTCTTGGGGTCGAAGGATAAGCGGTTCGAGTCCCGCGGGTGCACACTGTTATTGTATCTTGGGGCAAGACACTTCACCCACCTTGCCCTTCAGTGTTTGCGTACACTGGTGTATGAATGTGTGACTGGTTCCTTGATGTAAAGTGCTTTGAGTGCCTAAAGCAGGTAGAAAGGCGCTACATAATGTGACCATTTACCTAGTCTTAGCTAAATTATTGTTCTATTCTCCTGACTTGTGGCATGTTCTCTCATAAGACAGATATAAAGCCCCCTTTTCAGACCAGGGAAAAGAAAAGTCAGAACTGAAGAAACTTCTTTGATGAGAGACGAAAAGCCTTTTAACTGAAAAACAACCTGTAATTCAGATCACTTTTAAAACTTTGTCCTTGAAAAATAAATGATATTTTTATTAGGTTTAGAATAGAATGAGCCATGTGAAGAATATTTTCTTTTCTTTATATTATATACTTTTTTATTTATTTGTTTTCAAGAGAGAAGAAGGTGTTCTGACCAAACAGCGTGAAAACTGAAAAGTTCAAGGCATATCACTTTGTCCATAAAGTTGCAGTCTTCTTTACAAAGCAGTAATTGAGTGAATAGAACATGTTTTATTATTTCATATTCTTGTTGGACATGGGTACAGGATGTGAGATATGACATTTTCTCAACTGAAACCATTGTATTAATGGGCCATGAGCGACTCCCATTTCTATCCTTTAATTTGGATGTCTACCTCTTCAAGTGCTAATAAAGTTTGAGGGAAAAAAGAGTTGCCACTTCATTAGTGTAAAACTAATTAATACTTAAAAAACCTGTTAAATGCACTTGAAGTTCTTGAATGGTCTACTTCACAAGTTGTTAATCTGGGCCATAGTTATTTAGTGAAGATATAATGTATTTAATATAATCCTTTGAAATGTTTATCTTATTTTGAGCATAGATAACTTTTCTGTTTTAACATTCTCATCACTATATTATGCTTTTCCTAATAGCTAGTATTAGCCTAAAAAGAAAACATCTCTATTCACTTCTGCGTGCGCCTTGAGGGAACTTGAGGGAACTGCAACAATTTATTGTTTTGCTTAATATTTTTTCTGCCCAAAATATCTCCAGATTCTATTGGTTTATGATCAGGACAGTTTGGTAGCTGATAGCAATACATTGAATTTCAATTGTAATGCCTGTTTTTCTCATCTCCTCCTCCAGTGGAAATCCCAGTCCGCAGTAGTTCCGCCATTTCCAGAGTCTTCAAAATAATGTATATATTTTTCTCGTGCTCGCTGAGACATGTTTTTTACGAATCATTTATCTTTTCTGCCTACAGGAACACAGTCTAAACCTGTTCATCTCACTCAGCCCCGTCTTCGGCTATTGGGCGAGTCTAGGTCATTTGTATTATTATGTTGCAAGGAGGTTGAGTATAGTTAACGCAAAAATTCCATTCCATTTTCACGCTGTGAAGGCCAGAGGTAGTTGAGCATGAACTGCTTTAGCTGCTGCCCCAATCAGGCATATCGAGATTCCTCAACTGGTCTCACATTTTGGACGTGTGTGCATTTTTTTGTGTGAATTAGGCAGACCACCATTGAAATGGTTTAGACTCAACCGAATGAATGTGCTATATTTTGATATAGGGGGGGGGGGGGGATGTTGCGTTTTTTCTAAACAAAAAATTTCATAAACAGTTCTTGATGCGTATTAGAAGGATTTGACAACTTGATAAAGTAGAAAACTATTTGGCAACTGATGTGAGGCTATGGACATGGTGAAGGGGATTTACTGAATATGACTATTACTCAATGCACCTTAATACTTAATGTTTGCTTGGTGGTATCAACATTAGTATCAAGTTTCATCTTTTTATCAAGAGCAAGTGACCAAGCTACGCCCACCACCTGTATAACATATTTATGCTATATTCATTTAGATTTGCATGCAGTTTTGGGATGCACCCATGCTAGTATCAAATAGTGGTGCTGATCCAGGTGAAAATACTGCATCGGGTGTCAGTTCAATACTGTATGTCAGATACTGAACTAATATCAGTTTTGACTGGGTTAATTTTACACTACGCAAATGTACTTTTGATCATCACACAATATACAAAGCTATATTCGTATATTGCGTGATGAGAAACGTTTCCTATTTGTGTTTTTTTTTTAATAGTGCGCATCCCTCCCTGCTCCTTACGTAGGAAACGCTTACCGTGCAATAGATGGGAGCAACGTCAGTGGTGCCAAAAGGTTAATGCCCCTTTTCGGGGGCAAACAGAAGCTCCGTACATAGGAATGAATGAGGAAAGATCGTCTGAGAACTTCTAATTTACACATGAAAAAAACATTTTGTTTTATTTATTTATCGAATGTGAAAAGGAAGCCATGGAAGTGAGCTATTGCTTCAGATAATTCACAGAGAAGACGGTTAATGTTTTTAATGAGCAGCTAAACCCACTGTTATGGTGACCTGTCACATTTGCTTGTGTAACTTTTTCGCTAAATGCTTTATAATAGCCTGGCACAAGCCAAGGCTGATCCTCCATGTTAAGAGATACATGGGGATAGGCCTGCTATTCCCATGATATAATTACTATATCGAGTTATCGCTCGATAAGTAAAATGAAGGACGATAACATTTTTAGTCTCGATAAATGCACGTGCTGCGTGTGCTTAAAAGAAATACAGAAACATGATGGCTATCACGGCGCTGAGTGAGCGGAGCAAGAGGGACTCGTGAGAAAACATTTGGAATTCTAGCCAAAAGAACTCATCACGGAGAAAATAACAACATTAATGTGACTGCAGGTTTGTCCAACATGAGAACGAAACGAAACCACCGCCCAGTCAGTGCATCAAAGCTAATCAGCGCTACTGTTAGCGAGAGGAACCCGAGCGCTTTAGCCACTGTCCAAATACAAGCGCGATGGTCCTGAGAACATTACTCAGGGCTTAGGTCTATGTTACAGAGAAATGCTGTAGCGGTTTGACAAACAGTCAACAAGTTTCCCAAAAAAGCTGCTTCACTCCAACAGTCGTGTGTACAGGAGGTTATATTTTAAAAGAAAGGGAAAAAGAACACAACATATGGCTACTCTACTTTAGCAGTAATACAGTATGATCTGAATCCATACATGTAATATATTGTTTTTGTGAGGAAATATTTAACCAGAATAATGCAGATGAAATATCAATATTATTGTTATTGGGATATTTTTAAAGATGATACTGTATATTGACTATTTGTTGTAAATGTTGTGACAGGCCTAGTTCAAACACAGAACCTGGTGAGAGTGTAAGTTTTGTTAAAGGTTGAGAAGCACAGTTTGATACAGTGTCCTAGAATATGTCAACCCTTCTAGTTTGCACTTTGTTTGGTATAAGGTGTTAATATTGAATGTCAGAAGTTCAATACATTTCAATTAAATAGTTGCTTACAGTTTTCTTTTTATTGCCTACAGTATTTGCATTATACTCAATATTATCGTTTATCGCGATATTTTCTGAGACGATATATCGTCCTCAAAAAAACTTATCGTGGCAGGCCTACATGGGGCTACAGTCTGGAATTGTGCGATTTGAATCTCGCTGACTTCGGCAAAACCAAGACAAGCCATTCATAGCATGGTGCGTCCTCTTCCGTGCTAGGATTTCCCATTAAACACCAGTGCTCCTCCGGGCCGTAACTAAAACAGTGAAGATGGCAGACGCGACACGTTTTTTTTTTTTTTTTTACCAGTGCCCTTTCTGCTGTTTTAAATGAGCTGGACTTGTCCTTAAAGCCACAGCAAGAAGCTGCTCTGAGGGCTTTCACCAGAACATTTACCCGACTGCATGTGTGGACTACAAACAATCATGGCGGAGGACGTAAACGCAAAGCGTAGGTCAGTTTGTGTTTGTTTGGTTCGCTCTCGTTCAAACTGCGATCGTTAGAAACGCCTCGAGTCTCGATTTGGAAATTGCATCCTATTGCCACAATTCCAGACTGTCTTTATGTGTATTTATAAATACATAAATAAAGGCAGTCTGGCTTTATGCCAGACCAGCTTTATAATGCCACTACAGCTTTTAGTCCCTTTTATATTATCATAAAATAAAAATCATACAGCCTACGATGTAGTCTTGTACATTCAGACTGAAGCGGGGCTCAGCGAGGACTGTTGCATCTGCTCCCTGCCATCCTCTTACTTGTTTCGGTCTGACTTTACAGCGAGCGCCGCCCTGTGATCCTTCTGCCCGAGTCTCATTTCCCTGTCTGCTTTACCCACTGTCCACAGCTGAGTGGAGGACAAGTGGAAGCATACGGGTCTGTTTCTAAGATGATACAACTATTTAAAACAATGCCTATTGTAAATCTTTTCTTATTCCCCAGTCTTTTTGGATACAACTGCTGTAATGCTTAGAAAAGTTTGATATTGATGTAAAATGTATGTTGTTTTATGCAGAAAAAAAATAGCTTTTGGAACTTTTGGAATAATCAGGCATTTTGGTCCACAACAATCAAATAATTTGCCGGAAAACACTAGAGGAACTGATTGCTAATGCTAGTATCAACCAATCAAGGCTGGGACAGATCTCATGATTGGGTCACTATTGAAGTAATTAAAAATATTTGCCACTGTTAAAGGTCTCTCAATGTTTGCAAGTTGTTCAATGATCAGATCCCGTATGTGATAATTTGCGAAAATTATGCAGGAAGACCTAAACTGCCTGGCAGACTTGTTTAAATGGCCAGGTGAATGCCTTGGTGTCAAACTCATATCATCCTCGTTCCTTGAGACGTAACCTCTAGTTTACAAAGACGACTCACCTTTTCACTCTGCAAATAATCTACAAGCCTACTTTTCCTGGAGTGGTTTATCTTTAGTTTTGTTGCCAACTACATCCTCCCCAAGAGAATTCAGCCTTAATGTCACCAGGAGGTCACCAGTGCCAGATATGATACTTGCCGCTGACATGTTTCTCTCTGAAAGCTACACCTCTCTGTGTGAGCTAGTATATAAAATCCACTGATCTTCACTCCCTTAATGTCTGCCGCTCTCATCTTCTGCAGATGGCAAGCAACAGACGTCTCTTAGATGGGATCTGAAAATAATTGGATAAGCTCACCCAGCCTCATACGCACACACACCTCCACAAACGCACACACACACACACACGAGCGTGAATATAGATACACGGTGCACATTTAATCATGCATACACAAAGCAGTTATAAATAAGAAATGGCCGTAATCCAGTTTTGAGCAGCCAAAGAGATGGAAGAAGCACAAAAAAAGAGAAAGAAAACGACGGAAGAGGAAGTTGTCAGTCAGGAGCAATGAGCCGATGCCTTTCGCCCGTCTGTCCCTGACTCTAATGGCTGCCCCCATGCTGCGGCGCTTTCCCTCGCATCGTCAAAGAGCTAAGGCGGAGGTGGGGGCGAAGAGGAGAGGAGAAGAGAGTTTCTGTGTCTGTTTGCACGTGAATGATTCTTTCTTTTTTTCATTCCGGAGTTCCCCCCCCCCCCCCCCCATGAGGAATTCCAGCAGTGTGTGCAAGACTCCTTTCTTCACCTTTTCCTACCAAAGTGACAAAGTGGGGAGACTACGAGAGGGAAAGGAGAGGTTCTAACTCTTTGACTTGAACAATGTAACAGTACAAGAACAAAATGCGCTGTCTACCCAAATAAATGTTCATATAGTACAGTTTTACTGCTACTGCATCTAAGTGATGGACACCACAGATGCACACCACAGAATCGGTTGGTGAAGCGTCTTGCCCAATGACACAGGCAGCAGAGTGACTGGCTCTCTCGCACCACAGCAGGAAATCCAGGCTTGAAAGAGAACGGTCTCGCTGCGCACTGCTCAAACATGCGAGAATGACCCAAAACACAACTCACTCTAGGTATGTTTTTGATGAGGAAACATTAAAATGTGATGGAAGGCTCTGAAAATGGGATTTAGCATATTTTTTTCCCTTTAAGTCTTGAAGCAGAGAAAATCACCATGCCTGTGCACTCAAAAACTCGAGTACATGGGGCAATTTTTCCATTGACTCCATACACGGAAGTGCTTCTGCACACATCTGTAACAACGGGACCCAGTAACCCCCACCGATTGCGATTCATATTAACACAGCAGCGTCCACGTGCTTCTCTTGATTTGGTCATGTCAAAGGTAATAAAATGTCCACATAATAACACTTGTTGATGTCGTCGGTGCGCTTCTATTCACATTGCGCTTTATTAAATCACATAAATCACCCCCCACTGTTTTCAAATGACGGCTGTATCGGCATTATCCGGCTAGCATCAGCGCCGGCTCCAGTGTCCATTAATGAGGTAACCGGCGAGGACAAACAAACATCATCTGAGCACAATTAAATTCAGTCATTAATGTCATTATAGTGCACTCTCCTGAGAAATCAGTGGGAATTTTTCCAGTGAAACCCATCCTGTTGTTTGTTCCCATGGCTCATCAACTTTGAATTAATATTGATAACATGCATTAAAAGATTTAATTGTATATCAATGACTACCAAAAGGCTGGACGAATTTTTCAAGAAGAACGTGTGTTGCCCTTGACACAGTGGGGAATCGATAGAGATGAAAAAGGCCTGGAGTGTCTGGAACTGCTTTGTTGAATGATGCGCTTCAAAAAGAGTGTGTTGGGTTTTCCATTTCTCCCTGCTTGTGCAGGTGATCTCTGGCACAGCATTTGACACACACAAAAAGTTCACCGCAAGTGTTCATATCAGATTTCCAGACATTTTTTTTAGTTTATTTTAATGCTTGGAATATTCATGAGTAATTTTAACCGTCATAATGCTTTTCCATTACATTGACCTTTTCTTATAGTGTTCCTGTTTCACTCTTGCACTACACACGCTCCAGATAATGAGCCTTTGAGCCTCTCTGTATAAATGCGTACATTCCCACATGTCGGACCCCTGTGTACATTTATAATAAGAAGTCCTTTATCTCCGAGTGTCAGGCTGATGGACAGGCTGTCGCTGAAGTCACCTCACTGGCCTTTGTTGTGTTTGCGTTGTCGAATGGAAAGCGGTGACACATCTCTCGCGGTTGTTTGTCGAAGCTAATAGTGCCTTATCTTATCTGGAGTTAATTTGGAAGAAGCGTAATGAGAAAAGCAGCGTATAATCAGAAAGAAATAAACAGCTATTGGCTCACAAAGGGACGCCTGCTATACAGTACGTAGATAGATCTGTGAATGTTGAACATAATAACTCTCTAATATAATAATATACTCTAATATAAGAAATGTCGATGTTTCACACCCCATTAAAATGATGCAAGTGACTAGAGCAAGAGATCTGTGTGTTCTGTGTGTAGTACTGAGTTGACGCCAAAGTCATAAAAAAAGTGTAATTTTGGTTCCATCAACTCCTTAAAGGCTATAACGACACAAAGACAAAATGGGTATAATTTCAAAAATATTCTCTATAGATATGGAGCCAGCTCAGTAAATGCATGCAACCACATGAAGCCAATCATGTTTGTAAAACCGAATGTTCGTGACTTCAGAGTAAACAAACATGGCGGTCGGAGCAGAGTCATGCCCAAGGAAGAGCTTGGTTGCTTTTAACTTCTGGGAGAGGCCAAATGCTAACAACATCTTTGGCCGTTTTGCGTGACACACAAAGACCAGACATGTACGTATCAACCCGTCAAAGCTCAGGTAAGAACATATCTCATTATGGAAAAACGGTGGCCTGTTCCTTTAAGATTGTCGGAAGGGGAGAATCGGCGCTACAGTCGACCTAATTATCCTGCTGCGTGGACCAGTCTATTGGATTTACGATGTACAGAAGAGACGAGGAAGTACATTTTATGCTTCAGACGTCACTGGACTGAAGCAGAAAACTGTCAGTGAACTTTCAGTGTCAGTCCAAACGCAGACTGAACTTTGAGGGTTTTTTTTCTCTCTGTCACATGTGGCTTATGGTGGAGCAGAGGTGCGCAGTACAACTCATGAAGTCAGTAGATTGCTGGACAACATACACAACGCTGGCGCTGTGATGTCATCGCTTTAAGGAAAGTCGCGGAGACGCCTTGACAATGGTGCCAAATCTTTCCACTCTGGGACCTAGTTTGGACAATGTTCGTTTGCAGACCCCCCTAAACGCCTGTTTGTTGTGGATGATGCGCTGGATTGTGGTAGCGTCCCAGTACCACACACGGGTCTGGTGGATGAATTGCAGTCATGTTTTACACACATGACTGGCTTCACTGATTGGAAGTGGATGCACTGATTTACTGAGCTGCCTCCGTGTTTATAGAGAACACATTTTTGAAACTCGTTTTGTCTGTGTGTGGATATTGCCTTAGTCATTGACTGTCATGCTCTGGTGTGACGGACAGACTTAACCAGAGCAGTCTAAAGTCAGAACTCTCAAAACAAACGTATAGTTAACTTGTAAAGGTGACTTAAAGTGGAGGATCATTCTGAACTTATGTGGGCTTTCGGAAGGTTGGGCATCTCCTATTCTAAATTCATTTGAACGAGAAATCCAGCTGCTTTGAGGGTTTGCACAAATGAGCAGTGTTTGGTGCGTGGACTTGCCGCAGCGTGCCCTCGAGCGCACGTGTTAAGTGTGAGTGTGTGACCTTCATGGGAGCAGGAAGAGTAACTGGGGAGCTGCCTCTGACTGCGGCACATCGATCTGGACCCTGGCTCCTCCGGCCCCACTGCGACTTTCTCTGTTCACAGCACACACACACACACACACACACACACACACACACGTGCACACCCATATATGCTCACACCTTCGCCTCATTGAACAAATAGACTTACATATGACTGACGGGGCCAATTTCTCTCCCTTTCCTCCCTGTGTTAATTTATGGCCATTGATCTGCACTGGCCCAAGTTTATACACAACCATCATGCTCCCCTGCGTTTCTTTTGTGTAGTGTACAATGCCGCCTCAGCACAAGTACAGAGAAGAATAGGACTATAGGGCTTAGTGGCTGTAAGAAGTTACAATAATGACTTTTAGTGGTGTTGCACATGTAAGCGTCCTGAATATGTCCGTAAGAAAATGTTTGTGGCGCAGTGATTTAGACAAAAAGAAGGTCCTGTGTTTGAATCGCATACCAGATCGGTTGTTTCTGTGGAGAGTTTGTTTGTTCTCGCTGTCTTGAGTTTTGCCCCAGCCCAGAACAAAGACTATTTTGAGTAGTGAAACTGTTTTAGTGTTAACATGAAATATATGTGGATGGCAGTTCTGAGCCCTCCCGTCAGGAGTGTGCAGACCTTTAGCTTGTGTGTGCTACCAGTCTTTTTTTTTTTTTTTTTTTTTTTTTTTTTTTTCAAACTTTATTTTACATTTTTAAGGCACATAACAAATACAAAAGTGAATATGCAATATTCAAAGAGACTATACCAAAATAGACATAAAAAAAAAAAAACAAGCAAAAGAACAACATTGTATTCATCACAAAATAATGTATTATTTATCTGAAAAACAAAACAAAAACAAACAAAAAAGCAGGTGCCAGCGGTTAAGGGATTGTAAGATGTTAGTTGCGTTGATACCAGCAAGCTGTTTAATCGGGTACAAAAGGGAAATTAATTCTTCTGAGAATCACAAATAAAGGGTTCCATGTTTTAGAAAATTTGTCAAGAGAGTCTCTCACAGTAAAGCGAATCTTTTCTAATTTAACAAAATACAGTACATCCCGTAGCCAATGAATATAAGATGGGGGTGTTGGACATTTCCATTTTCTTAGTATAGTCCGACGTGCCAGAAGGGTCATGAAAGCCAGTGATGATTTCTGAGAGGCTGAGAGAGATATTTGAGAAGGTGTAATACCGAATAAGGCAGTAAGTGGATTTGGGTGAACTGTTTTACCAACTACACCCGACATGATTTCAAAAACTTTAGCCCAATAGTTTGACAGTTGCGGACAAAGCCAAAAGGTATGTATTACATTTGCAGTTGGATGTTGGCATCGGTCACATACCGGTGAAACATTTGGGTAGATTTTAGCTAAACGTGATTTGGTGTAATATATTCGGTGCAGAAATTTGCACTGGATAAGACTATGTTTAGCGCATATTGAAGATTTATGTACTAGCAATAAAATTTGTGACCAACGCTCCTCTGATATGACCTCCCCCAAGTCTTCTTCCCAGCGGACTCGAATTTTATCAGTGGCTTGTGGACGAACTGAGGTAATCTGATTGTATGTAATAGAGATTGCACCTTTGAGAGAAGGGATAGGTTGCAAAAATATATCAAGGGATGAATTTCCTGGAGCATTCGGAAATGTTGGAAACATACTATGAACAAAACTTCGTACCTGCAAGTATCGAAAAAAATGATTGCGAGGTATACAAAATTTATCAACAATCTGTTGAAAAGAAGCAAATATATTATCAATGAACATGTCCCTGACTGATTTAATACCCATCCTCAACCATAAAATAAATGCTGTATCTATAAGGGAGGGTGGGAAAGTATGATTGGATGCAAGTGGGGCATACAAGGAGAAGGATTGCAAACCAAGGCATCGTCTGAACTGAAGCCAAATCTTCAATGATGATTTTACTATCGTGTTGCCTGTGTAAGCAGACACTGGGAATTGAATAGGAGAGTGAAGCAAGGCCAACAGTGAAGTTGGTTTAACAGAGTTTGCCTCCATAATGAGCCAGGCAGCAGAATTTGAAGCATCAAACTGAAGCCAGTATCTGAATATTCTAATATTACAAGACCAGTAATAAAATTTAAAGTTGGGAAGGGCCATGCCCCCAAGTTGTTTAGATTTTTGCAAATACTGTAAGCGTAAGCGAGGAACCTTCTTGTCCCATAGAAATTCACGAATAACAGTATCAAGTTTCTTGAAAAAAGACTGCGTCAAAAAGATTGGGATACATTGAAACAAGTATAAAAAACGGGGAAGTATATTCATTTTAACGCAATTGATACGTGCAACCAAAGAAAGCCCTAAGATTGACCAACGGTCTAAATCTTCTTTAATGCGCAACAATAAAGGGGAAAAGTTTGCAGCAAAAAGATCCTGAAATTTTGAAGTTACCTGAATTCCCAAGTAAGTGAAATTATTTTGAGCAATTTTAAATGGCAAAGTGTGTAGAGGAAACGTACAAATAGATGCATTGACCGGGAAAAACTCACTCTTATTGAGATTTAATTTGTAGCCTGACAACCGTCCAAATTCCTGCAGTGTTCTAAGAGCCGCTGGGATAGAAGAGTTCAAGTCAGAAACATATAGAAGTAAGTCGTCTGCATATAAAGAAATTTTGGTCTCTATACCATGTCTGAATATTCCTCTAATTCCTGGGTTTGATTTAAGTGCTATTGCAAGAGGTTCAATCGCCAAAGCAAATAACAAAGGACTTAATGGGCAACCTTGCCGTGTAGAACGAGTGAGACAAAAATAGGTAGACTGTATGTTATTAGTTCTTATGGAGGCATGTGGGTCCGAATAGAGCAGCTGAATCCAGGAGAGGAAATTTTTGCCAAAACCAAATTTTCTAATTGTATAAAATAAATATTGCCACTCCACCCTATCAAAAGCCTTCTCGGCATCTAAAGAGATTAAGGCTTCCTGGGTGTTTTCAGAGGTGGAGTTGTAAATAACATTAAAGAGTCGTCTTATATTGGAAAAAGAGTGTCTATTTTGGACAAAGCCAGTTTGGTCTGTACTCACAACAGAGGGAAGAACGGATTCTAAACGTAATGCTAAAACCTTTGAAAGCAATTTAAAATCAACATTCAATAGACTTATAGGACGATAAGAAGAACAAAGTTGTGGGTCTTTGCCTTTTTTTGGAAGGACACTGATCAAAGCCTGATTTAGAGTCTGAGGCAAGTGGCCACATAATAAGGATTCATTGTAAACATCCAACAGCAATGAAGAAAGCTTATCCCAAAATGTTTTATAAAACTCACAAGGGTACCCGTCCGGACCAGGGCATTTACCCCCCTGAAGGGACTTGACAGCATTGGTAAGCTCCAATATTGTGAGAGGCTTCTCAAGGTTACTAGCGAGCACCTGGTCAATAGAAGGAACCTCTAAATCTGTAAAAAATGTATCAAAATCAGACACAGATGGAGCGCACTCTGAAGAATACAATAAAGAATAAAAGTTTTTAAAAGCTAAATTTATCTCAGCTGGATCAGACGTAACCCCATGTTCCAGTCGAATTATAGAAATTTGGCGTGATGCAGACAATTGTCGAATTTGATGTGCCAGCAATTTACCAGCTTTGTCCCCATGTTCGTAAAACTGGGCACCAGATTGTAGTAGTAACTCAGTTGTGCGTTGCGTCATTAATATATCAAACTCAGATTGTAATAAAAGGCGTTCCTTATACAAGTTTGGAGATGGAGAGGTTGCATATAGACTATCTAATTGAGAGATACGACATGTCAAATTAGATAGTTTCTCTTTTTTAAGTTTAGTTTCATACTTCGTATACGAAATTATTTCCCCTCTAATATAGGCCTTTAAAGTTTCCCACAACAGTGAAGCCGAAACTTCAGGGCCCCTATTATTAATTAAGAAAAGGTCTATTTGCTGTTCAATAAAGGAGACAAAGTTTTCATTTGATAAGAGGCGGGTATTTAAACGCCACGATGGCGGACTAGATTGGAACTGAAATGTAACATTCATTAAAACTGGAGCATGGTCAGATAAAACAATAGCCTCGTACTTGCAATCCGTCAGAGAAGATAAAAATCTATTGTCAAGTAAGAAAAAGTCAATACGTGTAAAAGTGTGGTGAACTGGAGAGAAAAAAGAATAAGCCTTTTGTTGGGGATATAAAAAACGCCAAGGGTCTGAAACAGCAAATTCCGTCATAAAGGAGTTGACAACTTTCGCCGTACGGGTCAAAGTTGCTGTTTTACTAGAGGATCGATCCAACTGAGGGTCCTGCCAACAGTTGAAATCCCCTCCCATTATCAAACGATAAGAGGACATATCTGGGATTCGTGCGAACACCTGTTTAAAAAAGCCCTCATCATCGAAATTGGGAGCATAGACATTAACCAAGGCTATGGGAATATTACGAATAGTACCAGTCACAATAAGATATCTGCCATTGGAATCAGAGATTGTTTGCAAATATACAAAGGGGACAGATTTACGTATCAAAATTGCCACCCCTCGAGACCTGCTGTTAAATGACGAATGATAAATATGACTTATCCAACTCTTTTTTAATTTCATATGATCTAAATTTTTCAGATGTGTCTCTTGCAGATAAATAATATGAGCCCCCAATTGTTGAATATGGTGTAGTACCTTACTGCGCTTTAAAGGATTGTTGAGCCCTTTGCAGTTAAAGCTAGTAAAGCGGAGTTCTTGTCCTACAACAGCTGTTGTTCGTGTGGCCGCCATTATGATATCCTAATCAATTTGAGAATACATTCTGTTGGACACCTGCAAAAAGGAAAACAAAAACAAACAAAACAAAACAAAAAACGCAACAACACACACATACACAAAATAGGAAAAAGAACAAGAAAAAGTCGCAGAAGCATCTCCCCAAACTAGATGCGCGAAAACCCTCCCCCCACAAAAATACAAATAAGCCTTTCTAAGGCAGGGAGAGCAGTCACTAAATAACATACTCTCCTACGGAATGTGGACTATACAGGAAATATTACCTGCACCACCAACTTCAGATAAATTGGAACAGGTGTTTTGTGCATAATAAAGCAATATGAATATGAAGTTTTTTTTCCAAACAAACAATTTATCCAATTCTCCAAATTTAGCGCACAAAACAAAACAAAATTGAATACAAAATAAGTAATACCTTTTGAGATATGTAAAAATATATATATATATATATATATATATATATAAAGGATGGAAACAAAACCAAAAATAGAACTGCAAAGACAAAAAGTAATAACTTAAAATGTATCAAACATACACATAAGATATAATACACAGGCAATAATAAAGTAAAAAAAAAAATGAAATCAATTAAAGTAAGTAAATTAGTAACATCAAATAAATTGTAACCACCACTGTCCATCCAGCAGGGCTGTAGATGAAGTTGCATCCACATTGCTTAATTTTTTTTAAATAAATAAAAATACACACAAGTCAAAACGAATGAGCAATTAACAATGAATGTATGGCAACCTCAGAAAAAAACGCATACATTTTAAAAACAAATGAGCAATAATACTAACCAGGATTTAAATAAGAAAGCATCCAAACCTCCTCATAATAACATCACGCAAAGGCGTTGTCCATCATATAACACAATATTGTGTTAAACAGGGTCTTGAGCAACCATGATCTTGAGGTTTTTCTTCACGAAGTCCATAGCAAGATCTGGATCTTCAAATGTATGGAGTTGTCCATTGGAAAGTGTAATCCGAAGAGATGCGGGGAAAAATAGACCAAACTTCACCCCAGGGCAGGAGTGGAGTACCTTCTTAACAGCACTGAAAGCTGCGCGTTTCTTCGCCACCGCAGCCGTAAAGTCCGGAAAGATGAATACTCGCCTCCCATTGTAATTCAAGGAAGATAGCTCACGGGCTTTTCGAAGGATTTCATTTCGAACCTGAAACTGGTTGACACGGGCAATAAAGGGGCGCGGTGGGGCTCCATCTCCAGGCTTAGGCCGCAAAGTGCGGTGTGCTCGGTCAAGATCAGGTTTAGCATCCAAACGGAGCAAATTCTGTAGAAAGCCGGCCACAAATTCTGTCGGGCGGGGACCCTCGGAACCCTCCTGGACCCCTAGTATGCGAATGTTGTTTAATCTGGAGCGTCCTTCCAATTCGTCACTCTTTTTGGACAGAGACTCGACTTCTCCTCGAAGCTTGCTAACACAGGCCTGCAGGCTAGTTAGCCTCTCATCGTGGTCGTTAGCTACATCTTCTAGGGCCGTAATGGTGGACGCGAAGGATGTGATTTTGGTCTCCAGAGGTGCCAAAGCCCTCGTGACCTCCCTTTTAACAACATCTGCAACTGTAGTTTCAAAACTCCCGATAATGTCTCTGCGCATCTCCTCCATCATCTCTTTTATGCTAGCTAGCAATGGCCCACTAGCCTCCGGCATAGCGAGTGCCTCCTGCTCGGGCTTCGAGTTACTTCGAGTATTCATACCAGTCATTGAAAACGCCGACTCAGTGAAGTGATGGTCAATAAATGCACTACTTAGCAGATTTGTGTATCAAAACACAAAAAGTTGGTGCAGAAATGTTAAGAAAATGTCCCATTCCAGCGGAGCCACCGCAAAACACGTCCTACGCCATCAGTGCTCAGCAGCGCCCCGTGTGTGCTACCAGTCTTATATTCAATGACAAGAGCGAGCAAGAAGCTTTGTCATAAAAAGTGTACAAATATCTTACAAATATCATAAAGAAGCCATGTTTTGAAGTAGTTTACTTTAGTGATATTAGTTAAATGTGTGAAAGCAGCTGGCTGTAATCAATGAATGGGGATCAATGGTCAGTGATGAATGGGATTCAAGACATAACGGTAAGCAAATAATTCCCAATCAAGTCGTCTGTGTAGGCTCTCAGTCGTACAGGAGTTGTCTATCTTCAATGAAGGTTCTTGAGTCATCTTCTGTACTCTGTAGTTGAAGTGTAGAACGTTTCGCCTCTCATCCAAAAGGCTTTGTCAGCTACGCTTAAGTTTCAGCTCAGCCTGCAACCCAGATATAGACCGCTGGGAGGAGTTTAGCTTGGCTCAGTCCCTCCCCTCTATTAACTCATGACTGCCAGCCGTTTTAAAATCAGAGAGCTCCCCCAGAGGTTTTACAGGATTTTGACACCAAACCCACCAAAAGAAAAATTAGACTCTCGTCTTTTATCTAAAGTTTGTACCTCTTTCCATCCATCCATTCTCTTCCACTTTTCCGTTGCCGGGTCGTGGGGGCCGGAGCTGCCCAAATCACATTGCACCAGCCTCTATGGCTCCTCCTGCAGGTGGTGGGTCCACAGAAGGACGGCCTCACTATTCTAACCGGGCCTGTTGGTCTCTCATAAGGGGCTTCTGAACCGCTCTTTGTCTGACCCGTCACCAAGGACCCGTTTGCCATGGGAGACCCTACCAGGGGCATGAAGCCCCCGACAACAGAGCCCCAGGATCATTCGGGCGCTCAAACCCCTCCACCACGTTAAGGTGGCAGTTCCAGGAGGGGTTTAGTAATTTTTCCGCAGAAAATAGGTGAAATCACCCAAAATGCTGGTTTCTGACAAAAAAGGCAGAGAAAACAAGCTTTTTGTAATCAAGCAGAACAGTGACTTTGACACTAATATTTTTAGTGACTTTAGTGACACCTCAAACATCTGAACAGTGGATTCCCTCCATAAAACAGAAGCACACTCTCTCGTGTTCTTCTCTCACACGAGAGAGAAACAAAAAAAGTGCTTCTTTCTCGTGTGAGCTAAGATGAAAGGCGGGCTCGGGGTTGGATTGCATCCACAGAGCACTGCTGCCACCTACAACTAAGATATGTGCACCAGAGCTGCACAAGGCTTTACTCCACCCGTCCCCATTATCAAACCTTATTGGCAGTCAATGAGTTAAGAGCTACTCTGACCTGTAGGTAAACATCAGCTGAGAGTAGGGCCGTTCAGACTGAAACTCAGGTGAGTTAGGCTGCTAGGACTTAGAACTACAAAGAGTTGTAACTACAAAGATATTTATCTGGTCTGCGGGCTGAGCTGAAACTTTAGTTTGCTGATGAAACCTTTTGGATGAGAGGCGAAACGTTCAACACTTCAATTACAGAATACAGACGATGACTCAAGAACCTTCATTGAAGATTTTCCCAATCAAGTCAAATCAAGAATAAAAAGATGTGTTTGTCATTTTAGAATAAGTTTGACGTGACTTTCCTGTTTTGTTGTGCCGTATAGAGCACTCTGAAAGACTCAAAGTATAGGAAGTTACTCTAGCGTGTTAAAGTACTTGTGTCCTGAATATGTCATAGAAAATGCCATATGGATATGGAGTATGCTGCAAAATTGATACACTAAACCCAATGAGACCGTTATTGATTTAGCAGAAAAGCATACAAGTATGCGGGCGTCTGCTGTTGATGTGGTGTTATTAGCGGTTTTGCGTTAATATTTGCGCAGGATTATGAATAACGAAACTCACCTACTGTCGATGTGTTTTTTGGTCATTTACCGCCGACTGGAGAGACGCTCTTTCTCTTTTACGTGCATCGTTCGTAGATTGTTATTGAGGGACTTCCGCGTCCCGTGAGTGACGTTGCTCGCTAACAACACGTCACGGCAAATAAACGAATCTGATTGCACGTGAACGGATTGATTTTGCGGAAGCCGCGAACTAGGACGGGGTGACCAGACTGATCCCCCGCTGGATAAAAAATACAGAGGGGAATCATTCTGGTCTCACCAGGCTAATTTAATGTAGCTCTTGTTTACTTCCATCCAGGTGGCGGCCCCGCTGATTGCCAGGTGGTCGGAGAGAGTGAGCGCAGTAGGGAGCAGATCCTTCAGACTCTGAGTGACCTGACCAGGGGCTTCCAGGACATCGCCAACCGCTGCCTGCTGGCGCTGCACTTGGAAGTCAGGTGAAGAAAGCTATTACACTTTGAGTCATTTGAATCCCATGCTTCTATTTTTCTATGTCTACTTACTTTTGTATGTACAAGGAGTCACCTGCTATTGATTTGAACACACTTGAATTGTTGTAGTGGCTGTAACAGTGCTATAATTTTTGAAAGCAAAAAGGCACTGGGTGACTATGAGCTGTAATGATAAGGATTTGATGTAGAGCTTTTTGAAACACTGTTGTAAAAGGCTTTACAGAATCATGAAGACAACATGAGAATCTTAAAACCACAAAAAAATTTACAAAAAAGTACCAAAAGAAAATCAAATACCTTACCGTATTGTTTACATTATTTTTGGTGGGAATATGATCTATGTATCTCAATATTTGATTGACATGCAGAAGAGGTTGTTAAAATTACATTCAACTTTCACTAATGATTGAAGTTTAGCGCATCGATATTGACAGGCTGACGCTCTCCAGAGATTTTATGACACATGTGTTATGTTGGTAGTGTTGAGAATTTGTTGACGTTTGCAATACATCTTTCCCCAAATATATTATAGTCTGAACTTCATCAAACAACTCCAACCCGCTCCTGTTTGACGCTCGCTTGTTTTTATGGTTCCCACTTCATTTGGTAACCATGATTTCGAGTTTGTTTGTTTCCATTGGTTTTTGGTATGGTTTGGAATTATTGTTGCGCACCAAGCCTCAATGTGTGTTCACCAGCTACTCAAACAAAGACGATTCTCCAAAACAAGGCCCAAGAAGGTTCAGCAATACTATTGCAGCCTTTTCAACATTTTTATCCTATTATAAGTTGAATTTGGTCTATATTAGACGTCATAATAAACACACATACTGTATATCACATATTTATTTATTTAGTCACCAATACCGTTTCCCTATTACTGTACAACCTATAGATTTTTCATGTCAGCAGTTCTTTATTATTTGAACTTTAACCCCAAAGTGTGATATCGCTGCACCTCTGCATTTTCTCATTGCTCCATAAAAGGTTAATTTCTGTCTAGACACGAGGAGTCAATAGTCCTATAATTCGGCAGTCACATGGGCAAACCATGAGGAGTATAAAACCTTATGGGCGGGTGTTTTTTCCCCCTTAAGGCAAACGACCACAGCCATTCACTGCACCTCCATCTCACTTTGACCTATTGCATTTCAATTATTTCTCGCTCTTAACTACTGTACCTTAACACCCTCGCCACTTGAACTTTCCTTTACCCTACCCCCCCCGAAGATCCCCCTCCTTATACCTGCTTTTTTTTTCCGCCCTTTTTTTCCCTTATGGCTTCATTTAGTTGCTACCACTATCAGGGGAAATTCGTGAGATGGAAAGAGTCAATGGAGTGTAACATAGAGCTATATGCACCAGCCTGAGGGAGGGTTTTTCCACTAAAATCATAAACAATATTGCATAAGCTACACAATGATCTCCGGGGGAATGGTGTCGTATACAAAAGGGGGGACCAGAGCGGGGAGAAGGGATGATGGAGGGCTATTACAGATTGGAGGGGGAGAAATCTCATGATGTGGTAAATTAACTTCAGGTTTTGGCAGTCGAAGCAAAACTGAAGTTTGGAGTTGAGAAATTGTAAGAAGGGAATTATTAAAAACTGTATAAATGCCACTTAATCACTGGTCAACAAAAGAGTAGTATTAGGAGACCTGGTAGTAATAGTATTTGTAGCTCTTGCACTGGCGGTAATCATATTAGAAGTGGTTGTGATGAGGAGGAGTAGTAGTGGTGGTAGTAAAAAATACACATGGTAATACAAATACAAAGTGCGGCACTGGTGGAACAAGAAGGTCCTAGGTTCCATTCTTGGCCAAGTGGGGTTTTTCTGTGTGAAGTTTGCATCTTCTTCCTGTGTCTGATAGTTTTGTCAGTGGGGAAAAACATGCAAAATAGGGTCCTTTCTGGAAAAGAGATTCTGAATCTCATGGGGATTTTTCTGGTAAATGAAGGTCACATGCAAATTAAGCATCGTTCTTAGTAAGTTGACATTAACTCAATGATTTTTAAAGTCGATTACTCCTTTAAGTCGAAGAGGAACATGTTCAGCAGCGGACTGATGCAGTGTAGGAATGCAACAATTTCAGGCCGGCAAATGGAATAGCTTAGGACGGCTTCAACACCAAAAACAAACAAAAACAAATACTGAACAAAAACCTGCAGCAGATGACTAAACTAAATCACACTCCAGTAAAAAGTAAAAACTTAAATACAGGAAACTCCAGTGTTGATAGCCACTGATTTAAAACACACTGATTTAAAGTCTAAAGCAGTATTTGTTTGTAAAGAGCCAAAACAGTACTGAAGAAATATTAATATTTTGGGGTTCTTTCCTTTTTTAGGGTGCATTGCTTCCATTACCTCATCCCACTGACCAAACAGGGGAATTACGCCATTGTGGCAAACGTGGAGAGTATGGACTACGACCCCCTAGTGGTGAAACTCAACAAAGACATCTCAGCCATCGAGGAGGCCATGGGGGCAGCGCTACAGCAGCACAAGTTCCAGTACATCTTTGAAGGTAAAATTCCACACTAATGTTTTGGTTTTTGAAAAAACCCGATTGCGGGTAAGCTGCATGTGTAACAATAGGTTTCGGTGACAAAAGTTATAAAGTCAGAATCTTTGTTCTTTCAGTATTGGAACATTTAGCATTTTGTCTTTACTTGAGTTTTTTTTATGTTTTTTATTTAACCTTTATAAAGTGATTGAGTGCCTAATGTAGGTGGAAAAGCGCCATTGAACTTGCAAAATCCCATTGAGATTAAGAAACATTTTAGGGCAGTTGAGGATAGACAGTGGTGCAGTAGTTGTAGTGTTCACAAAAAAAACCAGTATTGTTGTGCTGGAAGAGCATCTGACTTAAATACCTGTAAATGGTATAAATGGTTATTTCTATGTTGAAGTGCACCGATCTGTCCTTTTTCTTTTTTTTTAGAGCCGTAATCCAGCATTGGATCCGTTCTGAGCAGTTTGGCACTCAAAAGTGTGCACACCGTGGCCGTAGTTGTTGCATAAAAAATAATTATTTTTACCAAGTCATTCCCACTACTGCTTACAGGGGGTGCTCCAAGCAAGCTCCTCATTATTTCAAATTATAAAATGTCTATGCCATCCCCAAAATATTTTTTTAAGCCTCGTTTGCATAATATGCCCACTTTAATTGACCCAGTCTTGTATATATTTCTAGGTCTGGGCCACCTCATCTCGTGTATCCTGATAAACGGAGCGCAGTACTTCAAGCGCATCAGCGAGTCGGGCATTAAGAAGATGTGCCGCAACATCTTCGTCCTGCAGCAAAATCTCACCAACATCACCATGTCCCGAGAGGCGGACCTCGACTGTGCCAGGTCAGGACGCGCTGTGTGTTTGACCAATCTAACCTGAGGAAGGTTTGGGATTCTTATAAAAATATGACATAAAACTACTACTTCTACTGTTACAGCTTGCTTTCTTATCCTGGAAGGGTCCCTGGTCAGGACCCTCTCAGTTGGCAAACTTATGACCTGACGCAAAACCTCTGATTTCACTACAATAAAAAACATTATCACACAAAGCTAGTACTTTGTGTGCCTAAGGAGGCAGAACTTGATTGTGCTTTGTCAGGACATTCCTTCACTGTTGGCTAAGCAAGCTAACCTTAAAGGTGCATTATGGAACCTTGAATTGAACTTTATGAAGACTTTTGGACAATGTCTTTATGTAAAATGTAGTGAACATGACCCGTGTTTACAGATATGGAGAAAGTGCTTTCAAAGGTGCTTAGGTGTACTTGTATTTTTGGTTAATTAGCCCACATAGCATGGGTTAAAGTTAGCTTTCATATTTTGTCCTATGTGGGTTAGAGAGGGGAGGCCTTGGGCACTGGGCTGAAAATATAACCTTCAAAGCTAAAGCGATCGTCTGCCACTATGTCGACGTGGACTCGCTGTGTGTTGACGGAGATGGAGGGTGTCAGCGGCTGCGCTCTGTTGTATTTAGTCATTTTTGAAGAATTGTTTGCCGCGCATCGCCCTCCCGCTCGGAGACCGCAATGATGCAGCGAGGAAAGAGCAGTGTGCCCGCTGTCAGTGCAAAGAGATTCAGGTGATACACTCAAGAGTTTAAGAGTAAGAGTTTAAATACTAATTTTAGCGTACATGGCTATGTTTCAGGTGACAAACATGTGACTGTCTCAATGTGCGGTCTACTACTCTGCTACTGCAGCTTCTGAAAGTTTGGAAATCTCTTAATTTCTTATAGCTGATTCTAAAATAATACATATTTATTTTCGGTAGGTAAAAAAAAACGATACTAATTGCCCTTCAATAAAAAAAATGTTAGAAACAAAACATTTAAATTGTATTGTGACTTATTTTGCCAGATCACAATAAACTGCAGAGCAACTCCATAGCTCTCAAATGTGGCTGTGCAGTTTTGGAATACTTAATAAATAGAGCATAGCATATACTTCCTGATACTTCCTTACTCACACCCTCTCGTACTCGACATAAAACACAGTCCATATGTTGAGAATCTGCGGGGGATAATCGTTGTAATATTTCTCTAAGTGCGACAGATCAAGCGCCAAATTTATCGCCTAATAAAGCCACTAAATCAGTGGTTGGCAGGCCCCGGTTAAAGCAGCACATTTTTTATTTGAGCTATTAAACAAGAATGGTTCATTCTAGCGCATAGTCACATGAAGGCATTATCCCCAAGTTCAGCCAGAGTTATGTCAATGCACTCGCTGGACAGATGGTCAGACAGATTGTCAACAGTGCTGCCTGCCAGTGTCTCCAATTGATGTCTATGTCCTCTCGCTCTCCTTTTTTTATGTTTGTGGACTTTCTACCTGCTGCTATCCAATGCCGCTCAGCAAGTCACCATCATGCTGGACTTTGTCACTTGACGTCTATGTAGAAAATGAAGGGAGACAGAGCGAGAGGGAACAAGGGAGTGCAGGGGACACAGATGACTGCAATTTTTTGTATTTATTTTTTGCTCTGCAGCTTTTGTCCTTGAAGAGAGAAGTAGTTTATTGAAAAGAATAGGAAGGAGGAAGACAAGCCCAGCACAACTGCTTTCTTTAACACTTACCAACCAATGACATTTCTTCAAAATCACTTTTTAACATACATTGTTACACCTACCATTTTGACACAGTATTGTTCAAAATTTACTTTTTGAGCTCTTAGCCATGTTATGTACTGTTTATAAGTTACCGTAGATTCCGGACTATTAAGCACATCTGAATATAAGCCGCACCAACTAGATATAAAAAGAAAGAAAGTGCATATAGGCTACACATATATAGGCTCACACACTGCACCGGGGCCGAGAGTTGAGCGGGACAGGTTATGTGCACAGCGTACGAGCATCAACACAGACAAGAGCCCCTCCTCTGCCGCTTCATTCTCATCTCCTCCTCGCTTGTCTTTCCACAAACATCGCGCTGCATTTTCCATACTTTTATGCACTAAATGGACACCAAACTACTTTTTTTAGCCCACCGCAAGTTAAAACTGTTCTCAGAGAAAGAGCATAACGCATAATGGTGTAGCGTCGGTATCAACGTGCTGGCCTCACCGTGCTGGCCTCACCGTGACCAATACACTCAACACGTGTAAAAATAGTGGCTTGTATATTGTTTTTGTCATGGTTAATGCCAAGAAATTCTTCTCATTGCCAAGCTAAATAATACTTCTGTCAGATTTAATAGATGATCAATATATTAAAACCGCCAATCCCTAAGCTCTTCTGTTGCCCAGTCCTGCCAAGCCAGTCACCGTCATGCTGGACCCGACACTTGTATCTGTGTAGAAAATGAAAAGATACAGAGCGAGAGGGAACGGGGAGAGGACAGGAAGTATTTGTGCTTTTGTTTTTTTATTCACAATGTTTCAGAAGCTTTTGTCCTTGACAGAAGAGAAAATGTGAGAAGATGAGTGTTGAAAAGAATAGAGTAGGAAGAGAGGCCCGGGGGAAGAACACAAGTAAAACTCAGTTTAAAGCACAAAACACCTTTTTGTGCTTCAGAAATAAAGCCGCTTTGCTTTGTACAAATGCAGTATTTTACAGATGTAAGAAGTGCCTCCGACTACATATTGTAACTATTCCCCATTGTTGGTGTGATCTTTTATATTGTCGCTTTGGGGTGTTTTCTGTGCCATTTTCTAAACTGTCTGTTGTACAGTTGATCTCAACCTGAGGGTCGGGACCCACACATGTGCCCCAAGATAATTTGATATGGCAATCCCATGATGATTGAAAAAACAATGATATATGCAACACTGATCTTACTGCACTGCAGTACTACCACAAATTCTGTTACTATTACTATCTCTACCATTAGAGAGACTCCCCTATTTGCAACTAGTTACAACTACTACTTTCCCTGGATGAACACAAAGTGCTTGTCAGTGGAAGTGCCAAGTCTATAGGGTTATTATCAGAATTTTAAACCAGAACAATTCATAAATGTGTAAAAACCCCAAAAATCATTAACAATTGTTTATGAACCAGCCACCACCAGTGGAGGAACGAGGCGGGAGCGCGGCAGAGGAATAGATCACAGCAGGTGCACCACATTAGCAGATTCTCTGCGGTGTTGTTCTCGTGCTGTTGGATTTTCCTCGTTCTCAGTGCAACAGTGCTGCTGTGCGACTGTGTTCTGTGGGAAAAGAGAGGGGAGGAGAGCGGGTACAAGGGCACAGTAATAACCATTGATCGGAGTTAAAACTACAGGAGAGGCCAAGTGACCAGCACTGCAGCTCTCAGCAACACACGTCTCTCTCTTTCTCCATCACACACACCCTTCTGTCTCTGCAGGGACAATATGGAGAAACAGTGCCACCTGCTGGTACACTGCTCATACCGTACCCCTCATGAAAAAAGGACTTTATGTACATGATCCACCATACACCAGTGTCTGCGTACACTGGTGTATGAATGAGAGTGTGAATGGGCCCCCTATGAGAGACCAACAAGCCCGTTTGGAACCGTTTGGAACCATGAGGCCGTCCTTCAGTGGACCCACCACCTGCAGAAGGAGCCATAGGGGACTGGTGCAATGTGATTTGGGCAGCTCCAACAGCTGCCCCCACGACCCGGAAACGGACAAGTGGGAGAAAATGGATGGATGGATGGATGGATGTACATGATTGAGTATTTTATTTATTTATTTATTTACTCGAGTATTGAACTTAAGAATAATACTCAGAAGAAGATAAAAGTCCAAATTAAACCTTACTTCACCTCTAGAGTTAAATGAGACACTCTCGGCCTAACAATCTACTCTAATCTAATCATCTCAATCCTAGCTACCTACCCAGATCTAAGTTTCATTTGGTTGCGCATAGAAGGCTGCGCCCGGTGTACGCTTGTCTGTTGAACGCGACGGGTCCGCTTTCTGTCAGCCGCTGCAGGAGACGTGCTCCAAAGTCAAGGTCGCGCTCTCTTTCACAAACGCAGGCGCGCACACCATCTGTTGAGTGGGTTCAGGCGAAACCTGCGTGCCTCCCCCATCGTCGCTCGCCCCTGTGCCACCTCCCTCATCGCCGCACTGATTGGAGCTGTTGTTGTTGTTTTTCAGACTGAAGGATGCGGCGATGTCCCTCTTTCAGATGGAGACAGGAGAAACAATGCGTAAAAGTAGAGAAAAGAGACACAAAACTACCCTGTTAGCTGCCAGGTTCAATTCCTAAACGCTTTTCTGTGCGATCCTGAAGGCTGGTCGGGCGCGATGGGGGTGTAAACGGGTGAAGGCCCTGATGATGTTCTCAGCTGCTCTAACAAGGCGCTGGAGGCCCCTACGGCAGGATGCTGTGCTGGCACTGCACCACGCAGTGATGCAGGTGGACAGGATGTTCTCCGTCCAGAAGGGGCACAGGAAGGAGAACTCTTTTCCCAGAATACTTTACGGTTTTGACGGCACAATCCCTATAGTCCTATAGAGCCTGAAAGTTTTGTGTCATATCGCAGCAAATTCCCCGTAGGTAATTAAACACCATATATATCTACCATTATTGTTGTCACTTCATATTTTGATAGACATTATTATTACATGGGCCAAAACAAACCACACATCGAACGCACTAAAGCACCAGAATGTTTAAGTGTGAACGCTGTCTTGTTTCACATGTAATATCTTTATTGGTTTACCATTATATGTAGAGCTGTGTGACACTCAATGATCATTATATGCTGTAAGATCTGTTTAACATTACTCCTAGAGCTGGACTATTAGAATAGAGCGATGGGTTGTGTCGTCCAAACAGATGTCCGGGATCACAGGCGAGTTTCATAATGAAGGTTATGCAGGTTTTGTCACAGCTTCCTCATTGTCAGTGCTCTGTTTAGAATAAGAAGGATGTTGGTGCATACCCTCCGTGATGAAGCAAAATAGGTTTTAAAATGTCAGATTGTCCAAATGTTTTAATGTTCAATGAAAACATTTGGATTACTACAATGTGTAAACTGTAGGGGCTTGACAGAGTTGTTCCACGGCTCTTTTCTCTACTTCTTATATTATAATTAGCTAGTCCTGTTTGTTACTTCCCCTTAAAACGGCGTAGTTCTATGGTAACGGTCAATTTATAACGTTCCTTCCCAAACTGTATATTGCAATGTCCTCTTAAAGCAGCAGCAATTGTCCCTCTCTCTGTGTTTACGCCCATTCTGCTCCACTCAGGCACAGATTAGATAAACAGGTGAGTGCGGCTGTTGCAAAGTCTTTTATCTCAAAAAGGACCAACATTTTGTGAGGAAACTTTAGGTGTTGCCTGGCAACAGTCCACTCTGGCTTTAGAGAAGTGTTTCTAATTTTACACCATAACACCGTTACAACCTGGGACTCGAGTAATAGTTGTCACAACATATGATCAGGTGTAGCGTGTGTTTATTGTTGCAAGATCATTTAAGTTTTGCATCTCCGTTCAAGCTCGTAATTGCTTAAAAAAGGTGAGTAAAGAGTTTAACCTGCGCAAGTCTATAATAAAAGTTAAACACAATCTAAACATTGAGTGATAACTAACATTGTTTTTGTATTAAGCTCCATTGTTTTCATCACAAAATTAAGTCATAAATCACAGATAATACATTTGTGTTTGTGGCTTAGAAAACACAAAGCTATATAATTGCAAATCCACCAGCCTGACCAAGATCATCCTGGTTAAAGATCTGGAAATGGGAACCCAGGTTCTGCACTGCGGCCGCCAGCTGCACCTGACAGCTTCCTCCCAAAGGCAGATACAAATACACTTACATCTTCCCAGTGACCCATGTAGGGGGTTACTGTGCTGTCACAACACCCACGCTCATGCATCCAAAGCAGGGCTAAGCTCCTGTCTGCCTGCTGCTGCCTGCCTCCTGAAGTTGCCTGGAAGATGTGTAAGCCAGCAGTGTTCATATTGAAAACAAATGTTTAGTTTGGTCGCTGACATGTCATTAGTTGGTTAAATATATCACAAGTAGTCAAACATAGCAGGCCTGTTCAATTGGCAGCCCTGGAGCCAGATCTGGTCCGTCCCACACTGGCAACTTCACATAAAAAATAAATTATAGCCTATTAGGCTTATCGCAACACATCTGTTACTGAGGCTTTTTCGGTATCGATAACATCCACAGCAGCTCATACTCTCTGAGAAGGTTCTGCACCAGCTAAAAGCATTAGATCATTCTTATTACCTTTTACAATGTTTCCCTGAAGAGTCATAACTCTGGTAGAATCAAGTCCAACAGCTGTAAACAACTTTATTTTGTTTAAACATATCTGGGATCTGGGAATCATGTGGTTCAATAGAACTAGAAATGGCAGACTCAAATAGGGCTGAAATTTGCCTGGCTCCGCCACACTATTCCCTGTCCATTCCACGTAGAGAAGTTAGTCCGGTCACGGAGCAATTGGAGCCGTTTGAACGGGCGGGTCTAACGCGCACAGATTGTCAGTAAATAAACCAATTAGCGGACGTGACGACAGCTGTTAGTCCAACTCACAAAATATGAATATAATATAAACTCCAAAATCCTCGACTACATCCATGATTAGCTTTGGCTAATGTTAATTGAACTAACAACATAGCAGCGAAGCGAGTGACGTAACCTTGTTAATTCTCTGTGACAGTCGTGATTGGTTCAGCTAGGCCTTAGCCGACCTTTTAGCAACGTATTTTATTAGGCCCGAGCCAGGACTTTGTCCTGGTAAGGGACTATTGTTCTCCCCCGGTTTCTTGTTATTAGGCCCGAGCCAGGACTTTGTCCTGGTGAGGGACTATTGTTCTCCCCCGGTTTCTTGTTATTATTATTATTATTATTATAGTTACGCCTCTAAGATCCTGTTTTTCAGTGCCTTCCCGTGCAAAAGTACACGCAGAAATTGGCACAGTGATCAGAGTCGGCAAAAATTGCGTGTCAGTGGGCGACATGCACACGCCCAAAACAAAATGGCTCCACAGCGCCCCCTCAAAGTTGACCCCCATTCTTTTGGGGACAGTCATTTTTGGTGTAGGCCTAACCCCTTTGGCACAGTGATAGAGCACATGGAGACAGTCACAAAACATAATTATAGCTCCACCCTCTGACCAACAGGAAGTCGGCCATCTTGGATTGAAATCTTGGAGACGAAATTTCTCACCAGCTGTTTAAATGTACTACTCCTTGGTTTTTCAGCAGAGTAAGCTCTAACATGGCTCAATAGAATCTAGAGAAATGGAGCTACATTTTCAAGCCAGCTTTTTTTGATAACGTTTACAGTTTTCACATAGCGCCCCCACAAAAAACATGCTTTTTTCCCGTACCTTCGACAACCCCTCGCAGGCATGCACTCTATACAATCTGGATCATATTTGGCTGACATAAGGCCTCTTATGGTATGGATCCATAGAGCTCAATAACTGCACGGTGCTCACCACTATAGCGCCACCTATCTATACCTTGAAACATTTTAGTTTGTACAATTTATATGAAACTTTGCAGGTATATTCTACACATTAAATCGAACACAAAAATATATTACATGTGTTTGATATTTTCGAAGGTGTGGGCGTGGCAATGACGCACAGGAAGTCGGCCATTTTAACTTTTGACCTCTTAACTCCCACCTGAACCAAGTACACTTCTTTGTGTGCTGTGTTTTCACCTGCACTTGCGTCTCATTTCTGTAACTGTTTTTGACGCTTTTTCTCAAGAAGCTTTAAGATATGGGTCAAGACGAACTGGAGAAAATGTACTCGGTTAAAGTGGGGGTTAACAGATTAAAATGGCACCCCCACAAAAAAAGGCCTTTTTGCAGTACATTTCACAACCCCTCGCAGGCATGCGCTCTATCCAATCTGGATCATATTTGGCTGACATAAGGCAACTCACGGTCTGAACAGATAGAGCTTAATAACTTCACAGTGCTCAACACTATAGCGCCCCCTATCTATACCTTGAATATTGCAGTCTGGATTATTTATCTCCCACTTTGCCGGTATATTCTACACAATAAACTAAACAAAAAATTATATTACATATACATCATATTGTGTTAGATGTGGGCGTGGCCAGTGTAAACGTGTTCCTGAGAGCATCATTATTATGCATTCTTTGTCCCTTTGAGTTTTAAATGTAATCACTTATACACCAGATGGCCCTGAATCTTTTTACATGAACACCAAAATTATCCATGCTATAGCGCCCCCTGCTGCAAAGAGCAAGAGTTAGTAGACAGAGAGCACACAGGTTGTGTGTGAGGCCGAGGGGAGAGCAGGTTTGGGCGAGAGCGGGGGCGGTAGCAAAGGAGGCGGTCGCAAGGGGGGGCTGCGCCAGGGGCGAGGGCCTACATCGCCGCTTGCGGCTTTAATTATTATTATTATTATTATTATAGTTACGCCTCTAAGATCCTGTTTTTCAGTGCCTTCCCGTGCAAAAGTACACGCAGAAATTCTCACAGTGATCAGAGTCGGCAAAAATTGCGTGTCAGTGGGCGACATGCACACGCCCAAAACAAAATGGCTCCACAGCGCCCCCTCAAAGTTGACCCCCATTCTTTTGGGGACATGCATTTTTGGCGTAAGCCAATCCCCTTTGGCCCAGCGATAGAGCGCATGGAGAGAGTCACAAAACATCATTATAGCTCCGCCCTCTGACCAACAGGAAGTCGGCCATCTTGGATTGAAATCCTGGAGAAGAAATCTCTCACCAGATGTTTCAATGTACTACTCCTTGGTTTCTCTGCAGAATAAGCTCAAACATGGCTCAATAGAATCTAGAGAAATTGAGCTACAAATTCAAGCCAGCTTTTTTTGATAACGTTTACACTTTTCACATAGCGCCCCCACAAAAAACATGCTTTTTTCCCGTACCTTGGACAACCCCTCGCAGGCATGCGCTCTATACAATCTGGATCATATTTGGCTGACATAAGGCCTCTTATCGTATGAATCCATAGAGCTCAATAACTTCACGGTGCTCACCAGTATAGCGCCACCTATCTATACCTTGAAACATTTAGTTTGTACAATTTATATGACACTTTGCAGGTATATTCTACACATTAAATCGAACACAAAAATATATTACATGTGTTTGATATTTTCGACGGTGTGGGCGTGGCAATGACGCACAGGAAGTCGGCCATTTTCACTTTTAACCTCTTAACTCCCACCTGAACCAAGTGCATTTCTTTGTGTGCTGTGTTTTCATCTGCACTTGCGTCTCATTTCTGTAACTGTGTTTTTGACGCTTTTTTTCAAGAAGCTTTAAGACATGGGTCAAGACGAACTGGAGAAAATGTGCTCGGTTAAAGTGGGGGTTAAGAGATTACAATGGCACCCCCACAAAAAAAATGCCTTTTTGCAGTACATTTCACAAAATCTCGCAGGCATGCGCTCTATCCAATCTGGATCATATTTGGCTGACATAAGGCCTCTTATGGTATGAATCCATAGAGCTCAATAAGTTCACGGTGCTCACCAGTATAGCGCCACCTATCTATACCTTGAAAATTTTAGTTTGTACGATTTATATTAAACTTTGCAGGTACATTCTACACATTGAAACAAACACAAAAATCTATTACAACATGCCTCTATCTTGCTTGGTTCCCTTTATAATTAGGCCCGAGCCAGGACTTTGTCCTGGTAAGGGACTTTTGTTCTCCCCCGGTTTCTTGTTATTAGGCCCGAGCCAGGACTTTGTCCTGGTAAGGGACTTTTGTTCTCCCCCGGTTTCTTGTTATTATTATTATTATTATTATTATTATTATTATTATTATTATTATAGTTACGCCTCTAAGATCCTGTTTTTCAGTGCCTTCCCGTGCAAAAGTACACGCAGAAAATGGCACAGTGATCAGAGTCGGCAAAAATTGCGTGTCAGTGGGCGACATGCACACGCCCAAAACAAAATGGCTCCACAGCGCCCCCTCAAAGTTGACCCCCATTCTTTTGGGGACATGCATTTTTGGCGTAAGCCAATCCCCTTTGGCCCAGCGATAGAGCGCATGGAGAGAGTCACAAAACATCATTATAGCTCCGCCCTCTGACCAACAGGAAGTCGGCCATCTTGGATTGAAATCCTGGAGAAGAAATCTCTCACCAGATGTTTCAATGTACTACTCCTTGGTTTCTCTGCAGAATAAGCTCAAACATGGCTCAATAGAATCTAGAGAAATGGAGCTACATTTTCAAGCCAGCTTTTTTTGATAACGTTTACAGTTTTCACATAGCGCCCCCACAAAAAACATGCTTTTTTCCCGTACCTTGGACAACCCCTCGCAGGCATGCGCTCTATACAATCTGGATCATATTTGGCTGACATAAGGCCTCTTATCGTATGAATCCATAGAGCTCAATAACTTCACGGTGCTCACCAGTATAGCGCCACCTATCTATACCTTGAAACATTTAGTTTGTACAATTTATATGACACTTTGCAGGTATATTCTACACATTAAATCGAACACAAAAATATATTACATGTGTTTGATATTTTCGACGGTGTGGGCGTGGCAATGACGCACAGGAAGTCGGCCATTTTCACTTTTAACCTCTTAACTCCCACCTGAACCAAGTGCATTTCTTTGTGTGCTGTGTTTTCATCTGCACTTGCGTCTCATTTCTGTAACTGTGTTTTTGACGCTTTTTTTCAAGAAGCTTTAAGACATGGGTCAAGACGAACTGGAGAAAATGTGCTCGGTTAAAGTGGGGGTTAAGAGATTACAATGGCACCCCCACAAAAAAAATGCCTTTTTGCAGTACATTTCACAAAATCTCGCAGGCATGCGCTCTATCCAATCTGGATCATATTTGGCTGACATAAGGCCTCTTACGGTCTGAATTCATAGAGCTCAATAACTGCACGGTGCTCACCACTATAGCGCCACCTATCTATACCTTGAAAATTTTAGTTTGTACGATTTATATTAAACTTTGCAGGTACATTCTACACATTGAAACAAACACAAAAATCTATTACAACATGCCTCTATCTTGCTTTGTTCCCTTTATAATTAGGCCCGAGCCAGGACTTTGTCCTGGTAATTAGGCCCGAGCCAGGACTTTGTCCTGGTAAGGGACTTTTGTTCTCCCCCGGTTTCTTGTTATTATTATTATTATTATTATTATTATTATTATTATTATTATTATTATAGTTACGCCTCTAAGATCCTGTTTTTCAGTGCCTTCCCGTGCAAAAGTACACGCAGAAAATGGCACAGTGATCAGAGTCGGCAAAAATTGCGTGTCAGTGGGCGACATGCACACGCCCAAAACAAAATGGCTCCACAGCGCCCCCTCAAAGTTGACCCCCATTCTTTTGGGGACATGCATTTTTGGCGTAAGCCAATCCCCTTTGGCCCAGCGATAGAGCGCATGGAGAGAGTCACAAAACATCATTATAGCTCCGCCCTCTGACCAACAGGAAGTCGGCCATCTTGGATTGAAATCCTGGAGAAGAAATCTCTCACCAGATGTTTCAATGTACTACTCCTTGGTTTCTCTGCAGAATAAGCTCAAACATGGCTCAATAGAATCTAGAGAAATGGAGCTACATTTTCAAGCCAGCTTTTTTTGATAACGTTTACAGTTTTCACATAGCGCCCCCACAAAAAACATGCTTTTTTCCCGTACCTTGGACAACCCCTCGCAGGCATGCGCTCTATACAATCTGGATCATATTTGGCTGACATAAGGCCTCTTATCGTATGAATCCATAGAGCTCTACCTCATCTACACATGTTGGTCACTGTATACTCGGCAGTAACCAATGACCATGACAGTCACATGCGCCTCAGTCAGAGCTTTCCGACAATGTATAACATGTGGGGGTCAAGGCAAGCACTCCACTTATTCTGCCCCAGCAAAGTGTCAGCATAGCGCCACCTGCTGGCCTTTAAGCTGGCTAAGTGGCTTGTAAGTGGCCCGCCCATCCTCCGTGGAAATAGCCAGAGTTGTTCTTCTGGCAGCCTGTTGGCCTCTGTCAGAGTTTCCCCTGAAATTCGTCAATTTTCCCAATTTCCACCTTTATTCACGGAAGCCACACTTTTAGACTCGTACGTAGATATACTACCCCTCTGTGACAGACAGAAGCTTTAATTTGGACGTGTTTGCCTCCAAATTCAGCTTTTTTGGACTTTACAGTCACAGGAAGTTCAGATAGACTGTTTCCTGTCCGTCTCTGCGTGTTCCTCGTACTATGTGGCTCTCACCAAAGTATTCCTTCATCTATCGGGAGTTCTTTCATAAGATTTATCTAAAATTCGCTGTGTTTTTACATAAGCCTGTGTAGCTCCATTGGTAGAGTGCAGGGTTTGCACCGTCATATTGCCGGTTCAATCCCCACCATGACTTTTTTTTTTTTTTTTTTTTACGCAGTACCTACTGGGAAGAACCTGAATTGGCAACTATGCTCCCACCCTCATTAAAAACTGGAAAATGACCCACACGTTGTACCACATGCCGTTTCATAAGATATTGCACATTTCGGCTGTTAAATAAATGTGCTTGTGTAGCTACATGGGTAGAGTGCTAGGTTCCCAACCATGGGATTGCTTGATCGATTCTGTCCTTAACTCTTTTTTATTTTTTATTTTTTTGACTCGGCAACTACTGGGAAGAACATGAATCGACGCCTTTGGTCCCACCCTCATTAAAAACAAAGAAAGAAAAGTTGTAGCACAACTACACAGAAAGACATGGGGAGACAGTAGGGAAACAATAGAGGCAACACTAAATGTCTAAAACAATCAATAGTGGGGCAAAAATCTCCTGAAATGACCTTGCTGGGACCTATTTTCAAAATCTGTGATTTAGAGAAAAGTAGCCACCATCGGGTGTACTGCAGTATAGGGTTATAGCTCAATGATAGTTTACCGGTCTCCAGTACATGAGGTTGCCAGTTCAAATATGATTTTGACGCTTTTCTAACTCTTTTTTTTTTTTTAAATATAGATTTACCTGACAGTTATGCTTGGGTTACTTGGTTCATATCTGGAACAGCAGCAACTGCTCCTGCTGAGGAGAGAGGGGGACACATGACCTCTCTCCTCCAATGCCATGCTGGGAATTAGCCCTAATTACAAAATGTTTTAATCAATATTTCCAGAACTATAATTCCGTTTTCTGTCAACTGATCAGTGCAAGTGCAAGTGCAAGTGTTTCATAAGATTAATGTAAGATTCACTGTGTTCCTATCTAAGCCTCTGTAGCTCCATTGGTAAAGTGCAGGGTTCCCATCCGTTAGATTGCTGGTTCAATACCAACCTTGACCTTTTTAATTTTTTTTTTATATTATCGGTACCTACTGGGAAGAACCTGAATTGGTGCCTATGGTCAGATCCTCATTCAAAACAACGCCAGCTTTTTTTATAACGTTTACAGTTTTCACATAGCGCCCCCACAAAAAACATTATTTTTCCTCGTACCTTGGACAACCCCTCGCAGGCATGCGCTCTATCCAATCTGGATCATATTTGGCTGACATAAGGCAACTCACGTTCTGAACAGATAGAGCTCAATAACTGCACAATGCTTAACACTATAGCGCCCCCTATCTATACCGTGAATATTGCAGTCTGGATTATTTATCTCCCACTTTGCCGGTATATTCTACACAATAAACTAAACACAAAATGATATTACATATGCATCATACTGGGTAAGATGTGGGCGTGGCCAAAGTAAACGTGTTCCTGAGAGCATCATTATTACCCATGATAACTGGCACATTCTTTGTCCCTTTGAGTTTTAAATGTTATCACTTATACACCAGATGGCCTTGAATCTTTTTACATATACACAAAAATTATCCACAGGTTGTGTGTGAGGCCGAGGGGAGAGCAGGTTTGGGTGAGAGCAGGGGCGGTAGCAAGGGAGGCGGTCGCAAGGGGGGGCTGTGCCAGGGGCGAGGGCCTACATCGCCGCTTGCGGCTTTAATTATTATTAGGCCCGAGCCAGGACTTAGTCCTGGTGAGGGACTATTGTTCTCCCCCGGTTTCTTGTTATTATTATTATTATTATTATTAGGCCCGAGCCAGGACTTTGTCCTGGTAAGGGACTATTGTTCTCCCCCGGTTTCTTGTTATTATTATTAGGCCCGAGCAACGGACACGAAGTGCCCGGCGAGGGACTAATTAAAATCGTAAAAAAAAAGGGAAAACGCAAGAATTCAAATAGCAAACGTGGACCGATACACAAGTAACAGGTATCAGAAATTAGTGCTCCGGGAGGTCTAATTTTGGGTGGCGTTGGCAAGAGAAAATAATCAAAGATGGCTCAGTGGCGCCCCCTCAAACAGGCAGTTTACATTGAGTCAATGAGAGCCCGGTGGCAAAAAATGTCATGGTACAAAGGTGACACTGGCCAGGGTCATAGACCACGTCAGGACATGTCAAAAAATATATTATGAGCCCGGCCTAAACTCTACAGGAAGTCGGCCATCTTGGCCCAAACCTCGAACCTTCAAAATCGTACCTGTTGAACTTGTGACCCCTGATCCCCGAGTTTTCAATCAAAAGCTTCAATTTTTGGCCAAAATGTCCCAGACCCATGTGGCTTTCCAAATCCTCATTTCAATTTTGGAAATATTATCGGGCGTGGTCATGACAAGGCCGCAACTCAAAGGCCATTTTCAACACAATTCAAAGTCTCATATCTTTCACAGACTTTGTGGGATTGCAACGGACCCAATACGGCGCACGTGCACATTCTCGAGCTGGACCTAACCATGTGCAAACGCAGCCACTATCGCCAAAAATGACCCACTGGCGCCCCCTTCAAGGTTTTTTCTTGAAAAATTCCAATCAAAAAATCGGGATGGTATGGAGTTGTGAAAATAATCACACAGGCCTTCCCCGTCATGGGGATCAACATACCAAAAAGGCATCAATCTGGGTAATGTCGTTTGGGAGAAATAAAATGCCAAAACATAGCAAAAAAACTGTTTCCATTATTATTATTATTATTATTACGTCTTTGATCTCAATTTTGACCCCCTGAACATTAACGAAAACTCAATTTTATTTGACCTAATGATCAGGATTGGTGAAAATTGTACTATTTTGAAGTCCGCCAAACAAAGTGCCCAACGGCGCCCCCTGTGCACATTGCATGGCCGTGAAAGATTTATTTTCACAGAAGTGAAAACAAAGGGTATATTTGGATTCTCCATGTCACACTGATCAAAAAAGTCAATCACAAGATGCCTCTATCTTGCTTTGTTTTTTTTATAATAAATATCATGCTTTTTCCCGCCTCTTTGACGACAACTCAAAAGAGCATGCAAGTTCCAATTGCACTAATATGTGCATCACATGAGCCCCTCTATGGATCGTACTGATTCGCCTGGATAATTGTGCAATTTTCAAAAAAATAGCGCCCCCTACCTATACCTGCAAAATTACACTTTTACGAAAGTGAAAACAAAAATTATATCCTGATTCTCCATGTCACACTGATCAAAAAAGTCTATTACAACATGCCTCTATCTTGCTTTGTTTTCTTTATAATTAGGCCCGAGCAACGGACACGAAGTGCCCGGCGAGGGACTAATTAAAATCGTAAAAAAAAAGGGAAAACGCAAGAATTCAAATAGCAAACGTGGACCGATACACAAGTAACAGGTATCAGAAATTAGTGCTCCGGGAGGTCTAATTTTGGGTGGCGTTGGCAAGAGAAAATAATCAAAGATGGCTCAGTGGCGCCCCCTCAAACAGGCAGTTTACATTGAGTCAATGAGAGCCCGGTGGCAAAAAATGTCATGGTACAAAGGTGACACTGGCCAGGGTCATAGACCACGTCAGGACATGTCAAAAAATATATTATGAGCCCGGCCTAAACTCTACAGGAAGTCGGCCATCTTGGCCCAAACCTCGAACCTTCAAAATCGTACCTGTTGAACTTGTGACCCCTGATCCCCGAGTTTTCAATCAAAAGCTTCAATTTTTGGCCAAAATGTCCCAGACCCATGTGGCTTTCCAAATCCTCATTTCAATTTTGGAAATATTATCGGGCGTGGTCATGACAAGGCCGCAACTCAAAGGCCATTTTCAACAAAATTCAAAGTCTCATATCTTTCACAGACTTTGTGGGATTGCAACGGACCCAATACGGCGCACGTGCACATTCTCGAGCTGGACCTAACCATGTGCAAACGCAGCCACTATCGCCAAAAATGACCCACTGGCGCCCCCTTCAAGGTTTTTTCTTGAAAAATTCCAATCAAAAAATCGGGATGGTATGGAGTTGTGAAAATAATCACACAGGCCTTCCCCGTCATGGGGATCGCGCCCGCCTTAGTGTGAGCTTTCCGAAAATGTATAACATGTGGGGGTACAAGTAATCAGTCCACTTATACAGCCTGTTCAAGTGTGAGAACAGCGCCACCTGCAGGCTTAAGATGGCTTTTAAGTGGCTTGTAAGTGGCCCGCCCATCCTCCGTGGAAATAGCCAGAGTTGTTCTTCTGGGAGCATGTTGGCCTCTGTCAGAGTTGCCACTGTCATAGTTTCTCATGAAAATCGTCAATTTTCCCAAATACCCCCTTTATTCACAAAAGCCACAGTTTTAGACTCATACGTAGATATAATACCCCTCTGTGACAGAAAGAAGCTTTAATGTGGACGCGTTTGCCTCCAAATTGAGCTTTTTTGGACTTTACAGTCATAGGAAGTTCACTTAGACTGTTTCCTGTCCGTCTCTGCGTGTTCCTCGTACTATGTGGCTCTCACCAAAGTATTCCATCATCTTTTAAGAGTTCTGCTGTGCTTGTGTGTAAGCCCGTGTAGCTCCATTGGTAGAGTGCAGGGTTTGCACTGTCATATTGCCGGTTCAATCCCCACCATGACTTTTTTTTTTTTCTTTTCTTTTTTACGCAGTACCTACTGGGAAGAACCTGAATCGGCGACTATGCTCCCACCCTCATTAAAAACGGGACAATGACCCACACGTTGTACCACATGCCGTTTCATAAGATATTTCACATTTCGGCTGCAAAATAAATCTGCTTGTGTAGCTACATGGGTAGAGTGATTCCCAACCATGGGATTGCTGGATCAATTCTCACCTTGACTCTTTTTTATTTTTATTTATTTTTTACTCGGCAACTACTGGGAAGAACATGAATCGGCGCCTATGGTCCCACCCTCATTAAAAACTGCGAAAATAACCCCTCTCAACAAAATATTGGTTCACCTATCAAGTACACTGAATGTCCGAGGCATCCTCTCAAATATTTGTCCCCCAGGCAAGTTTGCTCTAATTATAAAATGATTCAAATCATCTTGGCTCTCCGTTTTCTGCATATACGTGAGCCTGGTGATCTTTATAATAGTAATCCAAGGTCTTTTTATGTGTACCCGCCTTAGCTCCATGGGTAGAGTTCTGGACTCAAAATCACAAGGTTGCTGGATCAATTCCAACCTTGACCTTTTTTTACTTTTTATTTGTATTCATGTTTTTATTTGATTCTTTACTGGCAATCTACAGGAAAGAACATAAATGAAACATGAAATGAGAAAATGGAGGGGGGTGGGGAGCTTGACCGGAAATGACCTCTCTCCTCCAGTGGCGTGCTAGGACCTAATTTAGAGAATATTAGCCTATATTCGTCCCATTGTGACATAGATAGCTCAGTGATAGAGTGCTGGTCTTTGGTGCGGTAGGTTGCCAGTTCAAACACAGCTTGGACACTTTTCTAATGCTTTCTCTTTTCACATGGGCTGCTGCACTCTGAGCCTGATACAACTCAAGAATGAGCACCAAGTTATGTAGACACAATTATTTAATTGTCCACTTTTCTACGTTTCACTCCCTTTTTCCTCTTTACTCACTGCTTTCTGTAAATATAAGAGTGCACGATGTTTCATAACATTGATATACGTTTAGTTTGTGCAGTTTCCTACAGCTTGGCTAGCTCTATAGGTAGAGCACTGGGATACCAATCATGAGGTTGCCAGTTCAAGCTCAACCATGGCTTCCTTTTTTTTTTTTTTTTACTTTTGTAGTTTGGACTGGGCATCTACAGGGAGGAACATACATCAAACTCAGGGATTTAGAGAAAAGTAGCCCACATCAGGTGTACTTCTGTATGGGGTTATTGTTTACCGGTCTCTGGTTCAGGAGGTTACCACTTCAAATATGACTTGGACATTTTTCTAATGTTTTTTCTTTATTTTTTGATAGATTTACCTAAATCACAATCTCATAGTGCGCAAGCACAACGCTTCCGCTCAAAAGTCAATTGGGATACATGTGCTGTCTCTCACTAGTCCCAATGTATACAGATGGTCTTACTACAGGTTTGGCAATATTTACTGAATAATTTTTTAATCAAGGCAATTTCGCGTGCCCACAGATTTGAGTGGGTGATCCAGTCCTGCAGCACCTGGGGCAAGAGTGAGGCCGGGGTGTGACGAAGGATCAGGCGAAAGTGGGCCGCGTTAAGGAGCAAAACAGACCGGGTTGGGTGTAAGGCCGAGGCCAGAGCAGGTTTGGGCGAGAGCGGACGGGGGCGGTCACATTCGCAAGGGGGGGCGGTCGCAAGGGGGGGCGTTCGCAAGGGGGGGCGGTGGCAAGGGAGGGCGGTCGCATTCGCAAGGGGGGGGCGGTGGCAAGGGGGGGCGGTGGCAAGGTGGGGCGGTCGCAAGGGGGGGCGGTCGCAAGGGGGGGCGGTCGCAAGGGGCGAGGGCCTTTATCGCCGCGAGCGGCTTTAATTATTATTATTATTATTATTATTATTATTATTATAGTTACGCCTCTAAGATCCTGTTTTTCAGTGCCTTCCCGTGTAAAAGTACACGCAGAAATTGGCACAGTGATCAGAGTCGGCAAAAATTGCGTGTCAGTGGGCGACATGCACACGCCCAAAACAAAATGGCTCCACAGCGCCCCCTCAAAGTTGACCCCCATTCTTTTGGGGACAGTCATTTTTGGTGTAGGCCAATCCCCTTTGGCACAGTGATAGAGCACATGGAGAGAGTCACAAAACATAATTATAGCTCCGCCCTCTGACCAACAGGAAGTCGGCCATCTTGGATTGAAATCCTGGAGAAGAAATCTCTCACCAGATGTTTAAATGTACTACTCCTTGGTTTTTCTGCAGAATAAGCTCAAACATGGCTCAATAGAATCTAGAGAAATGGAGCTACATTTTCAAGCCAGCTTTTTTTGATAACGTTTACAGTTTTCACATAGCGCCCCCACAAAAAACATGCTTTTTTCCCGTACCTTCGACAACCCCTCGCAGGCATGCGCTCTATCCAATCTGGATCATATTTGGTTGACATGAGGCCTCTTATGGTATGGATCCATAGAGCTCAATAACTGCACGGTGCTCGCCACTATAGCGCCACCTATCTATACCTTGAAACATTTAGTTTGTACAATTTATATGAAACGTTGCAGGTATATTCTACACATTAAATCGAACACAAAAATATATTACATGTGTTTTATATTTTCGAAGGTGTGGGCGTGGCAATGACGCACAGGAAGTCGGCCATTTTCACTTTCAACCTCTTAACTCCCACCTGAACCAAGTACACTTCTTTGTGTGCTGTGTTTTCACCTGCACTTACGTCTCATTTCTGTAACTGTTTTTGACGCTTTTTTTCAAGAAGCTTTAAGATATGGGTCAAGACGAACTGGCGAAAATGTGCTCGGTTAAAGTGGGGGTTAACAGATTAAAATGGCACCCCCACAGAAAAAATGCCTTTTTGCAGTACATTTCACAAGCCCTCGCAGGCATGCGCTCTATCCAATCTGGATCATATTTGGCTGACATAAGGCAACTCACGGTCTGAACAGGTAGAGCTCAATAACTGCACAGTGCTCAACACTATAGCGCCTCCTATCTATACCTTGAATATTGCAGTCTGGATTATTTATCTCCCACTTTGCCGGTATATTCTACACAATAAACCAAACAAAAAATGATATTACATATACATCATATTGTGTAAGATGTGGGCGTGGCCAGTGTAAACGTGTTCCTGAGAGCATCATTATTATGCATTCTTTGTCCCTTTGAGTTTTAAATGTAATCACGTATACACCAGATGGCCCTGAATCTTTTTACATGAACACAAAAATGATCCATGCTATAGCGCCCCCTGCTGCAAAGAGCAAGAGTTAGTAGACAGAGAGCACACAGGTTGTGTGTGAGGCCGAGGGGAGAGCAGGTTTGGGCGAGAGCGGGGGCGGAAGCAAAGGAGGCGGTCGCAAGGGGGGCTGCGCCAGGGGCGAGGGCCTACATCGCCGCTTGCGGCTTTAATTATTATTATTATTATTAGGCCCGAGCCAGGACTTTGTCCTGGTAATTAGGCCCGAGCCAGGACTTTGTCCTGGTAAGGGACTATTGTTCTCCCCCGGTTTCTTGTTATTATTATTATTATTATTAGGCCCGAGCCAGGACTTTGTCCTGGTAATTAGGCCCGAGCCAGGACTTTGTCCTGGTAAGGGACTATTGTTCTCCCCCGGTTTCTTGTTATTATTATTAGGCCCGAGCCAGGACTTTGTCCTGGTAAGGGACTATTGTTCTCCCCCGGTTTCTTGTTATTATTATTATTATTATTATAGTTACGCCTCTAAGATCCTGTTTTTCAGTGCCTTCCCGTGCAAAAGTACACGCAGAAATTGGCACAGTGATCAGAGTCGGCAAAAATTGCGTGTCAGTGACCGACATGCACACGCCCTAAACAAAATGGCTCCACAGCGCCCCCTCAAAGTTGACCCCCATTCTTTTGGGGACAGTCATTTTTGGTGTAGGCCAAACCCCTTTGGCACAGTGATAGAGCACATGGAGACAGTCACAAAACATAATTATAGCTCCACCCTCTGACCAACAGGAAGTCGGCCATCTTGGATTGAAATCCTGGAGACGAAATTTCTCACCAGCTGTTTAAATGTACTACTCCTTGGTTTTCCTGCAGAATAAGCTCAAACATGGCTCAATAGAATCTAGAGAAATGGAGCTACATTTTCAAGCCAGCTTTTTTTGATAACGTTTACAGTTTTCACATAGCGCCCCCACAAAAAACATGCTTTTTTCCCGTACCTTCGACAACCCCTCGCAGGCATGCACTCTATACAATCTGGATCATATTTGGCTGACATAAGGCCTCTTATGGTATGGATCCATAGAGCTCAATAACTGCACGGTGCTCACCACTATAGCGCCACCTATCTATACCTTGAAACATTTTAGTTTGTACAATTTATATGAAACTTTGCAGGTATATTCTACACATTAAATCGAACACAAAAATATATTACATGTGTTTGATATTTTCGAAGGTGTGGGCGTGGCAATGACGCACAGGAAGTCGGCCATTTTAACCTTTAACCTCTTAACTCCCACCTGAACCAAGTACTCTTCTTTGTGTGCTGTGTTTTCATCTGCACTTACGTCTCATTTCTGTAACTGTTTTTGACGCTTTTTTTCAAGAAGCTTTAAGATATGGGTCAAGACGAACTGGCGAAAATGTGCTCGGTTAAATTGGGGGTTAACAGATTAAAATGGCACCCCCACAAAAAAAGGCCTTTTTGCAGTACATTTCACAACCCCTCGCAGGCATGCGCTCTATCCAATCTGGATCATATTTGGCTGACATAAGGAAACTCACGGTCTGAACAGACAGAGCTCAATAACTTCACGGTGCTCAACACTATAGCGCCTCCTATCTATACCTTTAATATTGCATTCTGGATTATTTATCTCCCACTTTGCCGGTATATTCTACACAATAAACTAAACAAAAAATTATATTACATATACATCATATTGTGTAAGATGTGGGCGTGGCCAGTGTAAACGTGTTCCTGAGAGCATCATTATTATGCATTCTTTGTCCCTTTGAGTTTTAAATGTAATCACTTATACACCAAATCGCCCTGAATCTTTTTACATGAACACAAAAATGATCCATGCTATAGCGCCCCCTGCTGCAAAGAGCAAGAGTTAGTAGACAGAGAGCACACAGGTTGTGTGTGAGGCCGAGGGGAGAGCAGGTTTGGGCGAGAGCGGGGGCGGTTGCAAAGGAGGCGGTCGCAAGGGGGGGCTGCGCCAGGGGCGAGGGCCTACATCGCCGCTTGCGGCTTTAATTATTATTATTATTATAGTTACGCCTCTAAGATCCTGTTTTTCAGTGCCTTCCTGTGCAAAAGTACACGCAGAAATTGGCACAGGGATCAGAGTCGGCAAAAATTGCGTGTCAGTGGGCGACATGCACACGCCCAAAACAAAATGGCTCCACAGCGCCCCCTCAAAGTTGACCTCCATTCTTTTGGGGACATGCATTTTTGGCATAGGCCAATCCCCTTTGGCCCAGTGATAGAGCGCATGGAGAGAGTCACAAAACATAATTATAGCTCCGCCCTCTGACCAACAGGAAGTCGGCCATCTTGGATTGAAAACCTGGAGAAGAAATCTCTCACCAGATGTTTCAATGTACTACTCCTTGGTTTCTCTGCAGAATAAGCTCAAACATGGCTCAATAGAATCTAGAGAAATTGAGCTACAACTTCAAGCCAGCTTTTTTTGATAACGTTTACAGTTTTCACATAGCGCCCCCACAAAAAACATGCTTTTTTCCCGTACATTGGACAACCCCTCGCAGGCATGCGCTCTATACAATCTGGATCATATTTGGCTGACATAAGGCCTCTTATCGTATGAATCCATAAAGCTCAATAACTTCACGGTGCTCACCAGTATAGCGCCACCTATCTATACCTTGAACATTTTAGTTTGTACGATTTATATGAAACGTTGCAGGTATATTCTACACATTAAATCGAACACAAAAATATATTACATGTGTTTGATATTTTCGAAGGTGTGGGCGTGGCAATGACGCACAGGAAATCGGCCATTTTCACTTTTAACCTCTTAACTCCCACCTGAACCAAGTACATTTCTTTGTGTGCTGTGTTTTCATCTGCACTTACGTCTCATTTCTGTAACTGTGTTTTTGACGCTTTTTTTCAAGAAGCTTTAAGACATGGGTCAAGACGAACTGGAGAAAATGTGCTCGGTTAAAGTGGGGGTTAAGAGATTAAAAATGGCACCCCCACAAAAAAAATGCCTTTTTGCAGTACATTTCACAAAACCTCGCAGGCATGCGCTCTATCCAATCTAAATCATATTTGGCTGACATAAGGCCTCTTTCGGTATGAATCCATAGAGCTCAATAAGTTCACGGTGCTCACCAGTATAGCGCCACCTATCTATACCTTGAAAATTTTAGTTTGTACGATTTATATAAAACTTTGCAGGTACATTCTACACATTAAAACAAACACAAACTATATTACAACATGCCTCTATCTTGCTTTGTTCTCGTTATAATTAGGCCCGAGCCAGGACTTTGTCCTGGTAAGGGACTATTGTTCTCCCCCGGTTTCTTGTTATTATTAGGCCCGAGCCAGGACTTTGTCCTGGTGAGGGACTATTGTTCTCCCCCGGTTTCTTGTTATTATTATTAGGCCCGAGCCAGGACTTTGTCCTGGTGAGGGACTATTGTTCTCCCCCGGTTTCTTGTTATTATTATTATTATTATTATTATTCCGCCTCTAAGATCCTGTTTTTCAGTGCCTTCCCGTGCAAAAGTACACGCAGAAATGGGCACAGTGAATCAGAGTCGGCAAAAATTGCGTGTCAGTGGGCGACATGCACACGCCCTAAACAAAATGGCTCCACAGCGCCCCCTCAAAGTTGACCCCCATTCTTTTGGGGACATGCATTTTTGGCATAGGCCAATCCCCTTTGGCACAGTGATAGAGCACATGGAGACGGTCACAAAACATCATTATAGCTCCGCCCTCTGACCAACAGGAAGTCGGCCATCTTGGATTGAAATCCTGGAGAAGAAATTTCTCACCAGATGTTTCAATGTACTACTCCTTGGTTTTTCAGCAGAATAAGCTCAAACATGGCTCAATAGAATCTAGAGAAATGGAGCTACAACTTCAAGCCAGCTTTTTTTGATAACGTTTACACTTTTCACATAGCGCCCCCACAAAAAACGTGCTTTTTTCCCGTACCTTGGACAACCCCTCGCAGGCATGCGCTCTATCCAATCTGGATCATATTTGGCTGACATAAGGCCTCTTATGGTATGAATCCATAGAGCTCAATAATTGCACGGTGCTCACCACTATAGCGCCACCTATCTATACCTTGAAACATTTAGTTTGTACAATTTATATGAAACTTTGCAGATATATTCTACACATTAAATCGAACACAAAAATATATTACATGTGTTTGATATTTTCAAAGGTGTGGGCGTGGCAATGACGCACAGGAAGTCGGCCATTTTCACTTTTAACCTCTTAACTCCCACCTGAACCAAGTAAATCTTCTTTGTGTGCTGTGTTTTCACCTGCACTTGCGTCTCATTTCTGTAACTGTGTTTTTGACGCTTTTTTTCCAGAAGCTTTAAGACATGGGTCAAGACGAACTGGAGAACATGTACTCGGTTAAAGTGGGGGTTAAGAGATTAAAATGGCACCCCCACAAAAAAAAGGCCTTTTTGCAGTACATTTCACAACCCCTCGCAGGCATGCGCTCTATCCAATCTGGATCATATTTGGCTGACATAAGGACACTCACGGTCTGAACAGACAGAGCTCAATAACTTCACAGTGCTCAACACTATAGCGCCCCCTATCTATACCTTGAATATTGCAGTCTGGATTATTTATCTCCCACTTTGCCGGTATATTTTACACAATAAACTAAACAAAAAATGATATTACATATACATCATATTGTGTAAGATGTGGGCGTGGCCAGGGTAAACGTGTTCCTGAGAGCATCATTATTACCCATGATAACTGGCACATTCTTTGTCCCTTTGAGTTTTAAATGTAATCACTTATACACCAGATGGCCCTGAATCTTTTACTACTACATGAACACAAAAATGATCCATGCTATAGCGCCCTCTGCTGTAAAGACCAAGAGTTAGCAGACAGAGAGCACACAGGTTGTGTGTGAGGCCGAGGGCAGAGCAGGTTTGGGCGAGAGCGGGGGCGGTAGCAAAGGAGGCGGTCGCAAGGGGGGGCTGCGCCAGGGGCGAGGGCCTACATCGCCGCTTGCGGCTTTAATTAGGCCCGAGCCAGGACTTTGTCCTGGTAAGGGACTATTGTTCTCCCCCGGTTTCTTGTTATTATTATTATTATTATTATTATTATTATTATTAGGCCCGAGCCAGGACTTTGTCCTGGTGAGGGACTATTGTTCTCCCCCGGTTTCTTGTTATTATTATTATTATTATTATAGTTACGCCTCTAAGATCCTGTTTTTCAGTGCCTTCCCGTGCAAAAGTACACGCAGAAATTGGCACAGTGATCAGAGTCGGCAAAAATTGCGTGTCAGTGGGCGACATGCACACGCCCAAAACACAATGGCTCCACAGCGTCCCCTCAAAGTTGACCCCCATTCTTTTGGGGACAGTCATTTTTGGTGTAGGCCAATCCCCTTTGGCACAGTGATAGAGCACATGGAGAGAGTCACAAAACATAATTATAGCTCCACCCTCTGATCAACAGGAAGTCGGCCATCTTGGATTGAAATCCTGGAGACGAAATTTCTCACCAGCTGTTTAAATGTACTACTCCTTGGTTTTCCTGCAGAATAAGCTCAAACATGGCTCAATAGAATCTAGAGAAATGGAGCTACATTTTCAAGCCAGCTTTTTTTGATAACGTTTACAGTTTTCACATAGCGCCCCCACAAAAAACATGCTTTTTTCCCGTACCTTCGACAACCCCTCGCAGGCATGCGCTCTATCCAATCTGGATCATATTTGGCTGACATAAGGCCTCTTATGGTATGGATCCATAGAGCTCAATAACTTCACGGTGCTCACCACTATAGCGCCACCTATCTATACCTTGAAACATTTAGTTTGTACAATTTATATGAAACTTTGCAGGTATATTCTACACATTAAATCGAACACAAAAATATATTACATGTGTTTGATATTTTCAAAGGTGTGGGCGTGGCAATGACGCACAGGAAGTCGGCCATTTTCACTTTTAACCTCTTAACTCCCACCTGAACCAAGTACATTTCTTTGTGTGCTGTGTTTTCACCTGCACTTACGTCTCATTTCTGTAACTGTTTTTTTGACGCTTTTTTTCAAGAAGCTTTAAGACATGGGTCAAGACGAACTGGAGAAAATGTGCTCGGTTAAAGTGGGGGTTAAGAGATTAAAATGGCCCCCCCACAAAAAAAAAAGCCTTATTGCAGTACATTTCACAACCCCTCGCAGGCATGCACTCTATCCAATCTGGATCCTATTTGGCTGACATAAGGCCTCTTATGGTCTGAATTCATAGAGCTCAATAACTGCACGGTGCTCACCACTATAGCGCCACCTATCTATACCTTGAATATTTCAGTCTGGATTATTTATCTCCCACTTTGCCGGTATATTCTACACAATAAACTAAACAAAAAATGATATTACATATACATCATATTGTGTAAGATGTGGGCGTGGCCAGGGTAAACGTGTTCCTGAGAACATCATTATTACCCATGATAACTGGCACATTGTTTGTCCCTTTGAGTTTTAAATGTAATCACTTATACACCAAATGGCTCTGAATCTTTTTACATGAACACAACAATGATCCATGCTATAGCGCCCCCTGCTGCAAAGAGCAAGAGTTAGTAGACAGAGAGCACACAGGTTGTGTGTGAGGCCGAGGGGAGAGCAGGTTTAGGCGAGAGCGGGGGCGGTAGCAAAGGAGGCGGTCGCAAGGGGGGGCTGCGCCAGGGGCGAGGGCCTACATCGCCGCTTGCGGCTTTAATTAGGCCCGAGCCAGGACTTTGTCCTGGTAAGGGACTTTTGTTCTCCCCCGGTTTCTTGTTATTATTATTATTATTATTATTATAGTTACGCCTCTAAGATCCTGTGTTTCAGTGCCTTCCCGTGCAAAAGTACACGCAGAAAATGGCACAGTGATCAGAGTCGGCAAAAATTGCGTGTCAGTGGGCGACATGCACACGCCCAAAACAAAATGGCTCCACAGCGCCCCCTCAAAGTTGACCCCCATTCTTTTGGGGACATGCATTTTTGGCGTAAGCCAATCCCCTTTGGCCCAGCGATAGAGCGCATGGAGAGAGTCACAAAACATCATTATAGCTCCGCCCTCTGACCAACAGGAAGTCGGCCATCTTGGATTGAAATCCTGGAGAAGAAATCTCTCACCAGATGTTTCAATGTACTACTCCTTGGTTTCTCTGCAGAATAAGCTCAAACATGGCTCAATAGAATCTAGAGAAATGGAGCTACAACTTCAAGCCAGCTTTTTTTGATAACGTTTACAGTTTTCACATAGCGCCCCCACAAAAAAAGTGCTTTTTTCCCGTACCTTGGACAACCCCTCGCAGGCATGCGCTCTATCCAATCTGGATCATATTTGGCTGACATAAGGCCTCTTATGGTATGAATCCATAGAGCTCAATAACTTCACGGTGCTCACCAGTATAGCGCCACCTATCTATACCTTGAAACATTTAGTTTGTACAATTTATATGAAACTTTGCAGGTATATTCTACACATTAAATCGAACACAAAAATATATTACATGTGTTTGATATTTTCGAAGGTGTGGGCGTGGCAATGACGCACAGGAAGTCGGCCATTTTAACTTTTAACCTCTTAACTCCCACCTGAACCAAGTACACTTCTTTGTGTGCTGTGTTTTCACCTGCACTTGCGTCTCATTTCTGTAACTGTTTTTGACGCTTTTTCTCAAGAAGCTTTAAGATATGGGTCAAGACGAACTGGAGAAAATGTACTCGGTTAAAGTGGGGGTTAACAGATTAAAATGGCACCCCCACAAAAAAAGGCCTTTTTGCAGTACATTTCACAACCCCTCGCAGGCATGCGCTCTATCCAATCTGGATCATATTTGGCTGACATAAGGAAACTCACGGTCTGAACAGGTAGAGCTCAATAAGTTCACGGTGCTCAACACTATAGCGCCTCCTATCTATACCTTGAATATTGCAGTCTGGATTATTTATCTCCCACTTTGCCGGTATATTCTACACAATAAACCAAACAAAAAATGATATTACATATACATCATATTGTGTAAGATGTGGGCGTGGCCAGTGTAAACGTGTTCCTGAGAGCATCATTATTATGCATTCTTTGTCCCTTTGAGTTTTAAATGTTATCACTTATACACCAGATGGCCCTGAATCTTTTTACATGAACACAAAAATGATCCATGCTATAGCGCCCCCTGCTGCAAAGAGCAAGAGTTAGTAGACAGAGAGCACACAGGTTGTGTGTGAGGCCGAGGGGAGAGCAGGCTTGGGCGAGAGCGGGGGCGGTTGCAAAGGAGGCGGTCGCAAGGGGGGGCTGCGCCAGGGGCGAGGGCCTACATCGCCGCTTGCGGCTTTAATTATTATTATTATTATTATTATTATTATAGTTACGCCTCTAAGATCCTGTTTTTCAGTGCCTTCCCGTGTAAAAGTACACGCAGAAATTGGCACAGTGATCAGAGTCGGCAAAAATTGCGTGTCAGTGGGCGACATGCACACGCCCAAAACAAAATGGCTCCACAGCGCCCCCTCAAAGTTGACCCCCATTCTTTTGGGGACAGTCATTTTTGGTGTAGGCCAATCCCCTTTGGCACAGTGATAGAGCACATGGAGATGGTCACAAAACATAATTATAGCTCCGCCCTCTGACCAACAGGAAGTCGGCCATCTTGGATTGAAATCCTGGAGAAGAAATCTCTCACCAGATGTTTAAATGTACTACTCCTTGGTTTTTCTGCAGAATAAGCTCAAACATGGCTCAATAGAATCTAGAGAAATGGAGCTACATTTTCAAGCCAGCTTTTTTTGATAACGTTTACAGTTTTCACATAGCGCCCCCACAAAAAACATGCTTTTTTCCCGTACCTTCGACAACCCCTCGCAGGCATGCGCTCTATCCAATCTGGATCATATTTGGTTGACATGAGGCCTCTTATGGTATGGATCCATAGAGCTCAATAACTGCACGGTGCTCGCCACTATAGCGCCACCTATCTATACCTTGAAACATTTAGTTTGTACAATTTATATGAAACTTTGCAGGTATATTCTACACATTAAATCGAACACAAAAATATATTACATGTGTTTGATATTTTCGAAGGTGTGGGCGTGGCAATGACGCACAGGAAGTCGGCCATTTTCACTTTTAACCTCTTAACTCCCACCTGAACCGTGGTCATTTTATTGTGGTGTTGTGTTTTCATCTGCACTTGCGTCTCGTTTTTGACGCTTTTTTTCGAGAAGCTTTAAGATATGGGTCAAGACGAACTGGAGAAAATGTGCTCGGTTAAAGTGGGGGTTAAGATATTAAAATGGCACCCCCACAAAAAAAGCCCTTTTTGCAGTACATTTCACAACCCCTCGCAGGCATGCGCTCTATCCAATCTGGATCATATTTGGCTGACATAAGGCAACTCACGGTCTAAACAGACAGAGCTCAATAACTTCACGGTGCTCAACACTATAGCGCCCCCTATCTATACCTTTAATATTGCATTTTGGATTATTTTTCTCCCCCTTTGCCGGTATATTCTACACAATAAACTAAACAAAAATAGATATTACATATACATCATATTGTGTAAGATGTGGGCGTGGCCAGGGTAAACGTGTTCCTGAGAGCATTATTATTACCCATGATAACTGGCACATTCTTTGTCCCTTTGAGTTTTAAATGTTATCACTTATACACCAGATGGCCCTGAATCTTTTTATATGAACACAAAAATGATCCATGCTATAGCGCCCCCTGCTGCAAAGAGCAAGAGTTAGTAGACAGAGAGCACACAGGTTGTGTGTGAGGCCGAGGGGAGAGCAGGTTTGGGCGAGAGCGGGGGCGGTAGCAAAGGAGGCGGTCGCAAGGGGGGGCTGCGCCAGGGGCGAGGGCCTACATCGCCGCTTGCGGCTTTAATTATTATTATTATTATAGTTACGCCTCTAAGATCCTGTTTTTCAGTGCCTTCCTGTGCAAAAGTACACGCAGAAATTGGCACAGTGATCAGAGTCGGCAAAAATTGCGTGTCAGTGGGCGACATGCACACGCCCAAAACAAAATGGCTCCACAGCGCCCCCTCAAAGTTGACCCCCATTCTTTTGGGGACATGCATTTTTGGCGTAAGCCAATCCCCTTTGGCCCAGCGATAGAGCGCATGGAGAGAGTCACAAAACATCATTATAGCTCCGCCCTCTGACCAACAGGAAGTCGGCCATCTTGGATTGAAATCCTGGAGAAGAAATCTCTCACCAGATGTTTCAATGTACTACTCCTTGGTTTCTCTGCAGAATAAGCTCAAACATGGCTCAATAGAATCTAGAGAAATGGAGCTACATTTTCAAGCCAGCTTTTTTTGATAACGTTTACAGTTTTCACATAGCGCCCCCACAAAAAACATGCTTTTTTCCCGTACCTTCGACAACCCCTCGCAGGCATGCGCTCTATCCAATCTGGATCATATTTGGTTGACATGAGGCCTCTTATGGTATGGATCCATAGAGCTCAATAACTGCACGGTGCTCGCCACTATAGCGCCACCTATCTATACCTTGAAACATTTAGTTTGTACAATTTATATGAAACGTTGCAGGTATATTCTACACATTAAATCGAACACAAAAATATATTACATGTGTTTTATATTTTCGAAGGTGTGGGCGTGGCAATGACGCACAGGAAGTCGGCCATTTTCACTTTCAACCTCTTAACTCCCACCTGAACCAAGTACACTTCTTTGTGTGCTGTGTTTTCACCTGCACTTACGTCTCATTTCTGTAACTGTTTTTGACGCTTTTTTTCAAGAAGCTTTAAGATATGGGTCAAGACGAACTGGCGAAAATGTGCTCGGTTAAAGTGGGGGTTAACAGATTAAAATGGCACCCCCACAGAAAAAATGCCTTTTTGCAGTACATTTCACAAGCCCTCGCAGGCATGCGCTCTATCCAATCTGGATCATATTTGGCTGACATAAGGCAACTCACGGTCTGAACAGGTAGAGCTCAATAACTGCACAGTGCTCAACACTATAGCGCCTCCTATCTATACCTTGAATATTGCAGTCTGGATTATTTATCTCCCACTTTGCCGGTATATTCTACACAATAAACCAAACAAAAAATGATATTACATATACATCATATTGTGTAAGATGTGGGCGTGGCCAGTGTAAACGTGTTCCTGAGAGCATCATTATTATGCATTCTTTGTCCCTTTGAGTTTTAAATGTAATCACGTATACACCAGATGGCCCTGAATCTTTTTACATGAACACAAAAATGATCCATGCTATAGCGCCCCCTGCTGCAAAGAGCAAGAGTTAGTAGACAGAGAGCACACAGGTTGTGTGTGAGGCCGAGGGGAGAGCAGGTTTGGGCGAGAGCGGGGGCGGTAGCAAAGGAGGCGGTCGCAAGGGGGGGCTGCGCCAGGGGCGAGGGCCTACATCGCCGCTTGCGGCTTTAATTATTATTATTATTATAGTTACGCCTCTAAGATCCTGTTTTTCAGTGCCTTCCCGTGCAAAAGTACACGCAGAAAATGGCACAGTGATCAGAGTCGGCAAAAATTGCGTGTCAGTGGGCGACATGCACACGCCCTAAACAAAATGGCTCCACAGCGCCCCCTCAAAGTTGACCCCCATTCTTTTGGGGACATGCATTTTTGGCGTAGGCCAATCCCCTTTGGCCCAGCGATAGAGCACATGGAGACGGTCACAAAACATAATTATAGCTCCGCCCTCTGACCAACAGGAAGTCGGCCATCTTGGATTGAAATCCTGGAGAAGAAATCTCTCACCAGATGTTTCAATGTACTACTCCTTGGTTTTTCAGCAGAATAAGCTCAAACATGGCTCAATAGAATCTAGAGAAATGGAGCTACAACTTCAAGCCAGCTTTTTTTGATAACGTTTACAGTTTTCACATAGCGCCCCCACAAAAAAAGTGCTTTTTTCCCGTACCTTGGACAACCCCTCGCAGGCATGCGCTCTATCCAATCTGGATCATATTTGGCTGACATAAGGCCTCTTATCGTATGAATCCATAGAGCTCAATAACTTCACGGTGCTCACCAGTATAGCGCCACCTATCTATACCTTGAAACATTTAGTTTGTACAATTTATATGAAACTTTGCAGGTATATTCTACACATTAAATCGAACACAAAAATATATTACATGTGTTTGATTTTTTCAAAGGTGTGGGCGTGGCAATGACGCACAGGAAGTCGGCCATTTTCACTTTTAACCTCTTAACTCCCACCTGAACCAAGTACATTTCTTTGTGTGCTGTGTTTTCACCTGCACTTGCGTCTCATTTCTGTAACTGTGTTTTTGACGCTTTTTTTCCAGAAGCTTTAAGACATGGGTCAAGACGAACTGGAGAAAATGTACTCGGTTAAAGTGGGGGTTAAGAGATTAAAATGGCACCCCCACAAAAAAAATGCCTTTTTGCAGTACATTTCACAACCCCTCGCAGGCATGCGCTCTATCCAATCTGGATCATATTTGCCTGACATAAGGAAACTCACGGTCTGAACAGACAGAGCTCAATAACTTCACAGTGCTCAACACTATAGCGCCCCCTATCTATACCTTGAATATTGCAGTCTGGATTATTTATCTCCCACTTTGCCGGTATATTCTACACAATAAACTAAACAAAAAATGATATTACATATGCATCATATTGTGTAAGATGTGGGCGTGGCCAGGGTAAACGTGTTCTTGAGAGCATTATTATTACCCATGATAACTGGCACATTCTTTGTCCCTTTGAGTTTTAAATGTAATCACTTATACACCAGATGGCCCTGAATCTTTTTACATGAACACAAAAATGATCCATGCTATAGCGCCCCCTGCTGTAAAGACCAAGAGTTAGCAGACAGAGAGCACACAGGTTGTGTGTGAGGCCGAGGGGAGAGCAGGTTTGGGCGAGAGCGGGGGCGGAAGCAAAGGAGGCGGTCGCAAGGGGGGGCTGCGCCAGGGGCGAGGGCCTACATCGCCGCTTGCGGCTTTAATTTTTATCATCTTTAACTTATTCCTGTTTGTTGCTTCTTCTATTTTGTATGTTTTGTTTTTATTGATAGTCAGTTGTCTTCATTGGATTCCGTTTGCACTAAACACCACTCTGACTGCACTGCGACGCCCCGATGTCGAGCTTATTGTCCTCCTCCATGCTCTGCTGCCTGCCTCGGGTTGAGCACAGTAAATAAAAGCCCTCTGTGCTTGGACGTGTCCAGGTGACGAGGTTCTGCAGACATGTCGACGTGCGTGTCAGAACTCGGTGGGTGTCACTGATAAAACTGTTTGCGTTTAGCTTTGCCATCGGTGCGCCGTCTCTGCTCAGGGCTCTCTGTCACCTTGCGTCTCCACTTTTATCTCTCGTTACTCTTTTCGACAGTGTTATTTCTTCATTTTCACCAGCTGTCGTCCTGTATGCGTTCTCCTTATTGTACTGTTTGTGAACCGCTCTGGTCGCATCAAACCGTACTGATATATTCAAATGTTTATATTTATGGGGCTGCACTCGCTGAGCAGACAAACCTCCCCTGCGTTGACCTTACAACGCACTGCACAAGACCAATTATAAGCCATGCATTTGCAAATTTGCTCAAAAGCAATTTATCTACAACAACATGTCCTGCTCCAAGCACAATCATGAGTCAGGTCTGAGGAAAGTTAAAAAATGTATGCATTAAACGCCAACCGAAGACGCAAACCTACCCTTTGCTTCTTTGTTGAAAAGAGAAGCTGTTCATAATTAAAGCTTAACCGCTGATGCACAGGCAAACATCTGCAACACGGAGAGGGTCATAATAAGTGTGGTGACAGCGTCCGGACTCAGAGTAGCTTCATGGATTACTCCACGTGACGTACAGCATCTGCAGGATTTCTAAAACATGTGCGAACTAGGCAGGACATTAACCTAGAACAAGCAAGATATTACAGCCCAAATAACATTAACATAGTATCAATTAATAATTTGGGAAGAGGTTTTTTTTTGCTGCCGATTCCAATCATGTTTGAAATGTCCGTTTGTTTAATAATCCAATATCTACACAGGAAACTGTCAAATGACCATTTTTTTCCGGTCTGTATACTGCTAGTGCAACGCACCACTGAAGCGGTATTAGGCGTTTGTGGGATAGAAAGCTTTCACACTGTAAACGTAGGTCTAGATGAAACTATTTCGTTCTCAAAGCCAAAAACACAGATTTTACATGGAAGTATTAATTTGCTACACATATGTTGTTTATTCTGCCGTGTTGCACATAAGATTAATGAGGTTTCCATTTTCCCTTGAAAGCATCATTAGGGCAGCTTGTGGGGGGGGAGTGAGGGGAGGAGGGCGCAAAACAGAGTTCACTACTGGCACCTACTGACGTAAAAAAAAAAACATCATAGAGAACAGCTTATAGCAGCTTGAAGTATTGATAAAAGTGCTTGTCGCTGTTTGCAATTGTGTAATCTGTCTATTCGCGGCAATACTGCCACGTTATTGGTCCAGTCCACCAGTGGATTTGAGCCCAAACCTATCAGCACGAATCGTTCACAATGGATTTTTATGGGACTGAACCTTTTAGATGTCGCGACAATCCAGTGCAATGTTAACAGAGCATCACTCCAGAAATGCTTTTTGATGAGAATTTTATTATTGGAACAATTTTGCACGATATGGATACCTTTGAGCATTCAAGCACATAGAAAAAGATCAGTCACCGTCTCACCGACCCCTCTGTGCACAAACAGCACAGTGTTTTGCAGCTTGATGACGCGGCGCTTTCCCTGATGAGCCGGTGAACATGTGTGTGAGTGCGTCGTCTGGGCGTTGTGTGTGTCTTTGTCTATGTGTGCCGCAGTGCGATCGCTCCGGTCCTTGCTGATGAAGCTCGAGTGTGCGTGTCCCTGCAGACCTTTGCTCATTACCGGAGCAGAGACGAATGCCGCACACCTACAGCGCGGGACCTTAAAAAAGATTGAGAAGCTGCAAACGGTCACAGACTTGGAGAGATGGAAGGGGAGCGAGAGGGAAGGAGGGGGCAAGAGACAGAACTTGAAACTCTGCTTAGACAGCTGTTTTGTGAACATGTGTAATAACAGACATCCACGCCGCAGTCTGTTGTGTTCAATTACGTGAGAGTAAGGGATTCAGCTGCAGTCATCGTGCGGTTCTTGTTAACGTATTCACACCACTGTACTGTAGGTAGATAGTGTTATGAAGACGATACTGTACATGCCAGTCAAGCGTTACTAACAGAAACAAACCTCTTAATTATCTCGCCTGCCTGAGTGGGCAGCCGGAGACGATCTTCCAGGTGCTGCTGAGGTAGCATGAGGTGGCTGTGTCTTCAAGAGGGTAGAGTGGAGCTGATGATTTTCTCAGCAGCCTTTACCACACCTTTCAGAGCCATTTTGTCTGCAGTTGAACAGTCGACGTATCAGACAGCGATGCAGAAGTTTAACACGGATTTAATAGCTGCTCTGTAAAAGGAAACCAGCAACCTCTTCATGTTTTTTCCTTTTGAAGCGCTCTCAGGGTGTAAGGTTGCGAGTGAGACTTCTTGACAGTGGCTCATCTGTTCTTTGACCACGAAAGGTCCTCGCTTATAAGAATCTGCCAGTACCATTGTAAGATCATGATTCTTAAAGGTGCAAAGAATGGCAAAGTAGTTATTAGTTGTAGTATTAGTATCATAATATGGTTAATAGTTAGTAGACTTTGAGACCCACTGTATGTGGCTGTTTAGCAATGTAAAAGAAACATGATTTGCTAATCTATAAACAACACTCACTCGTCGCTAGGCCGACAGAAATTTGATCCTGTTTTGTGTTGGCTTTCTTCTGCTTGTGTATGTGGTTGGATTTGTCACTCTCAATCAAGCTTTATAATGCACAGGCATGGATCAGATAGAGGTTGAATCCTAAGCCACTGTGACAATCCGCACTTATTATTGTAAGCCAACCTTACTGAAGAACCTAGCGGAATCCTACTCAAACGAGTGGAGAAAATCCAAACCACACAGAAAGCGCTGTCCGATCTGGGAATCAAGCCCTTGCTGTGAAGCACGAGTCTTAAACCACTTTACATGTCATCAGAAAATTGTTCACCGTTGTACAGAGGTCAATCAAATCACCAAGACTGAAAGCACTCTTGGGTCAAAGTATTGATTTTAAGCAGACTACAGCCATTTAAACAATGGCTGTAGTCTGTGCCCGTCACCGTGGTATTTGTTACTGCAGCAACAAGCCGCATTGCCTCCTGCCTTGTTGATGAAGAGGCTTATCCCTGGGCGCCCCCCTCGCTCTTCCTCTCCTCATCTCTCCAGCACTAACTAATGTGTTGTTCTGAACACGCTGACAGAGGCAACATGTAATGGCCTTAATATGGTGCGTGCTGGAAACGAGGGGAAAACAAGTTGTGCTGATTCTCTCCTCTTGCCAAGTTTGTGTTTTTGTTCCTCTGCCCTATTGAGTAGGACTGCGAAATTAGTAACAATCTAATAGATCGTCTTGGAGAAACACTCAAGCGTTATGGTAATGCCTGCTTGGAAGGCTCGCATGGTTGAGGTTCCTGCGCTATCTGAAACACTGTTTACTCGTGTTGAGTAAAAGTCTGGGCTTTGCTTTACATGTTTTCATCAGAAAGAACTAGAGGTACAGCAAGTGAGCTGGTGCGTGGATTTGCACAAGCCCCATTGAAATGATTTCAATTCACAAGCTACTGTTAACTAGGGATGTCAAGATTAACCGGTTTTACGATTACCACGATTATAAAAGGACGCGGTAGGTTAACCGTAAGAATTTCAGAAGCCACGGTTTACCGCAGAAATTTTTCATGCGGACGCACGAGCCGCTGCGCGCCATAAACAGCGCGTAAACTCACCGGTAGTTGAGCAAGGCAGAAGAACGCTCTCCTCCAGTGTTGTATCCACCCAAAAACGATTGAAGTCAGCAGAGTGGGACCTCTTTAGGATCCAAAAGATGACCACGGCGTTGTTGTTGTTGATGGACATCCGTTATGCAAACCCTGTCGTCAGAAAGTTGCAGCAAAAGGCGCTGATATCGGCTACGTCGAATATAAACAACATCTTGGAGATAATCCTTCGCTGTGAATGTCCAGGTCAAAGTAACGAACTGCATAATTCCCAAAAAAGTTGTCCAAATGTTCGGAAATAGCCACAACTGGCTCAGGATGTAAACGGCTAACGCGCTCCGCTCTGCTTCAAGCGTAGCAGAAAGTAAAGTGAAAACCGCACATGTGGAAATCAGCTGTTCGAAAGAGTCTCCTTAGTCACTTTGTAAACACGTTTCATTCTCTGTTCATCAAAATATTTAGGCTTGTGGCCTAATAATATATAGTAAAATAAATATGGTCATTATAAAGAAGTAAAGTTGACATTGTTTTCTATTATTCAATGTAGGCCTATTTATTTTAATGCAAAACAATCTTAAAGCATTTTTCATTTTTAGAAACAGTGAACGTTTACAAGTATTAAAAAGCTTTTTAAAGACAAAAACTAAAAATATCAGTTCTTTCCTTTCATTCGGGCAATAATCGTGAATAATTGTAAAATCGCAATGTTGTGTTTCACAATAATCGTGACTCAAAAAATTTAAATCGTGACACCCGTACTATTAACAAACCGTAGCTAGAGCCCGTCATGTAACCACACTCTCACTCAACGTTTGTTGTGGTTTTTAAAGGGGCTTAAATGCTGGAATATATTTCTAATTTTCTCGATATCAAGACTCGCTTTATCGTTTTTTTAAGCAAAAAAATTGCTCTCTCAAAATGGCTGTACTGAACGTCTTGAAATAGGCCTTTGTCTCTTTAAGAAGCTTTCCGACACGCCCTCTACTTAGGCATTTAAACAACAACACTGTGCGGGGAGGGGGCTCTGCTGAGCTGAGGAGCAGTGGTTGGTGGCTTGGCTGGTGACGAAAGGTCCAGAGGGGTCTCCAGGAGGTGGGGGCGTTCCTAGGAGGACTGAGGCATAGCTACACCTAAAATGGCTGCCGTCTAAGTTTTTACTGATTACTCAAAAATATGTGAATGAGCCAAGGCAACACTCCAGGCATGTGTTTAATGAGGGAATGACATAATAACATGATATAAAGCTTGAAAAAGTCGATTTTACATAATACCCCCCCCCCCCCCCCCCCTTTAAGGCTTACAATTAGCATCGATAGTAGCCAGTATTTAGATAACATGTCCTGTGCAAAGACTATAATATACTAAGTAAGTAAGTAAGTGCTTTATTTGTCATTGTACAAGCGTACAACAAAATGGTGTTCAGCTGTTAGTCCTGAGCCGCTGCGACCTGGCCGTGCCGCCACTGTGGGCCAACCTGACCAGCCAATCACGACCGTCACAGAGAATTGACAATGTTAAGTCACTCGCTGCACGACTACGTTGTTTGTTCAATTAACATTAACATTAGCCAAAACTAATCATGGATGAAGTAGTCGAGGATTTTGCCTCCGCGTTCTTGTCAATTTATATTGAGTTCATATTTTGTGAATTGGACTACAGGTGTCGTCACGTCCGCTAATTGGTTTATTTCACTGACAATCTGTGCGCGTGAGGCCCGCCCGTTCAAACTGCTCCAGTTGCTCCGTGACCAGATTAACGTCCCTGCACGGATGGACAGGGAATAGTGTGGCAGAGCCAGGCAAGCGGCCTTCAGTGCTCCTCTGATCCTCTGAAACGGTGCAGCGCCTCCTGGGTTTGTGGTGTCCTGCACTGGTCAGCTCCACCTCCTCCTTCCTCTTCCTCCTGCGAAGCTCCCTCCGCTCCACAACAGTTTTTCACCATCTTCTGGGATGAGTTTAGCCGTTAATCTGTTTTATTCTCCAGTGAACGTCCATTAGCCAGAACAATTGAAGGCATGTGTGCATGTACTATGACTGTCTTAAGAAATGCATTTCCTTTTCTTTTCTTTATTTTTGCTCGGTTCATATTTCAGTCTTCTCTCAACTCGATGCTGCAGAATTAGTTTAAAAAATGCGAAATGATGTCAAATTGAGCTTTAACAAATGATATCTTCTGATGACGTGCTGCAGTGTGAAGCTGTAACTTTACACGGTATTGTTGTGTATATGGGTAAAATAAAAGGAGGCGGGACGGTTAATTGGAGAATAATTGGCGTGGCACTGAAGAGGCATGTTTTGCACATTCAGCAGCCTGTGTGACAGCGGTTTGTGTATGCAGGTGTGAACTATTAAGAAAGAGTACTGTATGTGTGAGAGAGGCACGGGAGAACAAGGGGTAATTAACCAACAGCCTTTCAGAATAGGAGCACTAATGATAATAATAATGTATTAGATTGGCTACATTAGGCTTTATTCATCCTTTTGTTGTTCTGCACATTTTACAACCTTTTTAACCATTTTGGAAATACCAAAAAGCTGAATTAAGGTGGCCATACCGCCTTTGCTCTGCCCAATCCCGTCAGACCTGGGAAGCTAAGCAGGGAAGGGCCTGATCGGTACTTGGATGGGAGACCGTTTGGTAACACCAGGAAGCCTAGCGAATGTTGTGAGTGAGTGAGTGAGTGGTGGTGGTCGGAGGGGCCGATGGCGCAGACTGGTTGCCTCGCTTCTGTCAGTCTACCCCAGGGCAGCTGTGGCTACAATAGAAGCTTACTACCACCAAGTATGGAGTGAATGAATAGTGCAATGTAAAGCATCTTTAAGTGTCGAGAAAAGCTCTATATAAACCCGATGCATTATTATTAAAGGGTGGAATAATATTGGAAGTTATGAGACTGTGATTAGATTAGCATTTTATTGTTTGTTTTTTTAATCAAGTTTGAGGTCACATGTTCCCAAAACTAATATAAGAATCACAGGCCTTTGAGTGCATGTTTTGTTACGTTTGGAGTCGAGCACAGATCAGGACGGGCATCTGCGATGTAAAATGAAACTCCTCTCTGTTGTGCCATTATTAGCTCCATGAAGCCGAGGACCTTGATTAAATATGCTTATAATAAATAGGGTCGGGCCATATCGTATCGCATATCGTTATCGTGATATAATGTTTTGATATCGTTGTAATTTTTTATATCGTTGTGGACACAATATAATTTATGTTACGCTCCGCTCCATCAGAGCAGCATAAACGGTGACTGTAGAACACAGGGGACATGTGCTGAAAAAGTAAAATGAAATGAAGGATGTAAACTGCTTGAGTAGATCATATTTGGAAGACAATTATGCCGTAAAAAAAAAAAAAAAGAATAAAATATCACTGAATGAATCTTCCCAATAGGCGTAAAGCTGGGATTTTGAAGTAATTCGTCCATTGTCAATTATATCGTCAAATATATCGTTATCGTGATATTTATTTTTTCATATCATGATATAGATTTTAGGCCATATCGCCCAGCCCTAATAATAAATATTATAAATGCAAAGGCGACAACATTTTTCTTAAATTTACATGTAATTTTAGTCGACTAAAACTAGACTAAAATGTAAGATAATTTTTTTACTAAATCTCGACTAAACTTAAATTACATTTTCGTCAAAAGACTAAGACTATTTTTGTCCTGTTCCAATTGTACATTGATCCAAAAAGCCGTTGCACATTTGCGTTAAATCTGAACCGAGTTGCTAATGACTCCATATATCCTTTTTGTGGCAAAAACGATGTCGATCGTTCACATTTTGTCTCTGCGCTTCTGCCCGATGCCATTGTAAAACCATTGATTTCCGTTCCGCCTGCGTCATATCCAGCTTTTCGGACGCCTGATCCCAGACTACGAGTCTTTGTAAAGAATACAGTAGAATGGGATATGTTTGGACACAGGAAACAGTTTAAACTTTTGCTCCCTCAGAGCAAAAGTTTCAGACATTAATCAGACATTAATGCAAGGGCTGATGACGACGTTATGTTGGGAATTTTTTAAACGGGCATTAATGAAACAAAACAACTCCAGGTGCGTGTTTTAAGAGGCAACATTTCAACATGGCACTAAGCCTGAGAATCATGCATTATAGCGGCCCTTTGACTATCTAATGAATATTGCTTTGGTGGGTGCATTTGTCTCACAGGGGGGGCTTTCTCGACACTGGCGCGTTGAGATTTTAATCTTATTAACAGCCCGATCCCCGTTTAGCAAATGGCTTTCCAACTGCTCGGGTAATGAACTGTTTAAAGTGTTTTCTGGGCCCACTTTCATTCATCACTCACATGGATGGATAGACGAAAACAACTCCCCCCTCCCCCCTCCACACCGAGAGGTTTGTTCAAGTTTGAACCTTTTCAGCAAATTTGGAACCTTTTCAAACAAGCAAGAGGTGTTTTTCCCTTTACTTTGATGCCAAGTATTAGTATAGTGGACATTTTAGACGTTGTAGATGTAGGCAGTAAAACTCACTCCTGATATTTTAGTTGCCGTACAGATCAGTTGTACATTTTTTGCAAAATTGTGGCTTCTTTTGATATATTCTTACTGAATATTACCATGGTGATCATTTGGTGATGTATTGTGCGGCAGGAACAGCAGCAGTAGTAGCTATAGTCAACACACACGTAGGGATGGGTATCGCTTAGGATTTATCGATACTTCTACTCTTATCGATACTTTAATGGTACTCTTATAATAATTTTCATTGCAAAACCTCTCAAGATCAAACTTGACTTCAGAGTAAACAAACATGGCGGACGGAGAAGAGGCAGTGGCGATAATCTGACTTGCACCGGACTTTCTGATACGCCACGGCAGCCGTTTTGAGTTTGGATTCCCCTCTGTACTTCCCGGTGCTTCCTCGCCCCCTCGTCACCTCGCTTTCTGACAGACGAGAGTCTTAACACACCGCACACAGCAGGAATATCTGACAAGATTCTATAATCGGAGTGTCCTTAAGATTGTCCGGAGGGAAGAATTGGAGCTAAAATCAGCCTCATTATCCTGCAGGCTTTAGTGGAATGGCTCAACGCCGTTATGATACCAGGTTTCGGTACCCATCCCTACACACACAAGTGCCACAACACCTTTTTTTGCCTAATCCTTTTACCAAACGGATGAACAGATGTCTTAAGCGTTAGAAATCACAGGCCGTGCTAAGATGTGACCTTTTTGTTTCTTGCTTGTAAGATGGGGTTAAAACGCTGTTGCTAAAAGGAGCATCAGCAGATTTGTGTATATCGAATGGATTTCTGCTAAACGCATTGCACCCCCCTTGAACTATAGTTTCAATTAAACAGCAGTTAGAGCATGTTTTATCGCATCGACAAGGCAATGATTCAGCATCCACAGTCCGGGAACCGCTTTCACACACACGCAGTTTTCCACCTCTGAGTACTTCCAACTGCTGGAATTTTTGAGTATAGTATATATATATATATATATTTTATTCAGGCCTTTTCCATACGTACTTAAATATTTTTAAATGTTTGTCTGTTTATAAAAAAATATCAGGCTACGCGTGGACAGAGCCTCAGCGTCTTTATTCATCTAGTCAGCCAATCCTCTCTTCACTCAGCTCCCCAAACTTCACTTCACTTCACTTAGCATTGCCAATTCTACCACATTTAAGTAACGGATTAATTGTTTTCTGGTGTGCACAGACTCAAGTAGAGCAGTATTTTTTGATGAAAAACGATTTTGATTTTTAAAGTCAAAACAAACAATGAAAGGGGAAGCCACATCATTATAACGCTAGGTGTCCTCCAAACTCATTCCTAACTTTCCAAACATATTTCTAGCATCCCAATTCTTCACAGGGACGAGTTTGTTGGCACATTTCACAACTTGTAGGGTCATTTTTGAGGGTCACTTTCACAGAAATGCTTGATCCTGCAAGTTCATAAAATTGTTCCACATGCTTCATAACTAAAGGCACAGTGTTTAAATGTCTGAGTTTACAATATACTAAAGGAGGACAAAGCAAATGTTGTTCCATTACTAGAAAAAAACTGGTATAATTTAGTGCCTTTAAGTTATGGTATGTAGTGTTTTGTATGTTGTAAATTCACTTTGTTTACTCCATCAACATTTCCTCAAGCGGGTCCCCTTTGCTTTCCATCCATCCATCTTCTTCCACTTGTCCGTTGCCGGGTCGTGGGGGCAGCTGTCAGGGCAGCCCAAATCACATAGCACCAGCCCCTATGGCTCCTCCTGCAGGTGGTGGGTCCACAGAAGGACCCACTTCGCTTCATGATGTAAAAAGTTTGAAAAGATAACAATTTCTTACACCTTTCACAGCCAAGCAATGAATCGATTAATCGTAAAAACAATCTGTAGATCAATCGGGTAAAATTATTGTTTGTTGCAGCCGTAGCCTTAATCCTGTTAGACTATCTAGCAGAAGGTTTAGATTGATCAAAAAGTGACTCAATTACCAATTTTCTCATTCTGTTTCATTATTTTTTCCCGTAGGATATTCTGGTTAGCAATTCATTCTAAATAAACAAACATTGATGATTTATTTTGAGTGACCTTGGGATTTTTTAACATGGCATATATCCTTGGGACACAGTATATTCTCTAATGCTTTTGCTTACAAAATGCACACAATACACTGCAAGACCCATTTTATCTATGTTTTTTAATCGATTCTGCATGCCGCTACAGTTTTGGAACGGTTCAATGTTTCTTGACTATTGGAAAATCAGCATCTTATCAAGTCTATATCGCAGTTCTGTTTTGTTTATGTACAATTAGTGTATTTTCATATCGATACGCCTTTCTTCGTCCGTAAAATCTAAACTTTTTTTTTTTTTTTACCGCTGCCTATTTGTCAATCGCCTCATTAGCTGGTCAGCCAACCGCCCCCAATTCCTTCATCGCCCGCGCACCGTACATTTTCAAGCTTTGCAAAGACTTCTCAATGTAAGCAAACCGTTTCCCTTGTTTAACGGCAAACAGAAGCTCGTCACTGTGTTGACAGCTAAACTGGCTCTGTCCAATTAAAGGCGGTTGTATGTTTCTCTGCCTGAGGAAACCCACACGTTTACACGTACAACTGCAGCGCCAGCGTAAACAATCTCCCATCGACTTCACAGAGGTTTTCTGTAATTACATTTCTGCACTCTCTGCTTTGCATTTCTCATATGCCTGTTTTATGTATCTTTTCACCTCAAAACGTGGTTGTAATGCTCTCCCTTTTATGGCGATAATGATAGCAATTTGAAGAAGCCGGATGTGTTTCTATTCAAGGCTACCTTGGGTAAGCAGTGCAATTTCAGATTTCCTTTTTAGGTTTCCATTAGCTGATGCGTTGTAGGCGTCAATGTGTCGTTACAGGAGGAGAGATTGAGCAAAGATGTTGCATTCACTTTCATACTGTCGGTACGGTGCAACATGTCAACCAACATAGAGTACAATCTTTTATTTCAATACGTGTTTTTGTTGGTTGGACCTCATTTCTGCCCGGGAATTTCATTATTTAGCCCGGTCCACTTTACCCCCGTTATCTTAGCTCACCTCGCAGGTGGTTAATCTCTTAACCCCCACTTGAACCGAGCACATTTTCTCCGGTTTTCTCAATTCTAGAAGCTTAAAAAAACATCAAAATAACAACGAAAACAAGGATGAAAACGCAACAAAAATTTGACAAAAAAGCAACAAAAATATGCTGAATAAGCGACAAAAAAACGCAGAGTTGCAGGATGACACTTTCTCCTTTCACTCACATAATCGAGGACTGATACATCTCCACAGTCATCACCGAGTGATGCAATTGAAAAACACAGGGCTGCAAGGTTTATCGATATCGAATTGTAATTGAGGTTATGACTGCAATAACCTAACCTCAAGAGGCTTCTTCTGTCTCTGAGTGATAGATGGTCACCGATCAGAATAGTGGAGCTTCTGATCTCAGGTTCAGCTGCAGCAGATCAAAGGTCTGAGTTTCCATAAAGCAGATTCTTAAAGCAGTACTATGTGAGTCCCTCTGAGGGTAATACTAGTGTTAATGGGATGATTGGGGGGTATTTTATCTCCCCCTGGTGCCGGTCGGAGTCACAATACACACTAATGGAATCACAAAGAAGAAGCTAACAGGCTAACGGGCAAAGCTAACTGCGGGCTAGTTCCACTTAAACAGTATTTACTGCCAAGTTTGAGTGAAAAAAAATATCTCCATTGTGTACAATATCCCTCTCTCCTTTTGTCTTTTCTGTCAGCGTAGTATTTACTCTCACGGACAATTAATAAGTAAAAAATCGCAACATGCTACGACACCTGCAGTGGCGCTTATGGCCTCTAGGGGCATGAGTTACTTAGTACTGCTTGAAGTGTTTAGACAGATGCTATGTGATTCCATCTTGGACTTATTTTAGTCACGTGGCTGTCTCCCAGAGGTACCTTCAATGTTGGGGAACGGTGGAAGCTGACCTCCTTTTTGAAAGTAGATTAATGTGTATTGTTCTAATACCTGGACCCTGGACTATTTTTTGAAAATAGTCCAGGGTTTTCCAGCTGAATTTTGATTTTGATGCTCTGAGTCCGAAAATGACCTTGGTTTTGCTCAATCAGGTCAGGATTTTTTTGCTACAGAAATGCTTTAAAAATCGATTTTGCGTCAAAAACACATCTCTGCGGATCATCAGCTGAGAAACCCTTGACGTTTTTTCCATTTTCCTCAAGAAATAAAAGTCAACGTATCCAAAGTCATTCAGTTTTTATTTACTCCATCAAATTTGATAAGCAGAATTCATAATAACGTAGTCGTACGTAATCCGTAACACTATGGCTGTATCTCAAAAAGTTGACCTGATAGAGCAAAATGCATGTGATATTGGGACTCAGAACACCAAAATTAGTCTAAATCAGTTGAGAAACCCCTGACCATTTTTTGGCTGTCAACCTGTGATATGGGGCAATTTGAGCAAGAATATGTTGTTTGACAGTCTAAATGTAACATGACTTCCAGCACTCATCATTTTAGCAGTTTATGCATTTAAATGCATAAAAAAAATCACACCTCAAATCACAATTATCGTGCAGCCAACACACTAGTCTCTTTTCTTTTCCTGCCGCACCTTCCTTTTCTGTCTCTTCTTTACTCACAGCCCATTTTCTCCGCCGGATTGGACTGCACTAACCTGAACTAACTCGGAGGGTTAGTGTTCAACTCGAGCGCCTTTAAATGCCCCCCTGAGTTATCCCAACGGCAAATGGCATCTCCCTGTTGCGATGAATGAAAAATGCGTGATACGAAAGTTCTCATTCTTTGATAGATTTAAAGGACCAAAAAAGTTCTTTGTCACTAAACAGCGGCCCAGGCTCCATGTGCAGCACATTTAAAGCATTTAGGCCTGGGATAGCATCCGCTTATCCCGAGATTAAAAAGATTGATTCCCTAGTCGGTTCCCTCACCGACTGAATATGCAATTGTGTGATTCTTGTTGTTTTTTTAATCGGTGAACTAAATGTAGTCTACAACTAAAACTTCATACCTCTGCCTGTATTTTATTAGCTTTTCGTAACCATATCTGTTTCCGTTTTGCCCCCGGCTAAGAAGTGAACCCGAGTGACCTTTCAGCAGACTGATTTTAGTTTCGTTTTTTACATGGAAAGAAAGAGCTGGAGGATGGAGGAACGGAACAGCCCGTGTTGTGTAAAGTACAGCCGTAACCAAGGGCTAGTCTGGTCAGGAGGAGGCGGACAATCTCCTATAATGCATCTCTGCTCCTTGTGCATACTGTATCTCCATCACTCTCAGGCTGTATGTCTATGCACCAAGACGTATACGTTACCCAAATCTAAAAGCTCACACCCTATAGGCCAGAGTAACGGCTCATTTGAAAGCTAAGACCGGCAAAACTCATCTAAACAGATTGTTTTCCTCACTTTTTTGCCGCGTCGTCGTCACGTTTCTGTTGCATTATTGTTGCGCTGTGTGTTGCATTTTCAGCCTGGTTTTTGTCCAAAAAAAAATTTCAAGAAGCTTTTAGATTCTCCAAACTGGAGAAAATGAGCTTGGTTCAGGTGGGGGTTAAGCGGTTCAATTATTGGAAAATTATGATATCGCGCAACAATTTTTACCGTATAATAGAAAATTCCCAAATTCTGATTTCAAACATTTTCCGCTGCAGTTTTGGCTGAAATCGACCACATTATTTTGCTCAAAAGTTTCCCTGTTGGATCCAATTCTCGTTATTCTATTTGATGATATGTTTGCAAGTTCTAAAAATGTTTATCCACAGTGATTTGTTTTATTAATTTTTTTCCTCGTTTGTCAGAGAGCCTTTATTGATCTCACAATGGAGAAATTCACTTTTGACACTAAAATATAGTATTTTCAGAATTAAAAAGCATTGCATTTGACTTGCCTTTACAAACCCTGTTTGACCTGTTTTCCCAGCCGCAAAAAAGCAGCTTTTTCACCAAACAATGTAATTTTACTCAAATTGTGCGAATGGCAAGATTACACCTTTATCCATATTTTTAGGCCCGAGCCAGGACTTTGTCCTGGTAATTAGGCCCGAGCCAGGACTTTGTCCTGGTAAGGGACTTTTGTTCTCCCCCGGTTTCTTGTTATTATTATTATTATTATTATAGTTACGCCTCTAAGATCCTGTTTTTCAGTGCCTTCCCGTGCAAAAGTACACGCAGAAACTGGCACAGTGATCAGAGTCGGCAAAAATTGCGTGTTAGTGGGCGACATGCACACGGCCAAAACAAAATGGCTCCACAGCGCCCCCTCAAAGTTGACCCCCATTCTTTTGGGGACATGCATTTTTGGCGTAGGCCAATCCCCTTTGGCCCAGCGATAGAGCGCATGGAGAGAGTCACAAAACATCATTATAGCTCCGCCCTCTGACCAACAGGAAGTCGGCCATCTTGGATTGAAATCCTGGAGAAGAAATCTCTCACCAGATGTTTCAATGTACTACTCCTTGGTTTCTCTGCAGAATAAGCTCAAACATGGCTCAATAGAATCTAGAGAAATTGAGCTACAACTTCAAGCCAGCTTTTTTTGATAACGTTTACACTTTTCACATAGCGCCCCCACAAAAAACATGCTTTTTTCCCGTACATTGGACAACCCCTCGCAGGCATGCGCTCTATACAATCTGGATCATATTTGGCTGACATAAGGCCTCTTATCGTTTGAATCCATAGAGCTCAATAACTTCACGGTGCTCACCAGTATAGCGCCACCTATCTATACCTTGAAACATTTAGTTTGTACAATTTATATGAAACTTTGCAGGTATATTCTACACATTAAATCGAACACAAAAATATATTACATGTGTTTGATATTTTCGAAGGTGTGGGCGTGGCAATGACGCACAGGAAGTCGGCCATTTTCACTTTTAACCTCTTAACTCCCACCTGAACCAAGTGCATTTCTTTGTGTGCTGTGTTTTCATCTGCACTTACGTCTCATTTCTGTAACTGTGTTTTTGACGCTTTTTTTCAAGAAGCTTTAAGACATGGGTCAAGACGAACTGGAGAAAATGTACTCGGTTAAAGTGGGGGTTAAGAGATTACAATGGCACCCCCACAAAAAAAAGGCCTTTTTGCAGTACATTTCACAAAACCTCGCAGGCATGCGCTCTATCCAATCTAAATCATATTTGGCTGACATAAGGCCTCTTATGGTATGAATCCATAGAGCTCAATAAGTTCACGGTGCTCACCAGTATAGCGCCACCTATCTATACCTTGAAAATTTTAGTTTGTACGATTTATGTTAAACTTTGCAGGTACATTCTACACATTGAAACAAACACAAAAATCTATTACAACATGCCTCTATCTTGCTTTGTTCCCTTTATAATTAGGCCCGAGCCAGGACTTTGTCCTGGTAAGGGACTTTTGTTCTCCCCCGGTTTCTTGTTATTATTAGGCCCGAGCCAGGACTTGGTCCTGGTGAGGGACTATTGTTCTCCCCCGGTTTCTTGTTATTATTATTATTATTATTATTATTATTATTATTCCGCCTCTAAGATCCTGTTTTTCAGTGCCTTCCCGAGCAAAAGTACACGCAGAAATGGGCACAGTGAATCAGAGTCGGCAAAAATTGCGTGTCAGTGGGCGACATGCACACGCCCTAAACAAAATGGCTCCACAGCGCCCCCTCAAAGTTGACCCCTATTCTTTTGGAGACATGCATTTTTGGCATAGGCCAATCCCCTTTGGCACAGCGATAGAGCACATGGAGACGGTCACAAAACATAATTATAGCTCCGCCCTCTGACCAACAGGAAGTCGGCCATCTTGGATTGAAATCCTGGAGAAGAAATCTCTCACCAGATGTTTCAATGTACTACTCCTTGGTTTTTCAGCAGAATAAGCTCAAACATGGCTCAATAGAATCTAGAGAAATGGAGCTACATTTTCAAGCCAGCTTTTTTTGATAACGTTTACACTTTTCACATAGCGCCCCCACAAAAAACGTGCTTTTTTCCCGTACCTTGGACAACCCCTCGCAGGCATGCACTCTATACAATCTGGATCATATTTGGCTGACATAAGGCCTCTTATGGTATGAATCCATAGAGCTCAATAATTGCACGGTGCTCACCAGTATAGCGCCACCTATGTATACCTTGAAACATTTAGTTTGTACAATTTATATGAAACTTTGCAGGTATATTCTACACATTAAATCGAACACAAAAATATATTACATGTGTTTGATATTTTCAAAGGTGTGGGCGTGGCAATGACGCACAGGAAGTCGGCCATTTTCACTTTTAACCTCTTAACTCCCACCTGAACCAAGTGCATTTCTTTGTGTGCTGTGTTTTCACCTGCACTTACGTCTCATTTCTGTAACTGTGTTTTTGACGCTTTTTTTCCAGAAGCTTTAAGACATGGGTCAAGACGAACTGGAGAAAATGTGCTCGGTTACAGTGGGGGTTAAGAGATTAAAATGGCACCCCCACAAAAAAAATGCCTTTTTGCAGTACATTTCACAACCCCTCGCAGGCATGCGCTCTATCCAATCTGGATCATATTTGCCTGACATAAGGCCTCTTATGGTCTGAACAGATAGAGCTCAATAACTTCACAGTGCTCAACACTATAGCGCCCCCTATCTATACCTTGAATATTGCAGTCTGGATTATTTATCTCCCACTTTGCCGGTATATTCTACACAATAAACTAAACGAAAATGATATTACATATACATCATATTGTGTAAGATGTGGGCGTGGCCAGGGTAAACGTGTTCCTGAGAGCGTCATTATTACCCATGATAACTGGCACATTCTTTGTCCCTTTGAGTTTTAAATGTAATCACTTATACACCAGATGGCCCTGAATCTTTTTACATGAACACAAAAATGATCCATGCTATAGCGCCCCCTGCTGCAAAGAGCAAGAGTTAGTAGACAGAGAGCACACAGGTTGTGTGTGAGGCCTAGGGGAGAGCAGGTTTGGGCGAGAGCGGGGGCGGTTGCAAAGGAGGCGGTCGCAAGGGGGGGCTGCGCCAGGGGCGAGGGCCTACATCGCCGCTTGCGGCTTTAATTATATTATATTATCTCATTTGTACAGTCATTGTTCTTACGCCGATTTTCGTGTTTGAGCTTGCATTTTTCCTTGATGCCGTGGGACAAATAAAGGTTTTATATGATCTCTACTCAGCTTGGTAAACATTTATGTGCTCTGTTGTGATCAGCAACAGCGACTCGTTGGAGAGAGTTGCATCCTTGAGTAACTTTTACAATATTTCTGTGGGTTGGTTTGATCTGTGCTCTTCCTGTCGAATAAACGCCACAAGCTAAAAACCCCTCTAAATGTTTGTCGTCTCAAAGTGAATAAGGCGATATTGTACGTAACGATATTCGCACTTTCTCGACCTGACCTGCATTCGTTTCCTGGTTATTTTGAGTGACTAATTGTGGCATCTGGTGCTGGTTAAAGACCTATTGATTCTCCATCGTGCCGTTTGCTTCCTCCTCTGGCTCCCGTCACTGGTTTCATTAGGAAGGCCTCAGTATTTTGAGGCTGGTTTTCCCCCACAGCAGCTGGAATGGTCCTTGATGTCCCTTTTACAGAAATTGGTCCCGACAGCGACAGCCTGAATGCAGGCTTTAGTGGTTTCCTATTGTTCCCTTTGGGCTACGGGAAAAAGGCTTACAGTTATTAATCCTGTTTAAAGGAGTGCAACTGCCAATCCCCAATCAACCATGCATTTATAATAAATAATAAAAAAACAAGTTTTTTTAATGCCTCAAGTCTGGGATCCAGAATAGTACATAAACAAAATCCACTACATGAATACAGTTGGACATTTCCATAATAATCAGGCCGACGTTTTTGAGAAAAGAACAATTCTCTACAGTAATTTTTAACACCTGTGCACCGAAATGTGTCGCCGCCCACTCTACAACCTGGTGGGACTCAACATCTTCAATTTGATCGGTTCACACCCGCGAGGCGACATGTGCATAGGTGCAAAAACCAACAAAAGCTCGCGCTCACCTTCTCTCTCTTTAACCTCTTACCCCCCACCTTAACCAAGTGCATTTTCTCCGGTTTAGCTTTACCCAAATCTAAAGGTTTACCGCCTACAGGCCAGAGTAACGCCACAGTTGCGTTTTTGTCAGACATTTTTGTCACACATTTTACTCAGGTTTTCGTCGCTCTTTTGTTGCATTCTCATCCTCGTTTTTGTCTCATTTTTGTCGCTATTTTGACACTTTTTTTCAGGAAGCTTCTAGATTTGTGTAAAACTGGAACAAATGTGCTTGGTTCAGGTGGGGGTTAAGAGGTTAAGACATGAATTGCTGCAACCTTAACCCTAACCCTACCCTTGCAGTTGCAATGAGCGAATCGTAAATGTCTATAATTTAGGCATTAGTTAGGTTTCCATCAGAGCAAAATGTGCATCTGTCTAAAAGTCGCATAATAATAGCACATTACAAACTAATTTACATGCATCTCCATCAAATACTTTTTGCAAAAGAAAGGCTGTGGTTACCTGGTTACCGCAGTCTGCTGAATGGCACAATTGCGGCATTTACCCAGCAGAAGGCTTTTTTTATTTTTATTTTTTGAGGTACGAGCTTTCTCTCTTCTTGTTTTTGGGCACTTTAATTTACCTTGTTGGAATTAGTTACTTGTTTTTACTTGTAATGTCATGAATAAATGTTCATTTAGGCGGCATGCGCTAAAACTAGGCAAAACTAACTTAACCACTACACTGAAGTCGAAAACTATCCTGGTGTGTGTTTTCTAAAGAGTTTTCAGGAGCCTCTTCATCTCTGGGCCAGTTTTTAGTGCCTTGTTGATGAAATGCATTTGATTCTTCAGCCAGCCTTAGGGACCGGTCCGTAGGCTGTCCAGTCCCGGGTCGCCGAAACACCCGAGTCTGTTCACGTTCTGTCCGAACCATTAGCAGCCCGTCCCGAAATGACCCCATGCACGTTTTACATTTGATCTGGAGTGTGATCGGCAGAATCGGCAGCTCCTACCTCTGGCTTGACCGCACCGCTGCAGCCTCAGAACGTTTCTTTGCGTTTGCATCCTTTCTATCAGGCACCAAACCGCTGTTTTTAGCCCACTGTGGACTGAAGAGAGAATAAACCGATACTGCTTTTTGGCTACCGATACTGGGTTTTGAGTATTTGCCGATATCTGATATTTACCAATACCACTTTCTTAAAAGTGTCTTTCTCTGAGTGAAACATTGAATTGGCTCTCTTCTCAATTTGAAGAGCAATAAAGTCATATTTTATTGTATATTACGGATCAATTATCAATTATATCAATTGATAAACTCTTGGATAAACATTTAACAAGGACCATTAGACTTTTCTACACTTACTATCCTTGGGTATATGACAGGCTTTAAACATTTAAAGAACTCACATGAAGTAATAAATATCTATAATATATGAGATCAGTTATTAAACTAAAATACAAACACTTGGTCGATTTTATTTTATTAGACTAGTTAAGTTTCTGTCCCAGCCTGATTATTACGTTTCGCAGCATACTGATGCTAACCGCGGCATTTTGCGTAGCAATCGAAAATGCATAGAGGTTGACACTCAGCGATTGAATTCTCCTGGTTCTTAACTTTCCAATGATACGCAGCATGCCAATGTTCACTTAGATTTAGGTGGTAAAAGTTATGTTTTCAAGGCGTTGAGAGCCAAAACTAATGTGCAGTATCGGATATTTGTAGCTGATTCCCGATGTTGTATTTTTTTCAGTATCGGATCGGGGCATCCCTAGTCCTGTCGGGCACTGGTATCAAAGCTGCTCTCTATATTTCAGGAATGTGAACCATAGCCTCATTAAAACAGAACCCTCAAAGTTCAACCCTCGAAACAAACTGATTACATTATCCGCCAAATGAGGTTTTGTTTGTGTGCACTCATGTTTCAGTGTTACTTTCGTCTCTTTACGCCGCCTAAACATCCCGCTGTGTGCTCTTGTGCGCCCCCTGCAGGCAGTACTACGAGATGCTGTACAACACCGCGGACGAGCTGCTGAACCTGGTGGTGGACCAAGGCGTGCGCTACACCGAGCTGGAGTACATCAACGCGCTGTCTCTGCTCCACCGCAGTCAGACCGGCGTGGGCGACCTCAGCACGCAAAACATACGACTGCAGAGGCTCAAGGAGATCATCTGCGAACAGGCCGCTATCAAACAGGCCACCAAAGACAAGAAGATCACCACCGTCTAACAGCACGCATCCCACATAATGATCTTGCCTCCACTGTTTAGTGACATTACAGCCGCTATGGGTTTGTGCTCATCGGCCACTTCAAGTAAAGCCCCTTAAGGCGAGACACTGCTGGTGAAAACGTTCCTTAACATCTTAGTTTTAATGTCAGAGTAAAGAACCACCAGAGTCACTCTTTGCGATGCTCATTTTCTAATGTTTTGTTGAGCAGAGCCTCTGAGTTTTCCATGAAATAAGTGCCATGTACGAAGACGCTGTAATCCGAACATGGTCATGTTCTTTCTGGGAGACGGTCGTGGTCATAGCCCTGGCTAAAGAAAGGGAGAAATATACACGCATACACATTACAAAACTTTAGGATTTCTTCACACTCTTCCAATAATATATCCATTTTAGTGACTTCTACAGACTCCAAACTTTCTAGTCTTGTACTTCACAATATTTTGAAGGGTTTTTTTTTTCCAGAGGGAATTTTTTTATGTCTGATGTTCTTTCACTTACAAGTTGCTTATCCAAAAACTGAACAAGAGCCAAAATCCCCTCCGGAAAAAGTTTGTAACATAACAACAAAATAAAATCATAAATTTAAACCTGGCTCTTTCCGTCATTTATATTTTGTTGCTGAAAATGTAGGTTGGACAATACACTTTTCCCTCATATTTTTCTCTATATTTATTTATGTTTTCCCTGTTCATCAGCAGTGTCTCACCTTGACGTTCTTCCCTCAGTTTGATTGGCTTTGCTGCTTTAGCTGAGATAGAAGCCTTTTCCAAACCAGATGGCTCTTGCGAGAAGAGCTGCTTGTTTGTGTGCAGGCCCTCCCTGCCTGGAGGAAGAGGTTCCTCCAGGCCCTCCCTGCCTGCGGTGGCTTGTTTCTCGTTTGCCCAGACAAAGCAGTGGTCCGTGGCACAGGGGGTGACTCTCGTTTGAGGGCAGTGCACTCCTAGTGAAATCCTGTGCTTCACGCCAGATCAGGGATATATGGTGAAAATATCAACATTTCTATCACATGGTATGTCTAGGCTTAGAATTGACGTACCATGTTTAGTGTTTGAATTGTGAATCAAATCAATTCCAATGCATTCAATTTAACTAAGTGTTCAAATAGATTGTAACGTAATTACTGACCAAAATGGAAATCTACCCGTGTGGCTAGTGATCATGTCGAGGCCTGAAATACGTACGCACCGTGCAGTCGGCGTTCACGGGTTCCAGTCACTTGACTATTGAGGAATGTCATAGAAAAACACAACAACTTCTGCCGATAAGTTCTGAGGACCATGGCATTACCACTGAAATCATAGAAATAAAGCGTTGTTCAATTTTAACGTATGAGAACAGATGGTAAGACGGTTAGCTGATGGTTAGTTTGAGTTTGTTGGCCTGTGGCAGCCCTCACACATGGCAAGTTATGAACATTCCTGGTGTTTTCAGCTGTTTTCAACTCTACTACATTCGAGAGATATCGAAGTCTAGTTAAAAATCATCAATGCATAAAGATCGTTTGAGATTTTTCTTTAGATATAAATGCTACAATGACGTTCAGTTAAGTTTCTTCTTTTTGTGGGATCCGATACACATCGAATGGCCACTAAACATCATCTTATAATATTAATGATACAGAAACCACATAAACTATATACTGTAAATGCCATGACGTGCCTCGCCATAGTTTGACATCGGGGCTGGCTTCTCCGTTCGTTTGCATGGGGATAAAATGCTCGATTCAAAGAGGTCCGGGAAGCCGCTGGCTAACAGAAGTGCGCTTTTAGAGGAACAGGCTCAGAAAGCTAAAGGCGTTTTTAAGATTTCTGTGACTGAAATCATTACGCTGGATACTTTAAGTGGTTTCTTGCTATGGTAATTTCCCTCACTAATCATGCAACTGAAACCCATGATCGCCGTAGTAAGAATGTGCCTCTTTATGGGATAACACTTGTTGAGCCAAAATAAACAGGAAGGCAATAAATGTTTTTGTTTTTTTGTATACAACATTAAAATTAGCTTCAGACTGAATTCCTTCTTTTCCATTTCATCTCGTTGAAGAAAATATTTTTGATTCAAATATCTTCCCAGCCATGTAACGCTTACCTCTCCTTAAAAATATATTTCAGAGTGACGCAAGCTGCAGAAAACGGCAGGAATCACCGGTTCCTCCCTTCATTAATCGGCGCGTCTGACAGCCCCCAAATGTCGCAGGCCCAAAATGCGGGCCCCTCTTATCTCGTTCTCCTGTTTAGATGCTCCTCTCAATTACACCTCCGTCTCCGGTGTTGGGTCTGCCCCGTGGGCCCAGCCGATACAGCCTGCAATAACAGATGCCAGATTACGCTGTCTGAATGAGGGCACATCTTCCGCTCGCTGCCAATTTAGGATCGTCCCCAGACAGTTCACGTGCACGGAGTTATATTGTACAGCTAGAGTTGATAAATCACCGTGTGAGTTTTTAATAAAGTGGGAAACTCGTGTGTGGCTATTGACAAAGTTGGTAGCTAATTACAGTTTTGTCTAGTAGTTTTGTTTTTTGTGCACACTACTTAAATTTTTTAAAACGTTACCCTTTTTCCATATCCACATTTTGTTTTTAATGTCTAATTTGTGCCTTGCTTTTTATTTGTTTTATGATACAAGAACTTCCCCGTATAAGATACCAATACCATCCAATCCAATGAATCAGAATCAAAGAAAAAGATGATGCAGCAGACGGCGAGTTACTAATGGATATTCACTGGAAACAAGTTAAAAACACTATTAATAAACACATAATTATACAAAGCGGCGCTGCCCTCCCGTAGTTTTTTTCTTTTTTTTAGTTCATTAAGTTGGGAGAGGAGTACTTAACAAGGGGCGAGTGGGGAACCGAGGCCCTGTCGATACAGCAGGCCCGGTACGGCAGGGCTCTCTAAAGCTGCGCAGAGCAATCCATCATAATGACACAAGGGGGGAGATCGATGGGAATTACAGGCCTCTCCCACCACTCTGAGACGTACGCACTTTAACGGGAGTTAAATCTACAGTCGGCTCATTCAGCTGTTTTAATGCTAAAGCCTCTTTTGTGAAGTTGCGCACCAGCGGCTTTAATATAACGTTCTATGTCCGTGTAAAAGCCAACACAGGTCCTTGCTATCAATACCCATACGAGTTGAAGGTTATATGCTTGAAGGGACAACACTCCACTAGAAAAAAAAATATATAGGGATGTTATGATATACTTTCATTGCCACTTCAGTGTCACTGAGCTTGGAGTTTTAGCCTTGTGTTGGTTCAAATTTGTTTTTTGCCTTTTTCCTGGGCATATTTTCACTTCTCAATGCTTAAGGTGACTGTAAGATCATGTTACGTCCTCCTGCATTTGACCCATCATCCCTTTATGCTTATAGGGCAACCTGACGGGGGCATTGGGCAACCCTTATCCAGATCTTGGACCGGGGGTTGTCACATGTGGCTGGGGGAATTCGAAGCACCCAGAGGAAAAACCCACCCAGAACCGGGAGGCCTCAGTGCCACCTCTTCTTTCATTGCTTGAAATAAGTTTAAAAAAAAATATCTCTTAGCTTTTTATTGTTTGATTAATTGCACAAGTACTGTATAATACAATGTTATTTGATTCACCAGGACAAGCGAAAGATAATAAACAATGTCCATGTCAATCTTGCAGTGTCTTCATTATGTTTTGAAATGTTTTGCAATAAAGTTTCCTTTGGATGAAGTACAGCGTTTCCACTGAAAACAACGCATCTACTACTACCCTGTCTATTCTGTCAACAGGGACATTGTACTAAAGGCCAAAGTCAACACAGCAGGTTGTGAAGCCTATAGCTTTGTATGACGGGATGAATATAAACAAAGCCATACACTATGGTGGGTCCTGGGCATGTTTCAACAAGGATGAATAATTTTGCAATGTACACTAAAACATCAAGTTTAATAGGCTCTCACAGTGTAATTTGGGAATTTGAGTCACCTCTTTGTACAGCACAGTTCAACACAGACTCATTCAAATCCATCTTGTCAATAGTAAGATCAAAGAGCATTATGAGGACCTTTACATAATAGAGCTATGCATGCATGGAATGGACTTCCAGATAGTGTAACGCTAGTGGAGGACAAGAAGAGATTTACATTTTTACTGAAAAAAACTCTTAGAAACGGATATGTAATGAATTTAGCTAATGAGCGTGTAATGTGATATTCCTTTTTTAATGCAAACATGTACTGTTCTTATATACAGCTTTTATGGGGGTTTTAACTGGATACACAAATGTATTGATACACATTTTGTATGAATTAAGAGACTATTTTGTGAATAGATTTAGCGAGACCCCAGGAAGAATAGCGACAGCATGACTGCGCTAATGGGGATCCTTTCAATAAACAATAAACAATCTAGTTTAGTTTAGTTTATTTGTTTATTTGAGCAGTACACATAGTGCTCAAAAGGAGTGGGCTGAAGCAAAAGCTTATGAGCCCCCACCCCCAATCATCTATTGAAGCATATTTTGATAGCTAATTAGTTGGATATATATTGTTAAGTATTTTAAAATCTGATTCTTTAATTTGATTGTTTATAGCTACAAAATGTATAAGGTGTCAGCCAAGCAGTTTCCCTGTTAATATCTACAAATTCCAGGTGAATTTCCCTCTAGGGACAATTTACAAGGAAGTTGCTGCTTATCTTCTGTTTATTTTATTATTACTATTTGTAATATGGAACATTCCTGTCATACTTATTGTATTATTATTTTACATGTTAATACTAAAAATATATATATAGAACTTTGTATTATATAGCCTACTGCCGATATATAATTCCAGAGCTCTTTTTTAATTTAAATTGTGGGATTTCATTTGTAGAAATCGTTAGGCTAGTTGGATGTACTTAGGCTTTAACAATTGAACTACATTCGTGAAAGAATCAAATGTGACAAGTTTACTGGAACTGACCAGTGCAGGACATTACGCTCTGAAACACTGCCACCGTTTCAGAGGAATTTCCTCTACCTCCAAAAACATGCTGCTCAGGATGGCCCACAGTGGTGGCAAGGCTCAGTCGCAGCGGCTCAGGACTAACACCTGAAAACAAATTTGTTATATGGTTGTACAATAACAAATAAAGCACTTACTTTCTTTACTTTTACTTTACTCTTGATGAGTATTTCATAATTAACAATCAATCCTCATCTAAATAACAAAGATAATTCCTTTGTCAAACCAAGCAAGACCGCACCCACAATCCCTTTCACTAACGCTACTGCGTTGCTTAGCGACGGAAGACGCTGTGATAGTTGGCAGACCAAACAGCTGGCCACGGTAAACATGCAGCTTAACGTCGCACACTTTTCATTATAAAGCGAGGATAATGTTCAAAAGGTTGACTTGGCGGGCTTAGCGAGGAAGAGACTGTTTCTGTGTGTCAATCATCAAGGGATCACGGCACTGAGGAACCGAGATGGAGGTAAGGAAACGAGTCAGTGTGAAATAAACATTTGAATTAGCATAATATAATAGATATGTCAACGTTTGCGGGACTGTGTATTGCCGTGTAATTGATCATGATGAGTAATTGCAAGTTTGTCCCATGCAACAGGTAAAGCAGGTTACTTTGCACAGGAGGTCTGGGGGAGAAAAACACCCTAACAAGGTCGCATCATCTATCAACTTTATTGGTGCTTAATGCTATGCTAGGTGGCTGAGTGTGTGGTGCATGCTTCTAGGTGCAAACATGCTAAGATGCGCTGGCTACATGCGAAGTCCCGTGCATTAACGGGAAAATACTTTAAAAAACGTTATGTAAGTGTGTGTGTCGTGTTGTGTACTCAGAAAGACGGTGTGTTGACTGCTGAGACTCTGTTCAGCTGTGTAGCTCAGCGTAAATGCTGCGTCGGCATTGGACTTCAGCACTACCATCATCATATGCCACTGCAGGTAAGGCTTTTGTATTGAACTCAAACACGTCAGTACATGTTTGAGTGTAACTATTTAGACTTGTGTTTTTATTTGTAATATTAACTATCGTATTGTTTGTTTTTGTCTCAGAATCGGAATCTCACTGACATTTCACTTTTATGCAAATATGTCAATCTCCATAAACTGGAACTACAAAACAACAAACTCAAAGGTGACATAAAACCTGCTATATCAAGGGTTCGGGTTGATAGACATGGCATTTTGTTGAGCTCTATCCACTCTCTTAATTAGATAGCAAAACAATCTGGTGGTGAAGAGTTAATTACAGCAGTGAGCCGGAAAACTGTGACCTCAACACTGGCTCTCTTTTATTGGCGTTAAGAAATGTGACCCAAATAGTCATGAATGAGCTTGTTCAACCAGCCGAGAGTGATATTTAGTCAGAGGGGAACTTCACTTAGGTGTATGAGAATAGAAACAAAGCATTGAGAGATTACAATAAAGACTACAAAGATCACTTAATCAAGTCACTGACCAAGATTGTTTTTATTTTTAAATTTTTTTCCTGGAAAAATGTAATTACTGTACTGCTTCAGACAAACTCTCCTTACTGAGCCGAGAGAGTGCTATGTTTGTGCTGCCGCCGCACTTTAATGTAAGGGACTAAAAAAGGAGATGGCTCTGATTTACAGGTGCCACTGCCCAAAGATGTGCACACGTTTAACTGGCGTGCCCTGCTGCTCATTCCACGTGACACAGTATAATATAAAATGACACAGTCGAAGTGTTGGTCCTGTGACTTCTTAAAATGACAGCTTTCTGTGCTCATTACATGTGTCGGTTCCTGTCTGCGTAGATTTACTCGATATGCTCTCTATTCCCCCACTACTAAAGTCAGCCCGGTTGTGTGAGAGTGCGAGTGGGGGACAAAGGATGGAAATTAGCCCATAGCTACAAATGACCCAGAGAGTCCCATTTGTTTTTTAATATGCTCTGTACCGACTAGATATATATAAAAAAAAGTATAGTATTTGTTTAAGTTTGTTCTGGAAAATAAACTAATTTGCAATAGGTTACCAGTCCTATTTGTCTTCGCACATTTTATTGTTGGGAGCAAAGAAATAAAAAAGAAAACGATGCACGAACCGTACAGATTCAGTGGGTTCACAAGGGGTTCTTCAGACTTGTTTGTCTATTTTATTATGTAGCACCTTGACATTATAAGCTTTCTTTACTGCTAGGAAAACAAATCTATACAGGTTACCCTACGACAGTATATGAAAAATACATTTTTAAATTGTTATAGAAAACAATTATAATATAGATAGCGGTGCTGATTATGGACATTCATAGAAGGTTAGGTCTGTAGTAAAGTTCATTCATAACATGAAACAGAAAAATGCAGCCTCTGGAGACATAATAACATTGTCAGTATATTTTGAGAACATATGGAAATAACATGGGTATAAATATATATAGAGGGTTGCCAATACTTCCTGAACCTACTGTACCTTTAAGCAAAAACTGATGTTGTTGTTTTGTACTTAATAAACTTGTCTGTCTTTTCCTAAGATCTCTCTTGCGTGACCCACATGCCCTACCTTGCCGTCTTGGACGCTTCTCACAACGAGATCTCCGACTTCTTTGGATTCCAGCCTCCTAAAAACCTTAAGGTACCGCAGGACCTTGAACTGACAGGATAAGGCACGGTTTGATCGGTGGCTTGGGCTTCACTCTCACTCACAATTCCCTCAAGATAGGCCTGGATTTCCATAGCCCATCTGTAGGCCTGTTGAATATGCTGACAAGGCATTAAGTACCCTTCAATTGACTTTTCAACTTTTTCCAGAACAAAAGACCTTCTTTCTGTGCAAATTGTTGGCCAGTCCTTTACCAATAAAATGGCAGATCATATGTACAGTATTTTAAGGCAACCCGAGTTCAGTTGTTGTTGTAGTTTCCTTTTTTTTTTTTTAAACCACTAAGAGCACATCCAGAAAACATTACAAGTCATAGGAGTAATTACGAATGAAGGCCTACTTTTTGAATCATTATGTTTTTGTCTGTTTAGATTGACATTACTTTTTTTTGCTGTCTTCAGGAGGTCAACTTTTCACACAACCGCATGACGAAAATGAAAGATCTATCAGCCTTTTCATCGCTCGGTAAACTCAATTTGGATGGTATCCTTTTAAACAATATTTGTATTGATCCACGTCCCTATTGTTTGCACCGTACTGTCTCTATTGTGCAATTTCAATGACACAAATAACATTATGCATAGCAATAACTTCTGTCTAGACTTATAGATCTGTAGATTTAATTAAAAATGGTGTCGAATGTAATTTCCTGCTGTAGTCCTGACCTGGCTTCCACAGATAATAGCTTCAGTGAGATTTGTGGACTGGAACCATGCTGTAAGCTCACCCATCTGAGTTTGGCCAACAACAAGATCTCAAGAATCAGCTCCCTGGACTGCTCACCTTTGATAGAACTCAACCTGGTATGCCCACACCAAATTCATTCATTCAGCCCAGAAATAGAGAAATTTGAGTTTCTCTCCTCGTCCGCCTCAATCTGGGCTGCTCCTTCCTCGTCCTGAGTCGGCTCTGGCTTCATTTCCTCACTCGGTAAAAACCTTGGCTCGTGCACTTGTCTGAGCAGATGGTGCTACAGCGGGCCTTTTCAGTCTCTCCTCTCGGCTCGTTCATGTGTGTGTGTGTGTCCCAGCCTTTATCAGTGAGTCTTCTCATTGTGTCGGCAGCCATTGGTCTAACTGTGCCTGTGCCGTTGTCCCCTTTGGGAGCAGCTGTTCAGGTTTAGGAGGAAAACAGTCTGGAGCCAGTTCAAAACTCACATCTCACTGCAAAATGGAAATCGACGTGAAGGAAATGGCTGAACATGATTGCGTTTGGGTGTATTTTCTCACCAAGACAATACAGTATCGTCCACCCTCTCAAAGTGCTGCCATCACACTCACATTAAAAGTCCATCCAATTATGTATGTTTGTTAAGCCCCTCCATTCAGTCCATCCAGTGTCCATTTCAGCTTTGACCTATCTTCCTCACACGTGGCCTCTCAGAACAGCATGCTCCTGTCAGCCAGCTTGTTCTGCCGCCCACTGGAGGACTGACCCAGAGCTGGCAAGGGCCGTTGGCGTCACCCGCCCCACTGACAGGAGCCCTCTGCCAGGCATCTAGCTTGGCAGGGGCTGACACGGAGCGGAGGTGCAGCCAGGACGCTAGATAACAACTTTAGTCAGTGGAAAAGAGTCAAAACAAGTGGTGAACAAGCGGAGAGGCCAGTGGGAATGAAACAATGCTGGTTATGTCATGATAGAGGAATTTCAAAAGTTTCCCAGTATTGTTGTGGACTCCTTTCCCAGGCCTGAATTGCAGTGGCAAATGTGAAAACAACAGACGGTTAAATACACCATGATCCTTATGTCCAGTACAATGCAACACTCATACTGAGGTATCAGGGGAGCACATTATTGGAGAAACAAACTCTAGTTAGCAGCACAAGCTTGTAATCCAAAAAGAGGAACAAGTCTAATTGTGTATCAACTTCCTGGTAACCCTTGGATGTTGAGCGTTTCTTATGCTGTTCTGGCGCACTTTTAAGTAAAAGTCCGTGAGTACAAATTATTGTTTGACTTTGACTATATAAAACCGAGTGAAGCCTGAAACCCTGTATTTCGTGAGTGTGGATAAGCTAATGATGTGATTAGCTAATCAGTGTTCAGATTGGGACTGGGATTTCAGCGTTCTCTATGTAAAGGTTAAGATGATGGTATACTTTATTGATCCCCGTAAATTTGTTCTCTGCATATGACCCATCCTCAATTCTGTTGGGGCGACCTGTAGGAGCAGTGAGCAGCCAGTGTAGGCCGGCGCTCGGGGACCCATCTCCAGATGTGGAGCCAGACTAATGGTCCGAAACACCTGGCTTGAGGATTTGCCTATTGCTGGGTTGCAGGTTCTATAATGTGATGATGTCACCGGACCTAGTGGGGGGCAGGAGCCAGTTTTTCCTAAAAACAGCATTACACTTTCACAAGTCGTAGCTCAAAAGAAAAAGTATGAATTACAAAAATGATAATTCATATCAGTTACTGAGTCCATGATGTCTCTGTACAAGACCAAAATTATCCTAAAAAACTCAATCATTTTTCCTCCATATAATAGTATTGGCTTTTAGAATGCTGTAATGTCACCTGCAACCCAGCAATTGCACATGTTTTTAGTGGTAGGGGAAACTGGAGTACCTGGAGAAAACCTACGCAGACACAGGGAGAACATGCAGACTCCACACAGAAAAGCCCCGTCCAGGTGGGGATCTAACCCTATGAAGCACGAGCGCTATTCGTTGTGCTACCGTGTCGCCTATATTACAAACCTATATTTTAAATTTACATAAGCGGGAGCCGGCTGAGAATGAAGAAGGAGCTTACATGCACAAAATGTGTGAAGTGTTCTCAACTAATCGATTATTGAAATAATTGACAACTATTTTAGTAATCGATTAATCGTTTTCTAGTAAACACAGACTCAAATAGAGGAAAAATGACATGACAATTTTGTATTTTTTATGAAAACTTTCTTTGTTTTTAAATTTACAGTATGTAGTGTTTTGTACATTGTAAATGTCATAGATCTGTCTGTGTCTCATCCAATCAGAAAGCAGAAGTAGCTCCAAGAGCCAAACATTCACTTTAGGTTTAGTCCATTAACATGCCCTAAAGCAGCGGCACTTTAGCTTTCTGAAGAAAAAAAATATATATATTATTATTTTTTCAATGCACCTTTCACAGCCAAGCAATTATCGATTAAATGTAAAAATAATTAGATTAATCAATTACCAAAATAATCGTTAGTTGCAGCCCCTCATCATTGCTTATTTCATTTGCATGTGCTTTAAATACCCATTATTTTGTTTTACCGCCAGTCTATTTTCCTAAGAAATAATTCTGCTTCATGAGACTCACAGGGGAATGTTAGTAAATAGTAAAAGGCTGTTTTTACATCACTTATGGCCATCGCTCTCACTTTTTCCCCCTCTTGTTGCTAGCATGCTGTGCTAGCCCCTCACCAGCTGTTCGCCTGTCAGTCCTCACCTGTCAGGGTTTAGCGCAGAGCAGCAGGCGCGTCATGCACCTCAGAGCAGGGGCAACGGAAAGTTCAGGCGTCCCGTGGAGCGTCCTTAAAATTGATTATTGTGAATCACTGACCATATCCAGAGCCGAGAGTGAACAGGGAGGAAGCGGCATTATTAGGGAAATAGAGTTTTATACAAACCAAACTAAAGGTGCACCACGCAACTTTTTATGTAAAAAATAAATAAATAAAAGTTGATATTTGTGTGGTTAGCTTGGCGCCTTTACTTTCCATCCTGGTGGCTCCAATGTCAAGTTTTTAGAATTTATGGTAGATTTTCAGAATGGAATGTATTATGTAACCATCGATATGGTTCAATTAGCAGTGAAAACCTAAAGAACAATTGATCTTGGAGCGTCCTACAGGCCATCGGGATGGTAAGTAAAGGCGCTATGCTAACCACCCAAGCCTCCGCTAGGTCACTGAAAGATCAACTACGCATTTTTTTTCTTACATAAAGAGTTGCATAGTGCACCTTTAAAAACAACATTCCCAATCATTCCTTTTTCTGAGCAGATTATTGTAACTTTGAAATTGATTCTGAAAGTGCATATCTGGCGTAATTGAATTTAGGCAAAATAAGTTACATTTACAACATTTCTTTAGATTTTCGGCTCTTTGTTTTACTGAGTGCCAATATTGCATTGACTGTCTATACCTTACCTGTGTAGTTTGATGCTTTCTTCACATGTCTGAATGCAGAAGGGAAACAAGTTGACGAAGATCGAGGGGCTAGAAAATCAGAAGAACCTGCAGGTGCTGGACTTGTCTCAGAATCAGATCGCCAGTCTGTCGGGTCTACACAACCTCCATGTGCTCTGCCAACTCAACATGGAGAAAAACATGGTAATTCCTCGTGACTGCGTCTCGAAATGTCGCAGTATTAGAGCCGTCCACCTGCGCCTTTGGTTGATCAAATAAAAATAGGACATTTAGGATTATTTACTAAATGTCAAGACATTTCAAGACGGTATTAGATGTTAAACAAAAAAAAAGTAAGTAATTTGTTTTCAAATTGTGTCGAAACAATATGTAAAATGTGCATGTGTTTTTGTGGTAGGCTAACAATATCAGATTAAAGAGCTGGGTGATTTTGTTCAATATCGCAAACCAATAAAATTGACATATATTCTGCAGCTCTAGTAAAAACTAAAAAAGTAGTAAAGTATTGCAATTTAGTTTTAAAGAAAAAAAATATATTATTAGGTGCAAATTAGAAGATTGTACGATTTGGGTATTTGACCTAAAATCATTAGCTAAATGGACTTTTATTTTCCAGATAGATGCAATCCAGGAGTTTAAGCACATATGTAATCTGTTACTTCTAAGAGACTTGAATTTGCTCGGAAACCCTGTACAGGTAAATAAATACTTGATGCTTATAAAAACCAACGCCGATGCTTTATTAATTTGGGTTTAAAAAAAATAATTTGATTGGTAACACTTTGCAATAAGGTACAGTATAGCTACCATTTACAAAACAAGTTAATCATGAACTAATCATTTACTAACAATAACTCAATTATGAATAAATATTAATGCGTTAATGACACATACAATAAGTTATAAGTTGGAAATCTTTATGAACAGTGATATTTGTAAAGCATCGGTTTATTATTAGTTTTTCCTTACCTTTGTTTGTAAATGCGTTTATATATATGCCTTGTTATAAAGTCTCATGAATTGATCTTACTGACAGGAACAACCAGACTGCAGACTGTCAGTTGTGTTTTTGCTTCAACATTTGACTGTTCTGGACCAGGAAAATGTTACCCCCGAAGAGAAGGTAAGGTTCAAAGTCTAGTTTCATACCATCATCAACAAAATGAATGGCGTACTAATATAAAGCCATGCTTGTTTGCAGGTGTCCTCGGTGAATAAGTTTGACCCTCCTCCAGAAGTGGTGGCCGCCCGGGATCACATGACCCACATGGTGTATCAGATGCAGCAGCCTCAGGTGCTCTACGACAGGTTGGCATCAGAGGCACTTTCTGTACTTTTCACTTTGAATCCATTTGAATCCAACATATTTTTAAATAACATTATTACTTAGACTACAGTGGCTTGGGTGAGTTTCATTTTTTAACCAGATAGCCATTTAAAGCCACACTGTGGGACATTTCACCAAGTAAAGCTAAAAAATAAATGCTTTCTTTTAGTTGTTCTTGGGACAAGATGACCTTGGAATGATTCGAAGTGTGACTTTAAATACGGCTGTCTCCGACCAAAGAAAAACAAGCCCTGAACAGTGATTAGTCAATGTAAGTTGTGGAGACATTTCACCAAGCCACAAATCATGTAGACTTGGTAGCATTATAATGCCTTTGAGAAAACTAAAGCCCTCTGCTTCTTTTGAGAGAATCCGCCAATCACTCAATAGTACGGAAACTGAGCTGCCAATGTGACTGAAATATTTTTCGAACGTAATACCAACTCGTTTGAACGTGTTGCCAATGGAATTTTAACTTGTTGCCAAAGTCGTTGAAACGACTTCTTAGATTGTAGGCTAAATGCTAAAAACGTTGCCTTTTCCCCAAAATACCACAGGGTGTGGACATGCGCAATTGGGCCCAACAATACACATTGCTTATGACAACATGCTACGAAAAGGCTCACCGACGTGAAAGTAAAGCAACTAAAATTAATTTAAAAATTGGTATTGTTGTTAAAACGAGTTGTCATCCATCCTGTAGTGTTCTCTGGGCGCGTCTCTCCCGATACATATGCGTCTTTGGGTTAAACATAAGTTTCCCACTATTGATCAATGATCACCAACTTGATTCTGACCCGTACCGGGCACCAACAGCTCTGTGAGATAGGGCGCAGGTCGGGGACACAGTTTGGAGCAGAGCAGATGCAGGATGCAGCACTCTGCACAGCCAGGTGTGGGCGCTAGGTCCTGCAGCTGCCCCTGTCCTGGGAGAGGCAGTGAACACTGAATGATGCAGACCGTAGGGTGGGACACGGATAACAGGCCTACCCGTGGCGGCGCGTATCCTCCTGAGGAATGTATTTATTGGTCTTACCGCGCTCGTTGTGTGTCTATCCGGGCGCGCGCCTCTTTCGCACCGCTGTGCTCGAGCCTTTCTTCAACGGTGTTCCCGATGTGAACTGTCATTAAACAGCTACAGTTTGCCAAGAAAGTTCAGCTTTGAGTCTCCCACCGTCCGGGAGAACGAGTCAAACGGGCAGGATGCTGAAGTGTTGATCCTGCCGGCGCCATTTAATGACCAGACGCAAGTATTTGACAAATATAGTTTGTACCCGGGGCCCAGAATTTGGTGCTACGCCCCTGCCGGTGCGCACACTTACGTACACTTTCACAAAGCAGGATTATTGTTGGCTATATTCAGCACGTTTTCACTGAGGAAACTCAAGCGGCTTATCAGCGTGACGGGTGTAAAGTCTTCAAGTGACGCCTTCATTTATTCGGCTTCATGCTGTCTACACTGCCCACGTTTTTAGATACAGTAACACACGGTCACACGCGTCCCCCCTGGCATCGCTCCGTGGTTTTCAAATAGACCCACTGTTCTAATGACTTGGTATTACGTTCGAACGAGAAAGCGCATTCAAAAATGTTTCAGTCACACTGGCAGCAATGAGTTACCGTAAAATTGAATCATGACCGAGGCTGACCAATAAGAGGAATAGGTGGGGAAAAGTGGACAACATGACATGTATCTGTGTTTCAGCATCTAGCTGCATAAAACAGAAAAGCGCAGAATAAAGACATAACAATCCCTCTAAATAGTGAGACCAGGATTCAGTATATTACGACTGAACGCCATCAAAATATTGTCCAACATAATCTGATATCTTTTTGCTTTAACATGAGTTCGAATGGCAGAAGAATGACAGAATTTCCAATTACATGGTTTGAGAGAATTGTTTTGCTATAGATAAAACATTTAGATTTAAAGGTGGGATGTTATGCAGAATGGACTTTTCAGAGCTTCTTTTTTACCATGTACTAATGTTGTTTTCTCATCACAAACATACCTGGGATTGTGTTTCAAGTAATCTTTGACTCTTCTACTGTGGCTATAGCAACGCAGTGACAGCGGCCCAAAATCTTCTACTTTCCCCAAAAAGTTGCTCCTGAATTCCTACAGCTGCTCAGCTAAGGGGAGCAAGCATAGGTTGTAGAAGGGGCTTATTTTAGATCGCTCAGAGTACCAAGAAATGAAATTACTGGATATTTTGTTTCAGCTGTTTTCAATATTGCATTTTCTAACCATCAAAGTGTAAGATCGTGATAATGATGTGTTTGATGTTATTACCAAGTACCTGGAAAAAGCATAATACCCCCTCTTTAAAGTGCATAATGACACATTAGACACAATTATATTTAAGATTTTGTTAAAAAGTTTACCCAGTTTTCTTTAGTTTGACATTTTTTGGGATGTCTGTGTAAGTTCTCAGTCATACAGGAGTTGTCCATCTTCAATGAAGGTACTTGAGTCAACTACTGAGTACAGAAGATGACTCAAGTACCTTCATTGAAGATTTGTTGGGATGTTTGTAGTTGCACTTCCTTATTGGACACTGACAGGAAGTGACATAGATAGAGACAAACGATTTTAAACAGTTGCCGTGCCAACCATGTTATGTGAGTGGAAAATGAGTCAAACTGCTATGGAACTTTACCTCTATCTACCGTATTTCCCAGACTATAAGTCACACTTTTTTCATAGTTTGGCAGGGACTTTTTTATATTTTTTTATTTTATTTTTTTTAAATTCAAATAAATAATCTAGCATGCTGCTAGAGGGCATTGCAGGTTAATCGAGCAGCAGAAAGAAAGTTCTGAGTGAGTGAGAAACTTGCGAAGGACTGGCAAAAAGCGGAGGTTACTCTTATTGCAATGAAGAAAACAAAAAAGGCTAATCAAGGGCTAAAAGCTAGATGGCCACAGCTAGAGTCACGAGTTCGCAAATGAGAGCTTGAAAAACGTGCTACCGGGAGAGGCTTGTCAACAGTGTAGTTACGCCATGGCGATTGTTCAGAAGTGACACAGAGGATGAAGATTTCAATGGATTTAGTGACATGGCCTGAGATCAAGAGTTTGGTATGTTCTTTATGCTATAGTTATCTAAACTGTTCATGTGACGTTAACATACCAGACACCTATTTAGTTTGTTGTTTATGCTTCATGTACAGTGAGAACCATATGTTTAAAAAGACACATTTGCTTTTTTTTTTTCACTGTCAGACATGAAACTAGAATAAACAACAAAGAAAAGTAGAACAATTTGAATTTTTTTTATAATTTTGATTTGTCAAAATCCAGAATAATGAAAGATAGAATTTTCAACACATTTTTTAAATTACTTTTTACAAAGCCAATAGTTTACATACACTTCATAAATATTTGGTAGAATTGCCTTTAGACTGTATAATTTGGGTCAAACGTTTTGGATTTCCTCCCACAAGCCTCTCACAATACTTGGCAGGAGTTTTGGTCCATACCTCCATACAGAACTGGTGTAACTGAGCCAAATTTGTAGGCCACCTTGCGTGCACATGCCTTTTCAACTCTGCCCATACATTTTCAACTGGATTGAGATCAGGACTTTGTGATGACCATTTCAAAACATTAACTTTGTTATCTTTAAGCCACTTTGTAACTAGTATTGGCCATATGCTTTGAGAATTGTTCATTTGGAAGACCCATCCCAAGCCTTCACTTCCTGGCTGATGTCTTGAGATGTTGCTCCAATATTTCAACATATTGTTCTTTCTTCATGATGCCATCAATTTTGTGAAGTGCACCAGTCCCTCCCACACAAACAACCCCGCAGCATGATGCTGCCACCCGCGTATTATACAGTTGGGATGGTGTTCTCAGGCTTGCAAGATTCTCTCTTTTTCCCCTAAACGTGTTGATGGTCATTATGGCCAAAACCTTTTTTTTTTTTTTTTTTTTTTTTTTTTTTTGTCAGACCACAGAAAATGTCTCCAAAAATGTCTTTATCCTTTTTTATTTGCAAACTCCAATCTCTCTTTTTCATGTTTATTTTGGAGTAAGGGCTTCTTCTTGGCAATTAAAACATCAAATAAAAACTTTTCTTCCCAACATTTCTTCATTAAATTTGCTGCTTCACTGAAATAAAATGATAATTATTTACTCTCAACAGATGTTATCCATCTAAATAAGTCATATTTTTAAAAGCATTCAAATCTGTCATTGAGTGTGAATCTGATGTTTTCAGAGATCTGCAGATAAAGACTTTATTAATCAACAATGGAAATTGTGTTGTCACAGCAGCTCGATAATATAAAACATATGAAGCTAAGAACCAACAGAATAGTAATAAAAGTAACATGATACTACGGACCAATATAGGACTTGTATGTAAGCAAACATTTACATGATACAGATGGAATGTTACTATAATTTATTAAGTGTTTCATCTCCATCAGTTTTTTTTAGACGTCCATCATCAGCGAATAAAATACTTCATCCTATTTACTGCTCCCCTCGTACCTCATAGAACGACCTCATCAGGCTACTGTTAAAATTAACTGTAGGTGCTATGTCTTAAAGCTGGCTGCACTTTGCTCTCATCGCCGACGCTTACTGCTCTCCAGTGCCCTGTAGAAGTACATAAACTATATTGGATTAAATGGAGTCATCATAAAGTAAAAGTCTATCAGGAGATGATGTCTGCGTTCTTGTGTCTTTAAGCAGTACTCTGCCCTGTGTGGACAGCCCGTACCCCATTCTGGTGCTGACTGGGCCTCAGTGCTGTGGGAAGAGGGAGCTGGCTCACCGACTCTGCCAGGAACTTAGTGAATACTTCAACTATGGGTGAGTATAATACAGGCTATAATGTCTGAGAACGGATGATAGGAAGAGATTCCAACGTCATTTTAGAAGTGGAGAAAGGTACTTGTAGTTCCAGCTTTTTAATACATAATCATGACTTTTTAAGACTGAACCATTTCTGGAAAAAACATAAATTTTTTCAGCAAACTGTGTGTATTACAATGTATCGCCAAATTATTCTTATCCATATTGCAACAAGCCACAATTTATTCACAAAATCACTGAGGTCTTAGTTTAGTTTAGTTTAGTTTGTTTGAGCAGTTAACCTGCTCAAAGGGAGTGGGCCGAAGCCAAAGGTGTATAAGCGCCCACCCCAAAACGTCTAAACATAACACAGGGTTTAAACATTTTCAACACCGCCTAAAGAAACATTTCATTACAATTTTTGTTTGTAATAATTAGCGCTGTCAGTTGATTAACTCTTTAAACCACGATCAATCACAATTTTCATGTAATTATGAAATTTATTAATTTTTTAATAACAGGTCTACATAAAACGCTCTAATTTAAAGCATTTGCTCACATTTCAACAGCAAATGTACAACTATTTCAAGAAGAAATGTGAAAAGCCCATCTGCAATTTGTAATTAGTAACACAAGTGCTTTGTTTTTTGTATTTAACATTAATTATCTTTTTATTAATCTTGACTAATTTTTTTGATTAAAGCACGTTATGTATTTACAAGTTTGAGTGATTTGAGTTACAGTAGACTTTGTTTTCAGTCAGGGTATTCATAGCAACCCAGTCATAGCGTTATACCTGGTGTACATTGTACGATTTTTTTTTGTCTCTGTCAATGTCACATTGCAAGACAGGGGGACTGTAAAGACGCGAGCCTCCACTCATCTCCACTCTGCGATACTTCAAAGAGAGATAGTTCCCCTTTAGGCAACAGGCCTGACACAGTAACAAACACAGTAATAAACATATCCACAACACCCGTCACTCCAGACTGCGTCAGTATTCTATCGAAAGTATTGTATTTCTCACCCACTTACCACACAAATGAATTCAGTACCAAGGTAGATCTCTTTAGGTTTTACCGAAACCTTCATCTGAAAGTCTGGTATCACCAAAATTCACTAAGGAGTGTTACCGCAAATCAGACTTCACATTTTTTGCCTCCAATTTCAAACCGCACTATCACGGCCTTCACTAAGAAAGTGGACTACGATATAGAAAATCTTTTCAACTCTTCTCGTCAAAAAGCAAGAGCAATTAATCTATTATCTTAAATTCGGCTGATAAAGGAGGGGCAGTGGTTGCGATAGATAAGAGCAAATATATTGATGAGGCATTGAGACAATTAAACAACAAAGATTACTACAAAAAACTGGCTTTTAGCCCAATTAACAATGCACAAGAGACTCTGAAGAACATACTGTCTCGAGGTGTAGAAGTAAACTGGAAATGATTTATCATGTGTGAACATCCAAGAATACCTACGTTGAAAACCTATCATTGTTTTTCTATTATCATTATTAATCTGTTGGTTTGTTTTGGTTTTTCTTTCTTGAGTGACGTCATCCAATCAGGAGGGCGTGTCCTCAGATAATTGTGCGGTTACGCCGACTGTCCCTCCTTTTGTAGCCATGAGACACAACCTGACCAAAAAATATGTTGCCACAAATAAATTGTCACTCGCTCTAATATTTGGTTGGACCGCCGTTAGCTTTGATTACAGCATGCATTTGCCGTGACATTGTTTCAATAAGCTTCTGCACTGTCAAAACATCCAGTGTTGCATTCATTTTTCACCACTTTTTGAACCACTTTTTCGCAATGTGAGCCCGAAGAATCCCTGTCATTGTCATCTTTGAATATGCCCGTACCATCAGGGGAGAAGGAATCCACTGATGGAGTAACCTGGTCATTCAGGATGTTCAGGAAGTCAGCTAATTTCATTCTTTGGGCTCATAGTGTTGCTGAACATAGACCTGACCAACTGCAGCGACCCCAGATCAGAACAGTAAAACCAGGTGGCGACTTTTGTTGTTGTTGGGTCAAGCAGTGTGTGTATTGCTGTCCGAGAGGCACTCCCACATCAACCTCAAAACCCTGCTCAGTAAATTACATTGCAGTGGGTAATGTGGGCGAAAAGAAAGCTTGCCTGAAACGTACTGAAATTATAAAAGAAGCAAAAAATAGTAAACAATCAAGTGGGAAGGTTATTTGAAAAGCATAACGATGCATTTTCTCGGAGACTGTAAGCTCTATAATCCCCTTGACTTTCTTCCAACAGCAGGCGATCAATAAAAAATAATCAACACTCGAAACCTCATAATCTTCCCCATGGTAATTATAATCATCTAGGATTACAAAAGCAATGTACCTCTTTATTAGCTTTCATAGATCACATTTACTGTGCAAACCTTGTGTGTGAACTATAGGGCAACATGATAATTGTTATATTAATTAAAATCGAGCTGCAGTGTACATTCATCGATTCAAGCTATGCAGCAGCAGCCATATTTTCCTCTTCAAGGATGCTCAACACTGAAACACTACCCGCTATGCATTAATGATTTGGCAATGCTTTGTTACTTGATTCGTTCATACATTTAGACTATTTCTAAACAACAACGATCAGCAAAATTATATCACAAGCAGAAATAAATAAATAAAAAATTGTGTTTTGCACTTTGCTCTCTCCTGACATGTTAAATAATATTTCCCAAGATTGCCTATAATTTAAAGGTAAGATGCATGCCTGTTTGTGCTCCTTAGATGAAATGCCTCAAAACGCCCCAAAAGAACCAGTAGTACTAACTGATATAACTGTATATTAATGATATACAGCAAGAACTGTTCACTCTGTTGCATATTTTGTTTTTCAGAGTCTGCCACACCACTAGGGGCGCTTACTTCGGAGAGGAGGACGGTGTTGACTACCATTTTGTCACTGAGGAAGACTTTCAGGACATGATTCATAGGGTGTGCCCTTTTTACTTTTGTTTTCTGATCGCTTTTTCATGGCCGCTATTTTCCCGAGGTTGTCCAGACAGTGTGTTCATTGATTGATTTAGCTGCTAGCTAAATGCTGCCTGCTAAATGTCTGACGCCCTTCCTGGTACAAGCTTTAATCATTCATCAGCTCAACGATCACACGGTTGAGTAGTTTTGGTTGCAGTGGTGAAATCATAACAATTACTGGCGTTAAGTGGTTGAAACAATTAACTTTAGCAGTGATTGGAGTGGTCTGCAGGCTGATAATAGCTTAATAAAGACACATTGCTGCAAACTAAGCTCTTCCAGGGGGCATGATGGCTTTAATTTAATTTCCTCCTGATGAGTTGTAACAGCATGTCAGTCGAGATTTTCCTTCACTCTCACAGCTATAGATAGACCACATGATAGTAACAGTGTGTAAAACGTTTATATCTTTATGTATTACATTGAAATGGGATCATTGGCAAATTAAGTAGTAGAAAATCATCAAATGTGACTGAGAAAACTGGTGGGGCACGGCCTGTATACAACATGCACATGGGGGGCTTCAAGGTAAAAAAGGGTTAGGAACCGCTGGAGTAATGAATGATTACAATTAAAAGCATGTGTACTGATCATGAAGTGTTTTGGAAATTGAGTTTTTGAAGGATGCAGCTGACACAAATGAACTGAGTTTTAGAGTTTGCTGTAAAGTATTTCAATTATTAGAAGCAGAGAATCGGAATGACGATAGACCAAAGAATGTGTGAGCTTTAGGAACCAAGAGTTTGAGGTTTATGAAACGGTTCGAGCGGAGTGTGCAGCGGGGTTTATGGATGTTTTACAGAGAGGGGAGTTTGCCAATTAAAGGTATGTAAATGATTAAAGTTTGAGAGTTTGCTACTACTCATTACCCAGTCAGTTGCGTCCGAGTGACACCAAAAAACCCATAGATTAACATTGAGATGGAGGGCAGTCAAGAATTGTATGTATTTTTATGTCCTATTCGTGGAGTATGTCTATAATAAAATGGTGAAAGTAGATGTTAAGAAATGGTTACAAAAATCACAGGTCTATAGTAATCTTTGGAGATGTATGCTAAAGTTAACCGACTCTTGGAGTGAGTGAAATTGGGTTTGCAGGTCTGGGGCGCAGGTTTTCCTTCCCTCCTTGTGAAGTGTGTTATGTAAGAGGCTGACATATATGAAGGTGAGGGTCAGGCAGTGATTTACGCAGAGCGAGCTTTGAAGTTGTTATTGATGTCTTTTGTCTAGCCCCTCAAAGGCACTGGCTAATGTTAACGCTATGCGCTCTCTTTGGCCCGTTTCCCGTCTTCCCCCTGCTATTGTCAATGCCTTTCATGTGTCAGCTGGCAACTCAAATGGGCTTTTCAGTAATGAGCAATCATGATCTCTTCAAACCACTCCAAATCAGTGCAATAGCAATCTTTATGCCCAACAACATTAGGGCTAATGAGCTAAATCCGTGTAAGGAACTTTTGACATAAGACATGCTTTCAGCTTCATGCCTATCAAACTAAAATGGGTAGGTACAAATTTGGGGCTGGTTTGTGTCCTTTGGCAAAACACTCCACCCAAGTTGCCTGTGTGAGAGTCTGTGAGCGATCGATGGTGGCCGTTGAGGTATTTGGCAGTGCATGAGTTATGGACTACTGTAGGACTTAAATCAAAGCCATTATGAATTGTTTTGAATGCAGTTGTTGAATTGTCTGATACACAGGAGATACTGCTTGGGTTAACATGTATACTTTATTTATTTATTTGAACAGGGACAGTGTACAATATACATTAGCCTCAGAAAGGAGAGATGCATTGTACCAGGTTATAGCACTTGTGCTAATTTCCACCTGCAGTCCCTGGGCCTATTGTACATGTTTTTAGTGGTAGGGGAAACCGGAGTACCCGGAGGAAACCTACGCAGACACAGGGAGAACATGCAAACTCCACACAGAAAGGCCCCGTCCAGGTGGGAATCGAACCCGGACCTTCTAGCTGTGAAGCACGAGCGCTAACCGCTGTGCTACCGTGCCGCCCGGTGAATGGAGAATTATAAATGTCTAAGTATAACAATATGCACAAGACCACAATAATGTCCAGGCAGCGAGGACCAGGTCAGTCCATGTGTGTTTCAAACCTGACCTCTCACTTTTGACCTGTTGACTCCTTCCTAATGGTTTAACTCTCTCTTCATGGTTTTTAAAAGACCATAAAATTGTCTTTTGGGCAAAGAGCTCATTATTGGCTCTGTGACCGGTTACAGAGGGATTTTTGTTCCCTGACCTAAAGGTTAAAAGTTCAGTTCACAGGTGAGGCTGTAAATCTTGACAGAACACGCTAAGGATTGTGACTGCTTTAGGTCAGAAATGTAGCCTGTTGTATCAGGATGAACGTCGGGGCAGTAAAGCCTGGTTTCTGGACTCTGACTTTGTACACTGATGTAATAAATACCAAATGTCTTCTTTCAGGGTAAGTTTATCCAGACGGTGAAGTATGGGGGTCACCGGTACGGCCTCACCAGAGACGCCGTGGAGGAGGTGGCCAGAGAAGGACTGGCCTGCTGTGTGCATATGGAGCTGGAGGTCAGTGCAAAACATCTGTGCCGGCATGGTAAAACGCTCTGATAAACGTTTAAAATATATTCCATGTCAGGTTTTCTCTTTCCTTTTTTGTCAAACAGCTGCTATGTGTCACTGATCTAAAATTATTGACCCGTTCTCTACATCTGTTTTTAGTGCACTTGAATGCATTTTTATTGTACTAATGATGAGTTAGCTTTACTTTAATCCTTTAAAATCTTTAATCCATAAAGTTGTACTTAAAGGAATAGGCCACCGTTTAAACATGTCGATTTTCTAAGCGGATAAAAGGAGCGTAATAACAACTGGAGTACTTCGACGTCCGCGCAGTAATATCGTCAAAGTACCCCAGGTGTTATTACGCCTCACAATAGTTCCCCCTTTTTATTCGCTTAGAAAATCGACATGTTTAATTTTGTGTAACTAGACTTGGATCGTGTAAAGGCTCACCTAACCGTATTTAAATAAGGAAAAACAGCTCCACCCCAGTTTGGGGTGCTGAGAACATTTGCGTGACTGAGTGCACGCACAAAGACCAGACAGGTGCACATCAACTCGTCTAAGCTACGGTAAGAACATCTCAGTATGTAAAAACGGTGGCCTGTTCCTTTAATATTTTACATCTTCTCATGAAATGCCAGGTGATGATAATGCTATCTTAGTGTTTCTTTTCAATGTTTTTTTATGAGTTACTGTATATGTGAAAAAGGCTGCCATTATGGACGCCATTGCTCCGGTAAAAAAAGGTCAAACTCACAAAGTTACTAACTGCTCAGCTATTCTACCTTTCTAATTTGTTTGTGACCGGGATTACTTCAACCACGATACGTCACTTCTATGTGTTAAAGTCACGTGGCCTTGTATTTGTTATGAACGCTAAATACTGTATGTGTAAAAACTCTATCAATCAATCTACTCTTCTTGTAGGGCGTGTTAAGTCTGAAAAACAGTTATTTTGAGCCACGGTACATCCTGCTGACTCCAACTCAAGTGGACAACTACATTGGTCACCTGAAAAATCGCAACCTCTACTCCCCCGCGCAGATCGACTTGGCCGTGTCGCGGATAGAGCTGTACGCTAACACCAACCGACGGCACCCTGGCTTCTTTGACAACGTGATAGCATCTGGTGCGTACTTTGCTGGGACTCACTGAATTTTTTTTTATGACAATGAGTTTAACTGTTAAACTGGTTAAGATAAATGTCAGGACCAAAAAATAAAAACTTGCGAACATTAGTATGAGGAACAGGCTTGGGGTAGTTTTACATTATTTATTTGCTATTTTTGTTTCAAGGACAAAACGCTGAGTATTCATGGAGTCCTGTATTTGCTCTCATTGTGAAAGGTTTCTCTTGTAACGCAGTAATAACTCTTCTCGTTATTTTGCAAAACTGCGTGATATTGGACTAGCCTTGAGTTCTGTTTGTCCTGTCAAGCTGAATAAAAATCACAATCCGAATGGGTGCGGGAACAAACCGTAAAACTTTATTATTTTGGTATCAACATCCATGGTGGTGTTACAGTGTAGACGGTACAACCTACTAATCCTGAAACGTACAAACATGTTGCATGAGATTCTTGCATTTGTTCAGTTATTACAGAACCCTCAGCTCAGCCCTATTCTGTAACATTAATTTGCTCTTGCGACGATCGAATTATTGCGTAATGTTATTGCACAAAATAGCTTCATAACAGGTTTGGCTGATTAATACCTCAAACACAAATCTACAAGCCTTGAGATTTGTTTATCCCTCCAGCCTCTTTAACACACACGTACAATGTGTAGTAAAGGCAGTCGTTCTCATCATTCCCTCGGGAAGGCACTGGGACGTGATCTTCTTAATGAGAAGAACATACAGGCAAGACACTTATCACGTTATGCACTTCTGTCGAGCCGCCATTAGCCCCACAATGTTGACTCCTAACCTTTTGATGGCACATGTACTAGACTTTTTCCCTCGCATGTACATGCTTTGGAATGTGCAATTATTGAACTGGCCCTTGATACAGTCGTCGTGTCAATGGGCAAGAAGACACAGTAAGGCTCCGTTTTCATCAATAGTTGAAGGCCTACTGCGACAAGAAAACATACTGTGTAACCTTAAGGCTGTTGTTTTCAATGCAGAAAAAAAGTGTCCAAACCAGAGCAGTGTTTTCTTGTGCAATCTGCTCATTTCCTTTCTTAACATAGATAAACATGCACTAGAGAGGGCATGAACATAATTTTCATAGAAGAAGAAGAAGTTTTTGATGTCATAGTGGTATCGTTTAATGGTACCCAGCTCTAGTAAAAAATGATTGTGACAACAATATTATCCTTATTATGTGTGTGCAGATGACTGGGAAGAGGCCTATCAGAGGCTGAGGGAGGTGGTCAAGGGCTACCTGGTCATGGAGGAGCCGGGCCGAGAAGAGAATGCTCAGCACACCGGTCTGTACCACTCAGATACTCTCTCCATACATCTGCAGATTAAATTCAGAGAATGCTTAAGAGGTAATAGGGCGCATCCAGTGTTGTTATTTATATTTCTTCCCTATTCTAAATAATGCAGGTGGCTCCAAAAACCCAACCAAATTGTTAGCTTGAGCGAGCTTCAGTTAGCCCAATTCTCAAATCTTTCTCAATTTACAGTGTATGGTAATGATTTTGAAGAAATAAAACTAATCTTGGCGTCTTAATCATCAACACACTAACGTTTCAACCGATACCTATTAGTAAATTGCTTAGCCATTCATTTTTGAATGGGAAAATCATTTTCAGTATTTTTCCCCTTAATATTTGTCTTTGAACTACATATTGATAAATGAATAAAAATGTATCTCCTATTTTATCAATAATATTTCACCTTCAATAGTCATACGCTGTTGTCCAAATTTATCCTAATAGCCTTTTGTAACAGTGAAAGAAAAAGTCAATTTAAATGACTTAAAACAACATCTGGCCGTTTGAAAATTAGATAGCAACTTCAGAGTAGATATTCTGTTGCACCTAGGTGAGTGTGTGTATGTGATGCAACCCATTGTCTCCCTGCTTCATGACGGGAGAAAGACACCTTTTTAAAAATGAAAAGTAATAATGTTTGATATGAGTGCCCTTGTTTCTCACAGACGTGAACCCAGTGGAGCAGCCTTCTTCTCGGGGTGGAAGGCTGGGGTCGAACTCTGCTTCACATTCAACTCTCGATCCTTCACACCTGTCCTACCGGTTCTACCACAGTCTCATCCAAAACCAACTTTGTCCGCCGAAGAGCCAAGCTGTGAGTTGCAACCGCAAGAATGACAAATTTATCACTGGGTCAAGAAAATATAAAATGTGTTTTATTTAACGGCATGGGACTGAAGTAGGGGTTTAGAATTTCAACTGAGGTCATCATTGCACTATAACCAATCAATCAAATAATTTGCTGACCAATCAACAATGAGGTATTAATAAAGCTATGACAACGACAAGCAAATTAAATGACTAAATGCCAAATACTCAGCAGTGAAGCAGCGGGTGGATAAATGTTGCCCCCCCTCCCCCCTCTGTCCGTCTGTCTGTCTGTCTCTCTCTCACTCTGTGTCCCCCTCTCTTCACAGGAGCTGGTTTCCCTGAGGAGACGTGAGCAGCTGGTGAGAGAGGCCATCGTGGGGCGGAGTCCAGTGGTCTACAGCCATTTCCTCACAAGGTCCATAATAAGCCGAGGGCACTTCACCTCACAGCAGTTTAATTCTAAGCGGCTAATCTTACTCGGGCCAAATGCTTAATAATTACACCACTTGTCATAACTGCTTTTCAGATGTCCACTAAGGGGTATTGTTTGACCTTGTGGGTGAAGTGGCAGCTGCAATTATCTAAATTTAACAGTTTGCAAATAAGAATGGGCTCCTAGAGCTCCGTGGCCTCTGCGTAAATCTTCCGCTCTCAGTAGCTCCTGTCCAAACTCACTGATAAAGCTGATATATGTTTTGTTTTTTTGCAATGCCATCCATTATTAATGAAGCCGCTCATTTTTCTAAGCCGCCTCTAGTCTTACCTTACCTATTACGAGATTTGTGAGTTCATAAACGTACAAAAATGAATTTTGTACAGCTTCAGCAATCGCGTTGGCAAATATTTGATTTACTCTCGTAGTGCTTTGTTATTAAGCGGTATTTTTAGAGTTGTGATTGGATAAAACAGTCGGCAACAAATACCTCTCTGGAAGTGTGTCTTTCAGAGTCTGGCTCTTGTCAGGTCGCCGCTGAACTTCACACCAACATATTCCTTTGTACAAATGCTCCACAACATTTTTTTCGGCGCATAGGCTTTATTGGATAAGACAGCAAATGAGGTTTTTCACCTCCTGTCGGAATCTCGAAACCAAGGCTCGAACCCATGACACTGAAGCTGGAATAGTGTTGGTGCAGCAGCCTTAACTACTGTACAAGGCCATTGGACACGTTTTTCCTTAATTGAATGGTTATGTTGTAAATGCTTGAGCTCCACTTTGCAGAAGAACTTGGCGCCGTGTTGTTATCCATGTACTTCTGTAAACACCGCTCACTGTAGCGTCATGTCCTCTCTAGGGACACATTTTTTCAGACTAGAGATCTGATATAAATGCATTTAGTAAGAAATGTGGGGACAAAATGGTAAATACTTACATAGCGCTTTTCTACCTCCATCAGGCCCGAAGCGCTTTACAGGAAAGGAGCCACTCACCCATTCACACTGTCATTCATACACCACTGTGCGCAGACACTGGAGACGACCTGCTCTACCAACTGCGCCACTGTCGCCCACACAAAATATATAGACTGGAGCAATAATCGTAACAAAGGCAGACTCCAGTCAAAGGCCTTTGATGGTACCATTATAACAACTATGCAATCATCAAACCGTAATTGAAGTATCTCTTGGTAATTACAACTGTAGTGAATCAGAAAATAAAACAAATGGATGTGTACATTTGGCTTTTGCTGGGGGCCGCGGGCTTATGTGTGTGTGAAATTGCCTTTCCGTATGATTTACGCCTGTGAGGGAGAATTATTGAATCTGGCTCTGTTTTTTGTTTACCTCAGCTCCACGGAGACAGGCCCATCATCCCTGCTGAATCACAACCCGAGCGCACACTTAAGTGAAGAGAGCAGGTACGCAGCCTCCCACTCGAACACTGTGTAGCAACTTATGTTTGTTTATTTGTTTATTTGAGCAGTACACATAGTGCTCAAAAGGAGTGGGCTGAAGCAAAAGCTTATGATTGCCCACCCCCAAGTGCAATAAAATAAATAAAAAAAGAACATTTCAAGCAGCTACATTCATACAGACCAACTTACAAACTTACCAAAAAAAATAATAATATATGAACTGTTTATACAATTAATTGAAGCAACGCACAGCTACAACAACAATCCCGTTTCATGTACGATGTCTAGAACAAAGCAGTCAAAAAAAAAAAAAAAATGTGAAAAACTTTAAAATGAGCTTACTCTAAGATAGCCAGATGATATGACATGCGGAAATGTCGCGCTTTTTTTGCACATGAAGCTGAACCCGGTAACTTCATCTTGTTTATCCTGTTTTTGAGGCTTTTTCCTCCATGGACCTCCCCCAGATCAGCTTTATTTTGATGTCTCTCCAGCACTAGCTTGTTGTTCGCCAATCAAACGTAGTCTTATGTGATATTTTTTAACAGTACCAATATGGCTGACAATTAAATTACTTGAGATGCGTTGCAAAACGTAAGACTTCATAGAAATAATACTAAATAATGTCAAAACCAAGGCTAAAATTAGGAAAAATATATTAAAAACTGTGCACATCTTTAAGATACCATGCCATTCTAGGCTATTGTGTGAAGAATAGGGAGTAAATCTCAGTCAGATAGATAACGTAGTGATTTTGTGATATACAGTATTTTGACTCATAGCAGTGAAGATATTCACAGTTATAATATAACAACTGAACAGCCAAGTGCTTGAGTCTGTGAGCACTTACATACTGTATATCTTCTAGCTGTTGTAAACTGTCGACAAATTCCATTTTGAGTCATATTGTGAAGCTGTGTGCCAAAGGGGTCATCAGCGTTTGTTTCGTTTACTTGTTTTCATCTTGGCAAAACTCTGCTAACCGTGTTTTATCGTTCTCTTTTTGAGTCAGTCGTGTCTTTTTTTCGTTCAGCGTCATGGTTTGGAAACTTGACACTGAAGAACAGAACCAGCATGACGTTATTGCTCTCACAATGGAGAAATTCACTTGTTACATACATTTATACTGCAATAAGGCATGGGACTTGTATAGCGCTTTTAAAGGACACAAAGACGCTTTACACAGGTGCAAAATAAAGAAAACAAAGAAAGGACTGGAGAGAAGTGACTGATTATGACATGCTGTGTGGAACAGGTGAGTTGTTAGCATGTTTTTAAAAGTTTGCAGTGAGTTTCTGATGTGGATGAGGAGTGAGTTCCAGAGGGTGGGGGCAGTGATGGCATAGGCTCGGCCCCCCCAAGGTTCGGCGCATTGATTTGGTGATGGGTTTGACAAGGTTGAAGTTGGCAGAGCAGAGACGGTGGGAGACGTGGTGGTGGCGCTGTAGGTCAGTGAGGTAGGAAGGGGCCAGTGGAACCTTGAAGTGAATGCGCTGTTGTATGAATGCCAGTGGAACTGTTGAAGAACGGGGTGAGATGTGGGTGAGGAGGCGAGCGGCGGAGTTTTGTACATATTGCAATTTTTGGATGTCAGTTGAAGGGACTCTGTAGAAGAAGCTATCGCAGTATATGCTAAGTAGCTACACAGGCAGACTCAAAAGACAACTCTCATCCCCTGAATGGTGAGTTTCGGAATAAGGTTCAAAGTACCAGCCTGTAAAACTATGGGTACAGTAAACAGCTTTGCTCCAGAACCGATATGTGTGATTTTTATTATATGTTTGTCCTTTTGAAAGATCAAAATGTTTGCCAATGAAATTAGCTGTTTATAGTACAAATAAAGTTACCTTGATCTTGATTGCGGTGCTTAAAATTGCGATAACAATATATTACTGATGAACAACGCTGCCCAATTGAATTTTATATAATCGCCCTATTGTTATTGATATTGGAGCCATGTTTTGCGCATCATATCAAATCTTAGCCTTATACTTGCAGGTCTTTTTACACCCGGCAATGGCAGAGAGGTCCGATGCACTTAGCCGTAGATAAACGAACGATGCGATCCTCTGCGTTGAATACGCACCGAGCCGTTGCTAGTTTTAATAACCATCATGGATTTAGTTTTTGTGTCGTATCTACTTCTGTAAAGTCACGGCGCGGCGGGGGGCCTTTGTGAAACATGCCATTCCCGCTAAGTCACCAAGCTGTTAATGAATTATTCTGTTACTCTTCATTATGTATCAGTTAATTGTGTTTACATGCACAGCTTGGTTCCAAATACGGATTTAATCAGTCTCTTACAGCTACAGCGAATGTAACTCATTCATTTTCATTCTTCATAAATTCCTCTCATTTTATTTTCCCAGGAGGTGACATTTAGTGTACATTGCGCTGCTCTCAAAATTAATGCGCTCCTTATTGGGTCCATGAATCATTCCGGGAAGACAAATTTGTTGGAGAATGTGCAAGTTTTGTCAAAGCCTGCAATTCACAATAAGCGGCCCGAGTGCTCAATGTTTGCATTACTCACCAGTGCAGAATCTACATAAAGAATTGCAAGCATCTGGCCCCATCGGTGGGATATGTCTCAACCTGTACGTGTTTTATCTGGGCTGTGAGAGCATTTCTAGGCCTATGTTTCCATTTGTCTAGACAAGTAGATGTTAATCTCTGCATGTCACTTTTGCTTCATTTGTAGCTTCAGAAAACGATAGATTGCTGGCATCTGAAAGGATTCGAGGCTATATTGGAAAATTGAGGTGAAGCAGATAGAGCTGCATGATGTCATAACCATTCAAAACATTTTTACTTCATTGTAAAACTGCATATTGTAATCATTTTCTCATTTTGCAAGAATGTATTTTACACTTCTTTTTAACACGATAAGTGCAAGACAGATTTAAGTCATAATGTTGATTTCATAACATGTGTTCGAGAATCTATCTATCCTCTTAATCCCCACCTGAACTGAGCACATTTTCTCCAGTTTAGCATTACCCAAATCTAAAAGCTCCTTTAAAAAAAGTGTCAAAACAAAACGTTTTTTTTTTAAGCGACAAAACAGTGACAAAAATGTGCCGGAAAAGCAACAATAGCACAATTAAAAAGTGACAAAAACACGACTAAAAACACAACAAAAAACACCTACAAAAATGACGATACAAATTGTGAAAACAAGACCAAAAAAAAGCAACGAAAACCAGACGAAAAAGTGACAAAAACACTTCAAAAATGTGACCAAAACTGAGGTTAAACTCTACAATTACAAATAATTTCAACACTTGATAACTGGAACAAAAATCAATCGATGTACTTTTTTCATCAAATTGTGTCAAAAGAAGAACAAAAATCCAAAACATGTCTACAGTAAAGCTGAATAAGGAAACTCATGGAAACTCATGGGTGCCGGGTTCGATTCCCACCTGGACGGGGCCTTTCTGTGTGGAGTTTGCATGTTCTCCCCGTGTCTGCATAGGTTTCCTCCGGGTACTCTGGTTTCCCCTACCACTAAAAACATGTACAATAGGCCAGGATGAATGAGAGTGTGTTTGAGAGTGCGCATGGGGGACGACGAATGGAAATTAGCCCACGGCTACAATCCGGTGTGGCTTGTTTACATGCATGAGACCCATGTATGTTCATTAACATGCACTGTCCCGACGAAATAGGGCTGGATGATATATCGATTTTTAAGATATAGCGATTTTAAATTAACATAAGCTAATGAGTCAACAAAAAGAAACAGGTAATCTCAAGCTGATTTTTTTAAGTTAATGTTTTTCTTAAACTGAGCACTTTATTTTGTTAACTCTTTATATGTAAATGCTGGTCTATTTTATTTTCTAGGCTATTTTTATTTAAGATATTTTTTTATTTAAATGTGTACCTTACGTAGCTTTGTTTATGTTTACATTTATTGTGTGAGTTTACAATAAAACTACTCGTATTTGGCTTTGACAAATACGAGTCATTTCATTTCACAGCTCTCACTTTGCGGAAAAAATATCGGGATATATATCGTATATTGATATTCAACCAAAATATATCGGGGTATGACTTTTGGTCCATATCGCCCAGCCCTACGACGAAATAAACCAATAAATAAATAAATGGTTTACACTGATTAGGATGAGGTTTGTGCCACCTAATATTGCAATTACCCTAACCCTCTATCTAAAAACATTGAACTTTTTTTTCTCTTAACCAGGGCAGTTTTTGAAATAGCTAGTGTTGTTCACATCTAAATCCCAATGCCCCACACTTTGGCCATAATCCATCCATCGGAGATCACAAGGCAGTTTGTTCGCTCCTTTCCTCGACCAGAATATAAGAATGTTTTCACAAGTCACCTTTTATTTTTATCGTGACTGTTGTATACGACGTGTGCTGTGCGATCTGGTTTTCGGAAGACTTTCAGCTTCCTTTCCGATGTCCTGTTTTGTTCTTGTGGTCCCAATGTCCACCTCATTCTCATCACTGGATTCACGCAACACCGCTATTGTCCTTCCTGTTTCCTCGCGTGTGTCGTCTCCCCTCTCTCTCTCTCTCTCTCTCTGTCCCTGTCTCGCTTTCTCCTTCTTCATCTTTTGTGTCTTTTTGTTGTTGTTGTGTGCGTGTGTTGCCAGCGGCCCGGACGACTCGTGTGCCAGCTCCGTGTTGTCTCTGCCCAGTTCAGCGGGGGCCCTGTCTGCTTCAGAGCCACTCGACAGCTCCGCTCAGGGACCCGCCCTGGAAACAAGCAAAGGTACAAATGCATTTGTTCCGCTATTTTTAGAGCAGACACGACCGCGAGAGAAACAAGAGATCGAGAGTGCAGTGCTGCGGTGTTTCGCACTTAAGGTTGTGGGTCTGTTGAGTGTCATTATTTTATATATAATTTGCAGGGTTTGATTACATTTTTGCAAAAACATGGTTAACATGATTATATTTAAGATTTTGCTAAAGATTGTGCCCAGCTTTCTTTAGTTTGGCCATTTTTGTGAGGTTAATAGTTTCACTTCCTTATTGGACACCGACAGGAAGTGACATAGATGAAGGACAACAATTTTAAACTGTTGTCCTGCAACCATAGTAAGTCGATGGGAAATGAGTGAGTCAAAGGCTGCATCCGAAACCATTAAATTATAGCCTCTAATTACTAACACTAGCAACTAATCCTTAACCTTTCATGGGGTCAACTGTTAGATCTCTATGCAGTTCGTGAACTAGAGCTTCAGCAGCATTTGCCCAATTCGACCGTCCTTACCCAGGGGACGGGAAGTGACATCACCGGCTGTTCTTCTTCTCTTTAAAGTTCAGTTCAGGCCAAACAAAAGCGCGTACCGCCACCTACTGTATATTGTCCAACAACAACATAGTGTCCAAATGAAGACATTAAATTTTAAGGCAAAGAAAAAAAAATCAAAGACGCTTTACTATGCATTATTCGTTCACTCTGTACTTGGTAATGGTAAGCCGCTATTGTAGCCACAGCTGCCCTTGGGTAGACTGAGAGATGTAATGTAAAATACTGATCACATACAACATTATAAAAGGATTTACAAGCTGTGTCTCGGCAGCTAAGAAAGTTGTTCTCGGCTCTTCTCTCTACTTTTCAATCTAGACATCAGCCTATGGTACATTTTGGCTTTTCCAACCTAAAATTACGCTTTTCTACAGTAACATTTGATTCATATAATTTGAAACCAAACTCTTTTTAATCACATGACTACTGTAAGAGGCAGTATTCAGTAGGGGTGTTTGGCCACTATCAAGAAGGATGACCCCCAAAATAGGTTCTGTCAGTTTGCAGCTTTTAACTTATAACAAATCTCCGCCAAAGGCAAAGAAGTTGCTAAGTCAGGAGTGAATGAATTGGAAAAAATTAATTTTTTGACAATACTTTTTTAATTGTGTAAATAATTTAATACTAATTTATAATTTATAGTAATAATAGTTGTATTAATACTCAACATTTTCCATACAGACTTGCCATCATCCCCAGAAGCCCCACATCCCGGGGCTGATCAGAAGCCCGCTGAGAGACGTCCCGGGTCCAACGTGAAGAACATCCTCCCTCCTATACCCCCCGGACGCAGGACCCCCCTCACCCCCAGCCCTGCCCCCTCCAACACCCAGAGTCCAGTCGCCAAGGACACAGATGGGGGGAACAAGGAGGGGTCAACTTTCAGTAAATAAATTCTACATGGCTCACGCAATATGGTCAGCGGTTCTTACTTTTATCACTCCACGCACTATTAGTCATAGATTTCAGGTGACATCATCTGAGGTGAGCTCACTGAAGGCACTAAAGCTTTGTGTAAACATTTGAATAGAATTTTGTCATAATTGGTTCGATGTACAATATAACATTCATTCCATTAACAAAACTCCTCTCCGTAACTAAAAGTGGTTGATAAGAGTACACTTATTATTCAAGCCCCCTACTGGACAAATTGTGCATATGGTGCACGGATCAAATCTTACTTTTTTCTATTTATGTGAAACACGTAGCATTCCGTTCGCAATTACCTGGTTAGGGTTTGGAGGCCTATATCTCGTAGGGAAGCAGTTTTTAAAACACCCTTTGTTAAATACACACACATGAAACATTACATTCACAAACTAACAGGGGTTCACTAGTTTGCATTGTCATATGATGTTACTTGGCTTTCACAAAGATCACGTGAAGGCTATTTACATGGAAGAGCTCTTCCTGGGACGGATGCCATCTCATGACATGGACCAGTCGAACTGAACTGTTTTGAGCTTTTGTGAAGGAACGAAAGAAAAGTAAAGCGCTTTATTTGTCGTTATACAATCAAGCAATGAAATGTGTCTTCTCTATTTGACCCATCCTTCAGCACCCATGGACCCATCTCATGTGGCTGGAGGATTAACCTATTGTGCATGTTTTGGGTTGATAAGGAAACCTGCTAACTCCATGTAGAAAGGCCTGTACTGTCCGAAAATTAAGCCCTTGACCTTCTTCCTGTGAGACAAGAGCGCTAACCACTCAGCCACCGGGACAGACTGAATATATTATGCTATAATGAAACAAACCACAACTCCAGCAATGTGTTTCATGAAGAAGCATCACTGATTAAAAACATGGTTAAAAGCTCAAAAAGGATAATTCAGAATAATATGAACTCTTTGTACTAGATATGTTTTCTTTCTTATGCTCTATGATAGATCGTTTTACAGTATAATGTGTAGAAAAGGTTTTAAAAGTATTCATCTGTACTTGGTTTCGAATGCAGACGTCTCTCCTCTCTTCTAGAGGCCTCCTGTTTTTATAGAAAAAGTTTGTTCATGAAGTCTGTGATGTGTGTTTTTGTAAATAAATGTGTGTGCGAGTATTCATATTCCTGACATCGCAGTGGCATTGCGCTCGCTGCTCCTCAGTGATCTCATCAGACTCCAGCGTACACTGACATCTGTGAAATAAATGTGTATGAGCATCTCACGGCTCTTGTCATCTGAAGATAAATGCATCATTAATCTTTATCATTCATAACAACGCCAGTGACTCCAGTGAATATGACAGGTACGTATTAAAACATGCTTTCATAAACAAGTCATTGTGAGCTGCGCTACAGTCGCTACTCACATTTTACACCGTGTGGCTGATTAGCAGTCTGCCACTGATACGTGCATTAATTACTTTTATTTGACTCCTAAGGGATAACAAATTATAACATGGTTAGTGACCACTCTTTATATAGCACTTTCTTTTAGCCTTACATGGGCACTCAAAGCAAGGTTACTGGAACCTGCGTTTAAAATGACAAATGTATGTTTAGTTCTGCTTTTCACTCGTTTAGCTGCTTAGCTTCTTTTTTGTCAATCTGGTCCCAGGCTAGTCACTCCAGACCCCACCGCAGCCTCAGGTCAGATTGGCTTGGACCCCCTTTGGTTCACTTTAGGCGGTGAAAACACCCCCAAATTGCTCCTGTAGAAGAGAGGCTTCTGTCTCTCAGCTGGAGGAGGAGGAAGAAGCGAACATGGAAGTCTCGTCGTCTTTGCTCGACTGATGGCTCAACGACCTGTCTATTGCAGTAGAAAATAGATTAATCAAAAAATGGAGACAGTCAAGAATAGCAATGAACCAAAGAACCTGCCTGTGCAGTTTGGACATCAAGAGCGAGATCCGTGTCATCTCAAATTGTCCATTGACAAAACATTTGATGTTTGATCAGCTTCATTCCAGCCCCCCAGCTGATCTGTCCTGCATTTCTGTAGGAAACCTGCACAATGTTACATTATACTGCAGACAAATCCTAAATCTGTTGTGTTAAATTGCATCATTACATTTTACCATGGTAAGTTATTTGATGGAGTTTGCCCATTTACTGTTGTTTTAGGGTTTTAATCAATCAATCAATCAAACTTTATTTATAAAGCGCTTTTCATACCGAAAGGTATCACAAAGTGCTTTACAGATTACAACATTTAAAACAATACGCCCCGCATCATACATCCATATATATATATATATATATATATATATATATATATATATGGATGTATGATGATGTGTATATATATATACACACATATACATAATTTTAGAATTATACAATATATCATTAGGACTAAACTTTAACATGTTTAATAATAATAATAATGGAGATGACAATAGATGACGCTTTCACTTCAGTCATTTACAATTTCAAATCTACATTCCACAGCTGGATGCATTACTTATTTAGTTCTCAGCTTTGAATATAAGTGAGGCAGATGTTTGGTTTGCATACTACAAACATGCACACACATACTTGTTTGTAGTTCTATCTTAGTGAGGACACTCATAGACATAATGTATTACCCAGACCCTAACCTTGAACCCTAAGCCCCTAACCTTAATCCTATAGTCTAAATTCTAACCCTAACCCTAAAACCACATCTTAACCCTCAAACAGTCCTTCAAATAAGCGAGGACCATCTAAAATGTCAGGAGAAATATATATGTTGGTATTTTCAAACTATATTGGTAGCCAAACATCCCATAAGAAAGTGGTTACTTAAGTACATTATTGTTGATGAGATAAAACTGTTCATCAAAGTACACTTTAATCACAAAGTTACTCAAGTGAGAGTGTCTCTTTATTACCCACCTCTGCGAACATAATACCAAGCACATACACACACCTGGCCATTCGTCTCTGTCAGTCTCGCTCAGAGGCAGCAGATGTTGCAGCCCTGTCATAATTCTTTGGCACTTCCAAAACCGACAGTGACTCTGGTGCCCCTGGGGTCTAACCTACTTACACTGCTGTTACTACGGCTCATGGACCAAGGTGGAAACTGCAGCGTGCTCTCAAAAATAAAGGGGAGTCTATGTGCAAAGGCACAGTCAATTGGTCTTCTGAGGACAGCTGAAGGTGGCAGGTTTGATCATTTTCTGTCATTTTAATTAAAAGCGATGCAAATGAAACTAAAGACTCGCAAATGTGTAATTTCTTAGGAAATGACTGTGATTATTGCATTAGCAGTTCGTAATCTCAACTTTAAATGCTCCTGGAGGTGTTTGTAACGTTCCCTGTGAAACAAATCTGGATTTTTAAAACATAATTTGCAAATCTCAACTGCAAACTTGTCAGAAGATTTGCAGTTTCATATTCATTTATTTGTGGTAATTATTATATTCTAGCATTTCTCAGAATAGTGCTTTTAGGAAGTGTTATTCAAAACCTCCCCTGATATAAACCAGCAGTCTGTCTGAGGAGCAGCGAGTCTTTGAAGGCTCATTCTTAACTTGAGCCTCCGCTGAAAAATCGTCCCGTCTCACAGTTTTGACTCGACATAACTCCTGGAGACGCCATCCACTCTGGAAGAAATAAAAGCGCACATTGCCAAAGTGAGGACCGGGGCCCCAGTGCTTGCCTTGCAAATATCCATCCATCCATCCATTTTCTCCCACTTGTCCGTTGCCGGGTCGTGGGGGCAGCTATTGGAGCTGCCCAAGTCACATTTCACCAGTCCCCTATGGCTCCTCCTGCAGGTGGTGGGTCCACGGAAGGACGGCCTCATAGTTCCAAACGGGCCTGTTGGTCTCTCATAGGGGGCCCATTCACTCTCTCATTCATACGCCAGTGTACGCAGACACTGGAGGCAAGGAGGGTGAAGTGTCTTGCCCAAGGACACAACGACAATGTGCACCTTCAGGAGGCGGGATTCGAACCCCTGACCTTCCGATCATGAGCCGACCCGCTCTACCATCTGCGCCACCATCTGCGCCACCGTCGCCTTGCAAATAATCACATTGAAAGATACTTTCGCCACAGTCATTTCTATTTGTTATTTGTAATGTTACACTGAACGGTAATTAGTATTTTACATTTTAATATCTAAATGAAATCAATCAGATCAATCAGATCTGAAGCTGTGAAACTCATTCCCCACAGAACTTAAAACCATATCTGAGTTTCAAATGTTCAAATCTATGCACCTTTTCTCGCAGGCTTTCAATCACTTAGTGAGATGTGTTTCAGTTTTCTTACAGTATGTTGTTTGCACTACTGGATTTGTCTTTTATTGTTGGCTGTAGTTTGATGTATTTACCGGATTTTTGCATCATTTATTAAGAGTGTTTATTAATCCGTCCATTGAAGATGTGTGTACGGCACTTTGGCCAACTGTAAAGTTTTTAAAGTGCGTTATAAAGTATGGTATGGTATGGTATGGTACGGTACGATATGGTACTTCTAGGGTTAGGTTTTGGCTGAAAACAATCCAAATCTGTACCCATTTGTAAATAGCACTGAGTCTGTGAGAACGAAAGAACGTGTTGTGCGAGTTGTATACATTTTTATTACTGTATTTTACTAATGAAGCCTAGGCGTTAATTCAGCCTGGTAGACAAACACGGCATCATCAACCTCCAGCCAACGATCGCTCCTGAAGGGTCCACACCTCCACATCAGAGGTGTGGACGTCAGAGCCGCACCTCCATAGCAGCCATCGGTCTCGCTTTTAAGCGCGAGCAATCATATACTGTTTGCTTCCCAGCTGCGCTGCGACCCGCCTCCACCCCATCTCCGCTCTTTCATCTCGGCGCTACCCGAGCATTTCAATTATTTTCTACGCCACCACCAGTGTCCAGGCTCCGGGGGAAGACATCCCTAACTCCAATCTGTTTACCTACACTACATCGATGTCTACCACCGGGGTCTGATCGCCAAAACTAATACTCATCAATAATCTCCCTAATCACTGCTTTCGTCTGTGTGAGTCTATTTCAGGTTGAATTGGCCATACCACCTTCGCTCTGCCCGATCCCGTCTGGTCTCATGAGCTAAGCAGGGAACGGCCTGGTTGGTACTTGAATGAGAGACCATTTGGGAACTCCAGGAAGCCTGGGTGGATGTAGTGTGAGAGTGAGTGGTTGGTGGTTGGAGATTAGCAGCCTCGCTTCCGTCAGTCTACCCCAGGGCAGCTGTGGCTACCATCGTAGCCACAGCCCACCAAGTATGAGTTAATGAACGCAATGTAAAGCGTCTTTGAGTGTCCAGAAAAGTGCTATTTATAACCAATGCATTATTATTACTGTGAACTGTGTAGGAAGGCCCAACCAGAGACATGAGCTGTGAACTAGCTCAGCTCTTTATGCATCGCATCAGCTGCAAACTTGAATTGTAACAATGTTGATTGCATCATCCCTGATAAATAAATAATCCTGCTCTACAGAAAGGAGACCTTAAAGGCACTCATTTTTAACCTTTTTAGTCAAAATGTGGTGAAAAAGGTCACATATTGACTATTTTGGGGTTAACCATACACAACATCAACAAATAACACAATGCAAACTGCACGCATCAGGCTGACTTTTTCACAAATGACTACCTTTACAACATACTTTTATGGGGCAAAAAGAATGTTTACCTAGAAAAAGTAAAAAAATGTCAGGTATAGGTCCTAAGTAACTTTTTTACCTTATTGAATCCTTTCCGTAGTCCCTCAGGGGGTAATGAAAGTGTTGATGGGATGATTGGGGGGAGGTCTTTCATCTCCCCCGATGTCTCTGGCCAAAAAAACACATTTGCAACTTTCCCTGCACTGACCCTGTGACCCAATACACACTAATGGAATCACGAAGAAGCTAACAGGCTAACGGGCAAAACTGTGTGCTTGGGCCATTTTAGCAGTATTTACAGCCAAGTTTGAGTGACAAAAAATGTCTCCATTGTGTAAATGGGTTGTGGCACAATGTACAATATCCCTCTCTCCCTTTGTCTCTTCGGTCAGCGTAGTATTTACTCTCGCGGACAATTAATGAGTAAAAAAAAACACGCAACATGCTTCGACACCTGCAGTGGCGCTCATGTTACTTGGCTCTACTTTCAGTATTTCAAGCTCATATCTGAGGAGAGGCAGGGCTCCTCACTGAAAAGACACAAGGTTTAGAAAGATGTGTTTCACCTATGAAAATATTATCGGGTGTTAATTTAACTGCAGCTTAACGGTGATTGGGGTGTCAGACACAAAATCGCAGCCACTTTTCTGTCAGGCTGCTCCAGGCCAGGACCAGGAAGCATTTCACTGCTGTATGAGATTGAGGAGAGGATGAATAATTAATAATAATAATAATAAATTTTATTTATATTGCACTTTACATTTCAAAGAAACCTCAAAGTGCTACAACAGGTGAATAAAATCAGATAAAAACAAAAAGAACATTGACACAGTAAAACAAGGCTACGTAGAAACTTTAACAGACTAAAAGGCCTTTTTAAATAAATGTGTTTTCAGGCCTTTTTTAAAGGCCTCAACACTCTGGGGAGCCCTCAGGGACTCTGGCAGGGCGTTCCAGAGTCTAGGGGCAACTGCCTTAAAGGCTCTATCGCCCATTGTGGAAAGTTTGGTCACGGGCTGGTGAAGAGTGTGGGAGGAAGTGGACCGTAAGCGCCTTGTGGTGGTGTATGGGGTAATTCACTGATTTGAAGAAATATCGTTATAGAGGAGCCTGTGTAACTCCATGAAACAGCTGCGTCCTGACCAGGCGGATAGTTTTGTGAGCTGCCTCCATATTTTACTGACTTTTTCCACAGTATACTAGTTTAACAGAGACTGAGATGTTGCCAGGCCACAGTGGCTGCTTGTTATCCAGTTTATGCCTTGTTAAAATACATGGAGAGAAGGTGAAGGTTACAAGGCTGTGAATGGACTTGGAAAACAGTCAGTGAAACAGCAACTATTACAAGGGCAGCAGCTAAACTGCAGGGCATAACCTCTGCATGTGTGGTACAAGGAGGATCAACACGCTGAGCTGAAAGGAACAGTGTAGGGCATTTAAGTATGTAGTGTCATTAAATCAAGCTGTTACTTGTGTGTTTATTTTGTTTTTGTGCTTCTGGATGTTTTTGATTGCTCTTTTTGGACTGGAGAGTTTAGTTTTAGGTAGATATGAGTCAGCAAAACTACATATTTTAACATAAAAGTGCTTGATGAAAAGTTAGTGCGTCGTTATCTGCTTCTGATCTTAACAAATACAGTGTGACAGAAAAATGGAGAGTGAACAATGGAGATATCCGTGCCAGACCAGGCTAAACCGCACAAGCCGCCTAAACGCTAGACTTTTAGAGGCGATCACTCTTTGGATATCAGCTGGGTGACGCTTTTCACTGTGGACTTTATAGGTTATCTCAGGGAAATACAGCACACTCCTCTCACAGCCTCTTCAGTTCTGCCTCAGGGTAATGACAGTGGAGTCTCTATCGGTGACTGACTGAAGGACAGCTTCATCCCCCAGGCTGTCAGGAAGCAACGTAATTTCTATTGTTTTCATACATTTTACATGTGATGGAATTTGCAATAAAGCTAATTTAATTGAATATATGAGTATGTGTTTTAACTTGCCTCTTGAGCAATTCGATGAGTTATATTACTGGTTAAATAAAGGATTGGATTTATGGGTTTGGGCTCAAGTGGAGGAGTTCAAGTATCTCGGGGTCTTGTTCACGAGTGAGGGACAGATGGAGCGTGAGATCGATAGACGGATCGGTGCGGCGTCAGCAGTGATGCGGTCGCTGTATCGGACTGTTGTGGTGAAGAGGGAGCTGAGTCTGAGGCAAAGCTCTCGATTTACCGATCGATCTACGTTCCCTTGGGTACGATCGCGGATACAAGCGTTTGAAATGAGTTTCCTTCGCAGGGTGGCTGGGCGCACCCTTCGAGATCGGGTGAGGAGCTCAGTTACCCGGCAGGAGCTCGGAGTAGAGTCGCTGCTCTTTCCCGGCGAAAGGAGCCAGCTGAGGTAGCTCAGGCATCTTTTTCGGATGCGTCCTGGTCGCCTCCCTCAATGTCCTATTGGAAGGAGGCCTCGTGGAAGGCCCAGGACACGCTGGAGGGACTATGTCTCCGAGCTGGCCTGGTGTCGCCTCGGGGTCCCCCCAGAACAGCTGGAGGAGGTGTGTGTGGATCGGGAAGTCTGGGCATCTCTGCTGCCCCCGCGACCCAGCCCAGGATAAAGCGGAAGAAAATGGATGGATGGAGGGTTTGGGTATTAGGCCGATCCTCTGACTTTGTGCTACTGACAAGGTTTAAGTAAGACGGGTGTCCTCTCTGCCGCGAATCAGTTTTATTAAAGCTATAAACAATAGTTGCCAACTTGCTTTGTACAAATTATACAGTCTGGTGAAGTTGCCTGGGGCTTCAGAAACAGAGACCAGCACCGCCATCGTGACAAACACAAAGTATCATTTTTTATTTTATTTTATTGAAAACATCTTATCAAAAAGGGCAATGCAAATGAGAAGAAAAGGAAATTTCAAGCAGCATAAAACATAGAAAGAAAATAAATAATACTTTGTAGTCCAATAACAATAACAGGGTATTAGTTCATATAGTATATAACTTTTCAGGTAGTTTTAAGGCACTTTTACAATTTATAAGGAAGGCATATACGTTTAAGAGATTCATACAAGGACATGAATTCATTTTTAAAAGGAACAACATCTGGGTTAACATTTAAGAATCTACATTTATGTATATAAAATATACACCTATAACTATACACCACAGAAATACACCAAATGTAATCCATGTCATCCCACAATTTCGAATTGTTCGATGACATTGACATTACATTGTTTGAAAATGTAATGTATTAACACAACATGTAGAAGTAGCGGAGCGTCGTGTTGGCAGCAGAACAGTAACTGCAGGATAATGTTAATTGCTGTTTTCATCTCTTTTACAGGGCTGTGTGGAGGACGCTGGGATGGGTCACTGAGGTACTATAATGAACAAGCACAGTCGCGCACCTCTGCATTATAACTTTGCAGTGATGTGGCATTACTGCGGTATCCATGGAAACTCTTCCACACTGGACCGCACAGTCACTGTGTGTCTGTTGTTGTCTGTGTGTGTGTGTGTGTGTGTGTGTGTGTGTGTGTGTGTGCGTGTGTGTGTGTGTCTGTATATATGGTTTATGGAGCCAATTGACCTGACTACTCACCAGCACTACGAGAACCTAAGGGGATTAGCAGGACTATGCTACGGTCCTCATAAACCAAGATTTTGTATTTTAATTTTTAGCATATAAAGAGCATAATTTCATTGTTTTTCTGAAGTCCTTTTAATGCTCAATGATAATATATCATGCACATATCAAGTTTTTTTAAATTCTTAGCTTTTAAAGACCATAAATTGAAAGTTTATTTGACGTCCATATAATACCCCAACCTGACTTCTTGTGTATGGAGTGTATGATGTGCTCCCCCTACCCTACTCTGGCGGTATTGAAGGCTCCATTGTGATTGGTTCTTTATGGGGACACGTGCGGGATATGTGTCCGGGCATGTTGAGTGATTTCGGTAGACATCTAATGGTAATGCGAAGAAGAAGGACCAAGAGAAAGTTCACTCCAAAGAAGACAAGAAAATATATTGGTAAGTATCTAGTCCTTGTTAAATATACGTTATCAAGTATTTTCTGAATGGAACTTAGCCCCGGCCTGGAGGATTTATCCCCGGGCTGGATGATATGGGGACCGGGCTATTGGGTTTTGGAGCTGGCTGTGGAACTTAGCCCCAGCCTTGGTGAGTTTTCCCCGGCCTGGATGAGTTGGGGGGTGTAGTCCGAGGAGGGGTGCTTAAGAGTGGGTCCGAGATGTGGGCTGTGTGTCCCCGGAGGTCCAGAGGAGTCAGGGGGGCGAGTGTGTGCATGTAGGGCCGGGGTAGGAGTGCCCTGAGCCGGGTAGTGTAAGTGGAGTAGAGGGTGGGTCATTGTGGTGGATGTCGGTGCGGAGCTGGTAGCTTTAGGAGCAGGCTGGTCAGAGGAGGTCCAGAGGAGCCAGGGGGGCGAGTGTGTGCACGTAGGCCGGGGTAGGAGTGCCCTGAGCCGGGTAGTGTAAGTGGAGTAGAGGGTGGGTCATTGTGGTGGATGTCGGTGCGGAGCTGGTAGCTTTAGGAGCAGGCTGGTCAGAGGAGGTCCAGAGGAGCCAGGGGGGCGAGTGTGTGCACGTAGGCCGGGGTTGGAGTGCCCTGAGCCGGGTAGTGTAAGTGGAGTAGAGGGTGGGTCATTGTGGTGGATGTCGGTGCGGAGCTGGTAGCTTTAGGAGCAGGCTGGTCAGAGGAGGTCCAGAGGAGCCAGGGGGGCGAGTGTGTGCACGTAGGCCGGGGTAGGAGTGCCCTGAGCCGGGTAGTGTAAGTGGAGTAGAGGGTGGGTCATTGTGGTGGATGTCGGTGCGGAGCTGGTAGCTTTAGGAGCAGGCTGGTCAGAGGAGGTCCAGAGGAGCCAGGGGGGCGAGTGTGTGCACGTAGGCCGGGGTAGGAGTGCCCTGAGCCGGGTAGTGTAAGTGGAGTAGAGGGTGGGTCATTGTGGTGGATGTCGGTGCGGAGCTGGTAGCTTTAGGAGCAGGCTGGTCAGAGGAGGTCCAGAGGAGCCAGGGGGGCGAGTGTGTGCACGTAGGCCGGGGTAGGAGTGCCCTGAGCCGGGTAGTGTAAGTGGAGTAGAGGGTGGGTCATTGTGGTGGATGTCGGTGCGGAGCTGGTAGCTTTAGGAGCAGGCTGGTCAGAGGAGGTCCAGAGGAGCCAGGGGGGCGAGTGTGTGCACGTAGGCCGGGGTAGGAGTGCCCTGAGCCGGGTAGTGTAAGTGGAGTAGAGGGTGGGTCATTGTGGTGGATGTCGGTGCGGAGCTGGTAGCTTTAGGAGCAGGCTGGTCAGAGGAGGTCCAGAGGAGCCAGGGGGGCGAGTGTGTGCACGTAGGCCGGGGTTGGAGTGCCCTGAGCCGGGTAGTGTAAGTGGAGTAGAGGGTGGGTCATTGTGGTGGATGTCGGTGCGGAGCTGGTAGCTTTAGGAGCAGGCTGGTCAGAGGAGGTCCAGAGGAGCCAGGGGGGCGAGTGTGTGCACGTAGGCCGGGGTTGGAGTGCCCTGAGCCGGGTAGTGTAAGTGGAGTAGAGGGTGGGTCATTGTGGTGGATGTCGGTGCGGAGCTGGTAGCTTTAGGAGCAGGCTGGTCAGAGGAGGTCCAGAGGAGCCAGGGGGGCGAGTGTGTGCACGTAGGCCGGGGTAGGAGTGCCCTGAGCCGGGTAGTGTAAGTGGAGTAGAGGGTGGGTCATTGTGGTGGATGTCGGTGCGGAGCTGGTAGCTTTAGGAGCAGGCTGGTCAGAGGAGGTCCAGAGGAGCCAGGGGGGCGAGTGTGTGCACGTAGGCCGGGGTAGGAGTGCCCTGAGCCGGGTAGTGTAAGTGGAGTAGAGGGTGGGTCATTGTGGTGGATGTCGGTGCGGAGCTGGTAGCTTTAGGAGCAGGCTGTGGAACTTAGCCCCAGCCTTGGTGAGTTTTCCCCGGCCCTGATGAGTTGGGGACCGGGGTATTGGGTTTAGGAGCTGGCTGTGGAACTTAGCCCCAGCCTGGGTGGTTCTTTGTAGGTTCAAGTATTGTCTGTTTATCTTTCAGAGTGACACTGGGAAGGACCAAAGGCAGGAGATGGCACAAGAAAAAAACAACCCAGACTCAGACCCAGACTATGTGGGTGATGAAGATTTAGATGAGCTCCCCCATCCAAATATATGGCTGACACAAAAGTCGGATACAAGTCTTGCTCCTGCTTCTAGTGCACCGGGAACCAGCCAGCAAGGTAGTTCTTCATACACCTCAGAGTTGCATTCAGAGAATGGTCCACAAAGAGGAGACCCACAGCGGACAAGTTCCATAAATTACTGCTTTGTCTGCGGTAAGCCCCAGAAGAAAATATCGAGACATCTTAAAACACACAAGACCAATGCAGAGATTGTACAAGTCTTTTCCCTTACTGATGTCAAGGAGCGCAACAAACGGATTGAAAAAATTAGGAATAAAGGGAACTTTTTACATAATCAAGCAGTATTACAAAGTGGGAAAGGGCAATTGAAAGTGAAGCGACGATGCAAAAAAAAAGCTTTGGATGGAAAGTTTATTCACTGCATGTATTGTCAAGGCATGTTTCTCCGCAAAGAACTATGGAGGCATACTCGCAGGTGCCCTCACAAACCCGAAGATGCAAACCAAGAAGAGACGTCTGGAAGGAGAAGGATCCTCGGCTCTGCATCAGCTCAGGATGCCGCCTTATGTGCGCAAATCTCGGGTGGGGTTTGGAAGCTTCTCAGTGTTATGAACGTGGATGAAGTTGGATCAGTTGTGCGAAATGACTTCTGTATTCTCCAGTTTGCCCAGTCACTTTACAACATTCATGGACAAGATACAACAAAGTATGAATACATAAGACAAAAACTGAGAGAAGTGGGACGTCTGCTGCTGTGCTTGCGGACAGATTTCTCTGTGCCGACCCTGGAAGATGCTGTTAGGCCTGCAAACTTTGAGAAAGTGGTACAAGCGGTCAAAAAGGTAGCAGGTTTTAATGATGACAATCTTTCGTACAAAACCCCGAGCCTTGCTCTTAAACTCGGCCACACACTGAATAAGATCTGCGACATCATCCACTGCCGGGGCTTGATGGCAGAAGATGAGAAGCTGGTGAAGTATACTGAAACATTTAAGAAGTTGCTCAGTACCAAGTGGAAAGAATATGTATCTCACAATGCCCTTAACACACTGAGTGATGCCAAGTTTAATAAACCGTTAACCTTACCATTCACTGAAGATGTTGTGAAACTTCACAAGTTTTTGGAAAAGGCAGCAGAAGAGGCCACAAGCAAACTGCAAGAAACAGATGATGCTCAAACTTATGCCCGTCTTGCCATGGTGTTGCTCACACAAATCATTGTGTTCAACCGTCGGCGAGCTGGAGAGGTTTCCAAAATGCCTCTGAAACATTTTCTGGAGAGGGATAATCAACAACTTCATGCGGATGTAAGCCTTGGTTTATCGGACACAGAAAAGAAGCTCTGCCGGTATCTAAGTCGCGTGGAAATTATGGGTAAAAGAGGGAGAAAAGTTGCAGTTCTTCTCCCCCGACCTGTTGTCAATGGTCTTACACTACTCACAAATAAGAGGAAAGAATGTGGTGTGTCTCCCTCAAACCCATTCTTATTTGCACGACCCAAAGCACCAACCCATTATAGAGGAAGTGACTGCCTGAGACGTTTCTCCACACAGTGCGACACAAAGTACCCCGAGCACCTCCGGTCGACGGGTCTCAGGAAACATGTGGCCACGCTATCTCAAGTCTTAAACCTCCAGGAGAATGAGCTGGATCAGGTGGCAGACTTCCTTGGACATGATATCCGCGTACACAGGGAATTCTACAGACTGCCTGTTCCAACAACACAACTTGCAAAGATATCCAAAGTATTGCTTTTAATGGAGAAGGGATCCATTTCCTCGCTAAAAGGAAAGACGCTGGAGGAGATTGAACTTGACGGTTTGTTAAATGTATCTCTTATCTGGGTGTGCATGTAGGGCCGGGGTAGGAGTGCCCTGAGCCGGGTAGTGTAAGTGGAGTAGAGGGTGGGTCATTGTGGTGGATGTTGGTGCGGAGCTGGTAGCTTTAGGAGCAGGCTGGTCAGAGGAGGTCCAGAGGAGCCAGGGGGGCGAGTGTGTGCACGTAGGCCGGGGTAGGAGTGCCCTGAGCCGGGTAGTGTAAGTGGAGTAGAGGGTGGGTCATTGTGGTGGATGTCGGTGCGGAGCTGGTAGCTTTAGGAGCAGGCTGGTCAGAGGAGGTCCAGAGGAGCCAGGGGGGCGAGTGTGTGCACGTAGGCCGGGGTTGGAGTGCCCTGAGCCGGGTAGTGTAAGTGGAGTAGAGGGTGGGTCATTGTGGTGGATGTCGGTGCGGGGCTGGTAGCTTTAGGAGCCGGCTGGGGATCTTAGCCCCAGCCTTGGTGAGTTTTCCCAGGCCTGGTGGCTTTAGGAGCGGGCTGATTGAATTGAATCCCCCTTTTGTTTTTAGATGAAATTCCCATCAGTGCAGATGAGGCCGAAGAGGAGAGTCACAGTGACTCGGGGGACTCTGCTGAGAAACAAGCGGCAACTGTGGTTATAGATGATGACCCGATCGACATAGCTGATGGAGATACCTCTGATTTTGAAGGCAAGTTCTTCTGTTTACTCTTGTAGTAGTCTTGCTCTGACTTATTCACATTGTTTTGTTTAAATTAATTCCTAATTTTCCTTTTCAGAGGCAGCACAGAGGCCTGCAAAGCAACCTGGACCAAAACGCAGAGTGACAAAAAGAGCATGGTCAAAGACTGAAGAAGCAGCTGTAATGCGGCATTTTAAAAAACACATCAAGAGAGGAAAACTGGCCACAAAAAATGAAGTAACTCAGTGTAAGCAAGCAGAAATGGCCTTAAGTCAGAGAACACTGCAGAATATAAGAGACTTTGTGAGAAATCGTGGACTAGCACATAAAAGACAACTAAAGGTAAAAGATGGATAAGCATGGAGTGTATGTATGAAGAACATTAAAACTTTTCCAGCCTCTAATTGTGGTTCATCCATCCATCCATTTTCTCCCACTTGTCCGTTGCCGGGTCGTGGAGGCAGCCGTTGGAGCTGCCCAAATCACATAGCACCAGTCCCCTATGGCTCCTCCTGCAGGTGGTGGGTCCACGGAAGGACGGCCTCATGGTTCCAAACGGGCCTGTTGGTCTCTCATAGGGGAATTGTGGTTCAGTTATGTTTAAAGTCCTCATAATTCATCTTTGGTCCTCATGAACCACCTTCTGGTCGGTGGCTGTGTATAGACAACCGTAGCTGATACAAGGATGTTAAATAGACCTAAATTTTTTTCAGATTTTTTACAGTTAGTCTATCCAGAGCTTATCTCTCTAGGACCTTGGGAAACCATAGTCCTCTTAAACCACACCAGGGTTGGTTTTTCCAAAAGGTCAACATAAACCATAAAACCACGTATGTGTGTGTGTGTGTGTGTGTGCGTGTGTGTGTGTGTGTGTGTGTGTGCAAGGGTAAGTCTTATGGGAACTCAGGGTGTGACTTGGGACTTGGGTAAAGATTAAGGTTAGGCTCCGAAAACCAGACACATGAACCTGGCAGCGTGAGTGCATGCTTTCCAAGTAAAGTGTGGATCTGTATGTTTCAGAGATTTGATAAGGTTTTATTGAGGTGGGTTCAGTGGTTTTTATGCTCCTCTCGAGTCATCAAACAAACAAAAAATCTGTTTTGTTCAGACATCAAATTGGTGGCCTTAATGTTGTAAAAGTGTGACTACATGTTACCATCATGTATCGCATGGTCTGGTTAGACTTACATATGTCCCAGCTAGACACACAATCTGGTGCTTTGCCTTCAAAAGTTAAAGGTGCATTATGGAACTTTTGATGTGAAAAACATTTTCTTGTGCGTATTTGACCTTTTAGTGGGTGGTGAGCATGGCCCCTTTACTTTCCATCATGGCGGCCTGAATGATGCTCCAGGATAAAGAGTTTTTAGAGTTTCTGGTCGGTGCTGACAGCGCTTTACCGGAGTGCCCGGAGGAATCTTTGCAGACAAAAAGCCTCCAGTTCCTGTAAATTCCTGGGCTGTCTTGAATGAACAGCGCGTTTGAGCTCTCCCCACACTGGTTCAATGATAATGAGGTCAGCAGACTTAGATGGCCACTCCAGAGCCTTCACTTTATTCGGCTGGTCGACTTGGCCTTGTGTTTTGGATCATTGTCTTATTGGAACATCCAAATGCGACCCATGTGCAGCTTCCAGGCGGATGAGCGCAAATTCTCCTCCAACAACACTCAAAGTTCATTGAGTACACCTTTTTCGGAGGGCTCTGTGTTTTGTTTTCATTTTTGAGTTAATAAGTTGCTTTCCATAATTCTTCACTGTATCACTCACTTTGTCAACATATTTTCTATATAACGTGCATCTGTGTGAGAAACGTTTCCATGTGTTAGTCATTTGCTCTTTCTTTGAACCGCCCCGTCAACCCACCCTGCCGTTATTTGCTTCTCTGTGTCAGGCCATTCTTTCACTGCGGTGTCCTCATTATCCAAATCTCCACTGAGCAAATTTTGTCAAGAGTATTTCCAAAACGTTGTTGCCCACATTCAGACATGGGCTCTGAGATTTACAGCTGCTCTCTGAAAGTCCCTCAGTGGAGAAGCTAAGACGATGCTGCAGACAAGCAAGGTTTATTACACCAGTGTATTTGTCAAACATTTTCCGACCCCCAACTGTAGCTTATATTAAATGAAACCATCAAGGGGTGCTTCACGGCTGTAATGGTGGTTAGGAATAGACAAAGAGGGCGCTCATTATTAAAGACTAGATTTTGTTTGTAGCATGGTGGCAGAGTGGTTTGCGTTTCGACCAAGAGCGTCCGTTGTTCAATTACCAGTTAAAAATGCGTAATTTACTTGTGTCAGTGTGACTTTCCACTAATCTAAACCACAGAGGGCTAACCCCTCAGGCTCCAACAAAGACACTGACTCGAGTTCTGCGGATGGGGGCCCGGGAAGAGCGCTGCAATCGTCCACTGCTCCTTACAGGTTCCCCAAGGCACTGACAGAAATGGATTAAATGCAGATGTAGAGGTCGCGAGGTCCCCTGTTGTGAAGGCGTCAAACCCAGAGGCCGGGAGTGTGGAGACATCTGAGTGAGTCTCGTATAACGATTTAACTGGCATACGTGCAAGCTCACGGGCTATTGTTTGTAGCAGACCGGTGACACAGTGATGGATTTATTTACAGTGCCTTGCAAAAGTATTCGGCCCCCTTGAACTTTTCGACTTTTTGCCACATTTCAGGCTTCAAACATAAAGATATAAAACTGTAATTTTTTGTGAAGAACCAACAACAAGTGGGACACAATCATGAAGTGAAACGAAATTTATTGGATATTTCAAAAAATTTTAACAAATAAACAACTGAAAAATTGGGCGTGCAAAATTATTCAGCCCCGTTTCTTTCAGTGCAGCAAACTCTCTCCAGAAGTTCAGTGAGGATCTCTGAATGATCCCATGTTGACCTAAATGACTAATGATGATAAATAGAATATTTTGTATCTGTAGAGTAGCCTCTTGTTGCTTTTCCACTGGCACTTCCTGCCCAGCCCAGTGTCAGGTTTTCCTGTGTAGAGGAGTGTTTCCACTGGCCAGACTGGGGTCAACCAGGTACAAGTTTTGGGACTGTGGTCAACCCTGGGCCAAAGCGTGCTGCACTGATAGTAACGTGACATGTACAGACGCTGGCCTCTGATTGGCCAGAGGCGAGAGGACAGCCCTCACGAAAACAGGCAGGTCATACGAGATTTAATATTTCACAACATCAAACCGCTGTTGAAATAGCATGTAGCTGCTGTTCGGACAACTTTTGACGGTGTTAGCATAACATTAGCACTTAGCTTCATAGTTCATCTTTTAGCTGCTTTTTTTTCTCTCGTTTTTGCAATTCTGTTGTTCTTTCAGTAGGCAAATGGGTATTGCTGTGTGGTGCCTTCATGGAAGCGCCACCCACAACTACTACAGTCCATCCCTAATGGAAATATAGAAAAGGCAAACACAGCCATGTACGGCAGCCAAACAGTGCTGGATTGAGGTGTACTTTGTAGGAAACAGCATAAATGTTTGCTAATTCTCCGTGGCGAGCAAATGGTATGAATGATACCATTTTAAAATGTATTGTAACTGTCACATGTAAATGATGTCTGTCCTTTCAGACAATTGAGCAGAATCAGAATTCATTATTCCATTGTTAGTAAAAAAAAGGTTCACAAACTGGGATTTTTTTGTCTGGTTCAGTCGTGCAACATAAAACATATAACATATAACTTAGATAAATAATATGCTATAAAAACTTTAAAACTATAAGGACATGATTGATGATTGACATGAACTTGCAAATAAATTATTTGGCCATGTTAGTTCAAATTATATCAAATTATATCTGAAATAAACCGCCTGACAAAAACCTTCTGCTATGATCTGGGGCCGCTGCAGTTGGTCAGGTCTAGGTTCAGCAACACTATCGCACAAAAGAATGAGATCAGTTGACGACCTAAACATCCAGAACGACCAAGTTATTCCATGGATGGATTTCTTCTTCCCTGATGGTACGGGCAGATTCCAAGATTCCAGGATCAGGCTCACATTGTGAAAGAGCGGTTCAGGGAGACATCATTTTCACACATAGATTGGCCACTGCAGAGACCAGATCTTAAAGGAACAGGCCACTGTTTTTCCATAGTGAGATATGTTCTTACCTGAGCTTAGACGAGTTGATGCGTATCTGTCGGGTCTTTGTGAGTGCGCTCAGTCACGCAAAAAGACCGAACATGTTGTTAGCATTTAGCCTCCTCTCCTCTATGTAGGCGAGCGGGGGTGAAGTTAGAAGCGACAAAGCTCTTCTACGTATAGTTCCAAGTATAGTTACGCAAAATTGAACATGTCAATGCCGAAGTGCTCCTAAGGTGTTATTACGCTTTACAATATAGGTAAGAACATATCTGAATATGCAAAAACGGTGGCCTATTCCTTTAACCCCATTGAGAATCTTTGGGGTGTGCTGGAGAAGGCATTGCACATTGGTCACACTCTCCCATCATCAATACAAGATCTTTTTGAAAAATGTACACAACACTGACTTTTGATATTGCAGAGACTTAGTGAAACGATGCCACAGCATGTGTGCAAGTTGGTTCAGCCAAATATTACAGCATGTTTGTGCTGACTGTTTTTTGGCCAGGCAGTGTAATTAAGCTCTTTCTCTCACTTAAACGAACCTGTGCTGCCTAAAATGCAGGATCATTTGTGTTGTTGGTTATACCAGCCAGTGCTGTGGGTTACTTGGTTTAAATTCTTTCCTAAAATATATTCCAGTGACTGAAGCTAATATTGTACACATTATCAAGGCATTCTACCACCTGAAAGCTGTGAAACGTGCTTATACCACAAAACTCATACAAAGAATCACAATGTTACGAATGCATTGGGAAAAATATCTATATTGAAATGAACTAGCTCAACGTATTTTGTTTGTAAGTATTTAAATAGAGCGCCTTTGATCTGCTGATAAATCTAGTTCCACTTTAGCTCTGAATTTGTGAATATTTTTCTTCCTCCACTGGCCACAATTACCAATGCGTGTCTCTATTGTCTGACATGATTGTGAGCCAAAAATACGTTAGCCAAAAGAAGTGTTCTCGTTTGTGTAATGTGCGTAAAGTAACAGCATTCACTGCCGCCCGTGGCCATTTTCCATTCCATTGAGTCCTGCTTAGCCCCATTGACCTGCTTTACACGCTCACATAGGCCTGTCCGTGCTTGTGAGCGAGTGTCTTTGTAAACTGGCCCGAGGAGACAAATTTTACCAAGTTTACTATGAGACAATGAACAGCTCAGTCTTGTGTCACATGGGGTGTTGTGTAAGTACAGGTTAACAGAATAATAGAATAGTGGCTTATAATAGAGCACAATTTGTCCACAAAGTAATTCAAAGTGCTTTACAGAACTTTAAACTAATAATACCACTTAAAGACACATACAAGTAACAGTGTAAATAAATATTCAATAAAACCAAAGAGTGCAGGTGAACGCTTTGGAATTTCTCACATTTCTGCCTAAATTGGTCATAAAATGTGGTCTGAACTTAATCAAAATCATAAGAATGAGTAAACAGTGTCTGCTTAAACTAATACCACCGAAACAATTACATGTTATCATATCTTTATTGGCCATAACATGTAAACGTTCACAGAGGGAGGTAAGAAAGTAAGAAACCCAACTGCTGTTCTGTAGTTGCAGATTAGACGTTCACAACTATCAGGATGAATCTTGGACCATTTACAAAACTGTTGCAGTTCAGCGAAATTCCTGGGTTCACTTACTTTTTCCTCCCTGTCCTGTGAATGTTTACATGTTATGGCCAGTAAAGATATGATAACATGTAATTGTTTACGTAGTATTCGTTTAAGCAGACACTGAGCTTCATCAAAATCATAAGAGTGAATAAACAGACCACATTTTATGACCAACTTGGGCAGAAATGGGAGAAATTTTAAAGCGTTTACATACATTTTCCTCCCACTGTACTTTCAGTTGTCATATGTGCATATGACACCTTAATAAAGTCTGTATTTACACAAACCTAAAATTGTGGAAGTTGAGACTCACATCTTCTGGAAAACATTTCCAGATTTTAGTCGTGTAAAACTGAAACACAGTTTAGTCCTGACTCTGGCAGGAGACCCCTCCCTGAGGTTCTCGGAGTCAGAGATAGTTCATACTGTATAGCTCTAACATGCCAGAGATGTACTATGGTGCTGCACCGTGAAGAGACCTCTGCAGTCTGCACAAGCAGAGCTGTTTTAAAGTCTATTCTCTGAGCGTAAAGTTCTGGATATATTGCTGGTGTCTTACAGCTCGTATAGAAAGGCCGATGAGCAGGATGTTACCGTGATGAACCTTCTGGAGACAAACATATGAATAAGCCTTTCCAAGTCTGGTTTAGACAAGGTACTTTTGATTATGTTTTAGATGGTAATTTTTTATTATTATTATTATTGTGACTGTACAACAGTGTAGGCAATAATAGTGCTCCAAGACTTAAATCCAATTTATAATGCACTTTAAAAAACAACACAGTTGACCAAAGTGCTGTACACACATCATAAAAATAACAACACAACTAGGTGATAACAAAAAATTGCAAAATAAAATCAGAACACTAAATTGAACCATAAAAACAGAACGAATCCAACAGAAGACAATGAATCCATGCAACTTAAAAGCTGAAGAATAAACGTACGTTTTCAGGTGGGAATAAAAAATTGTGAATGTACAAGGGCCGTGCACAATGTGGGTCCAGCAACAGAGAAAGAGCAGTCGCCTCAAAGCTTCCTGTTTGTTTTGGGCACCACAAGCAAAAAAAATATCTGCTGACCTGAGAGCGCGAGCTGGAGGGCAGGTCAGACAGATACTGTGGAGCGAGGCCATGAAGGCATTATAAACAAATAAAAGAATCTTAAAATCAACACGAAAGCGAATCGGGAGCCAGTGCAAGGATTTCAGAATCAGGGGGATGTCCTCATATGTTTTGGTGCCAGTTAAAAGCTGCACAGGCAGACGTGTTTACAGTCTCTGTTTAATAAACCAACCACATACTACATGCCAAAACTGATGCAGATTAATTTGTACTAGTCATGATTAACTTTGCAAGCATGTACAGTCATATTACCTGACGTGCCAAGAAATGTATCCTGAAGTCACAAATATTACCCAAACAATTTCAATCTCAACACTGGATAAGTGTGTTGCTGATCTCCTGTGTCAGTCCAATGTCAGGTCACTGTCTGCAGGATCACAGCCGTGCATTTTTTATGTCTGAAGCAAAGCGTCATAGAACATGCACATGTGAAATGCTGCTTCTGTTTCAACAAGTTCACACAAATCCTCCGAATCCAGACATGAGCGTATGAAGTGAGTTATCTATCATGTGGAGCTGTGAGCGCGTTAACGTGCAACAATCATGACCAAGTCAGCGACACTAGAGAGACAATTCATTTGAATATCATTGATAAAAGTATGCACTAACGTCATTACAAATACAGTGCCATAAACGGTACGTCTGAACCAAGCAGATACAGATGCGTATTGTATTATGTTAAAATGACTGTTATTGGGTTGTTTTTTATTAATGCTTACCAACCTCATCCTCATTACTGTAGAAGAGTATTCTGTGGAAGAAAAGAGGAGGGATATTTGAGCTTAACCGACATCGGAGCCAGTTATGCACTCCGTTACCAGTTTGGAGATCTACCCCAATAGAAAGTCTTCCCGAGGTTAACCCCTGAAGAGATAATATTTTTATACGATGTTTTGTTCCTTTGGCTATTTAGCAAACTAACCAAAAGTTGTCATTCAGTGCAGAAAGGTGTGGGTTCCTCAGAATCTTTTGTTTCAAGACACAGCAACCCCCACCCGGTCCACTGGCCATTTGGACAGAAGGGGTCAAATTACGACGGAACTGAATGGACAGCTTTGGGGAGCCAATGGGAAATCTTGTGGACAATGGAATGTGGAGTGCTGTGCTTCCCCAGGAAGAGTCAGTCTGACCATGGGAACGGCTGAAGGCAGACTCACGATGGATAGGAAAAACAGAATTCTGTATTGAGATGACATGTTAGAGAAATAAACGTTTAACTTGTTTAACTCCTTGATGTGTCATCAATTCCTGGTATTTAATTATTAGTTTATGTAGAGTAGTTTTTGACGACTCTCAACTCCTCCTCCAGTTTGAATACGCGGTGTTGTCAATTAAAGGTAATGTTAAATAGGGAAAAAGTAACCGCCGTCGTAGCGGTACTATTTTATTGTGTACAGCGACAACACAGGAAAACGGCTGTTTTCTTTATGTGGTGACCCCGGGAGAACTGCAGGGGGTGCTGAAGAGCCGTCAAACGGAGACGCGACGAGGTTCGGTCTTCGAGAAAAAAAACCCATTTTGCGTTAGAAATACCAGGTTCTTTCTTCCACATCATACAACAACAATTTCATGGACGTCATTCTAGCTTAAGGTAAGACTGCTTTTGACCTCTACTATTGTGTGAGTCTCAAAGTACGTCTAGTTGGCATATTTTTCCAAATTTTAGATTACTTTTTAACGGAGTTGTCTGTTGTGTGGTGTAATCTGTGAATTGATGGTGGAATTAAGGAAAGAAACGTTATAATTTGATATCTTAGATACCACAGAAGACAAAATAAGTGGGATAAACTGAAATTACGAGTAATTAACGGGCTGCGCGTTGGGTTTTACCCCTGTAAAAGCTGAAATGCACGTAGGCAGAATCGCCCAAGGCCGTGGACGCACGGTCTGAAATAAAACGTTGAAATAATCGTAGACAGATTTGGGGTCTGTCTAAAAGACGGGTTGAAGGCCCTTAGAACGGTGATTCTATAAATAGGTTGAAGGCCTGAGAAACGGGGTTTCTTAAATTCTATATTTTATATTAGCCTTTGTTAGCTTTCGTTAGCTTCGTTAGCTTAGTGCGCTAGCATACAGCATGGTTAGCTTAGTGCGTTAGCATACAGCATATTGTTGATAAACGTGTACTAAACCCACACATGTGTTAAACCCAGCTCGGTGTGTGGACACTGAAGGCTGTTCTGTGTAGTAGTGTAGGATTTTATTGAAGTGTGGTGCATGGTTTGTTTTCAATATGATCTGTTTGCTGTTGGTGTGCGAGGTTGCTAAGTTAGCTCTGAGAACAAAGGATTAGCTTTAGCATTTAGTTTTTTCCATGTCGTACTGTTATTTGGCTGTTATTTTGTAATACCGGAGTTTCTGGCCGCCATCGCTGTAGTGCAACCGTATGGCCTCTAGGTTTTCATTGAAAGGCATCGGACTTTAGGCACATTATACTATTTAACGCGTGTTTTTATTTTTATACACTTATCTGATTTTGTTGATCGGAGGGGGAGAATACTAAATTGTTTTGGTTGTTCTTGTTAGTCTGTTTGGTTTTTTGTTAACTGTTGTTTTGTTTGTGGAAATTATTGTGTCTTGTTGTCTCTTTGTGTAATGTTCTCTTTATTGTAGAGTGACTGAGTGTGTCCGGAGTGAAACTAAAAGTGCATTTGCTGTGTCTGCATTTGTGTAGACGCAGCAAAGGACTGATTAAACGGGAAGTGATGGGCGCATTGGGAAAGTAGCCATTTTCCTTTGTGCCCAGACATCCGTGTAGGAGGGTAAGTGGAGAAATTGCTCCGCCCCTCATTGCAAAACAAAAATGTAGAAAAAAGAACATTTTTTGACCTAATTTCTTGTTTTAAAGGTTATTGTTTTAAAAGTTATTATTTTGTTTTGTTTTTAAAGAGGAACATTTCTGCTGGTGGTAGAGTTATGTCTCCACAGCATACATTTGAAGAACGAGTATCCAAAATCAGTGTGAGAAAAATGCTATTTTTTTAAGCCTGTGATTGACGGAGCATTTAGGGCTCTGAGAGATGTTGCTAAAAAAAATAGAACCTCTCTCCACACGGTGGCGCCGTGGTATGAAAACTGAAGCAGGGAAGACCTGTCGTGAGTTTTAATACATTGATTGAAAGTACAAACCACTATTGATTTAGAGTTTAAGTTGATCTTTATGCGCCATTTTGGACGCATTACCAAAAGTTATGAAGGAGCAATTATGCAAAATTCAAATTATTGTTAAAGACAACCAAATAAATTAATGAATACATTTTGAGAATGCCCTTGACCAGAAGCGAGAGCAAAATTGAACTGAAAGAAATGAGTGCAACTTTTAAAGGTGCAGCTTAAAGGAGCGAGTAATGAAAGTAATAATGAAAAAAGAGTAATAATGAGTTTACTTGAATGTGCAGTGACCTGTGGGTGTGGTGTTGGTAATTGTGGCCAAGGATTGTTTCAGACGAGATGACCAACAACGTTCGAGGAGATCGAGGCGTTTACAACAACGCTGATGGGAACCATGCTACTCTGATCATTGGCAGCTGCTGGGTTCAGTGGCATGGGACGGCAGAACTCTGTTACCTGTGAAGGTGAACGGACAGACTCTTGACGTGCTGGTGGATAAAGGTGAACAACACTCATCTGTGAACTATGAGACTGTGATCATTAACGGACACCATCTACTGGGTGGATACAGGAAGACCACCCAAAACCTTTCACCAAGCCAGTGCCTAGTCAGCTCACAGGACTGAATCTGACACACCAACTCAGACTCCTGTTTCTCTCCTCGGATGTGATATGCTGATGACAGTGAGAGCAACAGTTTTGTGCTCTCTGAATGGACTAACAGTGACTTTTCCCTGATTGGACAAACACCTTGCTGTCTGACAGTGGTTGCTGAATGCAGATATATCTACTGGGAAGAGCTGAAGGACTGTACAACTGACGTTTGACCTTGGATCAAACATTCACTTTGCCAAAGCCACCCACCCATTGATCACTGTACTTTAATGATATAGAAAAGCTTTTAAGGCTAACCTTAGTGGACGTGAATGGTCCTTTTAAAAAACAAAATTAATTAGGCAAACGAGGTGTGACTGCGAACTGTTTACACCCTATAGAACAGTAATATGATGTGTTTATAACTCGTTTGCTCTCTCTCCTGGACAATAGGCTAAAGAATTTGTTCCATGACCAAAGCGTGAGTGAAACAAAAGATTGGTAAGAAATTGAAGTTTCTAAAATGTCCTGTACTCTCCATCCATGTATGCCTACTCTATAGACATTAATGCTAGACTTATGTCCGTTTTGGGACATCATTCCACGACACCATGATAGAGAATTACGTGTTTATGAACTGACTGAAAATATCTTAATGCACCAGATAAAGATGGTCTTTAGGACCTACTGATGCTGGTTTATTTACTAAATTGAATCGATAATCTTTCAGTTACAACTAAATGCATTTGTCTGAATGTTTTGATACAAAATTTGAATTTGATGCCTTAGAGGGCATTGACATGTGATGGAACTGAAAAAAAAAAAAGCTGAAGTGAATTGGGTTTCGATCCTTTCTCTTGCTCTGCTCCTGGCGTCAATCCGTGAGCAGATCGAGAGGAAACTCTTATGAACTTGAAACAGGCCATTCTGTTGCCTGAGTTCAGCCTCCTCTTTGATTCCACGGGAATCCAGTGGACACTGATCTTAAGATTGTATGTTATGATCCCTATTGACACCATCTACACTCATTAGTTTGTGTACTCAGGTTGGAGGTGACTGTTATTCTCACTTTGGGAGCCGCTGAGAGCTCCTTCCCAAGCCTGTCTGACGGTCCTCTGCCGCGATTGGACTGCACCAGTGCTGGTGTGATCTCTTTTGGGGACACTCCCTGGACCTCACATGCTGTCCGGGTCGCGAACCTGACGAGTGGTGTCCACCTCTCACTCGCCCTGTCGACCCAATTCTTCCCACTTTCAACCTCCCTGGCCTGCACCTGACATTTGTTATTTTGCTATTGTTTTCTTTGTGTTATGTAGGTGCCGGAGGTATTTACCTCCAGTGCAATTTGAGTTGGTTTGTTGTGTTTCCTGTACAAGGATTGAGGTCTCACTTGTTTATGCATGTTACGTGACTCTTTTTTGGACTGAGTGTCCTCAGTCCAAGAGGGGGTGTTACTTATGTGGGGAAATTATTATAATTTGGTTTATTTTGGCATGAGAAGGAACTGATACACATATATCTAAATGACAAGACAAACGAAAACATAAAGTGACGAATTGACAAATGTTATGGCCAACTAAGATTTCAGTTTCAGATAGGTAAATCAATTTATAATACTCTGTTTTTTACGTTTGCTGTGATTCTGAAGTGCACACAGAATCTGTGGTAAATGTGGGAAACAGAAGCTAAAAGAGAGTTTTTCTCCGTAGATTAATGAAACCTGAATTTCTGAATTTTCCAGATAAAATTGACCCTAGCATTCCAACAGATAGATTAAGTTAAATAGGTTTTTGAGTCCAGCCATAATTTGCAAGATTAGCTGGCATGGTCGTTCTAACGGTGAGCGGCCCTGATGAGAATTTTTGTTTTTGTAATTTTCGTCTGTTCTTTTGTGTTTCTGTTACAGATCTCTGTTGGTTCCTTGTCTCGGTGGGTGCTTGTGAGTGGTCGTAATTGTGAGTTTTTGACCCAAATTAATCAATCAAGTTTTATTTCTAAAGCGCCTTACAATAATCAAAGTTGACCAAAGCATAGTGATGTAGAAAATATAGCGGACGCGGAGGGAGCATGAACCGAGACAACGACCTGACAGAATCAATACGGGGAGGAATTCGAGAGCCCCTCCCGAGCGGAGGAGCTCCCGCTTTGGCCCCATCGGCCCCTCCTCCATATGTACAGAGCGGGGCGTCTGGCTCCACTTTTTACACCCAGTTAATAACCCTTCATGGACTGGTGGACGTGGCGGCTGCGAACTTGTTATCAGCGGAAGAGCATAAAAATGGCCATGCCCGGGTGCCCGCCTAAGTCTAACTCAGCGACCTTGCCTGAGCGGACTTACCATCGAGGGTCTACATTAAAAACACCAGGACCTGTTGGACGCTCCCAGATACTTAGGACCTTTTGAAGTGACTCAAAGGACTGCCACCGCAGTTAAGGTAGAGGGGCGTGACAACTGGTACCACTGGTCACACTTGAAGCCCTGTTCTGAGAAAACCGGCTTACACTGGACTCATACGCATCCCGGACGGTTGACACATCCTGACGAATATGGTAGTGGGTCTAACAGCCCCACTGAAGGGGGTGGGGGACACCAACCCCGACCCACACGGTCACAAAGACATAAAAAAGACTAACAAATATGGACTTAAGGCCTGGGTTTTAAAACCAGGACCTTTTTAAGGTGTCCATACGGGGTGTGGGGCCTGACACTTGCTCTTTGCTTGCTCATCATACCAACAGTAATAAAAATAGACGATCCACATAGTTGTGAGGGACGGGTCAGAGGACACCCTATCAAAGAATTGAAATTGGCCCTTTACAAGGTATGCAAAGAAGTAGGTAAAACACCTGGAGAAAATCTGGTCATCTACTGCAACAATGCAGGTACAATGTTGGTGAAAATGAGAGAAGCAGTGTCGGACCAACACACCCTAGACTGGATTACCCATTGTACAGAAAAAATGATAAAAACATGGGAAAACAAAGAAGGAACAAAATATGCTGTTTTGAAACCTGTGATTTATGATGTATCTAACATGTCTGTTTCCACAGAGGGAGATGGATCTAGGAAGCGACGGTCTTTCAATATGGGGGGTCATACACCAGGAGAGAATAAATGGGTAAAATTAGCTAAGCACACGGCCATGATTACCAACTCAACCCTGCAGGTGGGAAACCGTACCCTCGGTCAATCATACGTACCTTTCTCTGATGACGGCGGCCGTAAGCCCCTGTTCGGAGATGGGAAAGGATTTATCGCCACGCTGATCCCTATGATCGGTGTGGCGTCCTCCATGCAGCGTCTAAATGAGGTATGGTGGATCCTGGAGGACCTAACTGAGGTAATAGGCGACATCTTGGACCAAATGGAACGGAGTCCAGAACTTAAGGCAGTGGCTGTTGTGGTTATGCAAAGTAGAGTGGCGTTAGACGCCATGTACGCTGAACAGGGTGGTATGTGCGCAGCAGTTGGCCTTGACCACTGCTGTACATATATTCCCCGACGAAACTGGCAATTGGACAGCCATTAAAAATAAAGTAAAGGAACTCAAAGACTTCCTCGCGTCTCAAGAAGACCAGGGTCCTCAGTGGACCTGGCTAAATTGGTTAAATTCCGGTTCCTGGATCCATATCCTTCAAAAGGTGGGTATTCTTATAGGTGTAATACTCTTGTTTTGTTGTATTTTGTTTTGTTGTGTTGTGCCTCTCATTCGCAGCATGGTCTCCAGGGCTCTGGGTTCCACTGGGGGCATCTATACGATGGGTGATGCGTCCCAGGGGGACACGGAGCTCGGGACAAGGGAAACGCCAGAAGGGGGTGGTCCCAGCCTGTACTTGGAAAGAGTACGGCAGGCTTTGAGATATGAATGGAACGACCCCCGACAAGGCTGTGATGGAGAATATTGTGGTGGAGATAATATCTAAACAACACTGTTCGGTGTTGTTGCGCTTGCTGTGTTTTGTGTGCAGGAATGTTTATTTTTGTGTCAATCAGAGACGGTCCCAGGGGGACATAAAAGTTGACATGTACCATTGACACGGAATAAAAACCAGCTGAGTTCCGCCTGGAAAGATTAGTAAGCGGAAGTTACACATGGGAAGAGAGAGATGATTTTGAAACCACTCAGCGGCTGGTTGAGTATGCCCTACATACAGTGAACATGTTTTTTTGGTGTTATAATATGTGAAATTGTACTGTGATTTTTGATACAGGCTGTACTTTTGTGAACTTGAAAATATTATGGTTTTGTTGTCCTCCTTTGGGAGGTCAAAAAGGGGGTCTGAAGAGATAATATTTTTATACGATGTTTTGTTCCTTTGGCTATTTAGCAAACTAACCAAAAGTTGTCATTCAGTGCAGAAAGGTGTGGGTTCCTCAGAATCTTTTGTTTCAAGACACAGCAACCCCCACCCGGTCCACTGGCCATTTGGACAGAAGGGGTCAAATTACGACGGAACTGAATGGACAGCTTTGGGGAGCCAATGGGAAATCTTGTGGACAATGGAATGTGGAGTGCTGTGCTTCCCCAGGAAGAGTCAGTCTGACCATGGGAACGGCTGAAGGCAGACTCACGATGGATAGGAAAAACAGAATTCTGTATTGAGATGACATGTTAGAGAAATAAACGTTTAACTTGTTTAACTCCTTGATGTGTCATCAATTCCTGGTATTTAATTATTAGTTTATGTAGAGTAGTTTTTGACGACTCTCAACTCCTCCTCCAGTTTGAATACGCGGTGTTGTCAATTAAAGGTAATGTTAAATAGGGAAAAAGTAACCGCCGTCGTAGCGGTACTATTTTATTGTGTACAGCGACAACACAGGAAAACGGCTGTTTTCTTTACCCCAAGTTCCCTTGCTAAGGTGGCACAAGAAAAATAAGGGCTAACTTTTCTCAGTAAGTATTAACACAGTGTTTATTATTATTTGTTTTCTTTCCCCTGTAGTTCTTGGCCCTGTCTCCGAGGGCACTTCACGGGTCAGGGGTGAAGCGTGGACAGCTGCTGCCCTTTCACCTTTGCTTGTAAGTGAGGCCACCCCTGTCGCTTTCTTTAAAGTTAAATAGACATTATAGAGGGATAAGAAGGATTTTAAACAACCCTCAAAATGACCATGCAAATAATCTGGCACCCTACACTGTAAAATGTATTATCAGTATAGATAGTATCAAGAAAGAAAAAAAAGACATTGTTTACTTTGTTATTTACCTCAAGCAAGCAAGCAGTGAAACAAATAATGTCCAAACAGATGCAAATAATGCTATGCACTAACCTCAGTGGTTAGTGCACTAACCGCCCACAATTGCTGTGTATGTTTTAATAGCCTTTGTAATGAGGCTTTTATATGACATGGCGTGCCGTGAAAACATGCAGTCGAATCCCTTATTACACAGGTCTTGCATACATACTTGAGTGGGAACTGAAAGCAGGGTTTCTATAATTAAATTGGCCGTGTGAGAAATGGTACAATTAACCACCGGTAAAACACTGTAGTAATGTTTGATTCCCCTAAACCTCTGATGGAGCCAAAGGTGCAGAGAGCGAGTTAGTAAAATTAAGTTTTCACAAAGGCATTAAATTTGTATTTGATCAAATTAGAAGCGGTAGCTCCCTGAGAAGCAGCCACGAGGCATGAATGGAAAAAGACCCATGTTATCCAATAATAATATTAAAAGGTAATATAACTTTCTCTGTTGTCAAGTTTGCATTCAGCCACAGAGTTTTTCACTTCAGTGTTTTTCCGGTAAGACAGCACAGGGGAAAGGAGGTGACAGCGTAGAGATAGTATTCCACTGTATGTACAGGTGCATTAACCACTGGACTATCAAATACACACATTTACTTCAGTTTTTCCCAAAACAAACCTGATGTAAATAATTATTTATTTAAGGCTCGGTCAACATCGCGCTGCATTTACAATAACCTATGGCGCATTGAGTTGCCTTGTGTACGAAAATGCGAGGTATAAATAAAGTTGCCTTGCCTTGCCTACTTTTTATGCACTAACAGGAACCAAACTGCTTATTTAGCCACTATAAGTTAAACACTGTCAAAGCACTCGCCTTCAAAAACATGACCAACACGGTCAGTCAGCACGTGCACCCGCCCACGCAGCACCTCCCTCCAAGCACCGCAGGAAAACGCTGAACTATGGGACAACTCCTCTATTTTATAATAAGTATAAACATATTTTGTATCCAATAGACTAAGCCTATAGCTTAGATTTGTTTTACAGATTATTGTACTGATATCTACCTGTCGGACAGAGCACCCCAGCTACAGGACCGGGTACAACAGGAAGCAGGAGTTACACAAGGTCAGAGGGCAAACAATACATCGCATTGAGTTGCCTTGTCCATCCATCCATCCATCCATTTTCTTCCGCTTTATCCGGGGCCGGGTAGCGGGGGCAGCAGTCTCAGCAGAGATGCCCAGACTTCCCGATCCACGCACACGTCCTCCAGCTGTTCTGGGGGGACCCCGAGGTGACACCAGGCCAGCTCGGAGACATAGTCCCACCAGCGTGTCCTGGGCCTTCCACGAGGCCTCCTCCCAGTTGCCTTGTGTACGGTATAAATAAAGTTGCCTTGCCTTACTAAACCGGGGCCTTTCATAGTGCGCCTCCAGCGGGCACGTGGGAACATCACTACCCCAAAATACTCGCATCATCACACCTTTACCAGAGCAGCACCGCCAAGAGCGCCTGCTCCCTCCCCTTCACATTTTAGTCCCGGCTCATTGCGCTACTGCCTAACACTTTTATTTGCATATATCCTTTTACGCTCTCACATGAACCAAACTGCAGTATTTAGCCGACTGTGAATGGAACAGTCCTGAGAGGGAAGAGAATACACCGATGGTCCTGCTGTAGCGTGCTGGTCAGAGCTGCTCACAAGTGTGATCATGATGTGACCTCTTCATTTCTTTGCTCTCACGTACAGGCCCACGTGTTTTTTTCATGCGAACAGATGACGCATCTTTCTGATTGTTTCATTCACCATTAGAACTCTGGGACAAAATAGACAATTATAGATTTGTAGACTCTTTGTGAAGAACGGAGAATGGGTTCTGCAAGTAAAATCCCCATTCCCAGAGTTTAAAGGCATGACAGAGGCTAATTATTTATCCATAAGAAAGGTGTCTGGCCAGGCGGCAGCACTAAAAGCATTTGGATGCACAAAACATTATACAAATTAGCATATTTTCAGGCACTCCCTTCTTCCCAGTGCACTCATAAAACCCTCATAGCTTAGTAAAGGGCTGCTCTTATGCCACTTTTCCCTCTTTTTTTTTTTGCTCCCTATGCACATGATTGTTTTGTGGTTAGCCTTCAGCGAGATTTTAATCAAAGCTTACCCTGGTTCCTTTAGCTCCGGTGACTATAGGGGTTTAGGCCCATTTGGAAACGCAGCGCAATTAGTCGAGACAGAGCTGGTTAATATCCCCCATGTTAACATATTTATCATCGCACCTGCTCCAGCAACACCACAGGGACATATTAAACAACACTGAGAATTGAGCGTATAGAGTTGGGGAGCAGCCAAAAGGGGAAATAGACACTCAACTTTGATTAACTAAGACAATTACTAAGACAATTACCATTACAAGTATTGCTATTGCTGTAGCAATAGTACTATTAAGTACTATTATAACAATAACAATGAACTAATAACTTTTACAATCACTATCGAATACCATAACAACTAGGTCGCAGTACTGTATATATAAACAGTTTACCTACTTTTAACGTTACTATGTAGTCGACTAAAAGGCACAAAACTGCACTCATAAGACATACAACTTTGGGAGCTTGTGTAGTAACCACTATTTATACATAGAAGCAATGTAAAAGGTGCATGTATGTGTAAAAAGTCACATTAATCTCACTTTTTGTCTCGGACTCCTTCCATCATCGTCCCTGCTCTCAAATGTCCTCCGGGTCAGACCTCTCCGTGTGACACTTGTCTCTGTCTCGCCGTGGTGTAACACGCACCATGTGCTGAAAGGGTTCTGTGTGTCAGACTTCCTATCGGCCCGTTTCATTTCTTCAACTTTAGCGCTGGACTGTGTAGTGATGAATCGGTTCACGTTACGAGGAGCTCCTCGTGTTATTTATCTCGGAAAAAGACAGAATGAAGCGGAGACAGACATCGCGGATCCATGAGCTACACGTTACCCTTTCGCTTTCGGTCTGTCTGTTTCACTCGAGCCCAGAGGACCGGCGTCAGATTCGCATATAGGCTATTTCAGTGTATTTGTGGTTAAACAACTCAGAGCCTGTAAAAGTCTGGCCGAAGGTAAGCGCACCTACTTTTTCAATGTATTTTTTTTTTATTTTTTTTGTAAAAGCATTTCACGCAAAAAATTCAAACGTCACTCAATCTGTAAAACTTTGATATATCTGTTTTTATAATGACATAATTAGCCCAAGGTAAAAGATAGACCTGCCACAGGCCTCTGATGTGCACATTGACTGTTGCAAAAGTGCGTGCAGTTAGTCGACCAAGGAAAATCTTGGTCGACCATGACGACATTGACCGTTTAGTCGACTAAACGACCAAATTTAGCAGCCCCACTATGTAGTGAAGTTAGGGATGCACATTGTGCTCAATTTGTATTAATCGAGTAATCCATTTTTAACGATTATCGGTTATTTGTTAACTACCGGCTTCGTGTCGTTGTACAGGACATTTTATATCAACAAGATTGTAAACATATTGATGAATGAATGAAAACATTGTTAAAAAGTTGAATTATTAACAAATATACAAATTTCCCCTAACATTCAGCATAACGAATAATTGTTAACATATAATAATCGAACAGAGATCGGGGTGTTTCCACTGTATAGAGGAAGAAAGGATGAAAGTAAGGATAATTACTCACAGCAGCGTGAAAGCAGTGAATTACATTTCCATGTGTTTCTGATTAGGGAGCAGTGACACAGAAAAATAAATAATAAAACATGATACTGATTGTCCCTTTTTAAATATCAAATACTATCCCACAAGACTAGACTCTTTATTTATTTTCCAAATCTTATTATTACTTCTATCCTTGTCTGGTTACCTTGCCCTGAGCGACTTGAGCAAATATCTATCATTTAGCCTCAATAAGGATCTCTTCAGTGGAAGCGGCTTCGTCTCCGCTGAGGCCTGTTTTAACCCATCGAGACTGAGTGAGTATTGACCGAAGAACGTGCAGCTACGGACACCTCAGCTGTTTTGATGGATATGAGGCTTGACCCTGTTCATCGAGTGCCGAGGTCAGGGGCAGGTCAGAGAGGAGCCGACAGGCCCCATGAGGCAAACCCAAACACCAAGTGGGGCTATAGGGGGCTATAAATAAGCAACTCCAGGCACAGATCCTCTGCACTGTTTTTTTCTTTCATTGTCAACATTGTTTATATTTGCTTTGCACTTGCTTTGATAAATCTATTTATGTATCTTTGTTACATGCACATTTTTACATTTGTGTGCCCAAAAACCCCCAACGTTGTTCTATGTCAAATTGTTGTTGTTGTCTTTATCATATTTTTATTTATTTTGATAAATGCCCTTATAGCCGTAAAGTTTCCATAGTTTTTTCGTATCTAAAGTTCGTGCCATATGTTTTATGTTACCTGTTGCATGAATGTACAGAGAAAACAGTTTGTGAACCTGTTCTCAAACAATGGCAATAAAACTATTCTGATTCTGGTGTGGATCCTCGTGGGAGGAACCATAGAACATTACACTGAGAATAGTCACAAAGGAAGATTCAAAGATTACTCAGACATGCGCTCAAATCCAGGTATGCTTTTGCTGGGGGAAACAACAGTGTAACTAGAGATGCACTGATCCAGGTTTTTTGGTTCCAATACCGATACCGGGGGGTTTGAGTATCTCCCGATAGAGATCAATAAAGTTGTATCTTTTCTTGCAAACAAGATATTACATGTCAATTATCCATTATATCTATTAATAAGTTAATGAAAAAACATGAAACATCACTGGACTTTTCTACACTAAATATCCTTGGCTGCATGACTCCAGCTTTAGTTAAATATAAACGTATACATCTATCTGTTATTCTTTACCACTCCAGCAGAGGCCAATTGAATTTGATTTGGCTATTTTAACCCTTCCCACTAACCAGTAGACTATACCTGCTGCCAAAGAAAATTCCTTTGCGGTGACGAGGCTTCTTCGATGAGAGGCGGAACTTAGACAGACGGGCTCCGCGCTTTCTGGAAACTGAACTCAGGGCCTTGTTGCCGTGAGGCGACACCTTTGCAGTTGGGACTGACCCTTAAAGCGGTACTAAGTAACGTGTTTACCTTAATAAATCCTTTCCGTAGTCCCTCTGGGGGTAATACAAGTGTTAATGGGATGATTCCCCCTGGTGTCTCTGGTCAGAAAACCATGCTTGCAACTTGACTGCCAACGGGTCGGAGCAACCAATACACACTAATAGAACCACGAAGAAGAAGCTAACAGGCTAACGGGCAAAGCTAACTGTGGGCTAGCACCACTTTAAACAGTATTTACAGCCAAGTTTGAGTGAAAAAAAATATTTCCATTGTATAACTGGATGTACGATATCCCTCTGTCCCTTCGGCTTTTCTGTCAGCGTAGTATTTACTCTCCAAGGCATTTAATAAGTTAGAAAATCGTAACTTGCTACAACACATGCAGTTGCGCTTATGGCCTCTAGGGGCAAGAGTTACTTAGTACTGCTTTAACCCGAGTGTTGAACACAAGCAGGCAGGTACAGTAAAAGCCCCCTCACTTGCCCCCTGTCTGCGGTGTGGGAGGGACTTACAGCTGGTCAAACGCAGACAGCTGCCCCGTCCTAATAAAGAGTCCCGCGGATTCCCGGTACCGCAGTTTTGAGACGCCCCAGTGTCCCCAAAAATGCACTAAACATCAGAGAGACACACGGGGGCTGAGAGGGGCTCGTAAAAGTGACACATATATCTCCACTCCATTTTGACAAGGTATTTGGTTTACAGCTTGTTAGGCCCGGTTTACGAGGGAGTTTGCAAACCTTCAAACAGCCGAGCGAGCGAAGACAAGAGCAAAGGGTCTGCCACAACACAAACAATTAAGAGGGTCTTCATCATGTCCTTGCGTGTGATTTCAGCGTTTCAATATTTCACTGGGCTTCATCTTACTGTAGACTGCTTAAAGGTGCTTAACCTTTAATCAACCTTGTTCTCCAGTTTGGCTTTACCCAAATCTAAAAGGTTACAGCCTATAGGCCAGTGTAACGCCCCATTTGAAAGCAACAAAATGGAGCTAAACTCGTATTTTTCTTGGCGTTGTTGTCGTGTTGCCGTCACTTTTTTGGTGTGTTTTCATCACATTCTTCATCGCATTTGTGTCACATTTTTGTTGCTTTTTTGGTCACATTGTTGTCGTTCTTTGGCTGCTTTTTTTGTCCTTTTTTGTTGCGCTTTTGTGGCCGGTTCAGGCGGGGGTTAAGAAGTTAAAGACATATTTAGTTTATAATTATCCACTAACATAATGTATTGGTTGACACTGGTTGACTATTGTAAATTATAAGAGTGCTGCATATAGTAAACCAACTGTTTTCCTGAATTTGTCGACAATCACACCCCTCACTCTGCTTCAAACACACTATGGATTTGACCCGCACAGTGCATTCCTTCCTTCCTTCTGAGCTCCTGTCCCGACTGACGACAGATGTAAGTTGCGCTCCTCTTTAGCCGTCTGCGTTTGCGCTTTTCCACACATGTTTCACACCAAAGGAGGACGCCCGGCACAATGCATTCCTGCTCCTATGGGGTCAAAGCTGTTACCCCTCCTCCTAATATTTGCTCGCCCCTCTGTGGATTACAACCTCTGCTCCGCCTCTCTCTCCTCCCCCCCCCCCCCCCCCCCCCCCAAAAAAAAAAAAAAAAAATAACTTTCTTCACTTTTAGTCATTCATCCTCACTCCCCTAAACCTCCAGCTCAATGTAACACAGTCACAGCTGCTTGACCTATCTGGGAATATTCCTTTGCCTTGTTGGATAAAAACCCTTTCTGTTCTTCAGTGGATATTTCTGGACACGTCGCCAGGACTGGAGAGATAATGACGAGCAAGTTATGATGGTGAGTGAGTGCCAAGTTTCAACACCCTGGAGAGCATATCTTTGAACTCATCTCCAATCACTTGGCTATTTATCAATACATATTTGCAGATTGTGTTAATTACGCAGTAGAATCATTTGGTATTCTGAGAGAAAAAGCGTCTACGGTGTAAATATGACTTCATACATTCACATACTGTAACATAAAGGGTAAATGTAATTAAATGTGATTTTATTTTAAAGTACCATCTGAAGAAGCCCAAGGGGTAAACGTGCCACAATTTGAGACGGCTCGTTTCCCTGTAGTTAGCACATTAGTTCTTAGAAGCTGTGCCTTACCTTACTTTTACTTCTTGAGCACGGGATGTGACGTAAGAGGAAGTAAATGTGCAACCATACAGTATATAAAGCGCCAGGGTCACGCCTCTTTCTTACTGGACACACATACACGACCACTCAAAGGGGTCACTTAAAATGCCCTCATTTTTGAAAGAACAGCACTGCCTTTTTTCAATGAGGATAACATTAAATGAATCAGAAATACAGTCTAGACGTTGTTAATGTTGTGAATGCCTATTCTAGCTGGAAACGGGTGATTTTTTAAAGGCACCGGCTGCTGTTTTTACATACTGAGATATGTTCTTACCTGAGCTTAGACGAGTTGATACGTACCCATGTGGTCTTTGTTCGTGGCTGTGGAAGAACTTGGTCACTTCTAACTTCACCCCATTTGGAGCTATAGGAATATGCTGGGAGAGGCCAAATGCTAACAACATCTTTGGTCGTTTTGCGTGACTGAGGGCACGCACAAATGCCAGACATGTACGTATCAACTCGTCTAAGCTCAGGTAAGAACATATCTCGGTATGGAAAAACGGTGGACTGTGCCTTTAATGGTATACCTACATAGGTGCAGAGGTGCATTTCTAGCGACCATCGCTCCAGTGCTCTAATGGTACATTGCTATTCGTGTTACAATCCCCTCCCCCACACAATTCATTTAGAAGAAAATTTCCTTCATACTTCACTGGTGTAAACAAAAACATTATTCCATCAAATGAGAAATGATTAGAAAAACATGATTCCTGTCCTATGCACCAAATGAGAAAAAAGAGTCAGAAATGTAATAAAAACACATAACTTCTCAAAACAAGACAAATATACTGAATCCAAACTCAATTTTAACTCAAGTACCCATTCCTGTTTGCAGTATATTACCTAAACTGCTCGTCGAATACACTATTACCCTTGCTACAGTCTAAATCTCTGGACTTTGGCCAAAAGGTCGGTCAATTCCTCCCACTCCTTCCCCTCTACACCTCACCGCTTGTCTAATAGGCCCTGCTCATTGCTTTTAGTGTCTATTGCGATCATTTTATGAGCTGTACTTGTGTTCCTCTCTTATACTCAAGGTCTATGTTGATGCCGTGCGTGCATTAGAATCACTCGCACAGACACACTCGCGTTTTTTGCTGAGATAACGCAGAAACCTTGCATCTGAAATCCCAATAAATGCATAAAACATGACACATCTACATGCATTATGTCTACGGCAGCGTATTCATGAATAATAACAGACCCCAGGCTGCTTGCTTTGTTTGCTAGGCCATAATAGGACAATGTAAGGAGTAAGCATTGGTGAGGTACATGTGGCCATACCGCCTTTGCTCTGCCCAATCCCGTCACACCTTGGAAGCTAAGCAGGGAAGGGCCTGGTCGGTACTTGGATGGGAGATTGTTTGGGAACACCAGGAAGCCTGAGGTGAATGTGATGAGTGAGTGAGTGAGTGGTTGGTGGTGGTTGGAGGGGCCAATGGCACAGACTGGTTGCCTCACTTCCGTCAGTCTACCCCAGGGCAGCTGTGGCCACAACAGTAGCTTACCACCACCAAGTCTGAAGTGAATGAATAATGACAACAGTGTAGCGCTTTGAGAAACTTGGTAATACAAGCTTGTAAAGCGCATTACAAGTGTAAGGCATTATTATTATTAAATGAATGTTCTGTTTTTTGCGAGCCCATTGCTCAAACATGACTGCCTTGACGGCCTGCAAAACTTCATCAGGGACAGCGCTACATGTTAGCATGTGTTATACTGAATTGAAGTGTGGGAATTAGCTCTGAATGAAAAAGTATGAGTATGAGTCTGGTATTGGTCTATGGGAGGTTAGGGGTTTCTATTGTTTTGTCAGAAATATAATGTTCTCTGCAAACAACAACATACAGTGGGAGGAAAAAGTGAGTTCACCGTGTGGAATTTCTTACCTTTCTGCCTACATTGGTCACTAAATGCGGTTTGATCTGAATGATTAAACAGTGTCCCCTGAACTATTACCACCCAAACATTTACATTTCATCATATTTTTTCCGGCCAAAACATGTAAACATTCACAGGAGAGCGTGGAATAAGTAAGTACACCCCCTGAATCTCACTGAACTGCAACAGTTTTGTGAAGAGGAATAGTCTAAGATTCATCCTGATTGTTGTGAGCGTCTAATCTGCAACTACAGAAAAGCAGTTATTGCTGCAAAAGAAGAGTCAGCCAGCTATTTAATACAGGGGTTCACTTACTTATTCCACGCTGTTGTGAATGTCTCAGGTTTTCCTCCAATTGTTGTTAAACTTATGAATTAAATTGTCTATTGATGATAGCACATTGTCCGGGCCCTGAGGCAACAAAATAAAAATCTGATCAAATGTAAATGTTTGGGTGGTATTAGTTCAAGCAGACACTGTTTAATCATTCCTGTGATTTTGAAAAAGATCGGACCACATTTAGTGAGCAATTTAGGCAGAAATGTGAGAAATTCCACACGGTGTACTCATTTTTTCCTCCCACTATATCTTGTCGACATGCATTGTACTGAAGTGGAGCTACAGACACTCAACATCTGCAAAGTTACATCTGCCAAAAACACATGAAATCTATCTGCGTGGCTTTGTCATTTTATCTCCTGCAGATGACCAGGCAGAGGCGCAGACAAATGCGTAAAATCCAGTCGTGGACAAAATCCGACCCTCAAAAGCTTTGTTTCCAAAAAAGTACAAGCATAATGTTGTCCAGGAACAGCCGCAGATCAAATGCTGCTCTGTTAGTGTTTTGGCTGCCGTCTGAAGCGAAACCAAAACCTAAAGAGCAATGGCCAACGCGAAACAGTGCGCTGCATTTTTTTACACTTGAGAACACTGCGATTTTGTTTTCTATTCTTTTGTATAGGAATTCATGAGGAATATTTTACTATAAAGCAGCTTTGAATCACTCAATCAGAAAGCGTTGCCAGTTTTATTCTAAGATTATAAATAGTGCCTGATAATAAGCATTTAGGCTACCTGGAGATGGGCGTCTGCTTCTGACAGACTAATCGGCGGCAATAGAGGAAATACCTCTACAGAGACAAGAATGCACATGAAATGCTATAGAGGAAAGTCATACCGATGCACCAGTTTTCATATCACGCCTAGCCACAACCACTGCCCTTCAATGCAAACAGTCAGCGTGGATTTAGGGAGGCACGTCCCTTTCATTAAAGTGCGGCGCTTGTAGCTGGTCTGCAGTAACAGCACATGCAGGGGCAGATCTCAGCGGCACTGGTATGTGGAGAGACTTACCTCAGAGTTCAAGCTGTCAACCAACACTTCCCTTTCTGCAGGCACTAAACTGTGCAGCATCCGAAGCAGTGCAGGACTGGTTACAGGCTGCACTGAGAGTCGGAGCTGTCGGGTGGGTGTACCTTTGCTGCTGTTGTCGCCAATCAATTGCACATTGTGTGACCATCTAAAATATTGTTAATGTTAACCTCTTAACCTCCTTCTAACCAAGTGCAGTTCCTCCAGTTCAGCTTTACCCAAATCTAAAAGCTTCTCGGCTGGAGTTTACTGGAGTATTAGACCTGATTTTGTCAAATTTTTTTGAAAGTTTTTTTTGTCTTGTTTTTTTATTGTTATCGTGTTTTGGTCACTTTTTCATCGCATTTTTGTCCTCTTTTTGCCGCTCTTTTGTGGCCTTCAAGATTTTTGTCCCTCTTTTGCCACATTTTTGTCACATTTTGGAAAAGTTTTTTGTCGTTTTTGTGGCGTTTCCATTGCGTTTTTATCACTTTTTTGTCGCTTTTAAAACATTTTTTTGTTATTGTTGCTTTTCTGGCACATTTTTGCTTTTAGATTTGGGTAAAGCTGACCTGGAGAAAATTAGCTCAGTTAGGGCGGGGAATAAGAGGTCAAGAGGCTGTTAATCGAATCAGGCAATTGTGACCTGCGGGCCAGCTGCAAAATATCAATCTTGCTCAGCCACCAAGACATGGCAATTACAGAAGGGCAGATTTCACAGAAGAGATTCAATCCTATTTTTCAAAGCAAGGGAGATGTTTGTCCTCGGCGTAATTATCAACAACAGCCAATAACTGACTAAGTGCCCGACTTACTTCCTGCTTTTAGTAAGACAGTCTTAGTCCAATCCAACTGCATTAACTCCATTGGATTTCCCCACTGATAATTGCGGTTCTGTGGAGAGTTCGGCAACTGAATTATAAAAAAATAACATTCAAAATGGCAGCCCCAACAGGTTGTGCCTGCGTTCCTTCAAAAAAGTAGATTTTCTTTTACAATGCTCCTGTAGTAAATCTGCAGCTATCTCCACTTGTTTCCCTGATTGGTCTATTCTCCCACCTTGAAATTCAGTCTCTCTGGAGCAGTACCAGAGTGGCAACGAGCCAGGCTACATTATAGTACAATGGTAGAAAGAAAGAAGTTGCATTACACGGCCTCTTTGAGTATCCCATTTAATTCTATGCTATTTCTGCTGGATATAAAGCACATATTGACAAAAGGCAATTAGATATATGGGCATGGATGGCGAGGCTAAAAGACCTGTCTGTATTTGATGTGCAGCGGCAGAGTGGAGCCAGATTTCCATTTCTCTTTGATGTTACACTTGTGCGTCTGCAGAAGCACAGGGCCAGACGCTCACACACGCTCAAACAGCCAGCGTGAGTGATGGAGAGCTAACGCAAAGCATTAGAGAAACACAGCAGCATGAACCCTTTACCTGCGTCAGGACCACAAGAGTGGATATGCTGCTTTCTCATGGAACGTCATTCCCTTGAAACGAAAGAGCTACATTTATTTCCACTTCAAATTGTTCTGTATCCTTTCGACTCATGACGTCAATCCACATAATGGTTTTGTAAAAAGATGAAAGTTCCTCCAACAATGCTTTACAGGAGTATAGCAATACCCACAATCTCTCTATCAGAGGGATACAACTTTTTCCCCAAGGAAAACAAACAAACAAACAAAACCAAGAGTAGAGAGCTTCTTGCTATGAGGATACTTGAGTAGCTATAGGACATGGGCAAAACGCACAGGGGACGGACCGTCATTCCGACACACCACCATTCCGACACCCCGCTATCCCGACACCCCGCCATCCCGACACACCGTCATTACGACACCCCGCCAATCCGACACTTTTTGGTACCGCTATTCCGACAATCATTTTGAGCGTGTCTGTTTGCCTTCTGTCAACGCCACCTTCCCTGTTCATCCCCGCTGTCGGCCCAGGGGTGCAGAGGCTCGTGTGATGGTTTTGGGCAAAGGCAGTGACAGGTGCAGCTAGTCTGTATTTTACAACAAAGCGCTGAAGTCCGCGGTTAATACGCCGCGCACTGTTGGACGTGTGCGTTTTACACTCAGACACTGGAGCTGTCGCTTAAGGCTTTAAGACAAGCGCACGCGCCGCTCACAGCGCTGACCGAGCCACGCGCTCCCCTTCGTTCAAAACACTGTCCGAAAGCAAGTCCTTCTCCACAAAGCAGCGCGCACGGGTGTGCGTATTTGGGGGGTTCAACCCTAAACTAAGTCATATGCTCCTGTCACTGTGTGACACGGGCAAACCAGCGGCGGCGCCAGACATTTGTCATAGGGGGTGCTTAGGGGGTGCTGAGGTCTTGCCTGGGGGTGCTCAACATAACATACAGTTATGTGCGCAGTCAGTTGTATTGGGCAACATAATCCAATAATAACGTATGTACGCGTGTATTCCACCGCAAGCGCATGGGGAAAATATCCTACAGAGTGGATTGCAAAAGCGTCAGCAGCCGGTGGAACTGTTGCGCGCGGTGGAGGACAGGAGGATGCGCTCCGGATCCGCGTTTGTTTACCATGAGGCACATCGCACAGAAGAGCCACCGCGGAGTTGTTTTTATGTGACCCGCGTGGGAAGGACATGTGTGTTCCAGTGTGCCATAACAGCATGTCATCTTTACGAATGTCCCCTTTTAAACACACCCTGGCTGCATGCAAGAGTTGCATCAAGCATAATAAAATAATCAAAATAATAACTTTGGTAACACTGTACTCGAGCCATGAATATAGATCAAACCAGCCTTTAAACTGCGCTGCTGCGCTCCATATTGTCTTGTGGGGTATTTCTGTAGGAGTGGTTGGCTGGGACCATTTTGTGGATGTGCGCTGATATCAGTACAAGACTGAGACTCCGGACCAGCAGTACCCGAAACCACATTAGAACCTGCAGCTTCATTAGCATCGGTCGCCTCATTAGCTTCGACCCGCGGTGGCACTCTTTTACCTTCCTCCTCCTCCGAGTTCGAAGAGATTTCCTCACAGGTGTTTGGCATAGATTTTGAGTTTGTACAAACGGCATTCCCCGACTCATTTTCCGTAGACTCCACTCGGGGTCGTTTATGCTGCGTTTACACATAAGCACGATGCGTTACGAATGTAATTTTTCCGTCATTCGTGACGTTCGTGACGTGACTTAACGCATCTCAATGGGATTCTTAACAGAACGCATCAGTTCGTGACATTCGTGACGTTCGTGGAGAAAGCTTTTGTCTGTCAAAAAATCTTCCACGAATGTCACGAATCACCCTCTGTTCGTGGAGTTCGCAGCGGAGCGTGTCCTTTCGTGAGGAGTAGTGGCGCTTCGTAATTCAGCGTGAGAGCATTCGTAGAGCATTCGTGGAGCATTCGTGGAGCAGAATCACTGTTTTCACGCTCAAAATTGACAGAAACCCACGCTAAGCCCAAAGTAAATGTTGGTACATTACCTGCAGTAGCTATGCCAAGGAAAAGTGTCACAAACTCGGCCAATCCGCGCTCCAAGCCACGGACAGCACCTGCCGCTGCCGCTCCGCGGGGTGCTGAAAGTGTTTCCTCCGACCTTTCTTCCTCCTGGGTCGTACCTGATGTTCGGGAGTTGGAGCCAGAAGAGCCCAATGACTCAGGGGAGAGCACGGCCTCTGCCCCGCATCCAACCCGGTGGAAGAAGATCACTCCACATTCGCCCAATTCTTGACAGATTTCGGACAGAACGCGAATATTCCTAGTGACCCGTAACAGCCCGTGGCAGCGCGCAACACCACGCAGCGGCGCGCAACACCACGCAGCAGCGCGGGACGCATATTCGTGACCGTGCGTAATAATTCGTGCCATTAATCGTAACGCGTAGTAACAGGTCGTAACAGTTAGTGGCGGCGCGTGAAACCTCGACCCCGAATCATCAAAGTCCACTCACATTCGTGATCCTTGGCCACGAATGTGCATTTGTGGCATTCGTAACGCATCGTGCTTATGCGTAAACGCAGCATTAGGGACCAAAAAACGCTCCATTTTGCTCACATTTATTTACTTGGGCCACTATAGCATTCGGACAGTAAGGACATTAGGACAAACAACACTTTTGTGTTACAGGACAAACTACAAACTTTATTCCACTTTATTCAACATTGGCCGTGTCCCGAGAGAACGAGAACTATACCACTGGCTCTGGTATTGAAGAGCGCCGTATAGGGCTCCACACGCCACAGAAACATGATCAAAACACCAGCAAACATTGGTCTGCAGGACAAAAAACACTAACTTCACCTTTGGCCATGGGTGTCTGTCCAGTCCAAGTACAGCCCCCATTCAACTCACTTACTGCGTTTAGTCTGGAGCCGAAGATTACACAAAGTGCTGCTCGTCAGCGCAGAAGTCCAGTCTACGCCTGAATTTAGAAACACAAGATTGGGCCCAATATCTCTGTCAGTCTGCCCTGGGGCACCAGAGGCTATAAAAGTACCCTGCTACCACTAACTGTAACTCAATAAAGAACAATAAATGTATGATATCTAAATTCTGCAATATGCTCCAATATTATAATAATTTTAGTTGAGTGGTATTTCACAGTCACAGCTCGACGAGCAACCAGAGATGCACATAAGTCCCTCACCTGCAAGTCCAAGTCAAGTCCAAGTCCCTGACCCACAAGTCCCAGTCTAGGTCCAAGTCTGTGACCCCACAAGTCCAAGTCAAGTCCAAGTCCCATGGTTTCTATGTTTTACACTGTGATTGTACTGTGTAAAACGTGTAGTTTTACACACGTGTAGTCAGTCCCAATGTAATGGTAAGTTAGGAAAACACAAAAATAATATGAACTATTTACCACTGTCTACAGCTGTGGCCAAAGGCAGGCCCTGTGTCATTCATTCAACTAGCCCTCCCACACCACTACATTACTTAGTTCAGATTTGTAAAAGTAACATCAGTATAGTTATCACAGCTGTTCTCTGTCACAAACATACGGCAGAAGAGCCGATGAGCAGCGCGGTGCTGGGTGAGAGAGAGAGAGCGCACACAGAGGAGACAGAGACAAGGTAGCAGCCGATAAAAAAAGCCAGAATCAAGCGTGTGTAATAAGTGCGCGAGGGACTCGTAATGTTCACGAGTCTCAGACCACGAGTCCGAGTCAAGTCTCGAATCTTTAGGGTACAAGTCCGAGTCGAGTTGCAAGTCTCTATAAATAGCGACTTAAGTCCGACTCGAGTCCGACTCGCGAGTCCCCATCTCTGCGAGCAACCTTTGCAAAAGTTTGTTTAACACAACCTGAGAAGTTCGACTTTGGAATGTTTTGTACTTTTGTTTTTACTGTTTTATTAATGTAATCCTCATTGTTGTGTTCAGCACTTTGGTCGACGCTGTTGTTTTTAAAGTGCTTTATAAATAAAGTTGGATTGGATTGGATTGGATTGGAAAGAGACCTTTTATCGTTGAACGCTGATTTAGATGCCTCAAAATACTCTCATTGACATATTTCATTGTTGTATCTCTTTCCTTTATGTACCCGGCTGTACACTCAGGTCATCCATTGAAAAGAGCACGGGCACCACTGATGCCTTCGCCCTCCAGGTCTTTTCCAGCTCTTCTCTGAGCCCCTGGTATTTCTCTAGTTTCTCATGTTCCTTTTAAATTCCAACAGAGTCCTGTTCTCGCACCTCCCCCCTTTCCATCTTGTTCCAGAAGCCCATTTTCATCAAGGTACTCTGGTTCCCCAGCACCTGATGCAGACTTGGTTTGACCGGGCGACGTCTGAGCCGGTATTTCATTCAATTCCTTTAGATGTAGCCTAGAGCTCTTCTGCTCCAAATGCGAGCACAACAACAGCAGCGCCCAAGCACATGTGCGACAGGCACATGTGATGAAAATAATGCAGCAAGGCCCAGCTAAAATAACAAGGTGACAGCTTCTTACTGACCTGAGGAGAGCGGCTTCGTTGCGCCAGGTAAAGGCTGCTCTACTATAGTTCCAAACTTTGTTTTGTTTGATAAAAAGAGTTGTCCGTGATGTGGTGAAAAGTGACCCATCTCCAATTGTGGAGCCAGGCTGATGGTCAGAATCACCTGGCTGGAGGATTCCAAGTGAGAATCGAACCTGGGACCCTCTTGCTGTGAGGCACGAGCGCACCGCACAGTAGTTTTGTACAGTCTGACAGCGGTGGGGATGAAGGACCCTCCTTCTTGCACTGTGGGTGTCTCAGTCTGCCACTGAAAGAGCTGCTCAGCTCCTCTACAGTCCCGTGCAGTGGGTGGGAGGTGTTGTCCACGATGGAGGTGAGCTTGGCCAATACCCTCCTGTCCCTCACCTCCTTCACAGAGTCCAGGGGGCAGCCCAGGATGGAGCTGGCCCTCCTGACCAGCATGCTCACTTACTTTTGTAATTTATGTATTACGTCTATCTAGGAAATTCAAAAGAAGAAAAAATAGTCAAAAACGTTCAAAAGTAGTACATTTTGGATATGTCCAGTTTAAAATGTCAAACTACAGACATTTTGTCCTTACTTGAAAAACAAATAAATAAACACAAGCCTGTTCTGGATATTCAGTCAGGTGTCATGTGGCTCAACATGCTATTGTACTTGTTATGCACATGGTAACCTGCCTGCTACAGTGTAAGTGCCATTGGTCTCTGTTTGCTTGGGTTCTCAGTTTATCCTAAAATTCCAGATTCGCTCCTTCTTCTCAAATGAAGCTTAAAAATGTCCAATAATATTAAATAAAATGCCTCGTGTATATGGCCTTAATGAACTTTGTTTTACTTTTACAGCATCACACCATTGTTCTGCATTCTGCGTTGGATAAACTGTGCACTTTGGATTTGCTATCTTTGTTGTGCACATTGTATGTGCCCCATCATCCATCATTTCCTTTGGCCCATTCATTGAATCAGCCGGTTTTCTTAACCCTAATAAACCTCTCCAGTGCTTAGTCAGGGAAAGGTCTACATTGGATTTAGATCTTTTTCTTGGACAATAGTGTAATCCAGATGTTTGCTCTGACCTTTGGAAACACAGATTTACATTCTCTGGAATCTCCCAAAGCTGCCAAAAAGTACATATTTAGCTTTCATGTGCAGACAAATGGTTTCTTTGATCATATTTATGGTACTGGCCAGATTCAACAGTTAGGGAGCCTGTAATGTTGCTACTGTTTATTTTTATTACATGTTTCTCTTTTAATCTGGGGAAACGTTTATTTTGTGCATGGGCAGCAGTGGCTCAGACACTTCACACACCTTGCTTTCAGTGTCTGTGTACAGCACACTGGCGGGAGCGTGAACGTAAGTGCACTTAATTCCGAGCCAAGGATGGAAAGTAGTATAGCATGTGTCTGAACAAAGAAATTCAAATGATAGAAAATGTATTGAAATGTTATGTATAGGGCCAAGTGGTGACAGGATAATTGAATGTCTTTTGGACAACTCTTTGAAACATGAAACGGCTCATTTTACCAGTTTGCAAACTGATGGAAGTGTTTAGCCGATACTTTTAGTTCATCTGGCTTTAGCGTTAGTCAGATTTATGTTAGATGCCCTTTTGAAGACAGCGCTCTTTGTTTATTCAGGTCTTCAGTACTTTAGCTTCTTCCTGACTAAGATTATTCTGAATTGTTGCTACCTTCACTCATCACTGTACGTATGTTGTTGTCACAGATGAGAACGAGCTGAAGTTGAAGCACCGTTAACGGGACCTGAGCTTCTTAAAACTACCGGGAAGAGCGAGAGTGAAAAACACCGCCGAGCACCATGGGCTGGTCGTCTTTGTGGCTGTTACTGCTGCCCCTCTCTCTCCATCAGCGAAGTGTCACCGCTCAGAGTGAAGGTAAGTGATGCCATCATTTCATGTATCTTTATGCATTGGTGGAATATATATTCAAACAATAAAATGTAGGTGGTTTGGGTCAAATGTAGACAATGGCATCCATTATCATCACACAGCTTATTCTAAATCCTGACCAACACAGTCCACATAAAGAGTCTTTTCCAGTCATAGATAAGTTACAGTATTAAATGTAAAATATCAAAGATGAGCTACCAAAAACTACAAAAACAACAACAATAAACTTGAACTACACTTTTGCTTATTTTCGTTTATGCCGACAGTGCAAAAAAACATAAAAACGATGTAAGTTGCATCAGACTCTCCCCACAATTCAAGTGAAAGCCATCTGTCCTATAGTCATGAATTCATGAATTAACAGGCTTGCTTTCTTGGGCCAAAGTGCATCATTCAAATTCTCACACCTGCACTGCCACATTCACTCTCCAACTGTCTGCGGTACGGAAATCGAAACATCTGCTTCCCTCCTGCACGGCGCAGCATTTAGTCTGTCCTACTCAAGGAAATGATAGAATGCACCTTTATGGAAGTGAAGGGAAGTTCACGCTGCCAATCAAATTTAGTGTGCGCAATGAGACGAGGTGTCCAAATTGTTGGCTTTTCACGTAAAAAAAAAACCTTCCTGGCCTTCAGGTTGAAGGTTTTAGGACAGTGCAAGTTTCCCAGTTTTCTTGAAAATTATGCCGTTTAATGCCTCACTGTACTCAGAAGTGAAATCATAGAACATCCATCCATTTTCTTCCACTTGTCCGTTGCCGGGTCGTGGGGGCAGCTGTTGGAGTTGCCCAAATCCCATAGCACCAGCCCCTATGGCTCCTCCTGCAGGTGATGGGTCCACAGAAGGACGGCCTCATTGTTCTAACCGGGCCTGTTGGTCTCTCATAAGGGGCTTCTGAACCGCTCTTTGTCTGACCCGTCACCTAGGACCTGTTTGCCATGAGAGACCCTACCAGGGGCACGAAGCCCCCAACAACAGAGCTCCAGGATCATTCGGGCGCTCAAACCCCTCCACCACGTTAAGGTGGCGGTTCCAGGAGGGAATCATAGAACAACTAACAATAAATACTATGTAAGGGGGAAAAAATGTATAAACCAGAAAGTACTCTAAACCTTTGACTCATGAGTTTTCACAGCAGACCCTGCTTGTGGAACTCGATCTACAATGGAAATAAAATATTCTTCAGAGTGACAGGCACTTGGAACCAAAATGGCTACCCTTGCCTTCTGAAGCGCCACGCTCAAAGGTCTTTAATACAACTCTAGATAGGACATGGCCATAGTAACACGTTGGAAGGAATGGAAATTCTGGCGGCCATCTTGTGACTGGCCCTTCTAACTCAGTGGAATCAAATGGAAAACTCAACTTATTTCCATGAAACTGTTTTTATCTATTGTTAGTTATTTCATGGCTTTTTGATAATTGTGACTGACTTTATGCCATATCTGGCAAGAAAATAAAATCTTTTCAGTTTTTGTGGGGTGCGGTGGATTTTTTTTTTCTGCAGGGAGTCCATAATGGTGCTGAAGAAGGCAGCTTTTTGAAAGTAAACAAACAGCAAGCGTATATGAGCTATGTTTTCTTCTGAAACACTGAAGAGGCACCAAGAGCCCCCCACACCTGCAGCACATTGGAGGCGTCACAAGAGGCGCTACAGGAAACAAGGACGGGACAAAGGAGAAGATGGTGAAAGACTGTTGTGGAGCGGAGGGAGCTGCGCAGGACAATGGCAGCACGCTCAGTCGCAGCGGCTCAGCACTAACACATTTTGTTCATGGATTTTCCGCCGTCAAACACTTCAGATAATTCAGTTCTATTCATATAAAACATAACATTTGTTTCCAACTATAAAACTGTATTTTTGTACTTTTTAACACGACATGACCAATATTTAGTGAACATGGGACAGCGACACAATAAATGCTAACTACCGGAATGCTAACCACTGAAACCTTAGAATGAATGGAGAAAACAATGCTAATATGGCTAAACAACGCGACAAAAAAAAAAAAAGAACATTTCAAAGAACAGCAATTACACCCTGACTGAGATACCTTGACTGAGAAGTAATAAACCACAAAAAAAAACACACACAAGAGAAGATGATGGTGTGGTCGCAAGGTTGAAAACATGGAGAGGCACTGTCTCTAGATTTAAACCCCATGGAGTGTTTATCTGCTAAACATACTTGCTTTGGACAATTGAAGGTATATTTTGGTTATCCCCCTTGTTATTTTTATTCTATGCTTTTGTCTGAGCACAGTGAGGCATTAAACTGTATAATGCTCAAGAAAACTAGAGGGAAATGGCGGTATTCTAAATATTTTGAGCTGCAGATGTAATATGCGGGTATCTTATATTGGGTAGTTTTATAACAGGACCTCTAGGTGGCGCTGGATGCTAGAATGCAAACAACCCACAGCTATATGGTATTAACAGGTGGTGAAGCATCAAGCAAGAGGTCCACAGCCAGTCATTCTGCTCCTTTATCTTTTAAAATTAAAACGTATTTATTTGCTTTTTGATAAAAATGGGACAAAGCTCGTGTGAGTGGTGGGTACAACCAAGAGTTTACCAACACCGTTTCCTTGGAGCGTTTCCTTGGCCGTTGTGAAACACTTTCGTATGACTTGTGTGATGTGTCTATGAAATGCGTGATGCAAATGAAATTCCCTTTCCTCCCACCAGGGAAGGACTAAATGCAGATGTTTTGACATTCATAATTAATAGCTCTGTATTTGTGGCTGCGTAGTTAGATTTTCAATTATATAACTGTGATTATATGCAGATGTGACTGGAGTTTTAGGCCTGCTTTGTGGAATAGTTCCAAATGTTTTTAGTGGTGCATTTTCTGTTTGTAGATTTTCCTCAATCAATATCTCAATGCCATAGACGGGAGTTATATCTGGAATGATCACACCGTCAAACTCTGAAATGTATCTATCTTACTTGACAAAGATTTACTGCATTTAGAGATAAGTTAACTCACCAGATAACCGACTCCTATCTCTCTCTGCATGTGTTGTCGTCTTATCATGTGCAACCCATTTCACCTGCCCCCAGTGCCCAGACACAGATTTGAGGCTATAACTGATCTGGTTTCCCATCTCAGCCTGGGTCTGTCTGCCTTTAGCATCGCGGCGCTCTGTTTTACGTGCCTTTGCCAAAGTCTGTGGACTGAGAAATGTGTCCCAATAAATGGAGGAGCCATATGTGTTTGCTGTGGTGTTTGACGGCATATGAGCGGCAGCTTAGGGGGTGGAAGTATTGCTTGCAGACTGGTTGCACTTGAAAATGTGCCTGGTTTTACCTTGCGTTCAGGCTGATGGATCTGACAGTGAGGTGGTGACAGGGCGGAGGCTGGCAGACGAGGAAAAAGTTTAAATGTAGAGTCAAGAGCAATAGACATATGGCTATATGCACGGGCACATGGCTTCCGAGTGAATTCGCAGGAGGTGCTGCCTTTCCTCTCATTATTTCCCTATGAGTTAGTAGCAGCATCTTGTCCAAATACAGAAATAGCTTAAGATTACATGACAGGCAGTGAGTTACCATTCATTCAATTCCATTCATACAAACGCTTACTTGAACCCCTCAAAATTACCCCAGAAACAGATCCCATATCAAATGAAAATCATCCACTTTCCCTTTAAATCTTCTAATTGAACATGCTTCATTACATCATGTAACAAATTAATATAGGTTGGAGTTTTAAATTTTTTTTTTTGTAATATTAGTCTTCCAGATAACACTAAGATAATTTTGTTTTCAGTTTTCTGTTTGCTAATAAGATTAGTAGTTACTGGGGGTACTCCAAAAGGTGCAGGCACAGGGTCAGGGCGTAACTGTGTTCCACAAACATGTTTAAATTGGAGCAGTCCATGACGAGCACAGACTGAAGACGAGTGGACATTGTCTTGAGCCGTAGTCCATTAAGATGCAGTGACGTTTATTCCAATGTCCTGTTGTGTGGTGTTATTTCTATAGCCATTATCCCTGAGATTAAAAAAACAATAACTCCTTATTGAAAATAAGTTTCCTCCAAGTATTTACATCCAGTGTAAGGTTGTTAACAAGTAGCCAGTGATTGTCCATCAGTAACGCACTGTTCGTCATGTTTTCTTGATCTATTTATTGATTTGTGCAAGACACCAGTAAACCCTAATGGGGAAATAGTGAGAGAAGAAAACCAGTGTCCTCTGGAGAATTTTCTTGGAAGTCCCGTGTCACACAAGTGCAAATAGCCCATTTGCGGTGGTTAATGATGAGACGATGATTGGATGAAGCTGCAGATAGGTCTCCCAGGTAGGATTTCCACCTAGGCTTCAAGTAATGCAATGGGCTCCGTGCGTTAGGGTTGTCAAGTATCTGCTCCCAATAAAAAAGCCTCTAAAACCTGATCAAAGCCTGTGGACATGCCATTATTTCTACGCAGAAAAGGCATATCTATGATGGCTTTTCGATTTGATGTTTTGTCTTTAGAATTTCCTTTTCTTTTCTTTTTTTAAAGGAATAGGCCACCGTTTTTACATACTGAAATATGTTCTTACCTTAGCTTTGACGAGTTCATTTGTACCTGTCTGGTCTCCACGTGTGCCTTCCGTAACGTAAACAAAGCACAGACGGCGTTAGCATTTAGCCTCTCCTCTCCTATAGCTCCAAACGAGGTGAAGATAGAAGCTACCAAACTCTTCCACATTTTCCGTATTTAAATATGGTTACGTGAAGTGTTACACTATAAAGTATAATTACACAAAATTAAACAATGAGGATTTTCTAAGCGGATAAAAAGGGGAACTATATTGTAAGGCGTAATAATACCAGGGGTAATTCGGCAATCCCAGCAGTGATATCTTCACTTTTCTGTGCCGATGCCGAATTACGCCTGGTATTATTACGCCTTACAATATAGTTCCCCTTCTTATCCGCTTAACCGTATTTAAATAGGGAAAACGTGGAAGAGCTTGGTAGCTTCTATCTTCACCTCGTTTGGAGCTATAGAGGAGAAGAGAGAGGCTAAATGCTAACGCCGTCTGTGCTGTGTTTACGTGACTGAAGGCCAGACAGGTACAAATAAACTTGTCCAAGCTAAGGGAAGAACATATCTCAGTATGTAAAAACGGTGGCCTATTCCTTTAAGAGGGATTAAACACTTTACTCGGCACAGTGGCTGGTTCAATCCCTGGACCGTACAGGTGTAGACTAGTTTTCATGTTCTCCTTGTGTCTGGATGTGTTTCCTGCAGCTGTTGCGGTTACTTCCATAACCCCTTAACCAGGCGATTCTGACCATGGACAAATTTAGTTTTACAGCTGATGCTTAATGACAAACAAAGCACCTTGAACTACATGACGTTTTTAGAGTAGCATATTGTCAACTGTTTCCGGTCCATTTTTTGTCATTCCTTCTAATTTACTCTTTTGCCTAAAATCGTCTGAAATGGTGAACGCCACTTATTATTTTATTTTTTTGCAGTGGCAATCTCTGTAATGGTGGTATCTGAGGAGGAGTGCGGGCAGTCTGCAACACACCCACACATCATCAGGCTAGTGTGTCATTAGCACTTACCGCACCCTTTATCTGTGACGCACTTCTTCGTGGCACTGATACCTGCACAATTGTTTCGGGTTTTTTTTTTTTTATAATTTTTTTTTTTTGCTCCCTCATTTTGGAGGTTTCGTATATTTATTTATTTTTTTTTTATTGCAAGAAGTGCATATTTACAAAGGTGCAGAGGGAAGATAAGACATTAAGAAAAGAAAAAGAAAGACATAACAATACAACACACATGAGGTATGACATAGGACAATAGAACAGCGTATTAAGCAGTAAAAATAAATACTAGATAAATACTTGTAATGCAAGAAAGAGAGGGGGGAAACCAAAACAAAACAACTACTCGTAATTTAGTGTGTGGTGTTCTTCTCATCCATGGCCAGTGAGTCATGTCAAAGATTGCAAGTAAGGTAAGTTTTGTATTTTGAAGCTCCATTGGTTTGTGCCTTTTTACATGTCTAGTTTTTTTGTTTTGGAGAGACTGCAATAAAGTTTAACATTTTGGGTCCGTTTCCCTGTTTTTGGCGGCACTGTGACAACTTTAACAACTAAGTTACACATAGGTTATTTCTGCACCTGCATGAGTTTAGTTTAGTTTAGTTTATTTGTTTATTTGAGCAGTACACATAGTGCTCAAAAGGAGTGGGCTGAAGCAAAAGCTTATGAGTGCCCACCCCCAAGTGCAATAAAATAAATAAAAAAAGAACATTACAAAACATTTCAAGCAGCTACATTCGTACAGACCAACTTACAAACTTACAAAAAAAAATATATGAACTGTTTATACAATTAATTGAAACAACGCACAGCTACAACAACAATCTTTTTTCATGTACGCTGTCTAGTACAAAGCAGTCAAAATAAAATAAAAATGTGATCCTTAATATATTTCTTTCAGATTTTTACCCTTGATAACCGAGAGTTACTTTTATGTTATGAAGGTACATTAATAGGTATTATACTCCGAGATCTTGATACTTCCCAGTTGTCATTACCATTCTCAGTATAATTTTAATTTGGGTGTAATTTTCATAATCATTATTATTATATATTTATTTAATTGAGTTATATGTGAAGTATGCTGTAGCCCTGCATAGTGTGGTGCATTAAAAAGCCAGAGTGTAGAGCGGGCCATTTGAAGAGAGCAGTAACTCCCAATCAACAAACCCCCACACGGCTGCCCTAACAGCTGATTTTGTAGAATATGTTCCTATGCTGAGTGGTGCATTAAAAGACAAGGTTTAGAGCCCGTTGGGAGGGTCCCTCTCAACAGATCCATAACCTGCCAACCCTAATTCTCCATTTGTGAATTTGAGCAATAGAATGACAACCGTTCCAAGCAGCAACACTCTTCCAGATTATAGAGGAAACAATACACATAATTGATCCCACTGCTCCCCCTAGTGGCAACACATTTCTTCTTGTCTGTATATTTCAAAAGTCTTTTGTTTATATTTATATTTGAACAGGTTGATGTTTGGACATCGTTTCAAATCCATCTCCAGTTTATTCCACAACTGTACACCATTAACTGTTGGGCTAAAACTTTTCAAAGTTGTGCTATGTTTCTGAATCCTAAAGTTTAATTCATCACGTAAATCATAACAACCAGTACGTTCTTGGAACCTTCTTTGTATTTGGATTGGTAACAATTTATACCTTGCTTTGAATAACATCTGTACAGTTTGGAACTCAACAATGTCACAAAACTTCAAGATCTTTGATTTTAAAAATAATGAGTTTGTGTGGTCCAAAAACCCAACTTTATGAATTACTCGGATAGCTCTTTTTTGCAACAATATTATTGGTTTAACTGTGTTTTTATAAGTACTACCCCAAACCACAGTACAATAATATAAGTAGGGCAAAATCAGAGAACAGTATAAGGTATGTAGAGCTTTGATGTTTAAAATGTGCTTTGCTTTTGCAATTACTGAAATGCTTCTAGAAATTTTCGTAGATATATATTTAATGTGAGATTTCCAAGTAATTCTGTCATCAATAATCACACCAAGGAATTTGATTTCATGCACTTGCTCGATAACAACACCCTCTATCTGAATTGCTTCCTGAGCATTGCAATTACAGTTGCCAAATATCATCATTTTGCTTTTACTCAGATTTAGAGATAATTTATTTTGTTTGAACCACTTATTGACACTTTTGAGTTCCCAGTTGACAATCCGACACAGCTGCTTAATTATAAAACCGTAAGTAGTGGTGAGAAAACAAGAGCACAACCCCCTCAAGTGAACTTTATACTGCTTCGATATATTGTGTATAATGTGTGTATTCTGTAGGAAGTGTTCTGACAATATTATAGGTCAATTTATCCATCTGCTAACTATGCTAGGTCTCTCTGCTGACTAGGCTAACAGCCTTGCGGCCCGTCCATAGCCATTAGCATATGACAAAGCTATCCTCGCTTGTTCGCTTGTTATATTTGTGTTTATATTTTATGACATTAGAATTTATACATATATTTTATCTGTGTTACAGAACCACACACAAATAGGACAACCCTTGTAATTCGTCAATAAAGAAGACAAACTCTGAACCATCTCCATATTGCATTCTTGCCGATGCCCCCTGGCGGCCACAACATAATAAAACCAGTCAAATAAGCTCTCCCCAAAACAAGTGGTGCCGAAACCCGGGAAGTGTGGCCTCCGTGGATTAAGCAGAGATGTATTCAGAGCAGAGTCGTGCTCCACACGAAGTAGGTGCTCGGCCACGCCGAGACAGACGCCCACCAGCATGGATGCAGGACTATGTGTCCTCCCTTCCTGGACAGCAGTGGGCAGATAATGCATATGAGCAGCAGCGCCCATATCCCCACATGGAGAGATCAGTAGAGAGAACTGCCAGGATGACACCTCTCACATCTCCTTGGCCAGTTGAAGACCGGAGTGATATGCAGGGAACCAGAGGTATGAGCTCATATGAAGCTGATTATTTACTCCCACTACCTACAAGTACACCACTCCCCCTCAGACAGCGGCCAGCTGCTGAAGACCCAGCTGAAACCCTGACATTATTACACAGAGTGCTTGATGATAATCAGAGGATGCACAGACAGATGATGGAAATGCAAAGGCGGCTTGATACTAGCGCAACGCTCCCACATCCATTATCCATGCCCCGGCCAGATGCCCTTCCTCAAGCCTCTACATATCAGGACAATGGTCAGTCACTACCTCCCGCTCCTGCTGCACAGGTCGGTGCCCACATGTTACCTCTGGATGCTGATGATAATTGGCCGCTGCCTCCTCCTCCTGTAGCAGATGAGTTCTTTGCTAGGCCTCTGCCGCCGCCGCCGCCGCCTGAACCACAAAACTTTGTGTCTGATCTCACTGAGAGGCTAAATAATTTGAGATCTACTGAGCAACCACCCCCAGGTACACGCCACTCCTATTTCGATGTGCAGACGCCAGAGTACTGCCATCCATATTCCCTACCAAGGCGTGAGTCAGCGCATAGGGCTGTGCCTCCTCCCACCAAGCGAGAGACAGTGTATCGTGGTCCGAAGCCTACTATCCCTGCATTCACAAAGGGTGACCCCAGGGAATTCGCCAGACTTAAAGTGGCTTTGGAAAATCTGCTCCCAGAAGATACCACGGAGCGCTTTAAATATCAGATATTGTTGGATCATTTAAAGCATGAAGATGCCCTCCTCATAGCAGATTCATACATAAACTCCCCGCAGCCCTATACTGACACCATGGCCAGCTTAACAGAAAGGTATGGTCAGCCTCACCAGTTAGCTCTCAGGAAGATAGCCGACCTGATGGAGTCCCCTACTGTCGGTCGTGGTGACACGAGCGGCTTCAAGCGTTTTGCCCTGAGAGTGAGAGCACTGGTAGGTTTATTGGAGCAGCTAGGGGAGAGTGGGCAAACAGAGCTCAGTTGCGGGTCACATGTGACACGTCTACTGTCAAAGCTGCCACAAGATATAAGAGCAGAATTCAAGAGGTTCCTCTACCCTATGCGTGTCACCATTCCCACACTCCCGCACCTATCTGATTGGCTTAATTATGAGCTGAAGATACAAGAGACAGTGTATGAGTCATTACACAGTGAGGTAAAGAGCAGCAGTGAGCCTAAACCACCACGACGTCAGGAGAGTAAGGGCAACAGAAACACTAGCGTCTTTTACACCGGAAATAAGCCCAGTGACACCTCCCCTTCAGAGCAGTCACAGGCCAGCTACAAGAAGTTAGAGAAGACTGCCTACTGCCCTTATTGTGCAAATACACTGCACTACCTCGACCAATGTGCCAACTTTGCCCTGCTGACAGGAGAACAGAAATCAGCTTGGATTAAGTCTAACAGAAAATGCTGGCGCTGTGGTCGCTCACACCAGGCTGCACAATGTCGAATGAAGGTCTCATGTGAAACGTGTAAAGGGCGACACCTGAAGGCTCTACATGAGGTAAATCTAAAGCCCACAAGAGAGAACTCCACTGGCCTAGTCAGTTCAACCAATGAAGTGCTATACCTGGACAGGCGCTCTGGCTGCACTCAAGTTCTGCTGAAGATTAGCAGGGTGCTTCTGCGCAATGGTGAGCACTCTCTAGAGACCTATGCGGTGCTTGACGACGGGTCAGAGCGGACCATTCTTCTACATGCAGCAGCTCAGAGCCTCAAACTCAGTGGTAAGCCAGAAGAACTCACCCTTAGAACGGTTAGACAAGATGTGAAAGTTCTGCATGGTGCTGCGGTGTCATTCACTATCTCTCCAGCTGACCAGCCCCAGAAGACTTTTAACATAAAGGGCGCATTCACCGCAGAGCCACTGAGCCTAGCTGAACACACATACTCTGTGGAGGCTCTCCAGAGAAAATACAGGCACCTGAGAGGTCTCCCACTACCAGCCATGAGCCAAGTGCACCCCCTGCTGTTAATAGGCTCTGATTATCCACACCTCATCACTCCAGTGGCTCCTGTGCGCTTGGGACGGCCAGGGGGGCCTGCGGCTGTAAGAACAAGATTAGGCTGGACACTACAAGGGCCAATTAAGAATGGCCACCAGCGGCCTTCCCCTCAGCAGTGCCTACACATCTCCACCTTGTCACCCTCCACTGAAATTCTGCAAAATGTGGAAAGGTTGTGGCAATTAGATGTCTTCCCCTATCGCAGTGAAAAGCTGGTAGTGCGCTCCAAACAGGACCAGGATGCAATACAGCTGTTGGAGACTAAAACCACCCGGGTGGACGTCCAGGGAGTTCAGCGCTACGCCACTCCACTCCTCAGAGTAAAGAACATGCCGCAGCTCCGTGCACCCAAAGAGTCTGTGCTAGCCAACCTCCGCAGCACAGAAAAGAGACTATTACGCGACACAGAGAAAGCTGCTGCCTACTGTGCTGAGATCGACAAACTGGAAAAGGCTGGCTATGTATTAAAGGTTACAGAGGAAGAGCTGAACTGTGCAAAGGAGACGTGGTTCATCCCACACCACATGGTGAGCCACAATGAGAAGAACAGAATTGTTTTCAATTGCTCCTTCTGCTACAAAGGGGGTAACCTCAATGAGTTGCTGCTGCCAGGTCCTACCCTCACATCCAGCCTGCTGGGGGTGTTGTTGCGCTTCAGGGAGTATCCTATTGCTGTAAGCAGTGATATAAAAGGCATGTTCCATCAGGTCAGGCTGCTCTCTGAGGACAAAACCCTGCTCTGCTTCCTGTGGCGGGACCTGAATACAGAGAAACCACCCAGCATCTACGTGTGGCAGGTCCTACCATTTGGCACAACCTGCAGCCCTTGTTGTGCTACCTTTGCACTGCAGAAGCACGTGTTTGACCACAGCCAGCCAGGTGAGGATGTTCAAGTGACTATTGAGAAGTCATTCTACGTAGACAACTGTCTACAGAGCCTCCCCACTGTTGAAGACGCTAAGCATCTTGTAGACAAACTAAAAGTGCTTTTAGCTGCAGGTGGTTTTGACCTGAGGCAATGGGCCAGTAACGCGCCAGAGACCATCAAACACCTTCCCCGTGAGGCCCGGTCTGACAGCAGTGAGCTGTGGCTCCAGGAGTCAAGCGCTGATCCTCAAGAGCTCGCCCTGGGTCTGCGATGGCTCTGTAACTCGGACACTTTAAGGTACAAATACAAGCTGCTGGACGGCCCCACACCCACCATGCGCAACATTTACAGAGTTTTGGCACGTCTGTATGACCCCTTGGGGTTCATTGTCCCCTTTACAACACGGGCCAAAGTCTTGGTGCAGCACCTGTGGGATAAACAACGAGAGTGGGACGACCCATCCCTGCCTGATGAGGTGCTACAGCCCTGGTTGGAGTGGGAAGCAGAGCTACAGCATTTGTCCCAGGTTACATTACCACGCTGTTACGTCAGTACTGCTATAGACACTGCCAACTGTCAGAGGGACATTCATGTGTTTGCTGACGCGTCAGAGAGAGCTTACGGTTCAGTGGCCTACATGCGCACGGAGGACTCTAACGGTCAGGTGGAGGTTTCCTTCCTCACAGCTCGTTCCAGAGTGGCCCCGAAAAAGCAACAGTCTATACCCAGGCTGGAGCTCTGTGCAGCGCTGACAGCTGCGCAACTGGCTGCCCTCCTACAACGAGAGCTGACTGTGAGTATAAACAGCATTACTCTCTGGACAGATTCCACTACTGTCCTTACCTGGCTGCAGTCAGACTCCTGTCGATTTAAGGTGTTTGTAGGAACCAGAGTGGCCGAGATCCAGGAGCTGACTGACCCTCAGACTTGGAGATATGTGACTTCACCACTAAACCCTGCTGATGACATCACTCGAGGTAAAACATTGCAGGAGCTGTCGGACAAAGGCAGGTGGAAATACGGTCCAGCTTTCCTGCAGAAAACTCCACAGTTCTGGCCCACCCAGCCATTTGCAGAGGAGCCAGAGACGGACCCTGAGTTACGCAAGCCTGCCATCTCCTGTCTCACCACTAAAACTGCCAGGACCACTTTAGAGCTACAGGCCGAACACTGCTCCTCATTTGCCGAACTAATAGAGGCTGTAGCCCAGTCCTGTCACGGGGCGGCTAGTCAGAGCACACTTTCTGCTGCAGACTATGCAGAAGCAGAAAGAGAAATCCTGCAGCGGTCCCAGCGAGACAGTTTCCCGGAAGAGTGTAATCTGCTGAGTGCTAACAGACCAGTTCTCACTACCAGTCGTTTATTAACCCTTGCCCCTGAGTATGATCACACTTCAGGGCTCATCAGAGTTGGAGGAAGGCTCCGCCGCAGTGCTCAGCTGGAGCCGGATGCCATTCACCCCGTGGTTCTGGAACCCCGGCATAAAGTTGCCCAGCTCATTATTCATGACACTGACAAGGCCTTACGTCACCCTGGCTCAGAGCGACTCTTTGCGGAGTTGAGGCGGAAATTTTGGATCCTGCGGGGGCGAGAAGCGGTTAAAAAACATCAGCACTCCTGCCCAGACTGTCAGAGATGGAGAGCCAAGCCAACCGTGCCTAAGATGGCGGACCTGCCGGAGGCGAGGCTGAGACTACTGAAGCCGCCCTTCTTCTCCACAGGTATGGACTGTTTTGGGCCCTTCACTGTCAAAATTGGCCGACGTGTCGAAAAGAGGTGGGGCATCATATTTAAGTGCTTAACAACACGAGCTGTGCACTTAGATATCCTCTCAAGTTTGGACCACAATTCCTTCTTAATGGCCCTCCGAAGATTTATTGCGAGAAGAGGCAAACCAGCTGAGCTTCTTTCTGATCAGGGAACAAACTTTAAAGGAGGAGAGCGGGAACTCAGAGAGGCCTTTAAAGCGCTACAACCAGCACTTCAGGACCATTTGGCAAAACACCAGATTCACTTCAGATTTAATCCACCAAATGCACCACATTTCGGCGGGGTTTGGGAAAGGGAGGTGAGATCGGTCAAAGCAGCACTTTACGCCACCATCCAAGTCCAGTCTGTTCCTGAGGAAGTGCTCAGGACTGTTCTAATCGAGGTAGAGGGGATCTTAAACTCTAAGCCGCTGGGTTATGTATCTACAGATGTAGCAGACCCGGACCCAGTAACCCCTAATCTCCTCCTCATGGGGCGGCTTGACCCCTCCCTGCCGCAAGCTGTGTATGAAGATGCAGAGCCCTTGAGCCGCCGTCGCTGGAGACACAGTCAGGTGTTGGCAGACCAGTTCTGGGCTCACTTCATCAGGTGCTACCTCCCAACCCTGCAAACTCGCTCCAAATGGCACAAGGACCCAGCACAGCTCCAAGTTGGAACCACAGTAATGGTAATGGATCCACAGTTACCGAGAGCACTGTGGCCTATTGGTAGAGTTACCGACGTTCTCCCTGGAAATGACGGACGGGTTCGAGCTGCTGAAGTACAGGTGAAGGAGAAGATCTACACAAGACCTGTTGCTCGCCTGGTAGCTCTGCCCGCCATCCCAGATATAGACTCTGACACAGCTAGTCCTTCTTAGGATTCAAATTTGTTGACAAATTTGGGGGCGGCTGTGACAAAGGACTTGGTGCATGCATGCTTATAGTTTGATTGACAGTTCACGTAGCCAATCCCAAGTTAGGCGCTAGCAAGTTTGGTTGTAAACGCTACGTCTGTAGAGCTATTCACCTTTCTCAGTTATCGGGTGTGGAGCGGACCTCGTGGTTGTGTCCGTGTGCGTTAATTATAAAACCGTAAGTAGTGGTGAGAAAACAAGAGCACAACCCCCTCAAGTGAACTTTATACTGCTTCGATATATTGTGTATAATGTGTGTATTCTGTAGGAAGTGTTCTGACAATATTATAGGTCAATTTATCCATCTGCTAACTATGCTAGGTCTCTCTGCTGACTAGGCTAACAGCCTTGCGGCCCGTCCATAGCCATTAGCATATGACAAAGCTATCCTCGCTTGTTATATTTGTGTTTATATTTTATGACATTAGAATTTATAAATATATTTTATCTGTGTTACAGAACCACACACAAATAGGACAACCCTTGTAATTCGTCAATAAAGAAGACAAACTCTGAACCATCTCCATATTGCATTCTTGCCGATGCCCCCTGGCGGCCACAACATAATAAAACCAGTCAAATAAGCTCTCCCCAAAACAGTAGTGGTAACATAATCATGCTGCATAATAAGCTCTATGTGCATTATATTTGGCTCATCATCCATCTTGGTACTTCCATGGACTACAGACTACACGAATCAAGAACTTGTTTGTTAACTTGGTTGTAAGCATGGTAAAGTGTCAAAGGCTCGCCAAAAAGACACCTGGAGTGGTGTTTTGCTTCATCCGCGCATCCTGCATACAGAGTCAATCCGTTCCGTGGTTTACGGTCTACACATCTTCAACAAACAGGTTCAGATTCTGTCCGTGGCTAAACTGTGCTCCTCGCGCTGATTAGCATGTTAGCTCGTGCATAGCTGTTTTAAAACGTAGCCCTGCGTCACTGTTGTACTATGCTGTAATACGTTTTGCCACAATATTGATATTGTAAAAATGTTTAATGGCTGTGCCTCTGTTTGTAGAATGCGTTGGGTTATTTATTTATTTATTTTTATCTTTACTTCAGTAAAAGTCAGGTGGCATTTGGTTTATAATTTTTGGACACATGACTTTTGGACACAATGTGTTGTTTATATCCTAATCTCTTATTATGTCAGTGCCTTCTGCTGGACACATGTGGAATACTTTTTCATATTTTAGTTTTTATGATGGATTTCAACACATAGTTTTTTACATTATTTGACCTTGACCCCGGCTATCTAGACACACATCGTATTGTTAAAAAAGCATATCATCCCAGCCCTAATAGGAGATTAAGATAATTTTTTTTGTCTTCCTTTGCAACATGGGGGCAGCCCAAGTTTAATTGTTGATGCAGTGCCTTTTTAAACCACTAAGAGCATATTTTACAAACATTACCTTCAATTCCAGATACGCAGACTCAAGCTTAGGTAACATATTTAATGGGAGTATGCCATCTGCATGCATCAGCAGACACAAAGTGCTGCTTTTAGATCCCATTTGAAACCCAGAATCCCTTTAAAAGCAGCGTTTCTTCTGTTAAATGCGTTTGTTTGCTCCGACAAGGGGACGTTCTGACCCAGATTTTTTTTTGGGCGTGTTTACCTTATTATTCGAAGCATTCCTCTTCGCTGTACTAAAGTTTTATTGTCGGAGTGCTAGGAATATTGATAGTCTCTTTGGCTCACTTGTGTCTCATTAAAAATTCATGGGGATTTGTGCCTGGCGCTGGCTGCCTGACAGAGGAGGAAAGGGCAAAATGGTGTAACAAGAGTGCCATCTGGTGGAGAAATAGATGTAGCTTTTTATCACTGCCAGGACACTGGGGCAAGACTGGCGTTGGCAGTAAAAATCTGATAATAGCCAAAGCGGACTGTGTGGTCTTTGGTGCTAAAAAAATTCTTAAATGATTAACCAAAAAGTAAGCAAACATGACCTTTTTCTTTATGTAAGTTCATTGTTTTATTTGGTGTAAATTATTGCCTTATCTACATTAACAATGTGGTAGTATTTGTGAATTTTTCTAAATGTTGTTTTTCCTTCCAGCTTGCCGGACGGTGGTGCAGGCGGACATAGTGTTCCTGGTGGATGAATCTTGGAGCGTTGGGCAGAGTAGTTTCTCCACAGTTAAAGACTTCATCTCGTCAGTCGTGACATACTTTCCTGAACATTTGGTGGGTCCTGAGGGAGTCCGCTTCGGAGTGACTGTTTTTGGAGATATACCAAGGTAAATGAAATAATCAGAGGAGAGCACAGGTGCAGTCTATTCCTGCAGAAAATATTATAACTTACTGACAGTTTATGATACACAAAATGTTCCCAGAAGCATAACATCCCCCCAAAATGTCTTTATATATACATGACATAATATTTGTATTGTACTCGTCGAATGTTATTTATGTATTTAGATTTTTTTTCTTTCTTCTGTATATGGAATATGTAGTTAGTGGGAAAAAAGACTATTCATGTAATTATAAAGTCACGTAATTAGAAATTTTGAGTGACTTTGAAATGTGACCCTGAAAGTTGTGAAACCTACTTAAAAATGTATTCCCATGAAGAGCTGGCATTTTTATACTTGATATAATGAACAATAAGTGAATTTTATAATCTTAGCGACAGTATCTGAATCATCAGATTTACTGATAATGACAATGACAATGAATGAATCCTCTCTAAACCACTGAGCCACTGTCACTCTAAAACATCGAGACATACTAACTTAATACACAACAAAACAAGTTAAATATGCTGCATAAATGTAATGTTATCTCCTTGTTGGCAGTGCATGTATAAATGAAATTGTCCTCCTCTTGTTGCAGGATGCATATAGCTTTAACAGACTACAGTTCCCAAGAGGAGGTCCTCAAAGCGATCAGAGAAATCACGTACGAAGGAGGGTCCAGGCAGACGGGCTCGGCCCTGACGTTTTTGGTGGAAACCGTGTTCAGCGCAGCCATCAGCAGAGATAATGCTCCGAAGGTGAAATTACAGATGTTTATGTCGTTAAGGTGACATCCGGAACAATGTGGTTTAAATATAGCATCCAGAGTATTGTGAGTAATAACTGTACAGGAACGAAAGGACGTTACATCGGACAATTCACTCCACACCCGGTGGTGTTAAGCTACACACACATATGCTCCGACCACCACCATTCATTCACTCACAATATTCATTCAGTCCTAATGCAGCCACAGTTGCTATTATCACTATTTAATAAATTAACACATTTCAATACATTACTGTGGGTAAACAACACATGCAAATCCAGACACTGGGTAATCTCCAAACCAGTCAATTTGAAATCAGAATCTGCTCTTCCATGGTGACAATAGAGCAGCTGATAGTCTTGCTACCCAACTGGACTACCGCTGATTTCCCAAAAGAATATTGGCTCGACGACGGGTGAAGTGAACGCTCTCCAGAAGATGTCATTCAATTAGTCTCTCGCTGCTCTAGTGGAAGAAGTGTGGAGATTGTGAGCACTTTCAAACACCTCGGCTCACTCAAGGCTAAGGATCTGTTTTTGAATTATGCCAATATTCATGTGTCTCATTGCCTTCCAGATCGCCGTATTGATCACCAACGGGCGTTCGGATGACCAGGTTGAAAGCGCGGCCCGCGGTGTGGCTGACGACGGCATTTCCCTCTTTGCAGTCGGTGAGTGAGGAAACATTGAGTATTCCACAGCTCTCCCACTGCAGCTCTCTGATTGTTATCCCGCTCTGACGCCTTATCGCCAATGTTTGCTCTTAGAAATTCATGTCCTGTACATTTCGATTCGTTGGCTCCAGCGTGGGGATTTATATGGGAGTGTTCTGTTTGGAGATGGCAAGTTTGTGTCTGTGAAATCAATGAGGCTCATGAAATATGCACATGTTTTTGGCTATATGCTGATTTACATTTTGATATGTTTTTAATATGAAGTTAGAAGTATGATGGTACGTATTTTGTGCGGCCAGAGAGAAGTGGGAAATGTAGCCAAAAATTACTCTCAAGCGAGTATAGCCTTAACGCTTTCTATCATCATTCCTGAATCAATCAAATCAGCAAAAAATTAAATAGTCATAGCACAGGATTTACACGGGTAAGAGTATAGATATCAAGATAGTGCTGTCAGACTGTATCAAATTGTTTATGCTGTAGTATGAGATCTTACACAATTTTGCATAATTTCTGCTATTTACATAAGTAGTTTTATCTAAGGATGTTGCTGCCAGCTGTCAATTAACGTAACATACATTTTATAATGTATAATTCTGATCTGCATAATATTACTCGATTAAAAATGTCATGAAACTACTCTACTACTAAAAGGCATTGTGTTTGCCTGTTTCTCCTGTACACACTCATATAAACCCACACTCGCCACAGATTGCTCCGCTCAGTTGGGAGCGGCGCGGTAATTACTGCCCGTTAGCTAACGCTTAGCTAATCGCGCCCATTTTTCATTGGCCGGTTCAGTGTCCCCCATCTGCACCTCTGACTCCAGCCCTGCCCTCTCCATATATCACAGCTGAGAGGCTGGACTCACTGGAAAACTGTTTCTCATGATGAACATCTCCAGGCATTTCCCGCTGTAGCTGCTTTTATGAAAACGTCAGAACAGGCCTTAAAGGATACTTGTGTAACTGTCAGGAAATCTTCACCTCTTCAGTGTTGCAGTAATTCAGCCACATGAATAATAACAAAAGGTATTTTTTTAAAGTCAAGACTGGACATGGCGCTTGTTGAGTGGCAAACGTGGCGGCTATCTGACTGGCTGGCGAAATTCCACAGTTACCATGGAGATGCGCCATCTTTGCTGCTGTTGGCATACATTTCCATTGACTAACATTAGCTAAAAACAGTATAAAAGGTGTATAAATGAGCCGTGGAAACATTTTCATTGATTCAACGGCAGAATGTGAGATACACTCATTGTTTGTGATTGGTTTATTACTTCTAATTCGAGGTATCTCAGTCACGATCAGGTCATTTCTTTGAAATTTTTTAGTCGTGTTGTTTAGCTGTATTATTATTGTTTTCTCCATTCATTCCCAGGGTTCAGTGTTAGCATTCCGGTGGTTAGCATTCATTGTACCACTGTCCCATGTTCAATAAATATTGGTCGTGTAGTGTTAAAAAGTACTGAAAAACTATTGTAAAGTAAGAAACATTTTATTTTAAGTATAAATAGAACGTTATTTTTACAGAGCTATGACATAAAGTCTGTCACAATTATCAAAGAGTCATCAAATAACCAAAAATAGATAAAAAATAAAATAAATCAGTATCGAGGAAATTAATGGTGTTTCCCATTTCAATACATTGCGCTGGGTTAGAAGGGCCAGTCACAAGATGGCCGCCAGAATTGCTATTCGTTCCAACGTATTACTGTGGCCATGTCCTATCTAGAGTTTTATTATAGCTCTTTGACAAAAAAGGTCTAGATGGCAGTCTTTTGAAACCGCTATGCCCTTCAGGAAGGGGTCTCCTGGTGGTTCCCAGAGTCAATAATAAACACGGTGAGGCTGCGTTTCAGTTTCATGCAGCTAAAATCTGGAACAGTCTTCATGAGGATGTGAGACAGGCCTCAACTCTGACAATGTTCAAATCCAGGCTGAAAACAGCTCTTTTTACCCGAGCATATGAAAACTGAAAGTATTTTATCTGCACTCTTGCCTTTTACTGTAATTGATTAACTTTTATGTTGATGTTTTAATGATTGATTTGATCTGTTTTCTTGTAATTTTATGCAACTGTGAAAGCACTTTGAATTGCCTTGTGTATGAATTGTGCTCTACAAATACTCTTGCCTTGCCTTGCCCTATAGCGCCCCCTCACGGATCAGTGACCCATCTGTGTCTTTGCTTTGAGATTGGCTTACGACAGTTTGCAGTTTGTCTCCTATCCAATAAAGCTTATGGATCGAATGAATGGTTAATGTAAATTTGTAACGTAATATCTTTTTTTGTATTTTTCACTCCCTCAGGTGTGAGAGGGGCAGATGAGGCGGAGTTGAGGCGTGTCGTGTCGGAGCCGCGAGACGAGCACCTGCTTTTCGGGGCTGATTTCTCTCTCCTCGAAGCCGTCCTCCCCAGGCTGTCCCGAAGAGTCTGCGTCACTGCTTCGGAGCCACCGCGCCCCGTCAAAGCCCCCCAGCCCGGTAGAACGATCGATCCGTTTATAAATTCTGTTACTCAAGCGGTGAACTCTTGAGAGGTCTTTGTTAGGTCACTTATTTAGCCTGAATAGTTTGGTTTGAAAGTAAATTCATCGTTCAGATCATGCGTCGCTGTTAGGATTTAATCATTTTTGTCGTTTGTTTTAGTGGAGCTGCCTGTTGTTAGTCCGAGGGATCTGCAGATCAGGGAAGTCAGCCACAATTCCTTTAGACTGACTTGGACGCCTGCCACTGGGGACGTGACCGGCTACAGGCTTCTGGTTACTTCTCTAAACTCCAAAGGACAGCCCATTCACTCCCAGCAGAGACAGGTAGACACTTTCAACTTATAGCACTGTAAATGTCGTGAAGTAAAAAAGTTTTAAGCATAAAAATGTAATGTAAATGTCTCATAAAATTAACTTTTTAATTTCATTACTTTCCACTAACGCACAAACCCATTTCTAATGAACCATTACAATTACAATTTTTCTTCCTTTCTGAATCAGAAAGGAAGAAAAATTGTTAAAATGTAAATGTTATTTTTAAAAACGAATAAATCCCACACTCTTGTACCTTCATCTTGACACGTTTAACAATTTAACTTACGTTTATCATCATACACTGCCTGACCACCAAAAAGTTGCCACAAAATCTAATAATATTTGGTTTCACAGTACTGCCTTTTGATTACAAAACATGCTGTGGCATTGTTTCCATAAGCTTCTGCAATGTCCAAAATGTCCAGTGTTGCATTCATTTTTCACCAAGATCTTGTATTGATGATGGGAGAGTGTGACCACTGCACAAAGCCTTCTACGGCACATCCCAAAGACTCTCAATGGGGTTAAGGTCTGGACTCCTTCTCCCTGAACCGCTCTTTCACAATGTGAGCCTGATGACTCCTGACATTGTCATCTTGCAATATGCCATCAGGGATAAAGAAATCTATTGACGGAAGAACCTGGTCATTCAGGATGTTCAGCTCGTCAGGTAGTGTTGCTGAACCTAGACCTGACCAAGTGCAGCAACCCCAGATCATAACCGTTAGTTAAATCCAGTCTGTGTATTGAGCACTTTGATACAGTATTACAGAAATTACCAGGTACAACAAGGAATCCAGTGTAATCCAGTTAAGCCATTACCTCTTGGATGAAATGCTAGGCTACAATATTACCCCTAGCTTTCTTAAATGTTTTCAGTATTTCCTTTGTATTATGTAGCAATTGTGACACTTTATTTACTATTGGTAAGTGCAATATCAAATGTACCAACAATACCCCATAAACAAGGGAGTCACATATTCCAGGAGGGAACACTTTTTGTAACAACCAGAAAGCATTAAAAAAAATATAATAGCCCAAATGTGAACATGAATCTCATTGTCGTAATAAATACAGCATGACGCTGGTTTATGTGTGTGTAGAGGACCTAAAACATATTTATGGAGCCATATTTCTCCCTCTTGTGTTTTCCCTCGGTCTCATGCATACTTTATTCTCTGTTCGCCCTGCAGTTGGGATGACGTACTGTTCCGTTGTTTTATTCCCCATTTGTCAGATTGATTTGAAGGCTGATGTGAGCACCGTTTTGGTGACAGACTTGACACCGAAAACAGACTACTCCCTCACTGTTTACGCCATCTACCCCAGCCTCATCGGAGACCCTGTGACCATTCCGGTGCAGACAGGTAGAAATGCCTAACTATTGTCGTAACGTTATTATAGCGCAAAGTGTAAGTAACATGTTTGGTCTGTTTTAGCGTCTTTACCTCAGGTGTCCAACTTCCGCGTGATTGAGGAGGGATTGTTCTCTCTGCGTCTGGGCTGGACACTGCCCCAAGGGAAGATTGATGGATTCAAGATTTTCATCCCAAGATGTAAGATGTGTCCACGAGATACCCTCACCTGAACGTAGCACATTTCCCTCCGGTTTGTCACTACCCAAATCTAAAAGCATTCTTGACTGGATCTCACCCCATTTGAAAGCTAAGACCTTCAAAACTGATCTAAGATATTTCCTTGCATTGTCGTCACTTTTTCGGCAGACTTTTGGTGCTTTATTGGTCACCTGTTGTGTTGTTTTTTTCTTCTTCATCACTTTAAGCAACAAAAAGGCAACACAACAAAAAGGTGCCATTTTGTCGCTTTTTCATCCTCATTTACGTCTTGTTTTTGTCGCTATTTTTTTTTTTTTAAAGAAGCTTTCAGATCTGGGTAAGGTCAAACTGGAGAAAATGTGCTTGGTTAAAGTGGGGGTTAAGATATTACAAAAGCGTCAAAATAAATGGGGATGAAAACAAAAACATCAAAAAAGTGGAAAATCTATGGGAAAAGTGACAAACTGTGATGAAAACGCAACGAAAAATCCACAAAAGAGCAAAAAAAAATTATAAAAAAAGCGATGGAAAAAGTGCAAAAGTGCGATGTGTCAAAAAAGTGACAACAACACGGCAACACCGCGAGAAAAATCTGTTTTACATCAACTTTGTAGGTCTTGGCTTTCAAATGAGGCGTTACAATGGTCTCCATTCAAGAAACTTTTAGATTTAGGCAAGGCCGAACTGGAGAAAATGCACTCGGTTAAGGTGGGAGTTAATAGGTTTAAAAAAAAAAAAACATCTCCTGTGTGTGTATGCTCTTTGTCGTGCTCGAGTTTATGCCAGACTAACCCTGGTTCTGGACTGGTAATGTATTCAGCTTGATGCTTAAAGAAGATCATTATGTGACGATGCTTCTTGAATATGAGGCAAAACCTCTGCAGTGCTCAAACAAACCAAGTAAAGATGATGGCTTTAGACCTTTTGTCTTAGGCAGGTCTAGGCTAGTAGCAGGCTGGTGAGGATTAAACAGCGAAAGTATAAATTCAAAATGCAAAAGTAGCAGTAGCTATCAAAAAAGGCCTGAAAAGTCTTCTCACTGACGTAGATGGGTGACGTCACATACATTTTCTCCAGTTTGGCTTTACGCAAATCTCAAATTGTCTGGAAAAAAGCGTCAAAATAACAAGGATGAAAACGCATCAAAAAAGTAAAAAAAAATTGACAAAAGAGCAACAAAAAAGTGCTGAAAAAAAACGTCAATGTGGGGAAAAAGATCAATTTAGATCCGTTTTGTAGGTCTTAGCATTCAAATGAGGCTTTACTGTAGCCCTTTAAGGTCCAGTCGAAGCTTTTTAGATTTGGGTAGCGCTGAACTGGAGAAACTGTACTGTAAATTAAGTTGACAAATAATTGTTTGAGTAATTGCGATTTGAATTATCACTATTCCATTTGTGATAATTTTTCCACAATCGAGTGCATACATTTAAAGTAAAGTTATCGAGTTATTTGAAAATGGCTTATGTAAGTTTTTATATAATAACATAACTATGTGATTTCCTCATTTTTTTAAAACACTGTTTTGCAGCCAATAGACCGGGGTTCACCTACGAGCAGCTCCTTCCTGGGGACACGTCTTCTCATGTGATCGACAGTTTGGAGGAGGACAAAAAGTACATTATCAGTATTTATGCCGTGTTTCCTGAGGGCCCAAGTGAACCCATGTCTATAGTGGGCAAGACACGTGAGTTTATTCCTCATATTTGACCTATCCTACATTAAAACACAAACACTGACTGAGCAACGCACTATCCTTTTTCACTACATCCATAAATATTTTATATATCTTGCCTTCCTGCATCTTTCTCCCCATTTAATCACTACCCATTGCAACATTGCCATATAGCCACGTGAGGGCGATGTTGTTTCAGGTTGACCGAATTTCCACATTTCCGCGATATGAACTCTGCTTAAAACACCAAACAGTCCTATCACATGAATGACATACTAGTTATTACATATTTAGTAACCCTTAACCCTAACATAAGTTAACTATTTAGTATTTAAAAAAAGGTTGTGTGTAGGCTATATAACAACAGTAGTGGCATTTGTCATATAAGCCCTTTCTCTTTTTAAATTTATTCATATATATGTATATATATTTTTATTTTATATATATATATTTACCGACAAGGTGTTGTTCTGGTTTTGCTGATAGTAAAGTTGGTTCCCGTGAAGCAGTTTTTGGTCCAGAATGCCACCACAGACACACTCCAAGCAAAATGGACATCAGTCAAGGGTGCAAGCGGATACCGTCTCACGTGGGAAGCCCCAGGTAACAACAGGTTCTTTCCCGTCACTGTAAAATCAGTTAGGGGAAAAACAAACAGTGCATAAAAATCAAACTCTTTTTATGCGAGATACTTTTGTACTTCTTTTATAATGTGTGAATGATATATTAATGAAGGTTGATGTTGTGTGAGCTGCGGCCACAGTGCAGTTCCTGTAAAGGGTAAATAATGTATCTATCTATCTATTAAAATGGTCCACAGTCTTTTTAGCCTACATGCCACTACCGTGAAACAATGAGGGAAACCTATTGTGCACGTTTTAGTGGCCGGGGGAAAATCTTTCAACCCCGCCTAATTTGAAAGCTAAGACCTACAAAACTAATCTAAGCTTCTTCCTCATTATGACGCAAAACAATGAAAATGTGACAAAAATGCGACAAAAACTACAAATACATGATAACAAAAACAAAGAAGAAGCTTAGATGAGTTTTGTAGGTCTTAGCTTTCAATTGAGGCATTTCACTGGCCCATAGGCTGTAAGCCCCAGTCGAGAAGCTTTTAGATTTGAGTAAAACTGGAAAAAATTTGCTTGTTTAAGGTGGGGGTTAAAACCCAAAGAACTAATATTATTTCTTTATTTCTATCCTATAGATAGATGGATAGATAGATATGCATTGTCTTGCTTTTAGCAGAAGCAAATTTGCAGCACTTGTCCCTTACTTATCAACACAAATACAAGGACACTACACAGATACAAGACATGTTATAAAAACATGAAAAACAACTCTCCACTCGCCATGACACGCTGTGATTTTATGAATTAAACTCCTCATTTAGATTTGGGATGGACTGATGAACATAGAAGTTCCTCAGTCGGCACACAGTACCGCCGCCCTGATGGTAACAGCACATAGTCAGTGTTCAGAACATGGCTGAGGCCAACTGAGAACAAAATTCACTTCTACAATGACGACCTGTGCAGTCATTCCATGTTCCCATGTATTCGAAATTGGAGTTCAAGATAACTATGACTCAGGCTACTTCACGTTTAGTTAGTGTCATTCCCGCTTGTCTGTACGTTGTGTCGGCTGCAGCATGTGTGGCCCCCAGGACTGTTTAAGTATAAAAAGACACCCCCCAACTAATTTTCATTTTAATTAATCTTTTAGTTGACTACTAATGTTTCTTAATTTTGGCTGTGTTGTATTTACCCGTTTCTGGTGCTATGCTAATTTGCGCCAGAAGATGGCAGTAGTGGCACGCAAGTAGGAGACTGACGTCCCCGGTCTCGCGCAGAGTTAGTTCAGTGCTGCGAAGGTTTTCAACTGAAGTCCACGGAGGCAAAGCCGCGTCTGAAAACTGTCTGTTTCGGTTTGCAGGTGGGTTAAGTACACTAAGCACTGTATGGGTAACATAAGTAGGACTATCTGTAATTTCGAGACGATGTTTTATTTATTTAAATTGTATTTTTAGGCTGTTCTCGGTACAAAACGTTAACTGCTAACTACCGTTAGCGTCCAGTTAAATATAGACGTTGGTCCGATTTGTCGCTGTTATTTTCTTTTGGTCTACATAGGTTAATCGTAGCAGTTGAGTAGATATATTGTGACTGGACTATTGGTAAATAAGTAATTTTATTGTTGTACTGTAGATGTGTAATTTGTAAAGGTTTATGTCAAGTTTAAGGTTGTTTTTCTTTTTGTAAAAAACATGTTACAGAGACTGTAAGACAAGCAACTGTGTTATAACTAAAATATGAGTCTGAATAGTATAAGCGCAGAGTTAGTTCAGTGCTGCGAAGGTTTTCAACTGAAGACCACGGAGGCAAAGCCGCGTCTGAAAACTATCTGTTTCTGTTTACAGAATAAAGGCCAATGTTACATCCCAGCCTGTGTCTGTCTTCACGGGGGGTAACACATGCGTGAATAGCTCGACAAATACATTATCCACTTCAGGAACAAAACACTACCTTAAAGGACCTATACTTGATTTTTTGATAACCAACAATGAAAAAGGAAAATGCTAAATTAAAATGTTAGTTTTTGTCCCAATTCAATCCTAACTGTCGTAACATATTTGTAGCATCCCGATTCTTCACAGGGATGAGTTTATGGCCACATTTCACAACTTGCAGGGTCACTTTACAGGGTCTCTTGAACAAAAATGCGTTTTTCTCACAAATGTCCAAGTTTCCTATGTACTTGTACTTGGAGAGATCAGTAAATCTCCGTAGCTAAGCAGGGCTGGGCCTGGTTACTACATCGCTGGGAGACTGTGTGGAGACTGTGTGGAGACCCCAGGTAGATCGGCGAGTGACTCTTGGTGTTGCCTGTGGTGTCCCCCAGGGGTCAGTGTTGGGGCCAAAACTGTTTAATGTGTACATAAATTATATTTTTAACACGTCCAAAGATCTGAAACTCATACTATTTTCAGACGAAACTAATATACTCTACTGTAGTGTAAACCTCATAAATACGGTAAACAGGGAACTAAATATAATAAAAAAGAGGATGGACACAAATAAATTATCCTTGAATATAAACAAAACTAAGATAATGATGTTTGGTAATCGCAATGCTATGTCTGACCAGAAAATAAGTATTGATGGTACCCAGGTTGAAATCGTAAATGAGACTAAATTTTTGGGTGTAATAATTGATAGTAAATTGTCATGGAAACCCCATGTCAGACACATCAAAACAAAAATCTCAAAAAGCCGTTCAATTATAAATAAAGAAAAATTATACCTTGATGAAAATGCACTCCGTACTCTATACTGCACCTTGGTACTCCCATACCTTACGTATTGTGTTGAAGTGTGGGGGAATACTTACAAGAACACAATTAATCCTCTGATCATATTACAGAAAAGAGCAATGCGGATCATTCACAAGGTTGGTTTCTTAGACCATACTCATAATCTGTTTACGCAGTCAAAGTTGTTAAAATTTGATGATCTTGTAAAATATAATACATCAATAGTCTTATACAAAGCATTCAACAAATTATTACCGCCTAACCTACAACGTTTTTTTATAACTCCAGTGCGAGCTTATGACTTGAGAGGTTTTGGATATTTTTCATTGCCGAGAGCTCAAAACACTCGTAAACGTTTCTGTGTGTCTGTGTGAGTGAAACTCTGGAACAAACTGGACTCACAACACGAGCAATGCCAAACTGTCCATCGGTTCAAACTGTTATATAAACATTGGGTCTGGTCAACATAGAGATGAGGGTCTTTAATTTAAATTACTGTTGTCTCATAGTGTTAACAAGTGCTCAATGTTCCTTACCATCGTTGGTGTAATTTGTCTTTTACCGTTATTAGTATATTGTCCATTACCATTGTTGGTATTGTTCATTTACCTTGCATTATTGGTATACATTTTGTTACAATGTAATAATTATTGTTACCTGCGGTAACGCCACTATGATATAAGATTTGTATAATAATCCTTGAACAAAGTAACAGTGAAGCTGAATGTATTAAGCTCTGAATGGGGAACTGGGGGTGGGATTAAATAAATTATCTTCTTCCCACTCCCTTTCTGGTAGAAATGGATCATCTTGTTTACACACTGTATATTCTTTTGTTGCCCATTGCCTGAAATAAATGAATAAATGAAATGAAATGAATTAATACTTGAGTTAGTGGTTGGTGTATGGGAAGTTTATTATTTTAATTTTTTAACTTTCACAGATAAATAAATTATTGCTTGGACTGAGTGTTTCGTGACTGAGTGGGAAGTATCGAGTAAACCTGTTCTGCAGATGTATTGGTCAAGATCAAGTGTACCGTTTTGTCAATATTGTTACAGACTTTGATACTTGAACGCTGTTTTCCAGATGGCCACATCGAGAACATAAACCTTGGGGACAACTTTAACTTTTACATGATCCAGGGTCTTCGTCCGGGGGCTGAGTACTCTTTCAACATCAATCCCATCTTTGGAGACATCGAGGGGCCCGTCACGACCAACAAAGCCAAGACATGTAAGCTGGTTTAGTTTCCTATGCAGTAGAGAGAAATGTTTGAATCATTTGAAACTTTATGATTTATATTGTTGATGTGTGTTGTGTAGAAGTCTGTGCTTTTTTACCTCTGAGCCTAGAGTGTTACAGTATTTTTGATTCAACCGCCTTTACGTAACCCTCCTCCCTGTGCTTTGTGTCAGTGGAGAGCAGTGCGGTGCAGACTCTGAAGGTGTCTGCGGTCACTACGAGTTCAGCCGTGATCTCCTGGAACAGCGTCCCGGGGGCCTCGGGCTACAGACTGGCCTGGGGACCTACACCAGGTAATATTCACTCTATTGATATGAACAACAAGCGGACGCCTTTCTTTTGGGTTTAAATGTTTGTTATGCTAAGTAGCGGGATACTTTGTTACATTAAGTAAACAGACAATTACAAAAGAAAGTAGTGTCGAGTAATGTTCTATTCGCATTTCACTGCAAGTTTTTGACCTGTGTTTTTAATGTTAGATGTGTCAGTTCAGTGTCTATTTATTTTTAAATTGTCATGTAGATAAGAATACTAATGGCTTACATTTGAACAGCGCTTTACAAACCAGTTGTACCAAGTTTCTCGAAGTGCCACACTGTAGTCATTATCCATTCACTCCATACTAGGTGACTGTAAGATGACGTAAGTGAGTGAGGAGTAGTTTTTGCACTGTGAGTAAATCTGTAAGTTACAAAATACATTTAAATAAATCATACTTAAATGTATTAAATCTGAATTTCCTAATTTTTTTGTTTTGTTTGGTCTGTAATGAGCAGCTAACCACCATTTTCCAAGCTGCTAATTTGGATTTTCTTTCATTTTAACTGTATTTTAACACAGTTTTATAAAATGTGTAATATTTCTCAAGACCTCAAAGTCTTTTTTTATCCTAAAGCGAGTTTTTTTTATTGATGCTTTCCAGAGTTCACCGGCCGGGACCGTCCTCGGCAGCTGGCTCTGAACGGCAGCACCACAGAATACCATCTAAAAAATGTGGCCCACGACACGGAGTACGTCCTGTCGCTGTACGTGCTCTTTGGCTCCGTGGTGGGGCCTGGCATCAGCGCCACCTTCAGGACGTGTGAGTGATGACGTCTCCATTGCCTCCCAGTGCCTTTGCCAGTGTGTTTGATAATGCTGACTCAAACGACTGACTGTACTTTGAGGCCTGTCACTGTCGCACTTTGTCACTGGGCACAAAGCGCTCAGCAGAGTTTCTCTTTATTCTCTTCTAGGACTGGGCGATATGGACCAAAAGTCATATCCCGATATATTTAGGTTCATTATCGATATACGATATATATATCCCGATATTTTTTCCGCAAAGTGAGAGCTGTGAAATGAAATGTTAGTAGTTTTGTTGAAAACTCACTATAAAATGTAAACACTGTATAACAAAGCTCCGTAAGGTTCACATTTAAATGAAAAAATATCTTAAATAAAAATAGCCTATAAAATAAAATCTTTTTCTGAGGGCAGTATTCATATAGAGAGAGAGATAACAAAATAAAGTGCTCAGTTTAAGATCAACTTTATTAAACATCAGCTTGAGATTACCCGTTTCGTTTTGTTAATCTAATATCTTATCTCAATTTGAACTATATCGATAAAAGCGATATGGTCTAATTCCATTTCTTATTATCGATATATCTTAAATATCGATATATCGCCCAGCCCTATTCTCTTCCCACTTTTGTTGCAATTAGGTTTATCCAGTCCAGTCCACTTTTCCACATAGAAGTATCCAAAGTGGTGCAGAGAGTACAAATTTGCACTATTTACAAAAAATGGAAACTTGGAGCACAAAAGCAAAAATACAAAAAATAAATTTCTTAAAATCTGAAATTATTGGGTCAATGTGCACCCTGTAGGCTCTGTTCCTAACTTTGCTTCTCATTTTTGCCTCATACAGTACGTTAATAAAGTATGATGAGAGTGTTTTTAAAGGTGCACTATGCAACTTCTTTAATGTAAAGAAAAGTTCATATTATAGCCTATTGCAGTGACCGGTGGCTGTATTGGTGGTTAGCTTGGCGCCTTCGCTTTCCATCCTGTTGGCTCCTATGATGCAATTTGTTTTCAGTTTTTTTTTAAAATTTATGGTAGGTTTTTGGAATGGAATGTAAATGTAACCATGGATACGGCTCAATCAGCAGTAAAAGCCTAAAAAACAATTGATCCTGGAGCGTCCTACAGGCCACCGGGAGGGTAAGTAAAGGCGCTATGCTAACCACCCAAGCATCCGCTGGGTCACTGAAATGTCACTAATATAAACTTTTGTGTTACATAAAAAGTTGCAGAGTTCACCTTTAAACTATCTAGGTCAACTGAGAAATCTACTTCAACAATGTGTACCTGCCAAGAGGCTAATTCAGGGCAGTGCACTACATTCACGACACAACAGTGACATGATTTCACACCTAAACTCCAACATACAAAAGCTTATTGAGTACAAAATGTATTCACCGGGTTCCTGCGTATTCAAAATTGGTGCTGCTAACCTGCTATAACTCTGGCTACCTCATGCTTATAGTTATCACATGTATTTTTCTCATTTGTCTGGATATTGCGACATCGTGACTGAGGGACAATGTGGTTCCTGTCACAGCACATGTAGCACTGGTGTTTCTCAGGTTTCCTCTACAATGTATCTGCGGAGATTTCATTTTTGCTTTGGTAAGGCCTTGGTGTTTTTGTTTTTACCTGGTGTTTTTACAGTTTACACATAATACTGTCCAATTTAGGTGTGTTTTTGAGACCTACTGTTGTAGCAGAGAGAACTTTCTCTCTAGATCTCAGAAGCTTGGTGCTGGTTATGCTGCATTTCAGGAGATTTTTGAGATTTTTCCCACTTGAAAATTACGACGTACAACCACGGAGCGTTCAACTGAATAAAGTCATATATATGAACAAAATGACTAATACTACAGGTTAGCTAAGAAAATCCTGACATTATACGAATGTTTCTTCACACTGGATATAATTCAAAACATGTTAAATAACTTTATATTGACAGCTGTGACCCAAAATAACGATTCTATCGTCTTCTATCATTAGCTGCACTTCTCCATTGGGGGCAGTATTGCCAGAGTGGTTTCTGTTAAATAAATAAATACAATAATTAACAAACAAACACATAAATAAATAAATTAAATAAATTGTACGACTGGTCAAAAACATAGGATAAATGTTCCTACAACGCACAACTGAACAGCCCTTTTCTGCTTCTCATTTAGTGCCATAAAAAAAATATCTCAAAGTCATAAAATATGCGCTGGATTTGTTGGTATTGTTGAGACCGTAAACTCAAATGTGCACATAAATTAATTCACGTGAAGATGCCGGTGCTTTATCTGTATTTAATATTGTGAATGGACTCTTAAGTGAGAATGCTCAATGTCCACTGTATAAATCTGCTGTCACTTTGCCTCTGGACTGCAGATGAAAATTAGCATGTAGCAAATATTGACTAAAAGACCTTTAGTCCATATTTAACATAATGAACAAAGAGCTTCCTGAAAAACAGCCTGTAATAGAAAAAATAAAGTGCTATGCCACATTTCACTTATAATAATACAAAATTTACTATTAAAATGCTGCATCATCCATCCATCCATTTTCTTCCGCTTTTTCCGGGGCCGGGTCGTGGAGGCAGCAGTCTCAGCAGAGATGCCCAGACTTCCCGATCCACGCACACCTCCTCCAGCTGTTCTGGAGGGACCCCGAGGCGACATAGTCCCACCAGCGTGTCCTGGGCCTTCCACCAGGCCTCCTCCCAATAGGACATGCCTGGAGCACCTCCCGAGGGAGGCGTCCAGGAGGCATTCAGAACAGATGCCCTAGCCACCTCAGCTGGCTCCTTTCGACATGAAGCGACTCGACTCCGAGCTCCTCCCGGGTAACTGAGCTCCTCACCCGATCTTGAAGGGTGCGCCCAGCCACCCTGCTAATTTCGGCTGCTTGTATTCGCGATCTTGTCTTTTCGGTCATTACCCAAATCTCATGACCATAGGTGAGGGTGGGAACGTAGTTCGATCGGTAAATCGAGAGCTTTGCCTCAGACTCGGCTCCCTCTTCACCACAACAGTCCGATACAGCGACCGCATCATGGCTGCATCATATAATATTAATTCTATAGATGACAATATCCAGCATCTAAAATTGAAATTAATAATTGATAAATATCTGTAGAATGGACCTTTCAAAGTTCTTTATTTTGGCCCATAATTCAGTTCACGCTTTAGTCTAATTTCTGTGTGAGCTACAACTAAATTAAAATATACACAAAAGGCACAAACCTCCAGCACCCCTGCCCAAGGGAAGGGTTGTCCTGTGGGGAATGGTTGAAGGATGGGTCAGTTACATTGAATTTATTTCCTACAGAGACACCAAAGTCCAAAATAGAGTTACAGACATAGCCACAGTTGCCTTGGGGCACACTGACAGTAACATGGCTGATATTGTGTGCATACAGCCTTTCAACTCGTAACCGATGCAGCCCTTTCTTGATAATAGTAACTATTTTCTGTCACAGCTCCTCTTGGCTATGTGTCCAACTTCAAGGTCACCTCTTACACAAGTTCCTCCATTGATGTTAAATGGAGTCCGATCGTCGGGGCTACGGAGTACAGGCTTACTTGGAAAACGGGTAACATGCCTTTTGTACGTGAACTGAACTTGCTCATAAGTTACATGTTGAACTTGTACTGATTGTTGCAGATGGCGAGAGTCCACAGTCTAAATACCTGGACCATAATCTCTTGTTCTATCGCATTGAAGACTTAAAACCACTGGCCACGTACACAGTCACTGTCTGTGCGCTGTACGGCAACACGGAGGGGCCAGAGATTTCCTTATCCCAGCACACTGGTAAGTAATCCTCATAATCCTGAAGAGATGTTTAAAGATGTTTTTTTTTAATATTTTATTTTGCAAACATTAACAGTGCGTACATTATTTACAACAGTGAAGAAGAAAGTATATTTATACATTTCTGTGAAATGTTGGGGCGTCGGACTGGGGGGGTAAGGGGTGAACTCACAACAGCTAAACAAAATTGCTTGAGTGGATTTTGAGCCATATTCTGTTATTGTCCCCTGCTGTAGCTCCAAAGCTATTCATTTATCGCTTTTCCTGTTTTGTAGCTGCGTTGTCAGACTCAGACACCATCCGGGCGCCCAGAGAGGTGAAAGTTGTGGACATCGGAGTCAACTTCTTTACTCTGTCATGGAAGAAAACTTCAGGAGCCTCGGGGTACAAGATCTCCTGGACCCCCTTCTTAGGTATCACACCACACTCTACAACAGGACGCTGCTGTGGTCTTCTCTGCATAATTACATCCACTATTTGGATTCATTTTTGTGACAATTAGCCCTAAATGTGCTCATTGCACTACATAACAGCATTCTCTCTTTATTCCTTATGTCAGGCGGCGAGGACAAGTCACACACAGTTTCTGGCGCATCCACTTCGTACACGATTCGAAACCTGCGTGAGAGCTCGGCCTATAAGATCCAGCTGTCCCTGGTGGTGGGCAGCAAAGAAGGAAGTCCAGTCCTGGTCACAGCACGCACTTGTGAGTAATTCACACTGAAACTATGAGGCCAATATTAGCACTGTCATATTCCTGCAACTGTGAGGAAGATGTTTATCTTTGTGACACTAAAACAGGGGTAGGTAACGTCAGGCCTGCGTGCCAGATGCGGCCCCCCACCACATACCTTCTGAACCTGCAGTAGATACCATGCATAACTGAGGCTTAAATTGGTCTCACAGTCCAAATGCGGCATGGGGAAAATGCTCCAAGCAACAACTGTCCTGGTCCCCTTGGCAAGATCGAAAACCCAATGTGGCCCTTGCATCAAAAAAGTTTGCCCATACCTGCTCTATGGGCAGCATTGGAACAGCGCAGTGTAAAAGTACTTTCTGTTTCTGCTACCGGCATGCAGTAATGTATGATGAGCACTCTTTGACCATAGAACTAGCAATAGATTATGGGCTTTAAAAATGTGGAAGACAGTTTCAGACATGTGCAGGTGAAACTCGGAAAATTTGAATATTGTGAAAAAGTTCATTTATTTCAGTAATACTTAAAATGTACGATATAGACTCATTACATGCAAAGTGACATATGTCAAGCCTTTGTTTGTTATTATTTTGATGATTATGGTTTACAGTCCATTTTCAGAATATTCTAATTTTCTGAGATTATTATTATTATTTTCTTTTTACAAGCTGTGAGCCATAATTATCAAAATTATAACAAATATAATGATGTATCTCACTATGATCATTAATCGAACTGTTCGGGTTTATAAAATAAATAAATTAGGGCCATAAACTTTGTAGCTTGACAATTGGACCGCAGTACGCGAGGAAAACATATTTGCCTACAATGTTACATATTTGTATTTGCATATTTCTCTTTTCAGTGGATCTTCCCAAAGTGAATGGTTTTGCTGCGTTGAACACGACAGACACCAGCACCGTACTCAACTGGACACGAGTCTCAGAGGTTTCTGGGTATCTTCTCTCCTGGAGGCACATCTCAGGTTGGAAAACGTGATCTGACATGAATTGTTTCCATAAATATCATTATATTTAGTTGGTTTTATATTCATATATTGTACTTTTTAAATATAGTTTTGGATACCAAGACTGAGATCCTTGGCCCTGGTTTCACTTCTTTCAAGATTGGTGACCTGTTGTATGGAAGAACCTATATCTTTGCTATCCGACCGCTGTATGGTGAAGTGGAAGGGCCGATAACCACTATTTACCAAAAAATACGTAAGACACACCCATATTTTTCACTTCTTCATACACATCAGTAATTGCATTTGACCAGCCAGTTACAAAGGTGCAACTTATACACGTTTTGCTCTTTTGCCCTGCAAGATTCTCACAATCTAATCAAAATTACAGTATGAATAGTCGCAAAAGCTGTGATGGGAAGTTAAAGGACAACTAAGCACCAAATCAACTTTTTTGAGCTTATAAACTGCATTAATATGTTTCTTATAGTGCTCTCTACATGTCCTGGTCAATTTTTTGACATTTTAGTGCAAATTAGATAAAATCTCACTTTTGAGCCTAAAATCGTCTGTGTAGCGCCCTCTCTACATTTTCGGCTGCACTACATTTGAATCTCGTGCCTGTCCTCCCCATTGGCTCTGCAAGCGGTGTGACGTCACGTTGTGTGTGTGACGTCCGTCGCTCTGCTGCTCGGGTATAAAAGCCAAGTCTCACACACGCCCCCGTAGCGAGTTGGAGTTGGAATAGCGAGCGAGCGTTTTACATCGATTTTCAAGTTAGCAATTTATTAGCATAGTATTTAGTTAGTTCTTTAGCTCAGCGCTTCTAGTGCAGTAACTTTAGTCAGGTAGTTTAGTAGCTGTTTTGTGACGTGAGCCCAACATGCCGGTCACAGAGCGGCCAGGGAGCGGCCGCACAGAGCGGGCAGGGAGCGGGAGGATGAGGAGAAAAGACCCGAGACGGGGATTTGATCTACGGGCTCCGCTCCACGGACTCCGCTCCGCGTGTGAACCACAGCACTCACATCCCCGACATCTCCTCCTTAAAAAAGACAAATGTAACCCCAAAATATCCAGATTCACTTATTTAGTGACATGGCTGGATGTTTTCACGTTGAAACTACAGACACGATAACGCTGTATCGGGCAGACAGCGCTCATCAGGGCTGTCAGTGTTTATGAGACGGGGCTGAGGGCTTTTTACTGTAGTCTCCCCCAGGGAGAGCTCACAGACACCGGGGGCAGCGGTTAGCCATCCCCTGCCTTGGAGGATCAGAGCGGGGCAGAGTGTGACTGAGTGTCCGCTAAAGGAGGAGGAACGGGGAGATACGAGCGCCAAATGTCCGCCGCGTGTGCTCGGCATGTAGCCGGTACGACGGGCTCGAGAGTCCGGGAAAGTGGCGCCACATGTCCGGAGAAGCTAGCCGGTACGAGAGGCTGAAGTGTCCGGGAAAGTGGCGCCACATCGTCTAAATGCGGCATAACGGGAGTCAGTCAGTCCCGGTCACACATGGTCTGAGACTGTCAACAGAGCAGAGACCGCCCACACACTCCCCCTCCCCACGTCCCCCCAAAGCCTCCCGCCACGCCTCTTTCGCTGAGTTTTTTGAATTTTGGGAGTGGGTGGAGTAAGATCTGGAAGGGGTGTTTAGTAGCTCTTTAATGTCTGCAAAAAACAACAAAAAGTCCCATGTCTTAATACGTGTAAAACCTGTAGTTTAAACGTGCTAGACTAACAAACATGTAATACTTTTAAATACAATTTTAACAACTTTTAATGCCCCACGGAAACCCCTTTGAACTTGTTTAAAATCGACGCTTTGGGCGCTATCCGGATTTAGAATAGATGGAAACGGAAGTGTAATTACAATGCTCAAAATTGCTATTAGATATTTGTCTGTTCGAGTGGCATTAAAATACAGGTGCTCGTCATATAATTTAATAATCATGAAAAAGTGCATTCACTTCTGTTATTCAACTTAAACTGTGAAATATATGATAGACTCATTACATCCATATGTATAGCCTTTATTTGTTATAACTTTGATTATTATGGCTCAGCTTGTAAAAACCCCAAATGAAAAATCTAATAAAATTAGAATAATTGATCTGTAAGCCATAATCATCAAAATTATAACAAATAAAGGCTTGACATATGTCACTCTGCATGTAATGAGTCTATATCATATATTAGTTTAACATTTTAAGTTGAATTACGGAAATAAATGAACTTTTTCATGATATTCTAATTATATGACGAGCACCTGTATAGTATTTGGGCATTTAAAAGAGTTAAATTTGACCCGCTTCTGTATAAACCCTAAATATTGTACAGCACTTTTCCTGACATAGTTGGAAATTTTATTTTTTCCCCAGTCGTGGTTAGTTGTTGTGAGGCTGTTTTTTTCAACAATTGATTTTGAAGCTCCCTTTACTGCTGTGACGTGCAAACAGAATAATTGGAAACATTATAATATCGTTTTTCTTCTTTTTTTAACCAAAGCCATGACTGAATGCATTGAGCTTGTTGATTGGTTGATACTTGCCAGAGTGGCTTAAAGACAAATTTGCTGGGCCTTTTCTGTGCTTCTGTATATTTACATTTGTTTTTTTAAGTTCTTTCTTTGCCCTCTAAGAACTATTACATTCTGAATAACTTCTCACATTTTATTACTGTTTTCTTTCTCAGTGGGCGAGGATCCTCCGGTGGAGTCTGTGCCGCCTGTCCCGGCCACTGCAGCCCCACACGTCACCGCAGCCCCACAGCCTGCAGTACCTCTCACCACCAGCAAGAGGAGCCGCCCCCCTGCTGCCGTAGTGCCGGAAAAACCCAAGACCCCAAAGAGACCGCCTGGCAAAGCTACAGAAACAGACGTACTCTTAACGACAACGAAGCCAGAGGCGATTGATTCACTAACGTCAGGTATATTTTTATAATGCCATAAAAGAAGTTAAAGCCTTATTGGGTAACTTTCACTTAAGGAATAGAATAAAATACGAGACTAGGCTTATTTTTGGTTGGGGATCTTCATTTATTCCGTACTGTGAGTGAACTCGCTTCTGCTCATCCATGCATGTTGTAACTTTGCTGGGAGTTGAACCTTAGGGACATTGAGCTTTGGTACCTCCCCATTCTAATCCCACTCTTTCCCCCATACTGAGGTATATATAACCCGAGGGATGGACGCCATCTACAAGGCATTATGGGGCTAATAGTTCTAGCAGTGTAAACACTTTATTGAATTAAATATACATTTTGGCGCCGCCTTACTCGCCTATGCCCAGAGCTGGCTCTGAGTGGTATTCGAATCACCGACTTGCTGGCTATAGAACACCTGCTGTGCCAAGTGAGCTCACCGGCTTATTTGATTTCTCAGATACAAGTGACGTGTGCCTTTTTAAATGTATTATTCCCTGATATTGTGCCTTGTGTCTCTGTAGGGTGTGATAAGGCCAAGGCTGATGTGGTTTTTCTGGTGGATGAGTCATCGAGCATTGGCGTCGACAACTTCAAGAGGATCAAGGATTTCATTTTCAGAGCCGTCACTTACTTTCCCTTCATTGGACCTCAGGGAACACAGGTCGATAATATCAATCCATCAATCAATCAATCTATCTAATCAACATCAAGCATATGAAAATGTCATTCCTTCATTACAATGCTATCCAAGTGTTGCTGGGGATCCTCTGTAAAGATTTCAGGACCTCAATTGTGGGTCCCAACCCACAGGTTGTGAATCACTGTTTTATATAATGCCACCACTTTTTGGAACTATAGTTCAGTGGGGAAAAGATCATCTTAGTCAGAGGAGACTTTCAACTGCCAGATATGAATCTAGACTTAACATTCTAACAAACCTATTATGGGAAACAAATAGATATATGTTTTTGTTGCTGTTGATTTTCTGGTTGGCAGGGACAGTACACATGGTAATAAATCTGTGTCAGAAATTAAGTATGAAAATTAGCTGTAGGCCCTGGACAAGGGGAATAAAGCAATTCAGTTTTATAGAAACAAGAACCCCATAGACACAATTAGTGACAATTGTTTATAAAATAGTTCAAGTTAATGGGCAATAATGGCCGCCCGTACAAAAACATAGAGCAAAGCAGAGGGTTTACTGTGTAGTTCTGTGACATAGGCACAGTAGTCACTTAGGCAGGTAGTCGCACAACACAAATCAGATTAGGAAAACGCAGATGGTTTACGGTATATACCATCAGGTATATGCAGTTACATACATTGGCAGCTTAGACCAATGTTTAGACCCAAGTTGAGATTTTAACGTTTTATTGGTTGGGTTTTCTTTGTGAGTGGAATGCTACAGTTGCTTTAGCCCCGGACTGAAAGAACAGCCTGTCCTAAAGCGATGCGCCTCCAGGGCACTTCACAGAAGCCTTTACCTACGCCTCTAGTGGCTCTGCCAGAAGTAGATTTCAATTTAATCCAATCTAAATCCACCATTGTTGAGTTGTTATAAAGTTGAGCTTAAAGTTTCTAGCCTTGTTTCGAACCAAAATTATGAGGCTAATCTTTTTTTTCTCAACCTCGGTTCAGATTGCAGTGGTCCATTACAGCGATGACCCTCGAATTGAGTTTCGTCTGAACGACAACAAGGACCGAAATGCTCTGCTCCGGGCGCTCAGAGCTCTGCCCTATCGAGGCGGCAACACCAAAACAGGTTAGACACGACTTATATCTCCAATATTCTCCCAATCACTGCCAAATCTCCTAAAATAAACCTAAGACAAAAAGGCTATGGCCATTGCATAGGGAATGATTACAGATACCATGTGGTAAAAAGCTGTAATAACTTGTCCACAGGAAAAGGCATTGGCTACGTGCTGCAGGAGCTGTTCCACGAGTCTTTGGGGATGAGGCGAGACGCTCCGCACGTTCTCGTCCTGATCACAGACGGCAGGGCCCAAGACGACGTGTTGCCGCCTTCAAGAGTGGCACGAGCTCTTGGTTAGTTTTCAAATTACTATACGTCGCATTTGACAAGTTGTACGTCCAAGCTCAAATAGATGAAGTGGAGGTGGGTTAGTTGCAGTGGGAGGAAGGGGAAACTGGATCACTGGCATCTTATCGAACGCTAAGAACAAAGTATTTTTAACTAGTAGAGCACCTTAACCTACCAATCTCCCGCCTGAACTAAGTACATTCTCTCCAGTTCAGCTTTACTCAAATCTAAAAGCTTCTTGGCTGGAGAGCAACAGTGTAAGGCCTCATTTGAAAGCAAAGATCAACAAAACTGATCCTAACTTTGTTGTCACATTATCGCCATGTTTTTGTCTATTTTTTTTAGTTTTTTGTTAATTATTTATTGCTTATTTTGTTGTGTTTTTGATGCGTTAACATCCTCGTTTTCATCGCACTCGTAAATAATCTTTTGTGTGTCCTTTGGCGAGACATTTTCCCCACACTGCCTCCATTTTCTACACACTACTTCATGAAAGCACAGGCTAGAGTGGGAGAGGTCATTCGGAATATACGGCTATATTCAATTTGTTTGTTGGGAATTATGAGATTAAGCAGTAAAACAAATCTGAAAGTGTTTTTTGTTTCATCACAGGTGTTAGCGTCCTGGCCGTAGGCGTGGCTAATGCAGACATCGAGGAGTTGAATAAAATCGCGGCGCCGACAAACTACAAAAACATCTTCTACTCTCCCTCCTTTGACGATTTTCCTTCAATCGAGAGGGACTTCATCAGCAGCATTTGCAGCGAGGAACTTCTGTCCGAGTACAAGCCGGAGGCTGAGGTAAAAGGGAAAAAAAGTGATCCTTGTTGTTTGCGTTTTTGTTTCTTGGTCATTTCAACTTTTTCTAGGACTTTGAATATTTCTTTACAGGATGCCCAGTTAGACAACCCCACAGGAGACCCAGAGGAGGTGGCTACGCCTGAAGCTCCCTGCCCCGCCAACTGTGTCAAGGTCGGTAAAAATAGTTTATTAATGTGACCCAGGGCATATACCGTACACTACCTGAGCAAAAAGAAAAACTCGCCACCTGGACTTAACTAAACTATTAAAACTTCTCGATGTCGAGTTGACAGCCCATAGGCCAGAGTAACGCCTCATTTGAAAGCAAAGAACTACAAAACGTATCTAGAAGGATCTTTTTCCTCGCGTACTGGCCCTACTTTTTCATCCTTGTTTCCGTCTTATTTTTGTCGCTATTTTTATACTTTTTTTCAAGAAGCTTTAAGATTTGGTTAAAGTAGAACTGGGGAATATGTGCTTGGTTCAGGTGGGGGTTAAGAGGTGAAACCAGATTTAAAATGTTAATTAAATTATTACAAATGCTAATTATGAAGGCTGCAACTAACGATTATTTTGGTAATCGATTAATTTACAGATTATTTTCACGATTAATCGATTAATTGCTTGGCTGTGAATGATGTATGAATGTGAATGATTTTTTTTTTCAAAACAATTTTATCACATTAAGCTAAAGTGGTAACGCTTGAGGACATGTTGAAGGAGTAAACTTACAGTGAATGTTTGTTGGAGGCTCTTGGCGATAATTCTGCTTTTGATTTTGATCTAACTTTAAAAACAAAGTAAGTTTTCATTAAAAAATACACAATTTTGATGTAATTTTTGCTCTATTTGAGTCTGTGTTTACTAGAAAACGATTAATCAATTACTAAAATAGTTGTCGACCATTTCAATAATCGATTAGTTGTTGATTATTCGATTAGTTGTTTCAGCCCTACTAATTATTACTGTAGTGGGTGCTGTTGGTTGAGGGATATTGGGGGTCACAGCCTGAAAGGTTTGGAAACCCCTGCAAAAGAATATGTAGTATGCATAAAACTACTGATTTGTTGGTTTTGTTAGACAGTAATTTATTAATTCAACTAATGTTATTTGTGGTTTCTTCTAAAAGGGGCAGAAAGGAGACAAGGTAAGCCACACTGACATGATTTTGTATTAATTTCACAATATCACACACTTTTATAACATCAGTAACTGTTTACTTTTAGGGCGATGGATTTGGACTCGGGGGTCTGGTATGTTTATATGTTTATCTCATTGTGATCATTGGAGCACATTTTTGTCATTTTTTTCCCTCTCTATTTAGAAATTCAGGGCCAGTCCTGGAAAGCATGATCCTTTTACAGCTACCAAAGGAGAAAGAGGCGAAAAGGTTTGAACATTTAACATGTTATAAAAGGTGGTGGGAGGTAACAAAGTAAAAACCAAAAGTACTGGTTAAAGGTACACATTTTAGGTACTTTGACTTTACTTAAAGGTCCTATACCTGATTGTTACAATTACAAACAATGAATGAGAAGGCCACCAAATTAAGATAACTTTTCTCAAATATCTGTAATATCACGATTCTTCACAGGGACACATTTAATGACACATTTGTACCAATGTAACATTTCACAACTTGCAGGGTCACTTTTTCAGGGTCATTGTCACAGAAATGCTAGAAAACTTAGCCTGAGAGTTCATGAAATTTATACAAAAGCTTTATAATTAACTGTGTTTTTCCCATGAATATCTGAGTTTACAATATACAAAAGTTTACAATATTCAAAATGAGGACAACAAAAAAGGAACATATGTATAATGTTACTATTATTTATTGTGTTACTATTTTATTTCTATTCGGTAGGGCTCCTCTGGAACAGATGGTATCCCGGGGCTGCCTGGTCGACCGGGAAGATCCGGACCCCCGGGGTCTGCTGGACAGAGGGTAAAAACTCAGAGAACAGTGCATGTACTGCTTTTGCCTTTCATCGGGTTATTAATGCAGAAATTATGTTTTTAAGGGACCACAAGGTATTCCAGGCGACATGGTAAGGCTGACTTTGGATAATTCAACATTAAGATTTATATGTATTTTTCCACTGTACGGTCAATACATTCCTTTCTTATCTTATTTCACAGGGGTTTCCTGGAGCTCCTGGATCAAAAGGCCAAAGAGGAGAAAGGGTTTGTCCACATTAATACTAAAAATACAGTATATTGTAATATTAAAGGGATATTTCAAGATTTTTGACATAGGGCCTCATGTCCTAGTTATCCAGAGTGTTGTTGATTTCTGGAGATATATATATTTTTTAATTCATGCAGTCCTTATATTTGAAGAGGCTAGTGCTAGGCTAGCGCATGTCTACGGTAACAGCTTGCCTGCATTTTTTTTCTTCAAATATAAGGACTGCATTAATAAAAATTAAATAAATCTCCAGAAATCCACAACACTCTGGATAACTAGGAAATGAGGCTCTATGTCAAAAATCCTGAAATATCCCTTTAATGAGATTTTGTGTAACATGTCATAAAGTATACAGTTTATGATAACTCAAATAAAAAAAACATACCTCTAAAGTATGTACAAACACAAGTTAATACTGATTTATTGATAGTCCAACAATGAACTAATTATGAATAAATGTTAGCAATGAATGAGTTAATGATGTATACTATAACTTGTATTTAACGTTTATGAACAGGCACATTCATAAAAGACTGGTTCAATATTTGTCCATTATTAGTTCATGATTATTGTGATACTACAATATTTTTAGATCTTGAAAAAAAAGCTTTACAAACATTTCTGTACATAACTAAATATTTACAAGTGACTCAGAATATGTATCATTATGATTTTGCTTGTGAACATAATTATAATCATTAGTTCATAACTACTGTGTATTTGTAAATGGGCTTGGGTTAGCTCTTTGTGGTTAGGTGCCTTAACGACTTGGTAGACACTCGATATCATCTAATCTTGAAAAATGCTTTACAAATAGCCAAATGTTGTACAATTACATACAATTTAAAATACTTGTAAGTAAAAAGTGTTTATAAATGCATTATTTGTATGCCTTATTATTAAGTGTTGACCAAAGTGCAAGCATTAATTAAACTGCTAGTTTAGATTCTCTTTTGACGCAAACTGAAATGTTTGGCAGAGTGGATTGAAATAATCCCTCACTTCACTTGTATTCTCGTCACAGGGGGAGCCTGGATATGTCATCGCGGGCCCTGATGCGAATTATGTTCCTGGGCGTAAAGGAGAGCCTGGATCTTCTGTGCGTTTACAGTCAAATCCACATGCAGTATTGTCAAGGTAATTCAGATAAATGAATGTTAAACTGTTCCCCACAGGGTCCGCAGGGTCATCCCGGGGTCTCAGGGGTGAACGGATCTCCAGGACTCCCCGGACCTCCAGGTGTTTCCGGACCACCGGGGACCTCGGTTAAGGTACTGTCTGTTTGTCTGTGTGTGCTTTTACTGGTTCTGATAGTATTTCACAACAGATGGGTTCTTTTCTCATTTGTAGGGAGATCCAGGGGAGCCGGGCAAAAGGGTAAAAACACATGTTTTTTCAAATGCATTATTAAGCCTTTTTATGTAGCAAAACAAGCAATACAAATCAAATTACAATGGCATGCACTCTCTCATATTTCATCAAGCTATATATATATATATATTTATTTTTATTTTATTTGCACAGTTTCTTAACTTTCTGTCAAATATGCTTTCAAAATTTGTGAAAGGGTTTCCCTGGGAATCCGGGCGTGCCAGGAAACAAAGGGGAGCCTGGGAGAGATGTGAGTGAAAACAGCAGCAAAAATATCTTCAGGGAAATGTTTAAGATCTCTAAATAAAAACGTCTATTGTTTATGTGCAGGGTAACGCTGGTCTGCCTGGTCCCATTGGCCTTGATGGTGTGCCAGGGATACCAGGGGAGAAGGGACAAAAGGTACGGCGTACAGTTGCTTATAACCATGGCGTGTGGGCTGGAATTTAGTGTACCGCAATTTCTGGACTATACATGCGTTTCCAATGACATCACACATAGTTCCGGCTGCCATTTTGAATACTGAAGTAGCGTCATACAGTACTACAACATGTAACAATATCTCTACTCAGGATGAAAATTAAAGACAACTGATTGACAGTGGCATTTTAATGTTCTCGTAATCATTGCTCAAGAAGAGTTAAAACACAGCCCAAGGGGCGCCAGTTTATGTGATATAACCAGCAAATGTGGTAGACGTAGCAGCGCCGTCTGTTGAGCTACAGCAGGATTTACTAAAGATCTGCTTCACTCCTCAGACTAAATTAACCGATCAAAGAGAAAACAGAAAACATTTCTCTGGGATTTTTACAGTTTGTCATGTCAACAGAGTCAGTGTTTAAGATGTTAGCATGCTACCGGTCTGTCAATGGCTACAACACGATAAACACATGTGTTGCTCACATCTATGAACACTGACGAAACACTACAGAGCTCTGTCACATGTTGTTTCTAAGGTTTGGAGTTGGTTCAGGGCTTTCTCTTGGAGAGGTCAGAGCTGAGCTGTGGAAGCTAAATGCTAACCGGTAGCATGCTAACATCTTAAACACTGGCTCACTGGTTTCTTCACATAAACTTGCTCTCTGGGGTCGTGTTTTTACTGTTATATTCTTGCGCAATGATTACGAGTACATAAAAATGCCACTGTCAATCATTACTTTTATATCCTGAGTAGAGATATTGTTACATGTTGTAGTCCTGCATAATTCTACTTCGGTATTCAAAATGGCCACCATAACAACAAAAGTCACATGACTGAAAGGTGTGTATAAGACACTACTTTACACTGCATATTGTGTCATGTTATCAATAACAATGCACCTGGCTCCAAAAACACTCGGCTATTTCTAATGAAAGAACTCCGACGTGAGAAAGACGCAATAATTGGTCCAAACTAAGCATAAAGTTGTGGAGTGGAGATGATGGAGAGCTCACACGGTCCCTTTCGGACGCACCCCACTCTGCACAATAACTTCGGACAGGTGCAAACCCTATCGCTGTCTTTGTCTTCCTCTAGGCTCGCTGTCTTCCTCTAGACAAGTGCGGCCTATATATATACTTTTGTTTTTCTTTATAAATTTAGATGGTGCGATATTATATCCAGGTGTGCTTGATAATCCGAAAATGACGGTATTTTATAAAATTTTTTGTCAGGGAGAAGAAGGCATTGGTATTCAGGGTATCCAAGGCCCCAGAGGAGAACCCGGGCAGAAAGTAAGTATTTTGATGACATCTTGATATTTTAAACTAGGATGCATCACAGATACCCGTTTTAAGGAAAGTTTCAAATGTTTAAACGCGCCTTCTGAAATCTCATTTGTTGCTGTGTTTTTCAGGGTAATATTGGATTAACAGGACCAGGTGGACCAAAGGTATTCCATCTTAAAAAATGTCCGCAGTATGTTGATTCTTCTGATTTTGTATTTTATGCTGAACACAGTTTTACATTGTTTTAGGGCGAACAAGGAGACCAAGGCATCCAGGGCGTAGTGGGACCTCGTGTGGGTATTACTGTATATCAGTGATATCAAATCCGAATCATGCAGGTGGTTTTGAATTACAAAACCTTGGATGTCTGTTTGTTGCAGGGAAAGAAAGGACTTCAAGGTGATAAAGGCGACAAGGTAAATTTGCATGCTTTTGATTTTAAGTCTACTGTAGTTAAAGTAGATTTGTGCATTCAATTGTTAAAAATTAGCCCAGCGAAGTACTGTAGTAAAGTACTGTGTGTCCATCTGGAATAAGACGTTTTTGTTTTCAAGGGAGATCAAGGAGCGGTGGGACCAATCGGGCCACAAGGACCAACAGTAAGTCTACCAATTGTAAAACAAGCCCGATTTATCACCTTTGTTTTGGAGTATGCTTCTCTTTTATTTGTTATGCCACTTCATGCCTATAATGTAAATGTTACGACAACAAAAAATCACACACAAAGAAAAAGTTTGATTTGTGGACTTTTTGGGCCTTTCTGTGTGGAATGTGCATGTTCTTCCTGCGTCAGACTGGGATTTCTAACGGCCGCGGCATTCCCATCAACCTAAAACACGCACAAAAGACAAATTCTCCGTACCCCTTTATTAAACAATGTAGGTTCTCAGTCATCCTGCTATTTGATTAAAACTAAAAAACGGTAAAATCAAATCAACTGGACTCATTGAAAAAAAGGAGCTGACAGTTTCGCTGCCCATCCAGACAGCTTCCTTAGAGCACCATACTGTATATAGACATGGTGGGTGTGGATGGTGAATACCCAGCGGCTCTTTGTCCAACAGATGTGTGTCTCTGTCCTCAAAAGACTGGCCCATCTCCTCCATGTGCAGATACACAGCAGGAAACATGGAGCACCGGAAGAAAACATGTTCAGGCCCAACTTCTGCTGTGTATCTGCACATGCATAAGACAGGCCACTCTTTTGAGGACATGGCATGGAGCCAAGCATGTCTTGGGGCCCCCCGCCAGTGATGTCAAGTGCTCACCATCCACACCATCCACACCATCCACACCCTCCACGTCTATATCTGGTGGGCGTGGTCGCCACAGACAACAGCTTTGAGGATGCTGGCTGGATGGAAACGGTCAGCTCTTTTTTCAAAGTAAGTCCAGTTGTTTTTGAGTTTCAGTACTCCTTGCCAAACCTATGGCTCAAGATCACCCGCTGTACCAGGTTAAACTCTAGCAGCAGTGAAGGATGGGTCAAATGCACAGGACCTCAATGAGACAGGACAATTCCTCATGACTTGATATGAGGCAACAGCATTAACCACTCGATGCACATCATTTTGATCTCAATTATGCTACACACTGAATTAACAAGATAAAAGGCTACAAAGACAACCGACAGGGGATTGCACGACACATCTGTTAACTTAATATCTTGGTTTTTGTCGTTTCCCAGGGGGTGATGGGTCTAAAGGGCTTAAAGGGAGATGACGGCCAAAGAGGAGTTCCCGGAGATCCAGCCAAGGGTGTAAGGAATTGAAGTGTTTTTGTAAAGCATAGAGGTAAAACTCTTGCTCACGTTCCCTGTCATTTCTTACAACAGATAATTGGCCCAACTGGGAAAAAGGGAGCCAGGGTGAGTCTGGATGATTGTTTGAAACTTTGTGACTAAAATTATAAAAACACTTTTTTTGGCAGCTAGTAAGTGTTTTATCATGTACAATTTGTTGGCAGCAGGTTGTCCTTTAGTCCCTACTTCTTACTCATCCAAAAACAACAACTTTGTCATATTTTGATTTTATTTCTAAGGTTTGTTATTTTGGACGACTGAAAGGTCTTGTTGCTCTAATGTTGTTTAGGGTGACATTGGTCCAGTTGGCCCCACAGGTCCCCAGGGAATAAAGGGTGAACCAGGTGATAAGGGAACAAAGGTAAGGAACACACATTTCATCCTGATGGCTGTGTCCGAATGACCACACGGTTCCCGATATATCGTGAACTATATAGTGGACACGCCATTTTGTAGTGGGGTCTGAATGTTCGGAGAGAAAGAAATTTAAGTCCCGTTAAAGGTGGGGGGTATTATGCAAAATCAACTTTTTACAATGTTGGTTTCTCATCAACATACAGTACCTGGAAATGGGATTTGTGCCACTTGCGCATCTTTGAGTAATCTCCAGGTCGGTGGAGAGTCCTTGCCTCAAGTGGAGGAGTTCAAGTATCTCAGGGTCGTGTTCACGAGTGAGGGACGGATGGAGCGTGAGATCGATAGACGGATCGGTGCAGCGTCAGCAGTGATGCGGTCGCTGTATCGGACTGTTGTGGTGAAGAGGGAGATCGGCAAAGCTCTCGATTTACCGATCGATCTACGTTCCCACCCTCACCTATGGTCATGAGATCTGGGTAATGACAGAAAGGACAAGATTACGGATACAGGCGGCCGAAATGAGTTTCCTTCGCAGGGTGGCTGGGCGCACCCTCCGAGATCGGGTGAGGAGCTCAGTTACCCGGGAGGAGCTCGGAGTGGAGGCGCTGCTCCTTCACGTTGAAAGGAGCCAGCTGAGGTGGCTCAGGCATCTGTTTCAGATACCTCCTGGTCGTCTCCCTTGGGAGGTGTTCTGGGCATGTCCTATTGGGAGGAGGCCTCGTGGAAGGCCCAGGACACGCTGGAGGAACTATGTCTCCGAGCTGGCCTGGTGTCGCCTGGGGGTCCCCCCAGAACAGCTGGAGGAGGTGTGCGTGGATCGGGAAGTCTGGGCATCTCTGCTGAGACTGCTGCCTCCGCGACCCGGCCCCGGATAAAGCGGAAGAAAATGGATGGATGGACGGATGAAAGGGAGGGGCTTATGGTAGCTCACATGAAGGTTCAGGAAGTGAATCTATTATATATTAGTTTGGGCCGTTTTAGATCAATATTGCATTTTCTAACCAACAAAGTGTAAGATAATGATCAAGTGTTTTTGACTTTACCGAATACCTGCAAAAAGCCTAATACTTTCTTTAAATGAACGATAGCCTACCGTCTCAGGCAAAGTGTAATAACAGTTTATTCGTTTTTCTTCATGAACATAAAATCCTTGTTAGAAAAAGCATATGTGACTCATATTGATCCATAAATACTTCATTATCCAATATGTCTATGACATCTCTTGAAATTAGTTGGTCATATTTAATTTTTTTAAATGTTTTTTTTATTTTATACCAAAGTTTAGCAAACTTTGTTTTCACCCAAGCGTGAGTGTCGTGTGATCTGCGGACAGGGGAAAGTGCGCTGCATAATCAGTTTGGGGAAGGAGGGGGTACGGTGGACATTATGGACACAGTCAATGATGAGCTTATTTTTTCTCATCTCTAAATGTTGTGATACAGGGTAGTCCTGGCTTTGGTATCCCTGGTCAGCGCGGTCCAAAAGGGGAGAATGGAGAAAGAGTGAGTGATTAACTTTTATTTACAGTGAGAAAAATTAGACGCTTCACACATTTCTGATCATGTATGTATTGTATTGACTTCAGGGAAATGTGGGATTATCTGGAAAACCTGGCCCAAAGGCAAGTAACATTTCAAATGCTTGTGAATACTTGTTGTGCGGATATGATTTGAACCACAGTAGCAAGTAAAAAATAACAAAAACAAAGGTGAGGGTTTTCAATTGTGCAGATTTTTTCTATTTCTATTTATTGCACTTTATTTTTGATCTGGCACAGTGGTCGAGGCTTTTGGATGAGGCTTTAAACTACTGCTAATGCGACTGCAACATTCATATCCACTGAATCAAAATGGCAGAGACTGATTATTTAGAAAACATATCTAAATCTAAATATCCCTGTGTCTCCATGGAGTCTTTTAGTCTTGACATCTTTTGAAATATTCACATTTCAGGCTTCACTCAATCGTTAATGAAAATAATAAACCTGTGTTTTAAATGTACAATGTGAGCGGAGTCTTGTTTTTAGGGAAAAATAAAGGGAACACAACTCAATATTTGTCAGAAAAATCTAGATTATATATTTTTCCAACATGGTTCAGTCTGAGTGTTAACCTCTTACCCGCCACAATAACAGAGCACATTCCCTCCAGTTCAGCTTCACCCAAATTGGAAAGCTTCTTGAATGGAGAGTTTGGCCAGTGCAATGCCTCATCACATTTTTGGAAGTCTTTTTGTCCCTTTTCTATTGCTTTTTACTGTTGTTTTCATCAGTTTTTCACCGTTTTGCGTTTTTGTCACTTTTTATGGCATTTTTTTCATGCCTTCTGTGTCTGTCTTTTGTGGCTTTTCTGTAGCTTTTTCATCACTCTTTGGTTGTGTTTTTGTTGCTTTTTTTGTTGTATTATTGTTGCTTTTCGGTCAAATTTTCATTACTATTTTGACGCTTTTTTTTTAAGAAGCTTTTAGATCTGAGTAATGGCAACCTGGAGAAGAGGTGCTTAGTTTCGGTTACGAGATTAATTAAACTGTGTACTATTTCCAGGGTCAAGATGGTTTCAAAGGTGACAAAGGGAGTATTGGGTCAAACGGAAGTCCTGGAGAACCAGGATTAAGAGGTAAAGATGTAAGTAAATCCTGAATGGTTGTTGCAGAAATTAATAGAAAATATTTGAGCTCAGCAAAAATAAATATGTACTCAAAAGGATGGTTTTGGTTATTCATTTTCAAACATGACAACACAAACGCAATTCTGCTTTTGAGAAATGTGTTCACAGAAAAAAACATCTGGTTTGATTTTGAGACACTGTTGCTTGCAATTTGTGGCTCTATTCACTTAATTAGAGGCAAATGTTATTTCTGAGTGATTCAAATTAGTTTTTTGGAAGCCAAGAACTGGACAGATTGTCAACAAACATACCATTATATTTGTCCATTTCTCTGTGTACAGGGTGCTCTTGGAGTGAAAGGAGACCAAGGATTGAAGGTACAGTGTGTGTACTTAAACGGTTTCGCCACATTTTTAAGTTGTATCTCTTTATAAATTCTGTTTGTAACTCAAACATATCTTTCACAGGGAGACGTAGGACCACCTGGAGAACCTGGGGACAGAGGCATTAGGGTTAATATTTCTGTAAAATAAAATAAAAATCAATTGTATTTGTTTAATAATGGCTCATTTTAAAATACCTTTTAGTGTCTAATGATCTGATCATTTCCATCTTTCTGCTCAGGGTCCACTTGGTTTGCCCGGTCGCCCCGGAGACCAAGGCGAGAAAGGAGACTCTGGCTCTGGTCTGCCGGTGAGCTTTAAAATATAAATAGAATAATAAATCAAAAGAACACATGTGGAATAGGCCCAGAGATATTAACCTCCACCCCCACCTTAACCAAGCGCATTTTCTCCAGTTTGGCTTTACCCAAATCTAAAGGCTTCTCAACTGGAGCTTACAGCCTGTGTAAGTTCCAAATAATGTGACAAAAATGCAATGAAAAAAAGTGGTAAAAATGTGACAAAAAATATATGAACATGTGACAAACAATGCGACAAAACAACCAAAACGTGATTAAAGAACACAACAAAAACAACAAAAACCTGATGACAAAAACAAGGTCTTAGCTTTCAAATGAGGCGTTACCCCGGCCTGTAGGCTGTAAGATCTAAAGTCAAGACGCTTTGGGTAAAACTGGAGAATATTTGCCCGGTTAAGGCGAGGAGGAGGAGGGGGGTTAAAGGAACAGGCCACTGTTTTTAAATACTGAGATATGTTCTTACCTGAGCTTAGATGAGTTGATGCGTACCTGTCTGGTCTTTGTGCGTGCGCTCAGTCACGCAAACAGAGCACAGACGGTGTTATTAAAAGCCTCTCCTCCTCCTCTCTATGGACCTAAACGGGAGTGAAGTTAGAAGCGACCAAGCTCTTCCACGTCTCCACTACTTAAATACAGTTACGTGAAGAGTTACACGATCCAAGTATAGTCACACAAAATTAAAACATATCGATTTTCTAAGCGGATTAAAAGGGGAACTATATTGTAAGGCGTAATTATACCTTAGGAGCACTTCGACTTTACTGCGCGGATGTCGAAGTGCTTTTGGTGTTAATACGCCTTACAATATAGTTCCCCTTTTTATCCGCCTAGAAAAACGATATGTTTTAATTTTGTGTGACTATACTTGGATTGTGTAACTACTCACGTAATCATCGTAATCGTAAGCATCAACTCGTCTAAACTAAGGTAAGAACATCATATTTAAAAACGGTGACTTATTCCTTTTAGGGGTTAACCACATTATTATTAACTGTCGTGAACATATGACTTACCTTCACACTCATTAAACAACAGGCTGCTGAGATTGCACCCACATACCCAATTATTGATACCCATCTTTATACGGATTTTGAACGGCTTTGAAAACCGCTGTAATCCCCCTCTGTGTTGCAGGGTACGGACGGGACGAAGGGACAAAAAGGAGAGCCGGTATGTGTGTGCTTTTCTCGTCCATTGTCACTTGGCCCTTGGTTGAACAGTTCTCTTATTATTGTTGTTTATCAGTTATTGTGCTTCGTGTTATACCCCCGTGACGGCATGATTTCTGTTCAGATACGTTAATTATTCCAGTTTTTGTGTGGGTCATCCTTCAGCGCCCCTTTATGCTGCAGATTTTAATTGCTTTAGCGGTGGCACATTCATATGATAACTGCTTTTATTGTCATTTATTTTGGTTTTCTTTGTGTCATGGGTTGGCCACAAAGGGAAAACCAGCACCGCCGGGACAACAGGTAAGAAATATTCCACAGTCTGATGTTGTACATGTGCAGTTTCTGTATTCCGCAAGTGAATAAATGTCACATTACATTTCAGACATTTAAAACGGTAAACAGTACATTTCAAAAGAATGAATTTATTGGACCGTATCTATAAATCAATGTTGACACTGTGGAGAAAATATTACAATCATTAACCTCTTAAGCCCCACCGTAGCCGAGCACATTTTTCTCCAGTTGAGCATTACCCAAATCTTAAAGCTACTGGCCTACAAAACTCATCTAAGCTTCTTCCTTGTTTTTCTGGTCAAGTTGTTGTGCATTTTGTTTTTGCGTTTCCGTCTTCATGTAGCTGTGATGAAGCCACAAAAACACAACAAAAATGGTCAAAAACGTGATGAAACTACGACAAGAACGTGACAAAAACATGATGAAGACGCAACAAAAACACAACAAAAATCCCAAAGACCTGACAACAAAAATGAGGAAAGAGCTTAGGTCTTAGCTTTCAAATGAGGCTTTACACTGGCCTATAGGCTGTAAGCTCTAGTCAAGAAGCTTTTAGATTTGGGTAAAGCTGAACTGGGGAAAATGTGCTCGGTTCAGGTAGGGGTTAAGAGGTTCACTCTTGGACAATAGATACACAGATTTCACCTGTTCTGTGCCATCCATCCATTTTCTCCCACTTGTCCGTTGCCGGGTCGTGGGGGCAGCTGTTCAAGCTGCCCAAATCACATTGCACCAGTCCCCTATGGCTCCTTCTGCAGGTGGTGGGTCCACGGAAGGACGGCCTCATGATTCCAAACGGGCCTGTTGGTCTCTCATAGGGGGTCTGTTCTGTGCACTATACTTAATTATTTAAGGTGTATGCAACTTTTTATGAAAAAGAATATCATAAAAGTTAATATTAGTACGTATTTGATCTTTCAATGACCCAGTGGCTGTATGGGTGGTTACCTCAGCGCCCTCACTTTCCATCCTGGGGACCTATTATGCATCAGGATCAAAATCATTTCATTTATTTACTACTTCTGGTAGGTTGTCGGAAGGAAATGTTGCGTAACCATGGAGACGGTTCAAGCTGCAGTGAAAACCTAAAACAAACTGTTGATCCTGGAGCGTCCTACAGGCCATGGGGATGGCAAGTAAAGGCACTATGCTAACCACCCAAGCAAACGGTTCCCTTCTTTCAGGGGATCTAATTAGTATTAGGTGTGAATATTGAGGGGTCGTAACCCCCCTGTCCCTCCCATATTTTACACCCATGTATGGGCGAATTCCAGAGATGCTGTCTGTACCTATTGTCCTCTGGTGTTTCCACAGCCAAAAAAAAGGAAGAAGAGGAAAGTCCTTGATCTTAATTTAAATGAATTTCATACTGAACTTGTCACAAAAGTGCCATTAATGGTGGAAAATGAAAATCATTCAGAACAATAAACTCTCACTTAATTTAGTTGTATACAGGATTTTAAAAAGGTGCATTATGCATCTTTTTATGTGAAATAAAAAGTTTATTATAGTGCGTATTTGTCCTTTCAGTGACCGGGTGGCTTTACGGATGGTTAGGATGGTTTGCTTTCCTCTAGGAAGCTCCAGGATGTAGGTTTTCTGAATGAAATGTATACGTAACCATGGAGACAGATCCATCAGCAGTGAAAACCTACCAGAAACCCTAAAAACAATTGGTCCTGGGTTGTCCTAGAGGCCACGCGATGTTAACCACCCATACAGCCGCTGGGTCACTGGAAGGTCAAATACGCACTAATATCAACCTTTTTTCCCCCATAAAAAAATTAAATGAAAGGCTTGTGATTGTTGTATTAGTTTAGCCGCCTTATATTTCGGCGGCACTCCTACCTAAATTATGATGTTACATCGTATCAGGGAATAGGGTAAGAGTACATGAATGAATGCTTGCTTAAGAGCGTGAACCATCGGTTGTTAAATTGATATTGCATGTGCCATGAGATGAAATACTCATTTAAAAAAAAAAAGGTTTATGTTTGTAGTGGTGGCACCTAAATTAAATCCCTTCACGTGAATTTACATTAAAATAATATCTTGACTTCTTTCTTTCATTTTAAAATTTAGATTGTCGGTGATAACAACATTTTCACCAGAGTCATTAAGGTAAGTTTTATGCTGGAATTTTTTTTTGTAAAATGTTAAAGTTATTTGTACAGAACAATTCATAAATGAAAATGACATTGAAAGTGAAGAGAAGGGGGCTGGTTGTAAACACTTATTTTTGTAGAGTGGGGTAAGAAAATTTTTCTCATCTCATTGGCAGTTTTACTTTCTTATTTCAACGAGAGTTTACCTTAGGAACAACTGAAAGGTCATCAAAGTAAACTTGGTCAGATCAGGAAAAATTTGTGAAAACCGCCCAAAACAAGATGCATTTCCTCAATTCAAGTCATTGAAGCCAATGCTTGATATTTACTTTTTGTAGTCTGCTTCCTTTTTCCATCTCATTGCATTTAATAGTTATTAACCGACAAAGACAGGAACATTTCTTGAGATAAAAAAGATTAAATAGGTTCTAAAATACCCACTAATAACCACACCACCCTGGTGTGTTCAGCTAACTAATTTGAAATAATTGTTAATTTGCAGCCAAATACTCCGTAATGAGCTTAAAATGCAGAAGATCACCCAATGATGTAAAATATGTGCTTACCAAATGATAAAATGAATTTATCCTAAAAACATGGAGACACACATTATCTCCACTGTTATTTCCTTATGTGACAACCAACCCCGACCCACCAGAGACAACTGGCCGCAACGGACCGTCTGATAAAGCGTTTGAACTAGCTCTCACATGATTTTAGCTCGAATCGTTAAATTCAAGGCTATTTACAGCTTAGATAATGTTTTATCAGAATCTAATTACAGTGGACATACTGTACTGTACTGTTCCCTCGTCAGAGAAAGACCTGGAGTGATATTTCACATTCACACAGTTTTGAGTAATCCTCGGACAAAGCTGTTAAATGTAGCTCTTTCTTCTTCTACAGTGTCAGCGCCTCGTTCTTGTATGTCCTTATTACAATTGCGTCATTGTTTAAACCCCCAAAACTGCCTTTTTTTAAAGCCCATAATCTAACATTATCGATTTTGAGCCGTTCTTTTTAGAAAATGATTCCTATAGCTGCCAGCAGGAGGATTTTCACCTACTCTTTTGCTTGCATTTCATTGTTACTATTTAATACTTACAGACATATTTTCAAATTATAACACGTAAAATTTTAAAGGTGAGGCAAGTCTATTTTTTAAGCTCCATATGCATGACATGTCCACTTTAAAAAAAAAACATAAAGGACAACTTATCTCTTTCATTTCAATGTTTTTTTGTGAGGATGGAAGCATATTACAGAAGTAGAATCGGGATGTTAAACTTGATGTTCAATAGCAATATCAACTAGTATGGCAATAAAAAGCAATCTGACAACCAACCCGTGTGACAGCCAGCCCCGGTGTCCCCTACATTTAAAGTACTTCATGGGTCGTTGTCCTCTCCCCGCTATTCTCTGCTCAGGGTGAACCGGGTGAGCCTGGAGAGCCTGGTGTAAGAGGACACACAGGGCCACCGGGACCACACGTGAGTAACACTCTGATCCAGTCTTCCACTGTCACCACGTGCACGGCAGTGACGTTTATGCATTTCTGTATGTTTCCACAGGGACCTGAAGGAAAACCTGGCTTACCTGGGTCAACACAGGTACACATTTCATATAGAGAGTTCTTTTGTTGTAATGGTTCATAATAAAAAAAGACTTCTCATAAATGTTAATGTTTTGTGTCAATGAAGAGTGAAGGTGGTAAAGATGGACTCGACGGTTTACCAGGAAAACATGGACGAAAGGTGCCAAAAATATTTTCTACAAAATATTTTAGAGGCGCCTGCTGAAATAAAGTTTCCTCTTACAGGGTGAACAGGGACAAAAGGGTGATACTGGGATGGTAAGAAGGAATTATGCATTTTTAAATATAGTTCTAAAATGCCAGTATCACGCTACTGCCTATTAAAATGTCCACACTATCTCCACTGAATATATATTGATTTGTGTTTTGAGTAGAAAGGAGAAAAGGGAGACGGAAAAGTTGGGATAGCAGGAATGCCCGGTTTACCAGGAACCCCTGTGAGTAGCATTATGTTCATTTTGCCTATGGACAGTAACAGAACAGTGCAATTTCAAATATTGCCTTGTGTGACTATGAAGCCGTGCCGACTCTCTATAATTTTGTCCAAACTACAAAACGTCAAGCCTGTTTAATGTCTCGCTCTCTGCAGGGGCGGCCGGGCATCGATGGGAAGCGGGGTCTGGCCGGAAATACCGTGAGGGACATTTGGTTTTACAGCTTAAACCATTTGTTACGGCCAGCTGAGTTTCTAAATTATATTGTGAAATTAGCCAACACTTCTGCCATGTCTTTTTTCACAGGGAGACAGAGGACAGAAAGGAGAAGAAGGCATAAAGGTAGTCAAAACATCAAAGAATTATTAGTCCAGTCATCATTTTGATAACAATTAAACATTTTATTTTATTTCAGGGAGAAAAGGGCAATGCTGGTGCAAATGTAAGGGATTTCATGTGATTCTTATTTATATGTTCATGCATATCGTATATCAGGCATATCGCAATGCCTCTTTGTTATGATACACATTCCTAACGGAAACCATGTGTTGCAAATACTTGTTGATAATAATACAAATTACTTTTTTACCTAAAGACAATAACAATAATAATAATAATAGCTTTATTTGTAAAGTACCTTTCATACAAAGTTGCAGTTCAAAGTGCTTCACAGCAGTACAAGCAATACAAAATAAGAGAGTAATAAAAGAACAAGATACAAAAGATGGAAACATGAAAATGAGATAATAAGTTAATTAAAAGCCAAAGTATATATATAAAGATTAAAAGTGCTAAGAGAGCTGGAGTTTCTAATGCCAGGAGGGAGAGAGTTCCATAGTTTTGGAGCATAGTTAACAAAAGCTCCATCACCAATTTTATTTACCTATGTTTCTGGGAACTTCCTGCAGAGAGGCTGAGGAGGACCGCACTGTTCTGCTTGGATTATAAACTGCCAGGGAACTGGAGATGTAGGCTGGGCCTTGACCATACAGTGCTTTATAGGTTAATAAAAGCGCTTTAAAATCAATTCTAAAAGGAACAGGTAACCAATGTAAAGAAGCTAAAACAGGAGTTATGTGATCTCTCTTTCTGGTACAAGTTACAACACGCGCTGCTGCGTTTTGAATAAGCTGCAGTCTTTGTATTGTTTTTTTTTTATTGTTTTTTCGGAAAACCAGTGAGAACTGCATTACATTACTCAATTCTACTTGTAACAAAAGCGTGTATTACCTTCTCAGCACCTCTTTGACTCATTAGATGTCTGATTCTCGCAATATTTCTCAGATGAAAAATGCTATTTATCTTACCTTGGTTATGTGTGCATTAAAATCTAGGTCAGGGGCGAATATTACTCCAAGACAGGTTACATTTGGTTTTATCCAGTCCACTAATATTCCCAAATTTCCTGATAATTTCTCTCTATTTATTTTCGATCCAACCACTTGTACCTCTGTTTTATTTTCATTTAGCTTTAAGAAGTTTCTACTCATCGAGTTGCTTACTGCTACAACTGTGTGTCATCTGCATAGCTGTGGAATGACACATTGTGCTTTCTGATGATGTCTCCTAAAGGAAGCATCTACAGGGAAAAGAGCAATGGTGCGAGACAGCGTCCTTGTAGGAGACCATAGTGGATGATTTTCTTTTCAGAGACATTATTCTTGCAGGGTGACACAGAACTCTCTGCCTTTAATATAGGATGTTAGCCATTTTAAAATCGTGCCGTGAAGACCAACAGTATTTTAAATACGATTTATGAGGATGTCATGATCTATGATTTAAAAGGCTGCTCTTAAATCAAGGAGTATTAATATTGATACTTTGTTGCTATTATAGCTTACTTTGAGATCTTTGATTATTTTTGTGAGTGCAGTCTCTGTGCTGTGGTGCTTCCAAAATCCTGATTGAAACACCACCTGAATATTCTTTTCTGACAGAAAGGATGATAGTTGCTGTAACACAATCTTTTCTAAAACCTTGCTAAGGAAAGGCAAAGTTGATATAGGGCGGTAATGGTTCAGTAAAGGTTTTACGAACGCAGTCTTAAAAGCATCAGGGAAGATTCCCCCTAAAAGAAACAAAATAAAAAGCGTCAACAGGTGGTCTAAAAAGCTATCATGAACTCGCCTGAGAAAATATAGTTTTGTTAATGCCAGCTTACTACTTTTAAAGGAAAAAGGCCACCATTTTTAAATACTGAGATATGTTCTTACCTGAGCTTAAACGAGTTGAAGCGTAGCTGTCTGGTCTTTACGCGTGCCCTCATTTACCTAAACAGAGCATAGACGTTTCGGGGAGTGAAGCCGTGTGAAACTTTCCTTGAAAAAATCTTGCTAAAGACGCTGAGCTTCAGAGCGGCTTGATTCTGTTTGAACACTGACCTCTTGTGGGCAAACTTTATCAACTACTGTAGATGTGTGTAAATGAAGTTTAAATGATCAGACCGATCAGAGACCTATGAATAAGAGTACATTTGTAATGTGGTTCTGTGCTTCACTGAGCTAGAGTGGGCGGGGCCGACTCAGTCACGTGCCGCTCTGATGCTCCGAAGCAGGACATCAATACGCAATCTTTATTCTTCATTCAGTCAGATCTAATTTGTTGTAGATCGTGCTCTGTCCGTTTCCTGCGGCCAGGCCAGAAAACTTGCACCTCCGGCGTGCCGGTATTTTTGCCCATCACTAGTTTCGGGACACCTGTGACGTATCAAGACAAAAGCGTTTTGTCCCAGCGCTAATATTCAAAATGTGTCCATATTATTTTGGAAGCCCCCCGAATTTACAACTATTTTTCCCTATTTGTCCTTTAGGGTGGCAAAGGTGAACCAGGATCCCCGGGGTTGCCAGGGAAACAAGTGCTTGTGACTGCAGACGTAAGGCAAAATACACGTGTCATGTCAATATAAATAGGATTCTGTCTGCCATATATAGTATAGTAAAAATAGAACCTAAAATGAGTATATATGTATATGTATATGATTCTGCACATGCTTATGTTCACATTCACACTATTAGCCCTAATTTTCATTGTGTTCCTATTTCTCAGGGTGCCACTGTTGACGATTTGCGCCAAGCCTTTCCCATCCCGATGGGTCCTCCGGGTGCAACCGTGAGTTACTCTTAGCCCTTTTCCACCAAGCTGATGCCGGTGCTGGTTCTGGGCTGGTTCCAGTTTCAGAACCGGTTCTTTCGTTTTCCACTGAAAAAATGCTGGCTCTTGGTTCCAAAAACTGGCGCCGGTTGGGAACCAGTTAAAAGCTGGACCAAGAAACGATGGTGTGGCTTTCTCTTCCAACAAACAACCAATATTAGTTAGTTAGTGCTCATAACTCCCTGGAGAAGCCAAAACTGTCTCTGTGAAGGAAACTAACTGTTGTTTTGCTTTATGCTCTTTAGCTAAAACAAGAGGGAACAGTTAGAAAGAAGAAATCAAAATGTTAACAGCTGCTGTGACAGGAGCATAATACATTTATTTGTGTGGTATTTTATAACCAGAAATGGCTGTAGTAAGATGTCATGGTGCGTTCCACTTATGTTGGAAGTCGGAAAATCTGACCAGAATAAAACGTTATCTCCGAGTTGTAGCGTTCCAGTTGTCCCGGTTGGAAACATCGGAGGTCGACACGTCCTTAAAAATGACAACTTTGTTGCTCATGTTCGAGAATCATAATCAGTTTACAGAGAAACTTCATTGTAATATTTATTAAAATTGTATTGAAATACAGTGATAATTTAGCACTAGTAGTTTCATTTTTGTTGTTTTACCGTTAAGAAGACGCTAGCAAGAGAGCAGTAACGCTTATCCGTTTCGCGTTGACATCTAACAAGTTTATTTGTGAAACATCCGCCAAATAACGCGGTTTAATGAAGCCATCTTTAAGTGCTCCTTCTCGGGTGAGCTGATTCTGTCCCGAGTTTCTGAGTCGGATTTACGGAATTGTTCTGCGTTACAGTCTAAATTTCCAAGTCGGAGCAATAGGTAGAATGGTGGAAAACCAAGTCAGTCCGGAACTGCACCAGCTCAGAACCAGCTCAGAACCAGCTCAGAACCAGCCCCCTGGTGAAAAAGCCCCATTGAAGGCTGACAAATGTGCCACGCAGAAATAGGTTTATTCAGGATACTTTTAATGCTGCAGTGTTCATATGTGTTTTGTTTATGTGTCTAGGGGTCTCCGGGAATGAAGGTAAGTCCCTCATGTTATCTTTATTACCATACTGTTATGTTTTCATGAAATTATAGAGTAAATGCTCATTTTCAAATATTATGTAGGGATAGTTATGTAGGTATTGGCCTTATCTTGTAGTCTTGTTGGAGTTTGGAAATGTCGGTGGTTTGATTATTTTGTACATTCTGGAATCGGGACAAAATCGACTGATTGTTTTGACCAGTTTTAATAATCATCCTCATGATTAATGCTTATTTCAACAGAACACTATAAGGAAATGTTGTACCAAATTGGGCTCAAATTGCAAAATGCGTTCTTTTTTCTCTATTATAAGTTGAAATGATAGCTTGAAAAACACTATTTGACCAGCCTCTGCGAAGCCTAGACACTTTCTAATGACTTTATAAAATCACCATAATATATACAATATTATTAATAAAATACGGACATGTTACTTCCCACCCTTCCTTCAAATAAGAAGCAAAACAATCCTATAAAATGTTTTTTTAAATATACCAAAACATAATGACACAGATACTGTATATCTCTTCTTGCAAGTAGCAATATAAGTATTGACAAAACAAAGCATAAAGGTGTAACGTAATAATGTGTCTTGGAAGAATGGATTTCTTTTTTTGTTCGTTTCTAGGGTGACAAAGGAGAAATGGGCATCACAGGAGAAAAGGTTTGTGTCATTATTGTATAATTGGCTATATCAAAAGCTTCAAATAGAATTGCTTATAATAACTGTGATGCACTGATTTTCTGTGTTCATAATTTATCATAGGGTGAAGCAGGGAAAAGCCTTGAAATGAAGGTGAGTGTACGCACTACGCACGGTTTATACATAGACTCAATTCTATACACAGAACAATCCTCTGTAGACATGGTATTGTCCAAGACGCGAGTCCATTATCCTGCACTGAACCGTCCCATTGTGGATTTGTGGAAGTGATAAGCAATCACACAGCTGAGAGGAGGAGGGCTCGCCTGTATCTGGGTCACAAGTGAGAGTCCTGAAAATAATGGTTTGCCAAGTGTCTCACCCCATTTCCGCCCCATATTTACCATACCCAACTTAAAATTGTACTAAATATACACGAAGACATAATGAACCCTTTTGCAGCTGCTGGTGTCAACAGATTAATAGTTTCACCACGTTCGCACTAATGGGCCCTGTCCAGATCATTGTTGTCACTAAGTAAGGACAGGCTCCTTGTGTGGATTAGCTGCTTGTCTAAAGGTCTAAATAAATGAATAAAGTTGTTTAAGGATATCGCAAAAAATATTGTATCGCGATATAAGTTGATGCAATATCCGTATCGCACGAAGTCACAATATACCGCAACATCACGGAGATCTCACTGAGAATTGTGTGGAAAACAAGCAATGCATTGAACTTGTAAATGTGTGGAAGTTCAGTTTTAGTTAATAGTTCTAATTTCCTTGGAATTTAATTTGTAACATATTACGTTACTTTGTAATACTTTTAGATACTTTCACATTGATTGACATTATATGTGTGTATAAATATGGCGTATAATTACAAACAAAAAAATAAGAGTACAATTGTTGGACACCTGTTATAAACTCACTTACCATTAATTAGGAACTCTTTAACTCTCTTGGCAAATGGAGCAGCAGATACAGCATCATGTGACACATGTGCAATATTTGTATGAACTGTGGCATAAGGTGTTTTAAATCTTTATTTTATTTTAGGAGGAAAAACAGGTCAACATTAAAAGTTCTTTCTTTGAGTGTGATTGAGTACTGAGATGTAGGCTATTCCCTTGATATGTGGAAAGTAACCAGCACGGTAGCACAGCGGTTAGCGCTCGTGCTTTACAGCTAGAAGGTCTGGGTTCGAGTCCCACCAGGGACGGGGCCTTTCTGCGGAGTTTGCATGTTCTCCCCGTGTCTGCGTAGGTTTCCACCGGGTACTCCAGTTTCCCTTGCCACTAAAAACATGTACAATAGGCCAGGATGAGTGTGTTTGAGAGTGCGGATGGGGGACGATGGATGGAAATTATTCCCAATGTGTCCGGTGTGGCTTGTTTACATGCATGAGACCATTAACATGCACGGTCCTGACCAAATACACCAATAAATAAACTGTATTCTAAATACTCTCAAATGGAAGTGTAACTTTACCAGAATAAAGTTACTCAAAACGAGTATTCTAAATACCTGTATTTAGTTACTCCCCAACACTGGATGTTACATATCCATCACTTGTGCGATGAATAAATAGAAGCTGGACAATATAAATAATCACTGATGTGTTCACAGTGAACATGATGCTTTATAATGATGGCAATTTTTTCAGGACATAGAGGAGATGTTCGAATCCTATGGCATAAGGGTATGTACCTCAGTCATATTTTGAACACATTTGTGTGGCTTGCTTTGAGAGTATTCCTAACTCGCTAATATCTTCATAGCTTCCGTTGCTGAAAGCGTTGATCGACAGGCTGCTTCAGGATGGAATAGAGGAGCTGCTTCATGTTCTTGGCAAAGCAAAGAAAGCCAAAGACAAATCTGACAGCCACACGTCCAACGTCATCACAGAGTACACGGTATGTATCACCTTTTAAATTTAGAATAACTCAAATTTGTGTAAACGTGCAAGGGACAATTTAATTATATGGGTGCGTCACTTGGATTTCAAAGAAATAACCAATAGAAAAAGTGTGATTTGTGACTCTATTGTGAAACTGTGTTCTCCTAAGACAAAATGTATTGAGTTATATGCCAGATTTTGTGAGTTGGCCCAGTAATTACAGAGATACTGACCCTAAACCTGACCAGCATTTTGACAGTTTAAAAGCAAATTCTACCATCGAATTCTTACGCCCACTTCAACTTTAAACTATGGGCTTTTTAGAATGTTGTGACGTTAGATGAATGCCTCCTATTTCCTGAAAAGTTTCTCTGTGATTGTTTTTTTCATAGAGTTCCCTTAAGTTCTCCAACCGGCCTCTGTCTGAACTGGCAGAACCCGCTTTTGACAGAGATCTTGTGGAACCTGTGAGTACATGACAACTACAGCTACTTCTACAACCACTACTATGTCTATTTGGTTTCTAAGAATACTACTATAATTGCTACTACTACTACTAGTAGCACTACTATTACTACTGCTGCATAAGCCTAGGAGGCCAGTGTACCCTTCCTAGTAGGTCTATGCTCCTATCAATCACAACTCCTAATCAAACTAGAGGAATTACATCAGTGCAGGGGTCTCTAAACAGTAGCCTTTTCTAGGTAGACTTTCTACATTTCTACACACGCTTAATGGCTCACATTTTAGATGCATTTTCTTTTGGTTTTGAACATCCTGAACACAATCAACGTCTGCATCAATATAGTAAAATACAGTACAAAGGAAAAAACCTAGGTCATTTTCTGTAGACTATCATCTTTGCTAACTCTCCTGGGTGAACTCGCATAGTTGCAGGAGTGTCTAAAGAATAAGTAGCTCTCTGATGTTTTTGTTGTGTATAAAAGTTTGCTGGGCAAAAAAGGTTGGAGACCCCTGGATTGGAGACCCCGTGATTTCTGATACTACTTAGCCTGGCAAGCCACACCTTTGTTCTTTTCTAATGCAGGCGAACGTGATATTCCACTTATAGCTAATGATTTCCACCATCATATTTTAGTACAGTCCAATTAAGCAGATAACAGTTATCTTTGATAACTGTTATCTGATGACTTCTTGGGAAGGAAAGGACCTTTTTTTCTTTTTTTCTTTTTTTATGAGCATGTTTTTATGACCATGTCTACCTTTCACAGACATGGTCACAAAGCTCTTTTACATGAGACAATTTTACATTCACGCCATACACGGTGGTGGTAAACTACATTTGTAGCTTCAGTTTCCCCTGGGGGAGACTGACAGAATCACTGTCGCGACTGTACACATCTACGCCAACGGTCCCTGTGTCCACCATCATTCATTCACGCGCAAACATCATTCACCCTGGCCTATTGTACATGTTTTTAGTGGTAGGGGAAACCGGAGGCTGGAGGAACACGGGGAGAACATGCAAACTCCACACAGAAAGGTCCCGTCCAGGTAGTAATTGACACCGGGACCTTCTTGATGTGAAGCACGAGCGCTAACCGCTGCGCCACTGTGCCGTGGACTAATTGTCCTTTTTATCTTTTGCTAATTTCTTCTATCCTTATTGACCTTAGTAGTGTCTACAAAAAAAAGAACAAATATTTATTTCTCAAATATCTCCGTATCGTATTATACCGTCTCTCGTCTCTGATCCATTGATTTTTCTGAAGACGCCGTTGTTTCTCAGTCCTCTGTGTGACTATAATTCATTTTTCTCATTGTTCTTCTTCTTCAAGCTGCCATGTTGTGTTGACGCAGATGGTCACTGTCATCTGAATTTGGATAGATTAAATCCTAAATACTACTACTACTATTTTTACATGATCATCATCAACACCGCTTTAAGGCAGAATCCAGACAACATAAATACATAAACTACTACAGTAGGAAAAATACTACACAGCAAACAATGATGCACTGATATTTTTTTATTTTGTGTCTGTGTATGAAAAGGACCTCCTGAATGAAACGGCTGAAGGACCAACATTGTGGACTCTGAATGGAGAAGAGCGGACCACATCTGACAGCAAGTTCAAGGAGTCTGGTAAAAGTGACACTACAGCGTCAATAAATGGAAACTGGACTGTTATGAACTCGACTCATAATAACACAGCCACCAATAAGGTAACGTTATCCTTACTGAGCTGTTCACTAACCAAAAATGCTTTGTATTGTCACACATTCTGTCTCTCGTGTACTGCAGACCGTTGTAAAGTCTTCCGATCGGGTTGTTGAGACTCTGCTCTTGACTCATGAAGATTTGCAAAAGAAAAGTTCAAAACATAAGAGGAAAAACCGTGAACGTGGGAAGGTAAAGCCGCCCTGCAGATCACTGCCAAAATGTATTTAAAAAATTGGACCATTGACCTTTCACAAAAGCCCCACCCACTTAGTTACTGTTGCTAGTGCCGTCAAACTTTCTGATACCGATGCTAGTGACTTGTGTTAGTGACTCTTATTGGAGCAATACCTGCGAGAGGTAAAAGGGGTTACAATATGCAGCAGAGGGATAGATTCAAGATATTAAACGTTGAAATGAAGGGTAAAGTATTGAGACTAAAGCAAAATCAGAAAAACCTCATGATCTCTTCCTTAAATACAATCAGCACAGCTTTACGGACCAGTTGTACTCTTGCACTGCCGGGTACGCACTCTCTTATTTTTGTAGTATTTTCGAACCTCTGATCCAGGAGGAACAATGCGGTTTTCGTCCTGGTCGTGGAACACTGGACCAGCTCAATACCCTCCATCGGGTGCTCGAGGGTTTGTGGGAGTTCGCCCAACCAGTCCACATGTGTGTTGTGGATCTGGAGAAAGCGTTCGACCGTGTCCCTTGTGGTGCCCTGTGGGGGGTCCTCTGGGAGTATGGGGTCCGGGGCCCTCTACTAAGGGCTGTCCGTTCCCTGTATGACCGCAGCAGGAGCTTGGTTCGCATTGCCGGCAGTAAGTCAGACCTTTTCCCGGTGCGTGTTTGTCTCCGCCAGGGCTGCCTTTTGTCCCCGGTTCTGTTCATTACCTTTATGGACAACATTTCAAGGCGCAACAAGGGGCTGGAGGGTGTCCGGTTTGGGAACCTCAGGATCTCATCTCTACTGTTTGCAGACGATGTTGTTCTGTTGGCTTCATCAAATCAGGACCTTCAGCGCACTAGGGCGGTTTGCAGCCGAGTGTGAAGCGGCCGGGATGAGGATCAGCACCTCCCAATCTGAGGCCATGGTTCTCCACCGGAAAAAGGTGGTTTCCCCGCTTCAGGTCGGTGAGGAGTCCTTGCCTCAAGTGGAGGAGTTCAAGTATCTCGGGGTCCTGTTCACGAGTGAGGGACGGATGGAGCGTGAGATCGATAGACGGATCGGTGCGGCGTCAGCAGACTGAGGACAGTTACGTAACACCATTGGGAGACTGTAGACTGAGACTGAGTTATAGTTAAGCCAAATGGCTCCAGTTTGTGTAACGTTATGTGACTAGCTAGATGTTAGCTCGCTAAGGTGTTAGCCTAGCCTTACCCTAGAGCAGATGTATGCTTGTTTATTTTGGAGACATTTAGCGGGATGTAGGCCATCCACATTGTTTGATCCATTGTAGGCAGTGCACCAGTTGTGTTTTTGGCTTTGGGTGGGGAAAGAACTCGACTCCCCCAGACACACTCTTGTGGTACCTTGTGTCCGACTTACATACTCCATAACCGATCGCTTCACCCTTTTGCTTCTTCTTCTTCATCTGGTGGGGTATTATTTGGTGGTTAGTGTTCAGTGCTGGTATGTATCATTGTTTTGCAGCGGAGGTCTGGGGCATGACTGACCTAGCTTCATGATAATGGTTGATAGGACGTATGATTGGACAGTTACCATTTTGGGGCGGGGTTTTGCGAAAGGTCAATTGAATTCTGTCTAGCATCATAACAATTGCATGATACTATTTTTTGTGATTGATAAAAAATGATCTCTTGCCTTTCCAGAAGCTGGCTCTAAATGCTCTCAAAATGTGACACTCGCTCACATATAAAATGCTTGTACATTTCTTTCCATCATTCTGTTCCTGTCCTCAAATTGCATTTTTACATGGAGCCTATTCCGGCAACTATTCCAGACATTTGGACATTCACACTAATTTATTCAAGGGAAACTAGTTACCCATTAATTTGTGAAATAAGTAGCAGGTTAATTAAATGGAACGCAAGAGGTCAATCTAACCAAGTTTAAACTTACAATCCTATGTAACATTTTGCTGTAATAATTCAGCTAAACATCAAAATCATTTTAAACATCAAGTTAAAGTGCTCTCAAACATCTTGGGTTTACTGGATTCATCATGTCACTTGTGGTTCTCAACTGGTGGATCATGACCCAGAGGTAAACCTTGCACTGTTAGCTGAATTGTCCTAAGATTTCAGTCTTAGAAAAACCCATTGTGAAAGGCTGGAACTGATACGATCAATGGGTGATTCGGACCGATTGTGTGGCAGTACAAGAGTAATATTTAATAACTTTTGTGTTTGTTGTTTAGCTAAATTTTTAGACCAGCTATGATTGGCTAAAACAAGGTACGCTTGATCCAATCAGTAGAAAACAACCCCCTGAAAGTCCATCCTCTTCCAGAACGATTTAAACCGGAGCCTTTCCAGACTGATATTGCTGAGCTAATGAAAATTGCTCTTCAATATCAGTTTGTCTTTTTGCCAAGTTTCCCGTGTCATTGATGGGCGCTGGTCCTAAAGCTACACCAGTTGAGAACCACAGACCTAAAGCATGAGAACCTCTTTAACTTTTCTCTCTTTGTGACTGAATCTTTTAACCAGGGCAAAGGAAAAAAAGGACGTCATAAGAGGCAGAGACACCGCCTGGTAAATGTCCTGTGGCTTTAAAATGGCCAAACAGATCAAGTCACAAAGCATAAACACGACTAACAAAACTCTAACACTGCTTTAAACTGTTCATAATTAGTGCTTTGCTTCCATGAGTTTGGCATTGAAGGAGCTTAATTATTTTCTAAATTATGCAATTAAACAGATGATAACTTCAACATAATATGCATGTATTTGCTGGTTAGCTGGTAAATTTGCCGTTTTGATAAATGAGCTGCTTTGAATTTGCTTGGCATTGTTAATGTAAATTGATATATAGCCTATTGATGCTGTATAATCAGGGCTGTTTCTGAGCAGGTTGTGCACGTAATTAGCTACTCGGCGGCCCAGTGTAGAAATTTTAAGGGGGTATTATGCAAAATCAACTGGAGTTGGGTTTCGACCCACTCACGCATCTTTCAGTATTCTTTGAATCTTCTCCCGTGGCCATTTTTAGCACCGTGGTGACAGCTCCCTGTTCCCAAACACGGGGGCTTACAGTATAATTGCTTGAAACTACTGGATATTTTGTTTCTGTTTTGTTTCTTGCTGTGAGGCAAAAGCGCTAACTCGCTAACCCGGCCACCGTCCTTGGATCACTATGCAATGCTTGCAGCAGGGAGAGATCAATCAGTCTACTGGACACAGCAAGAGCAATAAAACCATATAAACCATAGACAGAGCAAATGTCATCCTTTGATAAAGCTCTGTGCATTCTCTCTCTTTTTTCACATAATTCAAAAATAAAATATCACTCTAAAACAAAAACAAAAATGGTATTTATTAACTGCAACCATACAGTATGGACTTTTGTGTGAATTATGGATTAATGTTGCAGCCCCAGTGTCAAGAATCAGGCTCCCTACAAAGCTAGAAACAGCCCTGGATATACTGACAAAATTCCTTTCTAATTACTGCCTCCTCTCTTCAATAGTCCAGTGAAGTGGATGAAGAGGACCTAGATGAGTTTTACATTGAAGAAGAGTACAGTTTTGAGGTAAGCAGCCAGAACAAATGACTAATCTTCACACAACAAAAACGGAGAGCACGCAGTGGGGGTTTGTCATTGCCTTGCTGCTAACAAGGCTGTCAAACTCATTACTAACTCGTATTAGCCGACATGTCTCAAGAGAATTGGTCCCATGCCCACTCTCACACCACTGATTAACGATACGCTCACAATCCCAATTAATTGAACCGCGTTTGAATCTTTGCATCCAAAAATGTGTGTCTAAAACAACTATCTTCTTTCGTAATAGGAGCCCGCACTCCCAGATGAACCGTTTGTCTCTCCTGAGGGGGCTGACAACAAGCAGGTAAACATTGACATGTATATGGCTCACATTAAATGATCTTGACAATAAAGTTTTTTTGTTTGGCCTTTAATCCTTTCATGGCAAAGTAGAAACACTTGCTGTGGTTCACTACAGCCACACGAGCAGCAAGGACTGTTTTCTTTTTTTCCTCTTCTCTTTGTTGAAACAGCTGGAAACAGTGTGTGGGAGGGGCTTACGGGGAGATTGCACGCAAACCAGGAAGTGAAACAACAGGATATTTAGTTTCAGCTGTTTTAGATCAATATTGCATTTTCTAATGAACAAAGTGTAAGATAGCGATGAAGATGTGTTTGAGATTATTACCATATACCATACCATTAAGCTGCTATATTGAGGACATGAAGGACAGTTAAGTATATGCCTCATTTGAAAGCTCAGAAACACCCTGCTCTCTGACTGAATAAACAAAACAATAACAGTAAATAACTGTGTATAAATCAGCATTACAGTTGTCGTCCATGAAACCAATATTTGATTTGTTGACTAATATTTGTCTTGTTTATTGTTACATTGTTTTTGTAATTATGCAGCTGTTCATAGTGACACATGCTCTGACCAGATGCTCTCTTCTTCTGTTTTCTTTGATGTGTGTTTGCAAAAAAAGAAAGAAAATAATTACAAAGATTTGCTCATTTTTACCTCACATCTAGGGACATGGGTCACATGGTACAAAGCATCTTCCATACTGGTCTGTTAAAGATACTTCTGGACGTCTTATTATTGATAACTCATGTTTTATAGCTTAAACCTCTTAACCCTTAGTGCATTTTCTCCAGTCCAGTTTTATACCAATCTAAAAGGTTACAGCCTGTAGGCCAGTGTAACACCTAATTGGAAAGCCAAGTCCTACAAAACTCATCTAAACTGATCCTCACATTTTTATCACTCTTCTTGCATTTTCATCGTTGTTTTTGTCTCATTTTGTTTCTATTTTGACACCTTTTTTCCAATAAGCTTGGGGCAAAGCCAAACTAGAGAAAATGCGCTCGGTTCAGGTGGGGGTTAAGAGGTTAAATAATGCATTGTGGAAGTCTTTTAGTTTCAGAGCACACAAAACACCTGGACTCTTTTTGCTGGTGCAGAGTGAAGCAGTTTAAGTAAAGCTAAAAACAATATATCCCACTAGCAAGACATGGCCTACCAATATGTGTAATGTGGAAGCAATTTGAGAGCTGAAAACAAATAACTATAAAAATAGAGACTGGAGAATTTGCCACCGCTGACCACAAAATAGACATGACAATGTTGCATTTCAACTTGAAGCAGGACAAAACCCCATACTGTTGTGAGATAGATGGAGGACGGTGGCAGCTGCAGTTACTACATTACTGCATTAAAATCTCCAACTGCATTTTTTTTTCTTCATGTGGTTTTTTTCCCCCACTGGTTAGGAAGAAAAGGTGATCCACCACAGTCCTGTCCTCAAAACTTTGGAACACTCAAGTAAAGAGGTAGATTTACAGGTAATGAGCGGCTGAATTGTAATATCCTTTACCTTTACATCCAGTTAAAAAAAAAGGTTCAAACAGTATTGTGCATATACATCTGAAGAACAATTTGTTTAATTGACAATGATAGTAGTTAACATCAATTACAATTACTGTAATAATAAAAAGGTTGAAAGACATTACAAACGTGAGATGGCTATAGGGTTGTTTGAAATCTAAAAAGGTCTGCACATTCATTAATGATTTCTAACTGGGCTTTGACTTCAACTAAATGTCATCGATGGCTCGACAACAGCTAAAAACACCTGGATCTTTCATAGTTTGTTTGATGGCTAATGGCTATAGGAAAAATGCATTGAACAGGGTTACACGTTCTATGGAACTGTCCCTCTATCTGTCACTTACTGAAAAAATAATAATAATGAAAATAACTTTGCTCCCTCAACTTCACTTCATTTGTATTTTGTATTTTTTTTACTTGAGTATTCCAGTTTAAACCCGCCAACCACTAAGACATCCAGTCAGTACCTTTGACCTGGGAAATTGTCTGAATTTCTCTAAGCTTGAGTGATAGGTCAAATGCAGTGAAAAAAGTCCTAATGGGGATGATTTTGTGTGTGTTCCCAGCAGGACTCAGATCTGATGGATTCTCCACCAACAATAACAACAACAACAGAAGAACCCGAAAAGGTAAAAACAAGCTTGTTTGCACATCATTTGTGCTTAGCTCCTCTTTGTTCCGTTTTAGTTCCGCATGGCTTTGAATGCAATATACTATTCACTACATTATGCAAACGCCTTCAGACTAACCAAACTGTGCATCGTCACGGACCCTCTAAAATTTCACCATTGAAAAAGTATATTGCATACGTGAATGCTGAATGCCAGTGAATGCCCTCCTCGCTGTAGTCAAACAGCGCCGAAGCATGAGAGAGGATGTTCCCAGCATGCTTTGAGCACGAGTTTTATAAAGCTTGTCTTACTGAGTCAAACATTAACGAAGTGTCACTCCTCAGCAGTAGGCGATAAGCATTTTTCTTTTATTCTCTTTAAACAGGACATGTCTTAGCTCCTGAGAAACTCTGTTTAGAGTTGTACGATTTCATAAGAAAAACTTCAAAGCAGCGTTTCACGTGGATCACCGCATTACGCTACACAACGACAATTTAAAACCAACCAGGACAAATCTCGGATCACTATTTGTACTAATTTTGTTTGTACTTTTTAAAATGCTGTGGCTTTATTTTTTTTGTTGACATCTTATTTATTGAAACGTGCCATCGACAGACACACCAGTACATCTCGTATGAAATTGTGCTAATTTCTTATTTATTTGAGTGTTTTGTGGTTGTTTAAACACAATATAAAAATCTTATGTAATAAGCTCACACTTTTTCACTGGTGAAATACTTTTTCTGTTGTTGCATTATGCGTCTTTGCATGTACAAGTAAAGGTGTTAAAATAAGCGGGCGTCTGTATTTCTTTCTTGTCTCTTGTCAGTGAATCATTTTAGAATTAACTGTTATCGCTGTTACATACAGCTCATGGCTTTGTTGGGATTCGACAGGTTAATAAAATCAGAGTGAGAAAAAGTGTCCCGTGGACTCATTCAGGGGTAAGTCAAACTCAGGACTGTTTAAAATAATACAGTAATTTGAATAATTAATTCAACACCCATTTCACAATGTAGGCATCCATGCCAGGGGCTCCAGGTGTAAGGTGGAATTTCAAAGAAGCTCCAAAAGTACATTTCTTCAAATTAAACAAAAACACTTTTGTCTTTTCTCCCATTTTTCATAAACATTTTTCTATATACATACAATAGACACATTCCTCTCAAATATTGTTCACAAATCTGTCTAAATCTGTTAGTGAGCATGACTCCTTTGACCAGAGAATCCATCCCATCTCACAGCTGTGGCTTATCAAGATACTGATGGACCGCATGACTTTTGCACATGTGTGTCATATGCGGCTGAGATGATCCTTTCCTGTTGTGAAGTGGAAATTATGAATGCACTGTGTTCAAGTGCTTTTGTGTCGTAGCAAGGTGAAACCTAAAAAAAAAAAAAACACCAAACCACTATAAACAAATACATTCATTTGAGAAAGTTGCCTGCAAACCGCTGAACTATTTTGTATCTGCTTTGATTGACAAAACACATCAAGTTTTCTAAAAACGACGAAAAGAGACAATATTGAAATTGAGCAGCTAAACGTAAAAATGTATCGTGTCTGCTGCATAACAATCAGCTAAGAGACATAAAAACATATCGCTGCTGTCTGATGTGTTGAAAGGTCAAAGGTTTTCTCAGCTCGGGAACTCGGGCCTCAAAATGTTCTTCCAGTTTCTTCCAATTTTGGTCCACTACTCCTCAATGGCTATGCGGCGTTGCTGGATATTGGCAGGAGCTGGAACAAGCTGTCTGTATGATACAGCTGCAAATAAGTATTTGAACACCTGTCTATCAGCTAGAATTCTGACCCTCAAGGACCTGTTAGTCTGCCTTTAAAATGTCCACCTCCACTCCATTTATTATCCTAAATTTAGATGCACCTGTTTGAGGTCGTTAGCTGCATAAAGACACCTGTCCACCCCATACAATCAGTAAGAATCCAACTACTAACATGGCCAAGACCAAAGAGCTGTCCAAAGACACTAGAGACAAAATTGTACACCTCCACAAGGTTGGAAAGGGCTATGGGGAAATTGCCAAGCAGCTTGGTGAAAAAAGGTCCACTATTGGAGCAATCATTGGAAAATGGAAGAAGCTAAACATGACTGTCAATCTCCCTCGGACTGGGGCTCCATGCAAGATCTCACCTCGTGGGGTCTCAATGATCCTAAGAAAGGTGAGAAATCAGCCCAGAACTACACGGGAGGAGCTGGTCAATGACCTGGGAGGAGCTGGGACCACCATTTCCAAGGTCACTGTTGGTAATACACTAAGACGTCATGGTTTGAAATCATGCATGGCACGGAAGGTTCCCCTGCTTAAACCAGCACATGTCAAGGCCCGTCTTAAGTTTGCCAATGACCATTTGGATGATCCAGAGGAGTCATGGGAGAAAGTCATGTGGTCAGATGAGACCAAAATGGAACGTTTGTCATAATTCCACTAAACGTGTTTGGAGATTTTGCAAGATTTTGGGGAACAACCTCCTTCCCTCAGTTAGAGCATTGAAGATGGGTCAAGGCTGGGTCCTCCAACATGACAATGACCCGAAGCACACAGCCAGGATAACCAAGGAGTGGCTCTGTAAGAAGCATATCAAGGTTCTGGCGTGGCCTAGCCAGTCTCCAGACCTAAACCCAATAGAGAATCTTTGGAGGGAGCTCAAACTCCGTGTTTCTCAGCGACAGCCCAGAAACCTGACTGATCTAGAGAAGATCTGTGCGGAGTAGTGGCCCAAAATCCCTCCTGCAGTGTGTGCAAACCTGGTGAAAAACTACAGGAAACGTTTGACCTCTGTAATTGCAAACAAAGGCTACTGTACCAAATATTAACATTGATTTTCTCAGGTGTTCAAATACTTATTTGCAGCTGTATCATACAAATAAATAGTTAAAAAATCATACATTGTGATTTCTGGATTATTATTTTTTTAGATTATGTCTCTCACAGTGGACATGCACCTACGATGACCATTTCAGACCCCTCCATGATTTCTAAGTGGGAGAACTTGCAAAATAGCAGGGTGTTCAAATACTTATTTGTAAATTAATTATTCTTATGGCCTTTTTCTGAACTTTAAACAATGGGTCAAGATTACTTTTATACGCATTTCCCCAGATCTGTATGTATTGTATATCCAGAGCATCCCAAACATACTCAGTGGGTGGTATGTCCGGTGAAAATGTCTGGTGCAGCCATGCAAAAACAGATGTTGTCAGCTTCCAGGAATTGTGTACATATCTTTGCACCAAGCTGCATGATGCAACATGAGGTGATGGTCGTGGATAAATGGCACAACAATGCACCTCAGGTTCGGTGTCTGTGCATTCAAAATGCCATCAATAAAATCACCTGTGTTGTTGAGAAATCTCTACTGAGAAAGGTCTACTGTCTATATAGAAAAAGTTAAGCACATTAAAAATGGGAGCAAAAACAGTGTTGCATTTATATTTTCCGTCAGTGGACATAGACATTTTGTGAAATAATTTTCCATTTATTTGCAGCAGCTCACGTCAGGAGCTCAGGGTTATAACAGCTTCAGTGTAAGTATCATAAATTTTTCCTGAACAACGATTAAAGAAAAGATTAAACGATTAAAGAAAAGTTGAGCTCCATTATGATGCATCTTTCCCAAAACACAACATAGTTATTTTGTGGGCACTTCATTGTAGCAGTTATACATTTTTAATATTATATTGTTTTGTGATGTATCGCTATATTGGGATCAGTATTGTTATATCAGCTTTGGCGCTGATTGGGCTAAACTAGGGGTGCTTAAAATGTGTCCAAATGCAGCCCTCCAACACATGTTTGGTGACCCATCAGTCACATCGCCAGATAATTGTACTTTTACTGCAAGTTTTATAATAACACACGATTAAAACCTAAAAAAACATTTTTTTTTTGTGAGACAGAAAAGGTATTATGGTTTTAGGCCTGAATAAAGGTTTAGGGAATGGTTTAAATCTGTCATATGCACCGATATGAATGCTTGACTGCAGTGCCCATTGATCTGTTGCTGTACACACGGCTACACTTGATGTGAACCCTTTAGACACCCTGGGTCTAAACAGAGGGCAGGGCAAAGGACTTACAATCTCAGCCTGGCTAAAGTACCTCATGTATGAATTGTATTTATCATACCTATCGTACTGTGACAAAAGCATATTGTCCCAGCCTGCTCCCATCTCAAATAAAAACATTTGAATTCTTCATCATACATTTTATTCTATTCGGCACAATTGAATTATACTTTACAACCTAACCACTATTTTTTCCAGAACAAAAAACAAAAAACCCCACACAGACCCAGCGGTAGGCTTGGTGTAAGGGAGACACCCAGCTACCTCGCTACAGAAAGCAAAAACCTAAATGAAGAAATCACGGAATGGGACGCAGAACCCACAGAGCCGAGCTACGACACCGCTTTTGAGGAAGAGGAAGCGAGCGGGGACTACGAGTGGACCACCGACGACGAAGAACTGGACCAGGACGAGATGGAGGAGGAGAGGGAGAGGGAGAGACTGGCGATGGAGCGAGAGCGCGAGGAGCTGGAGAGAGAGAGGCAGGGGGAGAGGGGGGGGGCAGGAAGAGACCAAGACTTGCACCAAGGGGGGACGGATGAAGACTTGGATCCCGATGTGGACCCGGAGAGGACCGAGGAGGAGCTGGAGAGGGAGAGGATGGAGTGGGAGAGGCGGAGGCAAGAGGGCTATGATCACAAACCGCAGCAGCCCTACCCATATCCCCCAGAGTACTTTCTGTTTAAGGTATTCTCCACTAAGATTGATGTGTAAATCTTTTTTCGTGTCGGATAGGCTTCAATAGTTTGTTTTTATGTGACAGGGGCAGCCAGGGGAGAGCGGGGAACCAGGACCAAAGGTGAATATGAGCACATGTCTGAATGATCCCCACGTCGGCGCTCAACATGTGGAGAACTTAGATGTTTAGAGAAACATCTAAGCCCACATTACTTGACTATGTGATACACTATATTTATATGTTGCTTTAAAATGTTGGTCGGAGGAAAACTGTATCAGGACACAACAAATCATAGTTGCTTCATGCTGTATTTTACCCATATATTACTAATTGCCTAACTGACCTTTCTTACAAATCTTAATCTCTTAACCCCCACCGGATCTGAGCGTGTTTTCTCCAGTTTGGCTTTACCCAAATCTAAACACTTCTTGAGAAAAGCATCAAAATAGCAACAAAAACATAGGATAAACGTGACACAAAAGTGACGAAAACGCAATGAAAATAGGCCACAAAAAACGGACAAAGTAGGAACAAGAGAGCGACAAAAACGTGGCGAAACGAAGTTAAAAAAACATCAAAAGGTAAAAAAAAAAACTCAGAAAACACAACAAACAAATTGATTAAAACACATAAAAAAAATAGACAAAAACTACGAAAACATGACAAGAACGCTTAAAAGATTTGACAAAAAAGCGCAGAAACATGACAACACAAATAGACAAAAACACAAATGAAACTACAAAAACATGACAATAAAGCGGCAAAAAAACACGACAATAACGTGATAAGAACGCTTAAACAAAAAAGGTACGATTTTGTTTCATAGGCATTAGCTTTTCAAACGAGGTATTACACTGTTGTTTTCCAGTCGAGAAGGTTTTAGATTTGGGCAATATAAGAGTTTTATATTAATAACATATAACTATCTGAGATTGACGTAACAGTGAAGATACCGGCCCTATTGTTGTTGAGAGATTCATGTCTGTCTATTGTTGAACGCACTGAGTCACTGGTAACAACCCACTGATTACACAAATGAAAGCCTCATCATCATCATTCCCCCACCACAAACACTAAACTCACAATCATCGCTTAAAAAAAAAAAGAAAATGCCGCTGGTTCATAGAAATGTGACTGCCTCACACAACAGCCTACGCTGTCACTCGGTGAGGGAGATCCTTTTTGTGGCTGTCGTAAAATAAATAATAAAAACTCCTCAGATGTTAGCTTTTCTTTCTACGCGTTTGATGACAGGACAACAGAATAACGGCAGCATTAATAATTCCCCTTGTGAACGCACGGACAGTTCTGCTTACTCTGCTGATGCTTTTGGCTTTTGACGTTTTCAAGTTTTATATTATTCCTCCACTGTCTTTTGTGTCTTTTTTTTTATTTTTATTTTTTTAGGGAGAATTTGGCGAAAAGGGACAAAAGGTATTGACACTTATGGGAAATTCTAATTATTATTCAGCTGTACATGAAAAGTAAAAGTAATTTTCTTTTTAGGGAGAGCCAGGTATCGGCTACAGAGGACCTGAAGGCCAAGCTGGTCCTCCTGGGCAGAAGGTAAAGAATTCAATCACTTCTTTGTGGTTGTTCCCTCTGCTATTGAAGCGCTCCGATCTGCACTTCCTGGATTATATTGCATTATAGATGAAACACGAAACACACGTGCTCCACATTTTTCCCAATCCCACATCAGATTGTCCCTGAGCAGCAGCCGGTCACTGAAACTGAAAATCGGTTTTCGCTGCCCTGGCCCCTGTGTCCCAATGTCACTGCTTTATTCTTATTGTTTTACTCAAGTAATAGATACTTACTTTTAATATTACTCAAGTGGAAGTAAAACATACTGTATGAACAAAATTCAAAAGTACAATTACTTCAAAAAGTTACTACATGTAGTTGAGTAACTACTACGCAGGATGCCTAAAATGATGTGTGTGCATGCATGTTATGTCCACTGTAAAGCCATACTGCATAACATTTCCCCTAATAAATATTAAAATACAAGCATTAGTTATATTATGGGTTTGTATTGGTGAAGTAACAATCTTCACCTCACTTGATTTGTATGTGTGTGTCCAAGACAACTGTCTTTCTTGAATCTTGGTAAGTTTGTGGTACATCACCAGCTCATCTCACTAGAAGGTCCAACATAAGGATTAAATTAATAAGGATCTGTTTATAATGGTAAAGCACAGCAAAAATTGCACTGGCTCTGTCTGGCTAAGCATTCGGCACATGTATCCTGACATGCAAAATAATGTTCCTCAGTGTGGCTTTAAACCAGAACTGCTGTATTGAAATGTACATCTGGTAATCCAATTACCACCCCTGCGTTTCAATCGTGCTCTGTTTGATTGACTTTCACTCTTTTAATCTAGCACGAAGTTAAATTGACTTAGCGGTTGTGTTCATTATTTTAATTGTTTCTGAACATTTCAGTGATAAAAGTAAGGACTTCATTGAAAAGTAATTTATTTGATGGCTTTCTCATGTTTTGTAACGCGTGTCGTCGCAGGGAGAGCCAGGGGAGCCGGGGCCCCCTGGTGCTCAGGGGATACAAGGCATCCGGGGTAATGCCGGTGGGCAGGGCTTTCCTGGGCTGAAAGGACCTCCGGGGGATCCTGGAGAGCCCGGCAGAGAGGTACGTCTTTGGATATGGAAGAAAGACAAATGTTAAATCAACCAACAATGTGATAATATTTCTTGAATTTATACTGCACAGAATGGCCAGTGGTTCTCAAACTATTGTTGGGTACCACTGTTGCGATATGGGCTGTCTCAGGTGATGATCAGGCTCTTCTGCATTTTCAGATTTACTTTTTTAGACTTTTCTACTAGTGTTAAACAGAGAATTCTTGGACATCCAGGTAAATTAATCAACAGAGTCCGTTGAATAGACGGATTTCAACGCTGACAAACATCAAACACGTGACTGATGTGCGCGCACATACTCGGTGCAGAAAACAGGTGCTTCCAGTATCAAGTATCTGTTATTTATATTAGATCAGTTGTTTACATGGGTTACACTCAAATAATGGCAATCAGTGAACCGCCGTCACGGCTCGAGAATAGTTCAAAGTGTGTTGAAAGCTTGTCACCTTAGGCTGCAGCGCTTTTTAAAGGAAATTTGCTTTAAGTACAGGTGAACATTTATGCAAATGTACTTCTTAAATACTGCAATTAACGTTAGTTTCGAGGAGTGCAGCGCAACGAAGGACCTGCACCACTAGTTTACAAGATAAATCTAAAGGCCAACGTGCACCATTTGACGCGCGTTTATGTGCCATTGTCGTGGCACTTCAAAGGCTTTTCTCAAACCGTGCGGCGCTTTAAACATTTATCATAAATAAAATAAGACACAGGTCATTGTTGCAAGAGAGATTGAAATGTTGCCAATTTTTGCATTTAATACGTAGTGTGTTGGCGACAGACAGAGTTTCCCTGCTCAGACTGAATCAGGATCCTGACGTTTCTCTTTATCAGCTGCTCCTCTTGTCCCTCCAAACCAAGTTCACTGCGGTCTCTTTGTGCGTCAGGTGTCAGAGACCCGACTGTGTCACTGCAGAAGTGCAAAAAACATGTATTTTCCTCGCCACGTCTGGATTCAGCAGATCCCAATCGTGGCGCGGGTACATTCTTGATCTCAACTTCGGACCATTTGTCTCTCGTTTGACGCACTCTACAATATGTCTCGTCTGTTCTTCTAAAATGTAAGTCCTGGATTGTTGGTACTTCTATTTGTGCAATCAACAGCACAACACATTTTTATACGAAAACAAAAGCGTGTCAATCGCGTGGCGGCGCTAGTACAACACCGTTTTCCAGTTGTCTTGCACCGAGCCTCCGCGCATGCACCTAATTTAGTATGCATACGTCACATGAAATGGTTCTATTGGTAAGTAATACGTTGGAACAAATGGCAATTCCGGCGGCCAACTTTTGGTTTTGTATTGGTTGCTATAGGGGTCAGCCAGTCACAAGATGGCCGCCACGTTTACCATGTCAACGACCGTCATGTCCGAGTTTGTCCGAACTTAAAATTTGCTTGATACAGATGGCCGACGTTTTGAAATAATCAATTTCCTTCTCCAGGGTAGGGTTGGGCCATATCGTATCGCATATCGTTATCGTGATATAATGTTTTGATATCGTTGTAATTTTTTATATCGTTGTGGACACAATATCATTTATGTTACGCTCTGCTCCATCAGAGCAGCATAAACGGTGACTGTAGAACACGGGCTGAAAAAGTAAAATGAAATGGATGTAAACTGCTCGAGTAGATCATATTTGGAAGACAATTATGCCGTAAAAAGAATAAAATATCACTGAATGAATCTTCCCAATAGGCGTAAGGCTGGGATTTTGAAGTAATTCGTCCATTGTCAATTATATCGTCAAATATATCGTTATCGTGATATTTATTTTTTCATATCACGATATAGATTTTAGGCCATATCGCCCAGCCCTACTCCAGGGCCAATTTCACACTTAATTATCATTAGAGGCAATATTGACCTAAAATGACTTGAGAAAAAAAACGCCGGCATGAGCGGAGTTTGTCGTGATCGTGTTGTTTATGAGCTATGTAGCTAATGTAAGTGTCACAGTCAGGCTTAAGCTGAGCACACACTTAGGGCTGGGTTACCGTTAGATTTTTTATGATACCATTACTTTAACGATACTTGGTTTTCGATACGATACCTGAACAACATTTGTCGCCTAGAACCAGAAAACAGAACAATAATGTGTGGAAGATCGGCAAATTTACAATATCGGGTTCATCTCCAATGTCAAGAAATTTGTGAAAAATTAGGAATAATTTAGGGGAAAATGGGGGAAATTGTGGCAAAAATAAGGAAACATTTTATAAACGTTTGTGAGAAAATAGGGCCGAAATAGGACCAAAAAAAAGGGGAATAAACTGGGTAAAAACATGAGGAAAAGTGGGGGGCAATAGTGAAAATATTAGTAATTAATTTTTTTTTTAGAAAAAACATGTATTTGAGCTGAAACGACCCAAGTCACTTTTTTTAATTCTATCCCTGGACCAACTGCATCAAAACTTGGATCTAAAGATAGATTCTTCTTTTCAGTAACTACTTTCGATACTTTTATTGTATCGATACAGTAATACCAAATTTTTTTTTCTGATACCATACTGGTAGCGTTTAACAGTTCTACACACACTACACGATTTTTTTGCCCGAATTTGCTGTACTTTTTAGTTGTGGTGAGTCTTCTCGAATCGTGACTAGTGGAGGGTCAACGACTGGACTCGCATTAGAATTGTGTAACGTGTGTGGCAGAAAGACGTGACTAAACCCCAGTCGGAAATTCAAAACATGTTTTTGAACACACGGAAAACAGCGGCCAATAACAGAGCGGAATACACGTACACAGAAAAAAAAAAGTATTAACTTTTTCATTTCTCTATCATAACAGCGGCACAACCATCCATGCTGCACTCTTCCAAGTGTTCTGCTCGTGCACATGCCATCTTCACCCTAAAACATGTACAATAGGCCAAGATGAATGATGTGTGTGTGTGAATGCATGGAGGTGGTCAGAGGTGGTCAGTTGGCGCAGATGTGTCAGTCTTCCCCAGGGGAAACTGAAGCTACAGACGTAGCTTACCACCACCGAGTGTGAAGTCAATGTAAAATGCTCTCATGTAAAGCGCTTTGTGACCATGTCTGTGAAAGGCGCTATATAAATAAAGATCTTCTTCTTCTTCACCCATACAGAGGATTTCAGTGGAGTTTTTGGGGAGAAGCCTTCCCCTGGCGGCTTATCTCCCAGAGAGGGGACGTAAACTGGCCTGCGTGCTCGCCTGATTTAGCCCCCTGTGATTATTTCCTGTGGGGTTATCTCCAATCCCTGGTTTATAATGACACAGACCCTGGAAGACCTACACAGAAACTCATCCGAACCAAAATCACCAATATACCGGTCTAAATGCTTGAAAGAGTGGACCATAACTTTCAAATCGTCTAACTCAGCCTTTTGATATTGACTATGGAGGCTAGGGCTGTGCCGGTTTGGATTTTTTCTTACCGTTGTCGGTAAACAACAAATTCCTACAGCTTTGCAATATACCGCTATATATATATGCGCCCTGCTCACGTGCATATCGAGCTGTATCTTGTCATCCACACACTACGCGCTCACAGAGGCCAAACTACGGCCACCGTAGGCCTGAGATGTGGACTAATACAGGCTACTGCGGTGTCCGAGAAGGCTCTGTCTGTGGTGAAGGCAGAGTGCACCCCGGAAACGCTTATCCAGGAAACGAGCGAGTGCAGCTGCTGCTTCGGCATTTTTACGCACAGAGAAGGCTTCAACCACACACATATATAATTTTCGACTTCCCGTTATTCTCGGCTGGGCGACTGTCTTTTTATTTGTGCATGACTTGGCGGTCCCAATTCTCTGGTTGGAAGATTCATTCTGTGCCTCTGCTGTGGCCAGGCCTGGGAGCATCCAACCAATCCGGGCCCGGGAAAGATGCCTGCACCTCGCCTGCTCAGGGCGGCTGGTTTTTCATTTTATTTTCACCTGTGGCTAGTCTTTTTGAGACCTTTGTTCGTTTTTTCGTTGAGACACTTGTTTTGGTATTAGTCCCTTTTCTGGTTCTATTTCGTTTACGGAGCTTTGTTGGTTTGTGTTGTTTTTAGTTGGCGTTAGTTGCATAATTGGCTCTTCCACATTAGCTGGAAGGCCTACTCATCAGGCTCAAAGCTAAAATGTGCCCATACAGTCTTGGCTTTGCTACCAAATTAGCCCTTTCTTCCATGATGTCGGCTGCGCAACCACGTGGAGCAAAGTGAAAGTAAAAAAATTATGACGGTGAAGAGCTCAGACCCACAGTGGCGTTAGTTCTGTTACCGCCCCAGGTCTATTGGATGCTGACATTTGAAATAAATTCTTCTTAATACTATGTCAAATTAAATCCTCAATGTTGTGTGACAGGCAAAGAATAAAAGACTTGAAACATATACAGCTTTTTAGTTTCATTTTCAAAAAAGAAGCTTTAGATATTTACCTGTTGTCACGATATTTGTTGGAATTTTATTTCAGTGCGTATGAACAGAAACAGATGTCTGGCCACTATACACTACGTTATTGGAACCAGACCAGAGAAAAACAAATTATTTCAGATAATTGAATAGTGTGCGATATCAAAAATGCTGACACAGAGTGAATTAATTAAATCCTTTTCCCATTGGGTAATATTGGACACATTTTCTGTCTGTGTCTGTGTTACGGTGCTGGCGCAGGGAGACAGAGGGAAACGTGGAAAGAACGGATCACCAGGAACACAAGGACCCAAGGGACCAGCGGGCACACAGGTACACACTTTTATCTATAGTATTACTTCATCCATTTGTAACAGAGAATTTTATCTTTTCTCTCAGGGCACTTCGGGAATTCCTGGTGCAAAAGGAGACAAGGTAAAAATTCAACTTACGTTTTGCTTTATTATGGCATACACTTGTATTGCACTTTACAAGCTTGACAAGCTTCTGGGAATGTTACACCATAGTAATTTCATTCACACGACTTTGTGAGCTACGGTGTGCAACTTATACGGCCAGATCTTGTGCCTGGCACAACGACAGCGCAAACTCTAAACATGATGGTTATCTTCCATTAGGTGCAGCTGTTGCGCTGTGTGCCTGCGCCACTGGCGAGAGGGCGTCATTTATAAAAAGAGGTCGCCTGAGGCGTGGTTTAATACAAGCAGCACTGAGAGTGGTGCTATGATGGCAGACTCATTCATTTCCTCGTTTCTCGTTTCCTTAAGAACACAAGATGGGGCTGCGAGAGCCTACAGTATAATGCTCTCACAGAATTATAACCTGTGAGAGCATTATAGGCTCTCACAGGTTATAATGCCCATCGTGAGCTAAACAATGTTCTGGTCCAGAGAGAAAGAGATGTAGCTCCAGCCGGTCCCGTTGTGGCGCCGGGCGGTATCGCTCGGCCGTAATTGGCCTTTTGTAAAAGCCCTGCCCACTTAGTTACTGTTGCTACGTCCGTCATACTTTCTGATGCCGATGCTGGAGTGACTCATGTTAGTGACTCTAACTTGGAGCAATAAATGCGCGATATCCTCCAGATCGAGGCAAAAGGGGTTGCAATATGCAGCAAAGGGATATATTCAATATATTACACAATCCAACGAAGGATAAAGGACAACTATTGACACTAAAGCATACAGACAGATCTCAAGCAAAATTAGAGAAACCTCCTTAAATGCAACAGCACAGCTTTGTGGACCAGTCGTGCTTTTGTGCTACCCAGTAAGCACCCTCTTACTTTTCTACTATTTCTAAAAATAGAATAGAAGCTCTGGTTCGCTAAAGTTAGCTAACGCTAGCTAAACCTACAGGTGCCACAATGATAATAGGCTGCAGTCAGTTATCAGGACCAAGACAAAATTCACACTACATTTATCATAAAGGGAGACAAAAAAACGTCTGTAGGCTTGTGAAACGTCACCACCACAGTTAAAGTTACAGCTCCAGTGCCAGTTTGTGTAGCGTTATGTGACTGTCATTAGCTAGATGTTAGGATGCTAAAGTGTTAGCCTAGCGGACAGGCCCTAGCCTTACCTTAGAGCAGACGTATGCTTGTTTATTTTGGAGACATTTAGCTGGGCGTAGGCCGTCCACATTGTTTGATCCATTGTAGGCAGTGCTCATTGTTGTGTTTTCGCTTTGGAAAGGGAAATAACTCCAATCCCCCAGATACACTCTTGTGGTACCTAGTGTCCTATTTACATACTCCATAGGGAGATCGCTTCACCATGTTGCTTCTTCTTTGTTTTTTGTGGTTAGCGATAAAAAAAAAGTGCATCAGCTCAGTGCTCCCATTGTTTTGCATTGGACGTCTGCGGCGTGACGGACCAAGCTTCATAGTAACGGTTGCTAGGATGTCTGTTTGGACAATTACCGTTTTGAGGCGGGGTTTTGCGAAACGCGACCAAAGCAAAAGCTCCCCCCACTCCCCCACAACCCCTCTCCCTCGCCACTTCTCGGCCGCGGAGTCTGGTTGAAAGAAAAGGCTGTTATGCATAACATCGCCATTGGCCATGGGTGTTTCTCCACCCCACTTACATCCTACTTAAATGTGCTAAGTCTAGGAGCTGCAAGATCTCAAAAATGTTACGCTATAGTCTGCGTTTAGAAAAACAAGATCGGGCCCAAAGATTTCAAGATTGTGAAGTCGAAATCGCTAAGCATCATGGGATTTGGAGCAATAATAAACTAATGGGAGATTTTAAAAGGTACAATACTGGAGTTATTGTTCACATTAAAACACTTGGACACTACAGAGTGTTAAATGTATTTACCAGCCGTGACTCAGCAGCTAACAGAGTTGTTCCAAAGCTTTTTTCTCCACTTTTTATACTGTTTTTAGCTAATGTTAGTCGACAGAAAAGGTATGCTAGCACCTGCAAACATAGCGGATCTCCATTGTAACAGTGAATTTCCCCGAACTCTATAGTATGCACAGGGGTGGACCATCACTTACTCATAAATTACACAGGCAGGGTGATAAGTGTCTTGCCCAAGGACATGGTCTGCACTGGTGCGATTTGAACTTCAACTTAACTGACCTGACCCCTTCTTTTGTAGAATACATAAAGACTTGATGACTAATGTTTTAAGTCACTCATTGATTGTGTTTACTGGGAAAATGTTTGGTCTGAAAAGGATTACACTTTTTATGTATCTAAACAAATATATATGGGCTGGGATTATACACGTACTTAATTCGTCCCACTCATGTTTTTATGGACCTTTTTCAGTCTGAAATAAAGATTGATTAAAATGTATTGCTGGCTTGCAGGTTCTAGAATGTGATGATGTCACCGGACCCAGTGGGGGGCAGGAGCCAGTTTCCCCTATTAACTGTATTACACTTTCACAAGTCGTAGCCAAAAAGAAAATGTATGAATTACAAAAATGATCATTAATATCAGTCACTGGGTCCATGATCTCTCTGTAAAAGACCAAAATAATTGTATCTCTATATAATATTATAGGCCTTAGCAATAGATATAATTTTTCTCCCAAACTTGGTAACTACAGTGGGAGGAAAATGTATGTGAACGCTTTGGAATTTCTCACATTTCTGCCTAAATTGGTCATAAAATGTCGTCTGATCTTTATCAAAATTATACCAATGATTCAACAGTGTCTGCTTAAACTAATACCACCCAAACATTTACATTTTATCATATTTTTAATGGCCATAACATGTAAATATTCACAGGACAGGGAGGAAAAAGTGAGTACACCCAGGAATCTCGCTGATCTGTAACAGTTTTGTAAAGAGATCCAAGATTCATCCTGATCGTTGTGAACGTCTAATCTGCAACTACAGAAAAGCAGTTATTGCTGCAAAAGAAGGATCAGCCAGCTATTTAATATAAGGGTTCACTTACTTATTCCACGCTGTTGTGAATGTTTCAGGTTTTTCTGCAAAATATCTTGATAAACTTGTGAATTCATTTTTCCATTGATGATAGCACGTTGTCCAGGCCCTGAGGCAACAAACCACCCCCACACCATGATTCTCCTGCACCAGACTTCACAGTGAAGAGAGGGTTTTGATGTTGGTGTGCTGTTCCATTTTTTCTCCACACATGACGTTGTGTGTTCCTTCCAAACTATTCAACTTTGATTTGCAAAAGAGCACTTGGATGCTCCACAGCACTACAGGCAAAATATTCTATGGACTGATGAACCCAAAGTTGATATGTTTAGTCATTCTTATGATTTTGATGAAGACCAGACCACATTTTATGACCAATTTAGGCAGAAATTTCAGAAATTCCAAAGCGTTCACATACATTTTCCTCCCACTGTTTATACTGTACATAGACCAAAAATCCCAATAAAAACATTCAAACTAAGGCTAAACTCGATATTTTGAGGCATTTTGAAGTTGCTGATTATATTTGTGTGTTGCGTATTATGTTTCCTCAGGGGGACAGTATTCCTGGAGAGCCTGGAGCCAGGGGGTTGGTGGGATTATCAGGAAGAAAGGTAATGCACCAACTGCACATTTTCACCACAAAGGTTTGACCATGGTATTAAAAAAGCACTTTTATATACTTTCACGTATTTGTGTGTAAAACGTTACATTCTTAGGGTGAAAAGGGGTCACCAGGCGAAAAGGGTACTGCAGGGCATATGGTAAACAAAGTAGTTGTTAAACACAAATTTGCAGTAGCATTGAAGTCATATTCCCCTGATTATACCATTTAACAGCTGCAATTTAATTTCTCAGGGTCCCAAAGGATTTCGCGGCAGCAAAGGTGAAAAAGTAAGTATTTAGTAAATAAATTATTCAGAGTTTACAGTTCATTTTTGAGAGTGATATTTTTAGACCGCACCAACTGTTTTACACTTTCTAGGAGCTGGACCGTAATTAAGCCCCCAAAATGTGTCCTCCATTTTGTGATTAATTGACACAGACATTGACTCAAGGGCAGTTTTTGCGTCACTGGTAAAAGTTGGCAGTCGGATCGTTGGCATTTGAACGGGTGTCATCTCAAAGGCATCCGTCTGTTCCAAGTGCAGAGGTGGGGAGTAATAATGAGTTACACTAAAATCTATTACCATTACTTGAGAATATTTGTTCACTGCATTCTCCAGATTATGAGATAATCAAAAGCAATGAGCTGGAGCCTGAGCCATTTGTGCAAACCATACCCCATACCCTGCCTGTTTTTATTTTCACACTATTTTGAAGTAACAATAATGGAGAAAACTATTCTGGCTACCCCTCCCCCAAGTCAAAAGTGACAAAATCTTTATGTCGACAAAAACGATTTGGAAGATTGCGGGGATCTTTCTGTGAGAATTTGTCATGTTGTTCAAGTGGATATGTCACAAAAAAATGTTTAAACGTTAAACCATCTTATAACGTTCCTTCGTCAAAGACATACCTGGAGCAGTGCATTATTTGTAAATTTGTAGATTCAGGAACACTTTTAGACTGTGATGGATTCAGGGAACTGGCAAAAGCAGTTGCCGGAACAGGAACACTGTCATTAAACACCATTATATAATCTCAAATCTTTGCCATGTCCTCAAATAGTTCCTGGATTCTTAACCCTGAAAAATTGAAAGGTAAACAGTGGATTAAATTAAGCAATGACCTGGAGTATAGTACAGTGGTCCCTCACTATAACGCGGTTTACTTTTCGCGGCCTCCCTTTGCGGGTTTATTTTTAGTACAATACACGCATTGTGTTCTGCGTCCTGAGTGGCTAAGAGCCAGGACTCAGATCCGCAATGAGGATCTCTGTCAGGGTCAGCACATGCCGCAGAGTCATAGCAACACTGGCTGGGCATGAGCCGGTCTGACTCGTTTTACAGGACTTTTCCGCGAAAATAAATAAACAGCATGTGGCGCTCGCCTCAGCTAAACACTCACCTTCTAAAGCCAGAAACCTCTACGATAAAACTTTGGTTTTAGCTACGATTGTCTCTTAGTTTGTACAGCGGAGACGAGAGCAGCTCACGATGTTACCGTCCCCATGTCAGTAATGTGACATCTAAAAATCTTATGAGACAAAAAAAAATCGCACAGGGTAGACCAGGCATAAGGAAGAACCCGTGTGAACTAGTGAGAAAAGCGTATGAAGTGTGTTTATCATGCCGCGCAAAAGCTATAAACCACGCTGTGACTCGAAACTGAAAGTTTGTTTTTTAATAAGTTATTCTTACAGCTGCCAGCAGGAGGAGCCCCAGTCAAGGGCTTAACAAGCTCTAACCTAACTGCCTGTATTTCCTTGTTGCCATTTAATTTTTACAGACACATATTTAAAATTATAAAATATCAATGTCGAGGCACCAAAAATTATGTTTTTAAGTCTATTTCTTGGTTAAATGAAAAATTATCTTAAATAGTTTTATTCAATAGTTTGCACAGTAATGTAAGTGTGTCTGTTTACAACAACAAACGCATATACATATAAATAAAATTCAATGAGATATCAAAGCAGTTGCACTTGAGTACTTGAGTCACTGCTTCATGAAGTACATTTACTATTACTTTGAACCATGCTCGACTCTTCCCAGCTCTGCACAAGTGTAGCTTGGTCCAGTTGCCACTGTGTCCACTGTAGAGGATGCATATTTGTCCCTTCTTTTCTTCGCCACTCAAGCATGATTTATTAATCACACTCAATCAGGCAGTAGCTGACCTTTCACGTTCCCACAGCAGAAGAAACCGAATTTAATTGCCCTACAATGTAAAGCAACAAAAAACGGGTCATCAGACACTTGGACAATAACTTGACATATGAGAATTGCCCATAGGTAAATAAACAAATGTCACTCATGGCAATTGTGTTCCATTTAGGGAGGACATGGGATACCTGGCATCAGAGGAGAAAGGGTGAGATTATTTCACAGCTAGATCAAGATAAGATATGATATGACACTATGTTAATACTTTCATTTTAATTCATTCATTAATAGGGGAGTGTGCTTCAAATCCAAGGCCCTCGTGGGTTCAAGGGGATCAAAGGAGACGCGGTGAGTTTAGTTCTCCTCGATTGTCTTAATGAATCCTAGAACATTTACTAGAGTGTCAATTATTCAATGTGTTCAGGGGGAGAGAGGTCCACCTGGTTTTGATGGTGATAAGGGAGAAAAGGGAGAAGACGGTCCACCGGGATCGAAGGTAAGCATTATGTAGTTATGCATTTTTTCCATATATTCATTAAGCAATAACATTTAAGAGAACCAGAAATGTTAGCATCCTAACAAGATTGATGGAAGACAGGATACTTAATTATATTACCCAAATAACGGCAGTCCTTGTGATCTGCTACCTGTGACCTCTATCATCTTGCTGCAATTTACAACCATTTATTTTCTAACCCTGCCACATCCCTGTTTCTCCTCATATCGGTTGTACTGGCTTATGAATAACCTTTAAACTTCATCTTCATCTGGGCAGGGTTTAAAAGGGGATGCCGGGACAAAAGGTGCAATAGGCCGCTTTGGAGCCAGAGGGCCAGTTGGTCAGAAGGCAAGTACAATACATTATTTGAATATTTTTTATACCATTAGTAAAATTGAAATAAATTCTATTTGTTTATTCAGGGGGATACCGGGGAGCCTGGTCTTAATGGAGTAATGGTACAGTATGATTCATTGTGTCAATAGATAAAGCGCCATTAACAACTGATTAAGAACATGACACAGTATAATTGGAATGGCAGTAGCTTTGTGATTTTATTTGGGTGGAATTTTTTGGCTTGGCTTTTTTCCACATACATACATACCCACATAAAGTGCATTGCAATAGTCAATGCGGGAGCTAATAAAAGCGTGCATAGCCTTCATTCTGGCCAAGGAAAGGTTTTACCTTGGCCAGAAGACGGAGCTGGAAAAAGCTCACCCTAACAACAGTGTCAACCTGTTTGTTAAATTTCAAGTGGTCGTCAAACTTTACCCCTAAATTTCTCACTACTGTTTGAGAAAGAGGGGAAAGAGCTCCAATGTCCAACAGTCCATGAATTTGTGTCCAAACAGAATGCACTCACTTTTACTCTCGTTAAGATGTAAAAAGTTTTGTGTGAGCCATTCCGTGATGTCTGCCAGGGCATTGTGGATGGACTGTAATGCCACTGTGCTGTTTGGCAAGATGGGTAGATAGACCTGTAGATCATATGCATAAAAATGAATAAAGTAAAAAGTAAATGTACAGATTTTGGGCAATTTTAATTTGACGTATGTTACTGATATAATGATTTGCATTGTCTACTTGGGAAGGCAGTGTCCCATGAATATACTGTATGTAAGACTATGGGCCGTTATCTGCCTTTGAGATCTACTGGTAGATCTTGATTTACTGGTTAAGCACGCCTTTTTATGAGGCCTAAACATATTCATGACCTGAGCAATAAAGGTCTTCACTATTTAGGTGCTTATGTAGCACATGATTAGGTAATGATTTAGTGTGCAGTTATAAAGGATTGCCATTTTTCCCTGCATTACATACTGTTTTAACATACTATTGCGGCTCTACAGGGTCGCAATGGAGATGATGGAATAGATGGAGCCAAGGGAGACAAAGGTGACACTGGACTTCACGGGGAGAAAGGCAGTCAGGTACAACTGGAGATACATGGGGCATTAACCTATTTGTGTTGTTCATTGTATTGTTATTTACTCCATGTATTTCTCCTTGAGGTTCTAAGATACAGTATATATACAGTATATATATATATATATATATATATCAACCTGTTCAAATATAAATACAAACAAAAGACTTTTGAAAAGTAAAGGGAAGAAGAAATGCGTTGCCGCTAGGGGGAGCAGCAAGACCTAATTGCATTTAAGTGTCGTTGCTCTGAACGGTTGTCACTCTATTGCTCAAAGATACAAAAAATAAATAAATAATTTAAAATAAAGCTATTAATCTGTTGAGAGGGACCCTCCCAACGGAATCATAAACCTCGTCTTTAAATGCACCACACAGCATAGAAACATCTAGAAAATCAGCTGTTAGGGCAGCTGGGTGGGGGTTTGTGGAGGGGAGCTACTGCCCTCTTCAACTGCCCGCTCTGCATCCTGGCTTTTTAATGCATTACACTATGTAGGGCTTTCATAATACATTATACATGAAAATGTATAATGTATTATGAAAGCCCTACATAAATTTATATTATACTGAGGATGGTAATGACAACTGGGAAGTAGCAAGATCACGAAGTATATGTACTGCACAGTAACGTGATAACATAAAAATAGTGACTTTCGGTAATGTTACCAAGGTTATGCATTGGTAACAAGCTGAAATATATTATATTAAGGGTTGCCTTTTGTTACTTGCTTTGTACTAAACATCGTACATGAGATATGATCGTGGTTGTCGTTTCTTTTATCTATATGAACATTTCAAACAATGCTTTGTAATTTGGTCTGTGTTAAAAAATCTGCTTTGAATTGTAACTGGTTCTCTTTTGCCAACGAGGCAAATCAAAATATGATGCTGCTAATTGTATGATTGATAATGTAATTGCAATAGGATAAAGTTACTATTATAGTTCTGTCATGTAATGACAATGTAAATGCTTTTTGTAATCTTGTAAATGTTGTATTGATTTTGGGGGTGGGTGCTTATAAGCTCTTGCTTCAGCCCTCTCCTTTTGAGCAGAATGTTTACTGCTCAAATAAACTAATCTAAACTATATATATATATATATATATAGTTATATAACTATATACATTTAGTTATATAACTATATAAAACTATATAAAATTAGACAAAATTCTAGTTTTAGTTTTGAAAAGTGATAAAGATATCGTCTACTCTTTCCGAACAAACACTGTAGTGACACTTAAACTGTCAAAGTGATGCTGAATGGACAAACATAGTCACAACATTTTCAAATAAAAAGTGACAAAATCTCGATAATGGATTAAAAGTTGCGTACAAGGCATTAATTTTAAATCTTAGAACTGTTAACAAAAAGACAGACTTGTATTGCATTTATAGTTTAGCAATTAAATAGAAGCACCAATGTATGTTTACTTTACTAAATGTATTTTTTGTTCCATTGGGAAAAGTGCTTCACACAAAGTAAATTAATTTTCCCATTCCGTTTGAAAGAACCTTCAGGGCATTGCTTTGTCTTTGGGGCTTTAACTTCATGTCCCAAGCGCTCATTTGCTTCTCTCTAGCTGTTATAAAGTACAAATGCCCTGTGTTTTGCAGGGTGATGCTGGTGAACCCGGTTTACCTGGCGACAATGGGGAGAAAGGGGAGAAGGTACATTACATTCAGTGTCAGTGCTTTAGGTCAGAGGTTCTCAACTGGTGGCTCGGGACCAATTTTATTTTATTTTTTAATTTTTTATTTTTTTTTTTTATTTTTTTTTAACAGGGACAGTGTACAATATACATTAGCCTCAGAAAGGAGAGATGCATTGTACCAGGTTATAGCACTTGTGCTAATTTCCACCTGCAGTCCCTGGGCCTATTGTACATGTTTTTAGTGGTAGGGGAAACCGGAGTACCCGGAGGAAACCTACGCAGACACGGGGAGAACATGCAAACTCCACACAGAAAGGCCCCGTCCAGGTGGGAATCGAACCCGGACCTTCTAGCTGTGAAGCACGAGCGCTAACCACTGTGCTACCGTGCCGCCCATGGCCACAGGTTGCTCTGCTTTGTGACCGCGACGCTAGGGGCTGCCATTGCCCTCCATTGCCCTCCATTGCCCGCCATTGCTCACCGTTGCCCGCCATTGCTGTAATACTTCCATCTAGCGGCAGCAAAACAAGCTAGTTTTCCATTAGAACGCATTGCACTTTAAATACATTTTAAACAAATGTAAAGCCTAGTGCCTCATTTATTTATTTATTTTCTACAGCTAGATATTGCTCCTGTGATCAGAGCCGGTGCTGGCCCTTCTGGGGCCCTAAGCAAAAATCCACACGGCGGCCCTACAGTACGCAGTACGGTTATTCGACAAAGAGCAAACCCATTTACTGTCAAAAACAGGCAGAAGTGGAACATAATGACCTCAATTCAGGCCCTGCCCCATTGGGTGAGAACCACTAAGCCACTGTGAGACTGGGATTCAGGACTACTACTAGTCTATTTCCCACACTTTTTAAAATGGTATTATGGCAAATGGTCAAATTTTTTCACCTCTGGTTCCTGACCCACAGTTTGGGAACCGCTGATTTAAAACTAACTGAAACCTGCACCTGACGGTTATTTCTGTCTTACCACCGAGATTTAGCCTGTGAGTTGCCCAATTTGTTTTAGACTGTGCACATTCAGAGAACCAGAGTTACTGTAGTAACTCTGGAATTTGTAATCGAATCTGTAATTTGAAATCGATTTCAAGTTACCCCCGGGGGTATAATGAATGCGATTTCAAGCTACCCCCCGGATTTATTCATTGATATATATTATCTGCAAGTTTGGAGCAGAAAACCGCAGATGAAAAGTTACGAGAGTTGTAGCTATTATTAGCTATTAACATCCGGGCATTTTCTATTTAACACGGCCGTGCCAAACAATAGGCCTACATATTGTAATTGGCGGGGGGTAATCTGAAATCAGGGGGTTTAGCATCTTGAAATTAGGTTACCCCCGGGGGTAAATTGAAATCGATTTCAAGTTACCCCCCGGTAATCTGAAATAAATCATAAAGTACCGGGGGGTAAGGTGAATGGGGGTAGTTTGAAATCTTTACACCGGGAGACAAACAGCCAAGCGGGGACGTGAGGGGGAGAAGCACACGCACCTCTGAAGTGACAGGGTGAAGGGCGGTCGGTCTCTCCTGCTCATCCACTTCAGCAGACGGCCGTGTTTTGGTGTTATAAGGTATCAAAGTCGAAGGAGAGTGAGTGAGTGCTGTCAGAGAGCCTGTCCCCGCAAAACAACACGTTGATTAATCAGTGAAACAACACCGTAGTTTGTCTGAGATGCGGGGCCCTTGCGGCTGCAGGGGCCCTACGCACCTTGCGTAGTTTGCGTATAGAAAAAACAGGCTCTGCCTGTGATAACCCTGGGGAAGGTACAATTAAAGGGACCAAGCGGGTTTTCATGAGGTACATTTGAGAAATCTTGAATACTAATGAGGGCCTGACTTTGATTGATCCGGCTACGACCGAACTACATGCCCCGCGAGGGCCAAGTCTACAGTGAAGATCCCGCCCTTATGGCCTTTTCAGGAACAAGCTCGATCGGCGCTGGGTAAATCCAGCATGGATTCCCCCTCGAACGTAGTTATTAACGTAAACGAGGAGGAGTGAGCAGTCTGTTATTTTACAGTTACTACGGTCGGGACCCAAAAGTGGGTCACAGAACCGTTTTACATGGGTCGCGAGCCTGTCCCATATATTTTATTTTAATATCTATAAACACAAAAACTAGAGAATCACTACTTGTTACTGTTATTGGGCATTTAATCATATTTGAATCAATCATCATAATTTCTTATTTAATGCTTATTCAACAACCATTTTTGAGGAAAATATTTTGCATTATATTTTAGTCTAAGTTGTATTTGGGTTGCGGCTTGTCTTCCCAGATTGATTGTGGCTCCTGACGCCACACCAGTTGAGAACCACTGCTTTAGGTGTATGTTTTATATGGTGTCAATTCATTTATGCTTTTAGGGATTCCGAGGGTTACCTGGTCGAACTGGGAGTCCTGGACTTAATGGAGAAAAAGTGAGTGAGTTTTTGTCGGCTAGTACTCAATGTACTTTTATCAAAGATATGAACATCCTGAGCAGAATAGCGAAGATAAGCAAAAAAATAATTGGTGTTCAGATGTCAAGCTGGTGGTCCGCAAAGCTAGGAGAATTTTAGGCTCTTATGATCACGTTCTAAGGCACAGATCTTCCTTAATGCCCTCTGGGTGGCGATATGTGGCCCGGCTAGGAAGACAAATGTTTTGAATTGTATCCTCCATCAAGTGATTCCCTTTTAAAAAACCTAAACCTCGAGTTCATCCACAGGAGTTAAAGATGGGTTCTGCACAAGCCTGATGTCTGCCCACACCTGGTAAAAATAAATATCTAATCACTTTCCATCAAAAGAGCAAGTTAGAAAAGTCCTATGTCTGTTTTGTCCTGCCATTCACAATGTTAGAAAATAATTACACACATCACTGCTGCCACTTGGGTCTTGAGGTCTAAAGTCTCCGAAGCTACATTCCAATTTACCAAATTCACCACACATTTTATCAGGGGTGCATGCATAAATAAATGCGTAATAAACAAATGGCTTGTCTTTGTCAACAGGGCGACATGGGGTTACCTGGAACACCTGGGATTCCGGGGTTAAATGGACTCACAGGACGAAAGGTAATCAATTGCATCAAGTTTTATAATTAAAAGTCCTCCGTGTGTGATTTCAAAATGAACTTTGAAACAACATTTCTAATATAATTTCCTTTTCAGGGCGATAAAGGAGAAGGAGGACTCAATGGGGCTGACGGAGAAATCGGAGAAAAGGGAAACAAGGCGAGTGACTGCTGTTTCTAAAACTGAGAGGCTCTATTTTGCCGAATCACAAACGGATTCCAATAGAAATAGAGTATCATTAACACATTGAGTGCGCGCTGTTTTGGGGATTTAGTTGTAGATTGCCAATAATCCAGACCATTTTTCATGATATTTGTAGCACCACACCGTATTCTATGTTATAGATGGATTATATATGGACACATGCTATCTTTGTATAATCAGATAATCTGATTATACCACACGTCACAGCAAATAAACAAATCTGATTCAGATTTGTTTATTTGCTGTGACGTGTTGTTCGCGAGCTGCGTCACGCTTGGGATGCGGAAGTCCCCTCGATAACAATCTACGGGCGGCGCCCGGGAGAGCCGAGATTTTTTTAGAATCAGCGGTAAGTGACCAAAAATACATCGGCAGTATGTGAGTTTTGTGATTCATAATTCTGTTTGAATATTAACGCAAAATCGCTACTGACTGCCCTTCGCTCAATTGGTTTACGCCGCTTCCTGTTTGCTTGCGTAAAGTACGCTGTAGAAATTAAGTTGATGCGGAGTCTTACCAGACTCACACGCTGGTACAGCGGTGCGTCAACATGCGTCATTTGAGCCTTTTAGATTTGGCTAAAGCCAAACTGGATAAAATGTGCTGGGTTCAGGTGGGGGTTTTATGAACCAAACAGAAAAATAAATCAGATACATTAAATTGACACATTTGTTTTCATTTTACAGCAATAGAGGATTTGGGGAATATGAAAAGAACTCAAATAGAAGGTGTTTTTAAATAGTTGTATCATCAGATCGGTGCGTATCTTCTGTCTCCGCCAATGGCCGCTGGCTGCTCTGCTTTATGACCACAACACTGGAGGCCAGCATTGCTCCGCCATTGCTGTAGTACTTCCATATAGCCGCTAGTCTCCCATTAAAAAGCATTGGACTTTAGACATGTTAAAAACAACTTTAACGCCTGGTTTCTATTTTTCAAACACTTTCTACGGCTACATATTCCTCCTGAAGTCAGGTCCGGAGTTGTGGGAGGTGGCCAGGAGGACAGATGCAGCCGCCCCCGCAGAAGCGCTGGATGCCATGACAATGCACAGACACGGGCCACAATATGTGGTGGCCAGTGTTGATTCTCTGGCACACTGCCACAAATTAGTCTAATGCCCAGATGAAATGTCCATGACTTTTTGATCGCCATTTATTTCAGTTTGGTTTGTCACAGAGCTCCCAAAATCACACATAAGGTGTTTTAGTATTGTCTAGTTTTGTAATTTGCAAAAACACGTTTTTTTAGTTTTCTGGCACTCATTGTGTTAACATCCAACACTACATTCATGACATAAAAGTTGCAAATTTTATTGAACTTTCCCTCTTTTAGGGCGATGCTGGGTTCTCTGGATTTCCAGGATTTAAAGGTTCAGGCGGAAACCCAGGCAGAGATGGCGACGAGGGGCCACCCGGAGCTCCCGGACCAAGAGGCAATGCTGGACCCAAAGTAAAACAAATAGCCATGTCAATTAGTGTGAAGTTTAGTGTTTATTCTTTGTGTAGAAGATGTGTGTATCACCATCATCTTCTATCAGACTTTAAGTCCATGTAGAGACATACAAGACAATACAACACGAATTAAAAATATTATAAAAGACAACTGTACCAGTGCTTCCACAGAACTGACTGGAAACGTGTCGCGTCCAAACAAGAAAGTTCTACGAGTCATTTAAACGTTGTATAAATCTGTACATTAGATTTCTCATAAAAGTATACAAAAGTACATACACAAGCTGAGAGAAAACAGCACCGTGGCTTTTTCAAAAGGATTCTAAATGTATCACTATAAGCAACGTTGAGCTTTTACGGAGAAGCCTTTTTAAATCTGCAACACAGTGGGGCTGTACAAAGATGTACAACAAGCTCTGAACACTTGGGTTTTCACAAAGGGTTTTCACAAACACAAGACACAAGTTCGCTTGGGCATTAAGTGTACTACACTGACAATTAATGTCGTCATCATCACAGAACCGATCCGTGATGAAGTGCCCCATTTACTTGGTTTTACTGCCAACACCCATCGTCTGGCAAGATAAAAGAAACACTGGCAAACACAGGTCCTTGTCCCCTTTGATCCGGCAGATTTAAACATTGTTTCCATTATTCATTGCATTATACAGTGTGTCATAATTGATTCTATAATAAGAAAATATATTCAATAGTAAAAGGAACATCCACAAAATCAGACACAAATTTTATTGCAGCATCTATTCCACAAATACCTGATGTAGATGGCTCCAGTCTTAATTACGCCATAGACCTATACAAACCTGTCAATGACGAGTACATGAATTCATCTTGACAGCCCTTCTTATTAAAACAGTCCATGCACAATCAAAGTTAAACAGTTCAATTATAAAACTCTTCTAAAACGACAGAACGAAACTTTTTGATGCCTAAATGTCATGCTCTTGTGTTTGAGCTGCGGCACATTGTGACTGTTATTTGTTGTGTCATTGTCAGCTCTGTCAGAGACGGAAATAGAAAAGTTAAAGTCTCGTTATTGAGTCAAGATATTAATCACTGCTTTCCTAAACATTTCGGACAACGCACAATGTTGGCTTTTTAAAAAGCAAGAACTGTTTTCATTATTGTGCGTCTAATAGAAGAGATTGAAGAGAGAAACATGAATGAAAAATCTGGCAATTTGGCCTATAGTCAGTAGTTCGCTTTTTTACTTTTCATAGCTGATTAACCTCTGCTGTGCTTTTACACTCTTAACCATTTAGACTGAGAAAGCATTGCCACATTTCTACCATTAAAGCCGGGGAGCTCTTGTGCAATTCTACCATTGAGGTCGGGAAAGCGTATACGTCAATAATCGAGTATAAGTGTGTTTTTGCACTAATTGTCGGCCTTTGAGCCAATGAAATGCAACAGAATAGCGGTGCGGGAGCATCAGCATCACAACACTTTTTGTTTCGTGTAATTTGGTGAAATATTTGCGGCGATGTTCACTTTTTCGGGTTGCAACCCAGCTACGGTCCGTTTATTGAGAATGAGGAGTTGTCGTTACGGCACACTCACTTTATTACTTTGTCATTGTGGTCAAGAAGTGTTGCTAAATGCAATGTAATTACTACACACTATGTGAAGAAAGTTAGTTTTACCAGTACAATGCTGTTTTCACCAGCTGGAGGCTTGTAGAGCCAAGTCCTGGACCAGCCACAGCAGAAAGTCTCCTATCTTTCCAAAGACTTGTAGCTTTTAAACTCCTGCATCGTGTAGTAACTTACACCAAATACAAGGTAGTTTACTATGTCCATGTATGTGCATGGAGGTAAATGGTCCAGGTCTCTGTGCCATTCCACTGCAGGGAGCTCGTATGGGTCGATGTTTTGGATGTCCGCTGTATGAGCTTGTTCTTGTAAATTCCCTTGTCTTTCGCCTTATCACTTTGCATTGCTTTACTTTCTTTCTTTTCATTGTGGTATTCGTAGATCCGTCTCTGTCTCGCCGAAAACGTAAATGCGCAAAATTTAAAGTGCTCTGGAATATGAGGGATGCTTGAAATTCTGGGGGTGTACCCCTAATCGGCTGCCAATATGGCCGACAGGCTCAGAGCTCCCCCCCCCGCGTGCAACACACGGCGTGCAACACACGATGTTCATATTTTTATTCGATCAAAAGGTTTTACTCAAAAACGATCAGGAAACAGTTGTTATTCTATTTCCATCATGTAGTTTTATTGAGAAGTCAAGTGCGGGACAATAGGAGAGGAGAGCTGCGTCGTCTCCTCTGGCTGACAGTGCTGAGCAGCAATGAGAGGCTTTCTCCTCCTCCTTGCTGTGTTTAGAGAAATCTGTTTGGAGCAGGCTACTCTGCCCTTCCCCATCACCAGCTTTTTATTTCTTTATAGCTTAATAATTATTATATTTATTTCCCATTAAATTAATTAAATTGTATTTTAAAGAGTGGATATTGTTTTGGGATTAGACATTTTTTAAGTGACCTCAAAAGACAAATTACAAAGGTTTAACATAAAAAATATAGGCCTATATTTTTGTATAAGAAGGCTATATACTTTATTTCACTTTGCTTTTACATATTTTATTTTTGTGAAGGTGTATCTAAGCCACAAGTGTAAGCTCTCAAATAGTTTTTTAAATTGTGTTCCTATCTGCTACAGAGGCTGAGAAATCAATCATTTAGTAGGCGTTGACACAATTGCTGAATACTTCAGGTTTTCTGGAACTTTCTGGAACTTCATAGCCTGGTTTTACCATACCCTCGTACTTGTTTCGTACAGAGGGTCTGGACTTTCTCAATTGAGCTCCGTTTACAAGTGGGAGGGGTGAACTCTGTTTAAAGTTTGAAACGATTGGGTCTGATTTTACGTTATTATAATAGATCCATGGATTTTACCCAATCGCTAGCGTTTGTTTGTGAAGTAATGCGCCCGGCCGAGTCAAGCTATGCTTGACGTCACCTACAACACCCGCCTCCCCCGCTCGCTGAATGGTAGGATGAAATTTAACCGATTGAATCGCAGCCATTGAGATCAAACCCAGACGTACATGCAGGGAAAAATATTTGACCGGAGTTTACGGATGGCAAAGGCCAGGCTAGGAACTTCATGTTTTTGGGGTCTTTTCTGAAATCGCCCATAGGTTTCACATGCCTTTTTTCCAGGTGTTTCAGTGTTTCAGGCCTGAATGGGTTAATAATTTCTTTTGGCCAGATAAAGTATGGGTCATCTGACTACCTGAAAAAATGTATGTGGCCCAAGTGTAGAGTGACCATAGACATACAGAGCATAGGACTGGCATTATTACTGTCTGCTTTAATCTGAAGGACTTATGAACACAGGTCTATTTTGGTCAGCAGCTTTCCGGTTGCTATCTTGGTCAATTAGTTCCTTTCAGCTACAATTACTCGACCTTTGCTGTTGGCAGGGAGTGACCATTCCACAATAATAAAGAAAGATTTTATATGTGGATCATATGCAGGCATCTTCCTCTCACTTTTCACAGCAAAAGACAGGAGTCTATCAGCCTTTTGTTTGTTATCATAGCAGTGGTTCTCCATCTTTTCACATGAAGGACCACATAAGAAACTAATAGGCCCGCCGAGGATCACCAAATGGAAACCAGGCCTATAACTGGTAGTCATGGTTCAATGTTGTTCAGTATTTGTTCACCTCTGGATCCAGAATGCAAGTTTATTTACTATGGATGTGCATGTCTTTTCGGATTTTTTCTTATTACTGCTTTGTCTCTTTTTAGGAATTTGTTATCAGTGCTGACGTCATTCAGATACTGCGCTATTTTTGTCGTAGTTTGAGTAATTGATCCCTGACAGTTTTATTAATGTGATACTCTAAGGTCCATAAAATTACATGCGGTGTGCCCCAGGGTTCGATTTTAGGCCCAGTGCTTTTTAACCTGTATATGCTTCCTCTTGGTGATGTCATCAGGAGACATGGAGTCAACTTTCATAGTTACGCTGATGATACACAGTTGTACATCTCCATGTCTCCTGATGACACCAGGCCAATGGATGCACGCTTTTAACTGCATTTTAAGTATCAAGTCCTGGATGGCAGAAAACTTTCTCCAGCTTAACCAGGACAAAACTGAAGTTTTAGTCATCGGTCCTAAGGCCCAGAGAGAGAAACTTTTACCCAAACTACAGTCATTGTCTTTTAATCCTTCCTCACAGGTGAAGAACCTGGGTGTGATTTTTGACTCTGAGCTGACTTTAATTCCACACATTAAGAATATCACAAAGATAGGTTTTTAGCATCTAAAGAACATAGCCAGAGTCCGCCCCATTCTCTCTCGAGCCAACACGGAGACGCTAATGCATGCTTTTATCACCAGTCGTATTGACTACTGTAATGCCCTGCTTTCTGGTCTTCCCAAAAAGAGTATCTCAGGTTTACAACTTTTACAAAATTCAGCAGCTCGTGTCCTGACGAAGACCAGGAGGCAGGACCACATTACACCGGTTTTAGAGTCGCTGCATTGGCTCCCCGTGTGTTTCAGGATCGATTTTAAAGTTCTTTTAATGGTTTTTAAATGTCTTAATGGTCTTGGTCCTTCTTATCTTTCAGAACTGCTTTTACCTTATGAACCTTCACGGCCCCTTCGCTCCTCTGGCCGGGGTCTCCTAGTTATTCCTAAAGTCAACAGAAAGACTCACGGCGAGGCGTCTTTCCAATATTATGGCCCTCGCCTCTGGAACGACCTGAGGAGGAGCTCAGGACCACAGAGAACGTTCATGTTTTTAAGAGCAGGCTCAAGACCCACCTTTTTAGTTTAGCTTTTAACTGATATTTATTCTTGCTAGGCCTATTTATTTATCTCAGCACCTTATAATTATTTTTTATTGATATTTAATTGTTATTAATATGTATTTTGTATTAAACCTTGCGGTCTTATTTTAGTGAACCTATTATTCGATTTTATTTATTTTAACCATTTTTATGCTCTCCCAGTTTCCTCTGGAGGAGCCCTCTGCCTCGGAGCGGTGATTGGCTGTGGCTGCTGGGGTGCTGTCCTGTGGGTGCCTGGATGAAGGTGTGGTGTGTCTACCGCGCCTTCTCTGGGTACCCTGCTGTGTTGGTGCCTTGTAGCTGCAGCCGAGGTGCCGCTCCCGATGCAGACGGCTCCTTGGATGGTGTTTCCTTACCTGGTTTATCTGTACTCAGCGTTACCTCAGCCTTATGTCCATTGCATACATTGTTTTTCCTTGAGTGTGTGTTGTATGTTTGTGTGGTGTGTCTCTGGGAAGGTGAGTGGAGAGAGTGTGAATGTGACAATGTGTTTGTATTTGTGGGAGGAGGTGGGTGTGAGTGAATGTTTTTAAATCTGTAAAGCACTTTGTGTTACATGACATGTATGAAAAGTGCTATATAAATAAAGATTGATTGATTGATACTGTCTGAGTCTTGCTCTTGGTTCTGCAGGGAGCGAGGGGTCGCAGAGGCCGGACTAAGCCATGTCAGAAGGGAGAACCAGGCTCTACTGGGCTGAGAGGACTAACAGTGAGTCGAGATACAAAATGTATATGAAGAGCTGCTAAATTATGATGCCGTCAGTGGTGTAGTCTATGTGATACACAGGTTTATGTTCATGAACCGCCTTATTCTAGCACATTTTCTCCAGTTCAATATTACCCGAATCTAAAAGCTTATCGACTAGAGAGCTTACAGCCTATAGGCCAGTGTAACGCCTCATTTGAAAGCTATAAGACCTACAAAACGTATCTAAGATTTTTCCTCGCGATGTAGTCACTTTTTTGTTGTATTGTTTGTGCTTTTTTGTTGCGTTGTTGTCGCTTCTGTAACCGATTTGTTGCTACTTTGTTGCTTTTTCATCATAGTTTTGTCACCTTTTTTGCTGCATTTTCATCCTCTTTTACGTCCACTTTTTGTTGCTATTTTGACGCTTTCTTCAAGAAGCTTTTAGATTTGAGTAAAGTTGAACTGGAGAAAATGTGCTTGGTTAATAGGTTAAGAACCCCATTAGCGTTAGTGGCTTTTACTGCTTCAGCTACCCTTCCTGCGGTGTTCTTTTTTTTCTACTAATCGAGTACAAAAAGTCATTATCAATAATGACTTGATTGTGTTATTACATACAATAACACAATCAAGCTTTATGTTTTGGTATAACGGACAATTAGTAAAAAAATAAATAAATAAAACACAACATGCTACGACGCCTGCAGTGGCGCTTATGGCCTCTAGGGGCATACGTTACTTAGTTCTGCTTTAAAGCGGAGAGAGCCAAAAGTGGTATCGGTTCAGTGTTGGATATTTGTATCCGATACCCGATATTGTATTTTTTCCAGTATTGGCTCCGATATCAGTATTGGATCGGCGCATCCCTAATGCCCATTGCGTCAATCATTTGTGCTATATTATCGGTTTTGTTTTGGGGGGGGGGGGGGGGGTTCTGCTACTTTACAAACCTTACACATTGGAGAGGAAGGGGAGCGTATCTCTCCCCCTCTGTCTCCCTCTCTCTCACCTGACACCAACAGCCGGTGGTTATTGGCAGAGCAGTGGCCTAGATCAGGATCAGAGTCATGTTCCACAGCTCACGCATCACTGTTTTCAAGACATTAGAGCGATATGGTCTCAACGGAGGAAGCTTTGCGTACTTTTGTTTTCATTTCAATACCAAACATAATTCCACATGGCTAATTTGCTTAAGCTCCAGCACTCTCCACTAAAACTCACAGTTACCCCACTAGGAAAAAATAAGACTACGCCACTGGATGTCGTCACTCCACGTCTGGGTCTTATGAAATTCAAACCCCTTTCAAAATTATAGTGATCATCCAGCGGTTTTTGCAGCACTGTGTTTTTCATTTGATTATTTGATTAGGTTATTGTCATCTACATTCACGTCCTTCGTACAAGCCATGCTTTTGTTATATTATGTCCTGATTAAATGTGTACCTTTTTTAAGGGAACCGTGGGGATCGATGGTATAAAAGGAGACAAAGGAGAGCCCGGACTATCGGTAAATACCACAAACGTCACCCCATAGACATGCTGAACTTAAAACACTAACAGCTCAACATGAACAGCTTCCGATTACTCCAACCCAACCATCCTTAACCTCTTACCTTAACCGAATACGTTTTCTCCAGTTTGGCATTACCCAAATCTAAAAGCTCAGAAACTATAGGCCAGTCTAACGGCTCATTTAAAAGCTAAGACCTACAAAACTGATCTAAGTCGATCTTTTCCCTCACGTTGTTGCCGTGTTTTAGCCACTTTTTCAGCGCTTTTTTTGTCACTCTTTTGTTGCTTTTTGCGGTGCTTGTTTGATTGCGTTTTCGACCCATTTTTGTCACTTTTGTGTTGCGTTTTCATCCTCGTTTTCCTTTTGTTGCGATTCTGACGCTTTTGTAAAGAAGCTTTTAGATTTGGGTAAGGCCAAATTGGAAAAAATGTGCTCGGTTCAGGTGGCGGTACCTACTGTATCTGTAATATGGATTTGTATATACTATTATATTTCAAACATTGTTTTTTATTATGTTTCTGTCATTGTAATTGCATTTCTTTCACTGGGTGTTAAATAAATAAACAATTATGAAAAAAAAACCATGCTAAAAGTAAAATTTCCCCTAACCCTGTCAAATTCGTATTGTTTACGAACAGTGAAATGAGGAAGCAGGCACATTTTAGATAGTTGTGTGGCCCAAACGGAGCTCAACAGTGAAAATCTGTCTTTAAATGATAATACCAACATCTCCTGCTTGTGATTGTATACAGGAGACTGAAGTGAAGGAGCTGGTCACTCAGGAGGTGGTGGAGAAATGCGGTGAGTGCACATTGTCCCCTTCTTCTATGTTGGGTGTGTGCTCTGGACAGGGCGTTCGCTGGTGCTTGTTGGTGCATTGTAATGTTATGTCTGTGCGTTGTGTGTCAGCGTTAGTCGGTGTGTGTTAAGAAGCTCCCGTGGCTGCAGCATGGCCTTCTGAGGTGAGCCATCTGTTCGTTCTGTCAGAGGAACATGCCCCGCCGGTGAGTGGGGACGTAACGCGTAGGACAGGCTACAAGTGGGACCTGCTCATTCAGAACTAGGCAGTGAAAATGACTCAGACTGAGATTATCATAGGATTTTTTGTTTAAGTCATCCATAAGCATTGAAATTTAAAAGACGATAACACGTTAAAGCCATTTTACAGAATTCAAACAAATAAATACACATTTCATTACAGGCGCTTTTGGTTGTTTGGTGAAAACTACTTAAAGGTAACAAAAACGGACCTGGACTTTTGTTTCGAGCCGCTAGCGCATCTTTGTGTGAAAGGAAGCGCTTTCGTCATCACTTTCTCCTTTTTCCCTTTATTGAAACAGCTGCGCAGCGAAGCAAGAGGGGGGTCCGAGGGGCTTATGGGGATTTCGTGTGGATATCAGGAAGTGAAAATACTGGATATTCTGTTTCAGCTTTTGTAAAAAGTATAATACACCCTCTTTAAAAACTTGTATTTACCAGTGGTGGACAAAGTACCCAAATTAAGTAAATATACAGATACAGGAGCAAAGAACTGACTTAAGTGAAATTATTAGCTGAAAATTTCACTTTAAGGCACTATAGTAACACACTTTAAACAACCAGATTGACCAAAGTGCTACAAAATACAAATACCTTTAAATACACTGCAGTATACTTGATTATTTTCTAGTAGTGGAATAAAAAAAAAATGTTTTGTCCTTTTTTAGTATATTGTAAACCCTAGACATTTGTGGAAAAAACCCTGAGTCTACGTAAATATAAGGAATTTGTATCAATTCATGAACTTGCAGGCTAGTTTTCTTGCATTCATGTGAAAGTGACCCTAAAAAGTGACCCTACAAGTTGTGAAATGTGCCTATAAAGCCTTCCTTGTGAAGAATTGAGATGCACAGAGCTCACTGCGTAAGTGCTTTATTTGTCGTTGTACAACGGAATTCAGTTCAGATGTTGAGTTAGTCCTGAGCCGCAGCTCCGCAATATTGGACCAACCTGACCAGCATGTTTTTGGTGAAACTGGAGTACTGCCTCCAGTGCACCTCTGAGACGTGCACCGCCTCCTGGGTTTGGCCCTATTTCAGAGTAGGGCTGGGCGATAAAAAATAAATAAAAAAAAATCACCATTATTTCCCCCATATTGTTCGATCTCGATTTTTTTATTAGATTTTTTTGTTTTAAAGAAAAAAATAAATAAATAAATGTGGTCTTTCCTGGATGATGCAAGTAAACAGATGCTGTGGACAAACTGAAAACTGCAGCTAACTCAGCAGCAAAGACAAGCTCCACACTTCTAGCCTCACAGTACAACATTCCCTCACCTGCCCACGCAACACACAAACATCTGCAAAGGAGACGCAAAAAAGTGGAACATTTGAAGAATGTCAGAAGCAGACGGTGAGAGTTAGCACATGGTTTGTGTTCAGTGTTTAGCGCTAAAAACGTACTATGTACATAAAGAAATACAAGATAATAGCGCATTTATAAGTGTAAAACATGATCAAACTTACAATTCCACATGGTCCAAACAGCGATCGATAGTTTTCCTCTTCAAAGGTAAACCTTTCATCCCCGTGCGGTGTCCTGATCCTCTGACGGCTCCTCGTGTGTTTCTGTTTTGCCTATTGACGAGTTAGCGCAACTTTGTAGCTGATAACAATTCAAATCACTAGGTCCTCTCCTCTTGCTGCCATCCTGTGCTTCATGTTTCATGTTTCATGTTTGTCTTTTTGGGAAGACCAGATAGCAGGGCATTACAGTAGTCAATACGACTGGTGATAAAAGCATGTATTAGCGTCTCCGTGTTGGCCCGAGAGAGAATTGGGTGGACTCTGGCTGATTGCATAATTGTATTACACTCAGAAGTACTACGAAAAAGATTTATTAAGGTAAAGTTACTTCTGCTTTAACTCTGAAAGTTGACTTCTACTTATTTTTTATCTTTATGTATTTCAAATTTGTTTACAGCACTTTGGTTGACAATGTTGTTTTCAAAGTGCTTTATTAAATGAAGTTGGATTGGAGTAGATTTAAAAACATTAATAGATTTGAGTTGATATTTATGACTAAAATGAAAAATAATCAGGTTTGAGACATGACGTGGATGTGTTAATTAGTAAAGACAGCTTCATCAAAAGTTAAGTCTGTAAAGAAATTACAGTCTAGTCTTTATTTGGAGAATGACTCCAAGGCCACGTCTCTAGAGGCTCTATTGTATGTCAAATGTTTTAGTTTTGAACCTCAATGAAGATGGAACTCGTGTAACCTGAAGCCATTGCTTGTTTTGTCTGGCCTAAATGTATCCCCATAAATAGACTAAAGTCACCGTGACATTTGACACATTTGTGTCTGAATAAGCCTCAATATAGTATCCTCTCATCCCCAGGCCTTGAATATAAGTTCATGGTGAAATCGGTCGATCCGGATGGAACCAAACCAGTGTCACATGATGCAGAGGGGCGGCGCCATGATAAAACCCAGGAGGAGACGGAGAAGGAAGAGCCGGCAGGAGAGGAGGCAGAGGGCACAGATGATCTATATGAAGTGGAGGATAAACCACTCTCCACTGCAGCCTCTGTGACCCCTGGAGACCAGGAGCAGCCAACAAACAGCACCGGTAATGTCATACTGAACACAATAATATAAAAAAATATTTTTTTTACATTCTGTAAAAAAAAAAAAAAAATGTATTAAATAGTATGATCTAACATGAAAACGAGGATGAAAACGCAACAAAAGGGCGACAAAAACGTGACATAAATAAATAAATAAAAACGCGACAAAAGAGCAACAGGAAAATGGCAAAAAAGTGGTAATATAAACCTAATATTTATTAAATATCATACCTGTAGGGGGAATGAAAATGCATATTTACTTAAATATTTAACCTCTTAACCTCTGCCTTAACCAAGTGCATTTTCTCTAGTTCAGCTTTATTCAAATCAATAAGGTTGCAGGCAGCCTATAGGCCATTGTAACGCCTCATTTGAAAGCTAAGACCTACAAAATTAATCAAATTGGATCTTTTGCCTTGCGTTGTCGTGATTTTTTTGAAAAAGAAAATTCCCGTCGCTTTTTTGCCAGGTTTTCATCACATGTTTGTTGCGTTTTTGATGCTTTTTGGTTATGTTTTCATCCTCATTTTATTCTCATTATCATCGCTATTTTGACACATTTTTTAAGAAGCTTTTAGAAAAAAGTGTGCCCGGTTCAGGTGGGGGTTAAGAGGTTAAAGGTGAAAGATCAATACTGCACCAAATTGTCATAAAACGCTGAGTAAAACATTGTAATGAGTAATTGAAAAATAATAGATTAGAAGGATTAGACAATACTATAAAAACTGTGTCTCAAAGTGTAAAAAAATAAGAAATGTCTCTTAATGTTAATGTCACTAACTCACACACGCGTACACGCACAGACACAGAATAAAATAAATGGATACATAAGGCTGGGTACAGATGGACAAGTCTGGAATAAGGCTGTTGTTAACAGGACATTTTGGGCATCAACAACAAATGCAATAATAAAACCCCAAATTAGTGCACAATTGCAAATCAAAAGCAGAGATTCATTGTAAAGATTCTATATGAGGTGGAGGATAAACCACCCTCCACTGCTACTGCTGCATCTGTAAGAGACAACCCTGTCCCCAAACAGGTAATAATTATACTTATCCTAACATACAGTACATCGCAATAACGCTCAAGCGTAAATGTGTTTCTGGAGGGGCACATGTACGGCACGGCCGATGTAGAGTGTTTTGACAAACCGAGGAACATTAGTGTGTCTATTATTGGAACAGCACTACTTTTATGTTGAAAAATAAACTCGAAATACAGTATATACAGGTTGCTTGTCAAAAAGTTAATTTATTTCTGTAAATCAACTTAAAATGTGAAACTATTATATGATATAGACTCATCAAGGCTATACATATCTCACTTTGCATGTAATGAGTCTATATTAGTTTCACAGTTTAAGTTGAATAACAGAAGTGAATGCACTTTTTCATGATATTCTAATGATATGACGAGCACCAGTATTTGCCTAATGGACAGTGGGGAGAAAAAAATAACTTCAGCAATGGTTCTCAAACTGATGGTACTTGGGCTCCTTTGGTTCAGGGTCATCTGTAATACTTTTCAATCATTTTAATAAAAGATCATTTCACTTCAATACAGGAAAGGACTGGAGTGTTTACTGGAGAAAATACCTAAGTGGTCAGATTAGAAAATAGTTATAATTATATACACACTTCAGTTTTATAACATGGAGTAAAAGTAATACATTTTTCCATAAAAATACGACTCAGTACAGATCCTCCGAAAGTCAACTTAAGCACAGTACTTAAAGTGCGTGATACGTTAAAACCAGTCATACGCACTTCAAAGTAAATGTACTTTAGTACCGACCAGTGGAAGTACAAAAGGTGGTTTGTGAACGTAACATTTTTCCACCCTTTGATTTGAAGCCCAGTTAAACAAAGCCATTATTACAGTATCCTTGGCTCATTGGTGTTCATACCCTGAGGTAAGAACAGGACGCTACATGCTCATTAGCTGCTGTTGTGGCTTCAAGTAAATGCAAAAAAACAATAAAATAATTAAGCCTGACATTGCCCCATGTCAATGTCATCGAGCTTGTTTATGTACCGTTTTACTGGCACAAACTCCCTTTGACTTTGAAGATTAGGTAATATCAAAAGACATGTTTGCCAAGAGTGTTTAACCTGCATTTAAAGAGGAAAACGGATGCCAAGCGAATCTGACGCAGGTCCAAAAAAGCCCCTGGCGTTCTTCATAAAGTGGTTCCTTCTTATTCACTGACGCACAGTTTTTGACTGATGTCGTTTGGCTTAGATTCCCCGCAGCGAGACGAGGCGAGGATGAAAAGACGAATATTTGGACCAAGTCATGGCGGTGAGTGGCCAATATGCTTAATCTTTGTATTAATATTGTTTTTACAGACTGACTTGCTTAAATCGCTTATGTAATGTGTTGTATCTTAGTGAGTTTTCCGTACAGAAAACCGCCAAAATATGCCTCTTACAGACATCGAGAATGAATCAATAAATGTTTCTGTGTGTCCGTTTGTGGCCCTCAACGATGGAACAAATGACATGTGGACCTCAAGCGATGTCCAAATATCAGACAGTATATCGGTGTAAAGAAAGGATATTCGTTTGATACTGTATCTGATGAAAAATATGACTCTTCAGACTTCAGTGGTTGTAAACCAGATGTTAATTGGTAGGTAGCTTTCACAGTACGTATCCCTGATAACACGGATTTACTAGAGCGTAGTGTTCAAGCAATTACCAAAAGGAAGCCTAATTAAAAAAGTTCAAAATTTAAAGTTAAAAGTACATAAAAAGGGGGTGGGATTAAATAAGTGTTTACTCCCCCCCCCACTCCTTTTTGATTAAAATGTGCAAAATGTTTTGTTTTAAGTTGTAAATGCACTGAACTGCACATTAACTGCCTCTCTCGTGGCAGGTTGTGCACATTTTGTGTTTTATTATGGTCCAATAAAAATAATATTCATTCATTCATATATTGAGCGAACACAAACGGATGATTAGCAACTCATGAAAGTGCTCACACATGTATTCAAGTTGTAATAGATCAAAGGATGTCATGATTAGTTTTGTTTTAGGGTATGCATATTAAGTCACTGCATAGCAACAACGTGGCAACAGAAGCCAGTTTTAAAATGTGTTCTCATGCTTTGACACACGCATGTTGAGAAGAATGATGAAAGTGCATACCCCATGTTCTTTTAATAAGACTAAAAGACTTTTTGTCTCATTTTGCTATTGCTATTTTGCAATTTTGACACTTTTTTCAAGAAGCTTCTAGAGCAAAACATGTAATTTTTAGTCTCTGACTCGTGCTACAATGGAGAAGGTACTTTCTACAGCACTCTCAGGCATCAAAAGTTTTTTTGTTTGTCGTTTTTGTTTGTTTTCTGTACGCAGCACTTCCACTCCTGTATAACCACATCCATTTTTTGTCTAGCAGTGTCTAATCATAATAATCCTCGGCTCAGTTCCAGGGTGGGGCCGGTGCCAGGAGCCCATGGCGGAGGGGTCCTGTTCGGAGTACATGTTACTGTGGTACTTCCACTCGGGGACGGGCGAATGCAGGCCCTTCGTGTACGGAGGCTGTGGGGGAAACCGAAACAGGTTCTCCTCGAGGCAGGAGTGTCAGACCTGGTGTGGGACAGGGAACAAAGGTATTCGGTCACCTGAGTAATCACATCATAACTTAAATGATATAAAGTTAAAGTTTAATATGACTTTTTATTTCTAGATGCATCAACAGGCACTGAACCATGGAGATGACGTCTGACTTCATTTTTATTATGTACAATGTTTTTATATCTTTTATGAAAAGCTGTATTTATGTATAATTTTTTGCTTTTTTTAAAATAAAGAATAAACAGATCTTTTGGGGTTGAAAAATACTCGCTACCTTTTAACCCTTTATAGGGCAAGTGACTATTTTTGGTCATTTCAGCACACTTTACATATGGCCTCCCTGCTGCACATCAGTAAGGTAATAATAATAATAATAATAATGCATTAGTCTTATAAAGCGCTTTTCCAGACGCTCAAAGTCGCTTTTACAATTTGGTGCATTATTCATTCCCTCCATACTCGGTGATGATAAGCGAGGCAACCAGTCTGCGCACATCAGCCATCACCACCAACCACTCACACACACTACATTTGTAAAGAAACATGTGGTCCTCGCTCAGCCAAAAAGGAAGAGATCACCCTACATCACAGACCCTTTGCTGTGGCATTTGACCAATGAGATTTTGAGAGAAAACAACTTCCTGTTTTCTCTGAAGTCTGAAAAAGGCCCAAATCTGGCTGAATTCATGATACATTTCTTTACATAACTTGAAAACTAACCGTGGTAAGTTGATGAAACTCACACATTTTATTGGTGAATAATTGTGCTAAGTGATGATATATGTGTTGATTTTGGAGGACGTAGTGAAATAAGTGAGCAGAGGGATCCGTAGGGGTCGGGTGCAGAGAGGACTGGGTGGCAGTCGAAGGCAGGTGCCTCGACAACCTGGTCCGCGTGCGCAGCTTCTGGCGTTCGGGACATGGAACGTCACCTCGCTGGGGGGGAAGGAGCCTGAGCTCGTGCGGGAGGTAGAGAGATACCGGCTAGATATAGTCGGGCTCACCTCCACGCACAGCCTGGGTTCCGGATCCCAACTCCTGGAGAGGGGCTGGACGCTCCATTTTTCTGGAGTTGCCCGCGGGGAGAGGCGGCGGGCTGGGGTGGGTTTGCTCATAGCCCCCCAGCTCAGCCGTCACGTGTTGGAGTTCACCCCGGTGAACGAGAGGGTCGCGTCCCTACGCCTTTGGGTCGGGGACAGGTCTCTCACCATTGTCGCGGCCTACGGGCCCAACATCGGTGCAGAGTACCCGGCCTTCTTGGAGTCCCTGGGAGGGGTACTAGATAGTGCTCCGGCTGGGGACTCCATTGTTCTACTGGGGGACTTCAACGCCCACGTGGGTAACGACAGTGAGACCTGGGTGGGGGTGATGGGGAAGAACGGCCTCCCCGATCGGAACCCGAGTGGTGTTCTGTTATTGGACTTCTGTGCTAGTTACGGTTTGTCCATAACGAACACCATGTTCGAGCACAAAGATGTCCATAAGTGCACGTGGCACCAGGACACCCTAGGCAGGAGGTCGATGATCGACTTTGTAGTTGTGTCATCTGATCTCCGGCCGCGTGTCTCGGACACTTGGGTGAAGAGAGGGGCTGAGCTGTCAACCGATCACCACCTGGTGGTGAGCTGGATCCGCTGGCAGGGGAAGAAGCCGGTCAGACCTGGCAGGCCCAAACGTGTTGTGAGGGTCTGTTGGGAACGTCTGGTGGATCCCTCTGTCAGTAGGGTCTTTAACTCCCACCTCCGGAAGAGCTTCACCCAGATTCCGAGGGAGGTAGGGGACATGGAGTCCGAGTGGACCATGTTCTCCTCCTCCATTGTCGATGCGGCTGCTCGTAGTTGTGGCCGTAAGGTCTCTGGTGCCTGTCGCGGCGGCAACCCCCGAACCCGGTGGTGGCGCCCGGAAGTAAGGGATGCCGTCAAGCTGAAGAAGGAGTCCTATCTGGCCTTGTTGGCTTGTGGGACTCCGGAGGCAGCTGAGAGGTACCGGCAGGCCAAGCGTGCTGCAGCTCGTGTGGTCAAAGAGGCAAAAACTCGGGTCTGGGAGGAGTTCAGAGAAGCCATGGAGGAGGACTATCGGTCGGCCTCGAAGAGATTCTGGCAAACCATCCGGCGCCTCAGGAGGGGGAAGCAGTGCTTCACCAACACTGTTTACAGTGTGGGTGGGGGGCTGCTGACCTCGACTGGGGATGTGGTCGGGCGGTGGAAGGAGTACTTCGAGGATCTCCTCAATCCCACTGTCACGTCTTCCGATGAGGAGGCAGAGGCTGGGGACTCGGAGGGGGGCTCGTCCATCACCCAGGCTGAAGTCACCGAGGTGGTTAGAAAGCTCCTCGGTGGCAAGGCCCCAGGGGTGGATGAGATTCGTCCCGAGTACCTTAAGTCTCTGGATGTTGTAGGGCTGTCTTGGCTGACACATCTCTGCAACATCGCGTGGCGGTTGGGGACAGTGCCTCTGGATTGGCAGACCGGGGTGGTGGTCCCCCTCTTCAAGAAGGGGGATCGGAGAGTGTGCTCCAATTACAGAGGGATCACGCTTCTCAGCCTCCCCGGTAAGGTCTATTCCAGGGTGCTGGAGAGGAGGATCCGGCCAATAGTCGAACCTCGGATTCAGGAGGAACAATGCGGTTTTCGTCCTGGTCGTGGAACACTGGACCAGCTCTATACCCTTCATCGGGTGCTCGAGGGTTTGTGGGAGTTCGCCCAACCAGTCCACATGTGCTTTGTGGACCTGGAGAAAGCGTTTGACCGTGTCCCTCGTGGTGCCCTGTGGGGGGTGCTCCGGGAGTATGGGGTACGGGGCCCTCTACTAAGGGCTGTCCGTTCCCTGTATGACCGTAGCAGGAGCTTGGTTCGCATTGCCGGCAGTAAGTCAGACCTGTTCCCGGTGCGTGTTGGGCTCCGCCAGGGCTGCCCTTTGTCACCGGTTCTGTTCATTACTTTTATGGACAGAATTTCTAGGCGCAGCCAGGGGCCGGAGGGTGTCCGGTTTGGGAACCTCAGAATCTCATCTCTGCTGTTTGCAGACGATGTTGTTCTGTTGGCTTCATCAAATCAGGACCTTCAGCTGCACTGGGGCGGTTTGCAGCCGAGTGTGAAGCGGCCGGGATGAGGATCAGCACCTCCAAATCTGAGGCCATGGTTCTCCACCGGAAAAAGGTGGCTTCCCCGCTCCAGGTCGGTGGGGTGTCCTTGCCTCAAGTGGAGGAGTTCAAGTATCTCGGGGTCGTGTTCACGAGTGAGGGACGGATGGAGCGTGAGATCGATAGACGGATCGGTGCGGCGTCAGCGGTGATGCGGTCGCTGTATCGGACCGTTGTGGTGAAGAGGGAGCTGAGTCAGGGGGCAAAACTCTCGATTTACCGATCGATCTACGTTCCCACCCTCACCTATGGTCATGAGATTTGGGTAATGACCGAAAGGACAAGATCGCGAATACAAGCGGCCGAAATGAGTTTCCTTCGCAGGGTGGCTGGGCGCACCCTTCGAGATCGGGTGAGGAGCTCAGTTACCCGGGAGGAGCTCGGACTCGAGTCGCTACTCCACGTCGAAAGGAGCCAGCTGAGGTGGCTAGGGCATCTGTACCGGATGCCTCCTGGTCGCCTCCCTCGTGAGGTGTTCCAGGCATGTCCTATTGGGAGGAGGCCTCGTGGAAGGCCCAGGACACGCTGGTGGGACTATGTCTCCGAGCTGGCCTGGTGTCGCCTCGGGGTCCCCCCAGAACAGCTGGAAGAGGTGTGCGTGGATCGGGAAGTCTGGGCATCTCTGCTGAGACTGCTGCCCCCGCGACCCGGCCCCGGATAAAGCGGAAGAAAATGGATGGATGGATGGATGTTTGTTTGTTTTTATCACAATCTTTTTTTTCCACTTGAAGTAACTAGTCATAGCTCATATATGCGTCGCACCACAACAGTAGCCCAGCCGGTAAAGCTTCTGCCGGTTCAAATCCATGCTCCCACAAGTGCATCACGTCGCATAGTCCTTGGGTAAGGCCCTTCACTCCCCCCTGACCCAAATGCAGAACACAAAACAAGCCACTTTAAGCAAAAATACATTTAGTGACAAATGCCAAGGACAAAATACTCAAGAAACCCAAAAGTCATGCAGGAAGGATGGACGGGAGCAGAACAAACATGAACACAAAGATGCGTCTGAATTCCTCAGATACGTAGCTCCTAACCCTTGTGACGTAATAAGGTCAACTGTTAGATCCCTATGCCGTTAGGAACTAGAGCTTCAGAGCTGTTTGCACAATCTGACCTTCCTCACCCAGCGGCAGAAACAACAGGGGAAGTGACATCACCAACAGCTGCATTACCCTTAGGGCCAGATCTCGGGTGGCGACGAGCAGCGCGGGTGTCCCCTGTCCTTAGACTCTCCAGCACGGCACGGAAAAACTCAAAAACCCGGGGGTAGAAAAGCGAAACCTTGAGGAGAACCACAGAAGGAGAGATCCACTCCCATGGACGGACCGGCTATAGAGACCCAGTCCCTCAGCAGACGGGCCAAGATCACAGACCGTCCAGTCCTTGTTGTCAGTAGGCAGGGTTCCTCCGTTCAGCCGGGTTCCTCCGTTCGATCTAGACAGGCACTCCCGAGGGGGAGTGGGACAGGAGACACCATGTGAATAGTAATGAACAGACTACAGATAAAATAAATATTGTATCATAATAAGACAAAGTTTGCAGTAAGAAGAAGAGGATAGCACTCAGTGTACCGTACTTCCCACAGCAGTGTTTCTCCTAAGGCAGCTTTACTTCAGGCTGTGGGTCAGAGCTTTACCTAACTGACCTGATCTTAAGCTCATTCGAAGAGGTACGTTTTGAGCCTAGTCTTAAATGTAGGGACTGTTTCTGCTTCTTTAACGTGATCTGGGAGTTTATTCCATAAAACCGGAGCTTGGAGCTAAAGGCTCCTACAGTGATTTTGGAGACCCGAGGAATCACTAGTAGCCCTGAGTTTTGAGAGCGGAGTGCTCTGGTTGGCTGATATGGAACGATAACGTCTTGGAGATAGAGCGGAGCCAAACCCTTTATGGCTTTAAATGTGAGGAGCAGGATTTTAAATGTGATTCTAAACTCAACAGGAAGCCAATGGAGAGACTTTAGCACAGGTGTAATGTGTTCTCTTCTCTTTGTACGCGTTAACAATCTTGCAGCTGCATTTTGAACTAATTGAAAACTTTGTAGGGAACTTTTAGGACACGCTGCTAGCAGAAAGTTACAGTAGTCCAGCCTTGAGGAAACAAATGCACGAATACGTTTTTCTGTATCACTCTTAGGGAAGAGGTTTCATATTTGAGCAATGTTGCACAGGTGAAAGAATGCAATTTTACAAGCCTGGTTTATATTTATTTATTTTTTTTACTGTAGAACTCGTCGATACGCTAACATTATCCAGGGAGATGATCTGCCGAGATAAAGACTCTCTCAGTTTTTGAGGACCTAAAATCATAATAATAATAATAACCTCGGTTTTATCAGGGTTAAGGAGGAGGTAATTTACAGTCATCCAGGTCTTAATGGCTTTTACGCAGGAACTAAGCGCATCTAATTTATCTGTCTGTCTAATGACGACCACTTTGTTTTGTTTATGCTTTTGTTTCACTCCATCTCTTTCTTTTACTGGTATTGTCAGTGAAAAAGGTTCATGAACTAGGGATTTTCTTTTGAAAGAAGGGGGCAAAGAAACAAATAAAACAATGCACTCTTCACTCAAAATTCTTTATTTACATTTGAAGAAAAAAGCCTGTATTCATAGAGGATAACTCATTAATTGCAGCCAAAAGAACAATTTTGATTTACTATTTCTTTTTTTTCCATGAATTTTCTTTAGTACAAACAATCTTGGATTAACAACAATACAATGTAGTAAGACTTTTTTTATTTTTACAAAATACACATGTACTGCTCAAACAAAGCGACGTGAGTTGGTGGATTAGCAAAATGTACAACGCGTATTATGTTAATATAATAGTAGATTTCATTGACTTTAAAGGCACAGTGCGTAACATTTTCATCCCAATGACCAGCTCGACACAGAATATTTGCAGTGGGTAATCAAAGAATGGATTTAGATGAGGACCTAACCTATTTAAATGTCAAATTCTGCTGCCTTTATTCAACATCTCCATGGAGACAAGCTGGAGACGTACCCACTCCCGGTAAAGTTACAATCACGTCTTAGGAGAGATGAGCCGCTCACAGCAAAGGCTCATGTTTGTTTGTGAGGTATTTTTGAATGATGAAAATATCTGTCATAAAATAAATGCTTGTATTTCAATTTTATTTATTGGGTAAAATTCTACACAGTGTGGCTTTAAACAACGACTTTTATAAGCATACAATATCTTTAGTTATAAAACCTATACACCAAAAGTATTGAATGACCTTTAAGGAAATTGAATAAGACAACTGTGAAAACAAAATACGCACTGTAACTGGAGAAGCTCATTAGGATTTGGTCCCGGTCCTTTGGTTTTCACACGTGTCCACAGTCTTGACGTGGGTGAACGACAGGGGGCTCACAGTGTGGCGTTGTCCAACTTATTGAAAAGTGTTAAAAAGTTAAAGTGTCAACATTTTTTAAATTTTAATTCATCTATATCCTTATTGGCTCACAACATTGTTCACGCTGAGGAACAATTTTATATGAAATAATATGTCAGTACTTTTAAATGAAATGATAAGTTGTTTGGATAAGCAGGGAGCTGTCCGAGGTTCTGAAACAAAAAGCAGCACGACAAAATCATTGGTTGTTCACATTTCTGCCTTTATATATGTGTGTGCGTGTGTTTGTGCCCGGAGGTCGTGATGGAACGTGCCACTGTGAAGCATGTTGCTAAGTTTTTCTTTACATCAGCACCTCTCAGCCAATAAGACCACTCGCTCCAATGCGAAATGTCACTGTGGTGACGTTGTTGCTGGCGCACAACTCCACTTTAATGGATCACTTTAAATGAATGCGCTGCGTAAAGAATCCAGAGACTCGCCAAAGCTGGTAACAGCGCGCACTGCTAAGGACCTGCGTATTCCAGAAGCGGCGGTCCGTCCTGTGGTCTGCCGTGACTTGTGGGTTGTTTTCTCCTGGACAGTAGAGGTAAGTGAGTGTATCAAACGTGCATAACGCGCGCTATTTCACGCATTGTATTATTTAGTGAATCAGCATTGCGCACGGCTGTGTAGGGGGCTCCATCGCAGTTAATTTAACCTTTCAGTGAAAGTGTTGCGGTGTATATGTATATATTATGATTGTTATGATTATTGTGCATAGGAGTCGGACCGTCATGCTGTCCTCCCTGAAGACTCTGCTGCTTCTCTCAGTTGTGTGCACACCGACGTCCAGCCTGTGCCTGCGCCTTTACCCATCAGACCTCCTGTGCGACGAGATTCAGAGCGACGGAGAGGAGCCTGAAAGCGCGCAGCTCAATGACTGGAGCGCTGTGATGCAGTTTGGAGAGCTCCTCTCTTCATCTTCGTCCTCAGCAGAGTCCAGCCGGGAAAAAAGGACTTCAAGTCCTGCAAACTACCGCTTCATCAGCCGGACCAAGCTCAAGGGCCAAATGCTCCGCAACAGCAGTAAGGGTGACCGCAGGAGCAGGGTCACTCTGTCCCTGGACGTTCCCACCAACATCATGAACGTGCTCTTCGATGTGGCCAAAGCCAAACACATGCGCGCAAAAGCTTCGGAGAACGCGCGCCTTTTGGCGCACGTGGGTCGAAGAAAGTGACACGATTTGGCTCGTGGGCAGACTCTATCCACGGTAATCAGCCAGTGTATAGATCAGTGGTGTTTCGAATGGCATTTTTATTATTACTATCACCAACGTTTAGTCTATATTTCACTTTGACTTTTATTTGGATATAACTAGGTTTCTGTACCTTATTTATGCGTATGCAATTTAATAATGTTTCCCAAATGAAAGGACTTATGTCAAAGCATACACACCATACAGATGATAGGTTTCCTGTTGTAAACACCTGTTTTTGATTGGCCATTAATGTCTATTCTATGTTATTTCCACATGGCCGTAGCTGTCTTATACGCACTGATCACGGGACAATTCGGAAACGTTTTTGGTCATTTCTGTTCTTAGTCCAATTCTGTTTTGTTATAAGAAACTTCTCAGTCACAACAACAGATCGACATAAATTGTCAAGAAGAGCCAGAGATTCTCTTGTGCATGAGAATGTTGGCCTAGGTGTGTGCTTATTGATGTGTAATTTTTTATACATGAAATGATGTATTTTTCTTCTAATAAAGAATATGCAACAAACACAAGTCCCTCATTCAGCGCTCCAACATTCTAATAACATTGTGTAGGCCTATAGACAGTGACAAAACAAGTGTTTGCATAAAGCGTCTCAAAGTCATAATAAATAGCCTATAATTAATAAATGAATAGGCTTAGAGATATCGCCATCTGGTGGATGATATCAATATTATATTATTGTTAATGAAAACACTACATGATTAAGTATAAAATGCTATTTTATATAATCCATAGTTTAGAGAGCTAAGGACTGTGGAGCATATGCCTTGTCTTTTTTGCTTTGCCAGAAAGCAAAGAGATTTTTGATTGCCTTTTAACTTGCTCATTCTTTTATACAAATTATCTCTTCACAAATGCATAGAAAGCAGAAACCTAATTTTACACATATTGACAATGACACTCTCGTAATAAATTTAAAGGCTCAGATAACAAAAACGCTGCAAAACAAAGCTTTATGTGGAAATCATCTATTTGAAATGGAATGATGCAATAATACCCCCTGAAACAGTGCATATATTTGCAGAAGGAAAAATAATAAAAATAAGTCCATTGCGTCACAAACTTGAATGTGATTTATGATGTCAGCATAGGTTTCCTCTGGGTGCTCTGCCCTACCACTAAAAATATGTACATTAGGGCCCTCTGGGGCCAAGTTTACCCTGGAACTTAGATTGCTAATCTCAGTGAGACTTAAAGGTCAAATAAATGAATAAATACATTGAGATAGGCGTACAAACTCTTAAAGGAATAGGCCACAGTTTTTACATACTGAGATATGTTCTTACCTGAGCTTAGACGAGTTGATACACACATTACGTAAGAACATTATCTCAGTATGAAAAAACGGTGGCCTGTTCCTTTAAGCAGCAGGAAACTGTCTTTGTGTGTCTGTAGTTCTCCGGGTAAGATCATTCAGTTCACTGAAATTGAAGGACATGTTGTGTTTTGATGACTTGAGTGAACAGTGCCGTCTGATGAATGAAGTCAAATTTGGTATAAATGATAATACAAATTAATATTGACAATTGCATTTTTTATTAATTTTTATTAAAGAAGCAAATACAAACAAGGGACTGCACATCAAATAAAAATAAATAAATACAAATAACAGAAGAACATGGTGGACATTTACTTATTAAAAAGAAAATGGAGCAAAAAGGCAATTATTTATGAGATTGTCTAAAAAATAAGCCCATTTCTCAGCATTCATAGTGTTAATCAGTAATAAAGAGTTATAATATGGTCTCATTCCTCCAATGAGTAATGTTAGGTTTAAAAAAACGACATTCATGTATGTAATGTTTACTCAACAAAATTACATTGTTCATACTAAAATCATTGTGATTATTAAGAAAAATACCAAATTTTATATCATGAATTGTTAGATCGATAATCTGAATTCCTTTGGAGACAATCCATTGTTGAAGATCCAGCCACAACCTTTGTACAACTTCACACAAACAGAAAAGGTGATCCAAATCTTTGGGTTCATTTCCACAGAAGCTACAATTTCCTGCATTTAACATCTCTGGATAAATCTAATTAATAATTTTAAACTGAATTTCTTTCATCAAGTATTTACATCTAATCTTTTTTATTATCTCCTTTCCAAAGTGTTTGAGATTATAATCTCTTTTGAGATATTGTTTGGCAGTTAAGTAAACTGTTTCTTATACACTTGTTACATTTGTAATTCTAATTCTATTCAATACCATTAATGGAAAATAGTTTTAAGGTAGGAGTGACTTTGCATATATTATATTCAACTTAAATCATAGCTACAAGTGGTATTAGGAGAGCTTTCACAAACTGTTCCTTTGGGTACATCAAATTAGAAATTTGTCACAGATTTCAACATGTGGTAAACATTTTCTTCCTCATCCATGAAGTGGGCAATGTATAAAATGTTTCAACCATCTAATTTTCAACATACCATTCATAAAATCAAAATCTATTGCATTACCACCTCCATCCTCATAAATTCTAATTAAATCCTGCTTGGCTAAAATAAGATAAGATAATCCTTTATTGATCTCACAATGGAGAAATGCACAATGGAGAAATGCAATATAGACAGGAAATGTGCAAACAGTTAAATAGTAAAAAAGAGGTATCTTATGTACAATAGTAAAGCAAAAATCTTAAAGGACCTGTATCATGCTATTTTAAGCCATTCCAAAGTAAAGTATAGGCCTTTATATGATATATTGTACCTCTACCACTACGGAGCACTAATTTTTGTGATAAATATAAGTATTTTCTGGAGGTATTTTTCCAACCCGGAAGACAAAACGCTTGGATTCAGTTAACTCCGCCCCCTCTCGCCGCTCATACAACTTTAGCAGTAGTAGAAATATATATATCACAGCAAAAAGTAAAGTTACTTCATGATGCTGTTATAAGGAGTTAACATGTGCAACACAGCTTCATGGCTAAATGGCTAGCACACACGCTAACACACACACGCTAACACACACACGCTAACACACACGCTAAAATGCATTTTGATCGACTCACCACTCTGATGTTTCCAGTATGGGACTTGCGCTGGTTATAAAAGTTAATCCACTTTGATTCTGGCCAAGGTTCACCAAGCATCCATCAGTACAGGCTCAGACAAACACTATTCTGGCTGCTAGTCGCTGAATCCCGGAGGGAAATTCCAACTTCTATGGCCTCTTCTTTGGGAAGGTTGAATAAAGTCCAGTCCTCGCAGCCAAACGCGGTTTTCTCCGTGACATTATCGTGAGGTAAGAAAAAAGAACAGGTGTCCAGACTCCAGAGTAGGTTAGAAAAAGCTCCCTCTTCACAACTTTCGGTGCAACATGACATGACCATCTGTTCAGACCGTTCGGAACAATGGCCGCTGACTGCTCTGCTTTTTGACTACAACACTGGAGGCCGCCATTGCTCCACCTTTGCTGTAGTACCTCCATATGGCCGCTATCCCCCCATTGCAATGCATTGGACTTTAGACACGTTAAAAACAACGTTAATGCCTGGTGCTTAATGGTTTAGAAGTGGCTAGAGCTACATATTCCTCCTGTGATTACGCTGGGTTAAAAACAATATGAAGCACCAGGGTTTTTATCGTAGATAATAATTTTAGAAATCTTGCGTAATTAATGAGGGCCTGACTTCGATTGACAGGCCGTTTACGTTGCTGCCTGGCCATGGGCGTGATTACAACAGAAATACACGCCCATTACACGCCCCGCGAGGGCCGAGCGGGGCCGGGTCTACAGTCAAGATCCCCGCCTTATGCCCTTTTTAGGAACATGCTTCGTCAGAGCTGGAGAGGAGGAGCCTGTAAATCCGCCATGATTTCCCCCACGAACGTGGTCATTTTGGTAAACGGGGAGGAGTGAGGAGGAGCTGTCTATTCTTTATACAGTCTATGGTTCGGAAGCTCAGGAGGAGCGTTTGTTTTCGGTACAGGGGCAGCGCAGCGTCAGGCACTTCCTTTTTTTTTTTTTTTTTTTTTTTTTTTTTTTCTTTTTTTTTTCTTACGACAGAAATAATGAAAAAAAATGTTTTACAAATAAAAATCAGGCCGTACGGCATTAGATTACAGACGTCGAGCACTTCCGTTCCGCTGTGACGACACAACTGAACATGCCAGTCGTTTACCAGGAGAGGGCGGATCAGCTGCTCAGAGCGCAGGATTCAGGAGGATTACTGAGAACTGCGTGAATGAATCCAAAAACCACTCTGGGGGTGTTTTTGATAAGGAAATAGCATAACAACATGGTTAAAAGCTCCAAAAAGTCGATTTTGCATGATATAGGACCTTTAAGGGACGAAATTATAACAATAAGGAAATAAGAATAAATAAAAATAGAATAAAAACGAGAACAGACTATAAAAAGTAGCATATCGAGGTGCAGGTTGTCAATAAGTGGCGCTGATACAGAGATTATTGCTGGGTTGCCGGTTCTAGAATGTGATGATGTCACCGGACCCGGCGGGGGGCAGGAGCCAGTTTTTCCTATTAACAGCATTACACTTTCACAAGTCGTAGCTCAAAAGAAAATGTATAAATTACAAAAATGATCATTAATATCAGTCACTGGGTCCATGATCTCTCTGTACAAGACCAAAAATGTCCTTAAAAAATGAAATATTTTCTCCATATAATAGTATTGGCCTTTAGAATGCTGTGATGTCACCTGCAACCCAGCAATTCCACGTAGTTCTGCAAAGGTGGGTTATTGCACATGTTACTTTAGAGTCTTGTTGTACAGTCTGACAGCAGTCAGGATGAAGGCCTTGTGGTAGCGCTCCTTCTTGCACTGTGGGTGTCTCAGTCTTCCACTGAAAGAGCTGCTCAGCTCCTCTACAGTCCCGTGCAGTGGGTGGGAGGTGTTGTCCATGATGGAGGTGAGCTTGGCCAATACCCTCCTGTCCCTCACCTCCTCCACAGAGTCCAGGGGGCAGCCCAAGACGGAGCTGGCCCTCCTGACCAGCTTGTTCAGTCTGTTCTTGTCCCGCTCTGTGCTGCCCGGGGCCCAGCACACGGCTGCGTAGTGGAGGGCAGAGGCTACCACAGAGTCATAAAAAGTCATCAGCAGAGGCCTGCTCACTCCGAAGGACCTCACTCTCCTCAGAAGGTGGAGACGACTTTGGCCCTTCTTGTACAGGGCGTTGGTGTTGTGGGACCAGTCCAGTTTATTGTTGAGGTGAACACCCAAGTACTTGAAACTAGGGATGTCCCGATCAGCTTTTTTGCCCCTGAGTCCGAGTCCAAGTAATTTGATTTTGAGAATTGCCCGATACCGAGTCCCAATCCGATACCTAATATTTAAAAAACGATATTATTCAACTTATTTTCATTCATGGTTTCGGATTTAGAGAGTAACTCTACCAGTCTGTTTTTCTCAAGTAATCAAGACTATTAGTCTTTATAGTGTAATATAATTTTACACAGAGAGGGTGATCTAAAATCCAATTCGTTATTAAACAAATTCGTTTGTTGATTGGCAATGAAAACAAAACTTGGGCAATCACTTTTTTGTGTACTGCAATGTACAAAACTGTCTTGCAGTACAGAAGAAAAACACATGAGTAATTTGGCCAAAAGAAGAATTACACAATATATTTGGCCCAAAGCTAAATGCCATTTTAACTTGATTACAGTCTCTTTAAATGAAGATAGGGTGACCCCATTTCCCGGACCCAGCCTGAAAACCGGGACGGGGTCGTGGTCCGCGCGTGCAGTACACCGTCCACCCATTGGCCCTCATTTATCAAACTTGCGTACGGTGAAATCAGAGCGTATGTGGGGTGTACGAAAAATCACCGCCTGTTTTGGCATTTATCAATTTATCAAATCCTACACCAAGTCAGGAGGTGGTACATGATACACTAATTTTAACTAAACAATAAACAGCGCTGGAAAACAGTTTTTAACAGCATGAATTGTACATGCTTCCATTGGGTCAGCTAATAAACAGCAACAATGTGTCGTACCACAACTACGCAGATGACACTCAGATCTACGTGTCACTGACGGCAGGTGAACAGGGGCCTGTAGATACTCTCTGTCACTGCATCCAACAGATCAGTTTGTGGATGCAAAACAACTTTCTCCAACTAAACTCAGACAAAACTGAGATCATTGTTTTTGGCCCACAGACACAAAGACAAAGTGTTATCAGTCACCTTGAGTCTCTCTCTCTAAAACCAAAAAAACAGGTTAGAAATCTAGGAGTAATCATGGACTCAGACCTGAACTTAAACAGCCACATTAAAGCAATAACATCATCAGCTTTTTATCATCTGAAAAACATTAAGATCAGAGGAATAGTGTCAAACCCAGACTTAGAGAGACTCATCCATGCATTTGTCTCCAGCAGATTAGACTACTGTAACGGCTGCTCACTGGCCTTTCTAAACGAGCTGTTAGAGCTGCAGTACATCCAGAACGCTGCTGCTCGAGTCCTGACAAGAACCAGGAAATATGATCATATTAGTCCAGTGCTCTGGTCTCTGCACTGGCTTCCTGTCACTCAGAGAATAGAATTTAAAACAGCTCTGCTTGTGTACAAGTCGTTTCATGGTTTAGCACCAAAGAACATCTCTGACATGTTAGAGCCGTATGAACCATCTCGGGCCCTGAGAACTTCAGGGACGGGACTCCTGGTGGTTCCCAGAGTCAGGACTAAACACGGTGAGGCTGCGTTTCAGTTTCATGCAGCGACAATCTGGAACAGTCTTCATGAGGATGTGAGACAGGCCTCAACTCTGACAATGTTCAAATCTAGGCTGAAAACAGCTCTTTTTACCAGTGCATATGAAAACTGAAAGTATTTTATCTGCACTCTTGCCTTTTACTGTAATTGATTAATTTTTATGTTGATGTTTTAATGATTGATTTGATCTGCTTTCTTGTAATTTAGGCAACTGTGAAAGCACTTTGAATTGCCCTGTGTATGAATTGTGCTCTACAAATAAACTTGCCTTGCCTTGAATTGCATTGCCACATAATCCACATTAGTGATTTAAACATGAAACAAGGGCTTTAATGTTTATGGACAGACTTGATTCAATATTGCGTTGCATCGACACGCTCCTCCACGGCACGGGCCGAGCGCAGAGGCTCAGCCCGGAGACACTAGAACCTGGACTGCAGCCACAGAGACGCTCATGGTGTTTATTTTATATTTGTTTTGTTTTTAACAAAATACCGGTGCATGCGCAAACTTTGTGTGGATTCCCCGCCTCACACCCTCGACCGCTGCCGTGTACCGGGACACCGGGACTCACCTGGGTCTGCGCGAGGCCCTGCTCCGTGTTCTGGCTGGTTTGAGCGCTGAGTCTGTGAACCGTCCGTAATTCAGTGACGCGAGTAGCCCGGGCGTCAAACAAATCCTTGTGAGCCAAAGCAAAAGCTCATGAGCGTCCACCCCCGAAATCATTACAATAAAAAATTATATTTTTTACAAAGGAACATATTACAAGGAACAAAGTATAAGAGCATAGGCACACAGCACGCACACAAACACACAACGCACCCGTTTGTGGTTTAACTTTACACATTATCAAACATATATTTAGCACATGATATTTTGAGTTTGATTTGCCTCTTTAGCAAAACCTGTTACACTTCAGAGCGGCTGTTTTAACACAGACCAAACTTACAAAGCACTGTTTGAAATGTTCATATAATGAACAGAAATGAACAGAAACAGAAGCGAAGCACAACTACAACAACGCTCTTGTTTCCTGTACGATGTCTGGTGCAAAGCAAATGTGACAAAAGGCATTACTTAGTTACAGATGGTTATCAAAGCCAAACACAGTTAACATTCCCCAAAGTCACTAGTTTTGTGTTAAAAGAACATTAATATACATATTATCCATGATCTTGCTACTTCCCAGTTGTCATTTCCATCCTTGATATGGTATTGATTTGTGTGCAATTGTGCTTGGTTGCTTCCTTTTTATTTTATTTTGTATGTACATTGAATTATGTAATATGTGAGCCCTGCATAGTGTAGTGCGTTAAAAAGCCAGGGTGAGAGCGGGTCCATTGAAGAGGGCAGTATAGCTCCTCATCAACAAACCCCCACCCAGCTGCCCCAACTAGCTGATTTGGTAGATGATGTTCCTATACTGTGTAGTGCGTTAAAGACAAGGTATACAAGCCTTGTGGGAGGGTCCCTCTCAACAGATTTGGAGCTCGCCTACCCTACTTTTCCATTTGCGATTTTGAGCAATAGAGCAACAACATTCTTCCTTAAATAATTGAATGGAAATGAATCCTACTGCTCCCCCTAGAGACAACACGACAACTTCTTCTCTGTACAAAAAGTCTTTTGTTTGTATTTATATTTGAACAGGTTGTTGGGTTTTTGGACATTGTTTAATCTCCATCTCCAAATTATTCCACAATTGGACCCCATTAACTGTCGGGCTAAAACTTTTCAAAGTTGTGCTGTGTTTCTGAATCCTAAAGTTCAAATTATCACGTAATTCATAACGACCAGTACGTTCATTGACTCTTCTTTGTATTTGGCTTGGTAACAGTTTGTACCTTGCTTTGTATAACATCGGTACTGTTTGGAACTCAACAATGTCACAAAACTTCATGATCTTTGATTATTAAAATAATGAGTTTGTGTGGTCCAAAAACCCAACTTTGTGAATGAATCGAACAGCTCTTTTTTGCAGCAATACTATTGGTTTCAATGTGCTTTTATAAGTACTACCCCAAACCACATGTGCAATAATTTAAATAGGGCAGTATCAGAGAACAGTATATGGTATGTAGAGCTTTGATATTTAAAATGTGCTTTGCTTTTGCTATTACTAAAATGCTTCTAGAAATTTTAGTAGTTATATATTTAATGTCCCCCTCCTGGAACCGCCACCTTAACGTGGTGGAGGGTTTGAGCGCCTGAATGATCCTGGGAGCTCTGTTGTCGCTGGGTTCGTGACCCTGGTAGGGTCTCCCATGGCAAACAGGTCCTAGGTGACGGGTCAGACAAAGAGCGGTTCAGAAGCCCCTTATGAGAGACCAACAGGCCCGGGTAGAACCATGAGGCCGTCCTTCTGTGGACCCACCACCTGCAGGAGGAGCTGACTGTTCTTATCTGGCCCAGTAACGAGCCATACGCAATAAATCGAGTGTCAGTAATCAGGCAGTAAAATCATTACTGGGCCTGAAGTGGACATGCGGTGTCTGCGCCACAACAATCACAACTGATTCGGGCCACAGCGGTCAGAACATGCCGTGGCGCATACACGCGGTGCCATCTTCTGGCCCGATAACAAACAAACAGCGAGTGAGCCACAAGTTTTGGAATCGATACTTGGTTTGAATTACCTTGACAAACAAATAGGCGGGGATTACTGTATTCGAAATATGTTAACGAGCAATGGGTAAAATCAGTTAAAAACCATGCATTAAAACCAGAGTAAAACCCACTAAAAACACATAAAACTGTTCCCTCGTGCTCATGACACAAGCACAGGTGGCTGCGCTCACACCAGTCCACAAAGTTTATGGTCACCGACCGGTACTCCAGGTCGTTCCCCTCAGACACACAGCCCACAATGGCAGAGTCGTCGGAGAACTTCTGCAGATGACAGCTGTCTGTGTTGTATGTGATGTCCGATGTGTAGATGGTGAAGAAAAACGGTGAGAGGACGGTGCCCTGAGGGTACCCAGTGTTGCAGATGACCACCTCAGACTCACAGCTGCGTAGCTGCTATATAATGACATTTATATAATGACATTTATTCCACCATATGAAATCAACATTTAGTTTGTTGATAGTTTTAGTTTTTGGAAGGGACTAAGCTGGATATATTCATCTTGATAAACTGTCAATTATTGTTAACAATATTCTGCAAAAAATGGAAAGATCTCTTTGTAACCATTCATCCATCCATTTTCTTCCACTTGTCCGTTGCCGGGTCGTGGGGGCAGCCGTTGGAGCTGCCCAAATCACATTGCACCAGCCCCTATGGCTCCTCCTGCAGGTGGTGGGTCCTCATGGTTCTAACCGGGCCTGTTGGTCTCTCATAAGGGGCTTCTGAACCGCTCTTTGTCTGACCCGTCACCTAGGACCTGTTTGCCATGGGAGACCCTACCAGGGGCATGAAGCCCCCGACAACAGAGCTCCAGGATCAATCGAGTGCTCAAACCCTATACCACGTTAAGGTGGCAGTTCCAGGAGGGGCTCTTTGTAACCATCTATTTAGAAATGATTTGCAGTTGTCAACATTGTCTTTTATGTTTAGTTTTTCAGAGATTGTTTTGTCTTTAGTCACTGTAATGAATGGTGTTGTTATTTCCCACACTATGTGGTCTGTGAATGCACCATATAACAACGCGAGATGTACTGCGGGATCTTTCGGACGGTTCTCATATACGTGCATGTACAATAAACCACCAGCTGTTGTTCGGTACTTGTAGTGGCATTTTATTTATGTCAAGGCGACATTACATAGTGTCAGAAGTGGTGCAAAACGTTAACGAGCCGATATGTCCAAGTTTAATCCTCCGTCGGAGTTTAACTTCACGAGCCCGGGAGAATGGCCGAGGTTCAAGTCTGCTCACTTATCTACGCGATGGGCAGCGAAGCAGAGAAAACCTTCGCCTCGTTCGAGTTTGCTGAGGAAGACAATAAGAAGAATTACGAAGGGGTTCTCTCAAAGTTGGATGAGTAAGGAAGTAAGTAAGTAAGTAAGTTCTTTATTGTCATTGTACAAGCGTACAACGAAATAGTGTTCAGGTGTTAGTCCTGAGCTGCTGCGGCTGAGCCGCACTGCCACTGTGTCAACCTGACCCACATGACCTTGGAGGTCGGGGAAACTGTAGCACTCAGAAGAAACCTGGCTGGCTGCCCTGTGTCTCCTCTGATCCTCTGAAATGGTGCTGCGCATCCTGGGTTTGTCCCCGTTTCAGAGCGTGGTGTCCTGCACTGGTCAGCTCCTCCTTCCTCTTCCTCCCTCCGCTTCACAACAGTCTTTCACCATCTCTCGTTTGTCCTTTTTTGTTTCCTGTAGTACCCATTGTGACGCCTCCTCTGTGCTGCAGCGGTGGGGGCTCTTGGTGCCTCTTCAGTGTCTCAGAAGAAGAAATGTGTAAGTCTCAAATGGGTTTAGCTGATAAGCTAGCATTTTGTTTACCTTTAAAAAGCTGCTTTAAAGCCATTTTAGACTCTCAAAGTAAACAAATCCACCAAACCTCCACAAAAACACGGCAAAGACGTACTTCATACCCATATGCAACGTAATAAACGAGAGAGCGTGTTTCTACCAACGTAACCAACTGCAAGGGGAAAAGGCAGAGGCGTACATAAGAGTGCTGTACGAGCTAGCGGAGAACTGTGATTTTAGCGACAAGAGGGATGAACACATCCGTGATAGACTCGTAGTGGGCATTAAGGACAAAGAATTGTCTCTAAAATTGCAGCTCACAGCAGATCTGACGCTGGCTCGTGTTATACAGCAAGTACGACAGTCAGAAGAGGTTGCTAAACAGATTAGCCTCCAAGCTAGCGGTCCCCAGCCGGAGCTGCAAGTGGCAAGCGTTTCTGCAGGAGGACGTCGCAAAGTACCACACAAAAAGCACACTCCACACACTAAAAGAGAATCCCCAGACTGCGGTAGGTGCGGCACACAGCACTATGATAAAAGAAAATGCCCAGCTGCTAAAAGTTTCTGCAAAAAGTGCAACAAAAAGGGGCATTGGGTGTATGCTGTACGAAAGTTGTCAATGAACTAAAGAAAACCGTTACTGGCCCAGCAAACCCAGATAAATGGACTGTCACATTAGATATTGCCCAAGTTCCCCTGACATTCAAAATAGACACAGGGGCAGATGCAAGTATCATCGGAGACAAAACATTCAGTCTACTCACAAAGAAATACAAACTGCCCCCTACTAGTACACCCTTCTCGGGGCCTGGAGGTCCACTCAAGTGTTTCGGGATGTTTGAAGCTAACACAGAATACAAAGGAGAAAGCTACACATTTCCAGTATATGTGATAAAAGGAAACAGCTGCCTGCTCAGCCGCATAGAAGTAGTGAAGATGGGTCTAGTTAAGAGAGTAGAGGAGGTCAGCGATTTGGAACCAACGGCTTGTTGAAGACTGAACCTGTGAAAATACTGCTTAAAGACAATGCACAGCCATGTGGCTAGACGAGTCCCGCTACCACTGATGCCACTTGTTAAAAAGGAGCTACAAAGGCTAGAGACAGACGGCATCGTTGAAAAAGTAACCGAGCCCACTGAATGGTGCGCTGCAATGGTGCCAGTACTAAAACCCAATAAAGTTGAGGTAAGATGCTGTGCTGACTTAAGACTGAACAAAGAGAGAAATATGTGTTACCTACAGTGGAGGAGATAATGCCAAGACTCTCAGGATCCAAAGTGTTCACGTCCCTGGATGCCGCTAGTGGGTTCTACCAAATCCCACTACATAAAGACAGTCGTAAACTCACCACCTTCATTACTCCCTTTGGGAGATATGCGTCTTGCAGACTGCCATTTGGGATATCGAGCGCCCCGGAGATATTTCAGCGCAAGATGGCAGAGACGCTGCAGGGGCTGGAAGGTACAGATGTGTATATGGACAACATCTTGGTCCATGGAGACACTGAAGAGGAACACGACAAGCGTTTGGAGCAGGTCCTGAAAGTGATCGAGGCAGCCGGTCTGAAACTGAACCAAGGCAAGTGTAAATGCAAACAGAGACAAATCAGGTTTCTGGGGCACATCATTGATGAGAATGGGGTGAGACCAGACCCAGCAAAAGTAGAGGGGATAGAAAATTTCCTGAAACCCCAGAATGTCGCTGAACTGAGACGCTTTATTGGTATGGTAAATTACCTAGCCAAGTTTGTTCCGGAGATGTCTACAGTTGGACAACCACTTTATGAACGGCTCAAAACCAAATCGGAGTGGCAGTGGGGTCCAGCGCAGGTGTCCTCCTTCCAAAGATTGAAATCTGCCCTGGCATCTGCACCTGTACTTACCTTCTATGATGCCAACAAGCCCACAAAGGTGTCGGCTGACGCCAGCAGCTATGGGCTTGGGAGAGTCCTCCTACAGCAACATGGAGAAGATTGGAACAGACCGGAGACGAGCACCTTGAAGAGGACGTGACCGTGCACATTGGAGCAGTCATCAGTCACTTACCAGCCACCCCTCGGAAACTACAGCAGATAAGAGACCACACTATCCAAGACCCCGAGTTACAGTTAGTGAAACAGCTCACTCAGACGCGTTGGTCAGAGTATGAAAGACGGGTCCCGGAGGCTGTTAGAGGTTTTTACAAAGTGCGGGGTGAACTGTCAGTTGGGTTAGGGTTGGTTGCAAGGGGAAGCCGTATAGTCATTCCCACCACCCCGAGATCTGAGATGATACAGAGAATTCATGATGGTCACCAAGGCTTAGTGAAGTGTAGAGAGCGAGCCAAACAGTCAGTGTGGTGGCCAGGGATGTCAAAAGACGTAAATGCCAAAGTTGCGCAGTGTGATTTTTGTAATACTAACAGACACAAAAGAGCCACTCATGTCTACAGTGCTGCCAGATAGACCATGGCAAAAAGTGGGTGTAGCCTTATGCGAGTACAACAAGCAAACCTACTTGGTAGCTTCTGATTATTACTCTCGTTACCTTGAGATTCTGAACTTACCAACAGCCACAAGGAAGGAAATATTCTTGTAAGTTTTCGAATAGATTTCAGTTTACTTGAATAATTTTTATGTTGCTTTTCATGCTGCCCCTAAATGTATTATATATATATATATATATATATTTGCTACTGACTTTGACAATGTATGCAAAAAGAACCGTGTTTGTCTGTACATTCATTTCAAATTGTATTTTATTATTATTTTTTAATTATTCTTTCTGTTTTGTGTTTATCCTGTTCTGACTTAACTATAATGGAACATTCTTGCCATATTTGTTGTATTCCTATTCTACATGTTAATAAAAAATGAAAATGAATCGAATTGAAAATATTCAATAAAAAAATAACTAAAAACAACAACAGCGCCCTCTGTTGGTGTCAGCTCGTTCATACGTGGACGTTAGGCTGACGTCATGTCCGTCGACGTGGACCTGAGGCAGGAGTGTGTTTTCCTTTTGGCTACGTGGAAGTAGCTTTTCATTTTTACACAGTAGAGAGCAGCTTTTGCCCTCATCCGGCACATCCATTCCGACGAAATGATTAAAAAGTTTGACAAGAAAGATGAAGAGTCTGGTAAGATACAAACCTCAATGCAATAACGAGTAAACGCCCAATAATGAGTGTAGGTGGTGGTTTAGCTGCAGCGGCTAACTCACTCAGTCGTCATGTTGTTGAGCCTTAGCCCAGGTCAGGGATATTTATGTATTACTCTGAAACCTGGGATCGTGTTGTTGAAATATGTGTATTTATCACCGCTCGTCACTGTGAGCGACATTTACTGTCATCGTGCAGCGTTTACCTTGAATGTGGTATGTTATAGCCTACCTACTTAGCATAACTTAGCATGTCTAGATCTTTCACGGTGCCCACTTGTACGACCAGCATAAAACCAGTTTCGTTACAGTGTGTGTATTCATTTCCTTAAAGGTTGGTCCTTAATTGAACATCTCCGCTTTTGTTTGTAGGAAGTGGCTCGAACCCTTTCCAGCACTTGGAGAAGAGCGCCGTGCTGCAGGAGGTAAGAGCTGTCAGTGCGGCAAAGAAGACTGTTTTTACATTTGTTGCACGAAAATGACTTAAAACATGTATTACGTTTCCTTCACTCACAGGCCCGCATATTCAACGAGACCCCCATCAACCCAAGAAGATGTCTGCACATACTGACCAAGATAATTTACCTCCTCAACCAGGTTCGGCGAGAATAAGTTGCTCTATCGATGTGCTCTTCCTTCTGTCCTTCTGAGATACTCCAGCTTCATCTCTGTTTCATTCCTCAGGGTGAGCATTTTGGCACGACTGAGGCAACTGAGGCCTTCTTTGCGATGACCAGGCTGTTTCAGTCCAATGACGTGAGTCTGTTACTTGATTTAAACTTCATTAACCTCTTAACCCGGCACATTTTCTCCAGTTCGACTTTACCCAAATCTAAAAGCTTCTTGACGGGAGCTTACAGCCTATTGGCCAGTGTCGCGCCTTATTTGAAAGCTAAGACCTACAAAACTGGGGGTAACTGGGGTTTTTTTTCACGAGTTTTTGTAGTTTCGTTATTGTGTTTTTGTGACTTTTTTTTGTTGCTCTTCCAATCCCACTTTATTTCTGTCCAAAGTGTTGCACAAGAAAATAAAATATCGCTTTCTTCTTGATATATATATATATTTTGTTTAACAGTCTTTGGTCATGTTTTTTTTTGCTTTTCCTGCACGTTTTTGTCGCCCCTTTGTCACATTTTGGAAATGTTTTTGACGATTTTATTTTATGTGTTGCATTTTTTTGTGTTGATTTTTCATCACCCTTTAGTTGCGTGTTTTTGTCACTTTTTAAAATGGCGTTGTTGCTTTTCTACCATGTTTTTGTCGTTCTTTTGCCACTTTTTTGCATTTAGATTTTGGTAATGCCAAACTGGAGAAAAAGCGCTCGGTTCATGTGGGGGTTAAGAGCTTAAATGACGCGCTTCATGTCAAAATGAACTTGTAATGTTTTTGCCAGCAAACTTTGAGGAGGATGTGCTACCTGACCATCAAAGAGATGGCCAACATCTCTGAGGACGTCATCATTGTCACCAGCAGGTTTGTTGCACTGTACATTTTATCAATGAATTAAAAAAAACAAAACAAAGGAATGCATAATGGTTGATACAGTATATAGAACACACACACATGGACTATACCTGTATGAATTTACAGAGGTTTTTCATGTAATATTTTCTTTTTACTCTGCAGTCTGACCAAGGACATGACTGGGAAGGAAGACGTGTACCGAGGGCCTGCCATCAGAGCCTTGTGCAGAATTACTGATGTAAGTTTAACTGCGTTTACACGGGGCTGTGCGGTTATTGGTAATTTGATCAAAATTGCGATCTCAACTTTATCAATCGCTATTATGTTACTGGAGAAGAAGGTATATATTATTTTGTCAAAGCTGTGGTTAATAAAGAAAATCCGATTGTTAGAAAATATAGATACATTGGTCAGCATGAGGAAAGAATATTTCCCAGCTGCTGCTTACACTGCTGTACTGTAAAACACTTCCAAAAAACAAATCGAGTTTAACAAATATTTTATTGTAAACTGCCATTACAGACCACCATGCTGCAAGCCATTGAGAGGTACATGAAACAGGCCATAGTGGATAAGGTTCCATCTGTGTCCAGCTCCGCCCTGGTCTCATCCCTGGTAAGACTTCCATCTGACTGAGATCTACACTTTTGTTTTGTAAACTCGGCCTAAAACAGAAAATGCTTTGAACTTGTTAATGTGCAGAAGTTGAGTTTTAGGTATAGTCTTTCCTAATTTAGCTCCACTTAAGTCTCGTTTTGGTCCTGATTTAGAGGACCTTTGTTGAGACAAATTTCAGAAAACAAATGGTTTGCGATTTGTGTTCAAATAGAATGGAACATATCGTGTTGACGGTTTTGATATCGCAAAGATGTTAACGCAATATTTTACACGCATATTATGCAACGCTAGTTTACACATTGCTCGCTAAGACCATTAAAATAAAAGCACATATTAGACAAGAGAAATTGCAAGAGTTCAGTTTGTGCTCTGTTCTAAATTTAGTAAACTTTTAGTCTTGTTTTAACCTGGATTTTATGTTTAAGTCTTATTTTGGCACGATTAGATGACAAAACAAACTATTTCTTTCTTTAATTCAATGGAACGTATTATGTTGAAAAATTAATATTCATATTGTTTTCATAATAGTACTAGTATTGAATTACTGCAGCTCTACTCAATCAGAACATGTTGGCATTTGATAACGTCTCTCATGAAACATGTTTTGCAGCACATGGTAAAAGGGAGCTATGACGTGGTGAAGCGCTGGGTCAACGAAGCCCAAGAAGCCGCGTCAAGTGACAACATCATGGTCCAGGTTCGTTTCCTAAAGAATTCACTTTCACTACTCTTGTCTTTTTTAGATGTAAGATGTATGTGTTAAAAAAGGGTAGAATGTCATAAGTTTTGTCTCTTCTCCATCCCAGTACCATGCTCTGGGCCTGCTGTACCACCTGAGGAAGAACGACCGTCTCGCCGTGACTAAGATGCTCAACAAGTTCACCAAGTCCGGCCTCAAGTCTCCGTTTGCCTACTGCATGTTGATCCGCATCGCCAGCAAACTGTTGGATGAGACTGAGGGAGGGTGAGTAACAACGCTTGATATTGTAATCACACCAGTTTCCTGCCACATTTTATAGCAAGCAACTATTGAAACTATTGAAGCCCCTGTAGTGGTTTGAAATCAGACAGTCAAATGAAACGGCACATTTTATCATTTTATTTCTACCATATCACATCAGTCTCGGGTTTCAGATGAATAAAACTCCAACTAACATCACATCCTCTTTGTTTCCGTAGCCACGACAGCCCGTTGTTTGACTTTATTGAGAGCTGCCTGAGAAACAAGAATGAGATGGTTGTGTACGAAGCAGCCTCTGCCATTGTCCACATGCCCAAGTGCACGGCCCGGGAGCTGGCCCCCGCCGTCTCTGGTCAGTGCACGCATTTACACACATTCCAATATATTCCATGGGCATTAAATCAGAATTGCATCACTTCAATACTTTGCCACGTGTGTTAGTTTGATGAATCTTCTCGTGTTTCCACAGTCCTGCAACTCTTCTGCAGTTCTCCCAAAGCAGCGCTAAGATACGCTGCTGTCAGGACCCTCAATAAGGTAAGTTTGGATTACCTTTACATGGCACATTTGCAACTTTACTCACAAACTACCCATATAAGCTCAACGTTTTTGGTAATCATGTTGGGTGTGATTGGTCATATGCTCATTTCACGTACTCTCCCGCTTCTCTCGTCTATTGTAACTTTTATTCAAGTAAGCCGTTTGCTAACTTTAGCTCTGCGAACATTAAAGCATACAGTGCCTCGCGCTTTCGCAAACGTCTGTATTATCCATTATTGAGATTTGATTAGCGTTACAGTTTTATGTTTTTATTTATATATATATATATAAAATAAAACATTTATATTTATTTAAGGGTTGTTTCTTATTTTTATGCTTTGACCCTTATGTAAAAAGAATGATTTAAAAAATAATAATAAGCAATAGAATATTATTATTAGCAATAGGTTGCGTTCACGTTATAGAATTCTATTTCAGTTGGAGGGCAGGTGTCAATACAACTCTATGGGAGAGAAACCGTTTTTGAAAGAAATTTCCAAAAAGAAAATGTCCAAATGTTTTCTCTAATCATCATGTGATAGGGATTGGATTCACAAACCTGACATGTGAATTTCATGGCTGAAAGTCCTTTCTACTGGCCAACATCAAGCACATGTTTTTGAATATTGTCTCCACTTTTGGACTCCTTTGTGAAGAAATAATTAGACATATGTTCATATCTGCTGAAAGATATGACTTTGAACTTTGTGACAGCTTTTGTTTCATGTGATTTGGCCTCAGGAACTACAGAGATATTAGCAATGATTTAAGACTAGAAATCTGCATTTTGAGCGTTACTATGGTTACAGACAGTGACAGACTGGCCATTGGGCAATGTGGGCAAATGCCACTGCGGCCGCCTGGTCTCATCACTTGTTGTGGCCGCATCATAAACAAATAAATAGGCTAAATAAAGCGAGGAAGCGGCCGCCTATTGGCGCAATGGCTGCAAGCGGCAGCACCACCAGCGGCTCGCTCGCCGCTCATCACAACTTGTGGCGCACAACCATATAAAAAGGCTAAATAAATAAATAAAGCGGAGATGCGGCCGCCTTTTGGCGGATTGGCCGCCCGCAACCGGTTGCAGATGACTTGAGAAGACAAATGTGGCCTCTCTGCTAAAATTGCCAGGGCCTCTTTTTGGTGCCAGTCCGCCACTGGTTACAGCCATTGAATTTTCAGTTGCCCTCCACCTCAATTTTAAACTATAGGATCTTTAGAAGGTTGTGATGTCACGTGAACGCTACCTATAGGAAGAAATGTGGTGTGAATGTTTTTAAAAGATATCCTACAAGCTATCCCCTCTCTGCGTGACCTAAATAAGTGAACCAATTCTGTTACTAATGTAACCTGTCACCGCCCTCCTGTAGGTGGCGATGAAGCACCCCTCGGCTGTGACGGCCTGTAATCTGGACCTGGAGAACCTGATCACGGACTCGAACCGCAGCATCGCGACTCTGGCCATCACCACGTTACTGAAGACGGGCTCCGAGAGCAGCGTGGACCGCCTCATGAAGCAGATCTCCTCCTTTGTGTCCGAGATCTCCGACGAGTTCAAGGCGAGTGCTCGCAAATGCCACACTATAGCGGGTTGTTTAATACTGACATTAACTTAATATGTGTGTAAAATCTCCTGTTTCTCTGTTGCAGGTGGTGGTGGTCCAGGCCATCAGTGCCCTCTGCCAAAAATACCCCCGAAAGCACAGCGTCATGATGAACTTCCTCTCCAACATGCTCCGAGACGACGTGAGTTTACTTGGACTCTCTCACTCAAGCATTGCCTCCAAAAAAGTAGTAGAAGTATAATCCAAACTAAGTGGGGACTAAACCGGGGAGTTAAGCGCATCGATGTCAGAAACGAGCCTAAATGAAGTGTGTCTTCGCTCCAAGTGGCTGATTTTCTTCTTCTGTTCAGGGCGGGTTCGACTACAAGCGAGCCATCGTGGACTGCATCATCAGCATCATCGAGGAGAACCCGGAGAGTAAGGAGACGGGACTGGCCCATCTGTGCGAGTTCATCGAAGACTGCGAGCACACCGTCTTGGCCACGAAAATCCTGCACCTTTTGGGCAAAGAGGGTCCGCGCACGCCACAGCCCTCCAAGTACATCCGCTTCATCTTCAACCGCGTGGTGCTGGAGAGCGAGGCCGTACGCGCAGGTGAACCGATGGTCTATCAGGGACTTCTTCTTGACCTCTACGCATAACTGACAAAGGTCTCATACGTCTCACTACAGTTTACAAGTGAGAGATTATTTGTGGGGAAAAATTGCCGTATCCAATGATGTGTCAGTGTTTGTAATATTTAGCCAATTTGAGACTTTACCAGACTTGAGCAATTATGCTGTGAGGCTCATGTCATTATAGTAGTTGTACAAATACTAACAATTGGAGCCATGTTTGTTTTCAGCTGCGGTCAGTGCTCTGGCTAAATTTGGAGCTCAGAATGATGACCTGCTCCCGAGTGTCCTGGTCCTGATGCAGAGGTAAGTGCATGAGCGGTTTTACTCACGTGTGGTTGGGTTGTTCAATCTCTAAAACGGTGCTAGTTTTTCATATCCAATAAATTTTACACGCCATTCCCTAAATCTGATTTATGTGTCAAATACACACCCATCAGTACATCGATTACTGAATAATATGGACTTTAAAAAGCCTATTTTGATGTGGGACACAGTATGACATTAGGAATGAAGTGTAGATATAACATAGTATACACTACCGTTCCAAATACAGTACTGTTTGGGGTCCCCCCAGGTGATATAGCTTCTCTAAACAGTTTTCAGCAGTGCTAGCATAGTTGCACGAGGGTTTTCTAATCACCAATTACCTTTAACACGATTACACAATGTACCATTAGAACACTGGAGCGATGCTTGCTGGAAATGCACCTCTGCACACGTATAGGCATGCCATTAAAAATCACCCGTTTACAGCGAGTCGGTCTAGACTGTATTTCTGATTAATGTTATCGTCATTAAAACTGGTGTAAGCGCAATTAGGGGTGACCCGGAGCTGAGAACGTCAAGAACCACAGCCATAAATACTGTGTGTTGAATCTCCACCTCGCAACGTCAGCCACGTAACGACGATCAGCTGTTCCCATGGCAACGGGCATCAACCTGCCAATGTGCCGGCACTCCTGTCCCTCGTGGTTATATACAGTGAGGCTTATTAGACACGAAGCGGGTAGAAATGCTCTTTAATCGGCTGATGAAGAGGACATTTGGGAAAGAGAGACGTAGCTCGTGATTTAAAGTTGATCCTTTTTGCCTCGACAGAGCAGTGATTTGAACATCCTCATGCAGCGCGTATTCATTCTTGCGTCGCGAAAAAAAAAGAGGCGTCAAAGTAGGTGTGGGCCGTATCGTATCGCAATATAATTATTTGATATCGTTGTAATTTTTTTTTATCGTTGTGGACACGATATAATTCATGTTACGCTCAGCATAAACACTGACTGTAGAACACGGGGACAGGTGCTTAAAAAGTCAAATGAGATTAAGGATGCTTGAGTAGATCATATTTGCGAGGAAATTAGTATGCCATAAAAAAAAAAAAGAAGAAAATGTCACTGAATTAATCTTCCCAATAGGCGTAAGGCTGGGATTTTGAAGTACAATTTGTCCATTGTCAATGATATCGTCAAATATATCGTTATCATGATAATGTATTTTTTATATCGTGATATATATTTTAGGCCATATCGCCCTACGTCAAAGCGATAGTAGTTTGACTAGAGGTCGGCTGCATTCACACCACACCCGCTCCGAGACCACCTGTTTCAGCCGCACTCGAAGCAGCTGTTTAGACCGTCGTGCTGCACTTGGATTCACACTGACCCCTTTAGGGCGACATAACTAGAGCCTGTTTGAAAACGCCCTTAAATACATGTTACAGATTCTGCTTCATTTTGAGCTACTTTTGTAAATTCTTTTAGATGCATGATGGACAGTGACGACGAGGTTCGAGACAGAGCGACCTTTTACATGAACGTGCTGCAGCAGAAACAGAAGGCGCTCAATGCTGCTTACATCTTCAACGGTAAAACCTATAATTCAGCATTGGACTAGAGGCCTAGCTTTCATGTTGTCACCGCCTAGTTTTGGGCTGGTGCATAAATCAATGACTTTGCTCGTCTCAGGTTTGTCGGTGTCTGTCCCTGGTCTGGAGAAATCTCTCCATCAGTACACGCTGGAGCCGTCGGAGAAACCATTCGACATGAAGTCCGTCCCGCTGGCAACGGCCCCCATCACAGAACAGAAAACAGGTACACGGCGTAATCCTTCAATCACAGTGAATGTTAATGTCATTACCAACGCTTTCCTGTATATATTATGAAGAAATCGCCCCAGTCGCCACCAGCAAACTGCCGGAGAAGCTTGCCCCATCACGCCAAGACATTTACCAAGGTGAAGCTGCCGTTTGCCGTCTCAACTTTGTCGTTTCTATTTCTCATTGAGAAAACTTTCAAATGAAGGCAATGTGCATTTCTTTTCGCAGAACAACTAGCTGCTATCCCAGAGTTCCAGGGTCTGGGTCCTCTGTTCAAGTCGTCTGACCTGTTGCAGCTCACGGAGGCGGAGACCGAGTACGTGGTGCGCTGCGTCAAACACACCTTCGTCCGGCACATGGTCTTCCAGTTCGACTGTACAAACACGCTCAACGACCAGCTCCTGCAAAAGGTATGGACGGCTTTCATTATCGTTTTATTTACTTTTAATCAAGACACTATAAAATCCAGCTTGGTGTGAGCACACGGAACAACCACAAGTGTCGCTCTCACTGAGAAACTCCTCCCCCCAAGCACCGCCTCCCCCCTGTGTGTCTGCCTGGGAGGCGGAGGGAGCAACATGTGTGTTAGCTAGCTGGTGTTTGTAGCATTATTAGCTTCGCGCACCGACACACGGTGAGAATCAACAAGAAAAACGCGCCGCCTTCGTACAGATCAGCTGTGGCAGGGTTTTGCTGTGGATTATAACCATGACCAGGGGGAGAAAATGGTGGAAACAACCAACATGAGCTCCATCTGTAGCGTCATGACTCTCGTACAGCTGTCAGCAAGGAGGACAGAAAAGGTAAAAAAAATGATGCTCCTAATTCCACCGTGTTTAGGCTCCACCGGCCTCCTCACTACCATCCATAACGCGCGTCTGAAGCTACTATGACTCGAAAGACAGGGATTTGATTGACTGAAATAACACGCATTATAAAAAATAGTTACTATAACCTAAAAAAAAAGATTTACTTTATTGGACCATGAGGGAATTTCTGTTAAAGTTATAAAATAATATGCGATAAAACAATGGCCTACTGCAGGGGTTCCCAAACTGTGGTATGCTATGCACAGACATTTTGGAGAGAAAAAAAAGTTTATCACAATCTGATCGATATTGACCTGTAAAAACCATCGCACGGGAAACGCGCTTATACTTCAGACGTGGCTGAGCTTGTTCTGCACCTAAATGAACCGAACCGGACTTTAAGAGCCGCTTTGGACCCGAGTGCGTAAAACGCGGAGCTCGGGAGCACGGCTGAGGCTGGGTCAGCCCTCGCTACAACAGCAGCGCCTTTAACGTGAACAGCGCCAAAGTTTCATCGAGTAGCAATTTCTGTATCATCGGTCATACAGAGGGTCAGACTGATGGTGACTTCGATTTGCAACAGGAGTTTCCTCTCATTCTGATCCGAGGAGCGAGGGGAGAAGTGTCTGTGGCTGCTCCTCTGCCGCTGTGGCTTTGTTTCTGACACATACATTTAAATGTACGAGCTGATGTGCCATGTCATGTGCATAGATGGTAATGTCCTGTGTAAACATTATCTTCGCTTTAACAAAAGCTTAAACCAGTGCATTTGAATCTGTACTGGTGATTTGACAGTACGACTGAGGGGGCGGGGCCAGAGCGCAAAGAGTCCAAAGAGTCTGATGGTCAGAATGAGTGACAAAAGCCCTGGTCCTGGTCCACTGGGACAAAGCTAAACACTCAGCTTTACCCATTCACACTAACAGGGTCGTTTCCAAAATAATCAATAACTGGCAAGTTTTTTTGTATTTACATATTCCCATCACCCAGATGAGCAAAAAAATATTTAATGTGGAAAACCTGGTTGAGTTCACTGTAATAATGGAGGAAATAAATACAATATTACATGTGATATTCCCAGTGTTTTCAATCGCATCAAAGCAGGGGGTATGCGACTCATCACCCAAAGCTTCTGGGGGTACACGGCTCCAAAAGGTTTGGGGACCACTGGCACCTACAGCAAATAATATCAGAAATAATAACGTTGGCGGTTAAACAGGACAATGTAGATTTGATACAATATTCAAATATAAATATTGAAAATAAATTCACCCAATAAAACGCGTCACATTTAGAAAAGCCAAGTATTTGTCACTGTTAAATTATGAATCATAATAATCAATAACAAACATTTGATTGGAGCTGCCCAAATCACATTGCACCAGCCCCTATAGCCCCCCCTGCAGGTGGTGGGTCCACAGAAGGACGGCCTCATGGTTCTAACCGGGCCTGTTGGTCTCTCATAAGGGGCTTCTGAACCGCTCTTTGTCTGACCCGTCACCTAGGACCTGTTTGCCATGGGAGACCCTACCAGGGGCACGAAGCCCCCGACAACAGAGCTCCCAGGATCATTCGGGCGCTCAAACCCCTCCACCACGTTAAGGTGGCGGTTCCAGGAGGGGAGTTATTAAATCAATTATGCCAAATATCATTAAATTGAAGCAGATTTAATGAAAATTTCTTTGCTAATATAATTTGTCCTTAGTGACAGAACCTGATCAATGACATTGTTCAAATATTTTTCAGCAATAAAAGTGTGAGGAAAAAATTGCAGTATTCTATAACTCTTGAATATTGCAAAAACGAGATTGTTGCAGTAGGTTACAAATAACACGTTATCTTTGTAAATTGAAACAAATCAAAAAGGATTTTGATTTGTTTCAGTAAGTTGTTTTGGTTAAAACAAGACTTAAAAACAATGACTATAACTGAACTTTTGCCCATTTCCAAGTTGCTGTTTGTTTTAGTGCGTTAGTATCAATTAGAAATCACCTAATACTCGTGATAATCTGGCGATAGACGTGAATACCACAGAGCTGCTTATTTTATCTCATGCTATAGGAAACTGCTAAATGTAAAATCTTTTGACTCCAGGTGGTGGTCCAGATGGAGCCCTCGGAGTCCTACGAGGTGATCCAATACGTCCCGGCGACGAGTCTGCCCTACAGTCAGCCGGGCTCCTGCTACACTCTGGTGCGGCTGCCCGACGACGACCCCACAGCAGGTACCAACAGGGGATACGTGTACAAAGTTTCAAATCAACATGCTGCTTTGATGAGATAATTAAGCCTGTTCATTAACCTTCTCAACACATTATCAGTTTTGAAATATAAATCTAAAAAAAATTTAAAGTTACTTGAATGGGGGGAAAACGTCTAGACGTGATTGTTTGAGCTTATTGTGCATGTTTTGTGTCCAGTTTCCTGCACATTCAGCTGCACTATGAAGTACCTGGTGAGGGACTGCGACCCAAACACGGGAGAGCCAGATGATGACGGCTACGACGATGAATATGTGGTATGTGTGGAGGGGAAAAAAACAAACTATATGCTCACAATACAGTTAAGTCTGAATTAAGATAAAACTATAGTTTGTCCCATAATGGGGGAATCACTGCACCAAGTAAGAACTAGGGCCGGGTGAAATTAAGGTACTACTGTATCTTTTTGACACAGTAGTTAAGTGACTGTCGTTTTAGCTCAAATATGATTTATTTTTCCCCCGTTAGCCCCATTTTTTTAACTCAATTATTGGCTCCACTTTCCCTCCAACTTATTTTTGCAAGAATTTTTCAGAATTTCCCCCAAATTATTCCTAATGTTTCACACATTTCTTGACCTTGGAGATGAACCCAATATTGTAAATTTGCAGATCTTTCACACATAATTCTGTTTTCTGGTTCTAAGCGACAACTATTTTAGTATCGGTATCTTAAGATACGACACCCAGCCCTAGTAAGAACAAGGACAATGAGAAAAGAATACAAGCTAAAATGTAGTAAATGAATCTAGCTAAAGGCACGTCCATCTTGTAGAGTGTAAACAAGACGACTGGACTGACTTACTTTGATCACCATCCACGTAATCTCTTGATTTTCTGCTTCTTCAGCTGGAGGACCTGGAGGTGACCGTCGCTGACCACATTCAGAAAGTTCTGAAACCAAACTTCGGCGCTGCGTGGGAAGAAGTCGGGGACGAGTTTGAAAAAGAAGAGACTTTTGCACTCTCGTCTGTACGAACGCTCGACGGTAAGACACGATTTATGAACATGATGTACGATATTTCTACTTCTGATCATCCACGGCCAATGACGCCTTTGTGTCGTTGCGTTTCCAGAGGCGGTGGGTAACATCGTCAGCTTCCTGGGCATGCAGCCGTGTGAACGCTCGGACAAAGTTCCAGAAAACAAAAACTCCCACGTCCTTTTCCTCGCAGGTGAGAATCTCCAGTCGGCCACAGGACCTTTTAATATGTAGATTGAAATTTGAGGTATGAATCGGGTTAATAATCAAGAACAATGCAACCCTTTTACAAAAGACAATATTAACTTTTTTTAAAACGATGGCTATGGTTCTAGTGGCCGCAACAAATGATTTTAGTAGCTAATGCAGAATCTGAATTTTTTTTTTTACTCAAGCATTGTTTTTTGTAGTATAACCTGGGCTTGTGTATAGTTTTGCCAGTCATACAAAGCATGCACTCAAATGGCCTGCTAGACACGGAAAATGTTATTTTTGTAGTGGGTAATTAATAGTTGGATCCCGTTTCTTTAATAATATTCCCGCACATTTTTCGCAAATTATGCATCACAGCGTTCCACATGTTGAGAATCCTTTTGGGATGTTTTTTCCACAAACAGCCAAAAAAAACACATTTTCCCCATTGACTTATAATGGGGCTTCTGTAAATTCATGCTTTTCAGCAATTTTCTCATGTTCAGCTTCCGCAAATTGTCACTTGTGAGAAAAAAACTAAAAAAATCATCCTTTTCCAGTTTTTTTCTATGGGCTTGGGAAATCTTTTCCATTGGTGTGTATGGGGGATCCAGCCAATACATTTTAATAGGATTTCAGGTCTTTCAGCCATTTGTGCAGCTTTTGCATTTTAATCAGTTTAGAATTGTGACTGCGGAATTGCAGATGTATAGTTAAAGAATGGATTTGGATGAAAACCAAACTCATTTAAATCCCATTAACTGCCTTCAGTCAATGTTTTCATGGAGACGAGCTGGAGTCATCCGCTGCCAGTCAGTTGGTTCATTTAACAAAAACACCTGTAGTTGACATTTATTGGGTGCTTGGTTTTAATGTTTGTTGCTTTCTTTCATGAAACGCACTACCAGAGCCTCCTTAGTTAACGCCTTCCCTTCCTCTTTCTCAGGAGTGTTTCGCGGCGGCCATGACGCTTTGGTCCGCGCTCGTTTAGCTCTGGCAGACGGCGTCACCATGCAGGTCACGGTCCGCAGCGGAGACGAGACGGTCGTCGACATCATCCTCGCTTCTGTCGGATAAACCGGCGCCGCTATACTAAAATCACACGTCACTGACTTCATGTTTTATTACTGTGTTCCTCCTCGTCTCTCGGAAACAATATCTATTAACTACAATAAATGCTATCAAAGTTCAAATCAAAACAGCTTCTTTTCTATAAAACTATTTTATTTAGACGTAAAGTTTCAAATCAAAGACATCAAGACATATTTGCATCTCCTTCAGGGGCTTCATTATGTTCAACTGTAGCCAAATCAAATCTGTAGTTGGCATATTTGTCACCCGTCAGGTTCAGGATTATAAAACATGCAGTGTCTTTGCTCAAGGATATGTGAAAAGCATAATAAAGCCCCGTTTAAGTCTGCTAGTGTCTTGGTGAACATTTACTCATGGTGTTTTCAAACTATTACAGCAATTTCTCTTACAATCACTTGGTTCAAGTCAACATCCGTTAATCTAAGCTACAATCTTGGACTTATTAGAAACACTTTAGAAAGAGTGAATGAAGTTAAAATATGCATTGAGAAAACCTTGGGGGTCCTCCAGCTGAGGGTAGTGACTGATGTGTTCATCCAGAATGGTGAAGGTGGATCTTGGGACCAGCTTCCTGTAAAGAAAAATAAAATGGTAAATTGCAAGACACACCATCATGAGTAAAGAAAGAAGACGGACTTGCTACTTTTTTTGTTATAGCCAGACCTTTCGTGCCAGACGGTTTTGGCTTCAACTGTAGCCTTCATCAGGAGGTGTTGTGACGTGTCTGGTCAGCTGATTTAAACAGTTTTTTGGCACTGTTGCTGCTTGTAGTAGCAGGCTGCCATTTGCAGTCAGACTTCAGAACTGTGTGTGAAAGTTGGTACGCCCCCTCTTCACAGTCTGGCGGGCGCACTTCCAGATCTCGATGGCTTCTCTGATCCAATGGTGATATTTGTTGCTCTCAGTGCCGGTGACATGGGCATTGTCCCAGTCCATGAGATGGTTCTCCCTCTTGCAGTGTTCCCTCAAACTGTTTAAATCAGCTGACCAGACACATCACAGCCTCTGAAGGCCACAGCTGTAGCCGCAATGGTCAGGTACGAAAATTAACACAAAGGTCTGGCTATAAGAACAAAAGTAGCATCATTCTTAGAAGACCTAATCGGACTAAAACAGAGACTTACTGGTAAAGTCGTATGAACTCCGGGTGAGGGTTGACTGGGTCCAGGGGTCCGTAGATCATGTGCACTGGATGAAAAGGAGGAAACCGGCAGGATATGGTGAGAATATAATCAAATATACAACAAGGAACTTTATGTATGAGGTTAGATACAATTGTGCAGCATCTTAGTCAAATTTAATTTCAGCCAAAACTGCGGTTGAAAGCATTTTTAGATCGTGCTGGCTGAATATAATAATGAATGTAACAACTAGATTAAAATTCAAAAGGTCAATTAATCATAACTAGGCCTATTAGATCACATTTCATTAACTTTCACGTGAAAAAGCCCAACTGCTGACATTGTGTAATTTGTAATACAAGGGCTCTGTAGCCAACGTGTGCTCGAGATACGAGAGTGTGCAGACTTAAAACACTGACTTTCACAGCCCTAGTTTTGGGCCATAATTGATTGTAATCTCGATGAACCTATGCAGTAAAATTAGTCAAGCAATGTCATTTTTCAAGAAATTTAGATTTAACTCAAATTTGATTTAGGCCTCATTTTGGCACAGTTCATTTAAACTACTTTTAAAACCCCTGTGGAAATGTGGTTATTTTGAATTAGTGCTCTCTTACTCTACCCTCCTCTCTTCATTACTGTAGTGAGCTTTTCTAGTATTTCTGAAGAATATTGCGATATTAAAAAAAATTGCTTCTTTTTTTTATCTCAATGTTGATAATCAGACAGTATTTTTGCAGTTGGGCCACGCAAGACATTTCTTAGCTGTACTGTCGAGGCTTTCAACGTCTGCACACTCTCCAGAACCGTGTGGAGATGCCTCTAAGTCATGAGGCTGAACTGAATAAATGCATTTTAAAATATGGCAATGATTTGTCCCACAGTCCAAGGGGAGTGTTGGGCCACTATTCAGAAGGGTTGACACAGCAACCTTTGACTTTGACAGGATGATACCTTATACAGTTTTAATTGTTAGTTTGGAAAAAGTTAGAATATTGAAACCAGTCCTTCACATAGAAAACGATATTTTTTTAAATACAGAAACCCGTAAACCGTAGTGTTGGTCATTACTGAACTTGATAACAGGAAACATAGCAGATGGATCAGACCTGCCAGTACCTCCTACAGATAAAGGGGAACAGCACAAGTCTCTGGATTAATATGTTCTAATCAGGTCTTCCTCGTCTGCAAACAAGACTGAAGAGCCACAATAACAGACCCTTCACCAAAACATGTATACCAGGTGTCAAGGATTGGGATGTCAATGTCTTTTGTGTGACCCAACGCTCCCCAGTCGGCCATTTTAGACGTTCTCACCTCCAGCCAAAAACCACACATGGCACTTAGTCAATGATTGAAGAGACTATACGGAGTTTAAAAATGTTAAAAGTAAGCATTTTCCTCCCCCTACATGTTCCAGCCATGTCCTAATGTGTAGAACGAGCCCAGACCTGTTACCACTCAGCCGTGATGCACGAGCTTAATATAGAAACTGCAGTTATGTGTAAGACCTGAGGTGGCAGTAGTGAGTATAAAAATGACCAACTTGTATCTAGTCCTTTTAAGAACCTAATCAGTCTTTAGATTATGACTATTCATTCTGAACACATAACAATTGAGTTCAAGATCCAATGGACTTTACAAGGTCTCTGTTAGACCCGTGTTTCAGCGCTACTCAGCGAATTTTGCGGCGTTTTACTAGGTTCCGGTCACCACAAATGAAGGTGAATTATGTCAATAATATAAAAAAAAAACAAATACATTTTTTTAATCACAGGGGTACGATTGTTGCCAGTTTAACCTCTTAACCCCTACCTGAACCAAACATATTTTCTCCAGTTTGGCTTTACCCAAATCTAAAAGCTTCTTATAGGCTGGTGGCGCGCACACCAAACTTATCTAAATAGATCTTTTTCCTTGTGTTTATTTCATTTCCTTATTGTTACATTTCTTTCATAATTTTCTTGTTGCTCTTTTGTGTTTTTTCTTGTATTGTTTTCTTTCATCACATTTGTCACCTTTTTGTTTTGTTTTTTGCTATTGTATTGCGTTTTTGTTAAGTTTTTCATCCTCCTTTTCGTCTCATTTCTGTCGCTATTTTGACATATTTTTCTAGAAGGTTTTGGATTTGGTTAAAGCCGAACTGGAGAAAATTCACTCCGTTAAGGTGGGGGTTAAAAGAATATGGATAATAATAATACGGACCAACACAGAACGATCAGATTCAGCATGTGGATCTTCTGTCTGGATATGCCCATCTGAAATCTCCCTGCCCCCACTGTAGCTCACAGATGGACCTCACTAAAAGGCTAAGCAGCTTAGCATCTGCCTTTGGGCGCAGCCTACACACAATCTGCCTTTTTAGAAGTCTAATAATAACATACGGCATGATTCAACTCACACGGGACCGAGGTGGAAGTCAGCGCGCCCACCCATCGCTCTCTGTGCTTTAGTCTCTGGTTGATATACTGGAGAAGACTGGAAGAGGGAGACAAAGAGACGTGAACCAAATGATTGACCCAATTATACTTCTTAAAAGTTAACGTGAAACGGATGAGCTGAATGTAACGTTCACTGGCCTGTCTAACACCAAGTTGCCATCGTTGTAGCGCAAGCCTCCCCACATGTCCCAGAACTCCGCTTCTGTGGGCTGCGTGTAAGGGCCGAATACTTCTCCAATCCTGTAGTACATGACAATAAATCAAGAAAAAATAAATAAATCACCAGAGAATAAGGCGACACATTTTTGTTGGACTGCCTTTAGCTTTGATTATGGCGCGCACATCGTTTCAAGCTGGCCGTGTTAGTTTAGTAAGACGAAGTCAGGATGTAGCAATTCTTCTTAGCTTTGTAAAAGGGCAGACGGCGAATAAAAAAATGTGCTTTTTCAAACTGTCACAAAGTTCTATTGTTTTAGTCCCCTCTCATCATTTTTTATTTAAGCAACAAAAATACAGTTTTCAGTCATGGATTTTGTCTCATTAACTACTATCAATTTAGTTTTAATCTAATTTTAGTCAGCAAATACTTTACTTTGATGACAATTATGATGAAATTCGCACTATGAGCAATGTCACAATATTTTCAATATATATAGTAATTGCAATGTCATTATTTAATACGACTTTTCCATCTTAATAACATACAAATATTGTGCACCAACGACCAGATTCCACATTCTCCGTGTTTACCCCGCCCCACAAACATAGTAAGTGCTTTACTTGTCATTGTACAACAATATAGTGTTCAGGTGTTAGTCCTGAGCCGCTGCGACTGAGCCGCGCCGCCACTGTGGGTCAGCCTGACCAGCATGTTTTTGGAGGTCAGGGAAACCGTAGCACCTGGAGAAAACCTGGCTGCCTTCAGTGCACCTCTGATCTTCTGAAACTTTGCAGGAGGCCTGGGTTTGTCCCCGTTTCAGAGCATGGTGTCCTGCACTGGTCAGCACCTCCTCCTTCCTCTTCCTCCTGTACAGCTCACTCAGCTCCACAATAGTCTTTCACCATCTTCTGAAGAGCTTAGCAGTTAATCTGTTTTATTCTCTAGTGAACATCCATTAGCCAGAACACTTGTAGGGATAGAAGGCTTGTGTGGCTTAGCTGTGAGACTTGCCCGGATACCTCCTCCTTTGTCCCTTCCTCGTTTCCTGTAGGGCCACTTGTGACGCCTGTGACGTGGGGGGCTCTTGGTGCCTCTTCAGTGTTTCAGAAGACATCTGTAGGCCTCAAATTACTTTAGATCATGAGCTAGCGGTTTGTTTACTTTTAAATCCAGTAAAAAAAAATCTACTGAACCCCAACTGTACATAGGGAGAGTGAAGTTGCCTCCTGTTTACACGTCGCCATGACAGTATATGTGTAAAGGATAATGCACGACGAGGCATTATCCCGCTTATACCATGGTCCGGCGAACTGAAACTGTTCATTGGGGCCGGTTTGCTTATTTTTTTAAAGTCCTGGGCAGGAGTTATTTCACTTTTTAAAATCAGTTTTACCTGAAACTAGTTCCGGCTCAATTGTTTACCGTTACTGTGGAAACCGCTGCAGTGGAGTGATATAGAACGTGATTTAACCGTTGCCAGGCTAGGTGTACATAATCCCTTTTTAAAAAGGACACCTTCCAGCCGATCAGAATCGAGTATTCACCCAGACCATGGTATAATGCATTTTAATTATTGAGAAACATTCCATATCCTCCGCTCCCCCTTGACAAAAATACGGAGCAACGGGATTTTTTTTTGCTTGGTCAGAGTCCAGCATCAACACAAGTATTTACTCTCTGCATGGACTTTATTTGGACAATATATCCCTGAGGAGGATGTATCCCGCAGGAGAAATCTAAACTTGTGATATTGAAATAGAAGTAGAGCTAGCTTCAAAGCCAACTCTGTCACAGGAGTTTACAGCTAGTCTGCTCCTATAGTTATTCTTTATTTTATTAGGAGTTTTATTTCACAAACTGGAGCGGAGTAGAGCTGAGCAAAAGATGTGGAATCTTCAGTCACTCAAATGACTGAAGATGTCAATTCGGGTTGAGACAGAAACTTATTGACAACTCGTGTTATTGTAAATGTTATGCATGACCGTTGTGCGTGAACAAAAAAAAAAAAAAAAAAAAAGCACTCCTACCCTTTCTGGAAGACCATGTGGTTTGTTAGCCGTGTCAGAATCGAAGAAAGTATACTATAATCTTTGAGAAGCTTCAGTGAAAAAATTACAAGTAAAAATTAGTGAAGGGCTAATGAAAAAAAAAACAAAGCACAGGAACTAATGGGTCACTCACAATCTGAAGCAGTCGTGGGTGATGCGTCTCGGGGAATAATCCTAAAGGGAACAACGATAAAAAGTTAAGAAAATCTCTATTTTTTTTCTTTTCCAGTTTGAAAATGGGCACAGTAACAGGGGACAGTACCTCCATTTGAAAGACACAAACTGTTCAAATTGAGACGCCCCGTTCGATTCTGGTCACTCCTGGTTCGACGACATAAGCAAAACAGAATACGACAGTGAGTGTGTGCAGTCCCGTAAACCAGAAACATGTGTGGCTCACCTGTAGAGCAGCTCGAGGGCCACAGTGTCTCCGTAGTCGTGGGAGATGAGGTTCACCTTCTGTTGGCTCAGGCCCAAATGAGAAACAAGGGCCTCCACCAGACTGGCCTGTTCAAAGATGGAGTATTTGTGGGGCCTCTGCGTTGGAAAAAAAACGCAAAAACAATTCAACTTTGGGTTAATGAGTACATAGAATATTTTTTCCAGTAGTGCAGTGGAGCATCTAAGTTTAATAGTTTGGGAGGAACACACAACGTCATGGGAGAAGGAGAAATGGAACAGCACACCAACATCAAAACCCTCTCCTCACTGTGAAGTCTGGTGCAGGGAGAATCATGGTGTGGGGCTGGTTTTTTTGTCTCAGGGCCTGGACAATGTGCCATCATCAATGGAAAAATTAATTCACAGGTTTATCAAGATGTTTTGCAGAAAAAGCGGAGACTTTTACAACAGCGTGGAAAACGTAAAGTACACCCCTGTATTAAATAGCTGCCTGACCCTTCTTTTCTGTATTTGCAGATTTAACGCTCACAACCATCAGGATGAATCTTAGACCGTTCCTCTTTACAAAACTCCTGCAGTTCAGCGAGATTCCTGGGTTCACTTACCTTTTCCTCCTGGTCCTGTGAATTTTACATGTTATGGCCAATAACAATATAATATAATGTAAATGTTTGGGTGGTATTAGACACTGTTTTCTCATTCTTAAGATTTTGATGAAAATCAGACCACATTTTCCTCCCACTGTGATAGAGAGTTCCAGTTTTTGCGGTGGGAGGAGCTCAATAAGCAACTTCCTCAGGGGAGCTGAGAAACATTTTATATATTTTATGTTCAAGACTTTTGCTTATAATTTTTATAATGTTTTTTGTTTTGGAATCTGCCAATTTTTGTCTTTCAAACAAAAGTAAACTAAAGTACCAACATGAATGTCCTGAATAAATCAGCCCCATCTCCCTCATAAAGCGCCCCCTGCTGTCACAGTTCAACACTGACATGTTTTAGAAGCATCATCCACAGGATTATAGACATTTAAAAAAATATTGGCCATATCGGTTGACGTCTCTTCACTGACACATTCTTTGTGAATGCAATGCTAGGACTTAAGTCATTAAGGAGGCAAAGAGATGGGGAGAGAGGAATTCTGCAGCCCATAATGAGTGCAAATCCATAGTGCATCTCCGGTTCCCATTGTGCATTGTGAACAAGGATCTGAATCATATAGTCCCAGTTTATGTTTACGGTGTTGAGTAATGTGTTTTCGATTAATTGTTCTGTATTGAATCAGTTGGAGGTTTGTGTTTGAGGTCATGTTGAATACATTTGCTAAAATGTCATTCCAGTATATATTGGGAATTTGAAAATTTATTTCAAAAGATGACCTTATGAAGCTCATGGAGAAAATGCCAAGAATAAAGGGTGGCAATTTTGAAGAATTTAGAATATAAAACATATGAGGAGTTATTTTACCTTTTTTGTTTCCTTCATAATCCTATGTGTTCATTCATAGTTTAACACGTTCAATGAGAATCATAGTGTGTTAATAATGTTGAAAATAAAGAAAAGCCAATACATAAAAAGTGTGTCCAAACTTTTGGCCTATACTGTATACATATTCCTATTATTGAAACCTTTACTATAATAATAAATGTTTAACTATAGGCTATTTGAAAGATACAAAAAAATTACATCAAATTAAATTACTTAAAAAATATAGGCCTATATATCGACTATCGGCCATGCCTTCATATATTGATATCACACCCCAAAAATCCATATTGATCGGGCCCCATTGAACATCATGCAACCGAAAAAGTCTTCTCGTGATTGAAAGATGCCTTTCAGGGTGTATGGAAGTGCTGCTGGACAAAATGGCAATTTGGTTTAATCGTGTGATTTCAAACTTCTAGGAGAGAGATTGTCCTGTGTTAAAATGGAGATCCGTCTGCTTTAATAAAGTGATGAAATTAGGCCACGGTCTAAGACTAGGTCACAAACATAGTCTTGGTCCGTAGAGACTTCCTTTCCTGTATTTATTTAGTCAGGAAATATAATACTGACCACAATATATCCTCATTGTTATAATACACTACATTTACGGTCATCTTCTTGTTTTTAGTTAGGTCAGTTTACTCACTGGTTTGTCACTGAAACCAAAGCCCAGAAAGTCCAAAGCGATGACTCTGTGGAAACGCTGGGTCAAAGGTTCCCAGATCTGTCAACACACACAATGTACAGGGTCATTAAAAGGTCACGCTCTCATTTGTAGGTCAGCCAGACTCTGTCCACTGGATTCATCTGCATTGGTCACAGTAACAGCACCAGCCAAAAGGGGGCAGTATTCGTTTATTTATTTTATTTATTTGAACAGGGACAGTGTACAATATACATTAACCTCAGAAAGGAGAGATGCATTGTACCAGGTTGTAGCACTTGTGCTCATTTCCACCTGCAGTCCCTGGGCCGGCTGATGTCAACAGACAAAGTCTGTTAAAAATAAATTACCCCCCCAGTATGTCAATGTTGGATGGAAACGTGGAAGTGGATCTTAAAATTACATCTAAAATAGCAATAAATCTAGGTCTAATCTTTACTAACAAACATGCACACATGTTTTTACGCCTGCCAAGTCATTAAAAACCATTGAGCATTAGTGTATTTGTTTCCGTTGACATGACGATGCACCAGTCAGGGGACTGCATCAAATAAGGTTTTAAGTCACCATTTATCAACATTAGGCAGCACTTTTTCACAATATGACCAAACACTTTCACAGATTTATACTTCATTGAAACAAATTCAAAATCAAAAAGTTTGAGCTCGCACCTTGATCCAGTCGTAGCTCGACGTGGGGAAGCCATGGAGCAGGATGACCACGTCTGAACTCCCCAAAGCACCAAAGGAATCTGAACGGAATTAAAATGTATCACAAACACCTCATTCAACACCAAGTCACAGGGAGCAAAAACATTAACCAGATATTGTGAAATGAGAGTTTTATTATAAACTAGAAATGTCTGCAATGGCTGCGCCATTGATGCGGGACTCTACTGCAGAAATGGCATAAACCGTCAAAAACCATATTAACCCCTTAACCCCCAGGAAAACCGATTTCCGTTTAACCCCTTAACCCCCGGTCGAACCGATTTCCGTTTAATCCCTTAACCCCCGGGAAAACCGATTTCCGTTTAACCCCTTAACCCCCGGTCGAACCGATTTCCGTTTAATCCCTTAACCCCCGGGAAAACCGATTTCCGTTTAACCCCTTAACCCCCGGGAAAACCGATTTCCGTTTAACCCCTTAACCCCCGGGAAAACCGATTTCGGTTTAACCCCTTAACCCCCGGTCGAACCGATTTCGGTTTAACCCCTTAACCCCCGGTCGAACCGATTTCGGTTTAACCCCTTAACCCCCGGTCGAAATCGGTTCGACCAATCAAGGATGAGAGAAATATAATTTCGAATCAGTCACATGGTTTGACAAATAAAACATCTTGAATCTTGAATAAATACTTTCTACTCTTATCAGAGCAAGTACCAACAACTTCTATTTAAAGGAGACATACTATGTTTTTTTCTGGCACTTTAATTGTGTTGCTTGTGAGACAATGTAATGTTAGTTACCACCTTTGCTCTGCCCAATCCAATTAGACCTGGGAAGCTAAACAGGGAAGGGCCTGGTCGGTACTTGGATGGGAACATCAGGAAGCCTGGGTGAAAGTACAGTAGTGAGTGATCGAATGGTTGGTGGTGGTCGGAGACTGATGGCGCAGACTGGTTGCCTTGTTTCCGTCAGTCTACCCCAGCGCAGCTGTGGCTACAACAGTAGCGTACCACCACTAAGTATGGAATGAATGAATCATGCAATGTAAAGCTTCTTTGAGTGTCCACTGTCCAGAAAAGCGCTATATGAAACCATTATTATAATTTATTATTATTAGTGTCACAGTCGGGCTTTACGCATTCATATACACTTATGAATCCTGTATTTTGTTGTTAACAGCAATATTACATTCAGAGAAAATTTTGTTTTAAATGTTTTTTAGTAAAAAGTTTGACTTAGATGGTATTTTAGCTACATTGTGAACATAAGTAAGTAAGTAAGTAAGTGCTTTATTGTCATTGTACAACGAAAAAGTGTTCAGGTGTTAGTCCTGAGCTGCTGCGGCTGAGCCGCGCTGCCACTGTGTCAACCTGACCCGCATGACCTTGGAGGTCGGGGAAACTGTAGCACTCGGAAGAAACCTGGCTGGCTGCCCTCTGTCTCCTCTGATCCTCTGAAATGGTGCTGCGCCTCCTGGGTTTGTCCCCCTTTCAGAGCGTGGTGTCCTGCACTGGTCAGCTCCTCCTTCCTCTTCCTCTCTCCGCTCCCTCCACTTCACAACAGTCTTTCACCATCTCTCGTTTGTCCTTTTTTGTTTCCTGGAGCTCGACTGTGCTGCAGCTGTGGGGGCTCTTGGAGCCTCTTCAGTGTCTCAGAAAAAGAAATGTGTAGGTTTAAAATTGGTTTAGCTGACAAGCTAGCACTGTGTTTACCTTTAAAAAGCTGCTTTCTTCAGGACCATTTTAGACTCTCAAAGTAAACAAATCCACCAAACCTCCTCAAAAACACGGCAAAGACGTACTAAAGTATCCAGAAAAACAATGTGGAACACAGAAACCACAGGTCGCAGAAAAAGGGAAAAAACACTCTACTACATACTGAATAATCGATGTTTTGTTGCTCACTTTGTTAACATTTTGTCAGGACCCTCGAGTTAAAGAGCTTTTACTTCTGTGCTTGCGGTTAGAACTTTCCACCACTTTGAAAGCATCCCCTGAAGGTAAAAGGATAAAAGGCTGTGTGTTACCCCTATAGAAGACCTTGTGCCCTCTGAAGTGGAAGTGCTCCCCGGCTGAGAGCCACTTGTTGAGGACAGGGGAGAGCTGTGGCGGAGGGATGTGCAGGTAAACGGCCACTAGGGGGATACAGAGCAGCCCCACTTGAAGCCACCACTCCTTCATGCTCAGCTCAGCCAGGGACGGCGCATTCTGACTTCTACACAAAAAGGCAAACACCACGAATAACTACAAAGAAAGCACACACAAGGGTCGAGAAGCGAGTTCTACCAACATATCGTTTGCTTAGCTCTGTAGTTTGAAGGTTGTGGTAGGTAGTTCTTTTTTAATGGTTTGATTGACTGGGACACCCACTGGTAAAACATAAATGCTGTGCTATACGTGCCCTGTCACAAGCAGAACATATTCTTATGTATCAAACCTTGGTCAGTGACTTCCTTTTGAGATGGTTATCACCGATCCTCTAACATCTTAACCCCCACCTTAACGGGGCCCATTTTCTCCAGTTTGGCTTCACCCAAATCTAAAAGCTTCTTGAATAAAGTATAAAATAGCTACAAAAGTGAGGATGAAAATGCAACAAAAGAGCGACAAAAACGGGATGAAAAAGTGGGAAAAATGTGTGACGGCAACGCAACAAAAAAAGCCAAAAAAGAGGAACAGACAAGTGACAGAAAAGTGACAAAAAACAATGAAAATGTGGCAAAAAAGAGATTTGAGAAAAATATGTAAAAAAATAAATAAATAAAAAGGGACGACAACGCATCAACAACGCAAGTAAAAAGCTCCATTTAGATCAGTATTGTAGGCCTAAGCTTTCAAACGAGGCGTTGTACACTGGCCAATATTTGTGACCTTATGGATTTGTGTGACGCTAAACTGGAGAAAATGTGCTCGGTTGAGACGGGGGTTAAGGGTTTAAACAGCTCATTCATGTCCACATTTCTGAACTAAAATAAATTAGCCCAGTCAGTGTCGAGTTAACTTTTTCAGGCTCACTTGTCTTATGCTTTTTCACCACCAGATGGCGCCTTCACAAAGTAGTCTACCAACCAGAGATATGATATATGACACAAATATTACACAGTGTGATACACTTTGAGGCGTCATCTGCCCATCACTAAAATAAAGCACCTTTGGCATGTACAGAAGGCACGAGACGGGTAAAAACACAGCATAAAACGGGGTCTCAAGCTCATGTTGAATGTTTACGTTGTTTTCAATTTCATGCATTAGCTTAATCACCCCTTGGACTAGCGGACAAAGTATTAGTGACCAAACATAATTGTTGTTCAAAATCCCAAGCCTAGTTTTTTTTTTTTTCAACTCTATTGGGGCATATTCAATTCACGAAAAAAAAATATATATATTAAAATTAACAACATTAGAAACTGTGTACGACACAGGAACGTTATTCGTTCCGACAAGAACAACAAACTTTGTTACTGCGCTGGGAAGGAGCACACACTGGCAGCAGCGGCACTACACATTAATGTGTTAAAGAAAACGCACCTAGCTCATAAATCTATTAAACCTGACGCCTTCTCCCTCTCGTACCGTGCATGTAAATATGTAGCGCACTTACAGCCGTCCTGGGACCTGTCACCAGAGGACCTTTGTCACCCGTGTGTGATACAGAAACACATGCGGAAACGATCCACGGACTTTCACGGATCTAAACAGGAAGTCTCACTCTGACCCACTTCCGTTTTCAGAACAAGTACTTTATTTTAGATAAGGGGGGAAAAATAGTGTCATTTCTGCCATCTATATGAAGCAGTGTTAATTTTGACAACATATTTTAATTTAGTTTTAGTCTTTTGACGAAAATGTAATTCAATTTTGGTCGAGTTTCAGTCAAAAAAATATCTTCAATTTTAGTCAAGATTTAGTCGACTAAAATTGCAATTTAATTTAGTCGACTAAATTTAGGACAAATTTAGTCGACGTTGTATTAATAATATTCATTATAATCATATTTAATCAAGGTCCTCTGCCTCATGGAGCTGCTCCCTCATGAACAAAGCTCAGAGCTGCTCCTTTGGCAGTGAATTTACATGACATGAGGCTCTTTCAGACGGTCAATAGAAGTTTGGATGATTTTAGTCGCTCCTTTTCATTTTTAGTCGACTAAAATATCTGGACATTTTAGTCATAGTTTTAGTCGCATGAAAACGTTTTAATTTAGTTTTAGTCCAATTTTTTTCACGTGTTGTACGCGTTCTTCTTCCCAATAGACGATCTTCAGATGTTTTTAAACGAGAGTGCTGCCCTCGTGTGGTATGGCTGTGCAACTCCAAAACAGTACAACAGAGCAGGCGGCTTTCTGTCCTTTCCCGTGTGTGTTTCATTTGTTATTTTCGTGTAAAAACATGGCGTGTATACTGAATAATTATTTATCAAGAACAAAGTCATTTTTGTCCGGCTCAATAATAACAGGTGACATTGTTTTAGGCCTATAGTTAGGTTTAGGCTACAGACCTTTGATTAAATCCTGCAAGAGAACACAGAAACGTAAATAGAGACAGGACAAGAAAATAAAGTAATTGTAGTGGTAATGAAACGTATGTTATGAAGGTTTGTGCTTAACCACCTGAATCAAGAACATTTTCTCCAGTTTGGCTTTACCCAAATCTAAAAGCTTCTTGAAAAAAAAAGCAACAAAATTAGACTAAAACAAGGATGCATTAACTAAAGAGTGACAAAAATGTGACAAAAAAGCAACAAAAAACAATGAAGAAAGGGTAATAAAATACGAGGATAAAGATCCGTTTAGATCAGTTTTGTAGGTCTTTCATATGAGGCGTTGCACAGACCTATAGGCTGTAACCTTTTAGATTTGAGTAAAGCTGAACTGGAGAAAATGCACTTGGTTAAGAGGTTAATGTTCTTGACTCAAACGTTTGGACCTTAAAAGGTAAAAAGTTTAAAAAGCACCCACTTATTTCCAAATTACTCTTAGTTTGTATGTGGTAAAGCAAAGGTGACAAGAAGAATGTAAAGCACTGGTCCTGGAGTTGGAAGACAGAGGGTCGCCAGATTATATAAATTACCTATTTTCTAGTTTGAATAGAAAATATGCCCTGAGGGGAAGTTGCAGACACCAGCAGCGGTTATATAGAGGGTTGCAACTAAGAAAGGTTGAGGACCACAATTGTCCACATCCATAAAGAAAACTTTTATCAAAATACAAAATATAATGTAACATTTACTTTCAGATGAACTGGAATAGACCAGGACTAAGGCTGAACTAGCTTGAGTCCAACTTTCAACTCGCGCATCTCTCAGGTCGTCGGCATGAAAAACAACATGCTAACATACTGTTAGGCTAAATACATTTTTTATTTTTAAAAACCATACACATTACTCGACAAGTTTCAAATGTAAATCCAATCACAATATCAATTTAAAATGCTCAAGATAAACAGACATGAAGAACCTTTATTTCCAAATGTTAAAAGATAAAAAAAAAAAAAAAGATAATCCATAAAACTAAAACAATTCGTTCCCGTTTACAGGAAGAAGCAACAGAACAAACCCCTCCCACATGGGTGTCTTGTTTTTTTTTTTTTTAATGCATCCCTTTTTTTTTTAAGCATTAAAGTAAGCTTTTTTTTTGGCTGCCCAAACTTGTATCTGCAATGGTAAAATAACCAAAGATAATTGTCTTGACTAGTTTTGATCTATTGGCAATTTGGACAGATCAAACTGATTCAGTGCTTTTCTATGTCTCCGCCCACTCTTTGAGTGACAGCTAGATCTAACCAATTGCAGTAACTCTTAGAAGAAGCGGAAAGCTCCATTTATCTTTCCTCTTAATCTAACAGCGACCGTGTAAGTTTTTGCATTTTGGTGTCGTTTGTTGTCTGTCTCTTTGGACCTCGAGTCCGTAATAAAGTTGAATTGAATAACAGAAATTTAATTTGGACTCAAAAAAATGTTGAGCGATAACAATTTAGATTCAGTGAGTAAAAAAAAAACGTTTTAAACCAAGACAAATATTCTTATTTCAGCCATTTTAACTTGCATGTTAATGTAGCAGTGCCTTGGTGTCCCGTGCAGCCGACAAGCACCAGCCCAAAAACAGTGGAGACACAAACTTATACGAATAAAGAGGCCAGTTCTCGTTCACACCATTTGCACCCTGAGATGAGATTTTTCAGAAGAATAAATATATATATATATTTCTTTTAGTTGCCAAAAACCCCTCCCTCCCTCTTGTAGTATAACGTTTGTTTGTCAAATCCTCAAAAAATTGAGTTGCAGTTAGCGGAAAGAGTTTCTCGGTAAATTGTCATAAAAATACAAAGGTACTGTTTCTCTTTGAAGGTTCGTATCAAAATGCATTCCTCCAATAGTCGGAACGCTGTAGGAAATAAAGTACCCTGTGCAGAGATACCAGTGTTTCGCCTAAGCTTTATTATTGGAAAAAAAAGCATATCCAATTTTCCAGTACAACAGGCGTCTAAAATGTCTTACAAATGACTAGTTTTGTTTTTTTGTTTTGATCAAGAAGTTGTATGGACAGGGTTGGAAGAATAAAAAGAAAGAAAAAAAAACCACACAAGGCTACCCATTTTGCTAACCAGAACATAAAGGAAAAACCTACCAAAGAGACAAGTTAGTTTTGCCTGAAATTCCAAAGCAATACACTCGTTTAGAACAACTAGATAGACATCTTAATTGGTTCCCTTTATAATGCAACACGTTTAGTATTTGCCTGAGTAAACTAATGTCACAGCATGCATTGGCAGGGGCTAGTAATATTTAGCTGGGAGAGAGAGAAAAAAAAAAAGAAAAAATAATAAATATCACAAATTGCACCAATTAAGGTAAAAAGTCAAACCTGGGAGTATATACAACAAGCATTTGCCACCAAATCTACCCACAGAAAGACATCAGTAGGATGCGATTTGTTTGGGCTACGTAAGCTGTACAGAATAATAATTCGCTTTTGGAAGTGATTATAGAAATTTGAATGCTACTCAAGGCACATTTATGCTCGTCAATTAAAAAAAAATCGAATTGACTAAAATGTTCAGAATTCAGCGCTGGATGAAAAATAAATATAAAGCTGCTGACCCGAAGCTTGTGTTGGTCAATTTGGTGCTTGGATGAATTGACGAAAATATTCTTTTTTTGTGCATTATCCCACTGCTGCACTACATCCCCGACGCTTCGGTACAAAAAGTCTTCCCTTCTGTCATCAGGAGGATTCGTAAGGCCCTCGAGTCCCGTTTGAGGGAAGACTCGTTGAGGAGCCGGGCCGTGGGGCAGATTCACAGAATGCTTGTTAGATATAGACAGGTCAAAGCTTCATACGTCCCTTTGACGAGTGAACCTTTCAACATGTGGAAATTCTCGAACACAACGCATGAAAACAAACCCAGAACGCAGGAGGTCTTGTGCACATTGAAACTATTAAAGAATGAAAGAAGTAAATATTTATAGCAAGTAAGTGGACAGAGGTCCTAATTGTGTTTATTGTCCCATCTCTGGTGGACCTTTTTCTATACAAGCCTTAGTGTTTATCCGTTTGGCTAGAAGGTTCTATATTTATCTACAAATATATAACAAATAAAACTTGCAGGCAAAAATAGTTAAGTTTCAATAGAAACACCCTTTTCCTGAAAATACAGCAGTATCTGAAATAATCCTCTCAATCATTTAATTCTGTCCCCTTGAAGAGTACCATACATCAGGAAGGTCTTTGCCTACAAACAGAAAAAAAAGTATCTACATACTTTGTAAACAGACCTGCTTTTCCAAAAACATAAATAACTCAAAATATTAACAGCCAATGAACAGAAAGTTTCTGAATGAGCGAGGGCCAGAGATATAAATATACAACACCATTCAGATAAAAGAAGCTAAAAGGTTCGTTCAGAATCTTACAGACGATCTTCAAGCCAGGAGGAAGCCTCCGTTCAAAATTAAAATAATATTATTATAATAAAAACAGGTCACTTTCAATCAGTTTGTAGTCACCCCGTGTTACCGAGCAAAACCAAAGGGAGAGGGTTGAGTCCTGTAAAGAGCAAAGCATCCACAGCACGCCTACATTCCACTGAATGTCTGTCCCACTCGGCCGAGCCCAGAGAGAGGCATCAGAGTGACGTCTCCAGGCTGTGCATGGGGCTGCTCGGGGCCGAGGGGGTGGCTGACTTGGGCGCCTCGGGGAGCAGGTGGTTACTCTCCACTGCATTATTGTTCTGGTTTGGGGAGAGCGCGGGTGGGGCCGCAGTGACCGGGGAGGGTGTGGGCGAGGGTGAGGGAGGGGTGGGCGTGGTGTTCCTGGGGCTGGCGGAGTTTCGTTTGGTGGGAGCGTCGTCCTCTGCGTCTGTGTCATCGATGAGGGGGATGTGGGGCTCCGAGTCCTCGATCCTGAACTCCGGGTGAGTCATGAAGTTATGGATGGAGGAGCGCGACTCTGGCTTCTCCAGCCCCTCATAGAGGGAGATGGAGCTGCGGAATGCATTCACCACCCGGATCTGCAACACAGACATGCCATGTCAACACCTGCGTCTACTTACGAACACCATGGGACCACGGTCGAGAGGGTCTGAGGGCACACTCTATTAGCTCCACATCAGGTGCATTTATCAAATCATGGAGGAGCTCGGACACGTGCAGGTTACAACTGATCCTGGTCCCACTGCAGCACACTGATGTTAGTGACACTTTAGAGAAAACCACCAGAAACAAAAGTCAGTTTATCTTTGTTTTAGTAAGTCTGTGTCACTGAGTCACCCTCAGGATTAAGGATTATGAGAAGTATTTTAGAAAACTGTTAATATTGTTATAATGACTGACTGTTTACACAGTACAAAAGGTTTAATCTAGTGAAGCTCCAAAAAATGAAGCAAATTCAATTCCATTTCTTTACATTTAAGATAAGGATGTGTCCAATTTCTCACGTTGCAAAAAAAAAGGGCAATTGCGAGTATATCTCCCTAAAACTAGGAATATATTTAGTATTACTGTACATGCTCAAACGAGAGTGAGAGACAGAGAAAGGGACAGGGAGAGGGACAGAAAGACATGGTGGTCAGTTGTAGCTAATGTTTGTGGAGTCAGAACAAAAACTGCGGCAGCCAAGCAAATGTCTACAAGCTGTGTACAGGTCCAAGAACAGCAGCACAAGAGAGAAAAGTCACAAACGAGACTCAGGACTGTCAGCCCATGCAGAGCGCAGCACTACCTTGGCTTTCAACGGTAGTACACTTTGAGTATAGCCCATGACACATTTCACAGAATCTAAGGGAGAATATGGGGCGTCAGTGGCAGAGATTTATTGGGATTGTTTTTTGAATTTTTTTTTTTTTTACAACGGACAAACTGTGGACAAACATTTTATCACGTAGAAGCACAAAAATCCTGAGGAGAAAAAGAAAAAGTTAGAGATCAGCAATCAAGGTCGTCCTCGCCTGTGTTTCTTACAGGAAAAGCAGCAGTTGGCGCATTAGCATCTCTTATGAGTTCACATTAAAGAGGGATTTGTTCCATTAGCTTTTCAGGCGCATCTGCAAGGCATTTACACAAAAGCACAGGTAGTCACTGGGGAGGGTCACTGAACCTGAAAAAGAGAAGCAACGCTCGTCAGTCGGGAAGACTCTTACGCAGGTTTATGAAAGGGCAAAGGAGATGGCTAGCATTGGTACTGTAGATACAAGCCTGGCATGAAGGAAAAGATCAAGTAGAGAAGCGTGCCCAAAATCCATTTACAACAAAAGCAAGCCATCGTTCATCCTGAAATAAACCTTTAATTTGTTTTATCCTGGATCTGTTTTCTCAAGGAGAAGAAAAAAAACAAAAAAACATTAAGGACAATTGACCCAACAAACATCCACCGACTAGATGCAATTTGCCTTTTCATTTTTAGGCCGTGAACATGGGCGTATACTCAAAACATTTTACCCAGCGATGAGCCACATAGCGGCCACAAAGACACCCACTGGTGCTAAATGGGCGCAGGAACATTTTTTTTAAGGGGGGGGAGGACAAAATACATGAAACGCATCACCTTGCATCTCATTTGAACAATACGACATTTCGAATTCAAGACTAAAGCGGAAGCAAAACGGCAAACAGGATGACACAGAGACATCTCGACGCTACCCAGTCACATTTATATAGATACACAGCAGTTTTTTTTTATTTGGAAGCGCTATGACAATGTGGCACCTTTTTTGTGTGTGGTGTTTTTCAGATAAAAACATGGGGACATAATGAGAGAGTCAACGTTAGGAGAGAAAGAGCGGAAAGATGTTAGAAAATACAGGAGAGATTTTAATTTTTTTTTTTTTTTGGACAAAAGTAAACCTCATGCACAGTAGGAGAACACGCACTCACACCCCACAGTGGCAGAAGCGGAGTTGGCGGCAGTAGTGGTGGTAGTAGAAGAAAAGGCTACATGTGAAGGGCTAGAAACATTGGTTACATCGTGCTGCTGCTGCTGGCTGGAGTTGGAGGCCTGTCGCCTGAGAGCCCCCTGAAAGGAAGTGCCACTCTGGAACGCACTCACTACATCCATCTGCAAAGAACCAGACAGCGTGACAGACAGAAAGAAAGGGAGAGAGCGCAGGAAATAAGGAAAAGAGGGAAAATAAAAAGGCACCTGTGACCAGAGGTGGGTAGAGAATAGCCCTCGAATAGAGCATGGTTACTGCAAAATAATGCGGCCGATAGTGTATCTGGCTTCTTACGAAAAAGGAGTCCAAATTGTCCAAATTATGAATATAAGTATATGCAATGTAGCAATAGGTCTATTCATAAGTTTGCAGATTGATAAATGCTTGTGTTTAAAGCTACACTGCCTAACATTTTGGACTATACTGTTGCCATCAGTAAAAAACATGCTCCTAATGCTCGACACATTACTGAAGTGGGTAATCAAAGAATGGATTTGGACGAGAACTCAAACCTATTTAAATCTCAAAATCTGCTGACTTTAGTCGACATCTCCATGGAGACGAGCTGGAGACGTACCTACTCCTGCTAAAGTTACCGTCATGTCTGAGCTGAGCCGCTCACTGCAAAGCACATGTTTGTTTGTACATAAATAATGTAAATATCTGTCATAAAATAAATGCTTGTATTTCAAATGTATTTATTGGGGAAAATTCTACATGGTGTGGCTTTAACTGACTGATATACCGATATCAGATAATAGCAGATGTATAGACCGATATGATCATTTGATTTAAATTCCATCTCTCACATAGCCTATTGTTAAAAATGTATTCCTATAAAAAGTTTAAATCATAGAAATTAAATGTGTCACTTTTGTAAAATAATTTGCTATACCCACATTTATTTAAACTTGTTTTTAATGCCTTATTGCAAAGCCACTTATTTCACTTATTAGACGGCTTGTTAACATGTAGTTTATTAGGGAACTAATAAAAAAATTAAATAAATAAAAACATCTTTGTGAAACATTTATGCAACACTGGATCTTTTGATATCGCAGAAGCTTATTGAACAAAGCCACAGCGGTAATCGAAGCTAAGGGCGGTCCAACCAATTAGAGCATGTGACGTTTTCTTGTGTCACTTTTTTTTTTGGGACGGGCAGTGTATGTTTCTATAAACATTAACAGTTATTAACCTAAATAGTTAAATTGACTAATGTGCCGCCTGCATTTAGAAGAAGAAGAACCTTTATTTATATAGCGCCTTTCACAGACAAAGCCACAAAGCGCTTTACATGAGAGCATTTACACGAATTTAGCTCCATACATTTTTTTTAAACTAACTCTATACATTCCCCCACAGTGCTGTATGTAAAGCAGAACAAGATGTCAGCTGACATGGGGACACCTTTGGAAGATATAAAGTCTAGTTTAAAAAAAACTAAAACACATGGCTGTTCTGTTCAGATGTTATGTCTGATTGTGGGCAACAAATCGATTTGAATTAAAAATTGGTAGAGTTGGTAAATCAAATCGATTCATATTTTCAGAAAATCTTTTTTTTTTTAATATTATTATTTTTAGAATTAATAATTTGGATGTTTTGGATGACTTTGCTATTTTTGGGTTTGTTGATGCACTTTAACTAAAAACAATAAATATATATATATTAAATATATTTACCGTCAGCAGTTACTTTGTTTGGGATCTCAATTGTAAATTGAGTTTTTTCTATAAGAATATCAAAGATTTTTTGGTGGCCCAGCTCTAGCCTAAGTACAAAACTTTGCAGTTTTAACCTTGTTATAACAACAAACCCTCTTCAAAAACATACCTGTAGTTTTGTTCGTTCTCGTTCAGTAACTCCTTCACACTCCGCACTCACAACGCCAGCTCACACTCAGAAATACGTACACGGTACTTGGAGATTTCCATGACGTTCCTCTGTATTTTACAGTCAAGACACCTTCACTAAACATGTTTGCCGATTCAAAGCTTTTCTGTAAGTTTGGCTTTGTTGGCCTTTTAGTAAAACTGCTCTTTAACATACCTTTAAAAACACGCGTACCGTTTAGATACATGCATTATAATAAAATATTAAGGCTATGGGGAATAAGCTTAAGTTGTTAAAGCCTGAATATAGCAAGGCATCAGACCTTTAGACAATGTACAAATCCAATACACTATAAATAAAACTCAATCATAATTCATGAGATGCAAACATAAAAATATCCCTCTATTGTCAACATAGAGGTAATAGGGAAATACTATACTGTACAGTCGACAAAGTCAGTGACATCAACTTGAAATACAATTTCTACATAAAAGAGTTGCAAAAACTACAAGTAAATGTAATTCATTATTACCCACCTCCGCCAGTAACCAAAGGAAAACTCAACTGGGAACTGGATTTGGGCTTTTGGGTTCGGTGTAAAGGCACTGGCGCAATGCGGAAACTTTTGCTACTTACATGGTACTTTTTTCCATAATGTACTGTATCAGCCAGCCTCGTCATAACTATACATTCAGTTCAGTGTCTCCAAACCTGATTGTGTTGTGTTCAAATGTAGATCAAAGATAAAGCATAGGGACCAGAAGCTCAAGAGGAAAGCATTTCTCGGAGAGTGCCATGAGAAAGGAAGGAGCACCTACGTGGAGTTGGAGGAGGGACAGAGAGTTATTTATAAATGGCTTTGGTTTCCTGTTGTGTCCGATGCTGCAGATCGGGTTTTAACGGGGGATTACTTGAGTTTAATAAGTGAACTTGTAGGTATTCATTTCATGTTCCTAACGTTTCACACCTTCCAGGAAGCCGCACAGTAAAGTTTAAATTATCTGCAAACACAATATGCTACAAGGGGGCACTTTCACTACAAGTACGAATCACTTTGAAAAACAGAAGAAGTTGGGTAGAATTCTTTTAATCAAAACAACAAAATAATTAGCAAAATAATACTGAGCCCTTCTCTGAACCACCGTTTCTGTGGGATAGTTTTGCGGGAGACATGACCTGAGTTTAGATACTGTGTAGACCAGTTGTGCGAGGGATATTACCTGAGTTTGGATACTGTGTAGACCAGTTATGCGAGGGATATTACCCGAGTTTAGATTCTGTGTAGACCAGTTGTGCGAGGGATATTACCTGAGTTTGGATGCGGTTGAGCCCTCTGAACCATAGGATCTGTCCGCGGCGCAGCTCTCTCTCGGCGTGGTCGATCTCGTCCATGTCGTCCAGCTCCTCCAGCTCCTCGTCGGGGATCTCCTCCTTCTGTGTGCCGTGGCCCGCCGTCTTCAGGAACTTGAGCCGACTCGTGGGGATCGTGGAGATGACCTGGGAGTGTGAGACGAGATACAGTTAGCGACAAATTTGTGGGCAACTGAAAGACCAGATATTGGTAACAATCCAAAGGAATCACACTATAGTTTAATTTGTGGTGACACCTGTCTGCAGTGGTTACAGAATGTTCTCGGGAGCCATGAATGAAGGGGCCAAAATTCACATCTGAGAAATTGTTATTCAATAGTAGAACAGATTTTTTTCATGACCGTAGTATTTAACCTTAAAAGGGACACTGCGTAACATTTTGGACTATACTGTCGCCACCAGTACAAAACATGCTCCTAATGAGCAGCTCAACACAGAAAATGCTATTTCCACAGCGGGTAATCAAAAAATGGATTTGGATGAGAACCTAACCTGTTTAAATCTCAAATTCTGCTGACTTTAGTCACATCTCCATGGAGACGTTTTAGAGACGTACCCACTCCCGGTAAAGTTACAGTCATGTCTTAGTAGAGCTGAGCTGCTCACAGCAAAGGCACATGTTTGTTTGTACACATGAGGTATTTTCCAATGACTCAATTCTTTCTGGCTCCTCTATAAAAGCTAATGGCAAAGGTAACATGGAAGTTTTCTCTGTCATTGTTATGTTTTTAGCAGCTGCTGAGGGCCCTCAGTGAGTTTTCAAGCTGCGGCAGCAATAGCATTGTGGCTGCGGTCCTAAATCTGCAGCGGTTCCCGCCTGCAGGGCTACTGATTCAGGACTGCAGATTCACGGCCGCCTTTTGGGGGATTGGACCTGATCCAGTCATTAGATCCGAGGCAATCAAATACTCTCTAAATGCCTGGATTGGCTACCGATACTGAATATCGGATCGGAACATCCCTAAATAAAAGTGTCCAAAACTTTTTCGCAGGGTAACTTTATATCATTACAAGTATTTTATAGATGTTTACAGTTTTGTTTCTTTGCGTATGTGGATTGCTTGATACAAAGTGTGTCATGAGCACCTTTGGAAACTCTAAAACTAGGTGTTTCACCAAAGAAATGGCTATAACCTGTTGATTATAAAGTTCCATGACGATTATTGAGATTGACCAAAGTGGGGATTGCAATTTGTTACCATCCAATTGTTGTTACTGGATAAGTGGGAGTTTCCAAGTGTCTTGCCCAAGGACACAACGGCAGTATGCACCAGCTATGGATTAGCGAGTGACCTCTGAGCCACTGCTGCTTCCATATGGCGTGTGACAATAAAGATTACACTCAAGTTAGTCAGGCCATTTATAGATTTGGATATCATCACGTCCCAAAGTTTCCCCTTGCCCAGATCCCTGAGGGCGGGGCTGACATTGCTTTATGAGAAATTACCCACATTTGGAAATCAGGAATTGTAGCTTTTTCTCTGTTCAAAGCAGTGTATCAGAAAAAAACAATGAGCGGGCCTTTTAAGAAATATAAACAGCTCTGCCATTGAAAGATTGTTTTTCACTACAGAGGCTAATCATTTTGACCTTCGCTGTGCTGAGAAATGGCACCGGCGCAGGACGTGTTGAGTTCCATTAGTGATACATGACAGCAGCAGTGAACCATATAATGAGCTGCAGGTAGGACGCACTCGTGACGTCAGGCTGTTTCCATCCGGATCATTTCACAGATCCAGCGCGACGGCGGCTGCCACAAAATGGCATCCGAGATCTGCACGGTTTTCGACAATAGATATAATGAAGTGCATCAAAGTTAAAAAGAATAAATTAAATAAAAACGCCAGTAAAACAGTCGAAATATTTCACTCGATGCCAGACTGATGAAAATTTGGTCAATAACTTTGGAAATTCAACTTCTTTCTACTCATTCTGGGCCAAGTATTGCAATCATTGTAATTCATACAGACATAAACACAGTATTTGAAGATTTAGAGGTCGCCATTTCAATTCCATCACTTTGCTGGATAAAGAGTGGTATTGGTTTTTACAGACATTTCTCATGGAGTATTTGAGTGTGATTCAAAGAAGAATCTAGTGCTGAGATGAACCTGAGCGACAGTGGATAATAAATGATGATTCAAGGACGTCCGCAAAGAACAAACTATGCTTTCAAAAATGTACTTTGTCACGAATAACAAACTTCATAAACTGAAGTTTGCCAAAATGTATTAACCACCTACTCGCCTGAACAGAGCACATTTTCTTCACTTCGGCATTAACCAAATCTAAAAACAGTGGAATGCCTAATTTGAAAGCTAAGGCCTACAAAACTGATTGCCACTTCTTTGTCGTTCTTTTGTTGCTTCTTTGTTGTGTTTTTGTCACATTTTTGTTGTGTTTTTATTCTCGTTTTCGTGGTTATATTGACGGATTTTTTCTAGAGGCTTTTAGATTTTGGTAAAGCCGAACTGGAGAAACTGTACTCTGTTAAAGTGGGGGTTAAGAGGTTAAAAATCATTATGTAGAACAGTCTGTACAAGGTATATGCTACAATGACCCATGTCTGACACTAGGGGGCAGCGTCCCTCCATCACATACACTTGAACAATTTGTTCCCACAAAGAAAATTCCTTGGTCTCCGTCACAATAAAAAATGACCCTATTTAGCACAGTTTTACTGCTGCTTCACTTGCATCTGCACTTGAGTCAAGGGACTTTGTCTGTTTAGAGATGAATTTTCACACACCTACATTACTTTCTATGAAGCAAAATGTCAAGGCCGTGGTGTTTAAAAATCAGAATGAGGTAAAAGTGAAGGGTCGTACCTGTCCCCAGAGCAGAGAGCCAAAGCCCAGGAAGGTGCACCACAGCCACTGGTCGATGGTGAGCGAGACGCAGCTGAATGGTTTCCCTCCAAACTGCACGATGACAATCTACAAGAGCACGATATGGAATAGAGATAATTTGTATATTGATTATACACGTTTGTACACATTGTGACATTCTTTAGAGGGCGAGTCTTAGCTGGAGGCAAAAGTGGCTACAGGAAGCCACAGAGTCTGTGTTGACAAGCGTTAGCTACTGGTCTTTGGACGGCATGATTATGCAAGATGTCACTCACTCTGCTGGATTGTTACAGAGATGTTACTTAATAATTACTTTTGGACAGGAGCAACTGCAAGTGGCATTGACTCAGTATTTATGACCTGATCAGGAGTATACAACAACAAAAAAGTCCGTTTTTTTTTTTTATTAATAGAATATTTTGGGTTGTTTTTATGTTGTGTGTACTTTTGTACCTTCTTGTATCTATCGAGTAAGCATGTAGAGTTTAAACACTGCCAGTATACCATGCAGTGTCTTTAAAACGATTTAGATTAGATTAAACTTTATTATCCCTTGTGGGAAATTTGTATTGGGCTCACAGCTGCTTGCTGATTTAGACAAACAAAGCTACATACAATACAACATAGATACATACAGTAGGCTACAGCACAGAAAGGAGACAGTCTATGCATCTAACAGACCTTCCAAGTGGTGTAGCTGGCATTACATTGAAAAAGAAAGGGGAAACAATAAAAAAAGGAGGTGTTTATCAGTCAAAGGAGTTGATCTATGGAACGGTTTATCTATTCAACTGAAGGGCTCCAAAACTATTAAAGCATTTAAGAAAATGTATAAGTTAAACATTATGGAGAAGTATAGAACACTTGAATGAAGATCACTAGAAAAGAAGTTGATCGAGGATGCATAACATAATTTTGATTGTTGAAGTTTAAGTTTTGTGCTTACAAGTTACCATCGTTGGTGTTAGTGAAACTGTATAATGTGTCTTTGGACATAGTGTCTCAATTGTAAAAGGGGTTAGGCAGAATACGTCTCGACTTCATCCTAAACCCCTTTCGGTCAGGTATCATTTATCAAATACATAAAGTATACGTTTTTCTTTTTGTATTGTATAATGTATCTTAGATCCTAGATATTTGGAAAACATGTGACCTAAGATCTAAATGTTCATAATGACCGAAGAAAAATAAACTACTAAACTACTACTTTTCTGTGATTTTTTGTGAACAAAAATAAATAAATGGTGCCCCCACTGGGAGGGCGGAACAAATCATAATAGGATGGAAAAGCAATGTTTGGGTTGGAATTTGCAAATAGCAAGTGTGGCATTATGTTATTGTACAATGTTCTATTCAGGGGTCTTATGCACAATAACCATGTTGTTTTGCGTGTGATACAGTTTACATGTTAAATGCAATTTACAAATGTAGAGAATATTTAACTGATTCAAACTGTTAAATTAGTTCAGTCCTATACCTTATAGTCTAAGCTGTGAAATAAAGGATAAACAAACCTGCTTACATTTCCAGAAAAAAATAATGAAATTTTCCTCTAAAACAAATGAATAAACGGTTTGAAATATGAGGCGCCAGAGCTTTGTGTTAAGATACCGTATAATCGAGTTAAAGTCCCGTTGTTTACCTGTACAATAAAAGTGCCAAAGACGATGCTGCAAAAGATGAGATTGTTGAAGATGCCCTCGAACACGTTCCTCTCTCCGTGGATCTTTCGGGCATTGATTTCGTTAAAGAGCTGCATCAAGACAAAAGTGTTGAAGACAATGGTGTAGTGCTCGGAGGGCGGTGCGTGAAGAGGAGCGTTCCTGCCACTGTCGATGTCGAAGATTTTCTCTCCTGCACAAAGACAATCATTATGTAGGAATTATGCTAAGTGGCGGCAACCGGAAAAATACAAAATAAAATCAAAGGGAGTAATGAGCCAACTGACCAGCAAAGAGCAGAGTGAAGATGGTGATGAGCTGGAAGACGCCCTGGCCCAGGATGTTCTTCATCATGGTGCGAGAAATGAGCGGCTTGTTGCGCCCATACGGTTTCCTCAGCAGCAGCGACTCTGTGGGCGGCTCCGTGGCCAACGCCAGCGACGCAAAAGTGTCCATGATCAGATTCACCCACAACATCTGCACAGCCTTAAGAGGAGAGTCCTGTGGGCGCAGAGTGGGAAATTAACCGATGATTAAATGTGTGCGGTATTTTCCGGACTATAAGTCGCCCCGGAATACAAGTCTCACCAGCCAAAAAATGAAAAAACAAACATAAGATGCTCCGGAGTATAAGTCGCATCAGCCTCGGAAACTACCTGGGCATGGAGGCGTAACCGCACCGTTGACAAGCCTCTTCCGGCAACACGTCAAGCACCCATTTGCCATTCTTCTAGCTGTGGCCATGTAGTTTTTAGCCTGCGATTAGCTGTTTTTGTTTTCTTCATTGTAGTAAGTGTAACCTCCGCTCTTCGCCAGTCCCTCACAAGTTTCTCACTCCATTTCACACTTTTTATCTGCTGCTCGATTACTGTTTTTAACATTTTCCAGTGGTACAGGAGTAGCAGATACTGGTACACAAGCCTAGAGCGCCCTCTAGCGGCTATCAGTGTGAAAACAACAAAGATGTTCAATTATATACAAGTCGCACCACCAGCCAAACTACAAAAAAAAAGTGTGACCTATAGTCCGGAAAATATGGTATGCATTTTTAATCATGAGCTATATTTTGAATGGAACGCTCCAGTCTCTTAAACGCTCTTTTTTTTACAATGTAAATATTCATAATTGAGGCTTAATATTTTGACACCGAGACAGACAGGGCAGGGATTGTAAATGGAGCTCCCTCTGAAGGCATCAGTGGGAATGACATGGTGAAAACCTAGTAGCTCAAAGGCAACGACCCCCAGTTCAGTGCATCAAAGTGCAAGTACAAAAATAATGCATAGAAACGTGCCCCTGGGCTCACAAAGCAAGACAAAAAAGAAATTGTCTGCGTCTCTGACAATACTGGATCTATCATTCACCGCACTCTTGTTATCAGCAGAAGAAACCGTTACAAAGCCACGCAGATTTCAGTTATTGGAGGACTTTGCAGGTCTCAGTGTGTGTCTACAGACTTCAATTTAGCAGTAACTGATGAGAATGGATACCGGAAAAAAGGTTTAGGTACTACTGGTAATGAAAAAATAAACTAATCAAAAGCAGATAGTGAAAACATCTTTTATCTTCAGCATTAAAGGAAGTGACTTGGTAATTTCAGCTCAAATAAATAATTTTTCCTCAATTCTTTCCCCCATTTTTTTCTTATTTTATCAATTTTTGGCCCCATTTTTCCCCACAAATGTTTTCTTATTTTTGCCCCATTTTTTTCTCGTTTGTTCTTATGTTTTGCCCTATTTCTTTTGTGCTAATTTCATATATTTTTTAATCACCAATATTTTCCCTATATCCCCATACTTTTCCTCATTTTTTTTACTCAATTTGTTCCCCTTTTTCCCCCTACTTTGGCCTCATTTTCCACACACATTGCTTGACATTGAAGATGAACCCGATATTATTAATTTGCCGATCTTCCACACATTATTGTTCAGACAAATATTTTAGCATAGGTATCGGAATAAGTATCATTCAGGTATCGCATCGAAAACCAAGTATCGTTTAAGTACCGGTATCGTGAAAAACTTAACGGCACCCAGCCCTAGTAATTGACGATGTCACACATGCGCTGAAGAGGCAAATACATCAAGCTAGTATTGCCTACAATTACCTTAAAATGTGAGCTATCCCTGTGGCAGCCTATCTGCACCTAAAGCCTCGCATATCTTCGATCACCCAGTACATTTAACACATTCATGTAAAAGCAAAGTCAGTGAAGTGTCTTTCATGTTTCATGTTTTAGATTTCCATGTATCGCAAGGCCACACGGAGTGACTGTTCGTTAACACCGACCTGTGTGATGCATGCTCCCGTGAATGCTACGATGACGGCCACGATGTTGACCGTGAGCTGAAACTGGAGGAATTTGGAGATTGAGTCGTACACGTTTCGGCCCCACATCACCGCCTTTACGATGCTGCTGAAGTTGTCGTCTGTCAGGATGATGTCAGAGGCTTCTTTGGCTACATCTGTGCCGGCAATGCCCTGCACAAGGTCGGAAAGAGGTGGAATTATGGATGACATTTGCGAACAGGTCTGAAGCAATGATTCTGAAACTTTTAGAACCAAGAAGACTTGACCATCATCAACCTTCATTAGCAAAACAAGCACAACAAGCCCTCTTCTTTTTTAACTCACCATGGCAAAACCGACATCTGCTTTCTTCAAGGCTGGTCCATCGTTTGTGCCGTCACCTGTTACAGCAACCACCTGTCTCCGCTCGAGCACTGTGCTGTCGATGATGCCTGGAAAGGACAATTTTTGAGGCTGGGGATAAAGATGATGAAACAAAATACCTCTAGCCCGGTAGTTCTCAAACTGTGGCACTGGAGGAAAATGGCCATCTTCAGTTGGTACTTATGCTCGGCAATATGATACTTTATTTTGTTCATGCTTTGGTTGGTTAGTCGTTTTTCTGGTTTAAACATGTTTTACACGCAGATTAGACTTTAAATGGTTGAGTTCTGATTTGACCTTGATCTAGGACTGGTGGTAGTTTGTGTGTAAAGTTTGAGAACCACTGCTCTAGCCTCTAATATCTAATCAAGTACCAAACAATGGGAATGTGGTCTTAAAATGAACAAACCTTTTACTAAAGTGTGTTTATCTGTTGGTGAAGATCGAGCCAATACTCGTAGTTTAGGCCAGATCTTGTCAATTCTTTCCTGTTCAATCTAAAAGAGACAAAATCAACACAGTAAGAAAAAAAAAAGAAAAAAACCTGTAAGCATGTGATTATTAACAATTTTGACATTGATGCCTACCTCTCCCTTTTCATTGCGTATCCTCCGGTTGAACTCTTTGCCCTCCAGACAGAGGAAGTCATCTCCCGGCAGCAGGATGCCACATTTGGAGGCGATGGCTCGGGCGGTGTTTATGTTGTCACCCGTCACCATCCGCACCGTGATGCCCGCACGCTGGCACTTCCTGATGGCATCTGGGACCTGAAAACACATGAGCCAAACTCCATCATGTTTCGCAAACTTTAAAATATGTTTGGACAGAAGGGAAAGTTAGCATGCCACTTGGTTAACCAGGCTATAACCGATAAAACTTTTTGATCACTCCAAGACCAAGATATCAACAGATGAGTAAAGCCTTCCAATTTGGACCAGCGGTGCTACGACATAAGTCAATATCTAATTGAATTGAGACCCACTAACCTTTAGGGTCTCGTAATAACAAAGGCAAAAAGCTCATAAAAGGACAAAGTGCGGCTGAGACTTGCCTCTGGCCTGACGGGGTCCTCAATGCCCACCACACAGAGGCAGGTGAGGCTGGTGAGGATGTCGTTCTCGCTGTCCCAGTCGGGCTCTCCGTCTGAGGCTGTGAAGTCTCTGTAGGCCAGGCAGATGGTCCGGAGCCCCTCCGACGCCATGGGCTCGATCACCTTCTTCACCATATCATCTCGGTCGCGCGGACGAAACACCTTCTGCTCGCCGTTCGCAGTCAGGATTTTATAACACCTGTGAAAAGCAAATACCAGCGGATAGTTCATCATACTTTAGTTTTTTTCTGGAGTTAGCCTAAAAACGTATTTGCAAGCTACGGTATTGACAAACAATTAATTTAGGATTACAACATCCTTAATAAATGGCAAGGCTAGTCGCAATTGCAATACTTGCCAGAAAAATCTAAATGCAATGCAAGGATAGGGAAGCAACACTTGTTCAACCCTTTACTTAAGTTTAGTTCTGCAAATGTAGTTTAGCTCTACAAATTAATACATTTAAAAATGTGATTCTTGCAGTAGATTATCAGGTCATATTTCAGTCTTCATTAACAATGCGCACAGGAAACTGAATTTTGAATTTCAAAACAAATGGCAAATCTAATAGCAATATTTGTCAGAAAACTTGCAATAAAAAAAGCCTTTTTTAAGCTTCCTTAAGAACACTGACAGAATTTACAGGATTACCCAAACATGCCCAAAACACCCCAGATATTTTTTTCATTAAAAAGTGGTCAAATGCTCAACGGGATTTAACATGACATGGTCCCGTTAAGTACAGGGCAGAAGAAAAGTCCCTGCACTTGGATGGTGGGCAGCAGGGGTAGAAGTTACACTAAGCTCTCTGTGGGTTAATAGCTGCTGAGTTAAGAGGCTTATGGAGTTGTTACTGGCTCATTTTCTCAGTGCCTGTTTTTTTAAGTCGCCAAGTGCTTGGGTGGGATGCGGTTGAATGTCTTAACGTCTTGAGCAATTCAATATAACACAGTTGGCAAAAATGAGCGTCCATTCAGAAAATGACCTCTACACGGCAGCAAATTAAATAAGGGTCTAACAACAATAAAACTAAAATTCATCAAACAGTATGCATGCAAATTCGACAAGCATCTCAAAGCCCTACAGTAGGCATTATTCATTAACTCCCAGCCAATGACGTGGCTCATACAATGTAATCCAAACAACGTCTTACTTTCTGAGCAGGATTTCGGAGGCTCCTTTGCTGAACATGCGGTAGCTTCCATCCGCCATCTTCAGCACGGTGCTCATGGACTTGCGCGCCGAGTTGAAGGTGTAGACCTTGTACAGTTTCTCCTCGGGGATCTCGTTGCGGATGATCTGGTAGTCTCGCTTTAGGTCGTTAGCGAAGCCTAGCAAGGCACATTCGGTTTTGTTTCCTACCTGTCGTGGCAGTCCTCCTTCTTTTTCAGGAGACTAGAGACAAAGAGGGACATTAGGGATGAATATATAATGCAGTATGCTAAAGTCAGGCGCTCAAATAAGCTTAGATTACCATGATATTGGTGGTGTAGGCGCAGTTGACAGCAATGCCCAGAATTAAAAGATCTAAAGTGGAGGAGGGGATGCTTTCTGGCTCGGGGACCTTCCTGTAGTGCTTTTCAGCGATGAAGGCTTGAACCACGGTCATGCGGTTCATGGTGAGAGTGCCGGTTTTATCGGAGCAGATGGCGGTGGCGTTGCCCATAGTCTCGCAGGCGTCCAAGTGCCTCACCAGGTTGTTGTCTTTCATCATTTTCTGTAGGCAAAAGTGAGAGTGCTCAGGAAAACAAAATCATTTCTACGATTTCCGGCACAATTCATAATATAATAAACCAATAGAGACTTAATCATAATAAAAATACTAGAGTTATCCTTAATATAAAAGATGTTTGCTAGTTCCCTGTAAAATGACGGCTTTCCATTGTAACGTTTAATTTATGACATGCCAACCAAACTCTACACAACCACAAGCCTTGTGCTTGGACTTTTAAAGTGTTGCACTGCCCACATACGAGGGGTTAAACAGTTCTGGGTAGTTTACTCTATAGTTCATAAATAGATTCATTACCATTGGTACTTATATATTTGAGGGATTTTAGATAGCTGTCAAAGTCAATAAGGAACATTTTAAAGTCTGAGGATGATTTAAGTATCCTTTGTTTATGAATAAAACATTTTGCTAGACAGAGGACCAAGTTATAACACAGTTCATTGTTCTTGTTTTGAAGAAGAATTCCAAAAGTTATATTGTCACTTGAGATAAGGCTTGGGATTTCAATTTGCCGTTGTATCCAGTCCTGCAAGTTCTTCCAAAATATTTGAGTCGTGGTACATAAAAAAAAAAAAAAAGATCCGTTGTCTCCACATTGTTCTCACAGAAGGTACATGTATTATCATCAATATTAAATGTTTTAAATATTTCAAATCTTTTGAGGGATAAACAGCATTCATAATTTTAAAGTGTTTTACCAAAGTGTTTCTCTTTGGTTTTTGGTTGAATAGGAAGTTTTAAGTACAATGTTCTTAGTTTATTAATTTATCAAATTGATAAATAATGTTTTTGTTGATCTTACCGGGGAATACATTCTCCATAAGGCATTGTCTAATGAATTGATTGGAGCATTTCTTATGCACGAGAGATATTCCATTGATTGATATGGTTCCGAACTGTGGATTTATAGGTTGGACTTACATTATGTTTCGGGTTTGAAATATACATTGTTTTGGCAATGCTTTCAATAGTTTTGTAAATTCAGATTTAGGAGGATTGAAGTTGTATTTGATACAAAAGAGTCTTCATAATTTAGGAATTCACCATTTGTTTTCATCAAGTGCACAACAGACCATATATTCCTATTCAACCATTCTTCATAAAACAGTGACTTATTTCTATGTAGTATGTACCTGTTCCACATTATAGTCAAATGTGGTGAATAATTATGCACATACAATAGCTTCCAATACAATAATACTTGCTTGTGGAACAATTTATTAATATTAAAATCAGACATGAGTAATAATTTTAGTCCACCTAGTTTGTTAAAAATACATTTTGGCATACTATACCAAAAATTATTGGAATTGAGCGAAGCTTTTAACCAGTTTATTTTCAGTGAACCATTAAGGCATTCAAAATCTATTACTTTCAAGCCCCCATTGTTTATTTCTTGGACCAGTTAATCTTTTTTAAATAATGTGGTTTGTCTCTCCAAATGAAATTAATGGTATTAATAGTTTTAATCAGGTTGCTTGAAACAGGAGTACTACAGGTTTGATAAATTAATCTCGATAGTAAATGCGACCAAATATGGAGCGATCCCTCTGAAGCCATATGTTTAATCTTGATTTACATTCAGCAAGTTTATTTTGGTTTATTCTGATTTAACGGCAATATTGCATACTTCTTTAAGGGCGTGTCGTGAATCGCAAGGAGTTCGCATTTCTTTAAATTTTACATTAGCCCAGAGGCATTAGAGAAATGTTTTTTATCAATCCCATCCATCCATCCATTTTCTCCCACTTGTCCGTTGCCGGGTCGTGGGGGCAGCTGTTGGAGCTGCCCAAGTCACATTGCACCAGTCCCCTATGGCTCCTCCTGCAGGTGGTGGGTCCACGGAAGGAAGGTTTTTTATCAATAGCTATTGGAATTAGTTTGTGATTTTTTAGGAAAAACGTTGTATCATCCGCTAAATGACTTGATTATTTCTGTACCACAGACGTCTAATTTATTAAGATATTCAATTTTTTGTAGATAGTAAGTGAAATGTTATCAATCTAAAATAAATAAACACGGCGAAATTGGACACCCTTGAGGATATTGAACCTGGGAGTGGTTCTCTCAGGTAATAAAACACAGCTACTGATATCCTGATATAGATCTCTGACTAAATTGGTGAATTTAACTCCAAATCCGAGATGTTCCGAAACTGAGATAATAAATTGGGGTTAACAGATTGTGTTTCCGCAACAATATTTGAGATTCCAAATTGAAGACATATCTTATGATGTGTCTAAAGTAATGAATAGAAACAGGAGTTGCTGTGGGTCGGCTTAAGATGCAAAAATGATCTTCCACAGAGCTTTTGGGAGCATATTCCTGTAAATATTCGTTGTTTGAAGGTATTCTGTACCAGAAAATGTAACGTTAGTGTATTGAGTGTATTATTATGCTAAACAGCCGCGATAATAATCCTAATGTATGCTAATTAGCCGCGGCTAAGCTAGTTGACTTTTTAGTGTACTTTTTGTACACGATTCTTTTTGCTCGTCAATATTATTGCAGCTAATGTTTTTTGCTACAGACGTTTATTTGCTATGTTAGTTTTCATGCAAATAGTGACTTTTATGTCTGTTTATTTGCAGTTTGACAAGTTCATTGACTGGAGCAATAAACATGGCTCAACGTCATTCATTATCATCTTCATGTCAAGTCTGTTCGATACCTGCTAAGATACACACCACAGACGTTTAGGGAGGGCAGAATACGCCTGAATTATCAAAACATTTCAAGTCAATTGTTCAGGAGTTTTCCATGTTGTTCAGAAATTTTATAATTAGTTAATGGCTTCGTTTGTCTGAGGGTAGGTGCAGAGGAGATTACGGCTCCACATCCTTACCACAGCGCTCCGTCTTAACAAGCGACAGACTCTTTTAATAGGTTTAAGTCTAAGCTGGTCAGCAGAGGCACAGGTCAATAGGCAACACTTACCTTAACAGAGTATGCCAGGGAGATCGTGACTGCCAGCGGTAATCCTTCAGGCACCGCAACCACCAGAACGGTTACACCGATAATGAAGAATTTGACAAAGAACTGGATGTAGATGGGTGTGCAGTCTTTGACCCAGGGCAGGTTTTGTATCCAGAAAGTGTCGACTACAAAAAGCCCCACCAGGATGAGGACGGTGATGGCAGACATCACCAGACCTGGATGAGCGAGAGCACAAAAGTGATGGGTTACGGCTGTGTTTATGGCTAAAGTAAAACGTAAAAATTAAATTCCATGGTATGAACTAGAGGCCGATGCTGATCTGCGCGGATGATATTTTTGTGAGTTTTTTTAAATGTCTGGTCTATAATCCTGTAAAAACAAAAATACTTGGCCACTCCATTTTATTTTATTAAAGTAGGTGATTCATAGTTTCTGTCCCAGCTTTGATATCAACTTTTAAATCGGCGCTAGGTGGGCCGATAGCCGATATTGAAATATCCCCAATTATCGACCTGATATGTCGGCCGGCCAATATATCCGTCACCTCTCGTAGGAACTTCCTCCAAGGTTTATGGACATTATCTCAACAAACATCTTTGACCATACAGTACCATTCAAAAGGTTTTTCTTTATTTGTAACGCTATTTACATGGTGGGATTCTCATTGGAGACATTAAATTATGAATGAACACATGGCATTATGAAGGAAACAAAGGGTGAAATAACTCAGTTTTATATTTTTAATTCTTCGAAATTGCTTCCCTTTATTCTTCATAAGGTCATCCCTGAATAACAGTCTGTGAAGTCAAAACCGTTTCTGGTGACTGCATTGTGAACCACACTGAGAAAAAGTCCAAAGTGTGCAAAGCGGTAATCAAAGCAAAATAGTATTTTAAAAGAATTTACTTCAACTTTTTTCATATATAATATAATTCCATATGTGTTCATTCGTAAACAGGCAGAAGCAAATCCAATTTAATGCTTTTTAATGCAATTTTAAATGCCCAAAATACGAAATTTTAATGCCGCAAACACAGATAAAACTCGGTGCATATCTCGTCTTATAAGATTTGCAAGCATTTCATCAAACAGAGCAAACAGAATTTGACTAAACGGGCAACTTTTGAAACAAACAAATTGTCAATTTCAGTCAAAACTGTAACTGAATCCGTTTTAAACTTACACAGTAAAAATTATTGAGCAATATCATATTTTTCCAATGAACATTTCATGCCAGTTTGAATCACATTTAATGCTTTTTAAATGGCATAAAGCCTTTATTTTGGCAAAATTCATTTAATGACTTTAAATGAATGCGTTTAGGGAGAATCCACAATGTAAACAGTGTTTAAATAGAAGAAAAAGCAATAAATACTGTATGAATAAAAGTGGAACAAAATGTAACACCTTTCCTATTAGCGCAAATAAAAATATGTTTGTCTTTCAAAATCCAAAAGGGCCTCCCAATTATGTAAGTTTACCATTTTCAACAGACTAAGCAATTGAGGGTCTGATAATGTGGCTAAATCACATTAAATACTAACTCAAAGTGATATATTTAAACAATTACTGTAAGTAACAATCATTTTCAGCCAATTGTGAAGACACGTTTTTGGCGTCTAAAAGAGACTCGGAGAGAGACAGGCCCCACTTTGGAAACCGCAGGCCTAAGTTTAACTATTTAAACAGTCATCTGCCCTCCATCAGTCTATTGCACTATATAAAAAAAAACGCAAACCTACTTTTCTCACTAAGTTTTTAGAGACGGCACATGCCCAGTGTAATCTGCATTAGCATCAACTCGGCGACTGTGACTCGCCTGCTTTTCCGATCTGTACGGCGAGTTTGGTTAGTTTGCCCTGGAGGACAGACTTCTCTTTCTTTGACATGTTCGCTTTCTTCTTTTCTTCAGCTTCAGCCCCTTCATCGCTGTTCAAAGGCTGCATTTCCATCGCTGCTCCATCCTGTGCTTTTGCTACAATAATAAAGGAAAGAAAAAAATGGTCAAGAGGCAGAGTCGAGAGAGAGAGAGAGAGAAATAGGGGAGATGGTTGAATCATTTGGCTCGCCACAGATGGACAAAGTTGAGTCACTGCATTACAGAAAATACAGTATAATGAGCTTCTTTGCAGCTATTTGAGTCATAACATTTCCTCTGCAACTATATAATCTTGATTGGGATTTATTGTGTATGAAAACTCCTAACCTTGTCTGAAATGCATGCTACAGTGGTATGAGTTTAAAGCCTGGGACACGCCAGTCTGATCCTCCATGTTAAGAGATACACGGGGATGCAGTCTGGCATTGTGCGATTTGAATCTCGCCGACTCTGGCAAAACAGACGGGCCAATCATTGCGCGGGAGGCGGGACACCACAACGATCTTTTACCAGTGCCCTTTCTGCCGTTTTAAATGAGCTGGACTTGTCCTTAAAGCCACAGCAAGAAGCTGCTCTGAGGGCTTTCACCAGAACATTTACCCGACTGCATGTGTGGACTACAAACAATCTGAGGACGTAAACGCACAGTGTAGGTCACTCTCGTTCAAACTACGATCGTTAGCCCCGCCTCGAGTCTCGATTTGGAAATTGCGTCCTATTACCACAATTCCAGACTGTCTTTATGTGCATTTATAAATACAAGAATAAAGTCAGTCTGCCTTTATGCCAGGCTAATGAGATTACTTGTTAATATTTCAGCCTTCTTTCAGGTGTTAATTCTCCCGTTTACACTATGCCACCAAAACTCAGCCATTTATTACCTGAAAAAAATCCATTCTTAATCACTAGAGTCGGCATCAACTACATTTCCAGAGTGGGACACACGCAAGCAAACAGGAACCCGAGTAAACCAACCAGCCAAGGGCAACCAGAGGCGTTATTAGTGGTTCTGCGTTAATATTTGAACGCTCATTTACCGTCGATTAGAAAAAGACAAGGTAAGGTTTATGTATACCACGCATTTCGTACACAAGGCAACTCAATGCGCCTAAAAAAAAAAGCTCTCTCTCTCCCGTGCGCCGTCCGTAGATTGTTATTGAGGGGTCTTCCGCGTGACGTCAAATTAACCATTCTGATTGCACGGTTCCATTTGAGTTTGGCAGCAAATGAGACCGATAACCCCGAGTATAAAATATGCACAGGTGTATCATTCTGGATACCAGGCTAGGCCATTTCTGCTCTCTACCTGCTGCTCACATATGAATGAAATTTCAATTCATCACGTTTTACGCTAATTATGCACAGGCCAATTAAAAGAACAAGTTTAGCCGCCGTGGGCCAAAAACGACAACTCCAATCTCCCTCAATATAAATCATCTCAAATACACGCCTCGGCCCTCCCTGCTCCAGCAAAGGTGAAATAGAGTTGAGCAAGCCTCATGAGCAATGGGCTTACGCATAGGGCTTAGATTCATTTGTTAAGGAGAGGCACTTTGAATTGCCTTGTGTATGAATTGTGCTCTACAAATAAACTTGCCTTGCATAATATAACAGAGGGACAGGATTTTAAGGTCATTGTGACATTCAAATTGAGAATACAGTGAAAATTATCACTGCGTAATAAAAAAAATTACCTCCCCGCGTCCTACCATAAAATTACATTTAACCGGTATAAACATAGCTTTTTGATTGCTTTCTTTCAATGTCCATATCACTTTGTATATACGCTCTCCTCTTTTGACAGGTACAGTGGGATGAAAATGTATGTGAACACTTTCGATTTTCTCTGCACCATACTTCACAAACCTGAGACATTCACAACATGCATGGAATAAGTAAGTGAACCCCTGTATTAAATAGCTGTCCGATTCTTCTTTTGCAGCGATAACTGCTTTCCTGTAGTTGCAGATTAGACGCTCACATGATCAGGATGAATCTTGGACCATTCCTCTTCACAAAACTGCTGCAGTTCAGCGAGATTCCTGGGTTTATTTACTCTTTCCTCCCTGTCCTGTGAATGTTTACATGTGATGGCCTTTAAAAATATGATAACATGTAATTGTTTGGGTGGTATTATTCTAAGCAGACACTTTTTGTTCATTCTTATGATTTTGATGAAGATCGAGCCACATTTTATGACCAATTTAGGCAGAAATGTGAGAAATTCAAAAGTGTTCATACATTTTCATCCCACTGTATAGTGAGTGATTGACAGTCAGAATGTTTCACTTCCTATTGTGTAATGTCATTGTTTCAAGTTTAGATATGCGTAGTAGAGATGCAGCTGTGGTAGGCCGCTGCTGCTTCCTCTGCACTCTCCCCGTGTAATCCTAGTCTGAGGGATTACGGCTGATTCCTGGCAGGCACCGGGAGTATGTGCACCGGGGGCCAAAGCCAGGCCTGCGGTCACACACCCAAACACTACTGATCAGAGCGTTCCGGCAGGAGTACGTGCCAGGCTTATATGAAGGAAATGTAACGTAATGTAATGTTCAGTACAGAGAATAAAGTATCCTACATCTACTGGGTCTCATAGCTATTAACAAATAATAAATAACTAAAAGATGGGTAGTTTTTTTTAAGTCAAGCTCCAGGTAACCCTAAACTAGTGTCTGCAATGAGGATAACATTAAATTGATCAGAAATACAGTCTAGACATTGTTAATGTGGTGAATGCCTATTCTCACTGAAAACAAAACAAAAATGGCACTGATTTAGATTGTATGGTGCATTGTGTTAGGTGTTAAAGTAATGGATGATTAGAAAACCCTCGTGCAATTATGCTAGCACTGCTGAAACCGGTTGTTCCGATAAGAGAAGCTATAGAACTGGCCTGTGTGACCCCAAACTTTGGAACAGTAGTGTAAATACATATGTGTATATAATACATACACAGTACATGCAAACATATAGAAATGATCCTTCAAACGATTTTTAAAATAAAAGAATAAAGAAAGAAATAAGCGTCATGCAGGGTGTGTTTAATAAAGTTGAGTTCAGATGGTGGCATTATCTTATCATTTGTTAGAGTTAAATTAACTTTAGCCTTTAGTTTCAAGGATGAAATACAGTTATAAACACAGAAGTCTCCTCTGATTAAGTGTTTACACCCTAGGTAAAGTTTTTAACACGTTGTAAATGATTATCTAGCAGCTGCTTGTTTTCTGCCACACACTTATTAAACATATGTATTTATTCCACCGAGACATGGCTCTCCAAAGGAATAAAACAGTTGTTACCCTAGGAAGATCATCATGTTGCTATGCAACTTTCCAAGCACAGAACCAACTGTAAGGGCAAGAACGGCATGAAACACCGATATCATTTCCTAATATTATTCACCCCCCCATCTGTACCATAGCGAAGGGCTGCACAATTGTGAAAGAATAACATTGACGTTTTTCTGATTTGCAATTGCAATTCATGATTTAACTTTTAAAATCAAGATCCAACCATTTTCAGGAGCAATAACATAAGAAGACATCACTATGAACTGCTAACATAATAGAAGAACCATTTTAGAACATGTTTGTCTTAACTACAGGTCTAGCATAACTTAATAAGGCCACACGGGAACATTCAGTGCTGTGCACAGTACATTCATTCAATTCAAGTTAGGCTTTCGACTTTATTGCGATTAATTGTGCAGCCATGTCATAGCTTTTAGCCATAAATTGCTGCACTCCATATCCAAGAGTTTAACACGAGATAATCAACGGAAATCAAATTGTGGGAGCCTTGAGGACTGCGGCGTTGAGGGGGGGCTGGGAAAGCAGCTGTTATGGGCCCAGAATTGTTGCATGGCTTTAATCTCCTCGTCACTAATCGCCATAACTGGATTCAATGGCACCTGCTGCTCAAAGCGCGATGTGCCAGGAGAGGATGAGAAAAGAGGAGCGAGGCATAAGGTAGGAACAGTCAGTCCTGAACGCACTGACACAGGGTCAAGTAAAAACATGTCCCGCTTCATTACTTCATCAAATCAACCGCAGCCAATTATGTCAATGAGGCTTTAACCTTTAGCAACGCCATTAAGGTGGGAATCCATTCATTCGGAAATGTAAATGAGATACCACAAAATACCAGAGTACTTAATGTTGATGAGTTTGGAGAGTGGGCGATAATGTCAACTTACCTTTTTTACGACTTTCCACAGATCCATCTTGTTTTTTGTCTGTTAATAAAAAAAAAAATGTTTCAATCCTATAGGTTGCAATAACTTCGACAAGACAGATCCATTACCGCAGATGTGATGAACAACCACAGCAAGTTTTTTCTTTTTTACATTTGTTACATTGAATATCACAACAAAGCGGAGGGATGTAAATTACAATCTGAAAAAGAAAACTATCTGTTTGATAGAGTGGATATCTGGGAGGGATATGTAATGCATCGTAGTATTTTTTTTTTTTTTTTATACAATAAAAAGCATGCCATTTGAAGATGAATGTGCATATGATTAATTTGTTTTACCCCCTTATCCCCGACTAATTTGTTTTAATGGTAGTCTTAATGTTTTTTGTGTTTTGTTTGTAATATTTTATTTATTCATGTCATTTAGTTCGCATCTGTGAATTGTTATTGTAAAGATTGAGGGTGGCTATGGTAGAATTTGCCTGCAGAGGCTCATCATTACTGGGCCTGTAGACATGAAAAAATGGGCATCACTTCTTCATCATGATCATAATTCTAGGACAAGATGACGCCATTTCAAACCAGGACCAGGTGGATGAATCTTCTCAGGCTCAGAGAAGCATCTTAAATGCACAAAGCAGTCGCGTGGGTAAATAAAAGGATAACAGTGGCAGGGCTTAGCGCTGCTGTGGCGTCGTAAAATCTGTCAAAGCAGAATCTAACGGATCAACTTTGTAAAGGCAGCCGAAGAAAGTAAAAGGACAAACTTTTTTTGGATTTCTTCTTCTCCTCCTTCTTCTTCTCCTCCTCCTCGTCGTCGTCATCCTCTGTTTCGCCGAGTAACGTGAAGATGATTCCAGTTTGGGAGTTGACGCCCACCGCAGTCACAACAATTTTCCCTGAGCCCTCCATGACATGCGTGCCTGCGGAGAACACGAGGCAGCTTAGCAAATAATGAATTCTCATGAAAAGAATCTATAAACTATACTGCCAGGCGATAGACAATGCAATATCCATCAATCGAGTCATTTTTATTTCTGACGGCAAGATTTGCCCGAAAGCAACGGTCAGACATTCATTCACAAAAAAGAAAAGCCCACGCGGTCTGGGAAACGAGCCGTTCTTGCTCCGTGGCAAGAGCGCAAACCACTCAGCCACGATGCCGCCACACACATCGCTGTGTTAGTCACATTGTGCCCGATTCCGTTACCTTCCTATTTAAATAATGAAATCCTAACTACATGAGTGCGTGGGTGTTACCTGATAAGAGCATGGGGTCTTTTTCCAGCGTCTTTTTGACATGGTCCGACTCCCCTGTAAGTGAGCTCTCGTCTATCTTCAGATCATTGCCCTGGATGAGAACTCCGTCAGCGGGCAACAGGTCACCTACGCCACCACAAAAAAAATTAAAAATTAAAAAATGTTCAGTTACAAATACAACAGTGCTGCAGTGCTATGGAAGAGAACTCGCATGTGAGAGTTCACACCTCACTGGGATTCATTAAATGTGTCTAAAATGACCTGTGCCATGAGCTGCAGAGAATCACGTTATGATGATCACTACAAAGTGGCAAGTCCCAATTTAAAATATTATGTTTTGACATAATATCGATAACTATCCACATATCCACACCATGAACAGCTAAAATCTAATTATTAATATGTCATTTCTGTGTTATAATAAAAAGCATTGGTGAAGAAAAGATGAAAGATCCGCACAACTGTTGTGCTAGGAACAACTTATAGCTCACCAAGCAGTGATGTTTCGGGCACCAAGCCCTTCTTCAGACATTTTGGTGCCCGAAACGTCACTGCTTGGTGAGCTATATTAAAAAGCTGGGAGCCAACAGTTGTGCGGATCTTTCATCTTTTCTTCACCATTGTTATTTTTTGATCCAGCACACTGACTTGGTTTTAGTGGATGTGCGTGCCTTTATGAAAAGCATTACCTAATGAACCACCTCTACCCATCTACCAAAAGGGCTGGGCAATATCATGATTTGATTGGAGCCTTGATCAGTGGTTCCCAACCTTTTTTGTCTTGCACACCCCTTGGGTGTTCTTTGTACACTTCAAGCACCCTGAGTGTCAAGTTTTCAGCCAATTGTTTAGGAAAAGATGTAAACAAGGCAAAAAGAATCCATACATTGTTTGCAATATCATTTAAACTGCTTTTTATTGAAAATAATTTCCATTAATAATCAGTTTCAACTTCTTTTAAAATAATAACAAGTACCCCCCTGCTAAATGCTTGCGTACCCCCCAGGGGTCACCGTACCCCTGGTTGGGGAACACTGGCCTAGATTACCATTTCAATATCATGTGATATCATAGTTCATGTAGACTTGGTAGCTTATACTGCCATGGTAAACAAACCTGTCTGAACTCCCCTGAGAGTTAAACTCACTCAGAGCGTGAAAAAGGCTGACGAATAAACAGAGTGGGAGGGAAAATGACTTGAGCGAAGTGCTGATTGTAGAGAAAATATTCTTTCCAAACTGCCAAAATACATATATAGTTTTAGAGGGTATGCATTATGCCTCATTTTCAGCCATAGGAATTAGCACCCAGTCAGAGGGTATCTAGTGAGTTGAGCGTGTTTTATGCTTGCAATTAATTCATTTTCACTCTAAACATATCCCCAAACTTTCCGAACTAAGTGGAAAAAACTATTGTTGCACAAGATCTCTCCATTTAGATTCAGAACCACTGAACCTAGAACCAGCCAATCATACAAAAAAAAAATCTGTTTAATACATTGTTACTTAGTATGTTCATTGTGTAAACAAATGCTGTATCAATAAAGGTTATAGTCATAATTATAATCAAATTTCAATGTATTTCACAGCCCTCGCTGGACCTCCTTCTTTCTGAGTGGATTCATTATTAACAGTCATATGGATTCTGTTCTATTTCGCTGTTCAATCATTCTTTTTTCTGAGAGAGAGTTTCCCCTTGGCCCAACCCAACAACAAAAAGAGTCAATCAGTGACTGATCCCAAAGGCCATATAAGCTTGCCACCAGCAAGATCCCAGTTGTTTACCGGAACTGCTACTAGTTATCATCTGTTGCCATGGTGTGACATCATCCTATATTGCCACACCGCCTGCGGCGACTTACCATATTTAATTTGTGCAACGTCTCCCACCACGATCTCGGCCACAGGGATCTGGATAACCTGCCCTCCGCGCACCACCGTGAACTTCTGCTCCTGCTCGATGCGGCTCTGGAGACCTCTGAACTGCTTCTCTTTGCTCCAGTCGTTGAAGGCAGTGACGAGCACCACACATACCACCGACAAGAGGATGGCCGCACCTTCAATCCAGCCTGCCTCCGACTCGGTCTCATCCTCCACACCCCCCGCTGCTTTCCCACAGTCTGCAGAGGACAACCGCAATTTTAACAATTAATCGCTAAAGATTACATCATTTGAGCTGCAATTCAAGAATTTTTTTAGTAGTAAACTAGAGGTATGCTGCTTATTTTGTATCACAATATGTGCCATGAGATCTGTATTTTACTAGACTGCAGCAAATATCCTGACTGTAGACTAATATTATACTGGAATATTAAAAATGTACCGACCAATGTTTACATAAAAACTCCACTGTGTGGAGTTTGCATGTTCTCCCCGTGTCTGTGTAGGTTTCCTCCGGGTACTCCGGGTTCCCCTACCACTAAAATATGTTCAGTATTTATGATATTGCCCAGCCCCTCTGGAGCCAGGACTCCCCTGAAAAAGTGATTCCTAATCTCAGTGGGACTTTCCTGGTTAAATAAAGGGCATAATTTTTGTTCACTTTTTTAAGACACTTCCACACTTTTAAGTAATAAATGTGGAAATCGGAGCCGCTGCAGGTTAATGACCGCAGATCCACGCACCCCTTGCTTTCTCTTTCAATACAAACAAAAGCCTCTGCTGTTATGAAGCTTCTGCGCTGCACATTGCTGTGAGTCCGGGTGGATCTGTCCTCTCTCTCGCTTATAGATGCGCACTTGGATCGCACGGCAGTGAAGAACAAAAACTACATGCTTGTACACGTGTTTCTACTCACACCCGCACAGACATCAGGGCAGAAAGTGCAGCTTGGTGCCGGTGCTGTCAATAATATCCCTTGTTTATAATAACAATGGGACATTTGAGGAAGGGAGAGGTATACCGGACAAAGAAAAAAATCACTAACAGCCCTGTTCAAAGCAGTCCCTCCTCTGCGGGTCACTGTCTGGCACAGACTTGCCAAGTTGGATCAAATGAGTGCTTTGTTAAGAAAAATCTGTGTCTCTGAAATGACATACTTGAGCTTTAGATCCTGTTGATTCAAAGCTCCAAATTACATGCACGCACGCATCATAGAGCCCATTTTTTATTTTTTAGTAACTGATTAGAGAATCAATTAAGAACCAGACAATAAGAGGAATAGTGAACAATATGATAAAATTAAAAAAATGATGAAAAATTTTACTTACGATCTCTCTCGGCATCTGGAGGTTTATAAAAAGAAAGGCCTAGTGAAACTATGGCTGCTACTTCCAGGATGATGAGCGTGACGTCCTGTAGAGCCTCCCACACTAACTGTAAGAAAGTCTTAGGTTTTTTGGGCGGTATAAAGTTCTGTCCATATACTGTTTTCCGCTTCTCGATGTCTGCAGGCTGTCCACTTAAACCTGCAAGAAAACAGACAAGGGAAACAATTCACTGATTTGAACAAAAACTATCCCACCATTTTAGTAAGTGGGACTGTGTACGGTATTATTCACTTTTGGCACAACAACGATAAAACCGAATGATACAGTGCTTTAACCTTTTTTGTCTGGTAACTGTTAGCGGTGCTCTTGACCATATTAGTAAGGCCAGCTTTGATGAAATGCTGTAGGTAGATTGAGTACGAGCTTTCCTGATGGGGAAGACATGGGCAGGGCCTTTCACAGTCTAGTGGCTACAGATTGAAAGGACAAGTCCTAAAATGTCTTAAAACCAGTAGGTGCAATTGTGCACTGTACAATCGCTGTGGTTACATTGTAAACTGTGTACAGTGCTACTTGATATACAGCCTATCGCAGTAAAAGCGCGTCCCATCTCAAACAACACAGTCCGCTCCAGTACGCAGACCTTAACTGCTTTGGAAAGAAAGTGGTGAAGTAGAAAAGATGACTCAGTAAAGCAAGTCGGCCCAGACCTCCCTCCCGAAAGGCCCAAAAATAGCCCAGTGTCTGTCCCGCACTGGACTGGCCTTGGACACACTCGCATGCCTGTATGCTCATTCATTCCTGTGCGCACGCAGAGGGGCTCTACTGCAGCCCCCTGTCCCGGTGCCTCCCGCACATGTTCAAAAGGCCCCTCACACATTTGATGATGCATGACACTTTTTACACTTCTATTCATGCCGACTAACCGTGTGGGGGAGGCCGCCGCGCAGACTGGCTGGAGTGGAGCGTGGCACAGATAGGAGCGAGAGGGAGGGAGCGAGAGAGAGCAGTGACTGTGTGAAACTGCTCCTGACAGGCAGATGGGTGAGGGAGGGGCTAAAGGAGGGTGAGGCGGAGGAGACGAATAGATGTTGCTCATGAAGAGAGAGGAAGAAAAAGAAAAATATCGAGTGTCGTAATAGGATTTTGATATGGCTGGCAAAGTGGGTTATCACTCGCACCTCAAAAGCAAGGAGGTCCCGATATAATGTATTATACGCTCAGCTCAATCGCTAAAATCTATGGTATGGTTTGAGGAGTAATTCATAGACATCTCGTCATGTATTTGTTTGTTTTTAATACATGTTATTTTACTGTAAAAATAAATGCCGATGGGCTTCCTTTACAATAATAATAAATAAATCCGAGCAGCATAAACACCGACTGTAGAACACGGGGGCAGGTGCTTAAAAAGTAAATTGAAATGAAGGACATAAACTGCTTGAGTAAATCATATTTGAATTTAGTATGGCGTCAAATATATCGTTAGCCTGATATTTCTTTTTTAATATCGCGATATAGATTTTAGGCCATATCGCCCTGCCCAACCGGGTTTGGTTCCATATCGTTTGTTGCTGGTCACGTGACGGCGGCCGCCATATTGCACCTTCTCGCTAATGTTAATGTCAAACCTCAAAGGAAACAGGCAGTAGTCGCACAAACGGCGTAACTTTTTCACTAACAACAGTCACAGGGGGCAAAAGGGACGATCGCAACCCCATGGTGTGCCACCCAACATATGACGGCAACTTGAAACATGACAATGGCTAATGAGAATAGCCTGAAAGTCCTTCAATGCACTGTTTTTAAGCAACAGAAAAATATGTGAATGTCAACTTCGAGAGCTTTATATTTAACCATTACGTAAGTCTGAAAAGCTATCTAGAGGTTCAAAATAACTGCTCTACGTTTAGCATTGGTGTTGCGTAGGACAGTATAAGATAGTGTCTGGATGGAAACACACACCGTGTCTCCATCTTGGAACTCCTGATGGTACAATGGTACTCCTCATTAATATCCTGACCCGTCACCAGAAGTTACATTAACAGGAAATTCTCCGTCATTTACAGAATATTTTTTTACTTTGACGAAATGTTTTGAAAATCAAGCCGTAATAAGCAAAACTGTAATCTCAATTGGCGCAATGAATTATGGGATCGCTCACAAGCCAATTGGGATCAATTTGACCTGGAAGTATGTTTTGACAGCGCAGAAGCATATACGAATACTAAACTGAGTTTCAGGTGGAGGATACAGAGATGAGTCGCGCTGTTTTTAGACAATGGCCAATTGCCAATTTGAAGTTATTTGTGTGGAAACGCGGGTGAACGCTAAGCGGCTAGAGGACTTGTTGGAGACACAAGATGGAGAAACTTTGGCAGATCGCTTGAAAATTCCTTCAGTGAAACGGGTCGTCGAGATGGAGATGTGCTTGTGCCGCGACATCGGTGAAAATAGCATCATGTCTGTGGCAGACTTTACCGTGGCTCTGGAAGAGTAGGCCCACTTTACTGCAGTCCGCGACTGGGGCTTGAGGAGACGGCTTGTTTTTTATTTTTGATCTACTTTATGTCATTTTAAGTTTTAAAGTGTTTATAGTTTATTATTTACGTTTTATGTTTCATGTTGCACGATTGATCTGAAGAAACTTCCTACTTTGTGAACTTGTGAAATGTCAATAAAACCAATTATGATTATGATTCTGTCGGATTAACAAGGAAAAGCTTTCAGTTTCTACACATTTGGATGTAGGGAAATGTTTTACTTCAGTGCCAAGTACAAAGTACAGTTTCTGTAAGACCGAGTGTGTCATCAGAAAAGATCCATCAAATTACATAACAAGCATGTGATCATTGAACAGGACGCATATAAGGTGCTATTGCACATGTTTTGCAGGGTATGTTTATTGTTTCCTGTGCTGCATGACTTTATTCAACTTCTAGGCATTTGCCATTTAGCCTTTCCTTCATACACAATCTTCGTAATCCCTCCTCCCCCCAGTACAATGCTGAGAGAAAACTGTTCATGTAGACCAAAGACCATATATATATATATATATATATATATATATATATATATATATATATATATATATATATATATATATATATATATATATATATATATATATATATATATATATATATATATATATATATATATATATATATATATATATATATATATATATAGTGTGACATTTTCAGGAAAGAATCTCTTATCACGATTGACCTTTGCACTGCGCATGCACACTATGAGATTACAACTGCGCTTATTAAAGCAGTACTAAGTAACTCCTGCCCCTAGAGGCCATAAGCGCCACTGCATGTGTCGTAGCATGTTGTGGTGTTTTACTCATTAATTGTCCGTGAGAGTAAATACTACGCTGACAGAAAAGACAAAGAGAAAAGGATATTGTACATCCAATTACACAATGGAGAAACGTTTTTTCACTGAAACTTGGCTGTAAATACTGTTTAAGTGGCGCTAGCCCGCAGTTAGCTTTGCCCCTTAGCCTGCTAGCTTCTTTTTCACGATTCCATTAGTGTGTATTGGTACTCCTACCCGGTGGCAGTGAAGTTGCAATTGTGGTTTTCTGGCCAGAGACACCAGGGGGAGATGAAAGACCCTCCAATCGTCCCATTAACACTTTGTTTTATCCCCCAGAGGGACTACGAGAAGGGCAAGTTACTTAGTACTGCTTTAAAAGTACAAAACGCAGCACTGCGCCATCTGTGGAACGCCATGCAGTTTCGCTTTGAATTTCGCAGGGACACTTAACAGCCTTTAATGCTGATTTAGTCACAATTATAAAAGGAATGTAACTTACATAACTGTTATTAGGTTTGCATTTGTTTGGGGGGTGAGGGGATTAGTTAAATGATTAGTGGCGACTGTTAGAGGTTGTCATAATTGATGGCAAGTCCTGTGGTACTGATCAATCGCACAGGGATTGGTGATTGGTATAGGGTCAGACGTTAGTTGAATTTAACCCGTTGTCCGATGAGAATGCACGATGAGCTCCACAGTTTCGGTCAAAAAACCCAACACGTCGCCATCGTGGTGGGTGCCAATATAAGCCTATCAACACACACAACTGATATCGCGTGTTGTTATCCAATAAAACCAGTTTGCCAGCACATAAAACGACTCCCTCTCTGTCTCTCTCGCTTCACAACCAAAGCATCTGTCCCTAATCAAGTTCCAATTAGTGTTAAATAATGCAGGCCTTCATTTTGGTTCAAGCTCAGGCTCACATCTCAAGTCTGGCGAGTGCATGTCCACAAATGTGTACGTTTGTCCTCAACATTCAGCTAAAGACACTTCAGATTGAGTCGTGATTGGTGTGGCGTTTTGAGCTCAAACTGTGAATCAGAAAGACATGTGGAAGGAGCAGAAATTATCTTGTCATAAAAAAAAAAAAGAAAAGACTTCCACGAGAGAAAAGACAATGACACAAATTGGAAGCAATTACTTGAGAAATTACTTGTCGGTCTAATTGACGAAACGCTTTGAGTGATGCTGCTGCTCCCATCTCTGGAGAAGAACCAATGTCTGACGCCTCTGTTCATTTAATTTTTGTGAAAATTAAAAAGAGCTCAAATACAGCAAAAATTTACTAATTGCCTGAAAAATATGGACGAAAAATTAAATAATCCATTTTATGAGCGGTGAAAAGTCCTCAAAATGGCACGTGCAATATGAAAGTACAATTATTCTGCAGGGTCTTTTTGATATAGTGCCCAGATAATTTTTCACCACAGCTTTCATGGGTAATTGACATTACAACAAGATAATGTGGCCGCACTTTAATATTACAAAAGGAGCCGAGGCAATGTATGATTTGAAATATCGTTAAAAGGCCAGGGGGGTTTAACCTGCCAAAGCTGCCGGTTGCTCACAGTGACAGCTAATACCCTTGTACATTTAGCAAAAAGGTGCAACTGACTGAAATTAGCTTATAAATGTGCCCCTCAGAAGGCAGGCTGGAGTCATAGCAATCAAAATGCAATATGAATGGTCGCACAAATCACAATGGCTGTTCTGAAATGCCAGGGTCTCAAACCAGTGCAGATTCTCCACAATATTCCCCAATTAACGGTGTGGCCTTCTCTCAGTATGTCCCTGGACATAATGTGCACTACAGGTAGAATCAGGTTGAAATACACGCCAGAAGAATTGCCGCTGGACTTACTTACTCTGAATCAAGAGAACTCAAATCAACACAAAAAAACAATGCTCATTGCAGGTAGTCAGCTTTTAAGGCCTTTTGTCTGGCAGCTAATCATTAACGGTTTAATCTGTATGCGTGTCCCCAGCTGACCTCGGGCACCGCAGAGGGGGGGTCAGGGCTTTGCAAGTTGCTGTCCATTTTAACAATTGCACTGGGCAACAGCATTTTGCAAGCAATCTTTAAAAGCACCTCGGGGGCAACTGTAATAAAGGCAATTTGTGCAACATGTTCACAAATAGCTGTGTGCCATTTTCCACTCGGGACGCACTATTTATTAGAGCTGGGACGATATACTTTTGTATCACGATACTCGGGGGGCCAATCCGATACATCAAGTAATTAAAGGTAATATATAATATAGGGCTCAACATTTAAATATTCAACTCAATTCTATGTTTACCTCAAAATGTGTAAAAAGAAAACGGTCATGTGTCCGAAGTTTCCAAACTAAATGCCATTTGACATTTTATGAAATGTTAAGATTGAAAAGTGCCATAACACAAAATGTAACAACATGCTGTGAATCTGTTACTGGAAAACAAAGCAGTGTGTGATAAAAAATGCCTCCAAACACAAGTATACTTGATAAAAGTATCGATACTTGGTATTGCGATCCCATCCGATATTTTGTCCCAGACTCCCAGCCCTACTATTTAGCACTGGTCTAGATAAATTACCTCCTTGGGGTTTTATTAATGCTATTAAGTTTTTAGCTTCACAGAAGAGTGATAATTTACAGGGAATTGTTCTACTGTAATATGACAAATGCTTTGAATCCTGCATCCACTATCATCGTAGGTGATGAGCATTTTCTAAATATTTTAAACACAACCTTGACACACAGGACTTAAAGACACATTTTGGAAACACACTATTCCCACGAATTCACAACATCCTCCTAATGTCGAGCGAGACACAGAAAATGCTTATTTGCAGTAAGTGTTCAAAGAATGGCTTTGCATGAGGACCTGACCTATTTGAGTCTCATATTTGGCTGCCTTTTGCCAACATCTCCATGGAGACGAGCTGACGATGTCCCCGCTCCCAGTAAAGTCACAGTCTAAGGTCATTTTCAACAATAACAAATATCTGTAATAAAATAAATGCTAGTATTTCATTTATTTAGTGAAATGTTAGCTTAAGTTATGTCTGAACCGAGCGTAAATAACGTCTTTATTAAAGCATAGATTATATCCTTTTTAATTCTAAACTGGCAGATGCAAACAATACAAATGTAGTGATGTCTTAAGCAGATTTAAAAACTTCAACAATGCAGGTTTAGAATATGTAACCGCTATATTGAAAAATGTATTAAAGTAAGAACTGCTAAAAAACTTCGCACTTCCTTCAGCAGCAAAATGGTCTGAAAGTTGCACAAAAGGGCAATTACGAAACAATGAGCCTGAGTGATTACTTCCTCTTTCCGTAGTTAACTTTTGCAACGTCTGAGATTGAATCAAAAGGTGCCTTCACATCTGAGTTTGAACTCCAATTGTGTTCTCGTAAACAAGAAACTTGATGTGAGAAATCAGTGATTTATTCAACAGCCACAACCACAGACGTGTCATTACAATATAAAAGGGCCGAATTGCTTTGGGATAAACTAGGGAGAGATTAGAAACCTCTGATTGGTTTACAAACTGCTAATAAGCCTCTTGCGCGTCCTGTTAGGCACTTTTCATTTAACACTACCATGAATCTGGTTTATGACTCCCTTGTAACACCCAAAGGGATCAATACAATTAACGGAACACTGGAAAGTGGCAATTTTGGCAATTGAGGAAGCAGCTAAAGCATTGGATACAAGTCCTATTATAGCCACAATGAGACCAAACATTATTTCCCACAGTTTTCAATTCTTTAATGGCAGTTTACAGTACCGGCACTTGAACAACACTTTCAGCACTTAGGCGGCAGAAGAACAGCGTAAAACAGAATTATGTTGTTTGTGCATTCCATTAAAGACCATTTCTTTGGGCAAAAAACTTTTTTTTATCATTTACCTTGAAACGTTGTTTAGTGTGTCATAATCACATGACCCGTCAGCCATCAAACCTCAGTATCTAAAGATTATTTCCCCACATAACCATTATACCTCTGTGCAACACAGAGCTTACGCAAACATCCTGTGGACACATTTACGACAGTAGAGCTACAAGATTAAGTTCTAATTGAATTGAAATCGCAATTTCAATTGTCACAAATATACCAAATCTCAAAGGCTGCAAGCTAGTAAAATATTTGCAGAGGCCTGTTCTACAGGGTTAACTGGTTTGATGCAATCCAAGAACCAAACATGTTTGGATTGTGAAATGCACTTGTCAGAAACATGGCAATTCGAAATTTTTCGGAAACGTTCTGTTGTGGTCTTTGCAGCGCCGCCACTATATTGACCTTCTCTGTTCATGAGCATGGTGTGAAATCCTCTTGGCAAAAGTCAATCCGATCAATAGGCTGCATCCTAAATATTTATCCAACGTAAACAGCATTTATCATTGACAAACTGTACTGGAGGTAAATAAGCAAAATGCAATAATCAGCCCGGCACATTCCAAGTCACGTTTGTAATGACGCCACACACGTTTGTTCATCCTACAGACACAGAGGATGAGGCCATGTGTGTTCAACTGTTTTGACCAAAGCCAAGAATTCAGTCAAAACTAACAGCAATGGACAAACATCCATCCAGGCAAGGTGACTAATGTTTAGATAGAACAGCTTCAAGCTTCAAGTGTTTTAAAGATTTGAATAAAAAACATTATTTGGGTTGCAGCCGGTCATCATCCAATGGCATCAGTGGGGCCTGATGCCTTTAACCCGGCAGCCAAGACAATTACACAGTAGTTGTAATTAACAAAACATTTCTTCTTCATGGAGTCTTTTATAATCCTTTTTTAAACCTGTTGTTTCGATCACTCGAAATGTGTGTACTGAAATGCATATTTGCAATGCCATAATGCAATGCCATATTGAAGCAGTACATCCCCTCCTGGCTGCCTGCACAAAGACATTAGACCACCGACTACAACCACATTGTTTGAAAGTCAAATTTTCTCTGTGTGAAAACCTGTTTAGGCAAATGCTCTGTTAACATTGGACATGTTAAGTTTCAATATTGTGCGGAAGTGCGGATGCATTTTAATGTAATAGTAAGAAAGAAACAGTAGTAACAGCAGAACTTTCTTACATTTATACAAACCTGCAGTGAACTTAATGTGCTTATACCAATTACACACTGTTAAAGACCTTGGTAATGGAGTGGATTAGCTGCAGATTGGCATAAGAGGTTTGGGAAAAGGCCAAACAACTAATTAACATCACATTACAATTGTAAGGCATTTGTGATGTGGGAATAATATAGACTAGATCCATAGTATACTCAAACTATAGCAACTGTAATGTACTGGGACAGAATGTTTTGAAATGACTTATTCTATTCATTACATCTTATTCATACCGAGTAGGGGTGTCACGGTTTAAATTTTTTGAGTCACGATTATTGTGAAAGAAAATATTGCGATTTTACGATTATCGACCGAATGAAAGGAAAGAACTGATATTTGTAGTTTTTGTCTTTAAAAAACTTTTTAATACTTGTAAACATTCACTGTTTCTCAAAATGAAAAATGCTTTAAGATTGTTTTGCATAAAAATAAATAGGCCTACATTGAATAATACAAAACAATGTCAACTTTACTTCTTTAAAATGACCATAATTATCATAATTACTTTACTATTTATTATTAGGCCACAAGCTAGGCTAGGTTTCCTGTTCTGAGCCAGTTGTGGCTATTTCCGAACATTTGGACAACTTTTTGGGGAATTATGCAGACCTGGACCTGGACATTCACAGCGAAGGATTATCTCCAAGATGTTGTTTATATTCGACGTAGCTGATATCGGCGCCTTTTGCTGCAACTTTCTGACGACAGGGTTTGCATAACGGACGTCCATCGACAACAACAACGCTTCGGTTATGTTGTGGATCCTAAAGACGTCCCACTCTGCTGACTTCAATCGTTTTTGGGTGGACACAACACTGGAGGAGAGCGTCCTTCTGCCTCGCTCAACTACCAGTGATTCTATGCGCCGTTTATGGCGCGCAGCGGCCCGTGCCGGATAACGGATAACCTACCGCTTCCTTTTATAATTGTGGTAATCGTAAAACCGGTTAATCTTGACATCCCTAATACCGAGTGTGGCAACAATTTACAATCTACTCTTAAAAGTCAAGATTCAGTTTACAGTGACCATTTGAAACATCTTCAGCAGACCGTGATGCGTCACATAGTTTGAGATTATGTTTGTAGAAGCCTGTATTTTGAGGTTCACAGAGGATAATGTTACGCCTGTATTAACATGGGATTCAGGCATTTATGGTTTTTTAAGGTATTTTTTCTGCGATAAAAAACAAACAAATTAAATTATTTACGGACAAATATTAGTCCGAAAAGTTCTATTTAACATAGATTTTCTGTTGTATTGGATTTTTATTGCCTTTTTGCCTGAGAGGGGAAGCGGTCGATCATTTAACAGCTCAATCAAGCTCAATGTAAGCACTTTTCACCGGGTGCGGTCAAGATGACGAATACGCTACTCATTCGTGTTGTATTCACTTCCAGGATCTACCTTTCCCCCCCCCCCCTGTGGAAATGCGGACACTACTACAAAAGAAGCATGAAGACGATAAATTAACATATAGGGAATCATTTTGGATCTTCGGACACAGCTGTAGACTTGGAACAGTGCCCATGCCGTTTTGACATTTTACCGAAATTTACATTTACTTGCGAGGTTACAGTGTGTGGCCCACACAAATGAAGCCATAAAAACTACTGCCATGTCACAATCAAAAGCAGCCTGCCTGACTGAACATCTCAGAACGTCTCGTTTTAAACCTACTGTAGCTGGCATAGAGACAATTTGTTTACCAATATATATCTGCACAATAGAACAGATTACAGTGATTTTCAGCTCTATAATTGTCCATGGTGCGTTTAGGGCTTATTGTTCAATAAATGACAGATAAACCATAACTTTTGGGGACATTATTCATCGTCTCTTCATTTATTTGCATTTTGTCCACATTTCTCCAATGTAATACTTTACACTGTAGAATTGATTGAAAGAGGCCCAAATTAAAAAGGTGCATTATGCTACTTTTTGAGTGGGAAAAATACTTTGATATTTGTGCGACCCAGCGAGCTCAATTGTTTGTAAGGTTTTCACCTCACCAGAAAACCTACAAAACAATTGATCCCGTGATGGAAAGTAAAGGCGCCATGCTGACCACTCATACAGCCACTGGGTCATTACAAAGTCAAATATGCATAAATCTAAACAATAAAAAGTTGCCTAATGCACCTTTAAGTTGTGTTTTATTGTGGGATATTTTAAGATTAACTCCTTTTTGAACCAAGCTTTAGCTTTGGGGACAGGCCTAGGTGTGTTTAGTTAAAGCAGTGCTTCCCTTTCTCTGGCCTGCATGGACCCTCGGCCAGGAATGTTTTCCTGACTTTTGTGGGCTTTTTCAGATCAATGACAGTCTGTGACTGCAGATCATTCACAGCGCCATTTTAAATGATAAATGAGAATACTCTGGAGTGTATTTATTGGTCTTAACAAGCTCGTGTGTCAAGACGGGGCACGCCTCTTGCTCCACTGTAGCAGTTCTTAGTGGTTCGCCCGATGTATACTCTGCTTAAACAGCAGCAGTCGTGAAAGCTTAGCTCTGTGTTTTCCGCTGGCCGGAAGAACGGGTACGAGACGAACGATCAGACGTATTGATCCTGCATGCGCTGTGATCACTAATGTATCTACGCGAGTATTTGACCAATCTTCACCAAATAAACACCAATTTAAAGCACGCAAGCTGGAGCACAACACTGTGGTATCTCTAAACAGTTAACTGCGGACAGTTAATGCACATTATTTCCCCTAATAAATTGTGCATCATTTCTACTTCGAGGTGCAGCTGGCGCTGATGCCAGTGCGCACTTTACACTTTTCACAAAAAAACTAAAAGCGGCTCATCAGCGTGACTGGGGTGTAATGTCTTTAAGTGACACCTTCATTTATTTGGCTACATGCCGTTTTTGGACACAGTAAATACACCAGCGTTTCCTCGTCTCCTACTGTAGTCACAGTGAAGCCAAGCGCTACATACACTTCAGCATATTTCCTCGTCTTAGCTTTCGGGAGACTTTGGTTTGTCTCATTATCCCCGTCTCTCTCCGCCTTTCTTTTCATCACTGTTAAACATTTTTTCCATGGCGTCTCTTGAGGGTTTGTTTACTGCACTTTATATCTCCAGCTCTGTGCTGTGTGCACGCATGCTCGGTGTAAAAACCCTGCCACCTACTGTAGCGGATGCAAAAAAATAAAATAAAAAAAAGCACACCTCACTATTTGAGGACCGAGTTAAGGTAAAGTGTGTGTGGTTACTATTAATTCATGCAGTATTAGTAAAAACTACATTTAGGCCTACAACTTGGACACAAAAAAACTAAAACCGAATCGAAAATCAAAATAAAGCAATATGGTGGGGGAGTTAGTTTTGTAAAATGGGCCAGCTCTAAGTGCTACTACGGCAATTTGGCATTGCAGAATATTGCGCATCCCCATCTACCAGCTCTAGGAACGAAGTTGATCAAAAGGACACATTGTACATCTGTCTTTCTTTCAGTAAATGCCATCCCCCGGTGTTAGAATGGCAGTATTCATGAGTCATGCCACAGTCAGATGGATGCTTTGTGCAGCGCTTACAGCCGCAGAGCCTTTCATTTGGTGCGGCTGATTTTCTTTTCTTTTTTTGTTGTGTTGAAAAAAAAACAGCATAGAGGCAGAGAGGACTATTGCTGCACTGGCTGTGGTGCCGTTTTAATCTGGGATCAAACTGAAAATCCCCTCCCATAAGAGTTCAGTCAAGGTCACGCCGGCGATTAGGCCTACAGTCTACTCTACACCACGGCGAGGCGGAGACAGAGAGCAGGATTGGCAAAATACACGTGCTAAAAAAAGAAATCTTAATTGGTTGAGTTGATGTACTATGATGGTGATCTTCTGTGGTTTTCTGGCCAAGGCAAGAGACTGTACTGTCCCGACATCCTGACAGCCGTAATCCCATAGTGTTCAACCTGTACAGGTTTCTTTCTTAATGGACGGCGGGGGGAAGTCGGTGTAAGGGTTAAGGTTAGGAAATGGAAAGGAGAAGCGGCGTTCGATCCCAACATGTGGAACGTAGTTAGCAAGTAGGCTAGTCCGGGAGACTTTTAAGAGTCCGTTATCCTGCTCAAATGTACGAACAATCCAGATGTTTCCAGCTGTTGTCAACCCATGAACAGCTTATAGGTTAGGTCAAAGCCTAGTTAGAAATCACTAATGAATGTACAGACCTTCTGAGATTTTACTTTACTGCACTGTCGATTTGTCTAAAGTTGACAATTGCAGGACAAATACCAGCGCTTTCTTTGACCAGATGGGATTTAATAATCTACCTTTTGTGGGCCACTTCTCCTGTGGCAACACAATTCTAAATTCATGTGGCCTGTAAAAAAAAAAAAAATTATAATAATGAAAAGGCTGAGACTGCTGCCCCCGGGACCCGGCCCCGGATAAAGCGGAAGAAAATGGATGGATGGATGAAAAGGCGGTTACTTCAAAAGCAAAACACCTAGACAGTGAGATGCAAATCGCTGTCACCACTACTGCGCCATGGGAACCTTTGTGGCCCACTTAGTCACTCATTCTCCACAAACGCTGAGTCGTGAGTTTACAGTAAAGACTGGTTAACACTAAACAGCGCGTGAGCAGAGCAACTCCAACGGGGCTGAACCATTTTGGAGAAGTATCCTATTGCAATTTTTCTGCCAGATTTTCCGTTAGATTTGCAGTTTTGGTTTTAATACCAAGGTTCGGTTTATGAACACGTCCTGAAGCATTGACAAACTATTTGACACTAAACGAATGCAAGAATTGAATACATTTCAGAGTATGTTTGTAGAGGTCTAAACTAAAGGGTTCACAGAGAATAAAAAAAAATCTTAATTCAGTTCGTAAAGTACTCTTTACACATGTCAGGAGTAGGGCTGGGTACCGTGATTTTTTTCCCCCCGATACCGGTACTTTAACAATACTTTTGATACCTACGGTATATGAAATTATTTGTCATATAGAACCATAAAACAGATTAATAAAGTTACTTTATTTTTGCCTTTGTATTATTTAAGGTGAAAACGACCAAGAAACGTCCTTTATCTACAAAAGGGCAGAAAACAAAAAAACAAGTTCCAAGTTCTTATTTTTTCCTAATTTTTTCCCCCCTATTTTTCTACGCGTTGTTTCTTCAAATTTTAAATTTTTTCCCTTTGGGAGAATTTGGAGGAAAAAATTACACACAGTTTTTTCCCAATTTATTCAAAATGTCCCCTTTTTTCATAGTTTTTTTTTTTTAACCCCATAACTCCCGCCTTAACCAAGTGCATTTTCTCCAGTTCAGCTTCACCCAAATCTACAAAACTCATCTAAACAGATGCATTTACTCGCTCCTTTGTGACTTTTTTGTTGGATATTTGTCACTTTTGTGTCACTCTTTTGTTTCTTTTCTATTGCTCTTTTGAGGGAGCCGAGTCAGGCGGCAAAGCTCTTGATTTACCGATCGATCATCACCTTTGGTCATGAGATTTGGGTAATGACTGAAAGGACAAGATTGCGGATACAGGCGGCCGAAATGAGCTTTCTTCGCAGGCTGGCTGGGCGCACCCGTCGAGATCGGGTGAGGAGCTCAGTTACCCGGGAGGAGCTCGGAGTCGAGTCGCTGCTCCTTCACGTCGAAAGGAGCAGCTGAGGTGGCTCAGGCATCCGTTCTGTACCTCGGGAGGTGCTCCAGGCATGTCCTATTGGGAGGAGGCCTTGTGGAAGACCCAGGACACGCTGGGACAATGTCTCCGAGCTGGCCTGGTGTCGCCTCGGGGTCCCCCCAAAACAGCTGGAGGAGGTGTGCGTTTTTGTCAAATTTTGTGTCACTTTGTCATCACTTTTTGTGACATTTTTGTTGCATTTTCATCTCAATTTTTGTTGCTATATTTTGACACTTTTTTCAAGAACCTTTTAGATTTTGGGTGAAGCAAGGCAACTCAAAGCCAAACTGGAGAAAATGGGTTTGGTTCAGGTGGGGGTTAAAAGGTTAGACTTGTGTTAATACAAAACTCGTACCAGACCAGTGAAACATCGAGTTTGGATTCTGATTACCCGTTCAGAGTGGAGTTTGACAGCTGCTGTGTCTGAGGTCTCCACACTGAGACACGCAGAGGTGAAAAGAGAGAGAGGGTGGAGAGAAAGTCAGGGAGAGACATAGAGAGAGGGAGTGGGGAGGGGCACGGACACACCACCGAAATAGAGCTGGACTGGGCCAGGTCAGAGCCAGCCACCTGTCCCTCCTGTGAGAGTTTCAAGGAAGTAATGTCAAGACGGGCACAATGCGGATGACATATTGAGTGACACGGCAGCTAAGCTCTGTGCGCCCCACAAAAGATCACACTGTGCAGCTTTATCCAAGTCTAATCGCACCCACACAGATCCTGCATTAGGTCGAGTTCTGAAGGTAACAGTGATTATACAGTTCTTTACTCAGAGACAAAGGGGTGAGTGAGTGAATGCTTGAACTTGAACAGCTACACTAGGGAGTTGAGTACAACATTGAGTACACAGTAAACCGGCCCCCGGTGTTTTTCATTAGTTTATTTGTTAGTTAGAATATGCAATACTGCTCTAAATTAAATATCGTAGTTTCACTTCCTGGATCTTCAAGTAAGCTACCATAGATACAGACGGCATCGCGTCATAGAAGGGGGTGTGGCCTCGCCGGGGGGGAAGGCAGTATGTTTTGGGAAACACAATTTTTCACCCTTTTTGGAGTGAAAAACCCCGTCCATGAGCATTGCACTTCTGCGGGTTTCCACTTTTGCAAAACGGACTTCAACATCAACAAATCTGAGCTATACTGTATAAAGTATTATGTTTTAAAGAAATAGTAAATAAATTAGATGTTTTCTGGTGGAATATAAACGTATTTATCACACACAAAGTCTAAATCGTGTCCATAATATGGATGTTTTTTTTCAGTAGAAGCAAAAAACGGCAGTCGTGGCTAGCTTTAGCATGTAGCATGATGCTAACATGAAGCAGTCTCCATTATTTATGTAATTATGGGCTGGTGAACCACTTTGCGCTGCTCCATGTTAATCTTTATTTCAGACTCGTGTGTAGGCTATTTCAGTGTAGAACCAGAGTATTTGAGGTTTAAACAACTCAGAGTGTGTTGAAGTCTGACCTACAGAAGGCAACATCTCGCCAAGACACAGAGCCGCTGATCTCAGCTGCTTATGCACACCTAGGAGTGGCACTCTCCTGTCTTCATTTCTCTCCTCAATGTGTTTTTTTTTTTTTTTGCAAAAGCATTTCACACAAACAATTCAAACTTCACTCTGTCTGTAAAACTTTTATGCATCTGTAATTATAGTGAAATATTAGCTCAAGGTAAAAAGATAGACCTGCCACAGGCCTCTGGTGTTATGTAAAGTGAGAGCATCTTAATTGATACAAAAGTGCGTGGATTTAGTCTACCAATAAAAACCTTGGTCGGCCACGACGGCATTGAGCAATTAGTCGACTAAATGACCACAGTTGGTAGTTCTAGTAATCTGTGCCATAATATTGAGGAGCAGATGACGCTTTCAATAAGTCATCCTGCTCTGCTTTGTGACGACGACACTAGGGACCGCCATTGCTGTAGTACCTCCATATTGCTGCTAGTCCCCCTTTGGAATGCATTGCACTTTAGACACGTTAAAAACAACTTTAAAGCCTGGTTTCTAATTTTTTGGAACTTTCTACAGCTAGATATTCCTCCCGTCATAATGCTGGGTTACTTGCAATTAAAGAAACCAAGATTTTTTGGGGAAATCTTGTATTCTAATGAGGGCCGGACTGTTAGCATTGAAGCTGCGTGGCTATGACCAGTGAAGATCCCGTCTGTAAATCCACCATGATTTCCCCCTCGAACGTGGTCATTGTGGTAAACGGGGAGGAGTGAGGAATGACGGTCTATTAATAATATCTATGGCTTACACCAATGGCCGCTGGCTGCTCTGCTTTGTGACTGCGACACTAGGGGCCGCCATTGCTGTAGTACCTCCATTTATGGACGCAAAACAAGCTAGTTTTCCATTAGAAACCATTGCACTTTACACATGTTCTAAACAACTTTAAAACCTGGTTTGCGAATTTTGAAAAACCTTCTTGCTCAATTGTGTGCATTGCGTGTTACCGTACCATCTATAGGCGATGTTTTTAACCGGTTGCAGAGTCCTGGAACATCTCCGTATGTTTCCCCAATTTTCCCCAGACCCTCTGCCCCTCTCAGCTCCATTAAGGCGCGCAGTTCCTTTAGTGAGCAGCCGAACTCCCCCTCGTGGTTTGCCTCCACGAGGGAGTTCTTCACCCCACTGTACGAGTTGTTCGCCATTGTGTGCCGCTACCACCACCTCCGTCCTTCGCCCGGTCGTTCGTAAAGTCCCCGTTGCCGGCCGGGAAGTGGGTGGGGGGGAAAGGGCGTTGCTTATCCTGGGGGTTAATTCCTCACGACTCGGGGGGAGCGCGTTGTAGTTTCCATAAACAGCAGAGCAGAACCCCTCAGAGCGACAGGTAGCGGGGGAAGAGTAGTAGTAGTAGAAAAAAAGCCATTTCCCGCGGAGATCTGAGCGCCCTCAGTCTGTCATGGTGACTGGGGACCTCCCTCGGAGCCGCAAGTCACCAATGCACGTGGATCTGCGAGAGGAGAGAAGACACAACCATCAGAACCACATGAGCACACCATTTGATGTACATCCACGTGAAATGAAGTTTGACATTGACCGATTTTGACCACACATAAAGGCGAAAAATGGAAGGTGCCAGAATCAAAATTACAACATCACAGAAAATTGATAGAGGCAACTTGACACGCGAGATAAAAACAGAATAATATAATAATTTTTACAGCGGAGGATAAAAGACTAGGCCTGTCACAATATATACTATAACAACTTGTCACAAAAAAAATTACAGATAAATTATGTTGGGGTTATGTTGTTTTTGGGCTCAATATTTGTTTCTTTTACTGAAAGCTCCCCTTTTCTAAACATATTAGAAATAAAAAACTTCCTTTAAATCACGCAACCGTTAAGTATATTTACAGCTACTCATTTTGATGTTTAGTAATATCTTTTATTACAATATTTTCCTGCCTCAACATTTCAAACTAATAGAAGACCCTTTCCCCATTTGTGTCCATCTCACGTGACATCTTCCTCCTAGATCCGTTTCACAGTTTTTGTGTGTGGGTAAAATACCAAAAGAATTAAAAAATATAAATCACAGAGTAGATGCTTCTTGTACAATGGGATACTGTTAGAATGGCATTGTGTAGAGGAGGAGACGTAGTAAACAGTGCTTTGAAATGCTCCCTTCCCTTCAATGAAGCATTGATGATCCAGGCTTTTAAAAACAAGCCCACGCCACTTACAGCCTGAACAAAAAAAACTCCTTGTATCAGCAGAAAATCACAGCCAGAGAATTCCGCGGCGCCGAGTCGATTGGTTGGTTGGGACCACAGTGTGCGGGAAGGGAGCAGCTCGCTGATTAGCTCAGAAAAAGCCGTGTGTAAAATCTAATTATGTCGATCTCTGTGGAATCACGGAGCTTCATGGCGCAAGGGTCCATTTCTAATGAGAGGCTGCTGTCCATTCAGCCTCAATCTCATGGGGCTTTGTCTACTACGCGGAGGAAAAGGAAAACAAAACCACGCCACCAGCCAGTTCAGCAATTTTTTGAGTGTAATGTTTTGTGGTCCTCTAGCCTTTCCAGAAGAAAGTTTAGTATATTTGCGTACACAATGATCCATCAAATCGTACAAGCACGAGCAAGAAAATGCATCTTAGTTGTCAAAGTAAAGTGCTGCTCCATTTGGATCAGTGCAGTTTTTCTATTACCAACCTAATTCCCATGCATTATCACAAGCTCATAGGCTACACTGCGCCGCGCCGATTAAACATGGAATCAGTGGCCTTACACGCAAGCTAATGTAAAAGGTAGGGATGTTCAAGTCACAGTAGGATATCACTGTGATGTTCTGTGCAAGAAAAATGTGAGCCCAAGACTGTCCTGATTAGGCCTGGGTGTCCAAACATTCACACTTTCTAAAGTGTTTGATAACAGTCATCTACATTTCCAAGAAATTACCTGATCCTGACTGAGATACCTAGACTTAGAAGTAATAAACCAACCACAAACAATGAGTCAATCTCACATTTGGCCGTTGAATCAATGAAAATGTTGCTCCTGGTTTTGCATTGGTTGCTATAGGGGTTAGCCTCGCCGGCCAGTCACAGGATGGCCATCACGTTTGCCATGTCAACAAGCGTCATGTCTGAGCTGGAGTTCTATTAAATATCTTTGGTGGTTCGATACAAAGAAGTTGAGCTTCCAAAAGTTATACAAGACACCTCTAGTTACTGTTACTTGATTGCATATTTTCCTTTGCACCCCGAGTGTCTCTTGAGAGCTGATGAAACAAGTGAAAATATCCATTGTGAGATCAATAAAGTCTTCTCTTATAAACTAAATCCGAGATGTAGGTTTAAACTTTAGAGTGCTTCCCTCTCCTGTCCTGGCTCAATCGTAGACCCCACTATTGACGGTGAAGCTCTACAGCCTCATTAATATGGACCATATACAACTAGTACAACTCATATTTAATGACAATAAAACTCTGGAAACCTTTGTCTTTCCGTCTTCATTACAAATCGGACCAAATCCCATCAGTTTTGCACAAACTGTGTGACCTGGCGACTGTTGGACCAGTCTGGGTGTCATCAATGGCACAACAGTTGAGTGATATTTGGACTTAGCGCGGTGCTAATTGTTCACAAGAACATTAACGGGATAAATGTTTCACGCTGAACATTTCTACACAGTACAATAAATCCATCAGACTCCAAATGACCAGAGTTAAAGAGTAAGTGGACAGGCAAATCCTATTACTTTCTATATCGGGATGCAGTGACTCAGACTGGGCCAAGCAAACTTAGCGAGAGAATATACAAATGATCAAGTTCAACTGGACTTTGTGGCCAACACTCGCCTCACACCCCAAAGGTCCTGAATTTGTTTCTCTAGGTCGATTTCCCTCAAGTGCTACGGTTTCCTTGATGTCCTTGCCCTTTAGTCCTAATTGTTTGGGGTAGGCCTGCCACGATAAAAACATTTTGAGGACGATATATCGTCTCAAAAAATATTGCAATAAACAATAATATTGAGTATAATGCAAATACTGTAGGGAATAAAAAGAAAACTGTAAGCAAATATTTTAACTGAAATGTATTAAACTTTTGGCATTGAATATTAACACCTTATACCAAACAAAGTGCAAACTAGAAGGGTCGATATATTCTAGGACACTGTATCCATCTGTGTTTCTCAACCTTTTAACATAACTTACACTCTCACCAGGTTCTGTGTTTGAACTAGGCCTGTCACAACATAATTTTTTATTTTTTTTTAAAGTCAATATACAGTATCATCTTTTAAAAATATCCCAATAACAATAATATTGATATTTCATCTACATTATTCTGGTTAAATATTTCCTGACAAAACTCACTTCTGTGTTAAATTAAACCTGGTTAGAATAAAATATTAAGTGTATGGATTCAAATAATACTGTATCACTGCTAAAGTAGAGCAGCCATATGTTTTTTTTTCCTTTTCTTTTCAAATATAACCTGTACTGTACAGTTGGAGTGAAGCAGCTTTTTTTGGGAAACTTGTTGACTGTTTGTCAAACCGCTACAGCATTTCTCTGTAACATAGACCTAAGCACTGAGTAATGTTCTCAGGACTATCGCGCTTGTATTTGGACAGTGGCTAAAGCGCTCGGGTTCCTCTCGCTAACAGTAGCGCTGATTAGCTTTGATACACTGACTGGGCGGTGGTTTTGTTTAGTTCTCAGTTGGACAAACCTGCAGTCACATTAATGTTACTATTCTCTCTGTGATGCGTTTTTTTGGCTGGAATTCCAAATGTTTTCACACGAGTCCCTCTTGCGCCGCAAAAAAAGTTCACAGAAAGTGCCACAATCAGTAAAGCTCCGTAGTAGCGGCATTTTGTTTACACCCCGCCTCTCTCCAAAAGCAGCGCTGATGATCTGGATACATGCGGGGGTACGGCTGATGTGCTCAATGTGGTCTTTACGCACAGGGAGACGGGTTGGCTGGACGCTCACTCAGCGCTTTGATAGCGTTCATTCTTCTGTATTTATTTTAAGCACAAGCAGCACGTGGATTTATCGTGCATTTACAGAGACAACATTTTTTATTTTACTTATCGAGCGATAACTCGATATAGTAATTATCGCAGCAGGCCTAGTTTGGGGGCGTATATCGCGGCCTCCCCCTAAAGCCAACTCAAAGGAAGTGCCAACATTTGCTGCGCTGCCACCGTCTCGGGTTGCGGAGCAGGTCACATGTCACAACAGTGGAAAATCATTGTGATTGGACTTCCAAGTCAACAGCTGGCACAGCATGGCTGACCGACACAGGCTGCCCACGGTTAACCCTAAACGCACATTGGCGGCAAAAACAGCTCAGCAATAAGATAATTATGCAGTCAAGAGCCACAGGCATCTCAAGACGGCTAATGTGGCAAAGGAAATGGACGAGTGGCAAAGAGCAGAATCAGAATCTATTTAGGGGCAACGTGTGACAAAGCGGCAAACAATTAATCAGCTAGTTTATAGGAATGTATGCATGGGCTTAGAGCACTTCTGTTTGGCTGTACATTTGATATATTTATCTGCTCTTCGAACTGTAGATTTTGTTATTGTGACAGGACTATGTATTAAGGCAGGAAACTATTGCGATAAACGATACTACTGAAGGCCTTTTAATGCGACATAAGTTCACTCTAAAGCTTAAAAATTACCATAATGTCTTGTTCGAAAAGGACTTAAATCTTAAAGTATTCCACATTAAATACAATGAGACACAACTTGCTTTCGGGAAAAATAATGCAAATAATTGTAGTGACAATAAACGTCGAGCCCAAGAATGTATCGTTTATCTGTCATTTAGAAGAAGAGCTTTAATTATATAGCACCTTTCACAGACATGGTCACAAAGTGATGTACATGAGACAATTTGGTATTTATTGAACGATAAGGCGATAAGTAATTATCTTGACAGCCCTATCTGCACTTATTACTGCAAGTCTAATGGATTTTAATAGTACCTGGAAGATTAATTACAGTCAAAGATCAATTAGCAAAATCATGCCATAAACCTGATTTGTATAACACATTCATTGAAAAGGGTACAGGAACAATAATCCAATTTCAGACTATCTTCATGAAATTAAAAGTTAAGAATCTTTCTTTTAATCCTGTAATTCTTTTGTGGGGGCGAAAGATACCGTGTCAATGGAGAGTTACAACAATTCAATAATCCTAAGACGTGTAACATTTGACATTGTGACATGTGTACTCTGGAGCCTCCACATTTCCGTGGCCTGACCCACTTCAGCAGGGGCAGCGGTGGGGGAGGGGGCCGTCTGGGGGAGGCTAAAAATACCAGGCCTTGCATTAGGCGGCTCCACTGCAGAGGGACGGAGGAGGGATCCCTGGAACTGCTGTCCTCCACTTGCATCGAGTTGCTGGCACGTTAGAGGTGCGCAAACTGCCAGAGGGTTTCCTTCGCGCTGCACCGACAACACGGCTGTATTGTGGACACGCTCGACCCCGTGGCGTTTTATTCTGAGGGTTCAAAAGTGATGTTTGACTAAGAAAATGTCGAAAATGAACTCATAACTCACAATGGCGGGAAGAGTTCAGGAGCAACATCAAAAATAGCAATGGAGCGAATCTGCCATGTCGAGTGACTTGCAGTGTATGTCAGACACATTAAGCCTTTGCATGTCCGTTTTATATTGGGCCGCCCTCATCAGGTACAAAGTAAACACTCCACTTATCTACTCAAGTGCTCCTTCAGCTCAACGACGGTTAGTGGCACAGAGATATCAGAGCGTCAGGCAGCCAGCTTTAGAGGTGTCGCCCTCCTCAACTAGGGCTGTGTGATCGGGGCAGGATCTTAACAACAAACCTCCCCTCAGCGGTGTGACGCCAGGGTTCAATCGAGTCGACTATAAATAAATGTTAGGGCGACACAACATGGGAATAACTGCTAATATTTGACAGACCATTTTGACTCTCTAGCAATCTGTTTTCAAGAGAAACGGTCTTAAAAAAAAAAAACAAGTGTAAATGATTTTGCAATACTTTTTGGTTCATGTGACATTTGCGTTAACTGCATTGCATAACCATATTTTGAGGATGTTTAAAAAGGTGATTTCACAATAGAGTGCGTCGGGTTCCTTTTCAGGTCAATAGGGCGATGTATATGCAAATTGTAATGTTAAAGACCAAAGCGATTTTAATGCCTTAAAAGTATAAAGTCACTCGTTCTCTTGTACAGTCCAAAAATCCCTAAATCTTCAGATCGACATTCACAATTTATTGCAAAATCACCGAGTGCTTTCAACAGACTGCGATCTACACATTTATTATTCCATTTCAGCTTCGTTTTGGTCTTCAAGCCAACGTGACAGAGCGGCACCGTCGGCTCAAGTGGACTCCCCCCGCTACTATCGGCGTACGTCCTCCATGGAGCGCGTCTGATAAGAATGTCACAGGGACCTTATCATCTTTTCTCAGGACAGTTTTAAATAGTGTCGCGTATCAATGCAGAAAGCAGGTTCATGAACAAAACTGTCCAGACGGCGCTGTTATGGTTTATAAAGCCCTTATCGAAATGTATTAAGTTTTCTAATGAAACCATAGACATATTATTAATAGACCGTCATTCCTCACTCCTTCTAGTTTACCATAATAACCACGTTCGATGGCGGATTTACAGACTCCTCCTCCCCAACTCTGACGAAGCATGTTCCTAAAAATGGCATAAGGGGTTTGGGATCTTCACTGTAGACTCGGCCCTTGCGTGACGTGTAGTTCGCGCAGCTCCAATGCTAACAGTCAGGCTCTCAGTAGTACGAAAAAATGTCTTTCGAAAACCAGCCTGGTTTCTTTAATTGTAACTAACCCAGCATGATCACAGGAGGAATATCTAGCTGTAGAAAGTTCCAAAAAATTGGAAACCAGGCTTTAAAGTTGTTTTTAACATATCTAAAGTGCAATGCAAGTACTACAGCAATGGCCTAGTGTCATCGTCACAAAGCAGAGCAGCCAGCGGCCATTGAATGAAACAGACAAAAACTACAGTTAAAAAGGTAAAGTTTTAGTCAGACATGCATTTTCATCCAAAAGACTAAAACTAAAAGGGCTGCCATATCATATCATATCGTGCAGCCCCTCGAGACAATTTATTTTGCAATTGAACCTCCAGCTCTACTCCTAACAAAGGCGACAACAAAGTGTAGCCATTGTGGGTTCTTGCTGACAACGTTTTGCCGAGACTTGTAGGTGATGACAAGCTGAAGGAGCACGCCAACAGTTAATGGCACACACGTTGATATCAGGCAGTGACAGCCCGCCAGCACCGAGAGCAACAGCCTGAAGTGTCACCCTCACACCTCCCGCCAACCATTCCCCCTGCACTCACTCCTGATTGAGAAAGGCTACGCCGAGACAAGTTCAGAGAAAGACTGATGCCAACGCTATATGCTATACTGCGTAGCCAATGAAACTATATTCTATGTTATATTGGGGCTGAACGATGTCGGAAAAAACATTAAATTGCAAATATTCTGAATAATAGCGCCATTAACATGTCATGTATTCAAATCATGACTCAGTTCAAAGTACATATTTTAAAAACATCCTGGAGCATTAAACATTTGAGGGCATCTATAGAGGATTTTTTGTTGAATTATCTAGTTAGATCTATGGCAGATTGCATTTTGGTCAATCATATGGCGGCAGCAGCAGCTTATTGTTTATATTGGAGTGCGCATTTTGGGCATTTTTTGTGTTAAAGTGCGCTTGAGTGGACAGCATATAAAACTGAGGTTTGATCGTCTAACTCAAAAAACATATTAGGAAAAGTTCCATGTATTTGTGACCTGTCGTGGTTTCCGGGGACACAAGTCGGCAGGCTCACTTTCTCGCAAATGGAGAAAACAAGCACATGTTTTGAAAGTTTGTGATTTTCGCTCTTTTGCAGAATCGTTCAGTTGAAGCCACGAAGAAGCCTCTACATGTTTAAGCTCGCAGTTATGGTATATTCAAAAGCGTAAACTTTTAGGTTTATACCGGCTTGATTAGGGAGATTTCAGAGCGCGCAGTAGGGGCGTGACTTTGTGTCTATTTACATACTGGGTAAACACCGCGGAGGAGGAGGCACCGCTGCTTTGGTTTGCGTTGTTGACAAATGCTTTAGCAAACAAATGCCACTCAATAAGTTTTTCAGGTTGAAAAAGTATTGTGCATGTGTGGCTTCATGACTCCACTTCCTATTTTCGGTTTTATGGTTGGATAAAGTTAGGCTGAGTTTGTGCCGTGAAACGTAAACAATGCGATCACGTGCGGCGATACGTCGCAATGTCGGCCTTTTCCTCTCATGTGTATGAGCGTGTATGTGCATTACTAAAGTAGTACAGGAGTCTTTTCTACAGTTATAACTTCAGTTTTGTCCGGAGTCTGTAACGCTCTCTCAGCGGGACGCTCCAGCAGCTCACGGAGGCGGAGCTGACAGAGGCATAGAGGGACTGGGGAGAAGCTATGGGAGAAGCACGCAGGATTTTGACTGTAAATAAAAGAGTAGATCATTTGGTTTATTTGGGCTGCAAGGTTGTTATTAGTAACAACAATGTTCCCAAAGAGAGTAGGCAGAAGATAACTTATAAATGCCTACCCCCTCATACATTAACAAACATAGCTGTTGACATTCATTTCATTGATAAATTCTTTAGTTGATAATGACTACAATAGTGTCCATAATCATACGATCACATTGCTAAGCTGATGATTTTCTCTGCAAGATCGGGTCCTATATTTACAAAGTACTTATTACATTGCTCGACAACTTCACTCATATCTCGTATTTTTTCATCATCATTATGGATAATGTAATCTATACTATTACTTGAGTAAAACAATAAGAATAGGGCAGTTTATGGTTAGTCTTTGTTTAATTAGACGATTTAATACTTTCCATATTTCTGTAATCTTGTTTTTATTGCTTTCAAGCAGATTTGTATAATAATCTTTCTTGCTAGCTCTTAATATAGTTACCAATTCGTTTTTGTATTTCTTATATTTCATTTCATTTTTAGATTATCCATTTCTTAAGAATTGTCTGTACAGTTGATTACATTATGTCCATTATCTTCATCACTATGGCCCAACATACACATATAGCAACAACATACACATAACATGACATGACAGTGGGGAGCTTTACGGGGGTGTGACTTATCTAAATGAGATGTAAATGATCCCTATTGTTATTCTCAACAGCAGAGAGAGGCGAGAACTGCCCAAATGTTTGGAGAGCTTTTTCTGCCCTTTCGGCTATTTGGAGTTGTGGACTTCAAATCGCCGCTATGTCACCAAATATGTTAAGATTTCCATGTGTTACACATTGTTGGAAAGCTTGGAGACTACACGTTAACAATCGGTGAAATCTCAAAATGCCCCAGAACAGACTTGTATCCCTGGTTCTAGTGACTGGTCACATTTGTTTTTAATGTAGAAAAAAAGACAACAACAAAAATAATGAGATTGATCAATATGAAGATGTAAAAAAAATAAAATAAAAAAAAACACACACATATATATATATATATATATATATATATATATATATATACACAAACAGAAATTATTTCATTCTCTTTCAAGTGTGTCCATTGTCCACTCAAGGTCCACTTGCAAGCGCTTACTTTTACGAGATGGAAGCCCTAAAGTGAAGACGGACGGTATCACTCGGCATCTGAGGGAGAGCTCTGCAGGCCAGGAAGTGCACAGAGGAAACAATAACAGTCTGTGTTATTGTCATCATTACTGTATTATTTCATCAATATTATCTTTGTGGTCGGAGAAGGGTGAGCTGGGCAGTTTTATTAAACACATCTTTCAAGTTTGAAATGGCACCGAGTTAGTCAGGGTTAGCCAAGGAAACAAAAGTTGAATACTTACATTAAAACAAATATTAAGGCTTCCCGCTGGCCTTGTGTATGAAACTGTTCTTAAGTCTACTGGACCTGGCCCGTTGATTCCACAGTCTCCTCCCTGAAGGCATTACCTTGAAGAGACTGTGTGATGGGTACGTAGGGTCCCTGGTGATTCTGACGGCTTTGCAGTGATTATTTTTTTTATTTTAATGACAGCAAACCTGTGTGACAGAGACTGCGCTGCTACCAAAGAAAAGCCCATACCAAAACGAATCCATATACATGCATTATTCATTCACTCACATTCACTCTAAACCACAGATTTTCTGGTCAGCAGCAAGTACCTGTCACGCTAGCGCCCAGGACAGCTTAAATACAAACTCTGGAGAATTTTCTGATGCCTTCACTTGGTCTTTTGAGTAAAAGAACACTCGAGTAGAATCCAGCAGTGTGACTCAAACACGGGCGCTTTAACTATCAAGTGGGCCATGTGCTTTTTGGGAGCGTCTGGCCTTAGCCATCTGTAAATTCCGGTCAATTATAATTTCCCTACAGGTACGTCTGTAGGGAATAATCCTAATAGTATAGGCTACACAAAGTGTTGCATCAAGCGGTCAACAAACTTGAGTGCTTGTCTAATAATTGACTAGCAAACTGCATCAGGTAAAGGTTCCCACATGTCTAACCCTTATCCTGCAGTGACGCCTAGAGGGTAAAGAATAATCATGTTATCTGCCTATGCAATGCATCAAATTATTGTTTGGGGAGACTTTAGTGGAGTAGTGCGTAGGTTTGTTTACATCACGTAGTAGCTAGTAGTAGTAGCTAGGGATGTCAAGATTAACCGGTTTTACGATAACCACAATTCTAAAAGAATTTCAGAAGCCACGGTTTACCGCGGAAATCTCGCACGCTGACGCACGAGCCGCTGCACGCCATGAACAGCGCGTAAACTCACTGGTAGTTGAGCGAGGCAGAAGGACGCTCTCCTCCAGTGTTGTATCCACCCAAAATCGATTGAAGTCAGCAGAGTGGGACCTCTTTAGGATCCAAAACATGACCACGGCGTGGTCTGTCGTCAGAAAGTTGCAGCAAAAGGCGCTGATATCGGCTACGTCGAATATAAACAACATCTTGGAGATAATCCGTCGCTGTGAATGTCCAGGTCAAGGTAACGAACTGCATAATTCCCAAAAAAGTTGTCCTAATGTTCGGAAATGGCCACAACTGGCTCAGGATGTAAACAAAAGACTAACGCGCTCTGCTTCAGCAACAGAAAGGAAAGTGAAACCGCGCACATGTGGAAATCAGCTGTTCAAAAGAGTCTACTTAGTCACTTTGTAAACAAGTTTCATTCTCTGTTCATCAAAACATTTGACAAATAATTAAGCAGCAGCTTAACTTTTGAGAACAGGAAACCTAGCCTAGCTTGTGGCCTAATAATATATAGTAAAATAATTATGGTAATTATAAAGAAGTAAAGTTGACATCGTTTTGTATTATTCAATGTAGGCCTATTTATTTTTATGCAAAACAATCTTAATTTTTTTTTCATTTTGAGAAACAGTGAATGTTTACAAGTATTAAAAAGCTTTTTAAAGACAAAAACTACAAATATCAGTTCTTTCCTTTCATTCGGTCGATAATCGTGAGTAATCGTAAAATCGCAATGTTTTCTTTCACAATAATCGTGACTCAAAAAATTTAAATCGTGACACCCCTAGTAGAAGCCCTGGCGGCGAGTGACAGCGAGCGGAGTTTGTAGCTAAATGAAAATCTGTGCGTCTTTGATGAGCATTTGGCAAAGAAAGGCTGAGCGTCTTCTGAAAAATAACACGTAAAAAAGTGTGGTCTAAAGTGTGTCTAATAAATGATGAACTGGATGATGAACAATCCAAACCACAAAGCTAACAGGTTAGCGTAACTCTAGCTAAAGAGCTAAAGCTAACAGCTGCTTCTCAGCCGCACTTGGCAGCTTTTAACATGACAGATCCAGACAAAGCTTCATCTCAGCGGCAGCGTTCATGTTCACGGAGGACAGTGACTTTTTACTCTGCTAATACGGGCCGTGTTCAACAGGCTGACGGCCGAGAGAGAGAGAGGGGGGACTGCGTCGCAGGGTCAGGTGAGGAGAAGGGGAGAGCGGGGGTTTGCACAGAACGCAACTTTTTTTTTGGCAAGAATAGCTTATTAAACAAGCATTTTTAATACCGTCAGACAGGGAATCCTCACGGTTGTGATACCGTAGCATTTTAGTGAAAAATCACCTCTCCCACCTGATAACAGAGCTCAATTGTGAAGCTCCAGACCCTTGAACGAAACGAAATGAGCACGAGGGTATGGTTAAAAAAAATAAAAAACAGGCTAGCGTCTCACAGTTGTTACCATTGCTTTTGTTAACACGTGATAATCAACACAGCAAAAATAGACTTATAACTTAGACTACAGCAAACTAACTCTATACATTAAAAAACACAATAAAACTCCAGACAATAACAGTAAAATAGTAACACTAAGTTTGGTAAAGGCTTGTTGTTCGTATCTGTTGCTGTTTGGCATCTTTTCTGAGACATCCCTCTCATGACGTCAAGTTGCTGTGATACAGCGCTCTGTTACCGTCTGACCCTTTCACAATAAGAGTCTTACTAAAGTGATAACATACCGTGTCTTTTATTGTGTAAAAGGATAACCGGAAGCAGATAGTTACTATGAGTTATTACTTGACCAAGTAATTCACCAAAGTTGGACAAGTCTTATATTTTCAAAGACATGGATAAACAGCCCATTTGCGAACACGGCCCAGGATTTAAATTAAACAAATGAGAAGGATGTGGCGCCTACAGAACTGTAAGGACGAAGGACACACTCGCTTCTTCACACATGTGTCGCCAGGTAAATAAATAAACACACGCTGAGCAGAGCAGCGGCGTTACGGGGAAAAGACACATAAATACAGCTGAAATAGAGACAGAACGCTGCGTTTAAAAGCTCCATATTGAGGAGCCTGGTTGTGTATGTGACTGTAGAGGAGCGGCTGCTGCCAAACGCTCGCATTAGCGTCCGACATTGCGTAGCAGAACGTTGGCGGCTTGGGTTTACATCACTGACGTTGAAAAGAGGCAACTGTGCAGAAGTGCTTAGAACCGTGATAAAACGATCCCACAAAAATGACAGATCGTCAGCTCTGGAGATCGTAAGATGGTCTAATATTGTCATATTGCCCAGCCCTATAGGTAGTACACACACTAGATAAAAACACTAAACTGCTGTATGAAAAGGGTTAGAAACTACGATCCCAGGCAGGACTCCGTGTCATGTCTTATTTTGCTGAGTAAATGTGCTGTTTAAGCTCAAATGTCACTAAATGGCTGCGAGTCAAAGAAAGTAAAACGCGTCTGTGTTTGGCACCTCATGTCCCGTCTCCTGGCGTCAGTGTTCTTCTCTTTCTTCATATTGTCCAAAGTTACATCCCAAAACCAAATAGGCGGCTCCTAATTCACCCGTGTTGTGGCGTGTGCTCCATCTGGCCTCTCCGTGTCCATCAATAACGCGCAACTGAAGCAACTACGAGTCACAGCTCAGACTGGGATTTGATTGGCCGAAATAATAGTTTATTTTGTATTAACTGGGAGTTTGATTTCCTAAAACGTTTCCAACTAGATAAAACAGACGTTTGTTTTTACTTTTCCTGCACTTTAGTATGGTTGATGTTACTGACTGGATCAGTGAGTTTTATAATAATTTGTTTGTTCATTCATATATATATATATATATATATATATATATATATATATATATATATATATATATATATATATATGCAAATTCCTTGTTGCATAGCTTGCACACTCCATTCGTTTTTTATTGCAAAATTTCCCATCCACAAGGCCAACCAAAGAGGTCTCATCAGCTTCTTTGTCCATCTTCACTGTGGTTTGTTGTTGTCTGAACGCTAGTTGGTGCTCCAGTATAATCGGTCCGCCTAAACTCATCCAGTGAGAAACGTTCCGCGTTGTAAAAACAAGTGCGATTAAAATGCATAAAAAAATGTTTACGCATTATTTTTGTGTAATGAATTAATCTAAATTTACGCGTTAAAGTCCCGGCCCTAATATATATATATATATATATATATATATATATATATCTTTTTCATTTATGTATAGACTGTATTGTTAAGTTCAGACAGTTTTTAAGAAGTGCAGTCCACAAGTTCACAAATTTTTAATAGGTCGAGCAACAATTTTGTTTGCTTTATTGTTGCAATTTTAACTTCAAATTAATCCAATTTTGTTTATTATAAAACAGACTGATTTATTGCTCGTCTTAGGTGAAAAAAAATACATGAGAAGAGGACCTTGCAACAATAATCACATATTTAATCGCAATCTTGAAAAAAAATAAAAAAAAAAAATAAGAAAAATCATAATTAGATTTTCCAAAATCGGTTAGCCCTAGTCCTGCACCATAACCCGTACCGAACCGTTACACCCCTAGTAGGCTCAGGTATACAAAATAAAATGGTATCAGAACAACTGCAAAAGGTATCCATCTGCCAATCTGAACGCAGTAAGGTTAAAAAATAAGCATAGCCCCTGCTTTTGCCATTGCATTCAAGACATTATGAGTCTTTCAAATCCAAATGGTGCATACGGACAATAGTGTTCAACTGGACCTTTTGAAGATGAGAAACCTCGGTGTGCTTTATGTACCGTCTTTTGGCGGTCCCACTGGCTATTTGTTGATTTATTCTGCTCTTGCCGTCCCTGCAGCCAACTGACTCTATAGGAGAATCAAATCAGCTTTTGAACGCCTAGTCATCAAATGTACTGCAGTGTGGTGAAGAACAACAGCAATAATTATGTTAATGTGCACAGTGTGTCTGTGAAGAAAAAATACGTTTTGGTTTAAAGACGATTCTTCAGACGATCATTTTCAGTTGAGTCCTATTACACTTAAGAACCATAATACAAATTCCGACTTGCCATGTGTTGTCATGAAAAATAAACCTTGAATGAATGCAAATTTGTTTTAATATTCCAGTTGCCAAGTCTGCAAACTCTTGACACAATTGTTGCCATAAACATCACTCCACCATTGTGTAAATTTCATCAAGCTTGTTTCATTTGAACTAAAACTTTATTTTCATATTAATCATCTGTTAAACGCTTATTTGACTGCATTACTGCACTTAATATACATTTCTTTGTAAACTACTTGTGAATTATGCAACCATGAGCATTAAAAATATTTAAAAACAAATGTTTATTTCTTTTTGTGGAGTCTCACGACACTCGCAATGAATTCATTCAATGACGCCAAGCACCTTCTAAAGCCACGGCTGCTTTTTACATTTCAAATCAAACTTTATTAATAAAGCGTTTTTCATACCGAAAGGTATCACGAAGTGCTTTACAGATGACAAACACGCGCACACACAAAATATATCATTAGGACTAAATAAATAGATGTCAGTTAAAAGCTAAGCTAAAAAGGTGGGTCTTGAGCCTGCTCTTAAAAACATGAACGTCCTCTGTGGTCCTGAGCTCCTCCTCAGGTCGTTCCAGAGGCGAAGGCCATAATATTGGAAAGACGCCTCACCTTTTAAAAACCATTAAAAGAACTTTAAAATCATTTACAACACTTCAAATGCTCATTCAGTCATCTGCCCTGGCTCACACCCACACATAAATCGACAATTTATAAGATCTAGGAAACAAAACCAACATTACCTCACTCATTCACTCGCTTCCATGTTGCCCACACGCTGAAATGGGCAGTTTTGGTTGGTTTTAAGCCAAGACTCAAGGGCAAGATGCTGTGCAGATGAATAGGGATTTTATTTTATTTTATTGATTGATATCAATTTGAAAAGTTTGCTGTAGATTACCGACATAAATATGAGGGGGAAAATGTATTGCAAGTATAGGGTTTACATTAGAATATAAACATAACACCTTTTATGTGTAAAGATGCAAAAACATGTCAAATAATTAAGTGAAGCCTGGTTTAAATTTATGGTTTTATTTTGTTGACATATTAGTTACAAAGATTTTTTCAGAGGGGATTTTGGATTACTTAAAATAGGGCTGGGCAATTAATAGAAATGTAATTAAAATCGCAATCTCTACTTTGGTCAATATCAATAATCATCATAGGACTTTATAATCGACAGGTTACAGCCATTTCTTTGGCAAGGCAACTTTTTGTACATTTGGCACAAACAGTACCTAGTTTGAGAGTTTGGACAAAGATTTTTGTGCGTTAAATGAGACTTGATGAAAGCATTGTTTTTTGTTTAAGCTGAGGTTTGAATAAAAGATGCATCTAATTTTATGAATCAGCAAGATGCATTTCATTTATTATGAAAAAATAAAAGCGAATAGAAAAATCGAGATCAATATGGGGAAAATAATCATGATTAATTACTAAACCACCCAGCCCTACCTTAAAATAAGTTTATAAGTGGAAACATGGGAGCTCCGATGACTCTCTTGCTTGTTCTATCCATTTGCATTTCTCAAGGACTTTATAATAGTGGCAGTGAATTGGTTTCCTAGATTGTGCAGTAAATCAATGCATTCTTTAGCTGCACGCAGACAAAACTGCATCAGGTTACAGGTATGTCACACGAAGACGATGTGGGTGAGTCATCTTGCCCAAGGACACACATGTGAAGCCAAGAATGACAATCCATCATGAGGAGTGTCTCTCAAACGGGCCCACGAAGCGATTTACTCCACAGCGACAAAGGCATCCGACGTTGCTGCCGGCAGACGACTGGTGCATGACATCCGTACTGTTGGAGGATGATGAGTGCAGCAGAAGTGAGCCTTTTGTCAGTCACCAATATACAACTATATTTAGCATTAATGTTAGCATCTCTTTTATGGCTGGTTGACAAATATTCATGGACTGAGTGCACCGACATGATTTAGCCTCGAGTGAGGAGTGTGCCGTTCTGAAGCGTCACACATCAAGTGAAATTAACCATGTCATTTCTGGTGGACGGAATGACTGTTGATTACATGAGTTTATTCTCAGCTTCATAACAATTGAAATGTAATTATTGGAACAAAAACTAAAAAAGGAAATGTATCCTCTCTAAAATAGCCTGTAATCGGCCACTCACTCAAATTCTTTGAAAGAACAGTACAAGCGCAATCGTCCTTTAATGGCTTAGAAATAGTTTACAACCAGCTTAAGTGCCGTTTCAACTATGCAAATATAATTTGGTTTATAAATATTTCCTTAAGGAAGTGATCTCGGTCAGCCTGCATTGTTTCTTAACACCAAATTACCTGTAATAATCACACCTCGTAAACGAGCCCCTTTGCACTCGCAGTGCACAACTGAATGAACAAGTAGATATGAATGAGTCAGACTCCACGTAACCTAAAACCTTAGCTTGGAATAACCTTGGCCTTGCAGTGCACACAGACTGAGATAAGGAAACTTCATCAACAGTAAATAGTCGCATAATTTAAAATTACTAAAATGCGTTCCTAAATGGGACCTTGAATAACATATTTCCAGGCTGAACGACAGTGAAAAAATGTCTAATTTGCGATTAGAACATGTGAAATCGTCTTCGCCGAGCACATTATTTTTGACGAAAAACACTGCAGCTTTTTGGTAACTGCAACAATTTACACCAACATTTCTTTTGGTGTTACTCTATATTTAAAAGAGAAGTAGACGTATCAAATGGCACAACGGAGGGTTCAAGACAAGCTAAGGACAAGTCTGACATGAGGAAGACTAATGAATTTACGAATGCAACTCGCCACAAACTTCATACCGGGCACCAGAGGATGCACATTATATTTCTATTTAAATCTAAATAGAAATGGAACCTCAAATTGAGTGACGCACCAAAGAATAGCACGAGAACAACATTGGTGACAGAAAATTGAGTGGCTGTGTCTGCAATGTTATGACGTCAAATGCATAACCTCTATAAAACAGTAAAGAAAAGTGCTGTGTAACTAGAGAATTTCCAATATGCTAATTTCGAACTGCAGCAACAACTTTACCAGGGTCTCTACAACATCTCTGGCCAACCCTGTAGTTCAGACCATGAAAACATGTTCCAAATCCATGTGATGTTTGATTGGTTTCACAATTCCGAGTCTTTCATCAAGTTTTTAACATGCCTTTTAAATCACAATGCGTGTCAAAACTGAACTGCAATTCCCCCCTCAAAATTCAAAAGGAGCGAAACAATGCCAAAAACGCGTCAGAGATGGGGATACGAAGAAAAGGGTATTTTAGTAATTTGAATGACAGCAACCGTCTGAGTTCAAAGGCCTCGAGACCGCTAGTTAAGGATGGCCCTGTGATTTAAATTTCTTTACAAAGCGCTAAAATAGGCATTAAAGGCACACAACATAATAAAAACCTACAGCTTTACTTTAGGGCTAGTCTTGACATCTTTTTTTCTTTTTTTTTTAAAGGCACACTGCCTAACATCTTGGACTAAACTGTTGCCATCAGTACAAAACATGCTCCTAATGACCAGCTCAACACAGGAAATGCTATAACTGCAGTGGGTAATCAAAGAATGGATTTGGATAACCCATTTAAATCTCAAATTCTTCTGCCTTCAGTCAACATCTCCATCGAGACGAGCTGGAGACGTACCCACTCCCGGCCCCTCAGAGCAAAAGCACATGTCTGTCTGTACATTTATGAGGGATTCACAATGATGAAAATATCTCTCATAAAATAAATGCTTGTATTTCAATTTCATCTATTGGGAAAACTCTACGCGGTGTGGCTTAAATTTAAAGTAATTGGGCTGAAAGGTTAAAGTCGCAGTTGGCATGGTCACAGTTGAGAAATGAAACGCACTGCTATACCTTCGGTAATAAAATGTCCTCAGAAGGACTAAACGTTCCCGTCCCTGTTGAGTCTTGGTATAAAACCAAACTGTAGGTGAGAGGCCTCTACAAACACGCTCACGATCCTAGACTTGCTTAAAATGTGCACCGAGAACATAATATTCAGTTTAACATAATTCACTCACGCAATCGCTCGCAAGACAAAATTGCAATTGAATACGTGGACAGTTTTCCCAAATCGTTTAAGCCTATTGTGCAAAGGAAAATACTATACTATAGGATGTTAAAAGGCAATTATGCAAAAGGAGCCGCGAGTGCACGGGCGCTGAGAGAGAACTGCCGCTGCATCGCGAGCCCCGGTGCGGTTTAATTGGATGAGGAGTGATCCCTTCAGCCTGACACCCATAGGTGCTCAGTGACCGCTCTCACAGCAGCAGCAGCAGCCTCGGTAGGGGTGAACCTGCAAGTAGCAGGATGGACTCTCTGCATTACATTTTCTACAAGGTCAGGCGCGTAAAGTTAACGCCTATGAACTTGCAGTACGTGGAAAGCTTTGGAAATGCGAGACTGACTGCCATTACTACATTCTTTCCTTTTCCGAGTCACAAATCCTCAGGCGAAAGGATATGTGCCTTTTTAGCATTGTGCCATCAAGGGAGGAAAGAAAGTATTCTTGTTGTAGGCAGCGCGACATTTGGGGCTCGGTAGGTATGCTGCTTCGAGAAGATGGGCACAGGTTTTTTTTTTTTTTGGCCAGGCTTCTCCTTCCTGTAGTGTCGTGAGCCTTTCAGGTTTGGGCACAAGCTGTCAGCGCGCCTGTCGACGGGCTCGCGTTGGCCAACGCACATCGTCAATAACGCAGCTTGCAATTTCCGAGCACTGAAATCACACACAAGACGGGGAATTGTTTGAAGCGCGTTTTTACGTCAATCGTGTCGAGCTGTGACAGAGAGAGGGCTGACAAACTGGATTTTTCATGCGCATGGAGATTAATCCGAGTGAGCAAGCACGGAGTCGGATATGCAAAAGATCCCGTTAGTCGCCCGTATTTGCACCTCATTTTACTTAACGTTAGTGAATGACAGGTCGGTGTGCTCGTACCCACGCTTGTAAGAGTTACACACACACCGCTAGTCTCTCGCTCTCGCTCGCTCTCCGATATCCACCCGACATGTCACGTTGTAAGATTAAGCATTGCCAAATAGATAGCCAAACGCGTCTCCACTCTTCCGTCAAACAAAAAAATAAAAAATAAAGTAAATAAATAAATCTGAACACGAGATTCGGTTGTAACGGCGCCCGAAACGCGCGCGCGCGCACACACACAGACACACACACACACTAGCCTCTAGCACCACGTTAGCTCCACGATCATAGAGGAAAGTTAAGTACAAAAGCGGCACACACAAAAAACACCTGGCAAGTCGCAAGATGCTGTCCAGACAAAAAAAAAGGCTGTGCTCGTACTCAAACGGAATCCGGCAAATTAAACAACACGAAAAAGAAAAAGAAAGAAAAACCGGTCCGCATCTCTGCCGCTTAGCTACAGTGTCAGGAGAAAAAAGCCCCAATGTCGGTGCCTGTGTGTCACCCCCATTCCGCAGCAGCAGCAGCGTTAGCCTAGCGTTAGCAGCACAGCTAACAACCAGCAAGACAGCAGCTACTCACCTACAGTGGCTGGCCCTCGCTCGCTTGTTTCCTGCACACACGCCTCACAACCACCAACACCCCGGGTCTGTGAGTCGCACGCATGCACCCAGCCCCTCTCTCCTCCCAGCCTCCCTCCCGTCCCTCAAGTCATGGCTGTTTCGCAGGCTGTATTAAGACACGAGGGGGGCGATGAAGGTGGGGGGGGAAAATACTTACTCCGTGCGGTGGAGAGCAGCCCAGATCCCTGCCCCTGTGTGTGTGTACAGTCCCCTCCGGTCTACGGTCTCGGCGAAGACTAGCCTCCTCTCCCCGTTCAGAGCCCAGAGCCCAGCGCCCGCCCACCGCCGCTGCTGTCACCGCCACACACTCCGCTCCCTCCGCGAGGCGTCAAGATAACTCCCTGCACACGAAAGGCCGAGTGGAAATGTATAGAGTTCGGGAATGTGATGTCATATCGCTAAGCATTATGGGGATTAGCAGCAATTGTAAACTAATGGAGCTTTTAAAAGTAAAAATACTGGAGTTATTGTTCACATTGAAACTCTTGGACACCACAGTGAGTTACATGTATTGCTGGGTTGCAGGTGACATCACAGCGCTCCAAAGGCCAATACTGTTATATGGAGGAAAAATGATTTAGTTTTTGAGGAAATGTTTGATCTCGTACAGAGAGATCATGGACCCAGTTACTGATATTAATGATCATTTTTGTAATTCATACTCTTTCTTTTGAGGTACGACTTGTGTAAGTGTAATGTTGTTAATAGGAAAAACTGGGTCCTGCCCCCCCCCCCCCCCCCCCCCCCCGCTGGGTCCGGTGACATCATCAAATTCTAGAACCTGCAACCCAGCAATTCACCAGCAGTAACTCAGCAGCGCACGTCGCTGTTCCACGGCTTTTTTCTCCACTTTTTATACCGTGTTTAGCTAATGTTAGTCAATGGAAATGTTTGCTAACAGCAGCAAAGATGGCCGCGCTCCATGGTGGCTGTGGAATTTCCCGAACGCTATAGCAAGGGCAGACAGCCGTTTTCGCGGTTGTTAATTTCACGTCGCTTAGTTTCTCATGTCAGAATAGTTCGCATCCCATAACAAACCGAATATTTGAAAATTTAAAATTGGCTGCTTGAGTTGTCAGTTTTGGGGAGAATACTTTGAAATTGTGGGCAAACTAGCCTACTGAATACCGAATAGCCTACTTGCCTCAAAATGCAACGTAGGCTACTCCGTTACTTTGTCCAATCAGGGTACTACGCTATACTCTGAATACTTTGAATAGTCGACCTTCACATTGATTGACATTACAACCATGTGGCATATGACCTACGTCGCCTGTTATGAACTCATTTATCACTAATTTGAAATGCAAAAAAGCACTTTGCAAATACCCTGAAACCCAGATTGACATAGCTAGAGGTAAACTTTTCCCCGCCTTTTTTTATCTTTTCATTCTGTTATTGTTATAAATATTAAACTGAAATTTTATGATTGAGTACTGCAACGTATTCCTTTTTACTTTGGGAAAGTAACTGTATTCTAATTACCCTCAAATTAAATAGTAACTTTACCGGAATACCGCACAGTATTCTAGATTGGTCTCTATGTATTCTATATGTACTCAGTTACTACCCACCAACACTCAGGATTATTCACATTAAAAAGCATTTGGACACTACAGTATTATCCGAGACCCGCTCCATATGCCGCAATCAATAAGCTTGGTGCCAGATTGCAAAATATTTCACCCAATGAATGGAATAAAACAGGACTGCTAGTTTTCAGTTTAGTTTCTCTTAGGAGTCAGAAGAGCAACCTGGAATGTTCCGCAGTGTGGTTTTAACCAGGAAAGCCCCGCTGAGCTGCAGAATACCCTATCAGTTTCCCGTCCTGAGCCTAATAGGCGCGCGTGTCTGTATTGCAGTAGTTTTTGTGACAGTAGCGTTCCAGGAAGTGGTGTGGAGATAATTATTTTGCTGCGCTTTGTGCGCTGTCCCCACCGCACCGCCGGGGACATGCGATGCGCGTCAAAAGGAGGATAGATACGGAGCGGTCGTGTGGATTCCCATTGGCCGAACCGGCACTTATGTCGCCAATGGAAATGGTCACGTCATGCCTGATCTCCATCGACCGGCCCTGTACTCCCTCTTTGCTCTGCGCTCTCCGTGTCGCTTCATTTCGGGATTATTCAAGACTCCATAGCTACCCTGCCGGTCTTATGCGGCTGCACTTCGCAAAATGGACATTAGAAAATAGCCGTAATGAAATAGACTATATAAAAAAAGAGTTGGCACTGTAGTAGCTTATGCTGCCAAGTTTCTGTCTGCTAGTCGGAACTCCACCTAAAACCACAGAAAGGATCTTCCTCTTTCACTTGCATGACAAATAATCTACCATGACGTCATTCTTTCCATGACGTAACACCTATTTTTTTTCTTATTCTACTCCTTCAATTTCAATGGTCGCATTCATTGCCTTCCACTCAGAGATGGGGGTCCCACGTGCACCCAGTCACCCCCTCACAAAGTTGGCTAATCAGAAGTAGGCCTATAGGGATGGACAAAAGGGCTAAATCTAACCTAATAAAGGCGCTATGCGGTTGTTCATTTGTTTTATTTGTTTTTATTAAGGAGGGTAAAGTATGACGATCAAGGGCTTAAGTATCTTTAAATGTGAAATATAAACAGCCACGTCTGACAGGTGTGGCAGAGCATCAAAAATAAGAAATTTACTGCAATACATTAATTTCACAGCGCACATGGTGTTATAGATGATAAGGCTGAAACTAATTAAAATAGCTTACAAAGCAGCTCTATTTAGATAGTTTTTTTTTTTCCATCTTCTCGGTTGACTAAACATGGTTTAGTTACCATGTATGACTATATTTTATTTATTATTATTATTATTAATTTTGTGTCACTGTTCCACTTTGCCCAACATGTTTAGATAAAGTGGGACAAACAATTTTAGGTAAAGTGGGACAGTCAAAAATTGTGTTTTTGAATTCAGTCTGGCCTGCATGTTACTAATTAATCATTCAACTGAGATAATGTCAATAAGGTTAATAAAAAGTCAGAGGGTGGATCTGAATAGAATAATATGACCAACCAACAAAGGTGCAAATCAGGTAAAATGACACACACTACAAATAATACAAATAGTAAAGCGGGTTGGTGGTTTGAATCCTGCATATGCACACCGTTGTTGTGTCCTTGGGTAAGACACTTTGCTCACCTTGCCTTCAGCATCTGACACTGGTGTCTGAATGAGAGTGTGAATTGGTGAGTGGTTCCTTGATGTAAAGTGCCTAACATAGGTAGAAAAGTGCTATATATGAGACCTTCCCCCCATGTATTTGTGCAAATACCTTTTATACACTCAATGTTGATGAAGGGTCTTGGTCATTTATGTAAAATTAGAATTTAAAAATTAAAAAAAAAATTAATTTAATCTGTGCTACAAACTATAGCCTAATTTTGAAAGTAAAATAAAACACTGGGATAGTTATCTGCTCCAGATCTACTACAAGCTAAGCAAGAGAAAACTTAGGAGAGTAAAGTTCTGTAGATCTGAGTTCTGTAGAGTAGAGTTCTGTAAATGGGTGTCATTCCTGGATAATGATACAGTATTTAAGTTTTCCTTTATAACTCTTATTTCTAAGAGAGTTGAACTTTGCTCATTACAAGATAAGCCTAATCTTTTGTTCCAACTTGTTTGGTCCCAAGAATCAAAACCCTCTTCTTCAGCTCCTGATTTATTGAAGAGACTCTGATGTAATCATACACGCACACACACATGTGCTTTATGACAGGGTAATGGAATTTGGTGCAAACTTTCCTGATATGATTGGTGACAATTGTAATTACCCTTTTGGGGTCTGGTGTTGGTGTTCAAACATGAAGCATTGTAAGTCAAGGTAGTGTGTGATTGAGTGCTTTGTGGTGGTCGGAGAGGCGATGGCCTCCTTGCTTGTCTACCCCAGGGCAGCTGTGAGTGAGTGATTGAGTAATGCACGAAACTGTACAGCAACTGAGCGTCATGGAAAAAAGCACTGTACAAATGCATTGTTATCAATATTGTTAAACAGGTAAAAATTAGCATTAATTCTGTTCTGACCATTGAGAATTTTTGTATGACTTTTTGGAAAGAGTAAGAGCAATGATGTCCTCCTTTGCATTTTTTAGGCTCTATAAAATGTAACATCTAAGCCCGACCCACTGCATGTCTCAGCTGCTCAGCCTTAGCTGAAGTGTCACACATGAAGGCTCTAATAGCGTGTAATAGCGGCCCTCTTTTAACAATAAGCGATTTACCATTAACTGAGACAGTCCTTGAGCGCATAAAAGACTTGACTTGTAAACAGGGAGAATGTTTAACCCGCTCATGCACGGGTGTGATGCTGAAGTTGTAGAAAACATATCTTCAAAAACTCACCAGTCAGAAAATGCATTAGGAAAAATAGGGAAACTAAATTGATTCACGCAGGCTTCTTCTGCGTCGTGAACGTTCAAGAGCACAACACCAGAGTTAAATGGTTTTTGTGGGGAGTTTAATTTGTTGTCCCTGTGTATTTTTTACGCTCCTAAGTGGGTGATTTTGAAGTAAATAAGGTCTGGGTTGAGCAAGCTTTGCTCTTTGGTCCTTCTAACCCTGCAGCGCAGGAGCAGATGCACGCACTATTTTTACCCCGGCCTTTTCCCAGTTCACTCTCAGCGGTTTTGGTGGTTTTCTGTGAGCCGGTCTGCAGAGTTTTTATGTTTGGGCCAACCCTGAACAGATGTCCCGCTGACACGAAACTGGGCCAGATTTTCCTTACAGTAGTTTGCTCTTATATAGCAGAAAGGCTGTGGCGTAGCAGGTTGTGTTTGCCCACCAACCAGAGGATAGTCTGTTCAATCCTGAGCAAATACTATAGACAGAGGGGTGAGCGCATCAAAACAGGTCCACTTTGTAGGTTTAAAAAGTGTTGTCCAAGTGTTGTCCTGAGCTGCGCGGGTTCCACCGGGTCGGGTAGTGAAATTCTCTTTTGATCGCGGGGCGGGTTGGGGCGTGTCAAAAAAAGCCGGTCGCGGCCACTCTTTGCCGCCATACGCGCATTCATTGAATTCAGTCACAACTGTTACAGCTGGTTTTTGACGTAATATGCGGCGGATTGTCATGAAACAAGCAGCGTTTTTTAGCTTGTGATCCAGAGAACGCTTTTGTGGAGCTCATGTCTCCTATTTTCCACGGTATATGTGCGACTATGTGACTTGGCGTTACCTCTGCTCTCTTCCTCTCTCCCTCCTGCACAGCGCTCTGCGGAGGGAGGGAGGGAGGGAGAGAGAGAGCCCGATGACACGCCGGTACTGTTCATACGGATCATATTTGTAACGCGTCATTTTTAAGGGGTGCAGGGGCGGGACGGGGCGGGTTGTAAAAATAGAAACAAGTTTGCGGTGCGGGCCGGGTCGGGTTTGAACCTGCTCCAAATGCGGGACCGTGGGCTGAAAAAAATCCTGACCCACGCAACACTAACTGTTGGCCTTTCCCTAGCCAAGACGTTTCACATTTATCTATTTTTTTTTTTTTATCGTACATTGACCGTGACAGTATACGATCTCATCCAATCTCAGAGTCTAAACAGGGTTGGTTGTGGTTTGTACCAGGCTGGGAGACTGTGTGGGAATACAGGGGCTGAAAGCTTTTGGGTGACAGTCGCTCAGGGGTTGGAGCATTCATCCATGGATCCACAAGGTCAATCCGGACAGGGGTAGATTGGCAGCTGCACTTCCGCAAGTCAACATGAGTAGGTTACCAGCTTGTAAAGGGCTTTGTAGCCATGTCTGTGAAAGGCGCTCTACAAGTGAATTCCTTTCCTCCTGTCCAAAAGATGCAATGAACTTTGGAACCACACATTCCTCACTGAAAAAAAATCGTCTGTGTGGTCAGTGGTGGGTTTGGTTGTGACAGGAAGGGCACCTGGCCTGAAATAACCTAATTTATTGTGGTTGCCTGTGTGTTAGTCTCTCTTGTTTCAACTGAAGAGAAACAAATATATATAATAAATAGCAGTTAGATAGCCATCAATGATTAAATGAAACATCCATCCATTTTCTTCCACTTTCTCCCACTTTATCCAGGGCCGGGTTGCCGAGGCAGCAGTCTGAACAGAGATGCCCAGACTTCCCGGTCCACGCACACCTCCTCCAGCTGTTCTGGGGGGACCCTGAGGCAACACCTGGCCAGCTCAAAGATATAGTCCGTCCAGCGTGTCCAGGGTCTTCCACGAGACCTCCTCCCAATAGGTCGCCTGTATCCGCGATCTTGTCCTTTCGGTCATCACTCAAATCTCATGACCATAGGTGAGGGTGGGAACGTAGATTGATCAGTAGAGCCTGGTTCATTGTCGTGCATAAACCAGGCCTAAACCGAGGGCTTTGCACCCCGACCCTCTTCACCGTAACTGCCCGAGACAGCGACCGCATCAGTGCCAAGTATGTGCAATGAAACATATGTGCATTATGTATTCAATGATGCCTATCGATTTTCTTTTCTTACATTGCACTTCCTTTTTTGCTGCCCCTTCTGCGTGTCCTTCTGCTCTCATACCACAGTGACACATCTAGGCAATACAAGTGTTTTTTTCCCAGGGACACTAAGACAGTATGCGAAGTCTGCAGCAGAGACCACACTGCATGCCAACCTTTATGTATTTCCAAACGGAGCTACAGCATTGTTTGGCTTGTCCCTTCCCTGTCTTATTTCCAAATGGCACACTCACTTGTGCCGTTATGACTTTTACTGAATTGGAAATCTCCGATCATTTCCCCCACAGCTGTTGACTCGGTGGAAATTTGCCATATGCTCCAGAGCATCATGTGAACTACAGCAAATGTCAAGTGCCATTAGCCTCTTGCATGCTAATGTGTCATTCATGTAGACTGAGTAAGCAATAATGATTGGAGAGCTTAAAAGTTTCCCAGAAGACGATGCTTCTTCTGCTGTCAACTGGGAGGTGAAAAAAAAATTATGCATTGCTCAGAAGAACTTTTGGAGACATTTCCCTTTTTCTGATTATAATGTGTAAAAATAGAAAAAAAGGGATGCCCCAAACTGAATCCGAATATTGGTTATTGACATCCGTCTAGAAATCAATGTGCCTGGTCCTGTCTGCGTTGTGTCCCTGGATAAGACACTTCCCCCATTGAACTTATGTGACCTGTTAATGTAATATAAACACGTTTAATAGGAAGAAAGTCTAAGTTAGCCGTTATTTGTCACCAGTGAACAGTTCGAGTGTCTGTGCTTATCCCAACATAGCTCTTTAATTATTGGGGGAGCACCACATACCACGAGATGAGACAAATAATTGCACGTTGGCTCTAGGAGCGTCTCGAACTGCATCAGCGCACAAATGCTTTTAAGAGACAAACTTTGCAAACTTCGGGACATCTAACAACAAGGGTCATGCTTTCGGCAAATTCATTATGAACTAAAAACTCACGAAAATACATCTTGAAAGAGTCCAATCCCCAACTTTCAGCCAATTGCGTATTTGTCATCAATAGGCGGGTTTTACGTCGCTGAAAACAACAAGCTCTTTTATCGATGCAAATCCACATCGCGGCGACAACTGAAAAACACGAGGTAAGCTGCTACAAACTCACAAACGAGTCACGATTATTGTGCAAGAAAATATTGCGATTTTAAGATTATTTACGATTATCGATCGAATGAAAGGAAAGAACTGATATTTGTAGTTTTTGTCTTTAAAAAGCTTTTTAATACTTGTAAACTTGTAAACATTCACTGTTTCTCAAAATGAAAAATGCTTTAAGATTGTTTTGCATTAAAATAAATAGGCCTACATTGAATAATACAAAACAATATCAACTGTACTACTTTATAATGACCATAATTATCATAATAATTTTACTGTATATTATTAGGCCACAAGCTAGGCTAGGTTTCATGTTCTCAAAAGTTATGCTGCTGCTTAATTATTTGTCAGATGTTTTGATGAACAGAGAATGAAACGTGTTTACAAAATGACTAAGGAGACTCTTTTGAACAGCTGATTTCCACATGTGCGCGGTTTCACTTTCCTTTCTGTTACAAAGCAGAGCTTTTTGTTTACATCCTGAGCCAGTTGTGGCGGCTATTTCCCAACATTTGGACACATTTTTTGGGAATTAAGCAGTTTGTTACCTTGACCTGGACTTTTACAGCGAAGGATTATCTCCAAGATGTTGTTTATACTCGACGTAGCCTCTATCAGCACCTTTTGCTGCAACTTTCTGACGACAGGGTTTGCATAACGGATGTCCATCGACAACAACAACGCCTTGGTCATCTTTTGGATCCTAAAGAGGTCCCACTCTGCTGACTTCAATCGTTTTTGGGTGGATACAACACTGGAGGAGAGCGTCTGTGGTGAAGGAACTAGGTGAAGGACTGTATAGGCTCTGGTCTGGGTGTAAATGCTATCACTACTCTGAAGTGCCGGCCAGAGCACTACTTGAGCTAGGATGAATGTTCAGATGGGTAGAGACAATGAGGAGACAGGGCTCGAAGTTTAGCTTCTTGTATTGAACAACAGAAGAGGCACAGGGACAGATTGACGTGTGTGTGTGTGTGTGTGTGTGTGTGTGTGTGTGTGGTCCTATTGTCATAAACGCATACAGTGACTGTGTAAACATACAGGAGCCTAGAGCGCCCTCAAGTGGACATGCCGCAGATTACACCCAAACAACACAACAACTAAACTACTAGAAATAACATTAGCAGAACACAGGAACTGGGGCCTTTTGTACAGCCGCCCCCAGATGTATGAAATACATTTGCTCAAACAAAAGGCTTCTCTACACCGATGACTTTCCTTGGTCTTCGTCCGGGAGAGCCGGCAAGATCACCAGTCGCGCAACGGGTCGGGTAAAACTTCTATCTCCGACCTGGATATCAGCAGACCTGATGTGGCCGTCAGGGCTAGGGTGGACCTTGGAGATACGACCGATGAGCCAAGAAGCCGGAGGCAGCTATGGATCCACGATCATCGCCACAGAATCTTCAGTGACATCAGCGGAGGATAACCGCCAATTCTGGCGAGACTGCAGACCAGGAAGATACAGCCAAATAAACCGGGACCAGAAATGGTCAGTAAGCACCTGGGAGTGCTTCCACCTCCGGCGACTCAGAAGCTCTTCCAAGACCACTTGGGGAAGTGATCCGTCTGGCCGCCCCATCAAGAGGCAGTTGGGGGTTACTGGATCGGGATCATTGACGGCAATTGGGACGTAACCCAGCGGTTTCGAGTTCAAGATGCCTTCTACCTCCACAAGGACAGTACGGATGAGTTCTTCTTGCTGGGGTTGGGCTCCAACTGTAGTGTAGAGCGCCGTCTTGACTGATCAAATCTTCCGCTCCCACACTCCCCCAAAATGTGGAGCTGCAGGAGGATTAAAGTGGAAGAGGATCTTCTGGGGAGCGAGGAGCCTTTGGAGGTCAGGAGACATGGAGGTGAAGGCCATTTGGGGTTCACGCTCTCCACCGCGGAAGTTGGTGCCTCGATCCAAATACAGCTCAGCCGGAGTTCCTCTTCGGGCAATGAACTGCCGGAGTGCCATGAGAAAAGCGTCGGTATCAATGGAGATGAGGACATCGATGTGGACAGCTCTAGTGGTAAGGCATTTAAAGAGGATGCCCCACCTCTTCTCCACTGGGCGTCCAAGCTTGACCTCGAAGGGTCCAAAACAGTCCATGCCTGTCGAATGAAAAGCAGGCTTGTAAAGGCGGAGGCGAGCGACTGGCAGATCTGCCATCTTGGGGATTGTAGGTTGCGATCTCCACCTCCGGCATTCCGTACAGGTTCTCTGGAAGCGCCGAACTGCTTCCTTGCCTCTCAGGATCCAATAGGAACGTCGGATCTCCGCAAAGACTCTCTCTGGCCCTGGGTCACACAGACGACTGTCGAAGTCCTTAATGAGCAGGCGTGTGACTGAGTGTGTTGGATCCAAGGCTAATGAATGGACATTGGAGTGGGCGAGATCCTCAGAGCGACGAAGACGGCCACCTACTCGGATGACCTCACTCTCCGAGTCGAACTCAGGAGCGAGTGCAATGAGACGACTGCTGCGACTGACCGGTTTATTGGACTTGAGAAGACGGTACTCGTCTGGAAAGCTCTCTCGCTGGGCTTTTCTCAGGACCAGGATATCTGCTCGACGGTAGTCCTCAGCAGATGGTGTTCCATCTCCGGTAGCCGCCCCATGCAACTGGGTGCTGGTAGCCTCCAACAGCTGTGTCCAGGTGTCGCACTCACCGAAGTTTGGGGTAGCAGGATTGGTGGTGGTAGAAACTCCACAAAAGGTGTCTTTACAGAGCTCAGCACAGTCTGGAGGCTCAGTGCAGGTACCGCTGGGCTCTGAAGGCCTCTGATCTGGTGACAGGAGCAGGAAAGGGGGACCTTGACTCCACCTGTTTGGTCTGCTCAGCTCCAGAAGTGACTTTCCCCTTGTTATATCATCAGCCGGGTTCTGGGCTGAATCCACATAGCGCCAGGTGTGAAGATGGGTCAGCTCCTGGGTCTCAGCTATATGCGGGTGCCAACAAAGACTTTAAAGCGGCACGACTCAGAGCTCAGCCAGGTGAGTACTGTAGTGGAATCAGACCACAGCACTACCCTCTCGATGTCTAGAGTGAGCTCATTCTCAAGGACACTGGAGAGATAAGCTCCAGAAAGGGCGCCACACAGCTCGAGCATGAGAGCACACGTTTGGAGGAAACTCTTGAGTGAGCCAGCAGGAATGCCAGCTGTGAGTTCCCATCACTCATCACTGCACCATAGGCTTGTTCCGACGCATCACAAAATATGTGAATATCCCTTTCTCTTACAAACTCAGTGAGGTGCTGCAGCAAGTAAGGGCGGGACAACAGGACTTGAGGGAGGAACTGCAACTCTTCTTCCCAGGTTCTCCACTGCTGCACGAGTTCAGGTGGTAGCTAAGGGTCGTCCCAGCCTCTTTGTTGGTCCCAAAGGCGCCTCACCAGCATCTTGGTCCGAGTGGTGGAAGGCAGGATGTAACCTAAGGGGTCGTACTGGCTTGCAAGAACCTTATAAATGTTCCACATGGTGGGAGCACCATAAATTATAGGTGCTTGTAGCCTATGGTGTCGGTGGGAAAATGCCAGCTAAAGCCCAAAGTCGGCTCCGAAGTGTCTGTTTTGTCTCGTGCAAGCCACAATTTCGCAATGGTAGATCTGAGGTCTTCAGAGAGGTGACTAATAACACTGACTTTGTTACTAGCCCACTGACAAAGGAGAAATCCAGCAGAAGACAAAGGGGCTCTTAGCTTGTCCACCAAGCCCCGTGCTTCTTCGGGTGTGGGCACGCTCTGGAAAAGGTTATCAACGTAGAAACACTGTCCCACAGAGTGATGGAGCTGTTCATCGGTCTGAGCGTGGTCCTTTGTGTGGCGCTGGGGGGCATAGGTCGCACAACATGGGCTACAAGTTGTGCCGAAGGGAAGAACTTGCCACTCGAAGACTGCAACAGGTTCTTCTGGGTACAGGTCACGCCACACAAAGCGCAGGAGGGAACGATCCTCAGGGAGAAGACGAATTTGGTGGAACATACCCTTTATGTCAGCACTGACTGCCACTGCATGCTCCCGAAATCTAAGGAGGACAAGGAGAAGGGATGCCCCGAAGATAGGACCAGGGAGAAGCTGCTCATTGAGGGTTTGGCCCTGAAACTGGAACGAACAGTTGAACACAAGGCGATGTTTGCCATTATGGCTAACAAGGTGGTGTGGGATATACCATAAGATTCAGAGCTCGCTCTGAATCTTTCTGAAGGCGTCTCTCTATGCCTCTTAGACTGGGCAGAACAGCGGCAGGAGTAGCCTTGAGGGGTGGCATGTTCTTGCGGCGGAGAAGAGGGGTGGCATCTACCTCTACACGAACTGTCTTCAGCAGGTCAACGGCGTAGTTATCTTCTCTTGAGCGTGTAACAACCTTGCTTTTCTGTTCTGGAATAACATCTGCCTGCCATAATTTCTCTACATGTTTTAGTAGCTCACTGACCTGAGGGGCGGTGGTAGTGGTAAAAAGGCACTGCTGTGTCAATGAGGATGAGTAGATGAGACTAGAGGGTCCCTGTAATGTCCAACCTAACCTGGTGTGGATTGCAGCAGGGCCCCCTGGAGGCCCAAGACCCACAGCTTCGGTTGGCGTTATGAGCTGTGGGTGGTCGCTGCCAATTAGTAGTAAGGGTTTAACCTTCTTTAAGGGCTGAAGGGGAAGGCCTCGGAGATGCTTATACTTCCGCTGAAGCGACTCAAGTGGGTAACTGTGCTCAGCTAGGTCAATGCGAGTGGCAGTGAAGGCGTTGTTGGCGTTGCGCAGGGGAAGTGACTCTGGGTTGCCCTGGAGATTGAGCTTCTGAGCAGCAGCGGGCAGCAGCATGGTCCTTTCTGACCCGTCGTTCAATACTGCGTGGGTGCTCAGAGCCTTACCATTGTGGTGAATGGTGACCGGAACGACTTTCAACAGGACTCTATCACTCTCTGTGGGTCGATCAAGTTACAGGACACCCGTGGGATTCTCACCTTCCTGGGAAGCAGGGCCAGGAGCCGGAGCATGTGGCTTCTGGGGCTTACAGTTAACTTGGTGAAGGACCTGCAAGTGGCGACCTTGACACAGACTACAGGGCTTCTTCAGGGTGCACTGAGCTACCAGATGGGACCGGGCACAGCGCCAGCACCTCTTGTTGGCCTTGATCCAGTCAGTCAGCTGTTCTTGGCTTAGTTTGATGATGTCTGGACACTGATTCAGGTGGTGGGCACGGTTATCACAGTAAGGACAGTAGGGCTGCTGTCTTGGCTTGCTAGGTGTGTTACTTGGTGACTTAGATGGACTTTCTACACTGTGGAGCACTGTAGTGGAACGCTTGGGGTGTCTGGGTGCAGGTCTCTATTTAGTATCTCTTGGAGTGGGCAGGCCGTCGAAATCCTGACACCATGACTCATACTTTAGCCATGCGGCCAGGTCATCTAGAGTGTAAGTCTCGCCGGAGCGGTTAAACATGCACCGACGAAACTCAGCTCTTTGCTCTGGGGGAAGCTTGCTCAGGAGTAGAGCCACATGGGAGCCACACCGAAGTTCCACTTCACCATGAGGGCCTAAGGTAGGTAGCACCAACTTGCGGTGGCGTTGTTACCCCATCCTCAATGCGGCGCGCCTCGAGTCCGGGTAGGTTGATCTCATAATCATCATAGCGAAGGGGGCGTTGCATACTACGTTGAGGGCGTGCACCTAGAATGTTCAGATGGGTAGAGACATTGAGGAGACAGGGCTCGAAGTTTAGCTTCTTGTATTGAACAACAGAAGAGGCACAGGGACAGATTGACATGTGTGTGTGTGTGTGTGTGGTCCTATTGTCATAAACGCACATTCCTTGAAAATGACACACAATTTGCAGGTAGGAACTGACTAGAAAACTTCAGCTGCTGATACCACGTCTCACTCGAGTGACTGTGTAAACATACGGGAGCCTTGAGCGCCCTCAAGTGGACATGCCACAGATTACACCCAAACAACACAACAACTAAACTACTAGAAATAACATTAGCAGAACACAGGAACTGGGGCCTTTTGTACAGCGTCCTTCTGCCTTGCTCAACTACCGGTGAGTTTACGCGCTGTTCATGGCGTGCAGTGGCTCGTGCGTCAGCTTGAAAAATGTCCACGGTAAACCGTGGCTTCTAAAATTCTTACGGATAACCTACAGCGTCCTTTTAGAATTGTGGTAATCGTAAAACCGGTTAATCTTGACATCCCTGGTTTTGATCTAATTTAAGGTCTGATTTACGATCTGATACTCAACCATGTAAGAAATAAAACATGCATTTATTAATGGACCCTCAAAATGCACAGAGCTACTCGTTTGGATTTATGAATCTGATAAAGGGCAAAATCTCAGATGCAGCGCAGGAGTAACTCTTTTTTTCTCATTTGAAATTTTTAAAAGTCAGGAAATCCTAAATATTGATCCTCCTGAGTACTATTGGGGACTGGGTTCCCAATTTTTCCATAACATGTGACCCGTGTGATTGGATAAGATCACCACTTTTAGATCGTTTCAATGTACGTAATTCTCCTAAACTCTTTCAGACCATCTGACCATATGAAGTGTTTTAAGTCAGTTAAACCCCATTGAATGGAAAAAGCTTGGTGGAAATGTGGCTTGCTGAGTTGGCCTATCAGCGCCATATCAGCTCATGTTATGATTATTGTTTCCTCTGGTCAAGTGAGCTCCCCACACCACATTGTGTCTTCTTGGGCGGATGTTGAAGTTTCCACCGGCTCAGCACTTCAGCTCTTAGATGCTGAACGGGAGGAAAGAGGAAGAGGAAAACTGTGTCGCATGTTTCAGAAAGACGCGCTAACAGCAGATGTGGAGTGATATTTTTCCACTTACAAATTGTGTTAAAAGATTTGCATGACGTTTGTTTTCCAGGTTTGGCCACAAAGTAGAGTCCATAGTGAGGCTGCATATCAGGATATTGTAATGATTCAGTTATGGAACAGATATCAAAGCCTAACAAGAGCATGTGAAAAGATTAGCTTCCAGGGGCAAAGGTGTGGCTGTTAACTGACGCTTGAAGTAAGTCCCACTGACCGCTGCCAAACACAGTCATACTAAGGTGGGTAAATTGTCCACATATGGTCATGCAGCCAAAGGGAGAAAACAAAATAAGAGAAAAACAAAACTTTCTTCCATTTCTCCACCATTACTCTAACAAACGCTGAATTATAAATATATATTTTTCTACTAAAGATACAGAGACATGGAGAGGAGCAAAGTGGTAAAAACATAAATACTTAAAGAAACAGATCATGCTAACCAGGACAGAGCGCATGAGACCAGGAAGCTACGTTAGCTTCATGCTATGCTAACGTGCCGTTTTTCGCAAGTGATTCAGTAGAACTACTGAATCACTTGCTGTGAGAAAACATCCATATGGTCCTGGTCCTAATTGCTATAGCAACCTTTCAACCTTTAGCGGTAGTTCATGTAAATAATCACTCAGCGTCCCACCAATGAGAACACAAGTAATGACGTCTACCCTCTACAAGGGTGCGCTTTAGGGCCGAATGCGACGTCACAATTCTGTTAATTTAGAGATTTTTTTTTTTTTCTCTTACCCTCTCTCTCGCTCTCTTTTTTTTATTAAATAAATGTAGTGAGTTGGGCTTTAGTGTCCTGCAGTTAACCAATCAGGGGGCGCGCTATAAAAGGAGCACTTTCACCTCTCCTCTTTCCGACGTCACCGTCCACCATGCAGCACCATGCGGCTAGGCGTGCAATAGGTGAGTTGTTTACATGTTGTTTAAGTTGTGTTGGAGTTGTGTTAAAGCCAGCAACTGAGTCGTAGTCAACTTCCATGAAGCTTCTGCGTAGCTGGGCAGTGTTGGATGCTCGGGGTCCCGGAATAAGATAAGATAAGATAATCCTTTATTGATCTCACAACGGAAAAATTCACTTGTTACATTTGGCATTCAGTAAGATCACTCAGGGTGTGCAAAATAGACAGGAAATGTGCAGACAGTTAAATAGTAAAAAAAAGGTACCTTATGTGCAATAAGTAAAAGCAAAAATCTTAAGGGGTGGAGTTATAACAATTAGGAAATAAGCATGAATAAAAATAGCATAAAAGTTAGAACGGACTATAAAAAAATAGAATATCTAGGCGCAAAGTTTACAGTCCTAGTGCAGGTTGTCAATAAGTGACGCTGGTACAGGGAATAAAGTGGCGCTGATATGGAGATTATTGCACGTAGTTTTGCAAAGGTGGGTTATTGCACATGTTACTTTAGAGTCTTGTTGTACAGTCTGACAGCAGTGAGGATGAAGGCCCTGCGGTAGCGCTCCTTCTTGCACTGAGGGTGTCTCAGTCTGCCACTGAAAGAGCTGCTCAGTTCCTCTACAGTCCCGTGTAGTGGGTGGGAGGTGTTGTCCATGATGGAGGTGAGCTTGGCCAATACCCTCCTGTCCCTCACCTCCTCCACAGAGTCCAGGGGGCAGCCCAAGACGGAGCTGGCCCTCCTGACCAGCTTGTTCAGTCTGTTCTTGTCCCGCTCTGTGCTGCCCGGGGCCCAGCACACGGCTGCATAGTGGAGGGCAGAGGCTACCACAGAGTCATAAAAAATCCTGAGCAGAGGCCTGCTCACTCCGAAGGACCTCAGTCTCCTCAGAAGGTGGAGACGACTTTGACCCTTCTTGTACAGGGCGTTGGTGTTGTGAGACCAGTCCAGTTTATTGTTGAGGTGAACACCCAGGTACAGAAACTGTCCACCACCTCGATGTCCTCCCCCTGGATGTTCAGTGGTGTGTGCGGTAGTGTCCTCCTGAAGTCGATCACCATCTCCTTCGTCTTACTGGTGTTCAAGCACAGGTGGTTGCGCTCATACCTGTCCACAAAGTCTATGGTCACCGACCGGTACTCCAGTTCGTTCCCCTCAGACACACAGCCCACAATGGCGGAGTTATCGGAGAACTTCTGCAGATGACAGCTGTCCGTGTTGTGTGTGAAGTCCGATGTGTAGATGGTGAAGAGAAATGGTGAGAGAACGGTGCCCTTGGGGTGGACTGCCGAGGTTGGGGCAGGTGCTGGAGGAAGTCCATAAGGTGGGAACTGGAGACGTGGGTGCAGGGGGGCTGGAGGCAGGTGAAGGTAGTCAGGGGATGGCGGCAGTGTCCACTGGGCTGGAGACATGTGAAGAGGTGGGAGCAGGGAGGGGGGCAGATGGAGTGGGGGGAGATTCATAACGGTTGAAATGTTCGTTGAATTCATCCGCCCCGCGCTGGTCTCCATCAGCTGTCCCTCTGGGACTCTGTCCAAATCCAGAGATGTTCTTCAGTCCCCTCCACACGTCCCACGTGTTGCCCTGCGCCAGCTTCTGCTCCAGCTTCTGCTCCAGCTTCTGCTCCAGCTTCTGCTCCAGCTTCTGCTCCAGCTTCTGCTCCAGCTTCTGCTCCAGCTTCTCCCCATAGTCCTTCTTGGCCTTCCTGATCCTCCACTGGAGCTCGTGCTGGACTCTCTTGTGCTCCTCTCTGTCCCCTGAGTTGAAAACCCTTTTCTTCTGGTTCAGGATGGCTTTAAGCTCAGGGGTCACCCAGGGGTGGTTGTTGGAGAAACACTGTATCTTCTGGGTTGGTACAGTGTTTTCCACACAGAAGGTGATGTAGTCTGTGATGCAGTGTGTCAGGGCATCGATGTCGTCTCCATGAGAGCTGCAGATCATGTTCCAGTCTGCGGTTTGGAAACAATCTCTCAGTCTCTCATCTGCCTCTTTGCTCCACACTTTTACAGACCTCTTCTGTGCTAGTTCCCTCACCTTGGGCGGAGGAGTAAGCGTCCGTGACGTTAGCATACAGTAAGTCCAGGGTCTTATTGTTCCCCGTGTGGCACTTTACATACTGTGTGAATGTGGGGATAGTGGTGGAGAGAGAGGCGTGATTAAAGTCACCGGTGATGAGCAGTGGGGCGCGGGGATGACGCATCTGGATCAGGGTCACTGTGCTGTGGATGCCGCGGCGTCAGCTGAGGGGGGAATGTACAAACACTGTGCGAAAACTCCCTCGGTAGAACCCGAGGCCTCATGCCTCATGGCTCGTCTGGAGAGCGCAACGCAAACATTCACCTGGTATGTAGCTCATAGCCTTTGCTATATTAGCTAGGGATGGTCCGATATGAAAAATGTCTGCCGATATCGATATTCGATATTTTCTTCGCTGCGGTGGCCGATATCCGATATTTGCCGATATTTATTTTATAAGAAAGGCTCGTTATTGAGCCTTTCTTATCAAAATTATCGTTCCACTATTGGAAAATAAACACTTCAATGCTTGGTGTGTCTGGGACTCACTGTCTCACACACTATGATGGAACAAACAATCCTTTTTATTAGAAAAATATTAAAAAGATCAAATGCAATGTTGGAGTGTCATTTTGTTTTTGGCAAAATATTTACTCAGATGTACTTATTATTATACTTTCACCCATCTCCTCTATTAATGGGAAACAGTGACACTGGAAATATGCTAGGCTACTATTTGTTGTATTTTTTTAATTTGAAACATGTAGCCTACCATGTTGTGTAAGTTACATGTTTTAACTTTAAACAAATCTAATGGGATTCTCTGAGGACAGCTCTGTATGAAGCTTTGGAATTCCAAATTAATAGCATCATGTCACTTTAACAGCACCTTATACTTATGAGGCCAGAATGTTAAGATTTAGAGTTGGTTTAGAGCAAGAAAAAGGCAAACAGTAGATTTCCAAGATTAGCATGAGCTTTGAACTGCATTGTTTTCAATGAAAAATGCGCTAACGATGCAAATGCTTCTAATTAAATATGCGCGACAATGCGGACGTAACGCCTCGTTTTTACGTGTCATTAACGTGACAAAAGTGGGCACCGTAAACGTGAAAACAGCCAATATAGTCAGTTAGAAGCTGTGCTTTCGCTAACAAATTGAAAGTTATAAATCTGGCGTCAGGACGGGGAAACCTTTGCAACACTCACCACTCAGATGTACCGACAATTCATCAGAAAAAGATTCATGTTAATCCTGACTCAAAATAATGTCCATGGAGGCAGTTTTAGGCCAGTTTGTTACAGCAGCAACTTGTGGCTCTGTATCGCTGTAGTGTCCAAGTGTCCGCTCCACTTTGTTTAAACCTAGTAAAAACATACTTGGAGACTTTATGCTGGAGTTTCTTTATTTTTAGGAGCCACTGTTTATTTCATCCATCCATCCATTTTCTTCCACTTGTCCATTGCCGGGTCGTGGGGGCAGCTGTTGGAGCTGCACCAGCCCCTACGGCTCCTCCTGCAGGTGGTGGGGCCACAGAAGGATGACCTCATGGTTCCAAACGGGCCTGTTGGTCTCTCATAAGGGGCTTCACCTGTTTATTTCAGATAATTTGAATAAACTGTTGCCCCAGGTCAGTGCAGCCCGTCTACACTGCTGCATGCGTTCAAGTGCGCTACATCACAGCAAATAATTAAAAAAAGACAAAAAAATCGGCCAATAATATCGGTGGCGCCAATATATCGACCATCCCTAATATTACCCTTCCCATAGCTTCTGTCCTACATTTGATTTACTGTCGTAGGGTCCTGATGGCGTACCCACTCCCCCTTTTGATTGTACCATTTTGAACTGCTGTGATAATTTCCACTCCTTTTACAACTCATGTTTCTACAAACGATGTTTCTACAAACTGTGTCATCTGGACCGATGTTGGACTGTCTAGAAATGACTGTGAACTGAAAGCTTCCTCTTGTAAAAATATGGATTTAGGTGGACAACGGTGGTGCAGGTGGTAGAGCGGGTTGTCTTGTAATCGGAAGTTCGTTGGTTCGAATCTCAGCTCCTGCAAATGCACACTGTTGTTGTGTCCTTGGGCAAGACACTTCACCCACCTTGCCTCCAGTGTCTGCGTACATTGGCGTATGAATGGGTGACTGGTTCCTTTCTGTAAAGTGCTTTGGGCCTGATAAAGGTAGAAAAGTGCTATATAAATTGAGTCCATTTAACTAAATCTAACTTAACTTAAGGAGAATAAATCTCTGCTTCTTAACTTGCCTCTGTCCTGTAAATTTTAACAAACCTTCGTTGCCGATGGATTAACTTTATTTAACTTTTATTTGTGGCAAAATGCCCCTGACGTGGTGTGTTTAGGATTGTCATTAATTGAGTAGTGGGTCATCAGCCACCAGCTCCCCCACTCGCCTTGCCTCATGAATGCTTTTTTTCCGGCGTGTAGACGACCGTGTGCGTTTTGTCCGACCTGCGGAAAAAAACAGCCTCAGTACCTCAGTTTGAGGTACTGAGACGAAGGAGGGCACACACTCGCTACACAAGACCTTAAAAGAACTTGATTGTGGTGAGTTTTGTCTTTTCAACTGTGTTAAGGCCAGGGCAGCGCGTAAGTGTACACGGTTTCTTGATTTTTGCATGTATTTTTTAGATATTTTGTTTATTGCCATTTGTGTAGCGTATGAGAGTTAAGCTAACGGCTGCGTGGTAGTGTGGCTTATAGTACAAGTCGTATTCTGTGAGCTTCAGCCGGCCCGGTCCAAGAACTCGCCTTGTTAGTTGCATTAATTGCAGGGGGGGGGGGGGACCGCTCTATTTGATGAGATACAAGAGAGAGCGAATGTGAAAATTTTGTTAGAAAACAAATGTTAAATGTAATGTGGAATTGTTATTGCTGACCTATAAGTAAGCAGCACAAAAAAAGAAAAAGACAAAAAAAGAAAAAAAAAAAGGGGGGAAAGTCAAGTGAGCAATTACCGGGAGAATAATTTAAGCTGTGGAAGTAACGTTCAATAACAAATTGAATAATTTAATTTGAACACAATGTGTAAAAGAGCAGTATACTGGAAGATTTCTTTTTGTCTTTCACAGAGGTTTTTTCTGAAGCTGGCTCAAACTGGATGGTCTTCTCCCACGCCTGAACTGTGCCTGGAACTCAACCCAAACAGCCCTGAAGATAGACCTGCCTGCAACAACAGCTCGAATCCGGCCTCCTGCTGACGGTGCACACTGTCGTTGTGTCCTTGGGCAAGACACTTAACCCAGCTTGGTCCAGTGTCTGCGTACATTGGTGAATGTGTGAGTGAATCCTTGCTGTAAAGCGCTTTGAGTGCCTAACATAGGTGGAAAAGCGCTATATAAGTTGAGACCATTTACCATTCACCAAAGACAATCAGGCTTTCAAAATAAGAGCGCTCATCAAACTCTATGCAGCCTGCTGGGCCTTTCTGCATCACACCTAAGGACATCACAGGCTTGCCTGCTTTTAACAAAAGACCTATTGTTTAGACATCACAATAGGCCCAGACGTCTGCATAAACACACCAAACGGTCATGCTGTGATGTCTAATACGGCATTCACAGTACCCTGTTGTCCTACTGTGTTGTCTTTCATGTATCTTACCTATATAGCTTGATCAGAGAGCTTGCTTGCCAGAGCTTACCATGGACTTCTCTGTGTGTGGGTTCTCCGCATGCGTAATAAATCTCTCAGTTGACAAGACAATACTTTTACAGGTTTTACTTTAGATTGGTAAGAAAATCCACAACAGTAATCTGTCCCTCGTATATACCTTTTGCTAAGAAATTTGCAATTTAGCGTGTCGTTTGTAACAATTAAACAATATGTTCTCTTTTTTTCTGCTGCACTCCATGTCATGTCTGATATGTTTATTCTTTCACTTTGACAGAACACCCCACCTGGGCAACATAGGTACTGGGGAACATAGGGTTGACCCGTATCTATGCTGGTGAGTGTGATTGTACTACCAACCTTTGGGTTAATATGCTGATGTTTATCTTGTTACAATAGAGCAGGGGCGTCCAAACTTATTTTCATCCAGGGCCACAGACAAAAACTATCTGAGGGGCCACTCACTACGGACACATTTTGTGAAATATTAATTTAAGTCTGTCTCACAGTTTGGACAGCCCCGTCACAGAGTTTGACTTGTATCCTTTGGTTTTAAACGCAATAACATACACTAAAGGAAACATTATCACCAGTCCAAGGCCATATGTCTTACACAAGACCCCGGAGGAGATTTTTTTCTCCTTAACATCAAAACTATGCAACTTTTTGAAACCTTTTATTTTACCTGTAAGTTTTAAAGTCCCACGAACCATTGTTTTGCCCCACAGACACAGTCTTATTCCACACTTGAAGCAATTTCCACTTTAAGGCCAAAATGATAGTAACTTCTAATGAGCAGTGACGTATAAATGAGTTGGTCATACCGAAGGGTGGTGCTTATTGTGAAAACACACCATTTGTCTCACTCAATGACCATAATCACATTTTTCCTGCAAATCCTTTAAGTCTAAACACTGATATATGTTGGGGGCACGAGTCCCCAAATTACATGCTGCATATGTGCAGATTGCTGTTGAGGAAAAACCCTTAGGTCTGTTCTCTCAACTACGGCTGACCAGCGAAACGCACACTTTAAATACTCGACAGGCCTTCACGGTGTCATTTTACACCTCCACTGCCGAGGACAAATGCTCTGAAGAGAACTGTTCTGTACAGAGCTATGGTTCTGTGGAATAAGCTACCTCATTTTTTAACAGCATTGGTGTTCAAAAGCTGTTTTAAAAGAATGTTAAAAAAAAAAACATGGGCTATAATGTAGAGAAGAATAATCTCCCAGGTTAGGTGTATTGAAACATTGTATTAGCATGTTCTTGTGGTGTTCAGGAATGGGATTTTAAATGATGTACTTGTATGTAATATTTCTTTACTAAGGTAAAGACTAATGGGGATCCATTAATAAACAAACAAACTAACCATCAGGGAGCAGGCGCTTCAACTGATTGTTTTTTTGTATAACAAACAATGAACGCCCCTATGTTAGCTCTGGTCTTAATTCATTCCTAACTTACCAAACATATTTGTAGCTTTTGTTTGGCACGTTTATAGGTACATTTGCATGGTTTCTTTTTAGCCTCACTTTCACAGAAGTTCTTAAAATGGATACAAAATTAGAAAGAAAAAAAATCTGGTATAGTGCCTGTAAATCACTGTGCAACTGGCTGCTGGACTTTCTGACAGGGAGACCACAGGCTGTACGTGCCGGCGGAAAGTCCTCCAGAACCATCACACTGAACACGGGGGCTCCCCAAGGCTGTGTGCTGAGCCCCCTCCTGTTCACTCTGCTGACCCATGACTGCGCTCCAAAGTACGACTCAAACCTCTTCATCAAGTTTGCAGACGACACAACAGTGGTGGGTCTCATCAACGACAGAGACGAGTCAAACTACAGGAGTGAGGTGAGCAGTCTGGCCATGTGGTGCACACAGAACAACCTCTCTCTAAATGTGGAGAAGACAAAGAGATTGTTGTGGACTTTCGAAGAGCACGGGTCCAGCATGCTCCTCTAACAATCAATGGTGCTGCAGTGGAGAGGGTGACCAGCACTAAGTTCCTGGGTGTGCACATCACAGAGAACCTTTCCTGGACCATGCACACTACATCTCTGGTCAGGAAAAGTAATCAGCGTCTCTACTTTCTCCGCAAGTTAAGAAGAGCCAGAGTCCCAGCCTCTGTTATGTGCAACTTCTACAGAGGGACTATAGAGAGCATCCTGACCAGCTCCATCACTGTGTGGCACGGCGCCAGCACTGCCTCCTGCTGAAGGAGCCTCCAGCGCATCGTGAGAGCGGCGAAGAAGATCTGTGGAGCTCCTCTCCCCTCCATTAAGGACATGTACTCCACCCATCTCACCCGCAAAGCCGTCAGAATAACCAGGGACCCTACGCACCCATCACACAGTCTCTTCAAGGTAATGCCTGCAGGGAGGAGACTGCGGAATCTACGGGCCAGGTCCCGTCGACTGAAGAACAGTTTAATACACAAGGCCATCGGGAAGCTGAACTCCCTGCCCTCCCTCCCACCCCTCTTCCCCCACCCCCCGCTCCACAATTAAGGATGAGAGAAATCTAATTTCGAACCATTCACGTGGTTTGACAAATAAAAAATCTTATCTTAAATAAAGGCTATGGTGCTAAACGTAAATAATAATAGATACTTTATATTATATGTGAAAATCGCATTTATGTCAAAATCTAAGTAGGGAAAAAGGAACATCTAAATTAAATATAATAACTAGAATTCTAAATATTTAGCTTTGAGTGTGCTGCCCTGGGGTAGACTGACAGAAGCGAGGCTTGTGTGTGTGTGTGTGTGTGTGTGTGTGTGCATGCGTGTATGACAAATGTAAAATGAAATTTAATGAATGTGGGTGAAGCGTCTTGCCCAGGGACACAACTACAGTCTCCACATGCATGAGCCGGGATCTGATCTGTCGACCTTCCAAGTGTCTAAAAAGTCTTATTCCAATATTGATATCAGTGAAAATGTGTTGAAAATGATCTAAAATATACGCCTAGCGACTGACTAAATGAAAAAACAAACAAAAAACAAAACAATGACAAATCTACCCAATTTCCCTCAATAACGTCTCTGTGATTCAATTTGAACTGATTTTATGTATATATCATTTTGCAGAGCATGGGCTTCACAAAAACCCACTTGTGAGATCTCTCTCTCTCTCTCAGCTCAAAGGTTTCGGTCGTGTTTGTGTTTCCTACTGCCGCTGGAATTTACGGCAGGCAGAGAGGTGAATGGCCTCCAGGATACAGCCCGCAGTTGTGCGTACTGAAGAGAAAAAGCATAACATACAATGGAAACTGTAGCAATGCTGTGATATTTTTTGAAGGTTTGCTTTTCTTAGGGCATTCGTTTTTGTTCAGCCAGCCATTTATGTTATTTTTTTTCATCATGGGCCAATTTGATCAATTGTGCAGATTTGTGTTGACCCAGAATTGCAGCCTTTGCTATTTTTTTAGCTGCAATCATAAGCCTTATGTAATGGCCCTATATAATAAGACTTTGTCCTATAATGTATGAGAAACTAAGACAGCACTTTACAATATTATGGTACTGGGAAGGAAATAAGTTGCGTTCTTCAGAAGCTGGATTTTCCCAATTCTGAGCTCTAAATTTCAAATTAAACCGCATACACACCATACAATTCCTAAACTCATCTCATAAGTCTGATCACCACATTTATACATTTCTTGTGAACATAATTCTTTACTTTTCCTCTATTTCCTGCCTATCTTCCTATCTGTCGCCCAGCTCCTGTGCATGTGTCGATGGATAAACTGATTACTGCAGGATGTAGGAAATCTTTATGGCCATTCGCATTGGAAATATGCAATTCACTCAATATTACCGACTGTCCAGAAATAATAGACAAATAATAATACTGAATGATGACAATTCTCCTAGTCATTTATGTTCCTAATGCAAGGTTTTGTTTGTGTGTGCTTTAAAGTAGCGACAAAAAAAAAAAAAAACTAAATCCAACAAAAGAAGGGGCATTGTTCCGAGGCCAATTACTACTGTGTGTTAAAGTGATAGTCTGTAAGATTGCAAAGTGAGGAGAGATAGAGTGAAATTTGAAAGTATGCAATCAAATTCCTCCCCTCTCTAATCTGAAAGCCCTTCTTAAGCTGGGTGTACACTGCACGATTTTGGCCATCTGCCACGAAGGATCACTCGTGACGGTGGGGAAAATCTTAGGTCGTCCAGTGAGACACGGACAAAGACTGAAAATAGAACTGTTGTACAACCAAAGATGAGCTACGACTAACATCAGGCAGTGCAAGGGTGGTCGCAGAGTGAGGCATCCTCTCACTGCAGATAGGATCTCTGTCAGTGTCCCGTCAACACCGCACTGCCGCCAGAGTCACACGCAACGGAGGCCCGGCATGAGCAGATCCGACTCCGCATTTTACAGGACTTTCCCTACACTTTCCGCGGAAATAAACACTGCTAACATGCGGCACTTGTCTCAGCTAAACACATGCCGTCTGTAGCCTGATATTCACTACGATAAACTTTGGTCGTCTTTGACCCATTGCCCAAGCTCCTCCCCTTTCCTCCTGATTGGACCTGACAGGCTGGTTCACAGCAAAAGCATGTCACATTGGTCACCGCGGGAGGATAATACACTCAGATTAGTTGCTGAGATCTGGAAAGGAGGGACTTTACAAAAAAATATATATACAGTACAGTATATACATTATTACTTACTTTACATCAAAATGCAAGACCAGGTGGCCGATTGCGCACATTTGATAAAATGTGTAATATGTTTAGACTTCCAGACTATCACTTTAATGTAGAGTGCATAATCAGGTGACAGCAGTAGTCGGGCTAACCCTGACTCTGGGGTCATTATTACAGTTGTTCACTTGATTAGATCAATGAGCTGATGTTAGGCTGATGTTATGAAGTCAGACACTGCTCCACTGGCTCTGAACAGAAGTCAGCAATTATTATTGTGCACTCGATACAGCGACGTGTGCGCAGCTGAACCCAAACAACAAGAACTGACGAGTCATCCAGCAGCGGGCCAAAGTCTGGACCAGGAAATTACACACACAAAGCAGTATAAAGTTCATTGAACTCATGAACTTGTTCCCCTTCTCTCAACTTTTTGAGTTTTGGACATCTGCCTGATTATGAAGCTCGTTACGGTCTGATAGCATTGGTGGTAAGCGGGTGTGAGGCAGTCCCGGCGTCAAGAGGGGGCGTGAGGGGGCGTCGCCCCCTCACGCGGACTCACCCGCCCCCTCAGTCAAAATCAGTCATTTTTTTTATATATTGTTTTCAGTCTATGATGTGTCAAAACAACCCAAATCTTGGAAGAAACTGCACTGACTCTAATGAACAGTTTTGGAAATTAAAATTCAGAGTTTCCAGTGGTCCTTGAACCCATCACGCACCTCCTTACTATGTCACCAGTGCATCATCCCGCCATAAGGAGTAGCCTGTGGCCAGCAGCTATATTTTCTGTTCAAAAGGGACATTCGCGTCCCTGCAGCCTGTGTGCAGCTTTCTCATACAATGCACACACTACACAAACAGCTGATGTTTATAACACAGCACGTCTGTGTCTCTACCACTTCATTTCTCCTCCGGTTTCAAAACCTGACTCCAAATCCGCAAAGATAGGCCGTGTGTGTGAGCGTGCGAAAACATGTGCGTGTCCCTTATTGGTCAGGGGTGTCAACAGTGTCACAACATCGCAGTGCAAGGCTGCTACGAAGCCTTCAACTTGGCTATAGTTCTATCAAATGGAGATAAAAGTCGGCGACACGAAGAAGCGGGACGTATTTCAGTGGATTTAATAAGAAAAGGAGACGCGCTCCAAGATGGAGGAGACAGCGGAGGAGAAAGCGGAGAGAGGCGAGCCGCTAGTGGCGAGGTGACGCTGAACAGTTCGTCTCCAAACTCAGTAAGTGCCGCTAAACTCTGTTCGCGGTTGAAATGTTGCTTGAAAAGGTGATTCTCGTGAACTTTTGGTAATATAAAGTTGTGCTTTTTTGTGTGGGACTCGCTGTGGCCATGAAATGAGCCGTTTGTGCCGCTGTTTTGACAGAAATGACGAGGGAGGCGCGGCGGTGTTTTTCCGTCTTTATTTCACTTTATTTCGCTTTCTGTGTGTTCACTTTGGGGACAGTGAAATCACCCACGTTTCTCCTGTGCGTCCAAAATCGGGCTTATAAAATCAAACCTGTTTGATTTCCTTCGACTGTAGTCCAGTTGCGTCTGACTGCTGCCCACACTACACGATTCAAACGCGAGTCCAGTCGTGACGCCCCCACACTAAAAGACACGACTCTGTGTGACTATAAACACGACTCGGGAAGACTCGGCGCGACTGAGAATTGTATCAAAATCGGGCATAAAAATCGTGTAGGGTGTGCTGACCTTAACGTCGTCGCCCCCCCTTGGTTTTCAGCCGCCCCCCCTTCTGTACTGAGCTGGCGCCGGGACTGGTGTGAGGGGAGATTGCGGCGTGAGTGCGCGGGGCCACACATTCTGGAGGACCTGCTGTAGGAACCGATAACGTGGTGAGCCAATAACGTAATAACGATTGACCGATAATGTAATAAGTTATTACGTTATTGGCTGGTTATCGACCTTGCAACGAGAAAATCCTTTGATAATGTAATAACTGCAGCCAATAATGTAATAACATTAATCAAGTGATTTCATGTATCAACACAATGTGGCTACTTTTTCATATCTTCTTTGGGGTTTGTGCAATATGCTAACAAGGAAAACACACACTTTTTATCTTTAAAAGCATTTAATTATAACATCATGCAAGGATTGTAAAAAAAAAAAAGGCTATATATAGGGATGGGTACCGTCAGCGCCGGCTCCAGAACAAACTGACTGAGGGTGCATTTGAGTTTCAAAGGGGTGCAAATCAGAATCAGAATCAGAATCAGAATAGGTTTAAATAGACTTTCTTGCCATTGAAATACATTGTGATGCCATTAAAACTGAGGATGCAAACATTTTAAAATGAGGGTGCACCCCTGTAGATCCGGGCCTGGTACCATTCAGATAAACTTTTCTAAACACACGAAGTGAAAGCACTTTCCCGTCAAAGATCCTTACATGGTGAGAGCGCTCACTCTGCCACTAATAATCTACAAAAACTGTTCCAAAAGTTTCTAATACAGAGTGAGCGTTCACACTTTTCCACAAACAAACTTTGATATTCCCCTCACGCTGCAGCTGCTTGTAAAGTTGTAAACAACAGCACGTAAACCCAGCCTCCGTGGGTCTGTCGTTAAAGGTAAAGACGTTTTTCTTGTTGTCACTGCTCTGTTTTGTTTTTAAAAATGTGCCTAAAAACTCAAGTTTCTTATTCAGTCCTGGTTTATAATAACTGGTTTAGTTTGGCTCTGGGTTTTACAACCGGTGTAAGTCCTGGTTTAGTCCTGCTCAGTCCTGCCGCAGACCGCGGCTGAGCCATCTCGATTACTAAAGTTTAGTATAGCTTTGCTTCGCTTTAAGTTCTAGCTATAAGTTCTAGCTTTTTTAGAATTTTAGTTTATCGATACCACCCCCGGCCGGAGCTTTTCGGTGGTTTACCGGTGCCCATCCCTAGCTATATAGAACTTGCCTATTTATGTCAGTGTTATTGAGTGGTTAGATTTTGAACAATTTTAAACATATTTTATGTATATGGAGAGAGAGAGAGAGAGAGAGAGAGAGAGAGAGAGAGAGAGAGAGAGAGAGAGAGAGAGAGAGAGAGAGAGAGAGAGAGAGTCTGATTCCCCTCAGCCAAATAATCGACAAGACTGGCTATGGATACCGACTCAGGAACAGGGCCACCATCAGTCACCTCCTCTACATGGATGACATCAAGCTGTACACTAAGAATGAGCGAGACATCGACTCACTGATCCATACCACCAGGTTCTACAGCACAGACAATGGGATGTCATTCGGACTAGAGAAGTGTGGTCGGATGGTAGTCCAAACAGAAGGGGTCTCACTCCCAGATGGAACAATAGCAGACATTGGGGACAGTTATAAGTACATCAGAATCCCACAAGCAAATGGCAACCTCGAAGAGGTGACAAGGAAAGTGGCTACGACCAAATGCCTCCAAAGAGTAAGGCAGCTCAATGACAAGAACAAGACCCGGGCAATAAACAGCTACACCCTGCCAGTAATCAGATACCCTGCAGAAATAATAAGCTGGCCAAAGGAAGAGATACAGACCACCGATGTCAAGACACAAAAGCTCCTAATCATGCATAGAGGGTTCCACCCCAAATCCAGCAACCTGAGACTGTACGCTAGCCGTAAGGAAAGCGGCCGAGGACTAGTGAGCGTGAGAGCCACTATCCAGGATGAAACATCCAAGATCCATTAGTACATCAAGGACAAGGCTCCAACAGATGACGTGCTCAGTGAATGTCTCAGACAGTGGGGAACAAAAGATGAGGCGCTGGAGGTCCCGTCATGGAAGGACAAGCCCCTACACAGGGTTGTACCACCGAAACATAACTGAAGTGGCGGATATCAAGAAATCCTACCAATGGCTAGACAGAGAAGGACTGAGCTTGGCTAATACCCTCCTGTCCCTCACCTCCTCCACAGAGTCCAGGGGTCAGCCCAGGATGGTGCTGGCCCTCCTGACCAGCTTGTTGCGCATTGAGTTGACTTGTGTACGAAATGCGCAGTATAAATAAAGTTGCCTTGCCTTGTTCAGTCTGTTCTTGTCCCGCTCTGTGCTTCCCGGGACCCAGCAGAGGCTACCACAGAGTCATATAAAGTCCTGAGCAGAGGCCTGCTCACTCTGAAGGACCTCAGTCTCCTCAGAAGGTGGAGACGACTTTGGCCCTTCTTGTACAGGGCGTTGGTGTTGTGGGACCAGTCCAGTTTATTGTTGAGGTGAACACCCAAGTACTTGAAACTGTCCACCACCTCGATGTCCTCCCCCTCGATGTTCAGCGGTGTGTGTCCCAAAAGGAGACATGAAAAAGTCTTTGTGTTGATACATCAAATCACTTGATTAATGTTGTTATTACATTATTGGCTGCAGTTATTACATTATCAAAGGATTTTCTCGTTGCAAGGCCGATAACCAGCCAAAAACGTAATAACTCATTACATTATCGGTCAATCGTAATAACGATTGACCGATAACTGGTCCGTCCGTTATTACGTTATCGGCTTATTACATTTTGGAACTGATCACATTTATTACGTTATGGGTTGTTATTACATTATCGGCCGTTATTACGTTATCGGTTCCTACACCTGCTCCTCTGGCGCACACATTCTCCCTAAAATTAATCTGCATTGCCTTCCCAAAAACACATCAACAGTAGGTGAGTTTGGTGATTTATTATCCTGTTCAAGTGCAGGACCGCTAATAACACCACAACAACGACACACTTTCGGCCTTCGCTGATTGGTTTACTCCACTCCCTGTTTGCTTGTGTTTTGCTTGTGTAGTTGATGCCACGGTCACCAGACTATCAGGCAAAAACCTCACCTGCTTAAGCCCCTCATGGGACAAAATGTCTGGCGCTGCCGCTGGTTTGTCCAATTATTCATCAGATCAGAATCCGGGAATTTTCAACTTCCAAATCGCAAGAGCATAGAAACACAGAGGATGTCATTAATGTCCACCTTTCACCTGAGGTCCTTTGGTAATTCTAAACATGAAGTACAGTCATTATTGGAGCAGCCAGTTAGCATATATGCCCCGTGTGTGCGTGTGTGTGTGTGTGTCTAAGGCGCAGCAGACAGTGGGCTTAGTCAGTCGCTCCTGGTCTAAGATTATCCCGGGCCAAGTTTCCACTCACAAACAATAATTCAGCTCAAGTGCTCATTGAGGCCAGTTTTTGTCCCGGCAGCAGTGACCCGCCCAGACCAGAGCAATGGTGCACCCCATGTAAACCAATGTGAGAGTGGAGAAGGGAAGTAGTGCCGCAGAGAATTGTGTTTGTTTAGAACTAATTTCAGTCAAGACATTTGAGTAAAGAAAATAACAATATCGACCCTGGATTCAATATAATTCTTAAAAGAATATAGTTTTGATTTTATTTTTTAATGTATTTTAAAACACAGGGATATCAGTCTGGACAAGGCACCCTCGTTTGCCGCTCCTGCCAAACGCAAACGAATTTGTGCAAACAGGTTATTTGGCGTCCTGTGTTGTTCGCAAGCAATAACAATCTAGAGCTTTTTTCTAAAAACGCAACAGCAGTAGGAGAGTTTAGGTATTCATAAGCCTGGTTGAATATTAACGTATTCCTCACATCTCATCTGTCTCATGGTGCTGATGGAGGTGGGCGGTCAAGGGTATGTGGTCTCGAAACAGCGCGGTGATCCTCTGTTGGGGGAAGCAATCGTTTAGGGCGGAATCTGGGGTGTGGACCACTTTTTATGGGCGGCTAATGTAACAGACTGTTTACAGAGAAAAACACGGATTCAGCTGCGGTTGAAGTGAAGTATGGACATTAAGACATGAATGTTTATGTTGTGCGACCGGTTACAGGGTTTTTATATTGATGAACAAACTATGAATTAAACAGTGTGCAAAATGAACAAACCTTTTTAACTTAATAAATAAAACTAAACTTTATAATGTCTCTGTATGTCAGTTAACCAAACATGCCGAGGGCCTAGATTGTTGCAACAGTTTAAAAGTTGTCACCACAGACACATGCATAGTCACAGTAGACATCGAAAAACGAACAAAAACAATACAATACAAAAACAAAAAACATTTCACAGACCTGTAACCCATCCATCCATCCATCCATTTTCTTCCGCTTATCCAGGGCCAGCAGTCTGAGATGCCAAGACTTCCACGCACACCTCCTCCAGCTGTTTTGGACCCCAAGGCGACACCAGGCGTACACAAATCAAACTACCCCTCCTTGAAGTATTTCTTATCTTGTATGGAATTTTTATTACTGATTTATCTTTAGATTGTTTTTATTTAATTTTATAGGAGTAGGGAGGGGGAGCCTTCTTTAACTATATATTAGGGCTGAACAATTAATAGCATTTGCAATTTTATCGCGATATTACACAACGCGATTTTGTAATCACAGGGCACACGACTTTGGAAGTGAATGGAGCTGCGAGATATGGCAGCAAAGTTCGCACCGCCGCCTGCTTTTGTTTACGTCTCAGTCTAGTTAAGGTGCGCGGTAGATTGTGGATGTACAGTGAAAATATCTGCGTTTGCAGCCACCGCAAAGGACTATTGCTTCTTCTTCGTTAGCATTGCGTTAGCCGCAGCGCTCATCACGCCATTCCCTCGCTGCTACTACACGCCCTCCCTCACCTCCGGATTCACACGTCTCTGCCTCCACAGAGATATAGGTGAGCCTGTGCTGCTTGTAAAGAGTAAAGAGTCGTGTGTGGCTTAGTTTAGCAGGCTCATGTTTGTGAATGTTGTGGATAAAGAACTTATCTCAAAAGCATAATGACGGTTGATGACCATTAAGTATCCGCGGATACTGTGTCTTTATTTACCTTTGCATCTACCGCATATGCTCCGTAGGAAGTACAGACGCTAGATATAAACACTAAACTGTTGTATGAAAAGTGTTAGAAACTACGATCCGAGGCAGGAGTCCGTGTCATTTTGCCATAATGTCTTATTTTGCTGAGGTGCTGTTTAAGCTGAAATGTCACTAAATGGCTGCGAGTCAAAGAGAAAGTAAAGTGTCTGTCTGGCACCTCATGTCCCGTCTCCTTGTGTCAGTGTTCTTCTCTTTCTTCATATTGTCCAAAGTTACTTCCCAAAACCAAAATGCTGCTCTTAATTCCACTGTGCTTTGGCGTGTGCTCCATCTGGCCTCTCCGTGTCCTTCAATAACGCGCATCTGAAGCAACTACGAGTCGCAGCTCAGACAGGGATTTGATTGGCCGAAATAATAAATAATCAATACTTTATTTTGTATTAATGGGGAGTTTGATTTCCTAAAACTTTTCCTGCAGTTTAGTATGGGTGATGTTACTGACTGGATCAGTGAGTTTTAGCATTTTTTTTTTATATCTATATAATTTATAATTTAGCTTTATTGTTGCAATTTTCCCTTTCAAATTAATCTAATATTGTTTATTATAAAACAGACTGATTTATTGCTTGTATTAGATGAAAAATACATGAGAAGAGGACCTTGCAACAATAATCGCATATCGCAATATTTAAGAAAATATACTGTATATTTCCCATTATTTACCTGCACTAGGCCAGGAACAATAGGTTATTTCCATGTTTCAGAGTCTCCAATTTGTCCAACATACTTGGATGCTAATCTGGGAAGTTTTGCAAACTCAAGTTTATAGACAAAAATTAAATAAAAGCTCATGTGATATTTCAAAAGTGAATATGCTAATGCATGTGTGTGAAGACAGGAGCGCCATACAAGAGCGTGTGCCACTCTGTCTAATTTGGCATGTTTTCCGTGCTCTGCTTTCTGTTGATATGCTCTATATTTACACTTGGGTGGGTTCACTGTGGAACTGTATTTCATCCAGCCCAGTGGACATTAGCATGTCATAAAAGTGCAGCTCTTTCTGCCAAGGCTCACAACAGATTCTGCATTCAGAAACACAGCGTAATGTTCTGGGGTGGTAACATTAAGCCAGAGAGGATAATGCACTCTCGCTTCTCTCGACAAGGTCCATGGCTCTATTTTTTGGGGGGGACGTGTGGGACCTTTTATGTGAGATGTTTGCATGTATATATACCTTGACCCAAGTGTAATGCAACACTTTTTTCAGCTGCTACATTTTTCATAAATGGTCACCACAATGGACCTGCTTCATTGTGATTTTACACTCACAGTCACTTTCATTTCCCCTTCTAGCGATGGGTGACTGAAACCTGTCCTTGGAACTTTGGGCCTTTGGAAGGATGTTCTAAATACCACAGTCTTCGTCTGTTTCTAATGCAATTGGCTGTAGAAATAGTGGGAGAGCAGGGCCGAGGAGAACTGGTAAATTCATTTCAACAGGCAGCAATTAAACCTCCCCTTGACCGCGCTAGCTTGTTCAGTTAGGCGTGGAGCACTTCTTTGGTCCATTAAACGCCCTATTCTTCTTGTGCTCTCTCAGACCCATGCCGCAGTAGCACCAGTGGAAAGCAGGAAAAACAATGAATCACAGCTTAATTACTCTGCCGCAGAACATGGAAAGCCCATGTCTGAGCGCAAGGGTGCATGAGAAGAGCGGGAGATTGGCCATGTTTAGCTAAGGGATATTGAGATGTTTTAAAGCAAAGCATCTATCTATCTATCTATCTATCTATCTATCTATTACCCAGATGGAGTGTTGAGATTCGACTCTGTGGCATAGACTGGGCACAGCCAGGGCACTGAGGACAAGATCCAATGGGAACTCAGTGGCCTTTCTCCCCTTTTCAACTCTTTCACATGGGGCTTTCCCTGGGGACTGGACTGTGGCAGATAGAGTCAGTTTGTCATTTCGGAACACAAGTCACGATGCACAGACAAAACACCCTGCAGCATGAGGAGACAACATGCCAAACCACTGCGATCAAAAGTAGAGTGAACATTTTCATAATGTGGAAATTTCAAGAGATGGTGACCTTGTTTTTGGCCTAATTTTGGGGAATTGTGACTCAAGTGAAGACGTGGAACTCGCAATGGACTTTTGAGTTTTTAAGCAGGCAGAGACTTGACTTGAAACATTATAGCCCCCATTTGTCTTCCGCATTTGACCATCTTGCTGTGACCACAACCTAAAGACGACTTGGACTGGACTTGAACAATGGGGACTGTGAGGGACTTGGCCTGGATTCATGCTGACTTGACCACAACACTGGTCTATTCAGTTCAGTTAATTAATAATTTCTGGTGTTGTCCATCCATCCATTTTCCGCCTGCTAATCTTGGGGCAGCCCAAGGCGGTCTTCTCAGGCCAGCCAAGAGCAACAATCCCTCCATGTTCTAGATCTTCCCCAGGGCCTTCCACACTGCTCTGAGCTCCCCTGAGGGACTGAACTTCTAACCCTAGAAATCAATTGTGCTTTATACTATGGGGTATTACACTGGGCTGGGACTATCCGCTTTAGTCACAATACTTAGGGGCTATACTACAGAATTATGTGTCCAAAGGATATAAACCAAATGCCACTTTACATTCTTTTGAAGTTTTAAGATTGTTAAAGGAACTGGCCACCGTTTTTTCCATACTGAGATATGTTCTTACCTGAGCTTAGACGAGTTGATACGTACCTGTCTGGTCTTTGTGCGTGCCCTCAGTCACACAAAACGACCAAAGACGTTGTTAGCATTTGGCCTCTCCCAATGTATTCCTATAGTTGGAAGCTACCGCACTCTTCCACGGGCACACACAAAGACCAGACAGGTACGTATCAACTCGTCTAAGCTCAAGTAAGCTCAGTATGGAAAAACGGTGGCCTGTTCCTTTAAAAGCAAAATGCAGGTTTCACATAACATGCTGTGTATGAATGCATAAATTAATAGTTTTTTTTATTGCGTCTTGGACCAGTTGAAGGACAGAAGGCACAATATACACAAACTGAAGTCTGCCGTCTTGTCCAGGGTTACAAACAAGTTTAAACAATTTGAACACAACATTTCAACTTGTTGTCCTAATCCAAAAGATTACAGGCAAACAATACATTTCTAAGATCGTTGTACCGAGAGCAATAAAACACAATGTGAGTTTCACTTTCAACCTCTCCTAACTCACACAATCTAGTCATCTGGAATTTGACTAAACCTGCCGGTTGCTAAGGCCAGGGGAAGGATTCCAGTTCTGGGCCATCAAAGATCTTTGGTTCCTTGTCAGGTTTGCCTTTACACACAACTCTGTTTCAAACGCACCTTTCATTTGTAAATATGTCCTTAGATTTGGCTTAACCCCATTCAACCATTTATTTTCAAATCAATTTGAATCGGATTTCATGAACCCTACAGGACAAATTATTATGACATACATACTGGAGTTGTACATCAGCAACCTAATACATTTGAAAAGTACTGAAAGTATCGATACTTCATCCAAGTCATTCGGAATTGCGATAAATTGCAAACAATAATATTGTCCCAGCCCTAATACATAGCATCTATAAACAAAAGAATACTAAACTACATTTTCCCTAAAGGCATGATTTAACGCTGTGTTTATTTTCTTACATGCTTCCAGAGTTGTGTTGTATGATTCCAACAACCAATCTCAGACTAGTATTTCCCACGTTGTTCCTGGAGAGATTTGTGGATGAAGCCAAGTTTCGAAGCTTTGACCAACCCTGTGATTTCATACCCTGTCCCCACAATAATGACTCCACAGACACACCCCTCCCCGGATTTAGAGAGAGAGAAAGAGAGAGAGAAAGAGAGAGAGGGCATATCCCATGTGTGTGATCTGGGCATGGCGTACAGTTATGTCAAATATGCCTATGCGGGCTCACGCTGAAGCTTAGTGGTTAATATAATGACTTGTTCGGATATGAGGAGGTTTTAAATGTATGCCACATCACAGGCTGTGAATCACCGGGACTTGGTAAGGCGGGAGAATGAAAATATGACTTATTAAATGATGAATGAAAATGTATTGAAAGTGTGACCCATCGGTATAGGCTATGTACATGTACATGGTATTTAACATTGCTCTTCGCTTGAACTTTTGCACCAAGGGTATCAGAGTATCATCATTTTTATTCTCTGTATGTGCTTCACGTTTCGCATGACATCTATTTAAATGTGAGAGGGTACTGAAATTAGCCTGGCCTTAGCCATCCGTAAACTCCGGTCAATTATAATTTCCCTACATGTACGTTTGGGATTGATCTCAGTGGCCGTGTTACATCGGTTGAATTTCAATCTACCATTCAGCGAGCGGGGGAGGCGGGTGTTGTAGGTGATGTCAAGCATTTGCTCCACATTTGCTGGTTGTAGTTCGGCAATGGCGGCGGATACGAAAGTAAAGGAAGCTCTTCAATCCGTTCTGGCTCGGCTCCCAAATGTCCAGAAATTAAAATTGAAGCCTTAGAATGCGCAAGGAATGTTCCCAAGAGTTATGAGAGCTGCTTCACTCCACACGGGCTCATTACATATGTCACGACCAAACGCTAGCGAAAATCAGATCCAATCGCTTCAAAGGCGTTCACCCCTCCCACCTGTTAACGGAGCTCCACTGTGAAGATCCAGACCCTTGGACGGAATGAAATAAGTACAAGGGTATGGGAAAACCAGGCTATACTGAAATATGAACTGATAAACTAAAGCAAGAATCACATGCTTCTCAGAACAGGGCTGTGTTATAAAGGGTCACTCAAGTCGTCTCAGCACTGATATTTTGTGTTTTAAAATTCAAAAATGTCTACGAGGTTAAAACAGTAATGAGTGAGACAAGGGGTCAATGCCTGGAGCTCCCTCTGTAGGCTGCAATGGGAATGCCACCAGATTTCACGTTGATCCAACGGGAGCCAGCACATCATATTGCCATGATAAACACACTTTAGGGGTTATTTGCCAAGTGTTTGCTCGTGTGCAAAAGATAAGATAAGATAAGATAATCCTTTATTGATCTCACAACGGAGAAACAGTGCAGGGTTAGGGATAGAGTCATTTACACATTGTTTAATCACACACCATTTTTTCATTGGGCCTTAAACCTGTAATGCAGACAATTTCAAATGGTTAATAAGGTGCAACAATATGCCCACAAAATATGCTATTTTCCAGCTTGCTATTTGCTATGACCCCCTTTGATTGATGAACTTCTCAGCAGTATAATTGTAGATTATGAGCTTTAAAAAGTAGAGGACAGGTTCTTGTTTTATTAAATTTAACAGCATTACACCAAACCTGAAGTAAATACTACTCCAGTGCGGACATTTAAGCGTTCACTGTGAGATTGTTGCCATTAAAAATATACGGCAATTTTTAACGGTAATCATCCGCTTTCCTAAAGAGGAAATTACCCAAATATCTGTTCAGGAAGTGTCAGGTTTAAATTTATGGTGCACTACAGCATTTCATGCATTTTGAGTTTCATTTGAGGAGTATCATGAGTCATCTGGATCCGGAGCTTTATTTAACTCACAGATACGATGTGGAAATAGACTGACCAACACAACTATTTCATATTTTGAAGAATGTAGACAAAGACAAAGATTGGTACATTCCTTTGGATTTACAGTAACTGCTCTGGAGGAATAAGGTAATTTCCCCCATTTCTGTGGTAAAATAGAACTTGATTAAACACAATCATGCTGTTTAGGGAAGAGGTTACACTATCTTATTTCAGTGGTGAGATTTTCAACTTTCAGTTCATAGCACAAATAGTATTTTCCTCATGTTTCTTATTTACAAATTAGCACCTCTCTTGATAAATAACCCCCCCCCCCCCAGGTATTTTGGACAAGGGAACAATGTTATAACAGTTACAAGATTGACCTCCTCCATCCACAAGCACAATCCCCACTGTCTACTTCACGTCCTCTGGGGTCACAACCTTCAGCTGCCGCCCGGCGCTTCATGGAGACTCTCACCATGTCGGGTAATGGGCAGCGCAGCTTCACTGTCAAATGCACAAACAAAGAAAACCAAAAGGACAACAAAAGGACAAATCACCAGGACAGCAACAAATCAAGAACGCTATACTGAATGGGCTATTTATACATTGTCCACTACAACAGGTCTAAATATTAAACACGTACCATGTAGCATTTCACTCAATAAGTAGACACATAGATGCTGCTGCTTTGCTCTGCAGGTGGCCAAACACAAGGGCAGTCCTTCATCACGACAGGTGCTACGTATAGATACAGACGGCAACGCTTTTCTTACAAGGGGGCGTGGCCTAGCCGAAGGGGGAAGAAAAGGGGGGAATCACAATTTTAAACTCCACGGTAAATAATACTCACCGGAAAGATTCCCCGGGTGTGTTGGCATCATAGCAGTATTGCTTTGGGTCGATCGGCCAGGAATCTGTGGAGATCTTTGCATTTTCGAGGGTTGTACACGAGCTACAGTCCGTTTATGGAGCCTTACATACGCACATTTAAGTGCCTGGCAGAAAGACACCATCTCTGACAGTAGAAGAGGCGTTTTATTCAAAGATGGTCAAAAAATAGACTAAATATTAGGGTTTTATGTGGGACACAGCAAGTTGAAGTGAGTGACGTAACGTTGATTCAACACATTCAAGACAGAATAGAAATACACGGTGTTGCAACTCTTTTTGTTCTCAACAATACGTATGTCCTGCAGCTTACAACAATAACAAAAGTATAAGTGGTTTAATCAGCATCCAATATAATTCCACAAAGCCAGTCATGGTGTTCTTGGAAAGCCGGAGATTTTCTTTTCACCCACCTCTTGCTCAAAAGAGTTTTCTATTCACAACACTATGGATCAAAACAATCTTTTGGCACATATGAAATGCACAGTATAAATAATAAATATGCCTTGCCTTTTGGCTTGTTATTAAAAAGCCCCTTCATTTAGTTAAACTTCCACTGAGTCCGAGTCAGCTCCAGTGTCAGCATTTCAACCTCTCCAAGATAGACTTTAGCCTCAATAAACAGTCCGTGTTCTCATAGCCTAGTTAAGAGCTACCCTACTTTCAGCTCCAATAGCCCAGTTACCACATGGACACTCGAACAAGTGCAATCGCTGAATCTGTCCTCAAAAAAGGAGGAGAGAACAGGACAGAGCTGTCAGTTCGAGGCAAAGGCACATTTGCATAAATATTTCAAGCCCATATCTGACTAGTTTAATCCATGTTTTGCTCTTGAGCAAATCAGCAGGACACGACACTTTTAATGAATAACTTTATCTTTATCTTTATTACTGATCCCCATTAGTTACTACCGCAGGAATAACTATTCTTCCTGGGGTCCATATAAAACAACAACACAAACATGTACAATAACACATAAACATGTACAATAACAACAGACTACAAACTGAAAAAATCTTTATTGGTAGCGTTATTGGGATTACGCCATAAAAGTAATCCAAGTGATTACTGATTACTCTTTCTAAAAGTAATCTTTTTCCTTCTTTGATTACTTTATTGCAAAAGTAATCTGATGACTAATTATTACTTTTTTTTTTTTTATGTTTTAAAAAATGGATCCACCAATAGCTGTGTTATGTCTATAATGTCCATGAAGAGGCACCGGTTTTTCCACAATATTTCCTGCAAAAGTCCGTTTAGTTCTGCTCCACTTGCGTGTCCGGTGTTTGTAGTTTGGCTGGGGTAAAGGCGCAGACGACTACACCAGTTTGAGTTGTGCTGCTCTTTCAAGCGTTTGAATAAGTTCGTGGAGCTTTTTGAACGTTGAGAAGGCCTTTTTTCTGCACGTATTGTTGGTCTTTCCATTTAAAAAGGGCTAGTGGTTTTCCCTCCACCTCCTGCAGTATTTGTTTTGCTGCTTATTATGAATGACTGCTACTTTGTGGTTTTCGGTTGTTTGCTACATTTCTGTACTGACTTTCTGACTTTCCCTCCTGGCAAACTATCACGAAAAAGTTACGGAATTCCTACATGATTATGATCTACTTAACAGTTTTGTAATTATAATCCCATTACAAACTACAAATACATTTGATAGTACACACAGTAATAGAAAGTAATAGAAGGGCAGATGTTTACGCCAGATGCCCTTTATACCAAGTGCGGCACGGTACCCTCCGGGTACTCCGGTTTCAGGTTTTTGCAGGTTGGCCTACAGTGGCGGCGTACAGTTCTTCTTCTTCCTCTTCTTCTTTTTTTTCTTCTTCTTCTTCTTCATCTTCTTTTTCTTCCTCTTTTTCATCTTCATCTTTATTATCTTCATCCTCATCCTCATCTCTTCTTCCACCACTTCCTCTTCTTCCCCTTCTTCTTCATCTTGGTCATCCTCATCCTCCTCTTCTTTTTCTTCTTCCTCCTCCTCTGTCTCTTCTTCTCATTCTTCCTCCTCTTTTTTTTCTTCTTCCTCCTCTTCTTCTTCTTTTTCCCTCTTCTTCTTCCTCTTCTTCTTCTTCTTCTTCTTCCAGAATCTCCTTTTCCTGGCGTATCTTCACACCATAGAGGACCCTATTGGACATGTTTTTAGTGGTAGTGGAAACCTGAGCACTGAGTCAAAGATATTCAGTGAGCAACTGAGTGCTACCTGCCATCAAAACACGTTGAATTATGGGCCGTCGTTTTCAACAAAAGCCTCTCCCACAAACCGTCATTAACCTGATAAATTGAATAGCGCTGCCTAAATCACATCAGTGGTTATCTCTAATTTGCCTCGCATTCATTCTTTTTTAACGACATTGCGTTAAAGGAGTTCAAGGTCTGCCTCGGCAAACACTAAAACAGTTGAGACGGCCCAGGCAGGAAAAATTACATTGTTCCAGTTTATTTTCCGATGTCAAACAAGGACCTGGGGACTGTCAAAGGCAGGTCAGAGGAGGCTGAAGACATCCGCCGCAGCAGAGCAAGTAAGTCCATAAAGGGAGAAGTCCTGAGCCAGTGTCTAGTCGGAGGCTGTAAGTCATCATTTGCATTGTTATCCTCCCCGACCTATAAGCGGGGATGTGCCTCGAGCGGCCGCAGTGCCACTTTTAGTAGATGCTAATTGCTATCATTACGGGTAGTTGCCCTCCTCGAGGTGCAAACGTGGCAGCGGCGAGTGGAAAATTCAGACGGGTGACTCAAGACCCACCGCCGAGTGAGATAAAAATATGCTGACTTGCTTTAAAGTTGAGTCTGCAGCCGGGACGTCAGACGCTGTGACAGTTCATTTGTGTTGAACGGTGTGATTTTCCAATGTTCTTTATCAGTTTCTCCCCTTGTCGCTCAGTGAGGGGCACTTTGGGCCAACCTGATCCGTCATCACAAACATGGGAGATTTTTAGGCCATAGGCGAGTAAGACCTGGGATGAACGCTTAGTGCCCGGCTTCAAATGCCGAGGTTAAAGCTGTGGTCAAATGATTTTCTTGTAATACTCCGCGTTCCAAATTATTATGCAAACGGTATTTTTCAAAAGATTTTCTAAATTGTCAACTCAAATGACAGTCAGCATCATTTTCAAGTCTTTAACTATAAGAGGATCATTTGAATTGAAAAAAACAGTGATCAATTTTTTTTAAATAAATAAATATAATAAACAACTCAAAGTCTAATGTTCCAAATTATTATGCAACTCATTGTTTCAATAAAGAACTGAAAATAGTCATTTGTTGAATTCACAGCATTAGGAGGTCATATTTACTGAAATAAAAAGGAATTTAAATCAAAAATATCCCAACAGGACCCTTATTTGATAGTTTTTGGATAGTTTCTGCTTGAATTTCTTTGCAGGATTTCAGAATAGCCCCCCAGAGCTGCTGTTTGGATGTGAACTGCCTCCCATCCTCATAGATGTTTCACTTGAGGCTCCAAAGGTTCTCAATAGGGTTGAGGTCAGGGGAGGACGGGCTCCACATCATGAGTTTCTCTCCTTTTATGCCCATAGCAGCCAATGACGCAGAGCTATTCTGTACAGCATGACATGGTGCGTTGTCACGCATGAAGATGAGTTTGTTAGGGAAAGCACGGCTCTTCTTTTGGAACCATGGAGGAAAGTGGTCAGTCAGAAACTCCACATTCTTTTCAGAGGTCATTTTCACACTTTCAGGGAGCCTAAAGAGGCCGACCAGCTCACTCCCCTTTATTCCGGCCCAAACACATGACTCCGCCCCCTCCGTGCTGACGTCACAGCCTTGTTGGGACATGGTGGCCATTCACCAAACATCCACTACTCCATCCATCTGACAATCCAGGGTTACACGCCACTCATCAGTGAACAAGACTGTTTGAAAATGAGTCTTCATGTATTTCTGGGCCCAGTTTAGGAGAGGCCGGATAGAAGGTTTATGCACAACTGCAAGCCTCTCGAGGGTCCTACACCTTGATGTTCGGGAGACTCCACAGGCACCAGCAGCTTCAAATACCTGTTTGCAGTTTTGTAGCAGCTGTTCTCTTAATCTGATGTATTTGTCTGGCAGAAACCGTCCTCATTGTGCCGTTATTTACACAAACCAGTGTGTGCTCTGAATCAACCACAAATCTATAGAAGAATAGAATAGAATAGAACTTTATTGTCTGTTCCAAAGAGAAGAAATTTGTCTTTCAGCACAGCACAAATCAATAAAAAAACACACACAAACATCGTTACAAAATATCACATAAAAAGATCAACGTAAAGTACAGTGCTACCGGAGTTTATTTAGTGCAGCGACTGCAGATGGAATGATTTCTTGTAGCTATTTAAGCGTAATCATCGTAACAGTACGATGATTACGCTTAATCTTTTGTGAAGTATCGAAGGTTTTCATACCTAGTTCAAGGCAACTATTTCACGCTTTTCATCAGCAGAGAGATCATTTTTCTTTCCCATATTGCTTGAAAATGGTGGTCTGCTTAATGATGTGGAACGTCTTTTTTCAGTAGTTTTTTTCCTTAACTGGACTTACCTGACAACTAATTATCCCTGGCGTCTGAGATTGATTTTTTTACCTTTATGACACTGAAATATAATTTGCATAATAATTTGAAATGCAGTGTAGCATCAGTTGACACCACAGATCTACAGTGCAAACATGTCATAATAGTAAAACAGTGTGCGTTTGTCAGAGTTAGCGCTGATGGTCCGCTTTGTTCTACAACTCTGTCTCGCTTTGAACTTTTACATCATGTCTGTCCCTGAATCATTTAACCCGGTATACCATACCATACCATACCATACAATACAAGGAACAAGTACAGCCACAACAGGCAACACAACAGTGAAACGCAGATCGATCTGTGTTAAACGCCAGAGGAAACAGGTGCGTTTTTAGGAGAGACTTAAAAACAGGTAGAGACAGGGCCTGTCTAATCTCTAATGGCAGCTGGTTCCACAGCCGCGGGCCAGCAACAGAAAAGGCCCGATCTCCCTGAAGTTTGTGCTTGGTTTTTGGAACAACCAGTTGCAGCTGACCTGAGAGCGCGAGAGGGAGCGTAAGGCTGAATCAGGTCAGACAGATAGGAGGGGGGCTCTTTGCACCAAAAGCACACAATGAATAACCAAAGTATTTGAAGAGCTATTCATTAGAAGTTAAGCATTAATTATTGCAGTAGTTAAGTAGTAACTATGAGTAACACTTAATTAATGAATAGTTCATTATTTATTAAGTGTTAGTTCATTATTTATTATTGCTAAGTTGTAGTTATTATAAAGTGTTACCAAAATGATTTTGAACAAAAAGTTATAACATTATTTTAAAACGGAAACAAGAAGTAATAAAAGCAGCTTATATTTTTTTTGAATGAAAGGTTATAAAAGCCTAATGCTTTTTATTGAATGAACAGGAGGTTTACTTCCGGACCCTGTTGTGGAGCTCTATTCAGGGCTGAAGAGCACAAACTAATTTGCTGAGCTGAAGTAAAATGTGAAATGATGGGTGCCTGTTTGCTTCCGTGCCGAGCATTTTGGTTGATTGTTGTACCTAAAAACATTCCTTTTTAAAAAACAACTTTGAGTGGTTTGTTTGTGTTGCTGGCTCATTCTATTGATCTGAGAGTGAAATGAACTTGGAATGGAACGGAAGCTTATTTGTATAGCACTTTTCACATGACACAGGTCACCCAAAGCACTTCACACAGTGTACGGGATATTGTTTTCATTCACTGCACACATGGTGGTGGTAAGATACGTGTGTAGCTTCAGTTTCGCACACACAAAACATGCCTCTGTACATCACTGTCCATATTATCCAGGGAAAAAAGAATGCAACATTTTTGTTCTAAGGTAAAAAAAAAATATATATATATATCAGCTAAAGTCAGTCCCAAGCCATTTTAAAGTAACTAAGTCCTGACTTCAATCGGCGGCATACATGTGGAAAATACATGTAGTTTGATATTGATAATAAATACACAAACATTACAGATGAGAAAGTGTAGCAAATGTTTTAAATTGTGATATTTTGCCTGGCTCGTGGTTTGATAGGCTGAGGAGCACCTCTGCGTAAGCGCATATCACGTTCGCCATAATTCCACAATATATTATTCAGCCCCACTGCCTATTACCCACCTCTACTGGGCGGTGGGAGCTGCGGCGTTTGGCGTCTGCGGCGTTACGAGTGGAAAGGGACAGAGAGACAGGGCCCGTGCAGCATTGTACCAGTTCATCCATATTGAATGAGGGTCAGTAATAATAAATGGGGCCCATGCGTAACCTGAGGATGCGGCGCGATATGGAGACTCGGGATGGTGCCTATACTCTTCCTCCTCCCCCTCCTCCAACGTCTTCTCCTGTTGTCGCCCCGATGAGCCTTTCTCAGAAAACACCAAACATGATGCTCCGCCATGGACGATAACCCGAAACAAACATGGGATGGGACACTCAGGAAAGTCGATAGTGCGTGGGATAAACACACAAGACGGCTGAGAAGCAGAAATTAGGTTATACAGTAAAAAAAACTAACTAATGATGAATGTAAAGAGCGGGTTTAACAACTAAAGTGCTGCTATTGTTTTTATTGTCATTCACCACGACAGAAAGTTTTTACTTTACTCTGAAATTGATGGTGACACACAAAAAACAAAAAAACACACGAGGCGTTACTGTGACCTGCCTGAATAGCTGGCCATTGTTTCCAGGTATCAATGATCAACGGTACTCCGTTTTCCCCGCCACTAAAAACATGAACAATAGGCCAGGATGAATGAGCGTGCGTTTGAGAGTACAAGTGCGGGACAATGGATGGAAATTAGCCCCATGTATTAACATGCACTGTCCCGACAAATAAACAAATAAACAAACCCACTCAAAAGCATCTGAAAACCTGCTCTGAGCCAGTGTTAATTTTGTTGACTAAAATATTTAGTCATAATGTTATTCAATTAAAAGTTGAATAACATTAATTCAACTTTTAATTGAAAGTTTTAATTATTTAAAATTAGTTTAAAAAGGAGAAAACCCCTTCTGGACAGCTTTTTTCCATGTGCAGTAGTTGTATCCTAAAGGCCAAATATTTGACTGCTAAACTTAATGCTTTAACTCATAATTAATCAAATGATAATTAAAATATTTATTGTGGATTAATTTTCAATGAGTCACATGCGTTTTGACCCTACATTGGATGTGATAATTACATAAAATTAACTGTGATTATTTGTGATTAATCAAATTTAAAGAGTGTGATCAGTATGATTTCATAAATCAATCGATTGACAGCACTAAATATGATTTAGATTCTAATAAATTATTATTTGGTTATAAAAGGTAAAATAAAACACACAACTTGTCTGTTAGACGTGCTTATGAAACATTAAAGTTGTAAATGATTTTGGAATTACAACATACTTGCCAACATTGGGTTGTGAAAAATAGGGACATTTTTTCTCATTGGTGTAAATGTTGATGTCATTTCTTACTTTGTATTTACCCGATGCAGGAAACTTGTGCTGGAAATATTGTTTCTTTGATATTCCATATTATTCTGTTTACCATTGAGGACAAAGAAAAAAAAAATTAATTGCTGAAAAGAGTACCAGATGTAGGGGGACCAGTTCTATAAGAATAAAAAGTAGGACACTTGAGCTCAAAAGTGAGGACAAAGGGTAAAACAAACCCTATGGAAAATAGGCTATATTTAAAACAATCTTTGATTAAATTAAAATACTTTTGCAAAATAGGAACAGAAAATATTATATGCCTAAATAAGAATTGACATGTAATCATCTAATGATTGTAAGGTCTACACAGACACAGCTTTTTTTTATGTGGTGTGAGTAATGTCTCTATGGTAATGCTGACGGGAGTGCTAATGAAGTAGCGATGAATGCATGATACCTGCCTCTTCCCCCCGAGCGTGAGTGTGTGCGCCGCAAAGGAGAATCTCAAGGATAGGGTTGCCAGATCAGCCCCCACAATCGTACTTGTCTCTTGCATGAATCGGGAGAAGTATGTTACAATACTTACTGTATTTCTGTTCAGTTAGTTCTTTGTACTGAGAAGGATGAATAAGATATGATCCAACCCCTAAGGTCATATTTACTGTCACTGATGACATCTTCGGTCAGCTGCCCCCCCACAAAGGCACCACTGTACTCTGAAACAGCTGCCACCTTGGGCCCACACTGCACTCCACCGCTGTCGCTGGAAATTCAATACTACAGCCTCGGCCGGCCTACCCCGCCCACCTTACTGTAGCAATCAATGAGCAGCACTTCTGACAGGCGACACTGCTGTCTGCCCGGTGGCAGATGGGAGAGGAACAGAGAAGAACGTGCATGAACAATGGCAGGCTTAGTCACACACCTGATGGACTGTGAGCCTGGCTGACTCAACACTATAGTGTGAGCGCGCCACCAAAAACAACAGATTTGACCACATTCTCCACAATTTGTGTCTAGTGCTGGCTCCATAATGGGAGTTGAATTCTGGGGTCTGTTCATTTTTCAAAAGAGCCATTCCAGTTTTGACTGATTTGTGTGTATTTAAAGGGACTGTATTACGAGATATCAACATCTTGGAGCTTTATTCCATATCACAAAGCCGTCCTCTCCTTAAAAACATATTTAAAATTGTGCTTTGAATCATTGGCCCGTGTTTGAGGAATCTTTGACTATTTGAGCCATGCTGTCTGCTCATATGTTGCCCCTTAAAGCTAGCGGAGAAAAAGTAGCTGAATAGTTCGTCTCCAAACTCTGTTCGAGGTTGAAATGTAGCTGGAAAAGGAGGTTCTCGTGAACTTTTGGTGATATATAGTTGTGCTGTTTCGTGTGGGGCTGTGGCCATAAAATGAGTTGTTTGTGCCGCTGTTTTGACAGAAAAATGAAAAGGGAGGCACTGCGGTGTTTTTCTGTCTTTATTTCACTCTGTCATTGGCCACTGCAGTCTGTGTGTTCGCTTTGGGGGCAGTAAAAAACGTTTCTCCTGTGCGTCCAAAATCGGGCTTAAAAATCAAACATGTTTGATGTTCCGCGGCTGAAGTCTAGTTGCATCTGACTGCTGCCCACACTACACGAATCGAACACGAGTCCAGTCGTGACACCCCCCCCCCACACACTACGAGACACGACTCTGTGCGCGACTAGCCATGACTCGAGAAGAAAATCGGGCATAAAAGTCGTGTAGTGTTTGCTGACCTTAGCTAAAGACTGTATAAAAAGTGGAGAATAAAAGCAGTGGAACAACTCCGTTAGCTGCTGAGTCACTGCTGGTAAATACATCTAACACACTGTAGTGTCCAAGTGTTTGAATGTGAACAATAACTCCAGTATTTTACCTTTTAAAATCTCCACTGGTTTATTATCACAGCAAATCACAATCCTGAACTCTATTGCAGAATTTTAAGCCCCTTCACAAAACAACAGCAAAGCAGTGTAATATAGTTTCAACTATCTGCTTCTAAAGGCCATTCAGGTCTATAGCTTTATTTCTAGAGCCTGTAAAAGACATAAACACTAGTAGGACCACATGGCTATCATATCATATCAGCCTATAAACTAGGTTCTATTCTGGTGAAAAATTAGCCTAACCATTCAGCTACGGCCAAACGATATTCACACCAAATACTTTCACCGTGTTACACCGTTTCTGTTCACGCAGTTGCAGCTGTTTAAAAGTGCTTTAAAGCCATACAGAAAAAAACAAACACAAAAAATCCACAACGTGATTCGTGTAAAAAAGGTAATTCAAAAGATTCGATTGGGCCATGAACGTCACATCACTGGACTCGTGGCCCCGCGGAAGATGTGGCTCATTTGTCTGTATCGTGAAAGCTCCTTCCGAGTGCCCTGTGATGGATTTCTGCTCCGTCACAGAAGAAGGATAAGGCTGTGTGAGTTAGTCAGTGTGAGCTCAATCTCTGTGCATTCGTCATCACGCGTAGGTTGCTGGACGGAGGGGTTTGTTCTGATGGAGCAGATATTTATTTTCTCACCTCCAATAACGTGAAGTGAGCCAATTTACTCATGGGATCCGGTCATTCAGTCTCATCGTAATCGCTGGGGATATTCAGGATATTCCTCCTGTGATTACGCTGGGTTAGACACAATCAGAGGCACCGGGCTGGTTATCGTAGAATACATTTTAGAAATCTCTTACTTAATGAGGGTCGGACTGTTAGCATTGGAGCTGCTTTAGCTCCAGAAGAGTCTGTAAATCCACCATGATTTCCCCCTTGATTATGGTCATGAACGGGGAGGATTGAGTAATGAAGGTCTATTAACAATATGTCTATGCCTAACAAACATAATAAATGTTTCCGTCCATTTGGTTTTATTACATTGTTATAGCAGAAAGGAATGAGAAGAAAGCACCTATTTAATTTAATTTGATTGTTGTTGTAGATTTTTCGCAGTTAAAATGAACAATTTCGTACATTTCCAACATGGCGAAACATCACAAGCAATGAATGTACTCAATAAAATACCTTTAAAGAAATGCGTGGAATTGTGATCAACTGTGCAGCCTTGAAGCAAATCATTTTCTTTTCTCGCGCCGCATGTCTGGTTGGTTTAATCTGCGCTTGTTTGTGCCGTTAGTAGAAAAATAAATTGGCATTGATTAATGCCTTTTGTCTTTTCAGCCTTGGGCTGATTAACCTTTACTGCAGGGGTAATTTCAAAAGGATTCAATGAAAGTGTTGCAGAGGTACAGCTGTGTTCAAAATAATAGCAGTGTGTTTAAAAATTAAACACTCTGCACTTAATTAAGCAGCACATCTTCATAATAGATTTATGTCTTGCATTGGAAGCCTTGCCCATTGTTTTCTAAATCAAAACATGAAGAGAAATGTATAATTTCTTTAAGTACTTTGTAGAACATTAAAAAAAAAATAACATTGGGCTGTTCAAAAATAGCAGTGTCTGCATTTGTCTTTACAAGTTCAATATGTATGACATAAAAAAGAAATTCCCCATAGGATTTAGCTTTCCTGTGAATCAATAAACTAATATTTAGTTGTATGACCAGTTTATTAGAACTGCTTCACATCAGTGTTGTATAGAGTCAACCAACTTCTGGCACCTGTCGACAGGTATTCCAGCCCAAGATGCTTTGACAACATTCCACAATTCCTTGGTTTTGTATCAGAAACTGCATGTTTGCCCCATTTTCACCCCACAAGTTTTTTATGGGATTAAGGTCCGGGAATTGGGCAGGCCACTCCATAAAATTATTTTTCTTGGTCTGGAACAAAGATTTAGCTTACTTACTGGTGTGTTTGGGGTCATTGCATATGGCAACATGACCTCTTCAAGTATTTTGATATGTCCAAACTAACCCATGATCCCTGGTATTCAATAAATAGGCCCCACACCATAGTTAGAGAAACATGCCCATATCATGATGCTTGCCCCACTATGCTTCACTGTCTTCAGAGTGGACTATGGCTTGAATTCAGAGTTTTGGGGTCGTCTGACAAACTGTCTGCAGCCCTTGGACCCAAAAGTCCACAAAATGTTTCTCCATTTCTCTTTGGGCCAGATGATGTGTTCTTTTGAAAATTGCATCCTCTTCAGCACATGTCTTTATTGTAACAGTGGGACTTTGCGGGGCTTCTTGCACGTAGATTAGCTTCACACAGGCGTCTTCTAACTGTCACAGTCCTCACAGGTAACTTCAGACTGTCTTTGATCATCCTGGAGCTGATCATTGGCTAAGCCTTTGCCGTTCTGGCTATTGTCCGATCCATTCCAATGGTAGTCTTCCATTTGTCTTGTGCGTCTGTGTTTTTGCTTTCCATTTTAACGCGTTGTAGATCATTTTAGCAGTTTTATCCCCTCCAATCAACCTTTTAACAAAAGAACACAGTACTTCTGAACAATGTCTTGAACGACTCATTTATCTTCAGGATTTTAAAGTGAAATGCATGTATAACACGTGCTGACTTCCTAAAATAAGGGCCACCTGATTCAAACCCGTTTTTACACACAATGATTGACCTCATCAATTGAACTCCCCTCTGCTATTATTTTGAACACACCCCTTTCAATTGAATATTCAGCTACACAGAAGTAAGAGCATGCATACCATGAATGCTGGGTCTGTCTGTGCTTCTAAGAATCTACTGCACCCACTGGTAAATTGTTGTCCATGTAGTTCTATGATCCATCCATCCATCCATCCATTTTCTCCCACTTGTCCGTTGCCGGGTCGTGGGGGCAGCTGTTGGAGCTGCCCAAGTCACATAGCACCTGTCCCCTATGGCTCCTCCTGCAGGTGGTGGGTCCACGGGAGGACGGCCTCATGGTTCCAAACGGGCCTGTTGGTCTCTCATAGGGGGCCCATTCACACTCTCATTCATACACCAGTGTACGCAGACACTGGAGGCAAGGAGGGTGAAGTGTCTTGCCCAAGGACACAACGACAATGTGCACCTTCAGGAGGCGGGATTCGAACCCCTGACCTTCCGATCATGAGACGACCCGCTCTACCATCTGCGCCACCTTCGCCCCTAGTTCTATGATTTATACCAAAAAATTTGAATAATCTAGTTGGACTGCTATTATTTTGAACACTACTGTAAACTCAAAACTGCAGGAGTTGGATTATTCTGGAGCATAGTAAACCGTGTGAACATGAATCGGTCTGAGCGGGTGATGCTGAGTGACGGAAAGGGAGTGAAGTGAATTGGACAATGGAGTTACCAGACCCTTTGTGTGTGACATACAGTAAAGTGTGCAGCAATACACGTCACACAATGGACAGTCAAAGAAAGAAGAAGCTGACTCTGGATCCTTCTACAACTACTTCAACTACATTGATTGTTCTGACACGCCATACATCAATAACATAAATAAAATGCTGCTATAAGGTTAAGACTGTTTTATATTGTGCATGTTTGGGGTTTGGATCAGGTTGTCACAAGACCAGAGACATTTGAGCAAACTGGTCAGCAATGTTTGCAAGGGAGTATTTTAACCACAGGGCAAGATGCATAAAATCCTATCGAGACCAGCTGAAGCACTCTGCGAAACATTACAGTTCAACAAAATGCCGATAGACAAAAACGTTAGTGATACCAAACGTGCCTCTAATGCTCAGCTCATCACTGACGAGAAAGGATGGGTTTAATGGTATCTCTTTCATTCTTTATTTTATTTTAATTCAACACAGGGGATTGTGTTCCAAAAGCTGATGGACACAGCCTTTAGCCTGCAGTACACCTGACAGAGCGGTGTACTTGTTTTCCTAATATAGTGTGGCGTTCACTTCGCTCTTCCAACATGCATGAATGACCAAATATGGCTGCAGTGCACATGTGATGTTGGGAAAGGTCAAAGAAAAGGTCAACAAACAATATAAACACTCGCTCAAACTAGGGCCAGTTGTGTACTGTCCAACCGCATCATTGGCCTCCACAGCGCAGTCAATGATTTTATCTCCGCAGTAAATTGCACTGGTCAGTTTTATGGCAAGACGAAGTACTGGAAACAGATTGTGAATTCAGTGTCACGACAGGGCTGTGATTCACCCATTAATTTAAGGACATTAAGTGGAAAGCCACAATTATTTACCATTACTATACTATTTTTAATTTAATGTAAGGTTTGTCATATGAATATTGCAGTAAAAATAAAGAAAAAAGTGTTATTTTTCACCTACAATTAAATTCACACCATTATTATAGTACAGTTGTTTTTTGTTTTTTATGGGAAAAAAATCCCACTCTCCTCAGGCCCGACTGGACGAAGTGGATCCAGTTTCTCCAGCGTTTGGACTGAACAGAAGTAGTTACTCGCTCACCTCAGCCCGGAATGTTCAAAACGTTCAAAACAGCTTGTTAACTTTGTCCCGTTGCAGCATGTGCATGGATCGCGAAATAAGTGTGTCTGAGGGAGCAGAAGCATGAACAGATAGCGCACTAACACAATCAGAGTTTAGCATTGTGAAAGAAGATAGTGAACTGATAAACATCTGAACGACCTGCTCTGATGCAACTCAGATCCTGATGAAAGGCTCATATTGTTTGTTTAATAATCCAACAGGGAGCTGTCAGGTTGTTGTTTTTAAGGTTCAAGGAAATAAAAGCTCTGCACTGTAAACTGTATTCTTAATGGAAGTATTATGTTCTAAATGCCCAAAAAATAATAATACAGACTTACATAAAAGTTGCAGTTTTTTGGTCAGGCAGTGTAATTGGGTCATAGTGGTTAGAACTTTAAGTTTGCTTGTTGCGCCACTGTCTCGTTTAACCCATTGATCTAAAACATACAGAATCCTCTCATTCCTTTCAAAAGCCGAGAACCCTACAATAAAGTCGATTTCCGCTCTTTGGTGATAGCGTAAATATTTTACTGTATATATATATAAAGTAAACAAACAGCTAGCTTATGAGTCATAGACATTTGAGACCTACAAATGTCTTCTTCTGAAACACTGAAAAGACACCAAGAGCCCCCTACACCTGCAGCACAGTGGAGGCATTACAAGAGGCGCTACAGGAAACAAGGAAGGGACAAACGAGAAGGTATCCGGGCAACACTCACAGCTAAGCCACAAATCTTCTATCCCACTATTGAGGAAAATTAAGGAAGAGGAAGAGGAGTTGACCAGTGCAGGACACCTTCAGAGTGTGGAGGCAGTGCACCGTTTCAGAGGAGCACTGAAGATAGCCAGCCGGGTTTCCTCTAGGTGCTACGGTTTCTTCTACATCCAAAAAATGCTGGTCAAGTTGGCCTAAACAAATTGTTTATATCCTACCTCACAGACAGGACATGTGGATACCTGCTCCTCTAAGGTCCATAAAATTACATGCGGTGTGCCCCAGCGTTCGATTTTAGGGCCAGTGCTTTTTAACCTGTATATGCTCCCTCTTGGTGATGTCATCAGGAGACATGGAGTCAACTTTCATAGTTACGCTGATGATACACAGTTGTACATCTCCATGTCTCCTGATGACACCAGGCCAATGGATGCACTTTTTATCTGCATTTTAGATATTAAATCCTGGATGGCAAAAAACTTTCTCCAGCTGAACCAGGACAAAACTGAAGTTTTAGTCATCGGTCCTGAGGCCCCGAGAGAGAAACTTTTACCCAAACTACAGTTATTGTCTTTTAATCCTTCCTCACAGGTGAAGAACCTGGGTGTGATTTTTGACTCTGAGATGATTTTTATTCCTCACATTAAGAACATCACAAAGTTGTTTTTTACCATCTAAAGAACATAGCCAGAGTCCGCCACATTCTCTCTCTCGGGCCAACATGGAGACGCTAATGCATGCTTTTATCACCAGTTTTAGAATCGCTGCATTGGCTCCCCGTATATTTCAGGATCAATTTTAAAGTTATTTGAATGTTTTTTAAATGTCTTAATGGTCTTGGTCCTTCTTATCTTTCAGAACTGGAACGACCTACCGGAGGAGCTCAGGACCGCAGAGAACGTTCATGCATTTAAGAGCAGGCTCAAGACCCACCTTTATATATATATATATATATATGATGCCGGGCGTATTGCGTATTGTTTTAAATGTTGTAATCTGTAAAGCACTTTCGGTATGAAAAGAGCTTTATAAATAAAGTTTGATTGATTGATTGATTGAACACTGGAATACAATTCTGTTGTACAAGTAAAGCACGTATTTACAACCCTACAGTCATATGAGTCTCATTCAGGAAAACAGAAAGTAGTGACCCCGGGCGTGTGAGTCCTTGTTGTCAGGTTTTCATTCACACCTTCTCATATTATATGAACCGCCCACGTGTTTGAAGAGACGTAACGCTTTATTCCCTTTGCACAAACATTTGCCTTCATGAGCATTTTCGTACTTGACCTTTCGTCATTGCCACTCCAAAAATAACCTGTAAGATCAATTATTTGTAATCCTTGCAGGGGTGCCAGTCATTAAAAGGCGGAGAGAAGAGAGATATTTGACGTCTTGGTCTGATTAAAAGGGAACATGAAAAATCCCCTCTATCAATTGCAATGGGTATGACACCACCAAGGTCTCGCTGATTGGACGTTCAAGTATTGACAGTGATTGATGACTCACTGTAGACCCAAGTCATTGAGGACACACACAAGTCGATTTCGGCTCAGATTAGGCCACAGATATATTGCGGCTTGATAAGGCTCAGACACAAGATGCACAATGATTGGTTTATCTATTTATAAAATGCCTGGGGACGAATGATTAGTCAAACTAGGATTGAAAGTGCAATTTGAATGGTCACAGTTAGCAAATGGTAAATTTGACATGGCAACATTCCATCTCCTATTGATGGATTTCTGTCACATTACCTTTTACAGCGTAGATAAAGGTTTGTAAGTTGTCATCTGTACTCCGTGTTTCACCCGTCACCATAAAGTCTCACTCATCTGGGTGTTTCCTTGACGTCTGCATTGTGACACGTGAATCGTATCGGTAACCATGTATCTCAATACTTATGAAACTCAGTTCAGTTTTAGAAAAAAAAATATTGACTTAAAGATAGTTTTGTTAAGACCAGATGTGGTGCTGATTGACTTAAACAAAAGACTTTCAAAATGCTTCTGCCATTTGTGCTTTTCAAAATGTTTTATTAAATATTTACATTTTATATTACATTTTGGAAATTCAACTTGCGCTTTCTTAATAAATTTATTCTGGGTAAAATATCGTAGTTTTTTATAATGAAAAATCATAAATGCAAGACTTTGTGCAATAGAATATACTGTATCACAATACATACAGTATATTATCGGGCCCTCAGTATCGTGATACGTATCAGAACGCAACAAAAGTATATCGTCCCGACCCTAGTGTTTACAAGTGAAACTCCTCCCACCAGAGGTTTATTTCCTCATGCTGCCAAAACCGAGATCATTAGTAAGGATGAGGACTTTGGAACCTTTGTCTACGATAGAAAATCCCTGCACAACTGAGAGCTTTTACAAACACTATTTTTCATTATTTATGTGTGCCATTTTGAGGAAATTTTTTCCAATCGAAAGACACATTTTTGGTTTTCTATGATATGATGGGCCCACTGCCATCAATAGGAACTATTGATGGCAGTTTGATGGCAGTGGGCCCATCATATCTCACCAGTTTGGATCCATGGATAACACAGCAAAGTAGTGAACCATATAGTTTAAACCTTTGAAAAGTTCTTGCATTAGAGTATTATTTCAGCCTCACGTGTTAATGCTGCTAGTTTAATGTGCACTGTGTATGTTTTAATCTTGCAGAGCAAATATTTGTAAGAAAATGTGTTCAGGGATAATATAAAAGGTACACTGTATGATGACCCTGCAATGCAAAGGTGAGTTTTCACGATGGCCCTCTGCTAGAGGTCAGATCATTTAGTCGTACGCACAGCTTAACATCCCCGGGCTTAACTGCTCCTGCACTGCTATCTCAACACAGCACACAGAGCGACTCAGATTTTAAATATGAAAAATGTACAGTTAATCTTGTGGGTTTTATTCATTCTTCTTATGTGGAATTTATATCATTCATTATAATGACAATTCCACCTTGTGTAGTAATGCCGGCCGCAGGTAAACAAACTACTGTAGATCCGGTAACCTAGCAGATCACTCCGCCGCTGCGTAGCTTACAACCAGGAAGCCGACGCTGCTCAAATATAAGTTATTTTAAATGCAAAATAGTTATATCAAAAAAATAAATAATTCAGTCTGGTGTTATAAGTGATTTGCCCCAGGGGCACTGTGCTTGGGTTTTTAATGCAGGCTACTAGTTACCATAGACATGCACTAGCCTAGCACCACTAAACTCTTCAAATATGGTGGGATCCTGTTCAAACAGATAGCCCAATCTCACCTCTCTATTGTGTATAGGACAGTGTTGATATACCATTCTGTGTAAAATATCAAATGTAGAGATGCAAATCCTGACAAACGAGTGGAACAGACTGCCTGCGAAATGTAGTCATCAACAGTGACACGTTTTTCCTGAGCACCGCGCTCACAGACGCGCCTCACATTTTGCGAAACCAGGCGCGGCGCTTCCCAACACAGGAGGACGCATAGTGTACCGTAGACATCCGCAGGTTAATTCTCAATAGTCACTGTCCCGATGCGCCGCTGGGGGCTGCGTCTGGTAATCCACGGTGACGTGATTGGGGAATATCTCAATAGAGTGACCTATATTTGATTAAGTTAGCATTTGTGCCAGAATGGCTTAGCTGAACCATGTAAAACCACAATGAGATGATAGCTTTGTGGGTAGAGTAATAAGTTACATTCACTGGAGTAGCTTTTTGAACAGCCAGTATTGCACAAGAGTATAATACCAATTTGTTTTCATCCTTTTGCAGTAACCTTTATTGATAGCCCTTAAATTAACTATAAAAAAACACTGTTGTTTTGAAAACCTAAATAAAGCGTAACAAGGGATCTTTAACCTCTTACCCCCGCATGGACCAAGCACATTTTCTCTAGTTTGGCTTTATCCAAATCTAAAAGCAAAATGGCCACAAAAACAAGGATCAAAAAGCAATAAAAATGCCACTAAAAAGTGGCAAAAACATGGCAAAAACAAGACAAAAGAGCAAAAAACAAAACAAAGATTAAAGCAACAAAATTGTCAAAAACATGACAAAAACTCAACAAAAAACTAAGAAATACGTAACAACAAAGCGACAACAGTGACAAAAAAGAGGCGAAAACACGACAAAAAACAACATAAAAAAAGCAATGAAAAAGCAAAAAAATAAATAAAAAACGCTTAAAAAATATGACAAAAACACACAAAGAACGTGACAAAGAGTTATGATCACTTTTGTGAGTCTTAGCTTTCAAACGGGGCATCAAACGGTTGCTCTTCAGTCAGAATCAGAATCAGAATAGGTTTTATTGCCATTGTTTCAGAACAGGGTTCACAAAACTAGGATTTTTTCTCGGTGCAAACGTGCGACATAAAACATATAACACAGAATAAAGATTAAAAAAATAAGATAAGAACTTTAAACTATAAGGCTATAGGGGCATGTATAAACAATATTAAATAAATAAGATAAAATAAAGTGACGTGTGGTAAGACAACAGCGGGATTGTATTTACAGATGTGTAGGCATATGAAGTGATTAAGTGATAAGTGATAGCAGCGGGTCTGAGTGTGGACACACCGCACACTGCAAGAGCAGATACATCCATGAGGTATAGCTAAGCTACAGAGACTTGTTATTGTTCATGAGTCTGATGGCGGAGGGGAAAAAACTGTTCAAGTGGTGGGATTTATGGGTCTGGATAGACCGTAGCCTCCTGCCTGAGGGGAGAGGGGTGAATAGTCCGTGTCCAGGGTGAGAAGGGTCAGCTGTGATCCGACCCACACGCCTCCGGGTCCTGGAGGTGAACAGGTCCTGGAAAGAAAGTCGATGCTTGTCCCGTTCTGTAGCGCCGGGGAACCAGACGGTGATGGAGAAGGTGAGGATGGACTCGATGATGGCCGTGTAGAACTGCACCAGCATCTTGGTTGGCAGCTTAAGTTTCCTCAGCTGCTGCAGGAAGAACATCCTCTGCTGGGCCTTCTTGATGAGGGAGCTGATGGTCGGCTCCCATTTGAGGTCCTGGGTGATGGTGGTGCCCAGGAAACGGAAGGAGTCCACAATGGAAATGGGGGTGGGAGAGTCTGTCAGGGCGAGGGGGGACGGTGGGGCTGTGTCTTTCCCAAAGTCCACGATCATCTCCACTGTCTTCTGGGCGTTCAACTCCAGGTTGTTGTGGCTGCACCAGGACGCCAGCCGGTCCACCTCTCCTGTAGGCGAACTGATCACCGTCCGAGATGAGCCCGATGAGGGTGGTGTCGTCCGCAAACTTGATCAGTTTAACGGACTGGTGACTGAAGGTGCAGCAGTTTGTGTACAGGGAGAAGAGCCAGGGGGAGAGTACACAGCCCTGAGGAGTGCCAGTGTTTCTAGTCCGAGTATCCGAGACGATCTTCCCCAGCTGCACGTGCTGTCTCCGGTCCGTCAGGAAGTCAGTGATCCACCTGCAGAGGGAGTCGGGCACGCTGAGCTGGTAGAGCTTGTCTCGTAGCAGTTCAGGGAGGATGGTGTTGAAGGCAGAGCTGAAGTCCACAAACAGGACCCCGGCGTAGGTCGAGAAGCTTTGAGATTTGGCTAAAGCCTAACTGGAGAAAATACGCTCGGTTAAGGCAGGTTAACTTCTACTTGAGTAAATGTCTTCTTGGAGTAACAATTCTCTGAACGACGCGCATTTTTTGGCTATTCTAATCTCCACTTCTTCTTCTTTTTCAAAACGGTGCGTGAAATGCATGTGCGCGTTATGTAGCAGACGCAGCGTGCAGGCGTGCCGGTCGCTGCATGTTTGCGCCTGTGTAAAATAAACAAAGCTTGTGGCTGCGAAGGCCAACGGAGCATGTGCTTTAATTGCATTGTGATGCCATGGAAACACAGAGGGACCCCAGACAGAGACTGAGCACCTGGTAGTGAGCATATTTGTCAATTTGTCAGAAATATACTATGGAGGAATTCACAATGTAAAACTAAATATTGTGGCGATCACACATTTGTTTGTAATTTAACATTTAACTTTATACTGAAAAAATAAATTCACGATACTTCAGTTTTTTTTTTTTTTCGACTGAGAAGACATCGAAAATCACGGCCGGTTTTCGTTTCACGTGGAGAGGCCTAGTATTGCAGGGATATTATCATAAACCAGGTCAAAAACCTTTTCCTTTTGACACCTAATAAAAGGCAACTTCTACAGTAGAAATGTTGATGTCAATTGGTGCAAAACCTATGGAGTATGGATTCTTCTTTCCCACCTCACACCAGAACGGTGTCAGGTTTGCTTCTTGGTCTTATTCCTACGGGTCAAGATAAAACATTCATAATAGGCCAATCCCTCTGCTAATCCTGGCTCAAGATCTAGAAAAGCTGGGCTTAAACATGTACTGTTTAAGCGCTACACAAAGTGTTTAGTTGCTCTTAGAAGAGGCCTTGATATTTTAGTCATGGGTAGTTTGGTTTTGCCGCTGCACTGAGAGCATAATGGGACATCGCGGGGGAGACAGAGCCACTGCAGCCAGTAGCAGGAGCGTCTGCACTCGCAGCTGGTGCATTCGGCTCCTGCAGGTTTAGCAAGCCAACTAACTTTACAGTAACGCTCATATTTTTTCAGTACTAGACTAACATGAGTCCACACGAGCTCCAGGGATATTTTCCGATTTCATAAGAGACTGGTGCTTTTGACAAATGTACTGTCCCCTTCGTTGCATATTTTTTTAAATATATTCCTCCACTGCTCATTGCAACCCATTCTGCCTCGGTCTGAAAGACATCTCGATGGTAAGGGGGCGGGGCTTTTGCGGCGGGTCAGTTACAAACACTGCGTTTCGTTTTTGTTTTACACGTTGTTGAGGAGTTTGATCTGGATTCTCTTTCCACAGTTCCAGCATACGTCTCCAATCAAGATCAATAGTGCTAGTGTAGGCCTATAGTTAAGTCTCATCAACTAAATATAATTTCAAATGAGGAAGGGCATTGCTGAAGTGCCTTTTTATCTGACTAAGAAAGCATCATGCAGATATCTTTAGTTCACCTGGAGCGTACCTTGATCAAAAGACAGCCCTCGAAGCAGCCCCATGCTCTCCTCACTGCGCCACAGATGTAATAAGATCAGGGGCAGTTGTACATACCCTTGAGCACAAAACACTGTATAAATAACTGAGAGGCCCATACCAGCATTAACATTATCATTCCGGCACACAGACACGCTCGCACTCACACAAACGCACACACAGAGGGGCAGAGATATTAATAACTGTCAACATGTCAACTAATCAGGCCGCCACACTTAGTACTCTCTCACTCCAACACCCCAAGATACGATATCCCTCCGAAATCCCACACAGATACAGAGTTAAGATGACAAAATATCTATATTTTCATTAAACGCGTTTATAATAAAATAAAAGGAGTGTAGCCCAACTTGATGATTTCAAAACCGTTTTCAGACGATGTGCTTCTGAGACATTGGGGATGTCACAATGTTACAGAGAATATTCCTGTATTATGATTATTTATGATTATGCCATGGTCTGCCAAGCTCAGACTGACTCAAGAGCAAAGGGTGGTTCTCTTGAAACATGCTCCTCTCATAAGGCAATTAGCATAAATAATCAAATTTTCTGCATTCAAACATTAAAGCATTTTCTCCAGTTCAGCTTTACCCAATTCTAAAACTTACAACCTATACTCCAGTGTAACGCCATATTTAAAAGCTAAGACAAATAAAACAGACCTAAAATTTTTCCTCACGTTGTCGTCACTTCAATGCCAAATTTTTAACGCTTTTTGTTGCGTTTTTGTTGCTTTTGTTGTTGTTTTGTAACCATTTTGTTGATTTTTCATCATTTTTTCATGGCCTGTTTTGCTTTTTTTGTTGCTTTCTCATCCCCTGTGTTTTCTGTCACACTTTTTATGCTTTTTTTTTTTGCTGTGCTTTTATCCTTATTCACATCTCGTTTTTGCTGCTATTTTGCTGCTTTTTTCAAGAAGCTTTTAGATGTAGGTAAAGTCAAACTGGAGAAAACATGGTCGGTTACGGCGGGGGTGAAGAGGTTAAACCAAACCAACGTATCCCCGCATCTTGAAACTGTCCCAGTAAAGTTGTTAGTTAGTTCAAGTTTGTGAGATAAATGATTTCCTCTAAATCCTGTGTATGCTCTGAAAAACCTCCTTCATTTAAGGGAAAATGGACAACATTGATAGTTTGGTGTCTCAGGAGCCGTCTAGCTCATCTCAAAGGATTCAATTGGAAGACAGGATATCGAGAGTGAATACTGAAGGAATGTTGGCTGGACAAAATGATTACGGAGGTAAGATGGTTTAAGTGTGTGAACCCAAGACTGGATGACCGACAGGAAATTGGACCGAACAGACGAGGAAACCTTTGATAAAACATATTGGAACAGTAAATACGCAATACAATTTACAATGTTGCCCGCTGGAACATAAGTATCCAAAGCCACCGAACGAACAAACAGTAAGGACTTTCACCAACTTCATTGGTGTATCTCTGTTTCTGCCCTGATTAGAAAGGTTGTTGATATCTTATTTTATAGACATGTTAGAATAAAAATGTCTTATTACACTATGTATAGAGCCTGAAAGCCCTGTAGTTTAGAGCAGACATGTGCTCTAAAATACATATGTTCATTATATCTATTTAGCAGAGGGGTCGGCAACCTTTTGGATGTGAAGGCTCATTATTTCAGAAAATGCAATATGTTGCAACCAATTTTAAGGAGTCTGTTTAGAGAGAATAAAAGGACTGAACAATGGCAAAACCAGGACTAAACCAAGACTAAACCAGTACTAAACCAGGACTAAACCAAGACTAAACCAGGACTAAACAAGGACTAAACCAATACTAACCCAGTACTAAACCAGGACTAACCCAGTACAAATCCAGTACTAAACCAGTACTAAACCAAGACTAAACCAGGACCAAACAAGTACTAAACCAGGACTAAACCAGTACTAATCCAGGACTAAACCAGGACCAGACAAGTACTAAACCAGGACTAAATCAGTTCTAAACCAGGACTAAACCAGTACTAAACCAGTACTAAACCAGTACTAAACCAAGACTAAACCAGGACCAAACAAGTACTAAACCAGGACTAAACCAGTACTAAACCAGTACTAAACCAGTACTAAACCAGTACTAAACCAGTACTAATCCAGGACTAAACCAGGACCAAACAAGTACTAAACCAGGACTAAATCAGTTCTAAACCAGGACTAAACCAGTACTAAACCAGGACTAAACCAGTACAAAACCAAGACTAAACCAGGACTAAACAAGGACTAAACCAGTACTAACCCAGTACTAAACCAGGACTAACCCAGTACAAATCCAGTACTAAACCAGTACTAAACCAAGACTAAACCAGGACCAAACAAGTACTAAACCAGGACTAAACCAGTACTAATCCAGGACTAAACCAGGACCAAACAAGTACTAAACCAGGACTAAATCAGTTCTAAACCAGGACTAAACAAGTACTAAACCAAGGTATAACAAGGGATGACTCCAAATTCCAGTAAAGTGTTCCATGTACCATATCACCGTTTACTCTATGGAGCCCATAGAGTAAACGGTTTCTTGTCAGAAAAAAACAATTAAACATTAGTTAAATTTTTTTAACAGTTGTAAATACTTCCCCATGTATTGTGACAGGTGTGCCATTTCCATGGTGACGCCTTAACTACACAACAAATACCACAATGGTATGTAGGTGAGGTTAATCCATAAATGTTTTAAGTAGACAAAGATTACAACAATTGGCTGTGGCTCAACGCGGTTTTACAGCAGGTTTAGTTTATTTTAAAAGCCAAGACCTTCTAGTTAAAAAACAAAACAAATATGAGTAAGGTCTGTACGAGTGTATCCAGACGTACATGACATTTGCTGTCCTTAACCCTAACCTTACTCCTGACCCTTGACCTTGAAAGTTCTTCTTTACTTATTGCGCAACCATTTACTATATGCACAATCTGTATTAAAGTTGAGGTACCTAATTTTTGGTGTTGTAGAAAACATTTATTTTTGCCACCTCAGAGTATTTTGTAAACACAGCAAAACACAGACCTTGTTGTATTGTCTTCACCCTAAGAATTTATCTTAGGGGTGGCCGCCCCTGCTTCACTTTGTCACCACTCAATGTTGTATATGGGTGTGAAATGTGCATATAATTCCATTCTTTTAATAATTTGAATACACAGGAGGGACTGTGAGAGCTAGAAACAGGTTTGGGCCAAAACAAAACATGTCACTGTTTGAACAGCTTTAAGGCCAAATTTAAGATGCTTTATTTGTTATAATACAACAACTGTGCAACAAAATTTGTCCTCTGCATTTGACCCATCCTTCGATGCCACTGGGACGACCCGTAAGGAGCAGTGTGCGGCGGCAGTACCGCACAGTACTCATCTCCTGATGTGGAGCCAGGATGGAGGATTCATCTATTGCACATGTTTTTAGTGCTCGGGGAAACCTACGCAGACACAGGGAGAACATGCAAACTCTTCACAGAAAGCTGTGAAGCTGTGAAGCACGAGTGCTCACCACTGCGCTACCGTGCCGCCCTGCAGGCCGCGGGTTTTAATAAATGAATCTTATACTCAGCACAGACAGTGTCGCTCCCCTCAGCCCCTGACCTCCACATTGCGCTGTGGCCTGTCATCACACAGTAGCAGCTGTGTCCATTTCTGGACTATATGTACGACATCAGGAAGCTGAACCTGTGTTGACTAACTTTCGTGCCAAAACGGTAAATTACTGCGTCATCTTGTGGCCAGGACCTACAAGCAACTGGCAACAGAGGGGAAACAACGAAGATGTGATTGAAGTCCACGAACAGACATCAAGAGAGCGAAAGCGTCTTCTACAACACTGTAAACACTGTGAATCTGGAGCTCAGGAGCCCAAATAATATGAATAAAGCTTAGTTGAGAGCAGAGAGCCACAGATGCTTTATTTCACGTGCTATTTACCTGCCATGCTCACTTTACCCTGGATGCCCTCTCTCGTAAACACACTTCTCGTTTCTGATCCAGCACACATTGTCATTGTATGTACTGGTTGTGTTAAATCTTTGTGTTAAAGTCTTAGACCACTGACTGCATAAAGTGTTAAGTTGCAAAAGCATTCCTGGATGGCAAGGCATACCAGTAACGCTCACCGTGAGTTAGCTTGACTCAGTAACAGCGAGGACCAGCCGTTTCCTCAACACAAAAATAAACATGAAGCTGTCGGCAGGAACAAGGGGCGTGTGTGCGGAGCGGCGTGACAGACTGACAAGACTAACAGGTGGAGGGCTATGTTAGAGATGTGGACTCAACGCTGCAAACTGACAAGTGCCCGCAGACTGCTTCTACACTGAGAGAGACAAATCCAAAGCACACGTGACGCATACTGGGAGTATAGAGGTGCATCAAAATACTACAATAAATGCAGCCCTTGCAAACATTCCAAAACAAGCATTTAGTGCTGTTTTGGAACGGTTACAGACGGCATCGCTTCACCGAGGGGGAAAAGAGAATCTTTTGGGAAACACAATTTTCCACTCTTTTTAGCAATTTTTTTGGTGCAATATGATTATTGTAATAATATGTTACTTATTTGTCACACACATAAAGTCAAGTCTAAATCGGGTCCTTATGGATATTTTTTCACAGCAGATTGTTCAGTAGAAGGGAAAAAATGGCAGTCGGAGCTAGCGCTGGCTAGAGTTAGCATGTAGCATGATGTGACTTGTCCTTGGAAGTGTTTGTGTTATTTCTATTGTATACAGTGTTCAGGAGAATGCTGTGAAATAGTGTTTGTTACAAAATACTGAATACTTGCATTCAAATGTATTTTGTCAGGTATTCTGTAAATTGTCTCATCTGAGTACTCTATTTGGAATACTTAGAATACTTTCACATTGATTTGCATTATAGTATTGTATAAATATGGCATATGATTAAAAACAGCTACGCTTGTTACGCCATTAGTACCCTTGATTTTAGGAAAGAGTAACTTAAGTGTACCGGAATATAGTTACTCAAAATGTGTGTAAATGTGGATTTAGAGCGGGTCGTCTTGTGATCGGAAGGTCGTAGGTTCGAATCCCAGCCCCTGCAAATGCACACTGTCTTTGTGTCCTTGGGCAAGACACTTCCCCCTTCTTGCCCCCAGTGTCTGCGTGCATTGGTGTATGAACGAGAGAGTGAATGGGTAACTGGTTCCTTACTGTAAAGTGATTTGGGCTTGACAAAGGTAGAAAAGCACTATACAAATTGAGTCCATTTACAATTTCAAGATATTTACCGTAAATTCCTGACTCTTGAGCGCACCTGAATATAAGCTGGCTTTTGATACCCGGGCATCGCTGGACCCTCCATACAATTTCTCCAAAAGAAAAATAAAACATTTGTTGGCCATAATGACCATCGTCACGTTTGGAAGGAAAAGGGGGAATCTTGCAAGCCTGAGAACACCATCCCAACTGTGAAATACGGGGGTGGCAGCATCATGCTGTGGGGTTGTTTTGCTGCGGGAGGGACTGGTGCACTTCACAAAATAGATCACATCATGAAGAAAGAACAATATGTGGAAATATTGGAGCACATCTCAAGACATCAGATGGGAAGTTAAAGCTTAGGTGCAGATAGGTCTTCCAAATGGACAATTCTCAAAGCAAACTGCGTAACTGAGGCAAACAATTTTAAACTGTTGCCGTGCCAACCATGTTATGTCAATGGGAAATTAGTCAAACCTATTTGTTTGTTGAGTGATGATGTCATACTGTAACTCTCCGGGTCCAAAGTAACTTTAGTCCTATTCACGATAATGGCATTTTGCTGACTTTAACCTGCTGTAGATCCGACTACATTGCTCTTTATAAACATCTGATCACACAGAAATATGACGATCACGCTATTATTATTTTTTTGTACACAATTAAGGCTAATTTTAAATATACAGTGAGAACCATACACTTCATAAAAAGACAAATTAGTATTTTTTTCTCACTGTCTGACATAAAACCAGAATTAACTTTACATTTTTTCTTATTTCTATTTGTCAAATTCCAGAAGAACGAGAGATATAATTTTCTACACAATTATTTATTACTTTTTACAAAACCAAAAGTGTACATATTTCATCCATATTTGGTAGCATTTCCCTAAAACTGTATATTTTGGGTCAAACGTTTTGGATTTCCTTCCACAAGCCTCTCACAATACTTGGCAGGAGTTTTGGTCCATTCCTCCAAACAGAACTGGTGTAACTGAGACACATTTGTAGGCCATCTTGCGTGCACATGCCTTTTCAGCTCTGCCCATACTTTTTCAACTGGATTAACATCAGGAGTTTCTGATGACCACGTCAAAACATTTACCATTTTACCATTTACCATTCAAAACATTGACTTTGTCATCACATCAGGACGTTGTGATGCCATACAGACGGCATCGCTTCGCCGAGGGGGAAAAGAGAATCTTTTGGGAAACACAATTTTCCACTCTTTTTAGCAATTTTTTGGTGCAATATGATTATTGTAATAATATGTTACTTATTTGTCACACACATAAAGTCAAGTCTAAATCGGGTCCTTATGGATATTTTTTCCCAGCAGATTGTTCAGTAGAAGGGAAAAAACGGCAGTTGGAGCTAGCACTGGCTAGCGTTAGCATGTAGCATGATGTTAGCATTCAGTTTCATGCAGCTAAAATCTGGAACAGTCTTCATGAGGATGTGAGACAGGCCTCAACTCTGACAATGTTCAAATCTAGGCTGAAAACAGCTCTGAAAGAGCATATAAAAACTGAAAGAATTGTATCTGCACTCTTGCCTTTTACTGTAATTGATTAATTTTTATGTTGATGTTTTAATGATTGATTTGATCTGTTTTCTTGTAATTTTATGCAACTGTGAAGCACTTTGAATTGCCCTGTGTATGAATTGTGCTCTACAAATAAACTTGCCTTGTCTTGTCTCGCTCAACTGGGGAAAACGACTGGGGAATCTACAGGCCAGGTCGAGTCGCCTTAAGAACAGTTTCGTACACAGGGCCATCGGGAAGCTGAACTCCCTGCCCTCCCTCCCACCCCTCTTCCCCCACCCCCCGCTCCACAATCAAGGATGAGAGAAATATAATTTCAAATCAGTCACATGGTTTGACAAATAAGACAATCTTGAATCTTGAACTCGGGTCAAGACGAGCTTCCCGACTTCCGCACCTGACTGCGGAAATCAGCTGATTAGTTTTTTTATTGTCTAATGTGAGCTTTTTAGTTGAACACTGCTACTTTTTTTTTAGTTCAGTGTTAGCTGTCATTATCCTCATAGTAACAAAATTGGAAGTGAAATGCCAAACATTAATGTTAGGAAAAAGTGAATTCATGTAATTTTTTTTTTTAAACTAACAAACTAAAGTTTTACTTTTGAGATGCTAACAACACTTTTAAATGATTAGCCCAGCTAAGCGCTAATCAATGACAAAAGACAGTTTTTTTTTATGACATAAAAATCCAAACTTTCCCACATAAAAACCACATGAACACAAACCAACTGGGGACCATAATGTCACATCTCGGAAAACGAGCACCCCAGTCCACATGAATGCACCAGATGTTACTTCTTGTCTCGTCAGTGTCCAATAAGGAAGTGAAACTATAAACATCACAAAAATGGTCAAACTAAAGAAAGCTGGGTAAACTTTAGTGAAATCCTAAATATAATTGTGATGTCTATGTCTTAGCAAAAATTGTGTCTAATATGCACTTTAAGGTTAGGATGACTAGTTGTGATAATTTAGTAAATTGATATTATCAATATATACTTGGAATTCTAGTCCTAATAGGGTCATGAAGTTCCTGCAACATTATATAATAAAAAGGTGCTGATAAATCAGTAGCCCAGTTTACTCCTGTATGCCCTTTGAATTAAGCATTTCTTGCTATAATTTTTTCCCAAAAAAGCCAATGCAAAATGCAATGACTTAATAAACACAGCATAAGTACAGTATTTATCTCTATAGAAATATGTCAAACCATTGAACAGTTATAAAAAAAAGGTTAATACCTATTCCTTACAAAGCCACAGATGTTCTTTTAAAAAACACATTTTGTATTGCAAAATGGTTGTGAATTCATCATATAATGTAAGCTGTGTCACCCTCTCTTCATCCTTGTGTCCACAGCGTGTACATCCTCTGTGCCGTAAATAAAAAGGCGATGATTAGTGCGCAAACAGGCCACAGTGGGTAGGAAAAAGACACATCGGCAGTGGGCCATGCTGCAATTGATGAGACCCTGGGAAAGCAGATGTCCTTCCTCAGCAACACGGCATACAGTATACCACTTGGTGTGAAAATGGAATGTGAGAAACAAAGTGAGAAAAGGCGAGAGGAAGTAATAAAAAAAACAAAAACAAAAAAACCCACACAGGGCAAGGCTTTCGCAAAATGTTTAACACTGAGAGGACGCAACTCCACCTCAGGCAAAGAGGTTTAGATCGGGGTGTCCAAACTTTTTTCACCGAGGGCCGCATATTGATATGTTTACAGAATGGTGAGCCACAACGTGGTCAGTGCATTCAAACATTCAAATGGATATATTTAAGAGAGGTTTTAAACCGTGCCCACACCTTTGTGCTTGGAACCATAATGCCAGCTCTGTGTCTCAATAAATGTAACTTTTAGAGGTTGTAATTGTGTGGAATTATTAAGATTTCAGTAAAAAGTACCATCTCTGGTGATGTGTGCCAATAAAACAAGAAGCCTGAGGGCCACCAAAAATTGCTCTGAGGGCCATGTTTGGTCCCCGAGCCGTATGGATTGCAAATAGAAGATATACTGTACGTGCGTGGTTTGTATGGCCATGTATAGCGCACCTGTAGTTGCTGTTTTTTTAAACATTAATTAAGGATCCCAGGACACAGAGAGATACAGCCTTTACGTGTACAGTAAGCCTGAGTGTAGAATGTCCATCCATCCATTTTCTTCCACTTGTCCGTTGCCGGGTCGTGGGGGCAGCTGTTGGAGTTGCCCAAATCACATTGCACCAGCCCCTATGGCTCCTCCTGCAGGTGGTGGGTCCACAGAAGGACGGCCTCATGGTTCTAACCGGGCCTGTTGGTCTCTCATAAGGGGCTTCACCCATTCATACACCAGTGTACGCAGACACTAGTGTACGCAGACACTGGAGGCAAGGAGGGTGAAGTGTCTTGCCCAAGGACACAACGACAATGTGCACCTTGAGGGGGCGGGACTCGAACCCCCAACCTTCCGATCATGAGACGACCCGCTCTACCATCTGCGCCACCGTCGCCCGTCATAGAATGACGCAATAACATGAAAGCAAATGCGGTTTAAAGTCATGTCACCACTATCAGTTGAATAAATGTTTTTCCAGGGCGCTGTCTACACATCTGGCAAAGGACTACAGATGAAAACTAACCTTTCAACTTTGCAGATCAAATGTTAGTTAATATATGCACTGTTCTAGGAATGAACATAATAAAAATCAGCGTGAGTGTTTTTGATCAAGATGAAGTTTTTAGCTGGTGTGCAGCATCACTGCATGCGTTCTACTGTGAAAACTTTCAGCTCAGCGCACTGCGGCAGTCGCGATTTACCGGTGAAGCGTGTAAGGAGCAGTGCAGTAGATTTCAGATTGGATTTTTGTGGCAGATCTGTGAAGACTGAATGTGTGGCTGAATGTCCTGTGGGCCTCCCACACAGCCAGAAGCCATGACTGTGTGGGAGTGAGATGCCTGATTGAAATTCTGCTCCAAGGGCTCAGGCCTGACAAGCACAGGGCAGATCTGATCACTGTACAAGCCAAACTTTGGTCAAACTAAACGCTGAGTAGCATCACAGTCAAATAGTGCTTATAGTCTAGTATTTATAGTGCTTTACATCAAGGAAACATTCACCTATTTACTGTACACACAGTCACAAAAGAGGGAGTGAGGCTAAACAAATATCCAACATCCAAGGCAGGACACGTTGTTTGCATAGAACATTGCATTAGCTAAATAACAGTAACATTTGGGATTTGTTAGTTGCATTCACTGCAATAAATCTTGCATCCTAAGAAAGTGTTTTGCCCAAGGACACAACGGCAGTCAACACATATGAATGGCACACCTTTGGATTTGTTAGCAAATCCTCTTGCAACTCAAACAGGAGGAGCACCAAGGAAAATCAAAGATAACCTGAACAAGCTCTAAAAATGTGCTCTTTCAGCAAATCGACTATGTTACGGACAACCTGTGGCTATATTTGACGTTTGGTGCAATATTCTGTCGAAATCCTCAAAATGTTGTTCTATGTTCAGAAATGTACCCAGTGGTCGATAATTGTTTCTTGCAGTTTATTTTGCGGCGTGCAACCACAACATAAACACCTTTTATTACCCGGTGGAGTTCACAGAGGGCTGTTCGTATAATAGTCTGGTTTGGATTAGAGTGCGGTCTGTGAATGTTACGAATCGAGGCAGCAAGCTTTTATCACAGGGTTCACTTCCTCTCCACGGGTTTCCTGTTTCCTGTTGTGTTGCCATGGTACTGGATACAAAAGAGGACAAGCGAATCGTCTGCAGGAAGCCTTAAATAATTGAGTGGCAAGTGGCTTAATCAGCCCTGAAGCGGCCTGGCGATTCCGCGGCTAATTCCAGAGCTGGCTATAAATAAGTCATTACACTAATAACGGCATGTGGGCGCACTAACTCCCGAGCACAAAAACACTCAGGCGTGACCACTGTAGGTTCCAATGCAGTGTAAGGATAGTGGCTAGTTAACGCAGTGACTCTATCGCCTTAAAGCTACCACCGGCCAGTTTCCATTTGACAGTTTTTTTCTTCTCCCGGAACCCAAAAGCAGATCTTGACATGGACGGAAGTGTGGAGCTCCGTTATGACCTTCAAACCTCGGGGCGTTTGTCCATACGGTTTTGTGGCGCTCGCTAAAGAAGGCTTATGTAATCCTATGGCCGAGCGAGACACTGAATGTGATTCTCGGTGGCACTGACTAGTCGCAGTGAGTGGCGTCTCCCGCTGGGACTTTGACAGATCACCGCGGCTCTCTCACTGTGATGGAGCCGGCGGTGACATTTCTGATGAGAGAAGAGGGGAGGCACAGGGAGAAGAGCCCCAGGAAAGACTCTTTGTGACTGTGTTTTTGTCTATGTCAATACAGTCCATCCGCTTCAGTCATATCCAAACGCAAAGACAATAACGTGTTCAAAGGTCGATTGAAATTGATCTTTCTAAGGGTTCAATATTTTTAGAGCTATATTTTTAGCCACTTTTCCCAGATGACTCTTTAATCCTGTGTATGGAGCTTCCAAGCTGTAAAATGCGTCAGTGTTGAACCTTTGCAGTAGGGGCCTTGTTTTATAGACAAAAATCAGCAGATTTAAAAACTAAAAACACTCAGTCTCCATCTCTTATGGTTAATTATAAGCAAAAGTCTACAACACAAAATATAAAAACTTAACAAAATTGTACCGGATTTTCATCGGGATGTTTCTCAGTTCCCCTGAGGCTTAACTGTGCTTTTTCCAATGCAACAGTTCCTATCACCTTCGGTTCCGGAGGTATCTGCTTTTATCTGCATTAGATTGGCCAATAGCCGATATTTAAAAATACCCAAGTATTGTCCCGATATAATGGTCAACTTCTATGCGTGTTGGTGATATAAATGACATTGTTTCACTCTTTTTAGATGTTTTATGAGTGGACCATAAGCATAGGGTGACCTGATGTCCCAGTTTACTGCAGGACTGTCCCAATTTTAACTGGCCCCAATGGATTTCCAGTCCAAATTTGGACACAGCACGTTGCAGAAAGCGCAGCTCCTCGCATTAGGTCTGTGATGGACACCGACATCCTTTGATTGCTGTCAGTGAGTTATGCTCTTGTATAATTTCCATTTCAAAACAGAACCCTCATCATTAGATCCGGTGTCCCAAAGTGCGGCCCTTAAACCAGAGAGTCATAATTCTACACAATTGTCACCTCAGCTGGTTTTAAGGTTGCAAGCCCAAATAAAGGTGTGGGGCATGGGTTAAAACTCTGCTAAAAAAAAAGTGAACCCTGAGCTAAACTGAATGGCAAAATCAAATAAGGAGTCTGATGCTGACGGCTCAAGCAGAGTTCTCCTCACTCTCTCTCGTTGCTGCTGCTGTGAGTAAAGTGAGGAGCACTGACACTCTCTCGAAGCAGAAACCCCCTGACTGTAAGGGATTCATGGCTCTTTACAGAGTCTTTTGGATCTGTTCATTTCAAAGAGCCATAAAAATACATTGTTCTAGCATTTTTTTTTTTTTTAACTCACATTGCCTTTGACCTGAACGCTGACTGACTGACTGATTGACTTTATTCGGTAATGAATGCCACATCACATAAACTGCACAGTCTTACTTGTGTTACCAAAAAAGGTTTATGAATATTTGGGTCGCAGTTGAGAGCCCTGGGATAAAACAAGACAGGAAACCAGGTTCCTAGTTTTACAAGGCAAGTGTGGCACTTTATGTGCACAGAGCCGAAGATTATACTAGACTTCTTCATTCTATGGTAAAGTTCAGTTCAGTTCAGTTATACTCAGTGGTGTTTGGGGGCGGAGGCACTGCTGCTTTGGTTTGCGCTGTTCATACATCCTTTGGTGCACAAATTCCACATAAAAAAAGCAGTTTTGTCTATACGCCTTTCTATTGTCGATCAGTTTGTATGCGTTTCAATGAGTGACTGAAACGGCCCACGGCACGCCACTGGTCATACTCTAAAAGACTACCACACATGGCTAGTGATGGAACAGTTTGTTCACAATGTGTTTGAATGATTAATTATTGAATGCGATGTTGTATGAGCTGCTGCGACAGTCATTTCCTGTAAAGGATCAATAAAGTATAGATTTAAGTCTCATTGTACAATATTATATCCCTTTATTTCTCTTTTCAGTACGGTACTTGCTGTGATATTTTGGGCTATGTAGCAGATAAGCCTCCCCGCAATACACCATAATACTGTGAAAATACCACAAGCCTTCCATTATACACCTCAGATAAAGCTTTTAGCGTATTCGTAAAACATGGCCGAAGAACAAACAAGTCCTCACAAGCTTTTAGTGCAGTCTTTCCTCTGGGCAGAGTGGCGCGTCTCATAGAAATGAGGGACACTTCAATCTGCAACCACTTGCACCTTCTATTTCTCTGGTTTAAAGCCGTTCCTTCCATTCGCACACGCGAGCGCACTCACACACACACACACACGCACGCACAAACTACTGGCTTCGAAACACACATCATTCACATCTTTTTTTTTAATTTTCATTTTAGGTTTCCACAGAAGAGACACAAATGGATGCAGCAGGGTCTGAAAGCTCTGGGTGATGTTACTTTGTGAAGGCTGCACTATCACTAAAATGTTTACCTTCAAGAGCATGCTATTTTGTCAGAGGCTATAGCTCGGGAAATCATTCAGATGGGGATGTAAGGATGTGGACATTATTTTTTATGTGATCAAGTTCCGTCAAATCGCAACCCTTTCTTAAATCTATATAAGAGAGCAAAAAATCAGCAAAGTCAGTGCCTCAGCTCATCGGACCAGACGCTTTCCCCAACACGCCCTGTACGTTTTGGGTGGTAGGGACTAAAATCACACCCGACTCCGTGTGAGATAGACTAAGCTAAGCGTCTTTCTCTCACAGTTCTGTCCTGGCAAAAAAAATAATTCTCATTGGACCACTCTCCCACTGTGTCCTTGTTAACTTGTTAATGCTATATTGCGCAAACCTCGACCATATCCCTGGACCTATAACCTTAACCCTAATCAAATCTGAACGGAAGGTGAACTTATGCAAATGGCCTTTGTAATAATGTTGTTCTCTGGCCGAAAACATACCTGGAGCCTATAGTGACGGAGCTCTCAGTGGATCAAGAAGTTAAACTATGGGAGATTTTGTGAAAGTGCTTTTAGATTAATCTTGCATTTTTTAACCAACAAAGTGTAAGATACCTTTATGATGATTACCAAATGCCTGCAAAAACAACATTTTACAACGGGTAAAAATAACTGTTTCCAGCCTGGATTTGAATATTGTCATAGTTGAGGCCTGTCTCACATCCTCATGAAGACTGTTCCAGATTTTAGCTGCATGAAACTAAAGACGAATAACTTCGCACATCTCTTGTATGAAACAGGTGCGTCGGAGAAGGCATAAACGCCAAAAGTAGAACAGGAAAAAACTCTCGCAACACCAGTGTTCCTTTATTAAATTCAACGTTTCGACTCCCTATGGTCCCCTCTGTCCTCATATGTGGACCATCACATTAAGCCATTTGTTTACAACTTGCCGTCTTACATGAGAGACTCTACGGATTTCATAGAGAAGATCTCTGACTTAAAAGACTTACCGGAAAACGCCCTGCTGTTAACATTGGACATTACAAGCCTCTATACTAACATTCCCCATGAAAGGGGTTTAGAGGCGGTGAACCACTACCTTCAGCAGGGTAGTAAGTTATCAAGCCCGCCTAACCAACTTATTTTGGACCTCACTGAATTCATTATGAAATACAATTCTTCTTGTTTTGAAAATGTTTTCTACTTACAGACATCTGGTACAAGCATGGGCACCATTTGTGCACCTAATTATGCTAATTATTATTTTTTGAACAGACATGTGTTCAACTCAATTTTGAAATGGTTCAGATACATTGATGACTTCTTTTGTATCTTTAAAGGCAGTCTACAAGAAATCAGTGAATTTGTAAGTTTACTTAATGGTTTTGAACCAGGTTTGGTGTTTACATCACAATACAGCACTGAACAAGTCAGCTTTCTAGATATGCTGGTGATGAAATCTAATGGTTCCATAATCACTTCATTATACCGAAAAGAAACGGATAGAAATACTCTGCTATTAGCTTCCAGTTTTCATTCCACACCACTCAAAAAGGGCTTAGATTTTTAGAAAGGGATTACGGATTGAGAAGGCATATGATCTGGCTCTGAAGAAAACACGTTCGGAAATGTTAAAAAAGAAGAAAAAGCAGTTCTCTGTCACCTGCATAACTCAGTATTCGGCTCACTCTGCTGCCATAAAGGACACTAATATATTCTACTGTAGTGATGATTATAATGACCTCGTAAATACGGTAAACAAGGAACTAAATATAATAAAAAAGTGGATGGACACAAATAAATGATCCTTGAACATAAACAAAACTAAGATAATGATGTTTGGTAATCGCAATACTATGTCTGACCAGAAAATAAGTATTGATGGTACCCAGGTTGAAATTGTAAATGAGACTACATTTTTGGGCGTAATAATTGATAGTAAATTGTCATGGAAACCCCATGTCAGACACATCAAAACAAAAATCTCAAAAAGCCTTTTAATTATAAATAAAGAAAAATTATACCTTGATGAAAATGCACTCCGTACTCTATACTGCACCTTGGTACTCCCATACCTTACGTATTGTGTTGAAGTGTGGGGGAAAACTTACAAGAACACAATGAATCCTTTGATCATATTACAGAAAAGAGCAATGCGGATCATTCACAAGGTTGGTTTCCTAGACCATACTCATAATCTTTTTATGCTGTCAAAGTTGTTAAAATTGAATGATCTTGTAAAATATAATACATCAATAGTCTTATACAAAGCATTCAACAAATTATTACCGCCTAACCTACAACGTGTTTTTATAACTCCAGTGCGAGCTTATGACTTGAGAGGTTTGGGATATTTTTCATTGCCGAGAGCTCAAAACACTCGTAAACGTTTCTGTGTGTCTGTGTGAGTGAAACTCTGGAACAAACTGGACTCACAACACAAGCAATGCCAAAATGTCCATCGATTCAAACTGTTATATAAACATTGGGTCTGGTCAAAATATAGAGATGAGGGTCTTTAATTTAGATTACTGTTGTCTCATAGTGTTAACAAGTGCTCAATGTTCCTTACCATCGTTGGTGTAATTTGTCTTTTATCCAGTGGCGGCTGGTGATGTGACCAGGGGGGACTGTTGCCTATGCCTACCTTCAATTATATTTTAAAAGATACTTATAAACATTGTTTTTAACTTAAAAAAGAATCTTTGGGGCATTTAATATAATTATTTTATGCAGAATATAATCAAAACTAAACTTATTTAGTTTTATTAAACTAAAAAATAAAGAAGCATGGAATGAATTTATGCTTTTGGAAAATCTTTTTTCTGATGAAATGACATTTTTGTGTAAAGATAGTCACTATACATATTTTTGTTTTGCACCACTGATTTGTGTTTTGTACCAACAGAACAAAGGCAGGAGGTGTATCAAAAAAAAATACATGTATATATTAAAGTAAATTGGGACGTGGATAAAAAGCTTTTTGTGGAGTGTCCCCACCAACATTGACACCAAACCTACGCCCTTGTCAGAAATAACTACGTGACTTACGTGTTTAGATGAGAGTCCTCCTCCGTAGCACCTGGAGCTCCACCTCTGGTTCACTCAATGAATGAATGATGTTCCTCTCTTCTGTCGTAGCTCCTCACAGTCCTGAATCTTCTCTCCATCAAATGTCCACGTCCTGGGACATAACTGTCCAAGTCAGCGAGGGTTGTCCCAAAGTGTGAAATAAACAAGCAGTAGCTAAAGCAGACGAGCTAGTTAGCATCGTAATGCTACCTCCAGTAAAGTCCGTTTAGACGTCACTTCTGACTGAAGAAAGTTGTCAAAGTCCATAAGTTGGAAAAAATCCTTTCACCTCCTCTCAGGAAACAACACGAAGATTCTCCGGTCTCTCAAATGAGAAGTTTTTCCTCTGATCGACCGTGAGCTCAGAGCTGCTACTCGCGTTTTGTTTACAGTAGACGCGTCCTCGGTTTTCACATGTTAGAGACGCGCAATGTTAAATCTCAGCGCCCATGGGAGATTTAACATTGCGCGTCTCTGATTGGTTGAATTAATGATATGTAGTGACATTTTTAGACCCAATCAGAGCGCCATTGGTTAGATTGCTGGGGCGGCGAGGAACGGCTCCCCCGGCATTAAACTACACATTTATGACGCTGTTAAGGCACACGATGAAGCAAAAATTGATGAAGCATTATGGGCGCCCCACCGCCCATAATGGACAAGCCGCCACTGCTTTTATCGTTATTAGTATATTGTCCATTACCATTGTTGGTATTGTTCATTTACCTTGCATTATTGGTATACATTTTGTTACAATGTAATAATTATTGTTACCTGCGGTAACGCCACCATGATGTAACGTTTGTATAATAATCCTTGAACAAAGTAACAGTGAAGCTGAATGTATTAAGCTCTGAATGGGGAACTGGGGGTGGGATTAAATAAATTATCTTCTTCCCACTCCCTTTCAGGTAGAAATGGATCATCTTGTTTACATACTGTATATTCTTTCTTTTGTTGCCCATTGCCTGAAATAAATGAATAAATTAATGAAAAAAAATGAAAATGAATGAAATCTTAACATTCGACCCTGAACTCTCCACCACCTTCAAGGAACCCCCTTTATTTTATTTTCAGTACCTTACCTCCAACATCCCCACAGTGGTAAAAAAATAGCCATTCGCAATGTAATAACTTGCGCATCCACGTATGTGGTCTATTTATTGTGTTGCCCTTGTGGTTTAGCATATGTGGAAAAAACCATAAGAAAATTAAAACAAAGAATAAGCGAGCATAAGAGCTCAATACGCAGAAATGACAGAGAATAACCAGTAGCTGCCCATTTCAACGATGCACATCATGATGTCAGTGCTCAACGTTTTTGCGGCATTGAACAAGTCCCTCCTCCTTATAGAGGAGGAGACCATGACACACTTTTGAAGACTAATGGATTGAAACTTTGCAGACCCTTGCACCCAAGGGATTAAATGATGAGCTTGTTTTGAATGTTTTTCTATAGACGGGTGTATATCCATATATCCATTATATAACCATTTCCAATATGTACTGCATGTGCCACTAAATGTTTTTATTGTATATATGTACATATGTACATATATACAATATATATCCTGTGATGCAGCAGGCCACACCCTATTTAAGGATGGCTTCTCATTCATAAAAAACATTTTGCCTGACGAAGGCCACTGGCCGAAACGTTGCATTTAATAAAGGAACACTGGTGTTGCAAGTATACAGTGTGCGAGAGTTTTTCCTGTTCTAGCTGCATGAAACTGAGACGCAGCCTCACCGTGTTTAGTCCTGACTCTGGGAACCACCAGGAGACCCCTCCCTGAAGTTCTCAGGGCCCGAGATGGTTCATACAGTTTTAACATGTCAGAGATGTACTTTGGTGCTAAACCATGAAAAGACTTGTACACAAGCAGAGCTGTTTTAAATTCTATTCTCTGAGTGACAGGAAGCCAGTGCAGAGACCGGAGCACTGGACTAATATAGTCGTATTTCCTGGTTCTTGTCAGGACTCGATGTACTGTAACTCTTTTCCGTTTCCGTTCTTACGAAGGCAGTGTGAGGAAACTGCGTCAGATTCACGTCACGTTCTTAAGTAGGGGAAATACTTTGCACCTGTGTTCTGAAGTTGGCGGATCCCAATGCGTGTGAGGACTAATTAGCAAATGTCACCACCGCTTTCACCATAGGAGGACAAAAAACCTGTACATCGTGAAAGGGGGCCGCGGGTCAGTCCTTTAAAGAGATGCGGCAGCAGCATGACACTCCACCCGCGTAGATCAACAAGTAGAGCGCACACCTTTGTTAACACAAGGTCGTAAGATCGAGGCTGACGAGTTCTTAAGAGTTACTAGGCTCCAGGGTTGTAAGGTTAAGTCAAGATGTTGAATAGGCTGCGTTCACGTGACGTCAACAGCCTGTAATCCAAAACTGAGATGAGTCTCATAAAGGTGTCCAAAAGTGGAGACGATATTCAAAATGATGGGCTTGATGTTGGTCAGGTGAAAGGACTTTCAGCCAAGAGATTATTATGGTGGGTTTGTGAATCCAGTAATTTCTGCGTGAAGATTATAATTTTCCCCCGCCAAAAATGTGTCTCCCACAGGGTCATATTGGCCCCCGCTCCAACTGAAATGATACCATGCATATTTAGCTACGATAAGCACTGTAATCAGAGATACAAAACAATACTCCTCAGCCCCATTTGAAGGTCGAAACATCGGGGTTTGCAGGTTTTATACAAAAATAAATAAAATAAAAAACATTTTATCATTTGCAAAGGACCTTGCTCTGCACAAACCTTTGCAACCATTACGAAAGTGACTCAGTGGCTTCAAACTAAAGGGTTGCTTTTACAGTGTTTGCCTGTTGCTTGAACACTATAGACCCATGCTTAGACTAAAGTAACACAACTTGAAGTTTTTGTTACCATACCTCAAACACATGTACCCATACCTTAAACAAAAGCGCTGCTTTGCACTCTAGTTGCAATTCTGCACACTTGGTCCTGCATACTACACTATATTTCATACATAAGACGCTTCATTTAAAACTGAAATCTCAGGGTGCCATTTTGAAAACACATGTATCGAAAATACAAAACACATCGGGTAATTACAACCAGTCAAATACACACCTGAAGGCACTGACTTGCAAAACTGAACACCAAACAGCCAGCTACAAAAAACCCTCAGTTTAGCCATTTCAAGAACTTTGGAAGCATGGATGGAGGCTACGGAGCCCTGGAAGTGACATCAGACAAAAACATTTTGAGGGGTGAAAAAAGGACAAGATATGTCGGGGGAAGACCACAAATTATCTAATTCCCTCGTGGTAATATCTAATTCCCGGAGATAATATGTGGTAGGAAAAAAGAAAGAAAGAAAAAAAAAGTATATTTCATCCAATTATTTGTGTATGTCACTTCCAGGGCTCCGTAAGAGGCAGAGGGAGAGGAGGACATGGTCAAGGTCAAAATGGCCATGCACGGACCCCTATTTCTGATTATATAAGAGCAACTTTGCCAGCATACAAGCCACTGGGGCTTGTATGCTGGCAGTAACATAATAGTTATGTGGTCCGAGGCACCAAGATGTGGGAGGGGGTGTACGCTCCTTTTTTGGTGGTGTAAACCAGATCCAGGATGTTGTTTCCCCTTGTTGGAAAGTCAATGTGTTGATAGACTTTGGGGAAAACGCTCTTTGGGTCTGCATGGTTAAAATCCCCAGCTAAGATGAGGAAGGCATCTGGGTGGGCTGTCTGTTGGTCACTGACACTCTGGAACAGTTCATTCAGTGCCTCTTTCCTGTTTTTGAGGTTAGAGGTGGGCGGTATATAGACAGCCACAAGCAGCACAACCGTAAATTCCCTGGGCAGGTAGAAAGGTCGACACTTAATGATAATAAACTCCACGAGGGGTGAGCAGTGTCTGCAGACCACGGCAACGTCACGGCACCAGGCGTCATTGGTGTAGCCACAGAGACCACCTCCGCGCGTCTTGCCTCCCTCGGAGATCACTCTGTCCGCTCTGCAGCAGGAAAGCCCCTCAAGCTGGATTGCACTGTCCGGTATATTACCATTGAGCCGTGTCTCAGTGAATATAAAAACACAACTGTCTTTCATCATCCTCCGAGAGGAGCGTAGCAGACGAATATAATCCAGCTTGTTGTCCAGTGAACATACGTTAGCCAGAACAATAGTAGGGATAGAAGGCCTGTGTGGCTTAGCTGTTAGTCTTGCTCGGATACCTCCTTGTTTGCCCCCTTTTTGTTTCCTGTAGCGCCTCTTGTGACGCCTCCACTGCGCTGCAGGTGCAGGGGGCCCTCGGTGACCTGTCAGCACTTCAGAAGATGATATCTCTGGAAACACATACTCTGTTCATTGCTAGCAAAGCTCTTTGGCAGTAAAAAATCCGCTGAACTCCACAAAAACATGGCAAAGATGTACAAAAACATCTTGTAAAACAATGTGAATCACAAAAACTGCAAATGCAGTTCACAGAAAAGGGTATAAACGTCGCCTTGTCAAGAGAGAGAAGAGCTGCAGCCTGTTCAGGCGCCGCCATGGTAACCATCACCCTTTGACCACCACCAATCAATCAATCCTTTCATTGGCATAAAAATTGAAACAGGAATTAAATTGGCAAAAAAAAAAAAGTTATCTCTGTCCCTTTTTGCAGTTTGTTGGGTTCTAAAAAGCCACACACACACTCATATAAAAATGTTTTCACATCGTCAGATCTACAGTTTGAATGTTAGCTTCTACTACAGATTGTGGAAACATGACTTGACCCTTTGACCTTTCTCTATGGTGCTGGCAGGCTCGCAACAGAATGATTATGAGTGTGTGTGTGTGTGTGTGTGTGTGTGTGTGTGTGTGTGTGCGTGCACGCGTGTTCTTTTAATTACGACATTGTGAGGACCAGTTTGAGTTTTTAACCAACAGAGTGAGGACATTTTTGGAAATTGAGGACATTTGGGTGGGCCGCACTTATTTGAAGGACCGTTTGAGGGTCAAGATGTGGTTTTAGGGTTACGGTTAGAATTGGGTTTAGATTAGGGTTAGGATTAAGGTTAGGGTTAGGGGTTTAGGGTTACTGTCTATGAGTGGATGTGTGTGTGCTTCAGAAAACGGGACAATGAGCACATCTCCCGCTTTTTCTATGAATGTGCTGGTGTGACTTTCTGGTGGTGGTAGGTGCAGCTCGGTAAGTGCTAGCAGTAAATGAATGTAGAAGCATGGGGTTCTGGGTGGGAGCTGCCTGGTGTCTACTAGGGCATTAACAGACTAGTCGTCTAGTCAACTTCTGCGGCACTAGTCGACCTCATTTCAGAAAGTCGACTAGTCATGTGTTAATCTCTTAATTTCTCCCTCCCTCTCTCTCTCTGCCTAGTTTCAACATCAATGTCAAGGCGGAACCTCTTTACGGTGTTTTGGTGGGACAATAAACAGCCTAGTTGTTTTTGCCGCTTAGCGTTCACTTTTAGTGCTCTACATAGAGTTTCACCCGCGTAATCACTTGCGTACAGCCGGGACAGTCTCCACTGGTCAGCGTGTACCGTGGCCCATCGCGCACTCAGATTTAAATATTTCTCTCTTACGGACTTATTCATGTGGAATCAACTATGATCTAACACTCTGGGACCAAAAGCTTGTTTACTCCAGACCTTGGACTTACAAGGAAGATGAGAGGCCAGGAGGAGAGCGAGACAAACTGAGGAGGAGAGAGGGGAGATGTTTCTGGTAAACACTGATCAAGTTAGAACCTAGGAAATGGAAATAAGCCACTATATTGTATATTAACCCAGAAAACAAGCTGTAAAACCTGCTTACATGTGAGCCTACATTATCACATGAAGGATTTGGACGTGAACATATTGTACTCCTCCACTGTTAATTCAACCTGAATAGACTCACACAGATGAAGGCAGTGATTAGGGAGATTATTGATGATTATTAGTTTTGGCGATCAGACCCCGGCGTTAGACATCGATGTACAAGTCAGTGTAGTTAAACAGCTTGGAGTTAGGGATGTCTTCCCCCGGAGCCTGGACACTGGTGGTGGTATAGAAGATCATCGAAATGCTCGGGTAGCGCCGAGATGAAAGAGCGGAGATGGGGTGGAGGCGGGTCGCAGCGCGCTGGGAAGCAAACAGTATACGATTACTGGCGCTTAAAAGCGAGACCGATGGCGATGATTGGCTGCTACGGAGGTGCGGCTCTGATGCTGATGTGGAGGTGTGGACCTTTCGGGAGCGATCATTGGCTGAAGGTTGATGATGCTGTGTTCGTCTACCAGGTTGAATTACCGCCTAGGCTTCATTATAATGACGTCATCACACGACTAGTCGACTCGACTTCGACTATCTTGACAATAAAGTCGACCTTTAAAAATCTGTTGTTATCTTGTTAATGCCCTAGTGTCCACTTAGCTGTAAATTAATGTCATAATTGAAGTAAGAAGTAGCAGTTTTACTAGTGGCAAACTTTTGCAATAGTAGGATTGGGACAATACACTTTACGGCACGGTGGCACATTGGTTAGCACTCGTGCTTCACAGTAAGAAGGTTCCAGGTTCGATCCCGTATGAGTATTACAGTCTTATTACTTTAATCACGATACCACAAACGTATTGTGATACGTAAGAGAAGGGAATTTCACATGTCACCTAAAGCGCTTCACACAAAGGACAGGGATTTTTATTCACTTCATAAAGGCCGATATGATTAATTTTGCATTACAGTAGTATGATTAACATTGTTAGGAACTGCAATACTGCCTGACTGGAATAATCTGGGGTTGCTGCAGTTCATAGGTTCAGCCAGTGTTAATTTTGGAAATATATTTTAATTTAGTCTTTAGTCTTTTGACAAAAATGTAATTTAATTTTAATCAGGATTTATTAAAATAATTCTCTTCAACCTAAGTCTAATTTATAGTCGACTAATTCTAAAATGAATCTAAGATTTTTTATAGTATCTATTATAATAATATTTAATCAAGGTTTTCTTCTTAATAATGATATGAGGCTCTTTCAAACTGTCATTGAAGTTTAGATGACTAGTCTCTTCTTTTTCCTTTTCTTTAGTCTTATTTTAGTCGACGGAAATATCTGGACATTTTAATCATAGTTTTAGTCTCAAAAACAACTTTTAATTACATTTTAGTCCAATTTCAATCAGCAAAAATATTACGTTGACCAAAATGATGACGAAATATGTTAGTCGACGACACAGGGTTCAGCAACACTATGTGCCCAGATGTAGCTCATCTGGGCACTACATGACATCATGGTGAATTACCAGGTATTTCCATCAATGGATTTCTTCTTCCCCGTGACCATATTCCAAGATGACAATGCAGCCCCCATTGTGCTCACACTGTGAAATAGTGGTTCAGGGAGCACAAGTCATCATCTTCACACCAGATCTAAACCCCACTAAGCATCTTTGGGATGTGCTGGAGGAGGCTTTGCACAGTGGTTACACTCTCCCAAGATCTTGGTGAAAATTGTATTTTTATTTTATTCTTTTGGTTAGGCAGTGTACAATGCTTTATCCTGAAGGAATGTTTGTAGAAGAAGCGTTACACAAGCGTTTCCAAATGTTATAAACTAACTGTAGCTCAGTCAAAGGCAAATTCAAAATATGGATTGTAATACAAGCCAGTTTATTCCAATCAGCACTGATTGGTGCTGATTGGAATAAAGTTTGAAGTTGGCGTTCACAATACAAACACCACAAATGAAAAGCAGAAACATTTACTTTTGTCTGTAAGTTAGTCGATACATAGAATAACACAAAAGACCATTTTAGAAATGTTCTCACAGCGTTTGGCAGATCAAGCACTCAGATTGACAGCGCTGCTCTCTCCTATTCTGGCTGAATTCTTTATATTGTGAACTGAGTGGAGCTCTGCAGCCTCAGTCTGTGCATGGCGTCATTAAAGTAATGTGCTACAAAAAAACAACACAAAAAACATACGACTGCAAAATCGATATATTGTCCCAGCCTTACTAGCAGTCGTATTAGCAGCAGCAGCAGCAGCAGCAGTAGTAGGAGCTAAATAATTTACATCCCTCGCATGTGCCCGCGAGACGCATGAACCCAGCGTGTGTGTGAGCGCTCGCATGACGTAACTTAAGCCTCTACTGTGGCCAGATTCGGCACAGCTGGGATTCTGAGTATTCCAGATTACACTACGTCATGGCCTCTCTCTCAACCTCGCTCTGTGCCAAAGCCATGCCCATGCCCCCGCTCCGCGCACCACCGCCCCATGAACGATGATGTCATGCTCTGTCTGCTTTGTGTGTCATTGGTTCCATCTGCTTCAGCCTCAAAATGTCTATGACGAGAGCATGCCCCTTGAGCTGCACTGCAAAACTATGTACAGTAATTGTAACAAGACTTCTGGATGTTGCTTTGAGGAGGTTCAGAATGGTTTACTCAGTAGGACTAGATAATGCACGACATTTCACAGTATTTAGAATGATGGGAGAATCCCATTGAGACCCAGGGAGAACGAGTAAACTCCAAACAGAAAGCCGTACGCAAAGCAAGATTAATATTGTGTTATTATTCATTTTAATATTATGCTTTTAGTCATTTTACATGGATATTCTTTATGCAGTGTTTTCTGTAGCACATTCATACAATGACGTTTAATGACGTTTGTTTAGTTGCTTTATTGAAAATAATACTTCTCTTCCGCACTAACATACAAAGCTTGCATGAGCCTTTGCCAGAACACAACAGACGTCTGGCGGCATGTCAAGCCCCTGTCTGCACTCAGTCTGGCAAAGCACGGAGGGAAAAGGTCCTTTGCTGTGGAAAAACGGAAATAGGTTTGAGCCAACAGGCTCTGTGTTCTAATGCGTGTATATGGCACATGACGTTATTCATTTCCAAAATCAGAATCCTTTTGAGTTATCTCAACCATGAAAACACGGATTTCATTCCTTTTTATTTAGCAGCAATATGTGATTTGAGTTAAAATTAATTTTATTTGTGTCTGTTTTGCTAAAAGTGCTGTTATATAATAAATAGATAATAACAGTGCTGGTGTAAAGCTGGCAAGGTGGTACAGCAGCTAGGGCTCGTGCTTCACAGCTAGAAGGTCCCAGGTTCAATTCCCACCTGGACGGGGCCTTTCTGTGTGGAGTTTGCATGTTCTCCCCGTGTCTGCATAGGTTTCCTCCAGGTACCACTAAAAACATGTACAATATGTAACCAAGCGGTGGCGGGGACAAGGTAAATCTGACCTTTAAACCTTAAGCTCTGGCCCGCAGGTACGCGTGTGGTCAAATAAGACGCATGAGTCCAACTAAAGTTTTGAGTTTTTATTATCTCAACAATTAAAAGCATTCTTTATTTTCTTTTGAAGATTTTCACTAATTTAAAAGAGTATTGAGGGTACATAAATCCAACAAGTAAATCTGACTACGCTTGTTAGTTCATTTGTGCAGTTTAACTCTCAAAATGAAGTCTATGAAACACAACAGGGCAGGACTAGCTCATGCGTTCCAAACTCATAAACTGCAAATAAACCAAACTAAAAGCGGACCCAAATAAAACAGCAATGAAACCTCTTTCTACAAGAATAAATACATGTTAGAATGACAGAACATAAACATTATAATGGTTCATGAGGAGTTGGTGTACCGTGTTTTTAGCAGTGGATCTGCAGCCTCACACCGAGGCTCATTGAAAACACTAGCCGGCACTTAGGCATCAGCAATTCAACAGCCATAAACACAGAGGGGACAATATTCACCCTGACACAAGTACAGAGTGAATGTAGTGAGTAGGTGAGTGGATGATAGTGGTCGGAGGGCAGCTGGGTTCATCCAAGACGGAGCCCCCACCCACAGTCTCGGCCAGTTTCACTCCACACTATAACCTTGTGAATAAAATCTTAATTGCACTTTGTTGTGGTGTGGTCCTTGCTAGTGAACTTACCACCACAGAGTATGGACACTTTGAGAAACTTGGTAATACAGGCCTGTAAAGCATAATACAAGTGTAAGACATTATTATTATTACCTCTAAGTCATAAAGGAGTTTCTGCAATTAAAACAAAAAGTTTTTTTTTTTTAAAGTTGTCAGTTGCAATGGAAGCTTACACAAGTCACCCAAAGCACTTCACACAGTGTAGCGTATCGACGAGCTCTACAGTAAAAAACCTTGGACTTCTGTTTGACCAAGACCTCTCTTTTAAAACGCATATAAACCAGGCTTGTAAAATAGCGTTCTTTCACCTGCGCAACATTGCTAAAATATGAAACATCTTGCCTAAAAGTGATGCAGAAAAGCTTATTCATGCGTTTGTTTAATCAAGACTATTGTGCCCGCTAGTGTCCTCTCAAAGTTCCCTGAAAAGTTTTCAATTAGTTCAAAATGCAGCAGCAAGATTGTTAACGCGGACAAAGAGAAGAGAACACATCACACCTTTGCTAAAGTCTCTTCATTGGCACATTTAAAGCAATAAAGGGTATGGCTCCGATCTATCTCCAAGCCGGTTTTATGGAGTAAACTCCCAGCTCACGTTAAAGAAGCAAACACAGTTTAAGACTAGGCTCAAAACGTACCTCTTTGAATTAGCTTATGATCAGGTCACTTAGGTAAAGCTCTAACCCACAGCTTGAAGAAACACTGCTTTGGGAAGTACAGTACACTCAGCGCTATCCTGCAGACTTTGTCTTATTTATGACACAATATTTCTTATCAGAAGTCTGTCCATTACAATTCACATGGTGTCCCCTGTCCCACTTCCTCCTGTTTCAGATTGAACGGAGGAACCCGACCTACAGGGATTGGACAAGAAGAACTGAAGCTCCAACAAGGACTGGACGTTCTGACGTCCGTGCAGTAATATCTTCACTTTACTGCGGGGACGTCGAAGTGCTCCTAAGGTGTCATTACGCCTTACAATATAGTACTCCTTTTTATTCGCTTAGAAAATCGAGATGTTTCATTTTGTTTAACTATACCTGGATCATGTAACTACTCATGTAACCGTGTTTAAATAGGGGAAACGTGGAAGAGCTTGGTCGCTTATAACTTCATAGAGGAGAGAGGGAGAGGCTAAACGCTAACAACATCTTTGGTCTTTTTTCCTGACTGACAAAGACCAGACAGGTACGCATCAACTCGTCTAAGCTCAGGTAAGAACGTGTCTCAGTATGGAAAAACGGTGGCCTGTTCCTTTAAGGTTGCCGGATCTTTCCACCATCTGACCTTTGGATGTTTCATTAGCTTATACTGGAGCTTGTGTTTTCATATTTCATGTCAGCTAAAGGTATACAAACATTACCTTTAATTCGGCATTGGTAAAGCTTGGTTGAAATGAAAAACAACACAGTACGGAAATCCACTTTTTCAAAACGTATTCAACAATGAAAGAAAGCAATAAGAACAAAAAAATCACCAAGATACATTACAACCATTGTGATCATAGCACAGAGATACATTTCAACAAGATTGAGCTCATTTTCTGTAGGATTGTCTCAATTTAACACGGGCGTCTAACTCATTCTCACACTCAGCGTGACAAGCCACTGTACTGCTGCCAAGTTCATTGACTGTTCTGGTCACTCTGTTGTTAAATAGAGTGAAATAGAGGCGGCCAAGAGAGAAGAGCTGACATAGACTGGAGCGGTGGTGATTGCCCGAAGAGACAGGAGTGGAAAATGCACAATGACGTAAAAAAGGAGATCTTTATGTAATTGAGTGAGATGGGTAACACTCCAGTAAAAAGTATAGGTAATACAACAATCACATGAACTTGCAGAGGTCTAAACTAGAGAATTAGCAGGTTTTATAAAAAACAATGCTCAAATGCGTTGACCCACTTACAAAACTCAGGGAACTCAGGGAACTGTGCGATTCTATGCAAATTCTGACAAATATGAAACCAAGTAACATATGTAATTATTCTATTGATGATTTACAAAAAGACAATTTATTTCAAATATGGCGTATCGGGTTTATATAGCGCTTTTCTCGACACTCAAAGATGCTTTACATTGCATTATTCATTCACTCCATACTTGGTGGTGGTAAGCTACTATTGTAGCCACAGCTGCCCTGGGGTAGACTGACGGAAGCGAGGCAACCAGTCTGCGCCATTGGCCCCTCCGACCACCACCAACCATTCACTCACTCACTACATTCGCTAGGCTTCCTGGTGTTACCAAACGGTCTCCCATCCAAGTACCGACCAGGCCCTTCCCCGCTTAGCTTCCAAGGGCTGACGGGATCGGGCAGAGCAAAGTCGGTATGGCTCTTTCAGAGCACACTATCCCCTCTACCTGTTCTCTAAAAGCCCTGTCCCGTGGAAAATAATGATTTTAGACATGTAGCATTGACTTCAATTGTGATGAGATTGAAAAAAATGCTTGTGTCACTTTTAATATATTTGAGGTTAATGCTCATTCGGACACTTGGCAGTTTGCTTACAAAGAGGTAAGGTGTCCAGACCCACACTTGGTTACAAAGCAGCTGGCGAATCACTAATCTTATCTGCGGCTACTTTTTTATTAACTTTTTGTTCGGCGTTTAATCCACTTCAACCTTTTTTTTTTTTTTTTTTTTTTTATCGAATTATTTGAAATGAACATCAACTCTTTTGTCAGAAAATTATTTTATTTTAATTTTATTTTTATAAAAAAGACGCCAGTGCATAAGAGTAAACAATGCTGTGTCACAGTCACAGTCTATCAGCACAGGCTCACTACAGGGCTGCGCGAGCTCCCTAGTTCTGTTTACTTTATATACGAACGGATGTGTCAGCCAGTCTCCCCAGATTTTGATTGTGAAATTTTCCGACGATAGAGAAAGACGCAAGAGAACCATGATATTCAGGGGTACCACAATGGTTATCAAAATGTTCATGTACATTTGTAGGGCTCACCGCCCCTAAACTAATTGGTGACCACATGCCCTGTTTCTAATGGCTAAGCATTCATCAAGCAGGTAGCATCATATAAATACGTCTTTCTCTCATATAAATATTTCTATTGTAGCCGCCTCACATGGCAGGTACATGTTGACCACATTCATGCGTGTGTTCTATCAGGCAATTTTTTAAAGATCTTGCGAAAGTATGAGCACAACAGATTTTTTTTTTTATCCAGTCCTCCATACAGTTTATGAATAAGAATATGTAGGAGTATTTCAGTTTTTTAAATATTGTAGTTTCTGACTGGCAAACTCTAACCACACCCTCATGAGAGACAGACTATTTGCCTCCGGAAAATGCATCTTAAACGGAGAAGACCTTTAGAAGACCATAGATGCACAATAGGAGGCTGAGTGTGTCAATGGGAGCGTCTGATTTACTGTTGCCACTTCAAAGCTTCGTTTCGTATAACTATCAACTACAAATGGAGCCCACTGAGGAGAGTGAGCCAACAGAAATCCAGTCGTGTTTGAAGCAATGACTGTGTGAAAGAGCAGTTCATGCTCACTGCACATTACATATAGAATCCGACTGCGCCCACGTGGTGCAGACATAAAATACTAGCGCTAACCAGGCGGCTAAGTCCTGCCCAGCACGCTCAGGATTAGGTCAGTCAGAGCACATCATACACACATGAGATTATCCCAACATCCACCGCCCAACAGCGTCCAATGGTATTTAGAGGTAGGCATAGTATCAAACTACCAAATCATGATGCTAAAGCACTGCCTCGTGCAATTATGTATCAAGCATTGTTGTGCTTTGCAAAGCTGTTCTCTTCATTTTTGCGTGTAGCATTGATAGAGAAGTAGGAGTTTCAAAAAGATGTTTGAAGAGAAGTACGCCTGAAGTCTATATATTGGCCTTCACTAGGTATCTGAGAACACACACAAAACCACCTTAAACTTTGATTATGTTTATGCATTTATTAGCACAAATTAGACTTAAAGAAATGTATAAATTGCCAGTTAAAGCTAAGAGTAGCGCTGGCTGCAAACGCTGTGAGGTATTCGAGTAAGTATGTGAATACAGGTGAAACTGGGAAAATTAGGTTCAAAAGTTAGGTTCAAAAGTTCACTTATTTCTATAGTTCGATTAGATTCATTAGGTCTTCTAAGAATTATGCAAGCTTTCTTTCCTATAGACAGAACAAGTGTTAGTTTTCGTACCTGACGGTTTCGAGGTACGAAAACTAACACTTGGTCTGTCTATTGGAAAGAAAGCTTGCATTCACTTATTTCTGTAATTCAACTTAAAATGTGAAACTAAAATATGATATAGACTCATTACATGCAAAGTGAGATAGATGTATAGCCTTTATTTGTTATCATTTTGATTATGGCTTACAGTCCATTTTCAAAATATTCTAATTTTATGAGATTTTTAATTTGGGGTTTTTACAAGATGAGCCATAATAATCAAAATTATAACAAATAAAGGCTATACATCTATCTCACTTTGCATGTAATTAATCTATCATATATTAGTTTCACAGTTTAAGTTGAATAACAGAAATTAATACACTTTTTAACAATAATTGAGACAATTGTACATTCACCCCATACTCGGTGGAGTTCAGTTACCCCTGGGAGAGACTGACAGAAACGCCGTCGCAACTGCACACATCTGCACCAACGGTCTCTCTGACCACCACAATGCATTTACACATACACATCAGTCATCCTGGCCTATTGTACATGTTTTTAGTGGAAGGAGAAACTTACGCAGACACGGGGAGAACATGCAAACTCCACACAGAAAGGCCCCGTCCAGGTGGGAATCGAACCCAGAACTTATTTTTTTATTTGTTATTTTTATTATTTTTACACCAGGTGGTACAGTGAGAACAGACACTGTAAGGAAAATGGGGAATTACAGCTGGGGGAGGGATAAAACAACGGGTAAAAACAGAATACTACTAGTAATAGTAATAATGGCGATAATAAAACAAAACAAATACAATAAAAACAAAACAAAACCTTTTTTCCTCTGCCTGTCCTCTCAGTGTTGAATGAATTTTAGATTCTTGTATTGTGGCCTTTTTTTTAATTGGCACAACACACAGCTTTCCAACACTGTAGTGTTGCTTGGCGACCTAAATCCACAGATGTATGTAAATAGTGAATGAAAGACCAAAATAGTCACAGATATGTAGCGTTTTGTTAGTTCAATTAGATTAAAAGCAAAAATAACAAAGCAAGAGCCACAGACAGATGCTTAACAGGTTAAACAGCGTTTTAAACAGCTATATCGCTGTCAACGCTGACCAGCATTTAGGGGATCTACATTTAATTTGAAAACACACCATCCACTCATTATCATTATTATTAGCAAAGTAATGTATGTAATGTCCCTCCAAAGCACCAGGTTACTGACAATTCTATGATTAGCGAGCAGTGTTGGGCAGTAATCGGATGTATTTAGATTTCGTATTTAGAATTCACCTTATTCCAGAAGTCCTCGTGGGCGCCGCCATGAATATTGTGCCCGTCCCTTCCCCTGTAATCATTTACATAGGACTGCAGACGTGAAAAGAAAATCTGTTCTACACGGACACAAAGCCAGAGAAACAGTGCAGTGTTCAATTGTTGGTGCAAATGAACATTGGACATTTTGCACAACTCAATCTAGTGTACATCAGGTTTTAGCGGCGAACACTTTCCCTGGTTTTCTGCTTTAAGTGTCATTACAACAAGTGCCGATCTGCATCATATTTTCGATAATTTTGTGATGTACATACAGATAAATACATTTCAATAACCAAATGTATGTAGAAAAATAATACATGCTCCGTTTCCTGAAGCTCGTTTGTGGTACAGCACATAAAGCGGCCTATTGTCTGCCTGTCTCGTCATAATAGTGTTAACGTACATTATCACTGGGGGCATGTGCAGTGTGCAGCGGCTGCTTGTCCTGACACGGCTCCAAGTGCTGACTGAGAGGAATGCTATGGTCCAGCGAGTTCCAGAGGCAATTAGACGAGGAAGTGCACATTCTAGCAGAGGCAGAGAGAGAGAGAGAGAGAGAGATTTAATGGGCACATGAACAACACTGGACCTGAGGTTTAGTTGATGTCTGCAGTAAAACCTTGTCAAGCTGTATACTATGTACTTCTATGTGGGACTGTTCCTCTTCATTGGACCAAAACATCTGCCCCATCTATCTCAATGTGCATATAGATATAGTATATTTGCCTGAATCCCCTTTGTCGGGGTGTTTCAGTCTTCAACTTAGGGCTGGGCGATATGGACCAACAGTCATACCCGATATATTTAGGTTGAATATCGATATATACGATATATATCCCGATATTTTTTCCACAAAGTGTGAGCTGTGAAATGAAATGTTACGCCAAAGCCAAATACAAGTTACATTTTATTTTGATTTTTTTTTACCCAATTTACTGTTAATAACTTTATATTGCATATAACTAAACTCTAGCAGAGAAATAGAACTCGAACTGAAATAGGAGTTATTAAATTATTACTTACTTTTTAGTCTTTAATAATCATATGAAATATAATTCAAAATTGTCCACATGGCCATTTACATAATTTACAATAACCCAAATAATTTCTTGATATTTGCTCTTGATTTAACTGTGTTTTAATCAGTGGTTGTGAGATAAGTTCTTATCTTTATCCAAAACATCCCCAAACATAAGCCTCCTAAACTAAGCCACCACGACTCTTTACTCTTTAAGCTGCACGGTGAGCCTGTGCAGCTTGTAAAGAGTAAAGAGTCATTTGTGGAGAAAGAGACGTGTGAATCTGGAGTTGAGGGAGTGTATGATCAGGGCATCAGAGCGGGTATCAGCGAGGGAATAGACGGATTAGCGCTGCTGCTAACGCAATGCTAACTGAGAAAAAGCAATAGTCCTTCGCGGTGGCAGCATTACAAACGCTGATATTTTCACAGTACATTCACGATCTACCGCAAACCTTAACTAGACTGAGGAGTAAACAAAAGCACATGGCACAGCGCACACCATATCTCGCGGCTATTTACTATGGGCCGTGGCCATCAGCTGTATGGGCCAAAATCATGTGCCTCCCCACATATAGCGTGGTTTTGTTGCTATCTGATCATTTGTATCTGAACCATCTCCAAATGATTGAGCCACTGGTTTTTCTTTTACCAACCGAGGGGCTCTCCTCCGCACGATTCACAGACATTGTTACTTTCTCCATGTTTGTTTGAAGAGCCCGAGTGTCTGAGGAGGGGCGGGGCCGGGGGGCGGGACCGGGGCGCTGGGAGCAGTGCAGAGCTCCGTTCAGCGGGTTGCCTGAAGCAAGTATTACAGTGCAAATGTGGACTATATCGATATATGCGATATGGTCAAATTCCATATCTCTTTTAAAAATATATCGATATATCTTAAATATCGATATATCGCCCAGCCCTACTTGAACTTACATCAACCTACCTGACCTACAATCTGGAGATGGATCCCTGGATCCGCCGCAGTGTGGAGGCCCAATTGCTCTCAGGTCGCTTAGGACAGATATCCCTACTATGCAGTTATCTCACCTGTCACTATAGCGGTAGTAAAAGTACACCTTGTAGCACTTTATCAGCCCAGATAGAAAAGGTAAAGTGCACAAGGTGTAGACCAGGGGTTCATATTGAAGTGCACGCAGGGTAAAACCGTCGCCAGGGTGTAAATAGTAGAGGTTTAAACCCTGTTCCACACATTTAGGCTTGGAACCTTAATGCCTGCTCTGTCTCACAGTTTTGGTCTGAGGGCCGCATTTGGCCATCTTTGGTTTAGACTGTAGATTTCTATGCATTCCCAGTGCAACTGCAAAAAACAGCCACTTTCAAGCTTAACTAATGCTTCTTCCCACTTTAATTATCATCATCATTAGGCCCGAGCGGTCAGCCGTCGCAAAGGCCTATTGTAATCGCAACGCAGTGTGCGCTTCGCACTGTACCGAGGTGCGCGGAGCGCACGAAAACAGCACGAAGCGCTGTCCCCATGTCAACCGTAAACTCAGCGTGTAAAACAGTGACTGCCCTTTATACTTATTATTGCATGAAAATGAATGGGGGTATATGGCTAACTGTCATACGGAAGTGGATGACGAGCGCGAAGCTCATTTCAACCTTCATTTTTAAAGTATAAATAGCACCATATAATTTGTGCTCCTACAGCTATGACTATTACAACTACTACTACTATTACTACTGTCACTGCGACTTCTTCTGCATATCCACCAACAAGTTACTTATTTACCTTCTGCCCAGTTGCTGTAACTTTACCTTTGGCCAGACAGTTGTTGACTTGATGACCCAATTTCACAAACTTACATGACCTTTTATCGCTTGGGAAGGAAATACTTACTGTAATAGATTGAAGTTACAACACAACTTTATCTGGAGATTTCTGGTCGGCGTTTAAAATCGAGGGCCTCTGAAAGCACAAGTAAGTAAGTAAGTAAGTAAGTAAGTAAGTAAGCTTTATTTATATAGCACCTTTCCCAGACAAAAAGCCACAAAGTGCTTCACAACACAGATCAAAAACATAAAAAAATACACACAATATAAAAGGCCAAGACAATACAAAATCATAGCAGCTCAAAAGTAGCTAATTAGAACCCTGGACAAATAGATGACGAGTCTTAAGTTTGCTCTTGAAGGTGTCAACAGAGTCAGCTGAGTGCAAAGAGGGCGGAAGATCATTCCAGAGCCTAGGGGCAACAGCCCGGAAGGATCGGTCACCTCTAGTCCCAAAACGAGTGCGTGCAACCTTCAGCAGATTCTGATCCACAGACCTCAGAGCCTGCACAGGGGTGTGAGGCTGGATCAGATCACTGATGCGTCACACGTTTGACAAGCTATAGGTCTGAAAAGGGTTATATTAACTGTAAAATGTGTATATAAACTGCATTTTTCGCATTTTATAACGTGTCTGTAGAGGTCGAAAGTGTGGGCTCAGCAGGTTTTTGTATAATAAGACCCAATGTATAAGGCAGTGGGACTCAATGGCTGTGAGTCAGATTCCAGAAACTCCTGCTATGAACAGACTTTATGAAAAGTAGGTTCAGGTGCAGGACCACGCATCTACCAACCCATTGTCCCTGCAGCTAACTACGCCTGCCTTCACCTAACCACGCGTCTAATTACCGTCATTTTGGACTATAAGCCTCTACCTTTTTCCCACACGCTTTGAACCTTGTGACTTATACTTAAGAGACTTCATTCTCTCACCGCTGAAATATTGTGGAGGGACAAAAACGCAACTCGGGCTAAATTAATTAAATCAAAACTCCCGGGGACAGGCCGAGGAGGGCGACTCTAAACATGGCCACTCCCCCGTGAAGAGCCACTACGAGGCAGCGCTTCAGTCTGACTCATAGACATATTATTTATAGACTGTCATTACTCACCCCGTTTACCACAATGACCACGATCGAGGGGGAAATCATGGCGGATTTACAGACTCCTCCTCCCCAGCTCTGACGAAGCATGTTCCTAATAAGGGCATAAGGGCGGACCTTCACTGTAGACTCGGCCCTTGCGTGACGTGTAGCTCCCGCAGCTCCATTGCTAACAGTCCGACCCTCATTAGTACGAGATTTCTAAAATGTATCCTACGATAACCATCCCGGTGCCTCTAACCCTAACCCAGCGTAATCACAGGAGGAATATCTAGCTGAAGAAAAGTTAAAAAAAATTAGGCACCGGATATTAAAGTTGTTTTTAACGTGTCTAAAGTGCAATGGATTCCAATGGGGGACTAATGGCTATATGGCGGTACTACAGCAATGGCGGCCAGTGTCGTCATCGCAAAGCAGAGCAGCCAGCGGCCATTGGTCTGACTGAACACATACGGGTTTAAAGAATAATCTCATTGAATTATAAACTTTTAAATACTTAACGCGCTTTTATAAAAGTAAATGTGGGCCGCTGTTCTTTTGGTATATAAGACCGTGCATGGAGAGAAAGGTCCTGTATTTCCAGTGCGCTGACGTCTCAACCCTGCAATCATCATCATCATCTCACCTTTAATAAACTCTTAATCTTTGTTCTCTTGTGGCTCGGTCCTTGTGAAAAACCTAATCAACGTAGATGGAGGTGCATGTGACAGGCTTGTGGTTATAAATTCCAAAACATCCACAATTCTGTAAAAAGGTTACAAGAAAGCAATCAATCAATAAAAAAAACATTAGCAATCAAAAGCAAAGAGCGCAGTTAGCATATGCGCAGCCAGATAGGATAATTTTCAGCCTGGATTTGAACATTTTCAGTGTTCTGGAAGACAGTTCCAGATTTAACCAGCTTCTCAGAGCTGAGACGGTTTATATGGCTTTAACATGTCAGAGATGTACTATGGCTCATGACCACGAAGATACTTGCTCACAAGCAGATATGGTTAAAGTCTATTAGATTAGCAATTTTCAATTTCATATTCAAGATTCCATTCAGGCACATCGCTTTTTAGACATTTCAAGGGTCATACATATTTGAGAGAAGACTGCTGCTTCTCTCTGACCTGCTTATCAAACCAGGTCAGAGGGGTTTTTGGAAAAGTTGTGAAGACGCATTAACTTTTCCGAATGCTCATGATTTAGTGTCAATAGTCACAATTGCAGCATCCTGGAGGGACTGATGGGGTTGCTTTCTGTATTGGGAATCTTAGATCAAAAAGTGCATTCACAGTGTGCCTTGTACAATACCTGGACATGTGACACTATAATACCAGAGCCCTGCAGCTGTAAGGCGGCGCAGATGACAAGGACACAGTGGGCAATCAATTACCCGCTGCACGCCGCCCCCACAGTCTAACCGGGCCAAATTATGAAACGCTTATTGAGGGCACCTGTCGCTTGCTTCAGTTTGGACAGGCTTGGAGTCAAACCTCCAAATCAATCATCACGGCAGGAAAGATATTTCAGTTCAGGCACCAGCGGTAAAGTGCTGAGTTCCAGTGATTTAGGGCCCTGCGATTGTGACACGCAGCTCGTCACTGCTTCAGGAGATGCAGTGACGTACAGACCAGGGTTAGTTGCCTGCCATGATGGTAGTTCTTGTCATTTAGACTTATTCATATGAAAGAATAGCATGGAGTCTGCTATACTTGTTCATTTGGGCAAGTACCAGCCACACAGAAACCAGCCAGGTTTCTGTGTGGCGTTAGCATGTTGCTAAAAAGAAGAAATAACTTTTATTTATAAAGTGCCTTTCACAGACATGGTCACAAAGCGCTTTACATGGGACCATTTTTACATTCACTCCACACTCGACTGTGGCAAACTACCTTTGTAGCTTCAGTTTCCCCTGGGGGAGCCTGACAGAAACGCTGTCGCGACTGCACACATCTACACCAACGGTCCCTCAGAGCACCAACATTCACTCACGCACACATCACTCATCCTGGCCCATTGTACATGTTTTTAGTGGTAGGGGAAACCGGAGTACCCGGATAGTAGCGCCATGCCTGGCACTGTACCAGGACTGTTTTCTGATGAACACTACCATTGTTCATGACCCATTTAAAAAATAACCGATAAACCTAGAATAAAATCATAAAACAATAACAATACAAGTAGAGACTTAGATAATGCTGTACTTCTCTGATAACCACCAAAACAAAGATCTGAGGGACAGCAAAGATTGATAAAAAATAAGAGCACATATCCATAGCAGCAAAAACATCATGAGCGATTTTATTTTCGTTTGCACAAATTAATCATACAAGTGACCTAAAAGTTATAGATCAGTTTGGAAAAGTGTGGCTTTAGAGGTTTTATAACCAATTTTCAAGGTCCATGTAACAATCTATAGCGCAGTCTCCGAGCCACTGTGTGTGCGTGTGTGTGTGTCTGTGTGTGTGTGATGGCCTAAAGCTCAGCAACAAATCACCAGGTCAGTCCTCAACACAACACGAGGAAATTGACCTCAGGAAGCAGTGAAATATCCTCTATGTCCCAATGTCACTGCAAAGCATGCCTGTGTATATTACAACCTGCAAAAGGGCGAATGTTCATGGCATCAGGCGTCCGCTGCAATACCTATTTTACATCCGGACGGAGGAAACATGGGTGAAACTTCTTCCCGCAGTGACGGAGATGGAAACTGAACCGACAATCTTCGAGTCAGTGCGCAAACTATTAGCCTGGAAGTCAGCACCTTCCCTTCGTGGAAACCTCCTCGCAGAATATTCCTCCTTCCGTCAATCACAGTAGTTTATTTATAGCACATCCCTCAGTTGTGGACGACAACTCCACCCATGTTTCCCTGTGTCATTCAGAGAAAACCTCTTAATTTCCTCCAATATCAGTTATGTGTGCCACCTCACAAATGTATTACCGCTCTAAAGTTTGTGCTCACTTTAAATGTCCCTCTTTTGTTTCACTGAGGATAACATTAAATTAATCAGAAATACAGCCTAGACGTTGTGAATGCCTATTCTAGCTGGAAACGGGTGATTTTTTGCAAAAGCGCATTTCAAGCTACCATTGCTCCAGTGTTCTGATGGTACACTGTGCTGGCAAATCGTGTTAAGGGGGTTTGGTGATTAGAGATCCCTTGTGTCATTATGCTAGCACTGCTGAAAACATTTGTGTGTAGAGAAGCTATAGAACTGGCCTGGGTGACCCCATACTTTTGACCGGTAGTGTATATTGATTGATTTTTTTTTTTAACCAACACACTAAACTGCATATAAATAGTAAAGGGAATAATGAAATTCACCTCACTGAGCTTTAGGCAGCAACAATGAGCATGGACTACAGGCCTACAGTCTACTTATAAAAGCTTATGTATGTCGCTATATGTAAACAGTTTGGCCCGAAACTGCACCAGTTTGTTGCTCTTACAAACATACACATCACAAAGTGCATTGAATTGGTAACCATTAACATACAACATACTCAACTGAATTCAGATTAATTGTACAGCTTCCCCAACAACATAACCAGCTACGAGTTGTTGATAACATTGGAAGGACCGATCCTGCCAAAAGCTAAGCGTTGTTGTTTGGGAGGGATAGCTCCATCGGGGTTTTCCTCTTTAGCTTGGCCACCAGCGCTGTATAGACCTTTTTCACACTTACGCATTGTAAACCGGAAGTAATGCGCTACAACATCCGGTGGCTATAGTTTAGCGTTGGACTGCGAAGAAAATGGCTCTGTTTCGGTGCCTTTGCTTTGGTTCTGTTCCCGTTTTCTCTTGTGGGGCAAGAAAACAACCATACCTCTCTCTTACCACGCTTTTCCGACGGACTCGGACCAAAGGAGGCAGTGGTTTGAAGCAGTTAGAGGGTCCAGACTTCTGCATAAAGCTAGGGACTTTTGTATGCAGCCAGTACTCCACTAATCGCAGGGGGAGACTTCGGCTCAAATCAACAACTCTTTCAACAATGTTGACACTTTCATAAATTTCATGTAATTTATCCCAAAAGCCACCATCTCAGTTGCACAGTCCCAGCTGATTTACAGCTGCTAGTACTAGCTCCCCCCCCCCCCCCCTTTAATCTCCCCATAGAAATAATGAAATCTGTGTATTATTTATTAATACACAGACATTTCTTTACTTAAAAAAAATAGTTCCTCACTACCTTGTTATATTGTACTATTGGTAATTAGATTGAAATAGACATGACAGTTCATTGATCTTAGACAAAACCTCACATTGCTCAGTTTTTTCACATAGTGCTTAAAGTTGTGATCATATACACCCACTAGTACCTTAATCGTGGTTTAAGCTGAAGTCATATGGACAATTCCAAAAAGATTTACTATCAAAGTAAAAGAATAAGAATATAGGTATAATATTTGACATTACATTTGCGTTTTTCCCCAACATTAAATTCCATGTTGTCATTCCCTATGTTTGTGTACAGGTACAAGACTGACTGAACGAGGATTGAACATGTCCATTGTGTGACCAGAGACACCTGCACCAATGGTTCAGCTCTTTCCTTCAAAGAAGAAGCCAAAGTTGTGTGTCTGAAACATGAAGACTATCATCAGACTGCAGTCGACTTGTTTTCATCTGGGTTTAATTTAAACCCAACCATTGACTATAAATGAGTGAGTACAAATCTTCAACTTCTCACAAGAAGCCTCTGTACTTAAAAGACAACAGCATTTCCATTGAAGCCAACTCTGAGAAGACTTCTTTAAAAAACTCTGCCAGCTAAATGGAAGGACCCTGGCTCATAAACGCTGCTACAACACTGGGTTTGTCAAGAATGAAAAATATATCACACAGATTTAGAGGTGTTCAAGTTAAATTTAAATATGTAATACTACAAGTATATGTGTAACATTGAATTACATCCATTTAGATGAATGAGACTCTACAAATATATTTTACTAAGTTTTTCTTTTTTGCACAAAGTCATCCTGTATTTAAAAGTACGACTTCCATTTTCTCCAAAACCGTCCTGTCCACAGCCTTCACCACTTGCTGGTGTAGGTCTTCTCGATGGTGTTTGCATCTCTGCCAGCTCTTCATCGCTCATCCTTCTGCTGTGGCCTCGCTGTGCCCCAGGGTTCTATTTTAGGCCAAGTGCTTTTTAACCTGTATATGCTCCCTCTTGGTGATGTCATCAAGAGACATGGAGTCAACTTTCATAGTTACGCTGATGATACACAGTTGTACATCTCCATGTCTCCTGATAATGACACGGGCACGAGTGGACTGGTTTTAACTTGGTTTTAGTGTGTTTTTATCTGCATGGTTTTATGTTTGATTTTATACATGTTTTATTCTAAGCTCGTTGCCCCGCCCCTGCTAATTACGGCAAGTGGGCACACCTGGGAGGAAAGAATAAAAGCAGAAGCGGTTGGAGACAGAGGAGGCACGTAAAAAGGTGACAAGGACGCACGGAGGCAGGCGGACAGGCAGGCAGGCAGGCAGGCACGCACGGCCTGGCCTGGCCTGGCCTGGCCTGCCCCTTCGACAGGAAACGGGGACGGAACGGTGACACACGGCCGCCATGGACGGAAGGGCCGTGGGCGCGCAGGAGAGGCCATGAAGGCGGCTCAGGAGCGCTCGGGAGAGGGAAGTCCCCCGGACAGGCGCGGCGGGGTCGAGCCGCGGCGACAGGCTCCCCCAGCTCACGTGCCCCGAGGCGGACCCCTGGACTTTGACGCAGCTCCTGGAGCCGCTGTGGTCGGGAGGCGCGGCGGAGAGGAAGGAGGCGGGGACTGGCTGGTGGAGGAGGGCACCGGCGATGGACGGAACATACCCACGCACCTTCTTACAGAAGCACCTTGGAGCACGCACGCCCGCTCATTTTTAGTTCCCTTTTAAACCCCCAGGTTTTAGCCCTCTTTGTTTTATCCCCACTTTTATACGGGCTTTTTAATGTTGCAACCGGTTGTTTTTATGGTAGTTTGTCCCCTTTTTAACCTTTTTATATTAAATTGTATGTTATCCTTTTAAACCGCATTTGTTTTATTGGCTACACCACACCCATAACATCCTCCAAATCGGACTCGAACCTGTGACAATAACACCAGGCCAATGGATGCACTTTGTAACTGCATTTTAGATATTAAAAAAAAACTTTCTCCAGCTTAACCAGTCCTGAGGCCCAGAGAGAGAAACTTTTACCCAAACTACAGTCATTGTCTTTTAATCCTTCCTCACAGGTGAAGAACCTGGGCGTGATTTTTGACTCTGAGCCAACTTTAATTCCACACATTAAGAATATCACAAAAATAGGTTTTTACCATCTAAAGAACATAGCCAGAGTCCGTCCCATTCTCTCTCGGGTCAACACGGAGACGCTAATGCATGCTTTTATCACCAGTCGTCTTGACTAGTGTAATGCCCTGCTTTCTGGTCTTCCCAAAAAGAGTATCTCAGGTTTACAACTTTTACAAAATTCAGCAGCTCGTGTCCTGACGAAGACCAGGAGGCGGGACCACATTACACCGGTTTTAGAGTCGCTGCATTGGCTCCCCGTGTGTTTCAGGATCGATTTGAAAGTTCTTTTAATGGTTCTTAAATGTCTTAATGGTCTTGGTCCTTCTTATCTTTCAGAACTGCTTTTACCTTATGAACCTTCACGGCCCCTTCGCTCCTCCGGCAGGGGTCTCCTAGTTACTCCTAAAGTCAACAGAAAGACTCACGGCGAGGCGTCATTCCAATATTATGTCCCTCGCCTCTGGAACGACCTGAGGAGGAGCTCAGGACCAAAGAGAACGTTCATGTTTTTAAGAGCAGGCTCAAGACCCACCTTTTTAGCTTAGCTTTTAACTGACATCTATTTATTTAGTCCTAATGATATATTTTGTGTGTGTGTGTGCGCCTGCACCTGTTTGTCTGTTTGTTATCTGTAAAGCACTTTGTGATACCTTTGGGTATGAAAAGCGCTTTATAAATAAAGTTTGATTTGATTTGATTCATGCTCTGCAACTCCATTTTAAAAGTCTTTCAAGAAAACATTTAAAATGCAATTATATCCTACACAACGACAATTAACATATGTTTTTCTAAATGTACTAAATATACCTGAAGCAATAAAACATTGTATTGGTTCTTCTCATACATCACCTTGTTGTCACACAACTGTCAGGCAGTGATAACAGAAGTACACAATTAGTTTCCTTAATAGTTTTGATGCTGCTCAGTTAAGTTATCAGATGAAAATCATACTTTGATTTTGTAAAACTGTTGGGAGTTTTTAGTTTCTGATCAAAACTACATCAAGCTTTTTATTTTGTACCACCTTTTTCTACAAAATTTGTAGAAAAAGCTGGTTGCACTAGTAATAGTAGTGCAACCAGCTTAAAAGATAGTAAGTAAAGAGTACAAATAGTAAAAGCACATACAAAATTGCACTGTTATATTGTTTTTACCACTGCAGTTAGATCATTGGTTAACAAAAATGTCACTGTGTGTAATTAAAGTACATGTGGTAAATGTTGTGGTAAATGTTGAGGCCTCAAATAATATTTTTAATTGAATTGTGTCAATATGTAGGTTTGTGGAGATTTCGAAAAAAAGAGTTGACATTTTTGTCCCCTATATCTGTGACCTGGTTTTGCCCTGATCTTTTTTAGAGCGGGACAGCAAATGGACTGTTTGGCTGAAATAAGACGGGCATTCCCACAGTAAGTCACTAGTCACGTAGTTAGGATAATTGTCTCATGTACACATTGAGAGAATCAGCCTTCACCACTACACCGACACAACTGAAAATAGCCTAATTAAACCAAACTCCAATATTTAAATGAACTAAAGGAGCTAAAATATAAAATTATGTTTTAACACTTACAACCAGTAGAAATATGTTAAATCAATCTTTACTTTAATTTTGATTAAGAAATCTTGAATATTTAAATATTTAAACATTTCTGGTCATTTCTCTTTTTAGGTCACACTGATCTCCATTCGTTTCAATGGAATGGGTGGGACAAAAGATAGATGCTGATTTTGAACTAGAACCGCTGTAACTTTCTTCATACTGAACATATATATATCCATACGTTTTATTATATATTACAGAGGGTTGCTACCTCTTTACACTTGAGCTATTTAGTTGCCTTTTTATTGAGTGGTACAATATGTGGTACCGGTGGTGACAGACTTACGAGTTTCTGTTTAATATTGTGTTGATCTCCACTTCTGCTCTTCAAAGTGGCCCCAAAGTTAGAACATAATCAGAATATGATGCATCTAGTTCCTTCGCTGATTAACCTGCAAGAATAACAAATAATTATTACCTTAGTAAGAATAACCAACTTCTTATACTGATAAAGAAACAAATGGGTTCAATACAATAATGTGTTTTCTAACAGGAAAAAAAATATGCTAGTAAATGGTGAGGAGGCTAAAGCTAAGGAGAGTCTGGATCTATGCTAAAACTAAAACCTCTAAGCATTGTTGAGAACATACTTGAGTTATCTTTGTGATTCCTTTATTTAGGATAAATGTACAATTGACTTTCACGGAATGGAGCAGCTAGTGACTTAGCACCTACTTTGTTATTATGCATAATTAGCCATGTGGTCTATGGTTTAATGTCTTTAATTTTTCTCTTCATACAGACCTCAGTGAGAAAAAGATTTGGAGGTGATAGATTGAGGAAAAGTATGTATTAGATGTGACAGCCTTAGCCTTAGCAGCTGTTGACACGAGCAAAACAAGGGCTAAAAACAAGACCTAAACATCAAATACACATCTGAACTACAACTGCAAAACAGCTTTTAGAAACTCACCAGTACAACAATGAGTGGGCCATTACTTGAAGACATCTGTGGGTGTGTTGAGCGGCCCATCTCACTGCCGCAGTTCAGGCTAGTAGTGTCCCTTTAGTCAGTCCAACACCAGCGCGCCTTACGTTGTTTCCAGGTAGAAAACCGAGCCCATTCTCTCAGCCTGTCCATCCGCATCAGCGAAAGAAAAGTGGGCAAATTAAGTTGTTGAAAAAACAAGAGCTGTTTTCCCTTAGACCCATGAAAACAGGAAGTGACTGGGCACTATTCGGTGCTACTTCCGGTTGTCGTGAAAAAGGCCCTTTTCGCCAGTAAGTTCAAAATTATGTGAGTACTTCCACGATGTGAACGCGCTCACTGAAAACTCTGCCATGTTGCCGACTTGCTTCTTCTTCTTCTTCGGGTACTTTTCCGGAAGACCTCAAGGCACATTGCTGCCTCTCTAGGTGAAATCCGGGAATGCACAAAGATTACATCCACAACAGCCCGATGGCTACTAGGAAGTCCAGGAGCGCCCTCAGCACCTAGACTAACGAAATTATTCTGATGCCCAGGTGCGACAGTTCGAAACAGCTCTGCTCGTTGGATTTTATACACTGGACAGTCAATAAGAACGACAGTTTGATCTTGTTTACAGTGTTGACATAACCCATCTGAGTGCTTCCCAATTCTAACAAGGTCCCAGCCAAGGCCACAATGTCCCAGTCTAAGCCTGGGCAGGACTACCACAGCCCTCCTGTCTTTCCCAGTGTACACTAATACTGGATTTACAGATAGATTTAAAGAATAGTAATGGCCACCCTTAGTGTCGCTCTCCCACATTTTCTGCCAGACAGCTGAAGTATACCCTTTGATAGTTGATCTCCATTCTAGCACTCCCGGGACTACCATGACCTCAATTTCTCTTTTTAAAGCCCATTTTGCAGCCATGTCAGCCATTTCATTTCCATACACTCCCACGTGAGATGGAACCCACAGGAATCCCACACTCCTCCCAGCTCTCTTAACTCTGTACAAGACAGACAACAGTTCTGCGATGAGGTCCGGCCTGGCATTAGCTCCACCACTCTCCAAATTTCCAAGACCGAAGCTGAATCAGAACACACTACTGTTTTCCCTCGCTTAGTGTGCTCTACCCACTGCCGTCAATTCAGCGGTGTACACTGATACATGAGTCTTTTATAATGCAACATATCATACTTTGGGACATAAAAAGCAAATCCAGTCTTTCTTGACTTGGGGTCCTTTGACCCATCAGTGTATATTTGCAAAAATCCCTCCCAGCTGCTACCTAACACCTGATTCACCAACCCCGAATAGCTGAAATCGGCAACATGGCCAGTGCTCTCCGCTGGGCTGACCTGAAAAGACAAGGCGGGCGCGTGTGTTATGGAGGACACAGTCTGCGCACGCACACTAGCACTGAGCAATGACGCGCTGTCAGTCTGAGCAGCACTGCAGCAGCGGAAGAAGTGCGGCGAGGGAGATAACTAGATTACATGCAAACGCAAAAAACTAACTCGTTGCTCTGAAAACGTAATCTGAGTGCACGTTACCCCAACACTGGTCACCCGAACTGCCTTTGTTTATAGTTTTTAATTAGTGGCCCAGTTGTTTTCTCTCTCTCATAAAAAATATATGCATAATTAAATTTCCTGGATGTCTCTGAATTTGCAGGAGAAAACCCTGACTTTATTTATAGTCAAATGAAATGGTCTACAGTATGTTCATGTTTTTCATATTCAAACGGTCGATTTCATATTTTTGGGAATTGACGAGTGAAGAATTTGGACGAGGACCTAACCTATTTAAATCTCATATTTAGCCTTTGCCTTTAGTCAACGTCTCTTTCTTGGCTCACAGTAAAGTTACAAGTCATGTCTGAGGACTTTTTTTTTTTTTACAGTGTTTTTTCTTTTCAATAATAGAAATATCTGTCATAAAAATATATGCTTGTCTTTTATTCTATTTATTGAATAGGGACCGCGTCGTGCTCCCAAAGATCTATCGGACAGTCCAGCTTCTCCTTCACGGGGCCTACGCTGTGGAACTCTCTACTCCACTGGACTAAAACTGCAGATTAATATCAACACCTTTAGCAGAGAGAATGGGCACTTTTAAAACAATGCATCTGGTCCATCCAATGTTATCGCAATGTCCATATTAAATAAATGAATAAATAATCAATTCAATAAAGCACAAATACATTTTATTGTGATTCCGGGTGCATTATGTCATAACGCCTCCGTGCGACGGCATTGTTGCTTCCAGCGCGGAGGTGTCACCGCGGAACATGTGCGAGCGCTTTAGCCTATAGCTCCGGGGGCGCACACGAACACGCGCCCGCCTTGTCTTTTCAGGTCAGCCCAGCGGAGAGCACTCTGTGATAATGAGCTGCTCCACTTTCATGACAGGTGGAAAATGTGCGCTCCCACCCCTCCCGCGGCGGCTCCTCACTTCGCTCACTTCACTCCGGCACAGAAACCCAGAGGCGCGCCCACTACTCGAGCAGCGGCACGCCCTCGTATCAAGTGCACAGCGAAGCGTCAAGGGTATGGCGTCAGATAACCATCTTTAAGTTGAGCAGATACAACATCAACAAATACACAGGGACCGAGGGCGCACGCACTCAAAGTGAGCGGGGAAAATGTTGACGTGAGCGCAGAAACGATGACCGAGCGCTTATGTCCCGTCATACGCCCGGTGTTTACATGTCAGCGCTCGGTTTTCCGCCCACATGTGCCCTCGCTCTTCCACAGTTTGACCGCTCAGTTTTCTTTATCATTCAGCACGTGCCTTCATCAGAATAAGGCCGACTAGTGGATCACAGATTCACAGTGCAGAAGTATCCAGGTCTGACAGTGAACACTTTAATGTGCTTGAGTAACTTTTTGAAGAAATTGTAGGCCTACTTCTTCGAGTAGTTATATCATACGATACTTTTTATCTCTACTTGAGTCAAATTCTAATGAAGTATCTGTTTCTTACTTGAGTACAAGTAATTGGTACTTTTTCCGCTTTGAGTAAATATTTAAGCTCCTTGTTCTTAAGAATTATTTAGTTTTTCTGTATGTTCTGCCATTTTCTTGGAATTTTCTTTGTAAATATCACAATTTCCCCAGGATTTTATGTTTTGGTTCACACCATTTATGGCATCATATACATATCGGACTTTTACACTCAGTTACTCACAGTATTCACATTTTTTTTTTACTTTTACTTGAGTAATTGTTTGGGTCACTACTTTTTACTTGTACTTGAGTAAAATTATTTCAAAGTAATAAGTAATAGTAAGTTACTCTTACTTGATCAAATCTGTCTTTGACATCAAAGGAGAAACTTTCCAATCACATTGCTCTGCTGGCAGTCTGGCCAATCAGATTGCAAAACATGAACATTCCTTCTTCTTCCTATTATTATCATTCCATTACTTTTTTAGGCAATGTTCTTCTTGAACAATAATATACTAAATAAATAATGAATTATAATAGCTATTATAATTAATTAGCCGATTATACTAGCTCATACTCATTTTTGGTATTGGGTCAAATATATTGATGTCTTTTTCAGTCCCTTTATAAATTAGTAGTTTGATAACGGTTTTCAGTTTGAGCATATCTGTGATCTACTAGTTATCATTCACGTGCTGAATGATAAAGAAAACTGAGCGGTCAAACTGTGGAAGAGCGAGGGCACATGTGGGCGGAAGACAGCGCGCTGAAATGCAAACACTGGGCGTATGACGGGACATCAGCCTCTGTCATAGTTTGTCCGCTCACTTTTAGCGTCGTGCGCCCTCGATCCCTGTGTATTTGTTGATGTTGTATTTGCGCCCTCAACTTAAAGATACAAGGGTTCTTCAATTTGAACAAGGGGCTTTTGTAAACACGCTTTTTTTTCTTGTGTCAAGAAATACTCTTAGGTTTTCCCGCAAGTGGAGTAGCTATTTTATGCTGAGATATGGGTCGCAAAAAATAGCCTAATTAAAACTTTGTTCTGAGTCATGCGTTTTTGTTATTCTACAAAAGGGCTGAACATACTGAACGATCGGGAGGAGACGAGGAGGCGAGGCAGTGGAAAAAGCACCTCACCCTCCTCATCAATATTGCAGCCTTACCTGGTGAAAGCTAACACCGGCTAACATATTCCATCATGTCATTGGAAGAGCGGATCAGATGCCCGGGCCTGACATGCCAACATTGTTACCTGTGCAAATGATGACGCAAGGCGCACTCCATTATTCATGTTTATTTTAAAGAAGGTGGAGATGGCCCGAAGCCATTGGAAAGCCGCGGCGGTGTGCGGGAGTTCAATTATGGACGAATAGGACACGTCGCCGCTTGTCTCAGGAGGAGCGACGTGTCAGGGAAACAGGCGCGAGCTCCTCTTGCTGCAAGGCCGGAGGAAAGAGGATGCTGCGAGTCGACCGATGGGCATTTGTACGCACTTCAAGGCCTTTCTGTAAAGAGATGGCAAAGAGATGGCGCGCCTATAAGCTTCAAAGTGTGCGCTAATGAGACTCTGTTCAATGTCATGTGACGGCTGGCAGAAAATAGAGCGCATAAAGACAGCGTTCCCTGATGGACTATGGAAACTGCATTCACCCAGTTGATGGACCTTCAACAAAAAACATGTCAGTCTATTATTCATTCACCCCACACTCTGTGAGCTATGTTCGAAGCCACAGCTGCCCTGGGGTGGCCTGGCCAACCAGAATACACGCTTTTCCTATTCTTTTCACAGACCAGGAGTCAGGGGTGATTTCGTTGAATCGGTTGCGCTCACGTGGCATCACAACCTTCTCAGGAGCCCATAGTTTGACATTGAGCTGGAGGGCAACTGAACATTCTATGGCGGTAACTATGGTACCTGGCAAACTGCAGATTTCTTTTTTTGTCTTCGTTTTTTGTCTTATATCTCAGTCATTACTGGAGGAATCCACATGAAACAAAATAACTGTCAGAAACGTCATTGTCTTTTCTTCCAGCACACACGGTAGCGCAGCGGTTAGTGCTCTCGCTTCACAGCTAGAAGGTCCCAGGTTCGATTCCCACCTGGACGGGGCCTTTCTGTGTGGAGTTTGCATGTTCTCCCCGTGTCTGCGTAGGTTTCCTCCGGGTACTCCGGTTTCCCCTACCACCAAAAACATGTACAATAGGCCAGGATGAATGGTGTGTGTGAATGTATGGTGGTGGTCAGAGGGACCGTTGGCGCAGACGTGTGTAGTCGCGACGCGCTTCTGTCAGTCTCCCCCAGGGGAAACTGAAGCTACTAACGTAGTTTACCACCACCGAGTGTGGAGTGAATGCAATTGCTCTCATGTAAAGCGCTTTGTGACCATGTCTGTGAAAGGCGCTATATAAATAAAGATCTTCTTCTTCTTCTTCTACAAGAACAAATGTCCAAATATCTTCTCTGAAAGGTGTCCAAAAGTGGTGACGATATTCAAAAAACATTAGCGTGACGTTTCAGCGATAAAAATAGTGTGGCGGGTTTCTGACTCCAAATCACTATCAAATACTGATGAGGAGAAACATTTGTCAATTTTCGTTTTGGAGATGAGTTACAAAAAATGCACTTCTCCCATAGATTCGTATTAGCCCCTGCCCTCCACCTGACATCATGACATCATCATATTCTAAAACGCGAACGCAACCTATTCCCGATGGGCCTGATTGAGAAGCATATTGATTATTATCAGAGAAAATGACGCAGGCGGTGATTTGATTGCAATATAAGTTTTAAAATGATTGTTCTCTTCGCGGTGAAACAAAAACAAGAGCAACATTGAGCTCTCTGAAACACGAGCTGCTGAGTTTGTTGAGGTCTAAACACTACTGGGCTTTGACTGTAATTAATCTCCATCTGGAAATTCTACAATATTGTCAATATTGTTTCGACCTCCGTGGCCATGGATCGAGCGGACATTTCTGTGTGTGAAGTGTGAAGTGTGTCTGGCGTAACATGGTCAGGCTGAGGTCAGGCTGCATGGGCACATTCAATCTGCCTCTGTTTCCAGGCCACTCCAAGGACTCTGACACGTTACTTCTGTATCTATAATTCACAAGAGCCGATACTCTGTGGGGAGCCAGTGTTCGCGTGTGCTGGTGTGACAAAACATGCGGGCGCATCAGTGCATACATTTATACAGTGCCTTGCGAAAGTATTCGGCCCCCTTGAACTTTTCGACCCTTTGCCACATTTCAGGCTTCAAACATAAAGATATAAAACTGTAATTTTTTTGTGAAGAACCAACAACAGGTGGGACACAATCATGAAGTGAAACAAAACATTTTTAACAAATAAACAACTGAAAAATTGGGCGTGCAAAATTATTCAGCCCCTTTACTTTCAGTGCAGCAAACTCTCTCCAGAAGTTCAGTGAGGATCTCTGAATGATCCAATGTTGACCTAAATGACTAATGATGATAAATAGAATCCACCTGTGTGTAAACAAGTCTCCGTATAAATGCACCTGCTCTGTGATAGTCTCAGAGGTCAGTTTAAAGCGCTGAGAGCATCATGAAGAACAAGGAACACACCAGGCAGGTCCGAGATACTGTTGTGGAGAAGTTTAAACCCAGATTTGGATACAAAAAGATTTCCCAAGCTTTAAACATCCCAAGGAGCACTGTGCAAGAGATATATTGAAATTGATCAGACCACTGCAAATCTACAAAGACCCGGCCGTCCCTCTAAACCTTCAGCTCATACAAGGAGAAAACTGATCAGAGATGCTGCCAAGAGGCCCATGATCACTCTGGATGAACTGCAGAAATGTATACTGCCCTACAAAGGAAAAAAGCAGTAACTACACTCTGGGTGAAACTGAGAAAACTGTCTTTTTAGTTTTTTTGATGCCCTGTCAAAATGGTTTGATCTTTATCATTTATTTCTTTTTTATTTTGTAGCTTTTTATGGTAGAATTGTTATGGGTATAAAACACAAACTCTAAATTTATTCTAGTCCCTAAAAATGCACATACTGCACTTTTCCCTTGTACAAGCCTACATTCCACATATGGTTATACAAAGGAAATGTGCAGTATGTGCATGTTTGTTGTGTCAAATGCAGATTTTTTGCTTTCTGGTATTTTATATATATATAGTATATATATAGTAAATGATCTGCGTCAGTATCAATCATCATTTGAGATGTAAAGTAGTTCATGTAAAGCATTACTTTCTTATGGTAAGTGGAATCCATATACTGTATTAAGTGTATGTATAATGTATATTAAGTACCTAATTTTTTTAAGAACCCAACCAATTTTGACTTGAATCAAAGTTATTCAACAAACAAACAAATCTAATTTGAATTTAAATGTTAAACTTTCTACAAAAATAATATATAAAAACTAAATATATAAAAATATTCCATGAACCATATCATTGTTTTTACTTTGATTTAACTTTTCCATGGATAGTTCCGTTATGTGGCTTTTTTGACCATCATCTGGTCCAGTGACAGAGCAATAATCGCTTTTTTGACCATTCGAAATCCACCGCAGTGAAGGCTGATGAAGCCAAGACGGGTTTGCTGGAGAGGAGCCCTGATTGCCACGGTAACCTTAGTGGAATGCGCAGTAACTGCGTTCCCCTTGGTTTTTGTGTCAATTTTGTAGTTACTGCAAATTAAATTATGGATTTTCTCTAAAACAGAATAGTTTTGAAACAAACCACTTTGGTACAAGATAGTACAGATGAGAAGAAGTTCAAATCTGCTCTTAACTCAATTTTGACAAACTATGCAGTTACTGCCTTTTTCCTTTGTAGGGCAGTATAGCTGAGGTGGGAGACTCTGTCCATAGGACAACAATCAGTCGTATACTGCACAACTCTGGCCTTTATGGAAGAGTGGCAAGAAGAAAGCCATTTCTTAAAGATATCCATAAAAAGTGCAGTTTAAAGTTTGCCACAAGCCACCTGGGAGACACACCAAACATGTGGAAGAAGGTGCTCTGGTCAGATGAAACCAAAATCGAACTTTTTGACAACAATGCAAAACGTTATGTTTGGCGTAAAAGCAACACAGCTCATCACCCTGAACACACCATCCCCACTGTCAAACATGGTGGTGGCAGCATCATGGTTTGGGCCTGCTTTTCTTCAGCAGGGACAGGGAAGATGGTTAAAATTGATGGAAAGATGGATGGAGCCAAATACAGGACCATTCTGGAAGAAAACCTGATGGAGTCTGCAAAAGGCCTGAGACTGGGACGGAGATTTGTCTTCCAACAAGACAATGATCCAAAACATAAAGCAAAATCTACAATAGAGTGGTTCACAAATAAACATATCCAGGTGTTAGAATGGCCAAGTCAAAGTCCAGACCTGAATCCAATCGAGAATCTGTGGAAAGAACTGGAAACTGCTGTTCACAAACGCTGTCCATCCAACTTCACTGAGCTCGAGCTGTTTTGCAGGAGGAATGGGCAAATATTTCAGTCTCTCAATGTGCAAAACTTAAGGGGGCTGAATAATTTTGCACGCCCAATTTTTCAGTTTTTTATTTGTTAAAAATGTTTGAAATATCCAATAAATTTCGTTTCACTTCATGATTGTGTCCCACTTGTTGGTTCTTCAAAAAATATTACAGTTTTATATATTTATGTTTGAAGCCTGAAATGTGGCAAAAGGTCGAAAAGTTCAAGGGGGCCGAATACTTTCGCAAGGCACTGTACATGTATCCTTCGACAGCAACAGATAAGAAACCTTCTCTTTACTTGCAAGTCGAAAATTTAACGGCGTTTTCAAATCACACCATTCCTGCCACTTACTGTACAAAGTTGCAGTCACACAGATGCTCCACTCCCACGTTTCATTAGCGCTCCAGGTTTGTCAGATGAGGTTATCACGAACACCAGTGGCCCCGGTGCTCTCGCTCACTGCAAGACTGTCTGGGGTTGTATTCCCTCCAGGTGCTCTGGTTTCTTCTACCACTGAAAATATGTATAATAGGGTTCCCTCCGGGCCAGGACTCCCCCTCCAAAAAGAGATTCTTCAATCTCAGCGGGACTTTCCAAGGCAAAATAAAAGTAGAAATTCTGGAGTGTGAAATAATAATCTGATGCAGACGTTTGGCACTTTACTTAAATATTATTATTTTTTCCTTTTTGTTCTTAAATTAGAATAAAATCAATAAAGACCATAACCATAATTAAACGTGATCTTACTTGCAATATTCCTAATTTATTTATTTTTATTATTATTTCTATTTGAAACGGGCCACAAGGTAGATAACTAAGTTCTTGGGACCTCTGCACAAGATATAACTTAAAATCTCATAACATGTCTTGAACTTATTGCTCTTTTTAAACATATATTAGCAGAAAACTTAGTTCTAAATACTAAACAAAACAGGCAAAAAAGGCTAACCCCGTTGCTATATGAACTCTTGACCATTAATTTAGTCCACATGTGCCGCACTACAACAGGCTGCTCCTGTGGCATCAAAATATGGGTCAAATGTCGAGGACAGGAAATGGACCTTACCCTTATTACAAGTAAAAATACCTAGATGAATAAATAATCCAGCTCCAATAAGTATAAATAACTATTGAGTATTCCAAAATGTTATATTAAACGTTTATTGTAGATACTGCACTGTGGGTGTTGCTTGTTGGGCCATTGGCTTGGTTACACGGCGAGGACAGGAGCTGTGAGGCTTGCATGACAGTGCGTGCCGGCTGCCTCTCTATTTAGCGCCGGGGATGATGGGTAAACGGCCTCAGTGCTATCTATGGAGCGCAGCCTGTTTACTCAAACGAACACGACTCCAGAACTACTCCAGCCAATCGTCAAGAGGCCACTTGCCCATTGACAGTGCTCAGCAGTCAGGGGGCATGAATAAAGGGAGCAATTATTCTGAATGCCTGTAAAACCGAGCATTGTTGTCAGTCAGTAAACACCAAATGAAAACTATATGTTTCGTATCCTTTTCAAACGTGCAATGATCAGAACTTCTTATTTTCTTTTATCCAATCCACTTTATGTATATAGCACATTTAAACAACATAATGTTTCCAAAGTGCTGCACACAGAGCTTTATAGTAGACCTGATCTTCCACCTGGTGCAACAGCAGCTTTGCTCAAGATGAAGTTGAAATCTTGTAATAATAATAATAATACATCGGTTTATATAGTGCTCAAAGACACTTCATATTGCATTATTCATTCACTCCATACTTGTGTACAAACAACAGTGCCCCAGTGCTTTCGCCGGTTGCCTGAGGTCGTGGCTTAGAGAAAAACAATATAGAAGCAGCTATGGGTGGGCCAAGATACAAATCCCACGAGATGAGACGAGATTTTGACATAATTTGCAATAGTAAATAATATTTGGCAATTATGTTTCCTTTGTTTGGAGCCATTGTATTGTATTGTTTGTACGAATCTAATAAGAATGGGAATTAATAAGATTTTACCAGTATCATTGGGCTCCATTTGTGTGCATACATTAAATAGAATTTGAAACTTAAAAGTTGATTTCAGGAGGAAGAGGAGGAGACAGACTTAGATTTAATATCTAGTCTGTGCCAGACACTGACATACAGTGCCTTGTGAAAGTACTAATACACCTTGAACGTTCGCACATTTTGTCATGTTTACAACCCTAAACGTAAAGATTTAATTTTGAATTTTTTACTGAAAGTTCACACACAAGTAACAGACAACTGTGAAGTGAAATTAAAATGATGAATGATTCTGTTATTTAATAAAATAAAAGTGGGGCGTGCATAAGTATTCATACAGCATTTTCTGAGTGCATTAAATTGCCGTTATAACATTCCTAATGACTGCAGAAAGTTCACACCTTGCCCTAACCATTAAATAGAGGCCACGTGTGCGTCTCAGTATAGTTCGTAAGCAGGGCCCAGAATTTGGTGCTACGCCCTGTACGACTGTGGTGCATGTGATCGTCATGGGAGTGTGTCCAGCCCACCTCGGATGAGCAGAACTAATTCTCAAATCTGTCGGAGTGGCCACGTTTGGGACCGACAGCTGATAAACGAAGCCTCACCACGTTTTGATAAATATTAAAGTATGACTAAAATGAACCCAACAAGATACATTTGAACAGGAAGACAAAATGGATGTGTCAAATGTAATTCAGACGTACAGTATTTGTGTGGTACTTTACAGTTTATGGGTATGTTATTACATTATTGGCTTATTGAATTTAAAATGTGCAGAAAATATTACCTTACTGCCCATTACATTATTGGTCCCACAACCTTGTTGTCAGTTTAACCACGTATATAATGATGAAGCGACTTCAGTGTCATGAAAAGCACAACATACAAGAATTCTGTAGCATTATTATTATTATTCATACGACTAACGGAAATAGTATATTTTTAAGTCCAAGTGCGTATAATAATAAATGAATCCCTGTGTAAATGTGTATTTATCAGAGTGAGGGCAGAGCAGTGGCGCACAAGGACAAACGCTGCCATAAGCCTGAGCCGTGGCACGAATCAGACCATTACATCATGATGGTATCAGCCTGGTCACGCGGTCACGTGACCCCCCCACAACTGGACCGCAGCGTCCGATTGGCGATTGGATGTGGACTTTCGTGGTGAGGCAACTTCCTGCCGGTGTACCATTGTGAGTCATAATCCCGCGCAGCGCACTATTTGGAATAGTGGCCGGATTACAGTGGCTTTTGGACAAGTGGGGCTGCATGACTGGGGAGTGAAACAGTATTTAGTCGCGGTGTGACGTTCATGGCTGACCGGCTCTTTTGAACTGGATCTCAATTGTGATTTTTTTCCCCAGTCATTTTAACACAGAACTCCCCCGAATGAACACAAGAATTGGCCCAACAATGTGAAGTGAAAGGTTTTTGCACTAAAGTCAAAGCTAAATGCACTAAAAAGATTTGTCAGACAGCTGCAGCCTCTTTTTATTAGTTGTGGCGCGTTTTTTTTTTTTTTTTCAAAGTTGAAAGATCAATCCCTATTGTAATCTTAGATTGTTTAACCTCTTAAACCCCGCCTTAACCAATCGTGTTATCTCCAGTTCGGTTTTATCCAAATCCATAAAATGACCACAGCCTGTAGGCCAGTGAAACACCACATTTAAAATCTAAGAACTACAAAACGTATCTTAACTAATATTTTTCCTCGCGTTTATTTATTTTTATTTAATTAGGACCCATTGGGAAACTTGCAATTGATCTTTATAGACTTTTTATTGCCCCCGTAATTCGCCCTCTGCATTTGACCAATCCTCCAAGCACTCAGCCACTGGTTGGTCCTGTTACTGTAGATGTTTTTTTTTTTTTTTTTTTTTTTTTTTTTAGAATTCAACTCCTAAACTCCTGAGCTTGACCCAACCTCCACCCACGCAAAGCTGATCTCAGCGCTTGCATCCATGACATCACTGCATCACTGTAGTCATCATCTGCAAAACCACTGGGTGAGTAACAGGGGGGATTACTGTCTGAGCGGCCCGTCCCTGCCTGAGAGAGAGAGAGAGAGAGAGAGAGAGAGAGAGAGAGAGAGAGAGAGAGAGAGAGAGAGAGAGAGAGAGAGAGAGAGAGAGAGAGAGAGAGAGAGAGAGAGAGAGAGAGAGAGAGAGAACTGATTAAAATGAATCCAGCCCTAAGGCAATTGATCTCTTAAAATGCACCAAAAATAGCTGGTGTTGGTTCAAAAGTGCATGCCTCAGCTGAGCGAAAATCTTCCCAGTGCTCGGAGTGGTTCTAAATGGAGGTTTTGACCTGTGGCTCTGCGCTGACATGGGTGGAAGAGTAAAACAAAACAAGCTGAATAAGAGGAGACAGAGAGGGTCGAGCTTAAAATGGGACAGTGTTGGCTTTTTTTTCTTTTTTTTACATAAATCTATAGAAAATAGGATTACGCAATACACGTTTTTTTCCTCCCGCGGCTCTCTTTTTTTTTAGTGAAAGAAACAACAGCACGCTTTCGAATTTGAGTGGCCTCCTGGTTTCCTTTCTGTGCAGGGTTTGCTTGCACCCCTTGTGACGTTGGTTTTGCTCCAGCTAGTCTCCCCCATTAAGCCTAAAACATGCAAAATGAGCCAACAGCCTCGACCTAGTCTTAACCAGGATGATGGCACAATCATGAGGTAAGGTTTGGGAGGTTTGTCTATTTGCCCCCATGCAGCTGTGTCATCCATCCTTCCATTTTTCAATCTCATAAAACACATTGAACTAACTGCAACATGAAAATACCTCTCAGTGAGATAAATGCGACGCCAATGTCTCACTGCCTCCTACGGTCTGGCACTGTCCACCTCTAAAGGTAGGAAGCAGTAAACAAGCGTCAGAGTTTCCGAAGGCGAGTCTTAAACTACACGGGATTTAATATCCAAACAGAAATATTAAGAGCAGACTCTCCTCCTTCTATTTGGCATGAACTGTATATTGCTAGAGATCAAGACTGTCATCCTATCTCTCCTGTCCATCCATTTCCCCCCTGCTGTATCCGGGTTGCGGAGGCAGCAGTCTGAGCAGAGATGCTCTGACGTTTCTATCCACGCACACTTCCTCCAGCTCTTCTGGGGGGATTCCAAGGCGTTCCAAGGCCAGCTCAGCGGCACAGTCCCGACAACACGTCTTAGCTTATCCTCTGGGCCTCCTCCCAGTGGGAGTCGCCCAGAACACATCCAAACTAGATGCCCGATCCATGGCAGCCAGCTCGACCTGAAGGAGCAGCGGCTCTACTGTCCAACTGAGCTTCTCTTTAAGAGTGTGAGCAGCCATCCCGCAAGTTAACTAACTTCGACCGCTGTTGTCCATTCGGTTATGACCCAAATCTCATAACCATCTCACCACAACAGTCCAAAATAGCAACCGGCTCTATCCGCCCCTCACTGAACTATTCTGCTTGAGGCAAGGAGGCAACTGACCTGGAGAGGGCAAGTCACCTTTTCCCGATCAAAAAGTTAGGGCTGGGCAAAAAATCTATTTGAATTCAAAATTGACTTGCAAGTCAAATAAAATATTATATATATATATATATATATATATATATATATATATATATATATATATATATATATATCACACGGCACGGTAGGTCTGGGTTCGATTCCCACCTGGACGGGGCCTTTCTGTGTGAAGTTTGCATGTTCTCCCCGTGTCTGCGTAGGTTTCCTCCGGGTACCCAAGTTTCCCCTACCACTAAAAAAAAACATGTACAATAGGCCCAGGGACTAAATGTGGAAATTAGCACAAGTGCTATAACCTGGTACAATGCATCTCTCCTTTCTGAGGCTAATGTAGATTGTCCCTGTTCAAATAAATAAATAACACGGTAGTGCGGCGGTTAGTGCTCGTGCTTCACAGAAGGTCCCGGGTTCAGTTCCAACCTTCTCCCTAATAATGTTTCCCTTACCACCAAAAACATGTACAATAGGCCAGGCTGAATGAGAGTGTGTTGGACGATGGATGGAAATTAGCCCAGGCCAGGCCCAGGCCTACAATCCGGTGTGGTGTGTTTACATGCATGAGACCCATGTATGTTCATTAACATGCACTGTCACGACCAATCAAGTTTTTTAGAAGATAATCGTCGATTTAGATCTAAAACCGAGGACTATGACCTTGGTTTTGGGGTACTGATTCTCATCTGAACAGCATCGAATTCTCAATTGGTGCAAGGTTATTTCAATGGAAATGTTTACAAATCAAATACTTAATTAACATTCACAACACTTGAACGTTCACATCCAAGTGTTCTGGTCCTATAGGGCTAATAGTGTGGATGCAAACAGTTTTTCCTCAAATCTTTTGTATAACGCATCGCACAGACCTTGAAACACAAATGCAACCTTGCTCCGGGTCTGTAGTCATGTGGCCGACGAAACCTTTAACGCTGCAAATGTTGGCAGCAGCTTCAGTAAGTGGAAAAAGGCTGGTCCGCCAGCACATGCAGTCTAGTCTGAACTACACAGGCCGGTGGGGCAATTTGGGAGGCAGCGGATATGACATAATGGTGTATTAGCAGCTCATGTGGTCAGATGGTTCAAATTCCACGCAGGACACCCTTGGCATGATATCACTACAGCTGGGAAGCCCCCCTCTGGAAGCCCCTGAAACGTCCCCATAACTTCCCCCGTGCGACTGTAGCCCCCATTCCAGCGCCCTCCCTCTCCCTCTCCAAGCTGCCATTGGCCTGGCAGTTTAAAAATAACGCCGCGGGATGCTACATTGGCTCTGTTGACGTATGTCTCCATGGAAACCACAGATGACACGTTGCTGGAGGTCAGAGGTCCAAGCTAAAGAGGGCCACAGAAATGTTGACTTGTGGAGTAGACATCCACAAAACACCTATTACTGTAACACTAATTCTTTCGAACACATCCACTATATGCATTTCAAAAACAGATCATTTTAAAGAGCTGTTCAAAAGACTGGCTCTTTTTAATATGACATTTTAATAACGGCAGCCAGGTAACTCACATTTAGCTTTCCCTTTAGTACAAGAAGCTTTCACTTGTGTAGCCTGCTCCATTGTTGGGCTGATTCTTGTGTTCGTTCGGGGGAGTTCGACTGTACACAAGATCCGTAAATGAGATCCGGATCTTATGAGAGCCGTTCAAAAGAGCCGGTCGGTCATGAACGTCACATCACTGGCAACATGGGGAAATTCGCAGGGGCCGGACTAGAATTGTTGGAGGGCCATGTAGGTTTTTGATGAGGGGACGTTATGAAAAGATTGACATATTTTAAAGGAGGCAAAATCAAACAAACAACTACTAATTAAACAATTAAATCAAAAAGCAACAAAGGTAGTAGAGACAAGCGGATCGCCACTCTCCTGGAAACACAAACATGGTCTTTCCAAAGTCATTATGGTATTATTACGCCAGAGGGGACTTTCTCACTAATGGTCAATCCACAATCGGGTCGCTGCGGTCGCCTCACACATTTTCCAGTGAATTAAATGGTAATTACCTAAGGATGCAGGGAACGGAAAATCATATTAGTCAGTGATTAAATGTTCTTGATGTGAGACACTTGTTAAGAAGATAGATTAAAGGGTAATGCACACGATGAAGTATATAAGAACGAATTATATAAGAATTAGCCAGTGTTTGTAATGCAAAGATAAAGCTAGCATTGTTTTTGTTTTGTTTTATTTTATCTGAGATTTCCCCATCAACTGTATACAAGCATTATATTATATATTCTCAAAACCAATAGTGTGTATCCGGACTTGATGTTGTATCACCAAGTAACTTGTCCACCAGGTATCAAAACACAGTATCAAATGTTTTTTTTATTCTTCCCAATACCAGTTTGAATCTTCTTTTTCCCTATACTTGGCAACCCTCTGAAGGATGACACGCCAAACCGTCAGGAGATATCTGATATGATGGTCATTTGGGCGTCTTCAGATGGTACTTTTTGTGGAGATAATTTCATTCATGCTTTAGCGAAGCCTTTTTGCAGATTATTCTTTTTTTTTTTTTTTTGTGATAATGTAAATGAAATGTAAATATTGTATATAATAATGCACTGTAAATAGAGCTCAAATAAATAAATAAAATTAAAATTAAATTAATACATTTGAGTGTGGGTGTGTGTATGCGTGGAAGGGGGTACATGAATGTGGGCATGTGTGACCATTGTAAGAGTGGTTGGTTGGGTCAAGGGCAGTTTGATTTTAACCTGTAACGTACTATGGTGCAGTATTCTTTGGATAAAAGGGGCTCTATAAATAAAAGTTTGATTTTACAAGTTTTCTGCTTTCTGGCCTAGACATAGTTTACACACCGTTTAGAGATAATTTAATTTATCTTAGATTAAGTTTAATGTTCTTTATTTGCCATTTTACAACAACTGTACAACAAAAGGAGTCCTCTGCATTTGTCCCATCCTCCGATGCCGTCGGGGCAACATTTTCTCCACAAGCTGATATTTTATGGGTGTAAAACTGTGATATTTTCCTTAACACAGGTATTATCCCACCAAATCAAGAATAATTATAAAAAACTTGATAACCAGTCATATGCACTTTAAGGAGCAGTGGGCGGCGCCTGGGGACCTACATGTGGAGCCAGGCTAACGGTCAGAATCACTTGGCAGGAGGATACCCCTATTGTGCATGTTTTGGGATTTCAGGGGGAAACAGGAGAAAACCCATTTAGACGGGGAGAAACACAGACTCCACACAGAATGGTCTGGGAACTTAACCCGGACACTTCTTGCTGTGAGGCATGAACGCTAACCGCTCAGCCACCGCGCTGCGATCTTTCCAGGTCCACTTAAAAGAGCCTCTGGTATAGTACGCAGCCCTATTGAAGTGCTAAGTAAAAAACATCAATGACCTACACATGATTAACTGCCTTGGGAATGTTTCGGACGTTCCCCCAAATCCCGTTGGACAAGTTGGAGTTCCATTCCAGTGAAGCTTGATGAGCATAAGGGGAAGCCCTGGGCTCAGTGTCACAGCTGAAGCCCGTTTACTCACAGATATTTTTGGGCCTGTGCGGTTGACCCCAGCGACGTGTTAAAACAGGAGAATCACATGTCGGAGTTGTGTAAGGAGCTTTCACCTCGCGGTTGCTCTGACTTTCTGCTCAGAAACATATAACCTATAAGGAAAGACAGCCACCTTTAAGGACATTCTTCATTAAGTCACATTCAGCGTGAACAGGGGAACATCTGGGCCTTTGTGTAACCGACTGAGGTTTGGCAGCGATGGAGCTCAACAGTCACGCCCACCTGAACACCCGCTCTGCATCAGGAAGTGAAATTTCCATTCACATTTTCCATAGATTCCATCACCATGTGCATCATTCTTCATGTTTATACAGTGCAAAGTCAATAAGCTACATTTCTCAGCCAAGCTTTAATAACAGGCAAAGGCCATTTCCATCTCCAGCAGGGATAATGGGAATGGGTCCATATACACATGCAAATCCAAGCAGTTATAAATATGTGCACGCAGTGGATCATAGAGCTGAATTAATTTGCAGAAGGCGCATAAATGAACCCCATATGTATTCATGCATTCACAACTAAAAATCTGTACTGGCTCTGACTCACATGTGCCAAATCTGAAAAGATCTACATACTCACGTGTCTATGGGAGAGTCCATGAAAAAGGACATTTCAGTCCACAATGTGAGTGAAAGCTGGTGATATCTTGGCTCGTCTATTGACTAAAGCCATTATGCGTAGTTCCTGCAGGTATTATTGCTTTGCACTGTCAGAGATGTGCCTGCGATGCGATGCCCTGCTTGTTTTCAGGCTGTGCTTTTGAGTCTATCTACAGCATGTGCCAGTAAATGCATTACCTGCCAAATGACTTGTGACAAAGCCAATGATGACTGATTAGGACTCCTGGATCATGTGCGTCCCTAACGCCTGACTTAAGAGGGCTATATCTACTCATATAAAACAGACCTAGAGTAGAACACACATAGAGGATCTGTTGATGCGCTCAAGTCTATTTTTTTTAGATTACGTTGTTTTGTTCACAATAGATAGATCCCAGAAGTGTTTCCTTGCAAGTCCACAGACCATCACCGGACCCCTTGGTTTACCCATGGCTAAAAATGGTAACTTGTATCTGTTTTTTAGGATGCAATTCCCCCTGCTGCTTTGCAAGCAACATAGGAGAGCCTAAAAGAGCAGTGTTACAAGAGATTCTATTAATCTGCAGGGCAGTATCTTGGTTTGTAGAAAAGAGGGTTTATTCTGGACGGAAGGATAGATGGTGTCATGATTCGGTCTTTAGTTACCCTGTTTGGGTTTGCTTTTGTGTTTCTGTCCTTGGTGTTTTATTTTGAAATGTCTTTTTGGTCTGTGGGATTTTTGCTTTGCTTCCCTTGTGTTACTTGCCTGCCCCGCCCTGATGTGTTTCACCTGTTCCCTGTTTCCTCATGTATTTATACCCCTGTGTTTTCCTTGTCCTTTGTCATGTCATTGTCTACGTCAGCCCCGGTTTGTTTCACTGGATTTTGTTATTTTGGTTTTTGTCAATTATTAAACATCACCAGTTTCGTTGCAGTCCTGCATTTTGGGTTTTTATTTTTCCTCACTCCATCACCAAACCATGACAGATGGATGGATGAATGAATAGATCAATGAAGAACTTTATTTTCATTTTCCAAAATACAATGAAATTCCGTAGATCAGATGTTGGGCCAGTCTTAAAGTGCGTACACACCAAACGCGGATACCATGACCCAAACACTTCAACTTTGGTTTGCGAAAGAGCACATGGATGCTCCACAGCACCACTGACAAAACATAAGGACTGATGAACCCTCATGTGTGGAAGAAAAATGGATCAGCACACCAACATCAAAACCCTCTCCTCACTGTGAAGTATGGTGCAGGGAGAATCATGGTGAGGGGCTGTTTTGTTGCCTCAGGGCCTGGACAACGTGCTATCATCAATGGAAAAATGTATTCAAGTTCATTAAGATATTTTGCAGAAAAACCTGAAATTCACAACAGCGTGGAATAAGTAAGTGAACCCTTGTATTAAATAACTGGCTGACTCTTCTTTTGCAGCAATAGCGGGTTTTCTGTAGTTGCAGATTTGACACTCACAACGATCAGGATGAATCTTGGACCATTCCTCTTTACAAAACTGTTGCAGTTCAGTGAGATTCCTGGGTTCATTTACTTTTTTCACCCTGTTCTGTCAATGTTTACATGGCCATTAAAAATAAGATATAATTGTTTGGGTGCTATTAGTTTACACTGTTTACTCATTCTCATGATTTTAATGAAGATCAGACCACATTTTATGACCAATTTAAGCAGGTGGGAGTTCAACGAGAATTCTCAAACATCCAGGAAGATGGATAAACTGAAGTCCACTAAAAATTGACTCGCCGGATATTTCTAGTCTTCGACAAAGACGGGGCTGAGTCAGTCTCCTCAGATAGATTGAGTTAAAGCGGTTCTGAGAAGTGACCTTTCAAGGCACTGTAATACAATGTCCACATGCTCCGTGTGCAAAGGTTAAATTCATATTAGTCCTCAAACCTAAAAATACGCATGTCAATGGGGAATTGCACTAAAGCACCAAGTGTGGCTGCACATTGCGATGTGAAATTAATTAAATAAAAATTAATGAAATATGAGTGCAGTAATAATGGAGATATTATCCTATATTGTCATATAATTAGAATATCATGAAGAAGTGCATTCACTTCTGTTATTCAACTTAAACTGTGGAACTAATATATGACAGACTCATTATATGCAAAGTGAGATACAGTGCCTTGCGAAAGTATTTCAGGCTTCAAACAAAGATATAAAACTGTAATTTTTTGTGAAGAACCAACAACAAGTGGGACACAATCATGAAGTGAAACGAAATTTATTGGATATTTCAAACATGTTTAACAAATAAACAACTGAAAAATTGGGCGTGCAAAATTATTCAGCCCCTTTACTTTCAGTGCAGCAAACTCTCTCCAGAAGTTCAGTGAGGATCTCTGAATGATCCAATGTTGACCTAAATGACTAATGATGATAAATAGAATCCACCTGTGTGTAAACAAGTCTCCGTATAAATGCACCTGCTCTGTGATAGTCTCAGAGGTCAGTTTAAAGCTCAGAGAGCATCATGAAGAACAAGGAACACACCAGGCAGGTCCGAGATACTGTTGTGGAGAAGTTTAAAGACGGATATTTCGTAAATTTCGAACTTTTTGACAACAATGCAAAACATTATGTTTGGCGTAAAAGCAACACAGCTCATCACCCTGAACACACCATCCCCACTGTCAAACATGGTGGTGGCAGCATCATGGTTTGGGCCTGCCTTTCTTCAGCAGGGACAGGGAAGATGGTTAAAATTGATGGGAAGATGGATGGAGCCAAATACAGGACCATTCTGGAAGAAAACCTGATGGAGTCTGCAAAAGACCTGAGACTGGGGCGGAGATTTGTCTTCCAACAAGACAATGATCCAAAACATAAAGCAAAATCTACAATAGAGTGGTTCACAAATAAACATATCCAGGTGTTAGAATGGCCAAGTCAAAGTCCAGACCTGAATCCAATCGAGAATCTGTGGAAAGAACTGAAAACTGCTGTTCACAAACGCTGTCCATCCAACTTCACTGAGCTCGAGCTGTTTTGCAAGGAGGAATGGGCAAATATTTCAGTCTCTCAATGTGCAAAACTGATAGAGACATACCCCAAGCGACTTACAGCAGTAATCGCAGCAAAAGGTGGCGCTACAAAGTATTAACTTAAGGGGGCTGAATAATTTTGCACGCCCAATTTTTCAGTTTATTTGTTAAAAATGTTTGAAATATCCAATAAATTTGGTTTCACTTCATGATTGTGTCCCACTTGTTGTTGGTTCTTCACAAAAAATTACGGTTTTATATCTTTATGTTTGAAGCCTGAAATGTGGCAAAAGGTCAAAGTTCAAGGGGGCCGAATACTTTCGCAAGGCACTGTATGTATAGCTTTTATGTTATAATTTTGATGATTATGGCTCAGCCTGGCCGTACCTCCTTTGCTATGCCCAAACCCGTCTGACCTGCTGGTAGGCAGGGAAGGGCCTGGTAGGTACTTAGATGAGAGACCGTTTGGGAACACCAGGAATCCTAGCAAATGTAGTGTGTGAGTGAGTGGTTGGTGGTGGTCGGCGCAAGACTAGTTGCCTCGCTTTGTTAGGGCAAGGTGTGAACATTCTGCAGTCATTAGGAATGTTATAAAGGCAATTTAATGTACTCAGAAAACTTTATTGGGTGCAAAGATGTCTCTAGCTCGTCTATGTCGACTAAAGGCGGAGGAAGTCCTCATCCAAATCCATTCTTGTTTTGTATTGCTGGCATCAGTATAATCCAAACTGTTACACAGTGTATCTTTAAATAATGTTCTCTACAATGAAAAACTCCTTTGACTGAGAGCCCACACAATGGAGTGATTAAAAATACTTTTTTACTTTTTGTCCTGTGTCAGCTGTCTAGGTGCTAGTCTTGAATTTGTCTTTGTCTCTAGTACACAAGGATTATTTCAGCTTTACAAAACTGTGCCGAGAGAATGTAAAATACTGTATTATAAAATATTGATGCATAATATTTTTATTACAATTTTCATCTTAGTTTAAAAATAATTTTGTATTCTTACTATTAGAGCAGCACACTGAATGACAAATTGCTTTGAAAATACTTACACGACTCGTTAATAAATAATGAATATAGACGAATGTGCTCTAAATGGGGGAAAAGTGCACATGATGTAAAACTTTACAAGCATCAGCATTTTGTTACAGATCAGTGGAAACAATGCCATGTACAGTGTGTCATCAGGGGTCTGAGCTCATTTGGATCAGAGGCCAACAATGCAAAAACAGTGTTGGTTGGGGGCCTCAACAGACTTAAGGTGCATTCAACCTGAATAGACTCACACAGATGAAGGCAGTGATTAGGGAGATTATTGATGATTATTAGTTTTGGCGATCAGACCCCGGCGTTAGACATCGATGTACAAGACGTGTAGTTAAACAGCTTGAAGTTAGGGATGTCTTCCCCCGGAGCCTGGACACTGGTGGTGGTATAGAAGATCATCGAAATGCTCGGGTAGCGCCGAGATGAAAGAGCGGAGATGGGGTGGAGGCGGGTCGCAGCGCGCTGGGAAGCAAACAGTATACGATTACTGGCGCTTAAAAGCGAGACCGATGGCGATGATTGGCTGCTACGGAGGTGCGGCTCTGATGCTGATGTGGAGGTGTGGACCTTTCGGGAGCGATCATTGGCTGAAGGTTGATGATACTGTGTTCGTCTACCAGGTTGAATTACCGCCTAGGCTTCATTACACACCAAAATCATATCCTGCGGCAGGTGTGGGTGAGGACTGCCCATGGCAGCAGGGGCGATCTTTCTGAATTTGGAGCAAAATAACCACCTCTACTCCATCATAAAGGAAAGCTTTATGACAACACAGCTGCTGTTGTTTTAAATGCCTTTCCTGAGCCCAGGCATTTGGATCAGAGAAATTATACGTTTCAATGAACAATAACGAACTACAAACATGTTTTGTAGTTTTAGGGTTGGTTGATAATTTAACCCTACATATTAATATTCCCTATCATAAGATTTTGTGTCATACCGGTATAAATGACAACTCACGTGAAGCGAGGAAAGCGAGGGCATGAAGAAAACAAACTGGAGCACATGCGCCGGAGTGGAGCTGGTCCAAGTTTTGGGCATGTGTGGTTGACACCAGCGACGTGTTAAAACAGGAGAATCACATGTCGGAGTTGTGGCAGGAGCTTTCACCTCGCGGTTGCTCCGGCTTTCTGCTCAGAAACATATAACCTATAGGGAAAGACAGCCACCTTAAGGACATTCTTCATTAAGTCACATTCAGCGTGAACAGGGGAACATCTGGGCCTTTGTGTAACCGACTGAGGTTTGGCAGCGATGGAGCTCAACAGTCACGCCCACCTGAACACCCGCTCTGCATCAGGAAGTGAAATTTCCATTCACATTTTCCATAGATTCCATCACCATGTGCATCATTCTTCATGTTTATACAGTGCAAAGTCAATACGCTACATTTCTCAACTTGGACACAGATTTAATCACTTTTCAAACCTCCTATGAATATTTTTGGAAACAGGGCAAGCAACAAATGGTAAATATCATCATATTATCAACCACTTGCACTATGATGTAAACCTGCACTGTTAATACTGACAATAACATTTTTGTTATAGTCTGTTTACTTTATTATTATTTACTGTCTACACTTTTTGTCCCCACAAAGTCCGTGGTAGTCCTTGAATATAAGATACCGCTATTTACTATTTAATTGTTGTTGTTTTTCACATTTCCTGCCTATTTGCACACCCTGAGTGTTTCTAAGAGCTGAATGTAACAAGTACATTTCTCCATTGTGAGATCAATAAAGGCTGTCTTATCTTATATTATCTTATATTCAAGTTCCTGTCTTTTTGTTCTCGTGTTACTAATAGACGCAGACATCCTCTTGAAGGCAAACTAATTTATGAATCCAAGAAGGTTTCCCAACTTATGGAAAATAAAACAAGAGGCAAACGGGGTCCATAGTAGAACCACAACCTTTCCATTTTGAGTAATTTTTTAACCATGCTGTGGTAGTTGAGTTGGGTTTTGTTTGATGTTTTTGATGTTTCATTTTGTTTTTGGTGGTGAAGGTAAACTTTGAGATGGATTGATTGGATGTTAGGAGTGATGTCTTTGGTTTGTGCGCTTTTCGTTTTGTCAAGAGTTGTTGCAGTTTGCAGGATTGTTGGTTTGGTGGTTGGAGTGGTAGTTTGTTGCTTTGCTCTTGATGATACATAGTATGAGTTCAAACCATCACTGTATGGCCTCCAGGTTAGCAAACTCAGAATCTGCAGCTTTGATTTCAGCCTTAAGCTCCACTGCCTCAATCTTCCTTATTTCCTCCTCTTTATGGGCCCGCTCCTGTTTTTTCTTGGAAGCCAATTTATGTTTTTTTTTTTTCTTTAACACAGTCTCTTTTGCCTGTAAGCTGCTCTTTTGGCCTCTGCATGGACCCTCAAAACTGATGACCTCATTGAGTTACTTGATTTTGAACTTTTACGAGACACGTTGGATGCGTTGTCAGCAATGCCTTTTAAATATTGTGACACTCTGAACCCAGTCTTCATTGCTTTGATCCATATTTTATTCCGAGGGATGAGGATCAGGCACATACTGTATGTGGTCAGGGCTCTTCAGCTCATATTGAAATGTTTTACTTCAAACACGCGGGCTGTTTGGCTGCATGCTAATGCTAATCTCGCTAGTCAAAACAAACACATTTGATGTTTTTTAGACGTGTTAAGTCTACTCTGTTACCCCCCCTGCGCAACTACAGCAACTCAGAGACAACCGAGTCAGGCACAAAATACTGCTGTAAAACGGTAAACAAAATGTTTTATTTTTTACTGAAGCAGATGCTTACAAAAACTTATAAAAACTAAAGTGCAGCATACTTTGATAGCCAAAACAGTATAATTGAACTTAAGACTAATAGACAAATTGCAACTTAGCAGAAACATTAGCTTTCACATAAAAAGGAAACACTTTTTAAAGCGGGGGTATTATTTACAGACCGATTGAAATACCTTAACATACAACAAAAACTTACATTTGGTTCTAAATACTGTTCCCTGCCAAAGTCACACGCTGCTGTCAGCGTGACGGCCGGGGAACACGTGTCACTGTTTTTGCTGTCATCATCATGATGTCCGTGAGATGCCCCGGACACAGCCCCCTGCAGAGGTGCGAGGGGAGGCGCCAGTCTGTCTGGGATGTCTGGGAGGTGCAAACTAATTTGAATATGCTAATTATGGTAATTAGGTTAATTAGATTAATGATGCTAATTTAAAGGGGGGAGGGAGGGTGAAAAAGAGCAATTATATACTACTAGCAATGACTTGAACACACAAGTGAACACATGCGAATGACTGATTGCAAGGCAAGTTTATTTGTAGAGCACAATTCATACACAAGGCAATACAAAGTGCTTTCACAGTTGCATAAAATGACAAGAAAACAGATAAAATCAATCATAAAAACATCAACATAAAAATGAATCAATTACAGTAAAAGGCAAGAGTGCAAATAAAATACTTTCAGTTTTTATATGCTCGGGTAAAAAGAGCTGTTTTCAGCCTGGATTTGAACATTGTCAGAGTTGAGGCCTGTCTCACATCCTCATGAAGACTGTTCCAGATTTTAGCTGCATGAAACTGAAACGCAGCCTCACCGTGTTTATTATTGACTCTGGGAACCACCAGGAGACCCCTCCCTGAAGTTCTCAGGGCCCGAGATGGTTCATACGGCTCTAACATGTCAGAGATGTACTTTGGTGCTAAACCATGAAACGACTTGTACACAAGCAGAGCTGTTTTAAATTCTATTCTCTGAGTGACAGGAAGCCAGTGCAGAGACCGGAGCACTGGACTAATATGGTCATATTTCCTGGTTCTTGTCAGGACTCGAGCAGCAGCGTTCTGGATGTTCTGCAGCTCTAACAGCTCGTTTAGAAAGGCCAGTGAGCGGCCGTTACAGTAGTCTAACCTGCTGGAGACAAATGCATGGATGAGTGTCTCTAAGTCTGGTTTTGACACTATTCCTCTGATCTCAATGTTTTTCAGATGATAAAAAGCTGATGATGTTATTGCTTTAATGTGGCTGTTTAAGTTCAGGTCTGAGTCCATGATTACTCCTAGAAGGTGACTGATTTCACTTTGTCTTTGTGTCTGTGGGCCAAAAACAATGATCTCAGTTCTGCAAGCCTTTCAAATGACCAAATAGAAGCACAATTTGTCGGTTAGGTGTGTACATACCTTTTGACAATAGACACAAAGAAAAAGGCTTATGATTTCAGAAACTTTCTCTGTAAACACAGCCAGCTCAGGAAATGTGTGCGTCCACATGAAGCCAGTCATGTCTGTAAAACCGCTGCGATTCCTCTACCAGGCCTGTGTGTGGCGCTGTGACGCTGCTACAGATAATAGAACAAGATGTAGATAGCGCATGCGCAGTAAACTTTTGTGGAATGTACAGTGAAAATAATTTGGGATTCATGGATTTACGTTGTACAGAAGAGACGAGGAGGTGAGTTTATTCTTCAGACGCAACGGGACTAAAGAAGAAAAAAACAGTTTGTGACCGGTAATATTTTTCGGTAATAATATTGTTCCTATGATTTAGTGCTTTTGTGTTTTCACTGTTTATGTTATTAATTAATTACAAAAATAATTAAATCATGACAACGTGAGCGCATAGGAGCAGTGGCGTGCTGAGACCTAATTTCGGCCCGGGAATTTAGAGAAGACCGGCCCATTTTCATACTCAATTATAGCTCAGTGGTAGCCTGGTTTTACCATACCCTCGTACTCATTTCGTTTCGTACAGAGGGTCTGGATCTTCACAATGGAGCTCCGTTATCAGGTGGGAAGGGTGAACGCCTTTGAAGCGATTGGATCTGATTTTCGCTAGCGTTTGGTCGTGACGTATGTAATGTGAACTCTTGAGAGCATTCCTTGCCCATTCCAAGGCTTCAATTTTAATTTCTGGATATTTGGGAGCTGAGCCAGTACGGATTGAGGAGCTTCCATTACTTTCGTATCCGCCTCCATTGCCGAACTACAACCAGCAAATGTGGCGCAAATGCTTGACGTCACCTACAACACCCGCCGTAGATGTAGGGAAATTATAATTGACCGGAGTTTACAGATGGCTATGGCCAGGCTAGCTCAGTGGTAGTGCACAGGTCTCAGGTACAGGAAGTTGTCAGTTCAAATATGGACACTTTTCTAATGCTTTCACTTTTCACATGGGCTCTGCAACAAACTGTGCAGCAACTTGGTGCTGCACCAAGTTATGTGGATACAAATATTTATGTGTCCACTTTTCTACTTTTCACAGCCTGTTTACTTGTGCAAACCCTCATCTTTACTGGATTGGACTGCACCAACTTGAACTAAAGCGGAGGGGTGTTCCACTTACACACCCCTATGAGTTAGTTCAACGTCAAATGGTATCTCCCTGCCACAATAATAAAAAGTTCGATGCAAAAAATCCGTTGTTATTTAGATAGATTTACCTGACAATTACACGTGTGTTACTTTATATGTACGTTTATATCTGGAACAGTAGCCCAGGCTCCTGCTACAACCCAGTTAAAGCCTTTAGGCCTGGAATAGCACAATCGCGAGTCTGTTATTAATGAATTATTTTATTCTGTCAGCCCAAAAGCACCGCAACCGAGCGGCCCGCGGGGAAACGTCCCGACTCTCCCGAGTACCCAGCACGCCACTGCAGAGGAGCAACAGGGCAGTTCAAACGATTTTGCCTCGCAACACTGGATTCACATCAACAGCAGCGGGAATGAATAGAGCTGCAAGCTTCCATTCATTCCCTATGCTGCCTGGTGACCGGAAATGCACAGGAGAGCGGTTCGATATACGTGCGGCCGGAGCGGCGACGGCATTTGCAATTTACAGGTGTCTGTCAGATCTGATATCAACCAATTGTAGAGTGTTTTCTATAATATATATATATATATATATATATATATATAATAAATCAACAGGCTTTCACACGCGGCTTCTCTGCAGCAACACGTGTGTGGCAGCTCTCTGTCATTGGCCAATGTCTCCCGGGAGCCGCGGGGCTGTGAGGATGAGGTGGCTGCTAAGAAACTGAGTCACAACATGCAATGTTCCCTGCACCTTGGTTTCTCTCTCTATATATCTCTCAAGTGCTTTGACCCTAGTTACATACTGGCAGGATGAAACGCACTAGGAAAATGTCCTTCACTCATGTCAGTCAACAATGCATCATGTCTATGGAGGAGAGAACAACATGTTTTGCAATAATGCCCCACATTTTGATATAAACTGTGTGTTTGTCACTACTTACATGCATATAATAATTAGGCTAGAGGTCAGGTTAAAGCTTTGTAAATGCAAACATTAAGTATTTACAAATGCCTCACGACTTGATTGCAAATGGCCATTTTATTACTCAAGGAAGGGAACATTCAATGACCTTTTGAACTGTAGCTACACAACGCGGCAGTATTACAGTCAATGCCACTCTTATCAATCACAACAAAGGCAAGCTCTGCAGATGAACGCTTTGTCAGATAGAAGACCAGAGATTGGGTTTTGTGAGTATTAGGCTTGTCATCATACTCTATTTGATTTTCTACTTGAGTTCAGATGGAGAGTGTCAGTGAGCAAGTTTTCATTCTGATAATAGGTAAGTTGAGAAATTAACAGCAGAGAAGTGAAGATTTGCACGTGAATATGTGAAGTCTTTATACATATGCTGGCATGCCTTTACTTGCCTTTACTAGGTTTTTAGATGCCCCCTTTTATGTCATGCCTTTCAAAACAAAGGCTGTTGTTCTTATTTTGGAATGGAAACGTCAGAAGGTTTCACTGTTGTGTGGATAAAGGAGTTTATCCATGACATGGATAAACAGGGCATTCTCATTTCAAAGAAAAATGAGAGGGAGAGGCGCCGGACACAGCACAGATTCGTCTGCTCCTCCTTCTGTGCAGGTAAACAAACTACATGCAGTGACAGTGTCCCGTAGAGCCTGGTTTAGCTCAACGCACACCAGAACGCAGCGCGCCGCGGCACGTCCTGTGACGCGTGTCCATGTGGGACTCAACACACACCGCACTTCAGGCCTCTTTCACACCGCATGCGGATTCGTGAACGAAGTGACGAGCGATTATGACAGTCCCCCATAATGAATAGGCAGAATACTGTTTTGTGCATAAGGTGAGTGAGTGCTCCTCTTCTCCCTCTGGCTTATCTCCAAGTATGTTTTTGATAAGGGAACAAGATTGCAACATGGCAAAAAGTCCATTTATATTACTGTTCAAGCTTTCATGTAGTAATTCAATTCCTAAAACCAATATTAAGCTACAAGGACAATCCCTCAAAGGCTTTCCTGTATTTGACCATTAGATCGGATGACTACACACAACATATTGTAAGAGATGCAGCGAAGACGGCACACTCCTCTGCGTTTCCTATTCCTCCTTCCATCCAAACAAGCCTGTGGATGTTGCAATTAAGTTACGGAAACCATGTATTTATACGCACGGGCGAGGATGAACGACAGAGCGGCTGAGGCTGTGTGGCACGGGAGGCGGCTCTATCTAATGCACCGTAATGCGACTGCAGCGTTTCCATGGTTTCGCCTCTGCAACAAGGCGGGAAATTCGTCTTATTAGCGTCCTCTCTAGACAGAAGTGGTCGAGAGGGAGACAGTCCCAGACATTAGAGTTATGTTAAGACAGATAGCGACAGTTTGTTTTTTTCATGGAAGAAAAAGGGATTAGTGGGCAGGTTGAAAGTCAAACGCTATTTTACGATGCAAAGTACATTCCAAATTTCTCAAAGAAGTTGTCACACTGTCGGAAAATGGGAAGGAACCCGTAATTCTGCTTCACGAGGAGGAAAGAGAGTGATATTTGAGTGTCTTGAATGTTTAGGCACTAATGGGATATTTCACTATACTCAACCATTTGAAAACAAATTGAAAAAAAAAAGGACAGAGAGGGTCCGTGTAAATCATTCGTTCAATCATTTTCCAAATTGAAATAAAAAACAATGACATTTGCTATGAGCATTTTTGGTTTTATGTAACAAAACAAAATCACTCTAAATGACTTAAATTTAAAGGACCTGTATCATGCTATTTTAAGCCATTCCAAAGTAAAGTATAGGCATTTATATGATATATTGTACCTCTACCACTACGGAGCACTAATTTTTGTGATAAATATAAGTATTTTCTGGAGGTATTTTTCCAACCCGGAAGACAAAACGCTTGGATTCAGTTAACTCCGCCCCCTCTCGCCGCTCATACAACTTTAGCAGTAGTAGAAATATATACATCACAGCAAAAAGTGAAGTTACTTCATGATGCTGTTATAAGGAGTTAACATGTGCAACACAGCTTCATGGCTAAATGGCTAACACACACGCTAACATGCATTTTGATCGACTCACCACTCTGATGTTTCCATTATGGGACTTGCGTTGGTTATAAAAGTTAATCCACTTTGATTCTGGCCAAGGTTCATCAAGCATCCATCAGCGACAGGCACAGACAAACACTATTGTGGCTGCTAGTCGCTGAATCCCGGAGGGAAATTCCAACTTCTTCTCTTCTTTAGGAAGGTTGAATAAAGTCCAGTCCTCGCAGCCAAACGCGCTTTTCTCCGTGACATTATCGTGAGGTAAGAAAAAAGAACAGGTGTCCAGACTCCAGAGTAGGTTAGAAAAAGCTCCCTCTTCACAACTTTCGGTGCGACATGACATCTGTTCAGACCGTTCGGACGCTCAGGGGGAGCGTTTGTTTTGACTATAGGGGCAGCGCGGATTTCTTACGACAGAAATAATGAAAAAAGCAGTTTTACAAATGAAAATCATGCCGTAAGGCATTAGATTACAGACGTCGAGCACTTCCGTTCCGCTGTGACGACACAACTGAACATGCCAGTCGTTTACCAGGAGAGGGCGGAGCAGCTGCTCAGAGAGCAGGATTCAGGAGGATTACTGAGAACTGCGTGAATGAAGCCAAAAACCACTCTGGGGGTGTTTTGATAAGGAAATAGCATAACAACATGGTTAAAAGCTCCAAAAAGTCGATTTTGCATGATATAGGACCTTTAACGTTTTCAATCTCATACTAAAATAGAAAACTAATATTTGAAAGTAAAGGCTCAGAGCGTCAGTATGTCATCAATTATCATTTATTCGTTTGGAAGTTCTGTACTATTATTGTCCAGCTGCAACACTGACTGCATCGATGAAACTGGCCATTCATATTCAAGGAGGAGATTTCTATAAACGCTGTAATATCAGATGTATGGACAGATAAGCAGCATTTTTAATCCTCCAAGCTGCGGATATAGCTTCTCCATGCGTGCGCGCCGGGGCACGTGACCCGCCATCAGCTGTATCCGCTGCAATGAGCAGGGCGCTATAGTACACATCGAGTTTAGTCAGTTTGCATGGGTTTGGTTTGATATGATTTTTATAGCACATCCCCGTTTCCACCTTAACCTCTGTTACGTGGCTGTGTGCCAAACCCCGGTGATGTGCATTCAGCGCACCTGCTCAGAGGCGTAGTTTGCCATTTGGCCTGGGGCTCCCAAACCAGCAAGGGCCAGTCACTCTGAAGTGCTTTGTTTTAGCAGCCTTCATTGTTTGTCATTCATTTTCAAGTTTATCCTGAATAAAAGTCATTTACCTCCTGCTCTGTTTCCTTTACTCCAGTGACATCGTTCTTCATCAGAGAAAGCGTTCCCATTTGTTTGTTTGTTCGAGTTTGTGAGATAAAATATGTCCTTTTAAATCATGAGTTTGTTCTGAAAAGCATCAAAGATTTCTCTATTAACTCTATTTCAGAGGGCGATACATAACTTTATTAGTTTCAGTCATAGTTTATTTGTTCAGATCTAAAGTGTTGCCCTGAGGAGGGAGGAGGGGGGTCAGAGCACGTTTGTGATCACAGCAGACTCGTATCCAATCACCTGAGCGTGAGCCGCTGACAGGTGGGCGTTTTCCCATCATGCACGGGCCATACAGCGGCTCCAGCTGAAGCCGACACGAGCAGCCATGAAGAAGCTACTGGATATCCGCAGCTTGGAGGAATAAAAATGCTGCTCATCTGTCCATACATCTGATATTACAGCGTTTATAGAAATCTCCTCATTGAATAGAATAGAATTGAATAGAATGGCCAGTTTCATCGATGAAGTCAGTGTTGCAGGTGGACAATAATAGTAAGGAGAACTTCCGAATAAATGATAATTGATGACATACTGACGCTCTGGGCCTTTATTTTCAAATATTGTTTGAAAACTCTACATTTAAACCATTTAGAGCGATTTTGTTTCATTACATACAATGAAAAATGCTCATAGCAAACATTTCTAGGTAATTTCGTTTTTGATTTCAATTTGAAAAATGATTGAACGAATCATACACGGACTTACAGGCTCAGAGCGAATCCGCGTATCATTCGTTAAATCATTTGAAACATTTAAATCAAAAAACGAAATTGCTGTTTCATTCACCGTCCTACTGTTCCACGGCTCGGCTTTGGTCCATACCATCCAGTGCCCGGTTCATTGCAGCGGGTCCAGCCATGGAGAAGCTACTGCAGCTTGCTTATCTGTCCATACATCCGATATCACAGTGTTAATAGAAATCTCCTCCTTGAAGAGTGTCTGTGAAGTGAGCCAGTTTTATCAATGCAGTCACTGTTGCAGCCGGACAATAATATGACGAATAAATGACAATTGATGATCTATTTTAGCGTCAGATGGAAAACTCTAAATTTAAGCCCTTTAAAGAGATTTTGTTTCAAAACATAAAAAGAAAAATGCTCAGAGCAGACGGTTCTAGATCATTTCGTTGCTTTATTTTAGTAGTTTTCATTATATATACACAAATGCAAAATGAATGTAAAAGAGACTATGAAGTGATTTTAGTACAAATAAAGAAACTAGTAATTCAAGCCACATTGCACAGATTTTCCCCCCAATAAATAAACTTGAAATACAAGAATTCATTTTATGACAGAGATTTTCATCATTGAAAAATACCTCATAAATGAACAAACAAACGCAAAACGTTCAGTTTTAGCAAACAGTGCGGCTAGCAAACTCATGGTGCCGTGGTGAACAGATCTTATGCACATTACTGCTCAGAAACTTTCCAAAGACAGATTATGGTTCTTTGAAAATGTGGAGGATTGTTTTTTCCTTTTCCTATAGTGCAATAAAAGTGAAATAATTCCCCAGGTATACTCTGTACAAGGAAATGTTGCAGCATGGTTTAAAGCTTGTTTGTACGTCTTCTTTAAAAAGACATGAGTGGTATTTCTCTTATTGTTACACGTGTCAAGTCACAGTTTTCTATTAATCAGTTTTAGTAACATTGACTACCTTGTCCTATCTCCTCTTCACCAAAACTAAAGTGTACCCACATACTAATTTTCACAGCTCTATCATCATCTCCCTTCAGCCTGACAGTCTAAAGTGCATCTATTGAATAAAGCAGTCTAACCTACTTTTCCTGTCGCTTTTGATGGATAAAGCAAAAGCTGCATTATTATTATTGTTGCTGTTTCCACTCCCCGCACTGTGATGTTTAAACACAGCATGTCAGCCTAAGAGGTGTTGGAGATATTTGATGTTCTCCAAAGAAGTCCTAGTGTAATTAGACTTGCAAAGAGAGGCAGGAGACGATGTTTAACACAGGAGAAGTTTATTTACCGTCAGTATGGGACACGGACACATGAACTCTTAACATTATGGTGGTATTGGTCATTCAAGTCTAACTATCCTTCTCCAGAAGAAGGTTTAAATGGTCCTAAAGTGAGCCAAGAATGCCAGTAAGGCTAGTAAGTAGGCGCATTGAGTTGCCTTGTGTACGAAATGGTACAACTTGGCCAAGGCACATTGATTAGTGCAGGCTTGGTTATGCCAAGGAAAACAGGTTAGTGTCTGTCAGGGACAAATAGCACACAAAGATGACGTAAGTTATTGATGGAGTTATTGCCAACAATGGGCAACACAAAAGGTGTCCTTGATAGGCTGTGGAGGGGCGAGAAAATTCTCTTACAAACAGTGATGATGTGGGCGGACAGTGTTGATACATGTAACAAACTCCTCAGAGACTCCAGATGTAACAGCAGTAATGAGACAGGGGACACTAGCTCCCTTTAGCCACGTCCAGCTGACAAACAGTACAAGGCCAAGTAAAAGGCTTTAATACTGCATATCAAAGCTTTTTTTGATTGCATTCCCAGTTAAGATTCTGAAAAAACAAACAAACTCACATTACTTCAGACGCAAACATAAGAATTGGTAACAATGTTAAACGGCTGGTAACAGAGGTTAACACCGTATTTTCTATGTTTAACGGTATAGAACAGAATGTTCATAAATGTTGAAACTGATTACAATTGAGGCTCAAAAAATTATAATTTGTGTGGTCTTTCTATTGATAACAATCAGGGCTTAAAAAAAAAATAAAGCTTTGTAATCCATCCATCCATTTTCTTCAACTTGTACGTTGCCGGGTCGTGGGGGCAGCTGTTGGAGCTGCCCAAATCACATTGCACCAGCCCCTATGGCTCCTCCTGCAGGTGGTTTCTTAATTTATACCAACAACTTCCCTTTCCTGTCTAAAATCCTGGAACGCCCGGTCGCCTCTTAACTAAAACATCACCTCCTCTCCAATCACCTCTGTTACTCCCTCAGAGTTTTAATCAAGGCTCAAGTCATTCTTTGGTTTCCACAGACATTTATTTGGCTATCATGTCTTTGCATGCCTCGTTAATGACAACAATGCCGTCAGAACTAAGAAAGTAAAGACAATACAAATTAAAAATAATGTCACAAAATAACATACATGAATATCACACAAAGCTTAAATAAAATACCTCATTGGCCGCTTAAACTCCAAGGAAATAAAGTAAAAATCTTCTTAATTGGATTTTTCTCGGACTCTGCTTCAGGTGGGTGCCGTTGGCCTCATGTTGCTCTGGGCCACGCCTATACTGTCCCCGTAGCAACTCAATTAAAGCGGAACCAAAAAATAAGTTCTCTATGGTTTTACATAGTTTTAAGAAAGAAAATATAATTGCAAAACACAAATGAAATATGAATATTAATTATGAACTGTACTGTATATGAAATTATTTGTCTTTTTAATTATGAAATGAAATATTCAAATCTGCCTTGACTGCAGCTACAACCTCTATGAAACCTTTCAGTCTGGCTTCCGCACTCATCACTCCACTGAAACCGCACCACTCAAAGTAACTAATGACACCCTGTGCACCTCCGGCTCTGGCTCCCTCACCATTCTCCTCCTACTTGACCTCTCTGCCGCCTTTGACACCATTGACCACTCCATCCTTCTCCAACGCCTACAACATCTCGGCATCTCTGGCTCAGCTCTCTCCTGGTTCACCACCTACCTCACCAATAGATCTCAATTCATATCCATCAACATCTGCACGTCTCACACCATACCTGTCAACCATGGAGTCCCTCAAGGCTTGGTGCTTGGTCTCCTGTTTATCCTGTACATGCTTCCCCTTGGACCTATCATTCACAATGACGGACTACAATTCCACAGTTACGCAGATGACACACAACTCTACCTCAACACCAGATCCATCACTCCTGCTACAGTATCCATGATCCCAAACTTCCTCTCTGCAATAAAATCCTGGATGAACAACAACTTCCTTAAACTCAACTGCTATAAATCGGAAATTATTGTCATTGGTCCCAAATCACTCCTCCCCCTCCCCGTCGATGGCCATACAGTTATCACCTCTTCCCAGATCCGAAATCTTAGTTTAATCTTTGACCCCACGCTCACATTTAAGCCAAAACTGCCGTTTTTCACCTCCGTAACATTGCTCGCCTCCGCCCCACCCTCTCCCCGTCTGCTGCTGAAACTCTTATCCATACTTTTATTACATCAAGACTCGACTACTGCAATAGCTTCCTGTATGACCATGTTCAAATCCAGGCTGAAAACTGCTCTTTTTACCCGTGCATATGAAAACTGAAAGTATTTTATTTGCACTCTTGCCTTTTATCGTAATTGATTAACTTTATGTTGATGTTTTATTGATTTGATCTGTTTTCTTGTTATTTTATGCAACTGTGAAGCACTTTGAATTGCCTTGTGTATGAATTGTGCTCTACAAATAAAATTGCCACTTCACTGAGGGGAATGAGTAATGTTATATCCGAGAGGCTCATTGCTCATTATGAACGAGATTATCTGGGAACCACAACTCAAGACAGCATGCACACGGAGGGGTATAAAAGGTGCCTAATTGGCTTAGTGAGTGAGTTGAGCATTTACATCCAAAGAATGGTCTCAGCGTGTGTGGATCAGTTTTTATTACGGGGCCGCCGTGGCGCATTACGGGCCTGCTCACACATCTGGTCTGATCGGCCCACCAGGAAAACTGGTCCGGTTCTGCCTCTGGAGTGTTTTTATGGCAGCACCGTTGGCCCGTTCACAAAGCACTGCGCCGCATGTTGTGCCTGCTGCTCATTTTTGGTATATGTTACTTTAGCAAGTCATTGTTTCTACTCAATTAGACCAGGAACGGAAATTTTGAGTTTGAGAGCTCAAAAGTCAATAATGCATATACAGTACATAACCTTGACACATAACCTTTAAATGTTTTTGCGTTTGTTTTATTTTCGTGTGGGAATAGTCTAGTATGAGAGCAATAAATCCTAAACTAGGCTAATATATTTGCCTTGAAAAAAACTCCCATACAACTGATCAAAATGTTATAACCCTTACAATGTTATGACATCACACGCGCACAGCCTCTTAGCCGTTTGTACATGACTCTCTTTCCATTTTTCTACCGAGATTCTCACGGATCATGAAATTTCTAGCGCATTATGGCCTCGACAATAGCACAGTGACAGATATCCATATCCCACCGCCAACCCTTTTGTTATCTACTGTAGCACAGGAGGGTTGTGTGAATTGAGCCGCAATGAGCAACAAACGGATCCAGGGAAACAGCCAGGGAGAGCGGGGCACAGTGCGGCAAAGGGAACTAAAACCTCAGAAACGCGGTGTTTGGCTAAAGCCGCTTAGCCTAACTGCTTTCATTAGCCGAGGAAGGATGAGGGGTGTCACTGCTAACACCAAAGAGGCGCGACAGAGCAACGGAACACGAGCTAGCGCTTTGTACACGCAGGAAATTAGAAAGCAGACTAACAACAATCGCCTCCTGGACTGTGAAATGTGAAAAGATGAATTTCTTATACTTAGTTAAAGAAATAAAGAATTTGAACCGTAACTCTGTAACTTCAACAGCTAGAACTTAATAAACTAAAATGTTATGGGATTGAAAACCAATTTATGTACGCAACACTGTCAGAAGCTAAGTGTAAAACTGCTTGCAGCAACTTATCAAAACCATTTGTTACTCAGCTTGTTGCCTTTTCACATTGACAAACTCATTTTTAAGGCTACATTGAGTTTAACTTGATTTTCTGCCTTGTCAAAATATATTCACAGAAGACATCTTTATACGTCCAAGAATATGGCACAACAACAGTTAAAATGTTCATCACATTGTGTCAAAATACTAAATCAGGACTCAAGTATATGCTACAACGATTGTTTGTGCATTGGCAAAACACCTTTATGTTGTGGGGAATGGGAAGGGTATTTTAATACTCAATTTTCATAGAGAAAAGACTTCAAAATAAATTCAAACTTCATACAAATCCATATTAGCGCTAAGTACAAATCTATAACCTATTCAATTTAACTTTCAGAAACCAGCTCCCCCCACAAAAGGATGAAATACCCGTGATAATTTTGTAACAGTTGGGTAAAAGACATGAAGTATCCTCTTATTATGCACTTCTTTTAGAGAATATTAGCTCTAGTGCACCTAAAAAAGCCTGGAAAAAGGACATAGGATGCTCTTTTACAGACAATCAGTGGAATGATATTTTAAGTAGTCCCAAAATGCATGTCAAGAAATATTAGCGCTAGACTTACTTAGTTTAAAATTGTTAATAGAATATACTGGACACCGTCCAAAATGCACCATCTCAAGCTTAAAGAGGACCCCTCATGCTGGAAATGCACAAACAATGGTACATTGATACTTCTGTTATGGTATTGCCCTAAAGTTAAAGATTTTTGGAACTCTATACATAAATCTGTCATCTCTATTATTAAGTTAATACCACTCACAGTAATATCTTCACTCCTAAAGAATTCTGAAGATATTACTGTGCGGACATCAAAGGTGTTATTACGCCTTACAATATAATACCCCTTTTTATCCACTTACAAAATTGACATGTTTAATTTTGAATAACTATACTTGGATTGTGTAAACGCTCACGTATCCGTATTTAAATAAGGAACACGTGGAAGAGCTTGGTCGCTTCTAACTTCACCCCCGTTTGGCCGCATAGAGGAGAGGAGTAGAGGCTAAATGCTGACAACATCTTTGGTCCTTTTGCATGACTGAGCACACGCACAAAGACCAGACAGGTACGCATCAACTCGTCTAAGCTCAGGTAAGAACATATCTCACTATGGAAAAACTGTGGCCTGTTCCTTGAAGGTGTTTAATCGTTACCACTATTTTAAGTTGTGTGTTGGTGTCTCCAAATTGCGATAAGTGTAAAAGCAGTGAAGGCATATTTCATTTGTTTTGGGCTTGTCCGTTAATTGCATTTTTCTGGGCCAGTATTTTATGTCTATTTTTTTCAAATTCATACTCAAGGACATTTATCTTGGACAGAGACTTCACCTTGTTTGTCTGACTTTCCTTGAATACCATGATCATCATGGGTAGCATTGTAGCAAACTAATACTAAAAGTCTGGAAATCATGTTCAGCGCCTTCCCTCTAAATATGGCTCCGGGAGCTTTTGTCTATAATACATCTTGGAAAAACTTTGTGGATCTTTGATCTTTGATTGGTCTTTGAACTTTGACTATCTATACTCAACATAATTGTACTTCAAATATTCTTTCGTATTGAAATATCCATCCATCCATTCATCCATTTTCTTCCGCTTTATCCGGGGCCGGGTCGCGGGGGCAGCAGTCTCAGCAGAGATGCCCAGACTTCCCGATCCACGCACACCTCCTCCAGCTGTTCTGGGGGGACCCCGAGGCGACACTAGGCCAGCTCGGAGACATAGTCCCACCAGCGTGTCCTGGGCCTTCCACGAGGCCTCCTCCCAGTGGGACATGCCTGGAACACCTCCCGAGGGAGGCGACCAGGAGGCATCCGGAACAGATGCCCTAGCCACCTCAGCTGGCTCCTTTCGACGTGAAAGTATATTGATGCCATACATTGGCATACATATGGATGTGTGGCATATGCAGATGTTGTACACGGGTATCAGGAAACAACAATAATAGGTGTTTTTTTTTTTTATTGTGTAATGATACAGCATTCTTGGGCAATTAATCTAAGATTGTTTGTCCGATGCTGCGTTTTGTTTGTTTGTATGTTCATTAAAGCATTTGTGCGCATATCTGAGCAGACATGTGGTGGGATACGTGTGATGATAATGGCTTCTCTGGCGGATGACGACTCAATAAGGCCAAACAAAAGTGATACTGGTTCAGGTTTGACAAATCTTAGGACACAATATTGTGAGGGAATACTGAGGGCCCAGTGGTCTATAAAAAAAAACATGATTTACCTCCGCCTGCCCACTCTGGTTCTATCTATACTCGCACTGCGCCACTGACATGACCCATGCATATTATTACATCACAGCAGGAAGCCCTCAGACTGCCACAGCTGAGCGGGGTGAGGCAGGCAACAGAAAGAAACCAGGATACTTCAGTTATGTGTGGCTAGAATATAATTTAACAAAAAACAAGAGTGAAATGTGGAACCATAATGTCACATGAAGAACCAAATGATCAGTTTCAGTCACATGTCGTTCTATTATGGATGTCACATTGAGGACTTTTCACCATTCAGAAGATAGAATAATATTCTATTTTGTTGGATGATGAAAAGAAACACTTTCTGCCTGGATCAAGCACAGAACTGTTTCGATCCATGGATGAAAGAATAGATTATTTTGCATTGAATTGATTCCAATGGCAATGGTCCTCAGTAATAATCACTGTGAAACCCATCTACAGATTCATATTAATGGACAGAGAAGAATTCTGTGATAGACTTTGCCTTCTCCACATGTTTTGTCCAGGTTAATGGTTGATATCTCTGTCCATAAAACAAAATAAAAAAAATAAAAAATACAAACAAATCAAATGTTTGAGTTTTTTTGTGACAACTACAGTGATCATTATAGTGTATTTATTCATTCATTTAAATAAATTGTGCATGAGATATTGGAGAGCAGTTATATTAAGTGATCTGAGTCTATTTCCATCAGCATGCATTAAGAAATGCACATCAATACAGAATAAAAAAAAAAACTCTAGTCCTAGAATAGTCACTCCTCATTACGTATACATGTGCAGCTTTTCACTCCGTGTGTGAGATCAAGGGCATTTTATTACCCGCCACGTGAGCCCCATGTGTTACAGCCTCCAAATAGATCATAAAACGCCTCCTGCCGAGCTGTGCCTCATCATGAGGAATATCTCCTGTGAATATGAAGCTTCCTGAAATAAAAACAATACTCAGTGGAGGGCGACAGAAATAAAGCAGTTGTGAATGACTGCTGCAGCTATTTGTGGAAGTTCATGAATAAGACAATTATGTATTCACAAGGGTGATTCAGTTTATTCTGCGACCTTTGGAGCCATCGAGGCAGAAGCAGGGTTAACCAGTCTATGCATCACAAAGGATAGGCAGAATCATGGATAAAAGCAATAGGGGATGGGGTATTATATCGAGCACTTTTCATGGACACAAGTCCAAGTTACATAAGACATCTATTCATTTTCACTCTATTCTTGGTGGTGGTATATGTACAGTTTCCTGTTCAATGCACCGTAGGAAGTAAAACCCAGTCTTTTAGGCAAATAAGCATTTTATTTAGAGACATGTGCGTCTCCTACTCCTCTGAAATGAACAACAGATTTGATCTGGTTATTACGTACGGTCACTGTGAGTCAAACACTGTCCTAAGAGAAAGAGCATACATAGCGACAGTCCTGGTCTAGCGCCGGTATCAAAGCACTCGTGCATTGGACATTCGTGCTTCATAAACATGACCCACACACACACACTCAGCAGCCCCCTCCATGCACCACAGTCTGGTAGCAGTCGTAGTAGGAAAAAGGCTGAACTACGGCACAACACCTCCATTCACCTTATTCCACCCAGCCCACTTTTGCCTCTTTTTGCCACAGATTGGCACTTCCGTTGTATTGACTCTTCTGGTAGAGCGCGAAGCCCAATGTCCAATGTCCATTTGCACCAACAAGTCAACCATGCACTGTGTGTGCGGCAGACGCGGACTTAACCATTAGGCATAGGTCGGCGGCCGCCTAGGGCCCCCTAATGTTGGGGGGCGCCGGACCCCCTGACCACCTGTTAAACTTCAAATGAATCTTTTCTTACTTTTTAAAATTAAAAGAGTCATTAAACAACGGAATGGCTTTGATTTATGAATGAGTTGAGCACTGTACCGGCATAAACCCCCCTATGTTTCTGTCACAATGGGCTATTCCTTTAAGACGCTAATGCGCGCAACAGGAAGCGATTGGATCCGAATGAATGAGAGGCGCGAGCGGGAACTCACAACATTCGTTGCAAAGTAGGAACATACAAAACAAGCATGAAAAGGAGTTATCCTAGTGGTGCCACTAAAAGAAAGAAGCAACTTGTTTCGAAAAAGCTGATGTCTTCACTTCCAAAAGTGACGTCATATTTCAGCGTACCATCCACCGGCGGCACCGACAGACAGCAGCCGGGAGAAAGTGCTGCAGCGGCTGCAAAACTTGTCAACAGCGAGGAGCTAACCGGTGTCGCTAGTTGCTCAGATGGTCAAATTAATGACAGAGAATGTGACGATCAGCGAAGAGATGTTGGTGCGACTGCAGACGCCGCCACTGTCACCAGCTGCTCGAGGAGGGATTCCGACGGAGATGCAAATGAGGAATGGAGAGAAAGTGAACAGATCCTGGCTAGTTTACAGTGTTAGAAAGGATGCCGTTTTTTGCTTTTGTTGCCGATTGTTTGCTGACAAGGAGGAACGATCACAACTAAGAGGGTTCAACTCTTGGAAGAATCTTGCAGCACACTTAAAACAGCACGAAAAATCTGCTGAACACATGGATAACATGGATACCTGGCTCACTTTATCTCAGAGGCTTAAGACATGTACAGCAATAGATCAGGTGAACCAAAACCTGATTTCTCTTGAAGTAAATCGCTGGAAAGAGGTCTTGAGGAGATTACTAGCCATTGTGAACCATCTGGCAGAACATAATCTTGCATTTCGTGGACACTCAGACAAGTTGTATGAGCCTGGCAATGGTAATTTCCTCGGGCAAGTACAACTCATGGCACAGTTTGACCCCATTATGCAGGAGCATTTGAGAAAAGTTCAGGCAAAAGAAATCAGTGACACCTACCTAAGCAAGCACATTCAAAATTAGCTTATCTCCCTTGTGGCACAATGTACAATTAACGCGATTGTAGAGAGAGTCAAGACAGCAAAATATTATGCTGTAATAATGGACTGCACCCCAGACCTCAGTCACAACGAGCAACTGTCGGTGGTGCTGTGAATTGTGAATTGTGAGCCCTCAAAAGGTGTTTCTATTCATGAGCACTTTGTTGGATTTCTTCTGGCACCTGACACCACAGGAAAGGGCCTGTGTGATTTATTTTTGGGCCACCTAGATACACTTAGTTTGGATCTCACCAACTGTCGTGGTCAGGCTTACGACAAAAAGCAGGGAGTTCAAAGGAGAGTGCTGGAACTTAACAACAAGGCATTATTTGTTCCATGTGGGAGTCACACTCTAAACCTTGTTGTAGGAGATGCAGCCAAATCATCTGTCAGGTCCATCAGTTTCTTTGGTCTTTTACAAAGGCTGTACACTTTGTTTAGCTTCTCAGTTAACCGCTGGGCCATTTTCAGAAAGCATGTGAAGGACTTGTCTGTGAAGGCGCTGTCTACTACCAGATGGGAGTGTCGCGTAGAAGCCGTGAAAGCCGTCCGCTACCAACTGCCTAAAATATTAAACGCTTTGTCTGAACTCACAGATTATGCCATGGAAAAGAGAGATGCTGAAGTTGTCTCAACAGCAAGAGGCATCTGCCAGGAGATGCAGAGATTGCCTTTTCTGGTAAGTACCATTGTGTGGTACAATGTGTTGTTCCAGATAAACAAGGTGAGCAAGATCTTGCAGAGCCCAAATGTGTCAGTGGAGACAGTGAGAAAAGAAATCACAGCTGTGACAGAATTTCTACAGGATTTCAGAGAGCATGGATTCAATGCAGCTGTAACTGATGCCAGGGAGATCGCAGATGGGACTGAGGTGGAGATGAGCTGCCCAGAGGTGCGCAGAAGAGTGCAAAACAATCAGTTTGAGTATGAGGGAAGAGAGCAAACACAGCAAACTGCAGAGGAGCTCTTTAAAACAGAGTTTTTCCTCCACCTTATTGATACAGCACTTGTTACAGTAAGAGAGAGATTTTCAAATTTGGAGACCTTCTATGAACTGTATGGATTTCTCTACTCAAGTGAAATTATGAAAAGTACAGTGCAAAACGGATGGCTGGCTGAAAGCTGCTACAGATTGCAGCAAACAACAGATGATGTTGATGTAGAGGACTTTGAGATGGAAATAACACGTGCTGTTAGAGCCTTTCCCACGACCATCTCATCACCATTCGAGATGCTCAATCACATTTATAAGGAGAATGTGCTTGATGTTTACCCAAACCTGAGTATAGCTCTAAGGCTTCTACTCACTCTACCTGTGACAGTAGCCTCAGGAGAGAGAAGTTTCTCAGCATTGAAACTAATCAAAACCTACCTCAGGACAACAATGTCCCAAGAGAGGCTGTCTGTTCTTGCCCTTCTGTCTATTGAGCAGAAAGTCAGGAAAACACTTGACATGGAGTCCGTCATTGCAAGGTTTGCTGAGGCCAAAGCTCGAAAAGTGAGGTTTTAAAAAAAAAAAATGTATTAAGGAAAAAAAATCCAAAATCTACGGATTCAAAATATCAACAGGACAAGACTATTTTAAAGAGGGAAATGGAAATATTAATCTAAGTGTGAATTTGATTTTTTTTTTAAATATTGAAGGGAGAGAAATATGTATGGAACTGGAAAAGAAGAGGAAGAATAGTCAGGAAACATCAATAGGAAGCAGAAAGGAAAGACAATGGAAATGTTTAAAGGGAGGAAAACATGGACAGAATTGGAAAAGAGAAAAAACACAGCAGCACTGACTGGAGGAAGAACGTAGATTCACAGACGGAAGCACTCAAAAGTAGGGAAAGACAGGAATAAAGAGGAGGAGAAATATTAATGGAAAATACAGAAACCTTGAAAAGAGAACAGGATGCAATAACATGAGAGAAAGACAGACAGGAATAATTGGAAGAAGAAAGAGGCAGAAATGAAATGGAGGGCTAAGGAGATGAGAGGAGCAAAGCAATAAGGTATTCATTAAGTATAGATTGTTGTTATATGTATGACTCCTATATTTGGGATCTCATTTGTTTCTTTCCCGCTCTAGTAAAAGAAGTTTGTTGTTGTTGTTATGGGGTTTGCCCGTATATGAGGATTGAGGTATTGTAGAGAGGGATGAAAAAAAAATAAAAAAATAAAAAAATATGTTTCACTAAAACCGAACGTTTACACATGCATAAGTTCAATGCATTGAGTTTGTAAAAAATGTGTCGATTTCAGTCAGATGAAGTGATGTTGCAATATAATTGCTATACATATTAAATACCATATGGTGTATTTATTTTTGTAAAACTGTAAATGATAAATCCTTTATTTATTTTGTACGACTGTAAATGATAAACCCTTTGTGATATTTTGTGTTACTTTAATGAGAGATAAGGGGTAGGTTTATTATAAGTTCTTTGAACTTCTTCCTACTCCTTTTGAGCACAATAGTCTTGTTTTGTTTTCTTCTGTAAAATGTTTTAAATAAGTTTCTGCTCAAATAAATAAATGAAAGAAAAGAAAGAAAAGAAGATACATTTGACAGAAAGGCAGATCATCATCTTTACAAAATTCTGCAGAAAAAACAAGGTAATTGCTGGTATGGAATTTCAGATCTTCCTTATGAATAAAATCTAACGTGTTTGAGAACAATGTTATTTAAAAAACATAATCTTTATTTACTTTACTGTCAATAATTTCTGGAAACATTACCCTTTTCTCTCTTTACAGACGTCATCTCCAGCATCTAACTCATGGCAGAAGACTGGAGGGCTTCACAAATCAAGTTAAAAGTAAGATTCTCTTGAAAAATAAAACCCAAGGATTTAAAAAGATGTTGAACATTAAGTGTGAGGATGGCCCCATGTCTGTGTTCGCCTTGGGCCCCCAAATAGCTAAATCCGCCACTGGTGTGCGGCCTAACAGCGGCTTTGTGTCCGTGTAGAACAGATTTTCACTTGACCTCTCCAGTCCCATGTAAACTAATACGGGTGAAGGGGCAGGCACAATTCATAGCAGCACCCGCGCGAACTTCCGGGAATAAGATGAATATGATATCTCGGCCCAACCCAGCCCGAACTTTGGGTCAGGCTCGGGCATAAGATCTAAACTCTAGAGGCCATTAGCCATATGTTGCGTGAATTGTGTACTAAGCTTGCTTTGTCAATCAAACAATCAATGAAATAGTCAAATCATCTAAATCTAAGCCACAGTAGTAAGAAATCCTCTCCAATCCAGATTATTATTGAGAATGCGTGTCAGTTTTTTGGCTGTGTGCGTTCCCCCTGCTCTACTCTCTTCCCCATATCATGATAGGCTAAAAACCCATCCACCTGCTGTTTCTAAGCGACTCTAATCCTCTATTTAGGCCACATTACCTGGGCAGCTCCACAGTGCATGGGCCTCACTGAAATCACCGTGAAGGATGGCGCAGCTCACGCCTCTTACTCGTCTAAAGGCAGCGCTGCGGATTACACGAATTACAGCCAAGTGAACTGTCAATTAGAGACATGAAGCAGAAAAGCTGAGTGCACGCAATGTAATGGCAGCAATGCAGGAGATACAGGTGAAGGTGTCAAAGATCATCTCAAGATGGTATTTGAAAGGTTCAATATTTTATGAGGCGATGGCTTAGTGTCAAAAGTAAAAAAAAGAAATAAAAAAAAGATTGGGAACTACTGAAGCACTACCCAGTCAAACATCTATATAGCACATACAGCCTCTCATTATTTATTAACTATTAACTACAATTGCATACAGTACCGGTCAAAGTATTCGTTTTTCCTTTTATTTCAAGACTATTTCCATGGTAGATTCTCACTGAAGGCATTCGTTTATGAACAAACACATATGAAATAGTGTTTGAAGCAAAACAGAAGGAAATAGGTTGTTCTTTTGCTTTGATTACTGCTTTGCACACTTGACATTTTCTCAGTGAGCTTCACGATGTAGTCACAGAAATGGTTGACTTCACAGACTGTTGAAAACCATTTCAGGTGACAACCTTATGGGGGCTCATTGGGAAAAATGTAGGTCTTAGCTTTCCAATGAGGCGTAACACTGGCCTAGAGGCTTTAAGAAACAGTCCAGAAGCTTTAAGATTTGTCGAGTTAAAGTCGAACTGGAGAAAATGTGCTCAGTTAAGGCAGGTGGTAAGAGGTTAAGTCATGATTAAAGACAGGCTTGTCATTCTGACCTCCACATGTTTGTCTTAACATGCACATCGTCTTAACATCGTCCTAATTTTATCCGTGTACTATTTAAAACAAATAATGGGGCTGGTTTTTAAAAAAACAGCCCATTCTTAATGTTACAGTCTACAGCAGGGGTGCTCACACTTTTTCAGCATGCGAGCTACTTATAAAATGATCAAGTCAAAATGATCTACCTACTAAAAAAATGCAAAACATATATTTATTTCTAAATATATTGAGGATTCTTTATATCTACAATTGAAGTAAATAGCTCCTCCTCAGGGCCTTCAAAACAGATTCTGCAGGCCCTGTGTTGTCAGGCCATACACGTGATTGACAGCCAGCGTGACTGACAGAATTATCAGCCAATCAGAATTCGATATACATTGACAGTCCGCCCCCAGGGCCTTCAGCAGCTCAGCAGCGCCCCCTACGTTTTGTTCGCCTGGGGAAACCGCTAATGTAGCCGCGCATGGGCAAGACGTCCCAGCAAATCGGAAGAGAACCGGATAAACAGATATTCCTCTTGGAACTGTCCGAACGATGTAAAATGAAGTGGATTTACTGATCACGGATATTGTGCGGCCCTTCATTATGAAGAGCTTCGAGAGCAAAGCAGCGGGAACGACAGCGGGACGTAGACGCTCGGCTCCCCGGACAGGAGAAGGGTTTCCCCGCGTCAGCTGCGCTGGGACTCGGGCAGGCAACAGGTACGACACTACGAGCGCTAAAAAAAAAGGATCTCAAATAGCACCAAACTTTAAGTTTAGTATCTTTTATAACGGTTGATTTGCAGTTGAGTTCATCTCTGGTGTCTCGCTCTGTCAACAAAACATCTCCTAAAAACAGCCGCCTGTTTCCACGTTACAACGCGCTCGTCTCCGCCTATCATGTGTCGTGTGTTCCCGTATGCGAGCCCGAGTGTTCCCGAAGGTGTTTTTGTTTGGGGGCGGAGGCACCGCTGCGTTAGTTGCATTGTTGACAAATCCTTTAGCGAACAAATGCCACGCAAACAGGCAGTTTTATCCATACGCCTGTTGTCGATCAGTTTATATGCGTTTGACTGCGTGAACCCAAGTTGCTATTGAAGGCCCTGACTGAAACCCCATGGCCCGCCACTGTGTTTATCAATCAAAAGACGGGATGGATGATAGGCTGGCGTAAATTTTTCTTAATGTAATGCGATCTACCAATACTACCTTTGCGATCGACTGGTAGATCGCGATCGACGTATTGAGCACCCCTGGTCTACAGTGTTGCTTCTTCCCCTTTTCCCTCATATACGGCGGCCTCATGTATTTCCTTCAGCATTTAGGCTGCATCATTTTCAAGCTCTTACAGGACAAACTGCACACTTTAGTCCACTTTATTCAACATTGGCCGTGTCTCGAGAGAAAGAGAATACCGCTGGCTCTGGTATTGAAGAGCGCTGTGCAGAGCCCTAGACGCGGCAGAAACATGATCAGCACTCGAACCCCTATAAGGCAAAAACAAATCAGAAACATACAAAGGATTATGTGTGAGCCTTCTTAAGCGTGTTCGCTTTATGCATGAATTCATTCATTACACACAGACGGTGCATAAAAGTAAGCCCACTCGCATAACCTCCGCACATCTGCATGTACTGTGCACACTTGGGTGGGCATACATTTATTTTCCCGCCAGCTCTTGAAATTGATTTATCCATCTGACGATGCCTGTTGAAGTGTAAACTGGAAATGTGAAGGCCCTTGGCTAAAAGCACGTACACGACACTCACATAAGTAGCACATGATTGAAAATACAAGTCCTCCACGAGCAAGAACTGTACTGTATAGCTTTTGTATAGCAACAATGGATTGAAGTCAGCCTGTGCATGCAGAGTAAAGATTTGGCTTGGATGTTTTATTCTTTATAAACAAATCGTATCTCTCTTGGCAATGCACAAATGCGCAACCTCTAACTAACACTTTCGGATTAAGAGAAGATACACATTTTACAGGTGCATGGGTACAGTAAACAAAACAAAACTGAAGGCATTGGTAACAAAGATGCTTCATACTCTGACGCCATTTTATATTTATTTTACTTAACTTAAATTAAAACCTAAATATTACTGGAACATTTGGTATTTTCCAAAACTGTATGACCAAGTGGTTTAACAATACATTAACACTGTATTTTCTTAGGGATTTTTTTTTTATTGTGTCATCATTAAAGATAACCTTAGTGACAAAAGGAAGATTATGCCTTTATTATATGTATGTTTTATTTCATTTAAATTATAGTGTTATGGTTGTGCTTATTTTGTAAAAAAAAAACAAAAACAAAAAACGACACAGCTTGAATACAAAGGGTCAGTAGGAACGGATGACGTAATAACGGCCGATAATGTCAGAACACTGTTGTAATGTAATAACGAATTACTGGCTGATAATGCAACAATTATTTAGCCTGGTGATGTCACGCCCTGTGCTGTGACCTGGCTCTCCTCTCCCTTCCCCCTCCTGGGCCGGTGTGGGCGGAGTCTTCCTGGGAGCAGCCTCACCTGGCTCCCATCTGCAATCACCTGGCAGCTATTTGTATCCAGCTCTCCAGCCACTCGGCGCCAGATTATTCCTCAGTCTTCATGGTGACCATCTGCAGACAAGTCTTCAGTTTGTTTTTTGATCCATTAAGTACTTACCCGTTTCATGTTTTTTCAGTTCTTGGATTCCGCCTGCCTGCCTGCCTGCCCTGCTGCTACTCACCTGCCAGCTCATTCACCACCCGTAAAATAAAGTTTTTTTGATTTTTCCTGGAACCCTGTCTAGTGTCACTTCTTGGGTCCCACTCGTCGTGTGCCACAACAGGTGAGACCAGAATGATTCCTCTGTATTTTTATATCCACGGGGGAGTCTGGACCTCCCACCCCGGTGGCGGTATCCGCAAAATCAAATCGTTCCCGTGCAATCAGATTAGTTTATTTGCGTCACGTGTTGTTCAGGAGCAGCGTCACTTCACGGGAGGCGGAAGTCCCCTCAATGACAATAAACGGTAAATGACCAAAAACACATTGACAGTGGGTGAGTTTCGTGATTCATAATCCTGCACGAATATTAACACAAAAAACGCTAAAAACGCTGCTTCAACGGCAGACGTCCGCCCTTCGCTGATTGGTTTACACCGCTTCCTGTTTGCTTGCGTATGTACCGCTGTGGGAAATAGAATCGACGCAGCGGTGACCAGACCTCACTCGCTGGTACAGTGTTGAGTCTGGATTTTTCCAGGCTAATAATGATTACTATATTGGAGGTGAGAGGTTCTTTGGCCGGAAAATTGTGTGATAAAAAGATTGTTCTGAAGCCATGATGTAATGATAGAGGTGATAGTAGTAATGAATACGCCTCTATTTCCTTTATATTGCAACTACATTGTTATTATCCTTGTTTTGTTGTGTATTATGTTTATATTTCATGGTTATTGTATGAAAAGCATATGTGAATTTATTTTTCTTTGTTTTCAGTGTTGGTGTGAGGGTTGCATACTCTAATTGTGGAGCGCTATTTGTCATGTGTGCCTGCTTGCTGTTTGATTGTTGTGGTATTTTGTTGTTGCTGTTCATTGTTATTTCATTTTTCGATTTTCCTATGCTCTGTGATATTTGTCTTGTCCCCCTCGCAAACGAGATGCCACATCTCAAGGGGTTATCATTCTAATAAATGAATAAATAGGGCAATGAGATGTGCAGCAAATGGTCTCAGAATTTAGTAAGAAGAAAGTAAGACAATATAAAAAAACAAAACAAGATCCATGTATTTTAGTATAAGCGGAGTCCAAACCCCTTAAATAGCTGGAAGTTGAGGCTCTTGTTGATTGCAAAGAGCAGCATTACTCCCAACACAGACGAAAACAAATCGCAGTTCAGTTATTATTGGCATCATACAATACTGTATGTTAGATGGATTTCAAAGTATGTTTCAACCCCATAAGAGTTGCTTGAATCAGAATCAGAATCAGAATAGATTTTATTTGCCATTGTTTGAGAACAGGTTCACAAGCTAGGAATTTTTCTTGAAGCGGACGTGCAACATAAAACATATAACACAGAATTTAGATCAAATTAAGCTATAAAACTTTAAACTATAAGGCTTTAGGGGGCATGCATAAGGAATATTAATAAATAAGATACAAAATAAAAAGTAAAATATGGTAAGACGACAACAAGTGGGATTATATTTACAGATGAGTATGAGTAAAAAGTAAAAAGTAAAGTGATGAGTGACAGCAGCGGGTCTAAGTGTGGAAACACCACACAGTGCAAAAGAGCAGATACATCCATGAGTCTGTAATGAAGTTACAGAGACTTGTTTTTGTTCATGAGTCTGATGGCGGAGAGGGAAAAACTGTTCAAGTGGCGGGAGGTATGGGTCTGGATAGACCGTAGCCTCCTGCCTGAGGGGAGAGGGGTGAATAGTCCGTGTCCAGGGTGAGAAGGGTCAGCTGTGATCCGACCCACACGCCTCCGGGTCCTGGAGGTGAACAGGTCCTGGAGAGATGGGAGCTCACAGCCAATCACCTTCTCTGCAGCAGCACAATGCGCTGCAGTCGGTGCTTGTCCCGTTCTGTAGCGCCGGGGAACCACACGGTGATGGAGGAGGTGAGGATGGACTCGATGATGGCCGTGTAGAACTGCACCAGCATCCTGGTTGGCAGCTGGGACACGCACATGTTTTCGCATGCTCACAAACACGGCCTACCTTTGCGGATTTGGGTTCAGTTTTTAAAGCTGGAGGAGAAATGAAGCGGTAGAGAGGACAGACGTGCTGTGTTATCAAACATCAGCTGTTTGTCAGAATCGTGTAGTGTGTTCGTTTTTACAATTCTCAGTCGTGTAGTGTGGACCCCCCATTCTATATAAAATTGTTTAAGACTAGAAAAGTGTGTGTGGACCTTAAAGTTAACCGGAAATAGTGTGCATAACCATCAACCCGATTGCGCTGCTCCTCTGCTGCTCTCTAAGGAAATTCAGGCGGGATCGGTGGCTGTCGTCATGTAGACTGGGACAAGACTGGTTTGACAGGTTTTACTGGAAAAACGGATCGGAGTAGAATCTTTAGCCTAGTCGGATTGGACTTCACATGTAAACGTACTGATTGCCGCCACTTATGGACACTATGACAAATATTACTTCCACTTAGTTCATAGCCTATATGTGCTGACAGAGAAGACATGAAACCACCCAGGTGCCAGGTGAAGACAAGCTCTTCACTATATAAAAAAGCAAACACCAACAAGCTCAATCTGACCAGCGTTGTGCTCGTGTATTGTTTATTCTTGCTCATTCTGCAAATCCCTGCCCACCTCTCGCTGTGTATTCCCTCAGTTTGACAGAGTACCGAGAAGGAAGTCCAAGTAAAAACAGAGCCCAGACAAACCTCATTCGGAAGCTCACCTCCACCTGTCGCCCAACAACTGCTCTCAAACTGTACTCGCCAAACGACCGCCCCTTTCTGCAGCAGTATATAATGTAATCTGTCACGGATTATTGAGCACCCGCGCACGCTTTGACCTAGCCGTATAATCCTTTGTGTTGATCTAACGTAATCTGATTTCTCTCAATTACTTTATCTCCAAAATACATGGGATGTGACGTTAAATGAACAGTGACCTCCATTACATTTGTGTATACCGTTTTTGTTGCCTGTTCACATAACAGAGCTGGAAACGCTCTGTTATTTCTGCCACAGAAATAATTCACAGATTAAAACACACATCGGTTTAGACATTAGGTGTATTCTCGGATCCGGGAGATGAGAGGAAAGTCATCAGGCAGCCTCGCCTGGCTTCCTGCTCACTCTCATCGATACAATGTGTTCAACAAGCTCTTATAGAAAAATAAGCACACCCACTTTCCTCCAAGACACAAGGTTACATCCCATTACACAACCAGCCTCCCCCCTTGGACCTCTCAGTCAGGGTGGGGGATGTGATAAGTAACTCGGCTTTCTCCGTCCGCTGGTGGAAGACAGTCATACACTTTTTAACCCCCCTTCCTCCTGAGAGGGGGTGTAAATGATTTTACCCCTCCTTTTATGAACCCACAGTCCCCAAAGGATGGGGTGTGTGATCTCCTTGGGCCATTTCCTCTCGTAAACAAGACTTTACATATGTATTACTGTCTTTTTTGCGGCTTTCTTTGTTCCTGCTTTAACACCAGCTGGGGTCAGCATGCATACAAAGATCACCTTCCCCCAAAAGGTCATGAAATGACTTTAGCACATCAGTAGGTTCAACAGTTCAGAGCACATCAGTGTACAAGTCATGTTTTTCAATCAATACACAGATTCATTTGGCAACAGTAACCAAATGCAACACATAAGATAACTCTATCTACAAAATGTCTTCACATTTCCCCTACCACTAAAACATGTACAATAGGCCAGGATGAATGAGAGTGTGTTTGAGAGTGCGCATGGGGGATGACGGATGGAAATTAGCCCACGGCTACAATCCGGTGTGGCTTGTTCATTAACTTGCACTGTCCCTACGCAGTCCAGTTGCAGTTGCATTCAATATGTGTGAGATATAAAGCTTCAGCACTATAAATGTAGTTGGAAATTAAACAATGACGTTCTGTGGCATGGCGGGTGGCGCTAGGTAGCAAAAGGAGTGTTTGCGATGATGATTTAACCTTAGCTTCTATTGTAAAAGGTTGGGAATGTTAGCACGACAACGCCACCGAGTGGTCAATCTCGGATTTGGACCAAAGTGTAACTTCTAAATTAAAAGGTCACACAGGTTCGTTAATTGAGGACAGACACTCGTTCCATATAGAAAATATATAAGTTACTTTATTTACATTCGTTTGGTCTTAAGAGCTGTTTCTTTGGTGTATTTGCGACATTTCAGGGTTCTCCAACAATACGTTTCTCCATGACAAAACCGGAGTAAACGATTGAAAACCAAAAGTGGAAAAGAAATATAACAAAAAAAGAACAGAGCAGTAAGAGAGCAACAGTTGGTTCTCAGTGACTCTGGGCTCCAAATAGCCGGGGCGTACCTATGAATGAAAGTAAGGGTGTTAGCGAAAAGCGGCAGCTGTTGGGCTGGGCTACACCTGAAAAGCGGATGGGAGCAACATACCGTTCCCTGCCTCGGTACACCAGAGCTTCAGAGATCCTCACTGAACTTCTGGAGAGAGTTTGCTGCACTGAAAGTAAAGGGGCTGAATAATTTTGCACGCCCAATTTTTCTGTTGTTTATTTGTTAAAAATGTTTGAAATATCCAATAAATTTCGTTTCACTTCATGATTGTGTCCCACTTGTTGTTGGTTCTTCACAAAAATTACAGTTTTATATCTTTATGTTTGAAGCCTGAAATGTGGCAAAAGGTCGAAAAGTTTAAGGGGGCCGAATACTTTCGCAAGGCACTGTATATCCCCATAAAACACAACCTGGAGGGGTTTTTGTTTTATCTCTGCATGTTTAATCTGTGTCCTTATTGCAATTTCAAAACATGTGGTTCGTGCTGTCTACGCCATAGTGTCATCTATGAAGCTCCGCCATGTTTGTAAAGTCCAGACACCTTCAATAACCTTCCTCTGTTGATGACCTGTGTCTTTCCGACAAAGCACTGAATAAACGGTGTGAATACATATGTCGATGCGATATTTCAGTCTTTTCAGTCATTTTTAATACATTTGTCAACATTTCTAAAGAAACAAAAATGTTTCACTTTGCCATTATGGGGTATTGTGAGTAGATTTATCAGGGGAAAAAATACTTAATAACTTAATACTTAAATTTTGGAATAAGACTAACATAACAAAATGTGAAAAAAGTGAAGTGAAATTTTAAACAATTTGGCTTTCTACTGAACAGGGGCGTGCTGGAACATCATTTTATTATTTAAACAGGCCAACACATCTCGAGACTTGTAGTTGCATGGATGGCACAGTGATTAGCGCTCGTGCTTCACAGCTAGAAGATCCCGGGCTTGATTCCCCCCTGGACGGGGCCTTTCTGTTTGGAGTTTGCATGTTCTCCCCGTGTCTGTGTAGGTTTCCTCCGGGTACTCCAGTTTCCCCTACCTCTAAAAACATGTACAATAGGCCAGGATGAATGAGAGTGTGTTTGAGAGTGCGAGTGTGGGACAATGGCCTGAGGCTACAGTCCAGCGTGGTATGTATCCATGTATGATCACTAACATGCACTGTACCGACCAAATAAACAAATAGTTAAACAGCCCTCACCTCATAGAGTGGTTGCTATAAACATAATCTGGGGCTGACAGATCTCCACAGTCAGCTTTGAGTAATTTTCTGTCACTTACAGTATTTACTTAAGCAGATACTTTGCTCCACTGCACGGCACCAACTAACCCTGCCTTGAGTCAGTTCAGCATCCAAAGGCCTCTCCTGCTTCAGCGGACTGAATGCAAAGCACAATGCAAAAGTTCTTTCTCATTTAAACCCCCTTAGTCATCATTTCATTCTAAAAGCCCAACTGAGAGAGGTCCATTATTGATTTTTTTTTCTGGCGGCCCAAAAGTACCACGGCCCACCGGGAAACGTCCCGACTCCCCCAATTGTATTTTATTTCTATGTGACCTGCTATTACTGTGAAGCACTTTGGTCAAACGCAGTTGTATTAAATGTGCTATACAAATAAACTTGAATTGAATTGAATTACCCAGCACGCCATTGCAATGAACACTGTCACCGTCTTTCCACTCTTTATTTGACATGTTTTCTTACATCGAAAATATAAATATTATTATTATAAATGTAAAAAAAGGCTAAGGTGTACAAAGCAGGTAAAAACCCAAAGAAAAAAGATTCATCTTCGGTACTCAGTAGTTGAAGTCCTCGAACGTTTCGCCTCTCATCCAAAAGGCTTCGTCAGCGACAAAGGTCCCACTCTGGACGCAGCTGAATATATAGACCAACAGGGAGGAGTTAGGGTTTGCCCGGCTCCTCCCCTCTAATCACAGCTACTCTCCCCTGTGGGTAAACTCCTTTGAAGTAGAGCGTCTCCAACGATCTGCTCACCTCAGTATCGGTCAGTCTTGTCCTATTCATAGATGATCACTGCCCAGTATCAGTCCTATTCACTTTTGTAATTTAATTTGTACACTCGCTCAGTCTTTTACAAACGCATAGAATGTTGTAAAACGGCTTGTAATGCCATATTGATTTAAAAAAATAAAAAATAAAACGTCATTGATGCCTGCAGGGAAATTTGTTCTCTGCATTTGACCCATCCTTCAACGCCGCTGGGGAAGTAGACAGCCACAGTATTGTGCTATTGATTTTTACCATGTCTCCACATGCAGAAAGAGGCTCACTGTGATGGTCTCCTCCTCTCTCATCCGAATCACTATACTCTTTATCTCCCCGGGGTTTGAGCTGAATCGAAGCTAGATGGAGAGCATGATCTTATTGCATACAAGAGCTCTGCGAAATCAATGATGTCAAAATATTTCAGCCCTAAATGTTATTGGGCTCATCACTGGGAGATGGTTTCATATGTACAGTATAATAGTCATGCAATCGGTCAAATGAAGACACGCGACCAACGACTCTGCTGGGGGTCGCCATTTTGGCTGCGTGTCATATGACACTGTGAATCGTTGTGTTGATTGGTTTGCTGAGATCCAGGCTAACTCCTCTGCTAATTTGCTCCCCCTGGCCTCCCTGTCATCTTTTTCCACCAAGGAAACCTATAGAAACATGGGTTTAGGTGTATTTTTTGGTCCGAACTTTTCACTATTTTTTTTACCACAAAGTCTTCGTTTAGCTGTAGCTAACGTAAATAATCACTCACCGTCCCACCAAGAACAACACGGGCAATGACGTCTACCCTCCACATGGCACTCTCTAGGGCCAAATGCGACGTCACAACTTTTTGAGCGATTAGTTAGGATTCTCCCACACAGCAAAGAAGCCAAAAGTCAGTATTTGTTAAATATAGTCTCATCCAGCTCTAACAACTCCAGTGGTATTCAATACTATACAGTGTGTGTGTGTGTGTGTACGTTTGGGTGGAGTTACCTGGGCGGAGTCCTTCTGTCCCAGCTGCTGGCTGATCACCTCTGACCAACAAGACAGTCTTCATATACTCCGGTTCTACTTCCACTCCTCACCAGTTTGTCACACTACAATTGTGAAGATTTCAGCCAAGGCGCCTGCCCAGCCAGACACCTCTCCATTATTGCCAAGCACGACTTATCCTTCCATCTGTATGCAGACGACCTGCAACTTTACCTGCTCGTAACACTGGTTCTGCCGTAAGAATTTATTTTGAAATAAAGAATACTAACAGCAAACAGGATATAACACCAGCCAGAGGAACAAGTTGTCTTTATGGCTGGGTGAAAAGGTTTGAAAATCTCTATCAAGAATTAAGAAAACAATAGCTTTTTTCCGACTCATAGGAAAACTGTCACACTTTTGGTGTCAGCTGGTACAACCGATGTAAATATTGGAAAATATTATTTTTATTATAACAGTCTTAATTTGTTTTAAAAATCAATGTTTACCCATGCTTACAAATGCTAAAGCTAAGAGTCCACATAAAAGCCAATTTAATTTGAAATTAGTTGCTAATGTCAGGTCGTGCAACCAGACAGTCAAGTAGTGCAACTGCAAAAAATTACCATCTAAAAATTATAGGGATGCACTGATCCAACACTTGTATAAGTTATCAGAGTCAATACTCAAAAAAATAATAATATTGGTTTAAAATATCCAATACTGGCTGACACCGAGCACTCCTGTTTTATTGCTGATTACAGCATCAGTCAGTTACAAATTACAGATGAAATGTTCAGAGGAGACAGACTGTCTAAGATATACTTGGCAAAGATTTGACTTTTTACACATTTTTGGAAACTATTTAAATGTTAGAAAAAACTTGGTTGCGCCACCTGACACCTTTTTATACAGAGAAGCTACAAATACATAAAAAAATACACTTAAATTGTTTTAAATGTTATTTAACAAACATAACTTGTTAAAACACAAAATGATCAGTTTTGAAAAACCCCTTATACGTCATTGACCCAAATACACTTTCACATGTACAGTAAAATAAATGCAATATTATGTAATAACATATTTTGGCTGGGCGGACCCTTAGAGATAGGGTAAAGAGCTCAGTCACCCCGGATGAGCTCGGAGTAGAGTCGCTGCTCCTTCACGTCGACAGGAGCCAGCTGAGGTGGCTCAGGCATCTGTTTCGGATTCCTCCTGGTCGCCTCCCTCAGGAGGTGCTCCAGCCATGTCCTATTGGGAGGAGGCCTTGTGGAAGGCCCAGGACGCGCTGGAGGGTCTATGTCTCCGAGCTGGCCTGGTGTCACCTCAGAGCCCCCTCAGAAAAGCTGATGGAGGTCTGTATGGATCGGGAAGTCTGGGCATCTCTGCTGAGACTGCCCCCGCGACCTGACCCCGAATAAAGCGGAAGAAAATGAATGGTTGAAGTTCAAAAGACAACATATACAAAATCCCCTCTGAAACCGTCTTTGTAACTAATATGTCAACAAAATAAAACCATAAATTTAATCCTGGCCCAATCCATTATTCAGATTTTGTTGCTGAAAATATGGGGAATTTAGGACATTGTTAGGCATGAAACGCCTCATTTTTTTTACGAAAGCATAAAATGACAAAACATTGGAATACATTTCCCCCCTCATATCTATGTCAATAATCTACAGCAAAAGGTTCAAATTGATATCTATAAAAAATAAAAAAATGTAAAAAAAAATTCCTATTTACCTGCAGCGTGTCGCCTTAACACGCCAAAGACACAGTGTTTGAACAGGGACGGAGGCTTTTACAACTTACTACTAGACGTACACTGCAAACATTGCTCTTAGTAGGTGAGACGGGGGCAGATGAGACGAGACCTGAGCAGACAAATAGTCGCCCAACCCCCCCAAACAGCAACAGTGCGTCGGGTTGGTGTGGATACAGCTTTAGGGAATTTCTCCATTGTGAGATCCATAAAGGATTATCTTATCTTATCTTTAGAACAGGCTATCTTGCACTCTGAAGCGGACGAAACTAATCATGGCAGCCTGGTTGAATCATGACCGTTCAAATTTCAGTATGATTGCAATTAATCTAGCGGACCAAATGTCTTCTGAAACCCCAAAATGTATGAAATCATGCACTTCTGAAGACTGGCGTCGACCATAATGCCGTCAGTGTCTTCGCTCTATTTTCCACTGTGGCATCTGACAGGGGAGTTGTCCCACATTTTATTCTTAGCGCTTCTCCTTTCGTTGCTCCTCCACTGATGTACTCGATGTGAGAATACCAAAGGGTGGAAGCACGTGAGAACCTCGGACCACCCGCTACCTCTGCTGCCCTAATTTATTGTCAATGCTGTCGAAATTCCACTTCATAAAAATGCAAAGACTAGTCAAAGTCTGTCATTTTCTGGAAACCTTACCTATGACCTTTCCAGTAATTTTGCCATTCCCTTTTTTCTTTATTTACGCTGCCTCTCAAAAGTACTAATACACCTTGAACTTTTGCACATTTTGTCGTGTTTTACAACCATAAACATAAAGATTTTATTTAGCATTTTTTACTGAAAGTTCACACACAAGTAACAGACAACTGTGAAGTGAAAGCAAAATGATACATGATTCTGTTTTTTTTTTTTAAATAGAAAAGTGAAAAGTGGGGCGTGCATAAGTATTCATACAGCATTTTTGTAAGTGCATTAAATTGCCTTTATAATTTAATGCCTTTATTACAGAAAGTTCACACCTTGCCCTAACCATTAAAAAGAGGCCACCTGTGCGTAATCTGCTCTCAGTATAATTCCAGCTGTTCTGTGAGGGCCTCAGAGCTATGGTCAGAGTGTATTGGTCACTAAACATCATAAAGACCAAGGAGCTCACCAGAGAGGTCAGGGATAAAGCTGTGGAGACGTTTAAAGCAGTGTCAAGTTATACAAAGATTTCCCAAGATTTGAACATCTCACGGAGCACTGTTTAATCCATCATTCGGAAATGGAAAGAGTATAGCACCACTGCGAACTTACCAAGACACGGCCGTCCACCTAAACTAACAGACCGAACAAGGAGATCACTGGTAAGAAATGCAACCAAGTGCCCCAAGATAACTCTGGAGGAGCTGCGACGTACTGCCGCTGAGCTGGGGGAATCTGTACATGGGACAACTATAAGTCGTACTCTACAAAAATCTGGCCTTCATGGACGAGTGGCAAGAAGAAAGCCATTATTGAAAGGAGGCCATAAGAAATCCCGTTTGAAGTTTGCTCGAAGTCATACGGAGGACACAGCTACCATGTGGAAGAAGGTGCTTTGGTCAGATGAGACAAGAATTGAACTTTTTGAACCAAATGCAAAACGTTATGTATGAAGCAAACCTAACACTGCTCATCGTCCTGAGTGCACCATCCCCAGTGTCAAATATGGTGGGGGAGCATCATGCTATGGGGCTAAACCTTAAACACAAAGCTAAATATACAATGGAATGGTTTAAAAACAAACATATTAATGTGTTAGAATGGCCCAGTCAAAGTCCTGACCAAAACCCTATTGAAAATCTGCGGAAAGACCTGAAAACTGCTTTTCACAAACGCTCTCCTTCTAATTTGACAGAGCTTGAGTTTTTTTGTAAAGAGGAATGGGCTAAAATGTCAGTCTCTAGATGTGCAAACCTTGTAGAGTCAAACCCCAAAAGACTTGCTGCTGCTATTGCAGCAAAAGGGGGTTCCACAAAGTATTAAGTCATGCTGTATGAATACTTATGCACGCCCCACTTTTCACTTTTCTATTTTTTTTTAAATAACAGAATCATGTATCATTTTGCTTTCACTTCACAGTTGTCTGTTACTTGTGTGTGAACTTTCAGTAAAAAATGAAAAATAAAATCTTTACGTTTAGGGTTGTAAAACATGACAAAATGTGCAAAAGTTCAAGGTGTATTAGTACTTTCTGTATGCAGAACTCAAAATCTCCCCTCCAACAATGAGGCTGGAGGCCGTGATCCTTAAGATTAGGCATTAGAAATCAAAGTATTTTAAGATTAGTGCCATGGATAGGTTAAGGCTCGCGTAATCCATAACACAAATTGGTTTAATGAAGAAATAAATAGACAGAAGTCAAATTGAATTAAAATAAAGTCCAAACTTTATGTCTGTCACTACTTCTGACTACAAGCCTGTACGTTCTCCTATGCGTTTCATGTAATGGGCGTGTCGTGTAGTGACGTCACTTCACGACACCTCTGTCTTGCAGGCTGCAGACAGACCCTACTCCCTGGGTTTGTCCCTGTTTCAGAGCGTGGTGTCCTGCACTGGTCAGTTCCTCCTTCCTCTTCCTCCTGCGCAGCTTTCCCCGCTCCGTCGACTCTTTTATCAAGTTCTCCTTTGTCCCTTCCTTGTTTCCTGTAGTGTCTCTTGTGACGCCTCCACTGTGCTGCAGGTGTGGGGGGCTCTTGGTGCCTCTTCAGTATTTCAGAAGAAGACATGTAGGTCTCAAATGTCTTTAGATCATAAGCCAGTTTGTTTACCTTTAAAAGCTGCTTTCTTTAGGACCATTATGGACTCTCTACAGTGAACACATCCTCCGAAACCTCCAAAAAAAATAAAAAATTTATGCATCCAGTCAAACAATGTGGAACACAGAAACCACAAATGCAGTTTGCAGAAAAAGGCAAAAAACACAGCTGTACCAAGAAAGAGGAAAGTTTGCTGCTGAAAGTAAACTGAAAGTGTTCAACCCCCCCCCCAAAAAAAAAAAAACAGATACAAAATGACAAACTGGTGAAACAAAAACTCAAAGGAACCGGGGCTGATACTGACAAAGGACATAGGAAACATAGGGGTTTAAATCCATGAGGAAACGGGACATAATGTGTAACACATCAGGGCGGGGCAGGCAATTAACAAAGGGGAAGTGCAGCAAAATCACAAGGTCCGAACACACATGTCAAAATAAAACACAGGACTAGACTTAAGACAAAGAAAAAACAAAACAGGGGACAGAAAACAGATCATGACAGATCTAAGGATTCTCAAGGAAAGGCCAACAATAATGTATTTTCCAAACTTATGATCCAAATAAAGCCTTTTCTACTTTTGCAAATGATGAGTGCCTGGACCGGATTTTTCTCTTATGGATGGATGGATGGATCCATTATTTGAGTAGCAGTAATTCCAAAAACAGTAAACCAATAATCTCGACATTCCATACCAATACCAGCAATGGTAAACCAGAGCCCGTTCAGGTGTGATCACTGTGCTCCAATAGTGACGCTACAAAAATAAATTCTCAAAGTCCGGGACATCGCGGTCCCCTTATTGATACGATATTGGCTTGGGGCCATCCAATAATAATAATAATAATAATAATAATAATTTACTCAATTCAAAGTAATTTGTTATTATCTTACTAAAATTACTTGAAAAGCAACAGAGCTTAATTCTTGTTTTATGGAGTAAATTTTAAGAAATAAATGTATTTTTCCTTTCAAAATAAATAGTTTTTTAAAATACTTGTAGTGCCTCTGAGGCCCCCCAGGGAGAACCGGACCCCATTTTGGGAACCACTGGTCTACAAAGTAAAGCCATGCATGGAAAAGCTCTTGGATCCATTGATTTATCCAATTGATTCTCCTTTCTAGCTCATCCCTACTGCTGAGTGCACTGCTATTTCCCTCCCAGTGTCATGGTGACATGTAAAGACACATGTGGCGCCCCGACGCTGCATGTTCTCCTCAGATTAACGGCCTCAAAATAGATCAACCTTTGTGTGTGTACCCCATCACCCTGTATTTGCACTTATCTGTCCCACTCTTTAGGCAGCCCGGGCATGCTGTAGTTTACCACTACATGTCTAATACTGACAGCGGGGGATGGAAAAATACCAAAGGTCATGGCTGAGTTAAACCGTCTTTAGCGTGGCATTATTTTGGAAGGAAACACCCCATTCCAAGAGATAAAAGGCCGACAATTAAACATTTAAATTCTCAACCAGTAGATTTGGGGACTTATTTGATACAAATACACACTAATTGTATATAGCAGTGGTTCTCAAACCTTTCAGCACCTAAAAAGATTTCAGCGTCATGAAATTAACTTCCAGAATGACTGAGACATTACACTGTTTTAATGACTGTCCATCTACACTGTTCCAGTATACAAATCAAAAGGGCATAATAACCTGAAAAAAAATATTATATTTGTGACCAAGTGGTGATGGTGATATTTTATATGCACTTATGTTTGATCTGTGACAACGCCGCTGGTTAAACCAGAAAGATTTTGTTCTATACACCAAAAGGCTACGCAGGTTCGTTGACTGATGTGACAGAAACACATGATTACAGGACAGAAGTCGATTTTCTTATATTCATTTAATTTGGCTATATAAAACAGTGTTTTAAAAGTAAAACATGAATGTCTTTAAAAGTCCCCATTCAAAACTGGGTATAACCAAATCATAATAACGCAGTCCCATTGGTGCGTCCAGTGGTTACCGCTGTGCGCCCGGATCCAAAGGGGCACAGTGCACACAGAGAAAGGGGGAGACTCCCGCCAGCAGAAGCCTGGGCAACATTAATACATTCAGTTTACATACGGGACATAAATAAGCGACAACATGTAAACAAAAAGACATACCGAGACGTACAGCGATGCCACGCCACTCTTGGGCGACACAATCGCGACTGTCCGAGCCGCCGAGGACTAGAAAGAACAGGGCCGTTAGCCATACGCCAGAAGAGTTACTTAAAACCACGAGACGGCGCCAACGCTTACCCACGATGCCCGCGCCACCATCTCTAGCTACTGCGCTTAACGCCCTCAGAAGCTACAGTGCGCCTTATCGTGCCCAACAGCAGCTTGGAGCCCCCGTCTCGCCGCCATGACAGCTGCGCCAGCATGTGACGTCACGGGGTGGGAGGTCAGGTGAGGGAAGGAACGGTTGAAGGTAGTTGCCTTTTATAGGGAAGCGCACCCTGGCCCGTACTACCACATATTCATTAAAGCAATTCTCTATTTATGAAGATTTGACCACCAATTTGTACCTAAGACCATCCAACTATACCATATTAAGCTATTATATATGTTAAGCATTGTGTACCGTGGCTTGGACGGATTTTGTGGTGTCTGACAATGCCTTGTTTTCTGAGCCCATCATGACTGACTGTTGTTCTTTATTACTTGCTGTTCATTTAACTCAGTCAAAGTCCCTCTCGGCTGTTAAGCCTCAGTTCGTTTACAATTCAGATCCTCTGTATTCACTAAGAGGCTGTGCTCTACGACTCATCATATTATGATGAGTCGTAGAGCACAGCCTCTTGCTCAGTGACATAAGACATGAAAGTGCTGCTTTGAGGGTTAATTTTCTTTGGCCTGTTTTTATAAAATTCAGTTGATCTCATAAAAATACGGGTGCACTTAGATTTGTTTTGAGGGAATCATTTCATTGTATTCAAAGTCGAGTGCACTCACATGTGAATACGTATATCTCTAGGTCTCGTTATGTAATTTGGCCCCAGCTCCAAACGGCCTGCTTGACTTAACCTAATATGCCCCGAACAAAGGCAGCTGCTCCATTGTTGTTGCTGTAATGTTGTTTTATAGTCAAATTAGGATCATTGTATGCAGAAGGGGGAAAAAACAAAAGTTTATATTAAATCAAAATCAGATTGTATTTTTACTGCGCCAGCAAATTGTTAAAAAGAAAAACAAAACAAACAATAGATGCATGTTTAGGAATACAAAGCATTCTTTTTTTTGTCAGCAGAGTGAAGTTAAAGATTAGTGGGCAGACCTGACCCACATGTTTTTGGAGGTCGGGGAAACCGTTGCACCCAGAAGAAACCTGGCTGGCTGCCTTCAGTGCTCCTCTGATCCTCTGAAACAGTGTCCCACCTCCTGAGTTTGTCCCTGTTTCAGAATGTGGTGTCCTGCACTGGTCAGCTCATCCACCTCCTCCTTCCTCTTCCTGAGCAGCTCCCTCTACTCCACAAGTCTTTCACCATCGTAGCAGTTGATCTGTTTTGTTCTCCAGTGAACGTCCATTAGCCAGAACACTAGAGATAGAGCTGAGTCTTGCTCGGATACTTCCTCGTGTGTCCCTTTTTTGTTTCCTGTAGCGCCTCTTGTGGCGCCTCCACTGTTTCCTGTAGCGCCTCTTGTGGCGCCTCCACTGTGCTGGAGGTGTGGGGGCTCTTGGTGTCTCTTCAGTGTTTCAGAAGAAGAACTGTGTAGGTTTCAAATGTCTTTAGATCATAAGCTAGCTGTTTGTTTCCTTTTTAAAAAGCTGCTTTCTTCAGGACCATTACTCTTTGCAGTTAAAAAATCCAACGAAACCCACAAAAACACAGCAAAGATGTTCAAAAGCATCCAGCAAAACACAGAAACACAGAAACCACTAATGCAGTTTGCAGAAAAAGGCTCACAATGCAGCTTTACCAGGAGAGAGGGAAGTTTCCCTTTGTTTACGCGTTGTCATGACAAATGTTCACATGGATAACTTTTCCAGCACGTTTCACAACAATACACAAAACCAATTTTATTATTATTACTTTTATGATTATGATTATTTATGTATTTCCACTGTTAGAAACAAATAACAACAACCAGGAAACAGGTATAGTGCCTTTAACACTGTATTCAGTCAGGAATGACTAGAAACCTGCACATCACTGGGCCTTGGGCGTGTTGGAATGGCAAATAAAGTAACTTGAACCTTTGGATGTAACTACTCACCCACCAGAGATGGTCAAAGTACTCAATTTCCTATTTTAGTAAATGTACAGATACTACTGATTAAATATCACTTCTATAAGAGTATAGAAGTAAAAAATGTGGATTGTTTCATTAGGGAAAGTGATGTCCAACCCGCAGTGGCGTGCAGGGTAATAGGGAGAGTTTGATTGCAGTGCTCATGTAGCCTGGAAAAATCCAGACTCACCGCTGTACCAGCCGGTGAGTCTGGTCACCGTTGCGTCGAATCCATTTTCCACAGCGGTAGATACGCAAGCAAACAGGAAGCGGAGTAAACCAATCAGCGAAGGGCGGGCCTCTGTTGATGTGGTGTTATTAGCGGTTTTGCGTTAATATTTGCGCAGGATTATGAATCACGAAACTCACCTACTGTCCATGTGTTTTTTGGTCGTTTACCGCCGACTGGAAACACGCTTTCTCTCTTTCGTGCATCGTTCGTAGATTGTTATTGAGGGGACTTCCGCGTCCCGTGAGTGACGTTGCTCGCTAACAACACGTCACGGCAAATAAACGATTCAGATTGGACGTGAACGGATTAATTTTGCGGAAGGGGCGAGCGTTGACTGGGTGACCAGACTGATCCCCCGCTGGATAAAAAAATACAGAGGGGAATCATTCTGGTCTCACCAGGCTAGTGCTCATGGGCCCAAAGAATAAAATAATGAACTAACAACAGACGCACAGTTGTGCCATTTCAGGCCTAAAGGCTTTAACTGGGCTGCAGCAGGAGCCCAGTTAAAGCCCAGAACTAACTCGTAGGGGTGTTTAAGCAGAACACCCCTATGCTTTAGTTCAAGTTGGTGCAGTCCAATCCAGTGGAGACAATGTCCGCATTGGTCCGCAGGAGTGAAAAGGCAGTGAAAGGTAGAAAAGTGGACAAATAAATGTTTTTATCTACATAACTTGGTGCTGATTGTGGAGTTGTATCAGGCTCAGACTGTGTGCGCAGCGGCCCATGTGAAAAGAGAAAGCGTTAGAAAAGTGTCAAGCCGTATTTGAACTAGCGAACTCCAGCACCAGAGACGGGGGCACTATCACTGAACTAGCCTGGTTTTACCATACCCTCGTACTCATTTCGTTTCGTACAGAGGGTCTGAATCTGCCAATTACAAGAAGTACAAGAGGTTTGGTTTTCCTGCAACACACTGCCAGTGCAGTACAGAGTACAGTGGGTGAGGGGCAGTGCGCTACAGGAACTAACAAAGAGGAGAGGGTTACTACGTGGCTGAGAATAGGGCACACACGGCTAAATACATCTTTACATCTTATCAAACAGGCACGAGTCAGGATTATGTGAACACCGTAGTGAGGTAGAGTCGGTAGAGCATGTTCTCCTTCAATGTAACAAATACTTAAGACCAAGACAAGTTCTGGTACAGGAGCTACATAGCCACGGGTTGGAGATAAATGTGAGGAATGTCTTGACCAGAGTTAAAGTGAAGTAGTTTAAGTTCTTAAGAAAGCAAACGTTATAGGAAGAATTTAGTGGGTCCCATTGAGTAGGGATTTAAAAATAATAAAGTGGTTCTGCGTTCGAAGGATCAGGTTTAGAATTTGAGTGAATATTTTATTGATGACATGGAAACTAATTTTCCATGTCATCGCTCATTGCTCTACTGTAACTATGTCTGAAAGGGTGACCATGACAAAATGTTGTTCCCAAATCCCAATTTACTGTCCGTGAGCACAAAGGTCTGTGCTTGGTGATGAAACCTGCTGTCAGCTGAGCGGGCGTGGGTGGTGTCAGATGTAAACAGATCATCTGCAACACACACGCACACACACACACGAGCTACTGATGCCCCAATGCTCACACACTAACGTCAGAGTCGTGCTTCTTGCGGGTACATAAGACATGCATTCATTTTCTGGAGCCTAATATATCGGCAACTCCATGTGTGAAAATGATGTCTCATTCTCCCTGAACCGTCTTTCACAATGTGAGGCCGATGACTTTTGGAATATGTCAGTAGAAAAGCTCTCCATCCAATATACAGCTGATTCACTGGCCAGCTGGTAACACAAGGCCAATCACAGCGCTCCAAGTGCGGCAGTGAAGCGTGAGTCAATGTTGTATAAACAGCCCGCACCCTATACAGACGTTTTCAACTAACCCGCCCGCAACTCGGACCGCAAAACAAAAAAGAAAATATTGTACCTGACCCGCTTCCTGACCCGCATTTTTTAGTACTAGACTAGTACTATATAAATTACAAAGGTTTAATTGGCCTCGTCATTTCATTTCAATTTCCGTCCGACTGCGACCCGAATACCATTACAAATATTTTTGGATGACTCGTATCACTAAAGTAAAAACCTGCTTGACCTCTCCCAATTGGAGATGATCACATGACAGGGCATGAAAGGGCCTTGACCAGACTTGTTCTCATCCTGTCCGTGACCAAAGTCTGATTAGAATGTTTGCCGGTGCATACTGTATCTTTATTTAGGTTTTGCCTTTGCACTGCTGCCACTGGTTACCGGTATAAAAAGCGAAGAAGTGTGACCTAAACCTAAGGATATTTTCTTGACACATACATTATATTATGTTTCAAAGAAATACCTAGGCTACAGGGTATAAAGGTCTGAATAAAGCCTATTGAAATTGCAGAAACATACAAGTAGTTGCATCTCAGTGATGCTCATACTTGAAGTCAGGAATAGGATTAATAAACTGATTAAAAATACTGCTGTTTCTTTGAACAGTCATCCTCTATGCATAGTATCCTGAGTGAACTTGAGAACATCAGTGAGCCAATGCTAATGCCACAGTGGTCTATGAACATCTGAGGGGGACTGTTGGTATATTGCATTTTTGTTAATGTTGCTGTCTATCCATGTGTAATGTGGTATTATGTCCAGTTTAGTTTCCCCAGTAGCAGGGGATCTATCTTTTTATCTAAATCCAATGGTTGCTGATAACCCTTGTGCAGAACCTATATGTAAGCTCCATATCTAAATGGAAAGGAAAACAGGCCCATGAATCACTCTTTTCCGTTAGCTGTGTGAAGCTGGGCCCCCCTTTAAACGTAAATGTATTAAAAGAAAATATGTCAATCGTTTGTGCAGCGTTTGTGCTGTAAACTATTTTGTTTGTGCTGTTTTCGTTTTGGAGATATCGATGATTCTTTTTTGCATGCAGTGTGTGTTGCTGTGCGCCGCAGACACGTGCCCCAGAGGAGGACAAGAGTGGACGCCTCACTAAAGCAGGGGTGTCAAACGTACGGCCCGCGGGCCAGAACCGGCCCGCCAGTGGGTTCAGTCCGGCCCACTGGATGCAGTTCTTATATTGTCCGCTAGGGGCGCTGTGTTTGAGTCAGTTCTATCGCTTTACCTGCTTTTTCTGTTGACTCTGGCACCCTCTTCAGTGAAATGTCTTTGTCAAAAAAGAGAAAAGTGGACACAGAGTGTCGGATTTTTCAAGAAAAATTGACCTCTTCCTATATGTATACAGTGATCCTTGTTGAATGTTTTTACATTATTTTATCGATTGATATAATTGATAAATGTTGACATCTCTTTTGCAAGAAAAAAATAAGACTTGAAAAGAGGACCATTCACTCTAATGAATACTATGTAGCACTTTGAGAAACTTGTAAAGTGTAAGCTGTTGTTATTATTATTCATTTATTGGAAAAATGTTTCCTGTTTACATTATATGTGGCCCGCGACCCGCCGTGGCAGCTGAATTTCGGCCCACAACACAAAATGAGTTTGACACCCCTGCTCAAAAGTTTGTAATAGTTTAGAAACCGAACCCTCACAAACCGATATCTTTACAGCACAAAACAGTACGATGTTGATCAAGCGGCTGACACCATTTTGCCCCGTTTTGGAGCTTTATAACGGGCAGGGTGACCTCTGATCTGACCAGTAAAACAATCATTAATATCTGAAAAACCATAACAGCACAAACAAAGATTTTTACTGCACAAAACGGCAATGATTGACATATTTTTTAGATAAATTTAAGCATTTGAGGTACCAGGTTTACGGAGGTCTTTCCGGCCCTTACAAAGGCATACTGGGTAATCGGGAGAGTCGAGATGTTTCCCAGTGGGCCGCGGTACAAAATCTATTAATAATGGACTCTCACAGTTGTACTATTACAGACCCAAAGGCTCTAACTGCTGCTGGAGCCTGGGCTGCTGTTTTTAAACATACGTAGTACTGACTTAGCTAGTTAGTTTAAGTTGGTTCAGTCCAGCAGAGATAACGCAGATGTGTGCGCGTCAGTAAATAAATGGGCAGAACAAAGGCAGGTGAGGCAAAAAAGAAATGAAAGGGAGTAGTGACCAATATATAAAAAATTGCATGGATAATATATTTTTCATTTGGATAACTCAAAGCTGTGGAGACGTGTCAGCGCCAGATTTTGTGTGTACCGGCCAATTTGATGTAGATACGATCCAACAAACTATACTCTCCTGTCCCACTCCCCCTTGGGAGTGCCTGTCTAGATCGAACGGAGGGACCCGGCTCAACGGAGGAACCCTGCCTACTGACAACAAGGACTGGACGGTCTGTGATCTTGGCCCGTCTACTGAGGGACTCCTTCGGCCTGGGTCTCTATAGCCTGTCCGTCCATGGGAGTGGATCTCTCCTTCTGTGGTTCTCCTCAAGGTTTCTCGTTTCTCCCACTGGGTTTTTGAGTTTTTCCTTGCCGGGCTGGAGAGTCTAAGGACGGGGGACACCCGAGCTGCTCGTCGCCACCCACTGCTGACGCTTATTTGGACATTATGTTTGCCTGGATATTTGATTCTTATTTACTGTTCTGTTTTATTGCCTTAATGTTTGTTACAGCCCTATGAGGCAACTCCTGTTGTGATATTGGGCTATACAAAACCATTGATTGATTGATTGATTGACTCTAGGCCAGTGTTTTTCAACCACTGTGCTGTGGTACACTAGTGTGCCGTGAGCTATTGTCTGGTGTGCCGTGGGAAATTATCCAATTTCCCCTAGTGGTCTGAACAAATATTTTTTTTTAAACAAATTAATTATCATCCACAAATAATGTGCTGTTTTCGAGTGTCTGTGCTGTCTAGTGATCGCCAGAATCAATTAGTGATGCATGAATGCAACAGGTGGCGGTTACAGTGGCATTGTGGCTAGCGAGACTATATGGTGTTCCTATTCAAGACACATTTTCTGCTGTTGGTGTGCCTCATGATTTTTTCAATGAAAAAAATGTGCCTTGACTCAAAAAAGGTTGAAAAACACTGCTCTAGGCTGTGCCACAATGTGCAACATTGTATTTTTTCTTCCCTTTCCTCCCAAAACTTTATTTGTTTGTACACAATTATACATGGTTTTGTTCCACGTTTGTGCAAAAAAATATACCAATGATTTTATTATTACAATAAGTGTTGTAGGCAAGTAAAGATGTAGAAATGAGGTTTACATAAAGTTAATCTTAATGAAAGGCCTATTTCTTGAGAAATTAGGCCTATATGGTTGTTCACGTAAGTCTGCAATTGTAGGCGATTAGCAATAAACTGGACGTGCTAAATATATTTGATATTTTAATTGAATTTCTTGCAAATCCTTGCAGAAATGTTATTTTATTCAGGCCAAAATGTTCAAACAGTAAGACATCCAACTAAAACCAGTGTATAAAGATCTTTCTGGCCTCTTTTATTCATAAAACAGTTGTTTTTGTAAGCACAATTTTTGATATTTTATCACATGATTTGACACGTGACCTGACACAGCCGCTTGCTCCAGAGGCCGTTCCAATTGAGCTCCAATGTGGAGGTGAGAGGACACTCGGCTCAGTTTTGGAGGAGCCCACCACCGAGGAGGAGCCCACCACCGACGACGTCAAAGAAGTGGAAAAACGGAGGAAGGATCCTGGCAATTGAGGAACAGCCTATAGCTATCACAAGTTGGAATTAAAAATCAACCACTTAAACACCCTTAAACACCCCTCTGAGTTATTTCACCGTCAAATGGTATCTCCCTGCCACAATGAATGAAAAGTGGGGGTCCATTATTAATGAATAGTATTTTTTCTGATGGCCCACCGAGAAACGGCATTGTTCATATCTAATGTAAAATCTCAAAAGATGTTTACATCCATGCTGAAGGGCAGAGAGCAAGGAGATGAGCTACGATATACAGTAGCATTCTATATATAGGGCAGCTGGCTGTGTGTGGTTCAAGTGGCTATATCTATCGATCTTCTCAGGCGGGAAGCTGGCTTCCTGGAGACTACGCTATAGCAGCCTAAGCAGCTGAGGTAAACCCCATATTACCAGCACTGGGAGCAAACGGCCCGAACCCATACAATACAGAACCAAAACTTAGTGTTGCAAATTGAATAGGTTTGTGGTGGTGCAGGGGTGATGGTGATTGCATGCTGTGATCCACTGTTTAAGGAATACAAAAAATTAAAAAATGAATCACAAAAAAATGCTTTGACAACAGTGGTTGTTTTATAGACTCCTATCTGATGTTGTGTTTGTTTGTTTGTTTGGGACAGTGCAAGTTTATGAAAAAGCCGCACCGGATTGTAGCCTTGGGCTAATTTCCATCCGTCGTCCCCCCGTCGAGAACATGCAAACTCCACACAGAAAGGCCCCGGCCTTGGTGGGAATCGAACCCAGACCTTCTAGCTAAGAAGCACAAGCTCTAACCGCACGAGCCCTACCGTGCCGCCAGGTTGAGGTTTTAATCAATACTGTGCAGACGGGCTCCTTATTGATGCAGTGGGGTCGGTATTGCTCATGCGTAGAACAGTAATTGAGACTTCACAAGAAACAGAACAAAGATTTGTATGTGCCCAAATACACATTTATTTAGTGGCAGGTTAAACGTTCATGTATTTAAGAGCAGGCTCTATTTATTTAGTCCTAATGATATAGATGTATGATGCGGGGCGTATTGTTTTAAATGTTGTAATCTGTAAAGCACTTTGTGATACCTTTCGGTATGAAAAGCGCTTTATACATGAAGTTTGATTTGATTTGATAAACAATAAAAATAAATACATTTAATGTTGCAAATCTAATCACATAGTACTTCAAATTAAACTATTCATGCATTTAGATATGTTTATTCATCTTCTTTAATCTTAACTCGGCTGTCAGAGCTTTATAATAGTATCAACATAATTATAACACAACTGTTAAGATTTCTCTCATCCTTAAATTAATTGTTGACAACTACTCGAGCCAAGCAACAGCGTTTTTCCTTGGTCTGTAAGGTCATAAATTAGACAAAACTCTGTGAACTCATTAAGTGAATGAAACATATGGTTGTACTGTATTACAGAAATGACAGAAACTGCTGTTCTGTAATGTTCAAACAGAAATAACAATGGAGCAGAAACATGTACCGTTTCCATGGTAACTTCTCGACTCTTGGCTGCATGACACTGACTGACAGCTGCACACGCCCAGCAGTGATGAAGCATCATTCAAGAAGCCGTATTATAGGCGAGTTCCAAACAACACAAATTGATCAGTGATTACATTGTGGTTTGTTTGTTTCCATCACACCAAGCAATGACTGGCACAGACTCACACACTAAAGAAATGTAATGGTAAATGGTAAATGGTCTCAACTTATATAGCGCTTTTCCACCTACATTAGGCACTCAAAGCGCTTTATAGCAAGGAACCTCTCACCCATTCATACACCAGTGTACGCAGACACTGGAGGCAAGGTGGGGGAAGTGTCTTGCCCAAGGACACAACGACAGCATGCACCTTCAGGAGGCGGGATTCGAACCCCCGACCTTCCGATCATGAGACGACCCGCTCTACCATCTGCGCCACCGTCGCACATAAAGAAATGTACGTAATCAGAATGGTTATATAAAGTTCATTCATTAATATTCAATAGTAGGCCAAGAATTATTATTAGCTTAACTTTGAATACATTTTTTTGGGCAGCAAGGATTTGTGAGTAATGCCATTTCAATGAGGTCATGCAGAATTGACAATAAAGTTTCATATGGTATATTGTAGTAGTATTGTATTTGAAGTGCTGTCTGCATCTTATTATAAAGTACGAATGAAGTGACATGAGTTAAGAAAAATTAATAAAAATATCTCTGCTATATCATTGCGTCAAAAGAGGCTACATGACTTCAAGATCCATTTTAAATGTCTTTCCAAGATGATTTAATTGTGTTGAAACGAAAGCAAATGTCCTTGTAATTGATGCCAAAATTAAAATAAAGCTTAATTTGTCATGGATTGAAGTGGACTATCATTGCAGGCCCGCTGGTCTGTGTATAATATACAGTGAGAACCATATGTTAACGTAAACTTATTATTCAATTATTATTCAATGAGACTTCGTTCTGACCGGCCAGGTTGCATTCAAACTTGCACATCATCGTAATGCATAAAAGCAGAGGGGAGCGTGAAGGAAGACAACACACTACCAAATAAACCAATACATGAACAATGAGCTGTTATGACCTCCGGAGGCAGTAGACCTATTGATTAAAGCGCTCCAAGCCAATTTCCCTATAATTCAATTAAAATGTCATTATTTGCACAGCCCTAACCCACTAATTAAATCCAAACTCAAAAACGAGATACATTATCTGAAGTGGCCTTCCTTTTTTCTTTTGCTGTATACGAGAGTGGTTTGTTTTGCCTAGAGCAATGTGTGTCCATCTCTCCGTGCTCATTGAGACTTTGCCCCGAAGGCGACAGGAGACTCTTACCTCACACTGAGAGCTCAGATGGACCATCAGCCCCCCGCCAGCGTACCGGCAAGTGCAGAATATAAAGAGGCTGCAACAACAGGCGGTCCGTGGGGCTCTATTTAAATCAAGAACGTCACATGTGAACCTGCAAAACATCGAGGCGCGGAATATAAATTGGTTGGTTGATACGCGATAGCGGTTTCCAAACTGTGGCGTGTGTCCTTGGTGGTACGTGTGCTTCATAGTATGTGAACAGCCGTTTTATATATTTTTGCTTTTCCAGTTTACTTCTCACCCACAGTCATAATTAATGACGTGTCCTCCTATTGTGGGTCATGGTCAGAAACTACACCTGCCCCAAAAGCTTTAAAAAAAAAAAGTGCCCTGAACCCATGGACTAACAACGCAGCAAAAATATCAAATGTTTTTTACTACAGAGCCATGGTACTCCGCTGATTCAGAGTCATGCCCTTCTCTCGCTCTCACACAGAAAGAGCAGCTCTGATTGCTTGAGATTTTAGGTTTTAACAAAACAAAAACAAAAAACTTTTTGCATTTTCTTTTAAATTTCAAGCAAGGAAATGAATTAGTCTATTTTACAAGGACAACAGCATGGCCAAAATCATGTTTTTTTCACTCACGGAACAAAAATCACAGCAGACAAAAGTTGTAGAGGGCTTGTTCATTGGTCAGTGGTGGTTGTGGTGGTACCAGAGAATACTGAAAACGTTAATCAAAATACAACAAGTTTTCATGAAGACTTTTTTTTCGAGACAAAACATTTTACATTGCATTATTTATTCATTCCATACTAATGGTAAGCTACCAGTGTAGCCAGAGCTGCCCCTGTGTAGATGTGAGAAATGTTGCCAATGTGCATTGCCAACTTAAATAATCATATCCCATTTGACACAAGAGTAGTAACACACTTTTTTGTCGTCATGACGTGGCTTTTACACAACCTCCAGGCCTTACAAATATACAAATAAAATATGTCCTTTACCTCATATTTGTCTGGTCTCTGAACAAGACAGACAGACAGAGCCTGTGTGGGTTTAACCAGAGCCCCTCCCGCATCACCCCCAGTGACACAGACCGAGAGCCGGGACTCTGAGGTGAGGGAGGCTGCTTAGATTGAGTCATACAAATGAACCTCTTTACCCCTACCTGAACCGAGCACATTTTCTGCAGTTCAGCCTTACCCAAATCTAAAATGTCAAATGACCTGTCAAATTAGAGATGAAAACGAGGATGAAAAAGCCACAAAAGAGTAACAGAAAAAAAATGTGACGAAAATGCAAACAAACCAATGACTTTTCTTCTTTTTTTTTTTAAGTGACAACGCGGCAACAACGTGAGGAAAAATATCTTTTTAGATGAGTTTGGTAGGTCTGAGCTTCCAAATGAAGCGTTACTCTGGCCTATAGGCTGTAAAATTTTAGACGTGGGTAAAGCTGAACTGGAGAACATGCACTTGGTTATGGCGGGAGTTAAGAGGTTACCGCTATTACAAAAAAAAGATAAATTCTTTGCCACAATAATGCAGTTGTGAATCTTGAGGCAGGGTTTTTAACATGTGATAGACGTTAAAATGGCGTGTCACACTGCCAACGCATGCTTTGGACTGCTTTCCAAATGTGATTGATTCGTTTATCGGTGTCTTACGTCGCACAAATCTGCCTTAAATCATTGTGGCACCTGCACAGCTGCTCGAGAGTTCGGCCCATTCATGTATTTAGCAGCTGCTGAAGTGACCTCTGAGCTTATGGCCCACAAGGGCACAGATACAGCCACTCGGTAATCAATGGACGAATGAGAGCAAGCTGAACACACTTTCTTAGGAAATACAATAAGAGTAATCAGTTCCGCAATTGCAAGGGAAAACCTGCACCACTGCTCTGGCTTATTTTCAGAGTATGAGGGGGCACACCGTGAGTAAACATGTTTGAAAAATCGTAGACACTCAAACATGAACACAATAACAATTTTAGTATCCAGTGTGAGCTCATTCCCCCCCCCCCCCGCTTGTCGCTTTCTTCCTCCAAATGTCATATAGTGCATGAGTCTGGGGACAATGAGGGGGATTGGGTTTCCTGACGAGACTTAGCAGCACCCAAACTTAGCAGTGACTCCCTAAGGATGCTGGTATGTGCGTGGTTGTGTGTGTGCGTGCATAGCCAACTGTTGATAGGAGGATGAATGCCAAACCGTAAAATTAGCTTTTTGCCCGCAGCCTTTCGCAGTATGTCCCCGTAAGATCCTTCAAGTGGCCTGCAACACACGTGGGAAACACAGCCACCAAGACTACGGGATAAGAATTCAGAAAGCTTCGGCTCAAGTGACACTGCATACATAAACCTATTTACTTAATCAGCTTTAGTTTTGTTTCCATGGCTTCAAATTACAGGTAGCGCTTCAACTGGTTAAAATGAAAATCGTATTATAGCCTATACTATATGTTGTGTTGTAAGCCGTATCTCGTTATTATTTTTTCTTTAATATTGTTATAACACAAATACATACACGAAGAGTTCAGTTGCAAAAGCATCTCCATTTTGATATATATATATATGTGTATTTTATTTTTTTATTATTATTATTTTTTTTTCAGAATTGTTTTGGATATTTGTAACAATTGTAAAACTGAAGTTGTGTAAATTTGATTATGAATTAGTGTCTTTATATTTACATGGTACTGAAACAGACCGAATGAAAAACACTGCTATGTTAAGGGAAATATTCTATTATTAATACAATTTGTTCAAACTGGCTAGTTGATTACATTGTACATATGTGACAATATCACAGCGGTTAGCTTGGCCCACTATAGACAGCCTAGGCAGGGCAAGTTTATTTGTAAAGCACAATTCATGAACAAAGCAATTCAAAGTGCTTCACAGTTGCCTGAAATTACAATTACAAGGAATCAGATGAAATCAGCCCATAAAACATCAGCATAATTAATTACCGTAAAAGGCAAGAGTGCAGATAAAATACTTTCAGTTTTTTATCTGCATTCCATTTGCGGACAGCACCAGAGCGGCCGATGTTATTAACGAGTTAAAAGAATAGTGTGATCTACTGTGTTGAAGGCAATGCTCAGATCCAGTAGAACCAACACTGTCAACTCTTTTGAATCATAATTTAATAAAAAATATTTGTTAAAACCATGTTACTCTCTTCCCTGAAGTGGTCTGCTTTCACATGACACAAGTCACCCAAAGCACTTCATACAGATTTAGGAGATTTGTAGTTGTACACTCCACACATGGTGGTGGTAAGCTATGCATGTAGCTACAGTTTCCCCTGGGGTAGACTGACTGCAGCGATTGTCAAAAGATCTGGTGTTGTATTAATGTGTCTTTAATTGATGATGGAAGAGTGTTACCACTGTGCAAAGCCTTCTCCAGCACATCCCAAAGATTCTCGAGATCTGGACTCAGTGGCGGCCAATTCATGTGTGAAAATAATGTCTCATGCTCCCTGAACCATTCTTTCACAATGTGAGCCCGATCAATCCAGGCATCAGGGAAGAAGAAATCCACTGACGGAAAAACCTGGTCATTCGGGATGTTCAGGTCGTCAGCTGATCTAATTCTGTGGTCACATGGTGTAGCTGAACCTCGACCTGACCAACTGCAACAACCCCAGATCAGTTGGGTCAGGCAAGTGCTTTTACTGTCATGCCACGCTGTCCATATTTCATATTCATTCATTTTACATTCTTTGAGCATATGTAGCCTACACCTCTGTTTTGCAATCGGGATCTTTATGTGAAGGATGAAACCGCTTCCTTACTTTGGCTCCTGGGCTCCTTGTCAGAGTACACTTCAGGCTGTCTCAAATTTCCTTCCCCTCCTCCTTGCCTTATTTGGATTCTGGGTGGTTGTGGTCGTGGCTCCTCCTCCTGTTCCTGGGCTGGCTCACACACCTGTCCTCAATCTTCCAATCTGCTGAGTATGAAGGACTGGCTTCCCCTCTGCACCTCTGCCAGATCGTCAGTCTTCCAACGCGGTGATCATTTCACAGACTCAGCCTTGGTTTTGTTTTGTGGATTTTTTGCTTTACTTACGTTATTCTGTTTTTGCTCCAGCTCCTGCGTCTCACTCAACTCCAGCCTCTGTCCTGCCACTCCCAGCCCAGCCAATACTAAGAAGGAGAACCCTGGATCTGCACAACCTCCAAACCCCTCCTGCACATTTTTGTAATACCAAAGGAAATAAATACTTATTGTTTTTCCGGCCATTGTGTTTGCATTTTGGGTCCTTATTTTTGGTTGAGCCGTGACAGTACGATCTGGCCAACATGGACCCAGCAAACCCGGATTCTGTTCTCCATGCCATTTCCAGCCACGGGAACCTCCTTGGACAGCACCATCATCCTCTCAATCAGTTAGTAGGAGGTCAACAGGCATTAGCCACCCAGGTAACCCAGATTGGGCAGCTTGTTGAAGATATTGCTAAGCATTTATCCTCGCCCCCAGTTGCCACATCTGCTGAGCTAGCCTCTGATGCCAACCATACTGCTTTTGCGGCTGATGAGTCTCCAGTTCCGACTCCTGAGTCCTATAATGGAGATTTGGGAAAATGTAAAGGGTTTTTGCTTCAGTGCCGTCTGGTGTTTGATCGTCAACGCAGGGTTTATTCTTCTGACTGTGCAAAAGTATCGTACATGACTGGGCTATTAAGAGGGAGAGCTCTTGATTGGGCCGAGGCCTTCCTAACCAGGGAAGAGGGAAGTTCACCAACCTTTGCTAATTTTGTGAATGAATTCAAGAAGGTATTCTCCCACCCAAATGTTTCTGCAGATGCTGCTAAGAGACTACTTAATCTCCGTCAGGGCCAACGAAGTGTTGCAGATTACTCTGTTGAATTCAGGATTTTGGCTGCTGAATCAGGCTGGGATGACAAAGCCTTAATGGGGGTGTTTTTGAATGGCCTTTCTGATTCTATGAAGGATGAGTTGGCTGTGCGGGATGAATGCACTACCCTGGACACTTTAATCTCTTTGTGTATTCACTTGGACAATCGAGTAAGAGAGAGGAGACGGGAGAGAGACTCCAGGACCCAACGTCGGCCCCCAGGGTTTGGGCAGTCACATGTCTCACTTTTTGACGGTGTCTCTCCACCTTTGCATTCTACTGTAACGTCCATGCAGGAGGAACCCATGCAATTGGGCCGTACCCGTTTGAATGCAGCTGAACGTCAGAGGAGAATTGCTGCAGGAGAATGCATTTATTGTGGGGAGTTGGGACATTTCCTGCAAAATTGCCCTGTTCGCCCAAAAGGTCCAGCTCATCAGTAGGAGTGGGAGTACTGGTGAGCAAGGTTCCTGAATCTGAAAAGGAAATCCCACGACTCTTGGTTCCGGCATTTCTCAACTACCAGCAACAGTCCCTTCCACTACAAGCATTGATAGATTCAGGAGCTGAGCAGAGCTTTCTCGACTCCAGTCTGATCCATCAAGCTGGAATTGCCACTGAACTACTTCCGCAAGTGACCCGGGTGAGTGCCCTTAATGGTAAATTTTTGGCCTATGTTAGTCATCAAACTGAACCCATAGATCTTGTTCTCTCTGGCAATCATCATGAATCTATACGTTTTTTTGTGTTTGATTCTCCTCAATGTCCACTAGTTTTGGGTTTTCCGTGGCTTAAGAAGCATAACCCTGTTATCGATTGGTCCTCTAACAAACTAGTAAATTGGAGTACGTTTTGCCATGCTGCTTGTCTTCGTTCTGCCATGCCACCTGCAGAGGGAGCCAGAGCGTTGAAGTCTAAACCTCCTGATTTGTCTAATGTTCCCACAGAGTACCACGGCTTGGCTGAAGTTTTCAGTAAGGAGCTGGCGCTCAGTCTGCCTCCACATCGTCCTTATGATTGTCCCATCGACCTCTTACCTGGTTCTCCGCTTCCCACTGGACGTCTGTACAATCTCTCCCGTCCTGAAAGAGAATCTATGGAGACTTATATTAAAGATTCGCTGACTGCAGGTATTATACGTCCGTCGTCCTCTCCTGTTGGTGCTGGATTCTTTTTTGTGGATAAAAAGGATAAAACTCTAAGACCTTGTATTGATTATCGTGGTTTGAACAACATTACGATAAAGAATAAGTATCCACTTCCTCTGATTTCTTCAGCTTTTGAACCTCTCCAGGGTGCGACCATCTTTACCAAACTTGACTTGCGGAATGCTTATCATTTGGTGAGAATAAGAGAAGGAGATGAATGGAAGACCGCCTTTAACACTCCTTTGGGCCACTTTGAATATCTGGTTATGCCTTTTGGATTAACAAACGCTCCAGCTGTTTTTCAGGCTCTGATCAATGATGTCCTTAGAGATTTTCTTAACCGTTTTGTTTTTGTCTATCTCGATGATATTCTTGTGTTTTCTCAAAGCCAGGAGGAGCATCAGGACCATGTGCGCCAGGTTCTTCAGCGCCTCCTAGAAAACAAGTTGTTAAGGCGGAAAAGTGTGAGTTTCACTCTCCTTCTGTTCCCTTTCTGGGTTATATCATCCAAGCGGGCCAGGTTAAAGCAGATCCAAGCAAGATTCAAGCGGTTTCAGATTGGCCAGAACCTACCACTCGTAAACAGCTGCAAAGATTTTTGGGTTTTGCCAATTTTTATCGCAGATTTATCAAGGGTTATAGCAGCATTGCTGCTCCCCTTACAAGACTCACGTCGTCTCGTATAGCGTTTTCTTGGACATCTGACGCTTCTGCCGCTTTTGCTGACCTCAAGCGTCGTTTTACTTCAGCTCCTGTTCTTGTTCATCCAGATCTTGATAAACAATTTGTTGTTGAGGTTGATGCTTCCGATATTGGGGTGGGAGCAGTCCTCTCGCAACGTTCTGACTCGGATGGTAAATTTCACCCATGTGCTTTTTTCTCCAGACGTCTGTCTCCTGCTGAACAGAACTACGACGTTGGAAACAGGGAGTTATTGGCTGTCAAGTTGGCCTTGGATGAATGGAGACATTGGTTAGAAGGATCTGAGAAACCCTTTGTTGTATGGACTGACCATAAGAACTTGTCCTATATTCAGTCTGCTAAAAGACTTGATTCTCGCCAAGCCCGCTGGGCTTTGTTTTTTGGTCGCTTTAAATTCACTTTGACGTACCGTCCAGGGTCCAAGAATACTAAACCTGATTCTCTTTCTCGCCAGTTCGCCTGTGAGGAGTCCAACGGCCCTGTTGAAACTATTCTGCCCACCTCTTGTGTTCTAGGGTCCTTGGTTTGGGAGGTGGAGTCTGCTGTTCGTACTGCTCAGACAGTTGAACCTGATCCTGGCTTGGGACCTCCCGACAAGTTGTTTGTGCCCCAAACTGTTCGTACGCAGGTATTGCAGTGGGCGCATGACTCTAAACTCGCTTGTCATCCCGGTATAGGACGGACCCTTGGCCAGTTAAGACGTCGCTTTTGGTGGTCTACTATGGAAGCTGATGTCCGTCAATATGTGGCTGCTTGTACCATATGTTCCCGAAATAAGTCCTCAAGTCAACCCCCAGCTGGTCAACTGCGCCCTCTGCCCATCCCGTCTCGGCCTTGGTCCCACATTGCAGTTGACTTTGTTACAGGTCTACCACCTTCCAAGGGTAACATTGTCATTTTGACCATAGTTGACCGTTTTTCGAAGTCCGCTCATTTTGTTCCAGTTCCCAAGTTGCCCTCTGCCCTTGAAACTGCCAATCTTTTGGTCCAGCATGTTTTTAGAATCCATGGTATTCCTCAGGACATTGTTTCTGATCGCGGACCTCAATTTGTTTCACATGTCTGGAAAAGCTTTTGTGGTGCCCTGGGAGCTTCAGTGAGTTTATCGTCAGGATATCATCCCCAAACCAATGGTCAGACGGAGAGAACCAACCAAGACCTTGAAGCTGCTCTACGTTGTATCGTTGGTGATAATCCTACCTCCTGGAGTGATCATCTTGTGTGGGTTGAGTATTCCCATAATTCACTAATCTCCTCGGCCACTGGCCGTTCTCCATTTGAGTGTGCTCTGGGCTACCAGCCCCCACTATTTCCCACAGAGGCATTGGAGGTTTCTGTGCCATCAGTTCAGTCCCACCTCAGGAAGTGTCGCAAGGTCTGGTTGGACACACGGAAAGCCCTTCGCCGCACTGCTGTCCAGAATAAGTTCTATGCTGACCGCCATCGATCTTCCGCTCCGTCCTATGTTCCAGGTCAGTCCGTTTGGCTTTCTACGAAGAATATTTCTTTGAAGACTGAATCCAAGAAACTGTCTCCCAGATTTATTGGCCCTTTCAAGATCTCAAGGGTTATCAATCCTGTGGTGGTTCAACTGGAACTACCCCGTTCCCTTCGTATCCATCCTTCTTTCCATGTGTCCCAAGTCAAGCCGGTTTCTTCTAGTAGTCTCTCCCCTCCGACCGTACCCCCTCCACCCGCCCGGCTTATCGATGGTCATCCTGCTTTTACTGTTCGGCGGATTCTGGATGTTCGTCGCCGGGGGCGGGGCCTGCAATACCTGGTGGACTGGGAAGGGTATGGTCCTGAGGAGCGCTCCTGGGTCTCCCGATCGCTTATTTTGGACCCGGATTTGATCAGGGCTTTTCATGTAGCCCATTTGGACCGGCCTGGTGGCTCGCCTGGAGGCGGCCATTAGGGGGGGGGTACTGTCAGAGTACACTTCAGGCTGTCTCAAATTTCCTTCCCCTCCTCCTTGCCTTATTTGGATTCTGGGTGGTTGTGGTCGTGGCTCCTCCTCCTGTTCCTGGGCTGGCTCACACACCTGTCCTCAATCTTCCAATCTGCTGAGTATGAAGGACTGGCTTCCCCTCTGCACCTCTGCCAGATCGTCAGTCTTCCAACGCGGTGATCATTTCACAGACTCAGCCTTGGTTTTGTTTTGTGGATTTTTTGCTCTACTTACGTTATTCTGTTTTTGCTCCAGCTCCTGCGTCTCACTCAACTCCAGCCTCTGTCCTGCCACTCCCAGCCCAGCCAATACTAAGAAGGAGAACCCTGGATCTGCACAACCTCCAAACCCCTCCTGCACATTTTTGTAATACCAAAGGAAATAAATACTTATTGTTTTTCCGGCCATTGTGTTTGCATTTTGGGTCCTTATTTTTGGTTGAGCCGTGACACTCCTTCCATTAAAAACCCATCCTTTACTTTAAAGAGAGAGCACACTTTCTTTGAAAAAAGAAAAATAGCCCAGGCCTATATGAATGTTTAAAATAGACAAGTGGTATTAGAATGACACAGAGACCTAATTCATCTTATAATGGATTAAATGGATAGTGGATGCATAAAAGAACTGCAGGGATGGCTTCTAGTTGGTGCTGATCAAATCAATTGAAGCTCAATTCAAATACAGTATGCTAAAGGGCGTAACGGTGTCTAAAAATAACTTGTAGGCTACTAGGTCATCATAGGCCAGTAGAGATGCTTGAAACCCCATATTTTACAATTGTCATGAATAAAAGTGGCATATTGGACTCCCTTGGGACAAATATGAATAGATTTTAAAACAGTAGGACATCCTCAAATATCACCCTGGTCATTGGGATCCAGGTGGCTTGCCAAACGACATAGCATGACTTTTGCCTAAACAAACCAAAGCACAGGAATTGAAACTGGGAGTGTAAATCACATCTAAGATAGTTGGAACTTGATGGGTTATTAGATCGGCGATATAAAGTAAATCAGGCCGAGATCAGAATACTTTCATCTTACTGCAGGGTAACACGCACACAAATACATTTCCAAATCTCTGGAGAACGAGCTTGGAAATCTCATAGGCTATGTGTAGACATATTCAATAAATATGTCTAAGGCAGTCAATATTAATCAAAAAATCTCCTTGTTTTTTCTTGTAAGATATTGATCATTGATTCATTTCAGCTCAGCCACAACGACGAGTAAACAAGAAACAGCTGCCTTTTTCTGCAAACTGCATTTGTGGTGTCTGTGTTCCACACTTTTGTAGTTTTCTGCAGAGTGTCCATAATGGTCCTGAAGAAAGCAGCTTTTTAAAAGACATTTAAGATTTCAAATGTCTTCTTCTGAAACACTCAAGAGGCACTAAAGCCGTCATTCCACATAGCGCGACCCGGCCGCGCACGCCACGATCTACGTGCACGCATTGACACAACCCCGCAGACCTTTCTGTTTCCACCACACACACACCCGCATTTGTTGTGGGCGACGCCGCACAGAGGCGCACGCTGTACAGATCGTCATTAAAGGTTTTGTAAGCCACGATGAGAACAAATGTGGTCAAATGCTGCTTTCTGGTGGGAGTTATGGAATCATTCAGAGGAGCCAAGCTGTATTAAAACAGAAAAGAAACCGCTACATGCAAATGTTATGCTAACACCAGCTAAAGCTGCGCTAACAGCGGCTAAATGCGAATATCAGCAAAATCCCCTTTTAGTATGACGTTGTGAAATATTAAATCCATACGACCTGCGTGTCAATAGTGAGGGCTGTCCACTCTCTCGTTGCCAATCAGAGGCCAGCAGTCTGTTCACGTCACAGACACGGGCTAGCCCGCTTTGGCCACAGCCAGAGGTCGATCCCAAAACCTATACCTGGTCAGACCGGTTTGGCACTGGCCTTTGTTATGGAAAAGATCAACAAAGCGGGTGAAAGCCATTCGGCTGACACGCGCCTGCATGTGGAAAAGAGCCTTATGAGCCCACCACACCTGCAGCTCAGTGGAGGCGTCACAAGAGGCGCTACAGGAAACAAAAAGGGACAAACGGGAAGAAGATGGTGAAAGATAGTGGAGCCGAGGGAGCTGCGCAGAATGAAGGAGGAGGTGGAGGAGCTAAAAACAGGGACAAACCCAGGCGGCGGTGCACCGTTTAAGAGCAGCACTGAAGGCAGCCAGCCAGGTTCAGCCGGGTGCTACGGTTTCCCCTACCTCCAAAAACATGCTGGTCAGGTTGGCCAACAATGGCGGCGCGCTCAGTCGCAGCAGCTCAGGACTAACCCAACACCTGAACACAAATTCTGTTGCTATGTGCAGTTTCTAAAGGGGGGTGATTTATTGATTTTGTGTGTTGCCTTTACACGTAGAATTAAAGAACCAAGTCCTGATGATGACAACATTGTAATGGCTTCCCTGTCTGTGCTGCAGCGCATGCCTCTCCCTCCACGGGGCATCTCACAGCGCTCTCTCAAACCAGAAGAGACAAGCCCCCATGTTCTGACTGGGGGCGAAGGCTTCCGACTCACAGCGAATTAACCAAGTCTCACTCCGGCTGCATTCCCAATTCTCCTCCTGCACTCAGCTGGGACGCGGTTGGTTTGAGAGCCTGTTTTCTTCTCACCTTGGAACGGGGTCAAGTCTATTTGCTGCCCTATTATATTATATATAGCGTTTCGTAGTGTCGAAACAAATGCATTTCACAACCCAACTTTGGCTCATTGGATCATGCTGGTGTTATTCTCGAATTCGGTGTCATGATTTCAGATGGAGAGCAGGGGTATTACCAAAAGTTGAATCTTATCGATTTTTTGAGTCAGGGATTATGTCTGTAAATCTGCCATATTGATCACTTCAACCAACAACGAGCAGTATGATAGTAAAAATGAGAGGTTCATAGGTTTGCAGCATTAGCACTTTGACCCGCTTGGTAACATGCATGAAAGGGGCTATATAAATAAAGCGATTGATTTTGTCCTGCTTTAGACCGGTGCATTCACATTATAACCACATTAAATTCCCATTTTGCTCACCCCTTCCATGTATTTGCTGACAGTTAAAGCAGGGCTGTCCACAGTTCAGCGCGATGAGGCGAAGGGCAAGAGACCAAAAATAAACAAACAATGAAATTATATCAAAGTGCTGGGTTACACAGGGCAGAAAGCTTATTGTATATTCATAAGACTTACTCACATTGAAGGCTTCAGAAACACTGAAATCGCATTTCTGGATTTTTATTATTATGGTGCAGCTGGATACAACATGTTAAGGAATCCCTTAAAGGTGCATTATGGACTTTTTATGTGAAAAAAAAATAAAGATATTTATGTGTACCTGGTAGTGACCCAGCGGCTGTATGAGTGGTCAGCATGGTGCCTTTTGTTTCGATCACAGTGGTCTCTGCAAAGCTCCAGGATCAATTGTTTTGTAGGTTTTCTGGTGAGATGGTCCGTCACCAGTGAAAACCTTCCAAACAATTGATCCTGGAGCGTCAACTTGTTTTTCCACATAAAAAGTAGCATAATGCACCTTGAAATTTTGTACTGATTACACAATGAAAAATTATCATATTAAGGTCCAAAACAATCACAACCATGATTGAAATGGGAGGTACCAGTAGTCTGGGAGCTTGAGTGTTCAGAACATATATATATATATATATATATATATATATATATATATATATTCATAAGCCTTTTAAAATATTGTTTTTAATATTCTAAGATAGTATAATCAGTGAAGAATTCTACAAATAAAACTAACCTCAATCACCCTCTGTATCTAGCTGTGCCCTTATAAAACCGGTGGATTAAGAACTGAGAACTTATTTAACCCCCTGTTAAATCAGTATAATCAATATATAGAAATATAATCGCTGATTGTGTCCAATGCAACTCAATGAATGAGCTTAACTTGGTACAGCTGGCATTTGGTGACAAAACAAATGAATGTCACGGGTGTCACAAGTGTGTACGTGTACGTGGGGTTGATTATGAGCGCCCCCAAGTGGTCAGAAAGCAGATTGATGGTCAGGTTTTGTCATGAGTGCTAGCCAAAATGATACAATCCAGTTGTTTGGAATGTGTTTTAGTATACTCACCAGTGTTAATTTCGTCGACTAAAATATTTAGTCTTAATTTTAGTCAAAGTGATTTTTTTGATGACTAAAATTGGACTAAAACTAAATTAAAAGTTTTTCATGCGACTAAAACTATGACTAAAATGTCCAGATATTTTAGTCGACTAAAATAAGACTAAATAAAAATGAAAAGGAGAGACTAAAATCATCCAAACTTCTATTGACAGTCTGAAAGAGCCTCATATCATGTAAATTCACTGCCAAAGGAGCAGCTCTGAGCTTTGTTCATGAGGGAGCAGCTCCATGAAGCAGAGGACCTCGATTAAATATGATTATAATGAATATTATTAATACAAAGTCGACTAAATGTGTCTTAAATTTAGTCGACTAAATTGACTTGCAATTTTAGTCGACTAAATCTCGACTAAAATTGAAGATATTTTTTTGACTAAAACTCGACTAAAATTGAATTACATTTTCGTCAAAAGACTAAGACTAAAACTAAATTAAAATATGTTGTCAAAATTAACACTGATACTCACAACCATATCGCTGTGTTTGTTAATTTAAAACCACACCAAAAATGGTTTTCTTGCAGTTTGTTATCCCAAGCTTTTATTATACTACAAGATACACATAAAATTATTTACTACGAACTAAACAATGGCTAGCAAAAAGTTTTGAAAATGACTGGCCACAATGACTATGGAGAAGACGCCCTGATTGTTTGCTCTTTCCAAAGTCTACAGCTAGAGAGAGGCAGAGAAGGAGAGAGAGAGACATAGATTTGTTTTTTCCACATAGTCAACAGGATGATTTTGTCATGTGGGGTGAACAACACACAGCGTCCCACAGTCATTTCTCCAAAACACACACGCGTGACGCTAATAATCAAGTCCCTGCAGGGTTCTACCTGGCAACGCCGTACAAACATATTTTTTATTCCAAGCCTAACATGAAACAACAAGTTGAATCAACCCCCAGAATGACTTGGCTTCCGTTTCCTAAACACTATGAATAAAGTAAATAAATAATTGAGCTAAAATGGAGGGCCAGGATGGAATCAGCCAAAGTGAGTCACAGCCTAGTGTTTTGCAATTCCTAAAACAATGAGGTTTTTATATGGCAAGTCAAATACTATTACTATCTTAAGTAAGTAAGTAAATGCTTTGTTGTCATTGTCACCTTGGAGGTCGGGGGAACTGTAGCACTCGGAAGAAACCTGGCTGGCTGCCTTCAGTCTCCTCTGATCCTCTGAAACGGTGCACCGCCTCCTGGGTTTGTCCCTGTTTCAGAGCGTGGTGTCCTGCACTGGTCAGCTCCACCTCCTCCTTCCTCTTCCTCCTGCAGCTCCCTCCGCTCCACAACGGTCTTTCACCATCTCCTCGTTTGTCCCTTTTGGTTTCCTGTAGCTCCTCTTGTGACGCCTCCACTGTGCTGCAGCTGTGGGGAAGAACTTTGTAGGTGATAAGCTAGCATTTTGTTTACCTTTAAAAAGCTGCTTTCTTCAAGACAATTTTGGCCTCTCAAAGTAAACAAATCCACCAAACCTCCACAAAAACACAGCAAAGACGTGCAAACACAGAAACCACAAATGCAGTTCACATTTGTTGCTTGCAGTATGTTCATACACAGATTAGGTTTCACAAAATTGTAAATTACTATAGTAGTAATTTATGATAAACTTATGCCACAAACAAAACACACAAAAAAGTTGTTTGTTGGAGGTAGTGCCCGTGGCACACTGTCCCGTTGGCCAAGACCTTTCTTGAGTGAATATATTGGTGTTTGTGTGTGTTTTTGGCAATGGCAGCCATATGTGCATTATTATTATTATTATTGATGGCACGTATCTATAGTGTATGTTTGTAGTGTGTATTGTCGTTATCTCAATGTTAGATGATACCACATCCATTTCGCTTGAAGCCACACAATATATCGCATCTCAGACCAAATCAAAAACACAAGCACCAGTTTAAGTGCTTGTGCTGATCTTTCCCATTTAGTTCTATTTTAGCCTTAATGCTGAGGTCCTAACAGTATTTTCTTTACACCGTTTGATTTAGGGGGAAAAAAGTAGTTTCAATGTAATGGCATTTACTGTGTTGAAATGGTTTAGTAAAATAGCGCAATAATAATGTTTTTGCAATCATAGGTGGGTAGTACCGGTACTCAGTTCACTTTTTGTAGTACTTTTTCATACGGTATTTTTTTCTTCTACTTCCTCTACATTAAAATAAAGTATCTGTACTCTTACTTGAGTGAAGTATCTTGTGCCACTGAGCAAATCTTTAAGTGATAAATCTTCATTTTGACCCGTAAAAAAAATATGTATTTCTTGTTTTGTTTACCTACGGTAATTCTTCATAAGGATTTCTTTTTATATGTTTTTATGGGATTTTCTTTGAAAATATAAAAATGTTCACATTATTATATGTTTTGTTTCTCATAATTTATGTCACTACTGAATAAATCAGACTTTTTATGCTCAAACAGTTACTCAGTACTTACACTACTTAAATGCAATTTTCTCAAAGTACTTTTTCATTCTTACTGAAGAGATATAATATTTTTATACGATGTTTTGTTCCTTTGGCTATTTAGCAAACTAACCAAAAGTTGTCATTCAGTGCAGAAAGGTGTGGTTTCCTCAGAATCTTTTGTTTCAAGGAAAGATTAAAAGACACAGCAACCCCCACCCGGTCCACTGGTCACTTGGACAGAAAGGGTCAAATTACAAGGGAGACCAAGGTGGAGCTGAATGCACAGCTTTGGGGAGCCAATGGGAACGATGAAAACATTACATGTGGTCTTAGACTCATAAATCTTGTAAACACTGGAATGTGAAAAATACTGTGTTTCCCCAGGATGAACCAGTCTGCCCATGGGAACGGCTGAAGGCAGACTCACACAATGGATAGGAAAAACAGAATTCTGTATTGAGATGACATGTTAGGGAAATAAACGTTTAACTTGTTTAACTCCTTGATGTGTCATCAATTCCTGGTATTTAATTATTAGTTTATGTAGAGTAGTTTTTGACGACTCTCAACTCCTCCTCCAGTTTGAATACGCGGTGTTGTCAATTAAAGGTAATGTTAAATAGGGAAAAAGTAACCGCCGTCGTAGCGGTACTATTTTATTGTGTACAGCGACAACACAGGAAAACGGCTGTTTTTCTTTATGTGGTGACCCCGGGAGAACTGCAGGGGGTGCTGAAGAGCCGTCAAACGGAGACGCGACGAGGTTCGGTCTTCGAGAAAAAACCCGCTTTGCGTTAGAAATACCAGGTTCTTTCTTCCACATCATACAACAACAATTTCATGGACGTCATTCTAGCTTAAGGTAAGACTGCTTTTGACCTCTACTATTGTGTGAGTCTCAAAGTACGTCTAGTTGGCATATTTTTCCAAATTTTAGATTACTTTTTAACGGAGTTGTCTGTTGTGTGGTGTAATCTGTGAATTGATGGTGGAATTAAGGTAAGAAACGTTATAATTTGATATCTTAGATACCACAAAAAATAATGGTGGGATAAATTGAAATTACGAGTAATTAACGGGCTGCGCGTTGGGGTTTTTACCCCTGTAAAAGCTGAAGAGCACGTAGGTTGACCCCCCAAGGCCGTGGACGCACGGTCTGAAATAAAACGTTGAAATAATCGTAGACAGATTTGGGGTCTGTCTAAAAGACGGGTTGAAGGCCCTTAGAACGGGGATTCTATAAACGGGTTGAAGGCCCTTAGAACGGTGATTCTATAAACAGGTTGAAGGCCTGAGAAACGGGGTTTCTTGAATTCTATATATTAGCCTTTGTTAGCTTTCGTTAGCTTCGTTAGCTTAGTGCGCTAGCATACAGCATGGTTAGCTTAGTGCGTTAGCATACAGCGTATTGTTGATAAACGTGTACTAAACCCACACATGTGTTAAACCCAGCTCGGTGTGTGGACACTGAAGGCTGTTCTGTGTAGTAGTGTAGGATTTTATTGAAGTGTGGTGCATGGTTTGTTTTCAATATGATCTGTTTGCTGTTGGTGTGCGAGGTTGCTAAGTTAGCTCTGAGAACAAAGGATTAGCTTTAGCATTTAGTTTTTTCCATGTGGTACTGTTATTTGGCTGTTGTTTTGTAATACCGCAGTTTCTGGCCGCCATCGCTGTAGTGCAACCGTATGGCCTCTAGGTTTTCATTGAAAGGCATCGGACTTTAGGCACATTATACTATTTAACGCGTGTTTTTATTTTTATACACTTATCTGATTTTGTTGATCGGAGGGGGAGAATACTAAATTGTTTTGGTTGTTCTTGTTAGTCTGTTTGGTTTTTTGTTAACTGTTGTTTTGTTTGTGGAAATTATTGTGTCTTGTTGTCTCTTTGTGTCATGTTCTTTTTATTGTAGAGTGACTGAGTGTGTCCGGAGTGACACTAAAAGTGCATTTGCTGTGTCTGCATTTGTGTAGACGCAGCAAAGGACTGATTAAACGGGAAGTGATGGGCGCATTGGGAAAGTGGCCATTTTCCTTTGTGCCCAGACATCCGTGTAGGAGGGTAAGTGGAGAAATTGCTCCGCCCCTCATTGCAAAACAAAAAGTAGAAAAAAGAACATTTTTTGACCAAATTTCTTGTTTTAAAGGTTATTGTTTTAAAAGTTATTATTTTTGTTTTGTTTTTTTATAGAGAAACATTTCTGCTGATGGTAGTTATGTCTCCACAGCATACATTTGAAGAACAAGTATCTACAATTAGTGTGAGACAAATGCTATTATTTTTAAGCCTGTGATTAACGGAGCATTTAGGGCTCTGAGAGATGTTGCTAAAAAATTAGAACCTCTCTCCACACGGTGGCGCCATGGAATGAAAACTGAAGCAGGGAAGACCTGTCGTGAGTTTGAATACATTGATTGAAAGTACAAACCACTATTGATTTAGAGTTTAAGTTGATCTTTATGCGCCATTTTGGACGCATTACCAAAAGTTATGAAGGAGCAATTATGCAAAATTCAAATTATTGTTAAAGACAACCAAATAAATTAATGAATACATTTTGAGAATGCCCTTGACCAGAAGCGAGAGCAAAATTGAACTGAAAGAAATGTGTGCAACTTTTAAAGGTGCAGCTTAAAGGAGCGAGTAATGAAAGTAATAATGAAAAAAGAGTAATAATGAGTTTACTTGAATGTGCAGTGACCTGTGGGTGTGGTGTTGGTAATTGTGGCCAAGGATTGTTTCAGACGAGATGACCAACAACGTTCGAGGAGATCGAGGCGTTTACAACAACGCTGATGGGAACCATGCTACTCTGATCACTGGCAGCTGCTGGGTTCAGTGGCATGGGACGGCAGAATTCATGTTACCTGTGAAGGTGAACGGACAGACTCTTGACGTGCTGGTGGATAAAGGTGAACGACACTCATCTGTGAACTATGAGACTGTGATCATTAACGGACACCATCTACTGGGTGGATACAGGAAGACCACCCAAAATCTTTCACCAAACCAGTGCCTAATCAGCTCACAGGACTGAATCTGACACACCAACTCAGACTCCTGTTTCTCTCCTCGGATGTGATGTGCTGATGAAAGAGAGCAACAGTTTTGTGCTCTCTGGATGGACTAACAGTGACTTTTCCCTGATCGGACAAACACCTTGCTGTCTTGAATCATTCACAGGACAGTGGTTGCTGAATGCAGATGTCTCCTGGGAAGAGCTGAAGGACTGTACGACTGACGTTTGACCTTGGATCCAACATTCACTTTGCCAAGGCCACCCACCCATTGATCACTGTACTTTAATGATATAGAAAAGCTTTTAAGGCTAACCTTAGTGGACATGAATGGTCCTTTTAAAATAACAAAATTAATTAAAGCCGCAAGCGGCATTGGGAGGCCCTCGCGGGCCGCGGTGGCCGGTTGACGCCGGTTCCCGCACGCCGCCGCAATAACCGGGAGGCGCTGCCGCGCCCTACCTGCTTATAATGTCGCTGCCATCCTCGGTGGAGTTTATAAAAGAGCTGGCAAAAGAAATGGCGCCTTCGGCGCTGATTTTCCCAAAATGGCCGACCTCCTGTTGGTCGCCTAGCAACCACATAATGTACTTTTTTGTTCGGACAGTCATGACGCACTTGTGTACCAATTTTGGTTTGGCTACGGCAAAGTTGACATTGGGTCGTTGCCATGGCAACACGGTGGGAAAAGGGGCGGGGCATCAATATATTTTTTGTTCGGGATCACGTGACGGATGTCTCTACCAAATTTCATGCATCTACGACAAAGTTTAATTTTTGGCTCCATTCATTTTTATTTTGTGCTCTGCAGGGGGCGCTATTGCTGCAATTTTCAAAATTCCTATATCAGAACATCCGGGGTCGACGACTCGACCAACGATTCAATTTTCGTTCAAATCGGCCAAAGTATGTGCGAGTTACGGCTGTTTGAACACGGCGGCGAGCGGCGAAAACGGACGCCAAATTCATGGCGTTGCCACGGCAAAACCAAAAATCCTATTAAAAAGTTTTTAATAACTTTTGATGTCCCACATGTGGAGATGATCTGGAGCGAACGGGGAGTCGCTGCGTTAAAAGCCCTAGGACAAGTTCGTTCAAATGCGTGGGCATGAAATGGCGCCTTCGGCGCCAAGTCCCTCTTCGGGCCAATATGGCCGCCATACTGTTGGTTGCCTAGCAACCGCGTAATGTGTTTTTTTGTTTGGCTTCACGTGACCAATAACTGTGCCGAATTTTTTTCGTCTACGACGAAGTACGTTTTTCGGGTTTTGCGGTATTTTGGGGCGTCCTGCCATAGGGCGCAATGTTAACGTCGTTTTTCCAGGGGGCGCTGACGCGCCATTTTTTTTAATTTTTACAATTTGGAGATGTGAAGTTTTTTTTTTTCACCTAATTGAATTTTGGGCAAAAATTCAGGAGTTTTCGTCGGTGGGAAAGTGCCGAAACTGGCGTTTTGGGGGAGAGGAAAAAAAAAAATAATAATAAGAAAAACTCATACAATAACAATATGGGGCCGCCTCCGGCGGCAAACCTTATATATTCGGAAAGGTCTCATGTCCAGTAATCCAACCGTGGGGTTCAAAGTCCAATACGAGCGCGTTGCGCTCGTCTTTTACCTGTTCTTTGTCAATGTTTCTCTATGGGATTTTTTTTCTAATTTTTGTGAGTACAAGAACAAATTTGCCGCTTTCGCGGCAAATACTTATATCACCGGAAAGGGCTCGATGCCCTGAGTCACTGTATCAGTGTTTTGGTGAGTGGCCATGGTCGATGACGAGCTTCGCTCGTCATCGACCACTTTCTTGTCCATGTTGCGCCTTCACTGTGGTTTTCACCTCTTTTTTTTTAAAAAGCAGCAACAAATGTGCCGCTTTCGCGGCACACGCCTATATCATCGGACAGGTGTTGGTGCCGGGAGCCCCCTGATTACTGTCTCTTACATGGGGAGCGCTCCGCGCTCTGTTTCTTGAGTCTGTTTCTGTTTCTTTCTCTTTTCCCGTGGGACGTGCGCTATGCGCACGTCTTTCTTCAGTGCGCTCCGCGCACTGCTTGTACAATTACAAGAGGCCCGAGACCTGCCAGGTCCGCTCGGGCCTAATTAGGCAAACGAGGTGTGACTGTGAATTGTTTACACCCTATAGAACAATAATATAATGTGTTTATAACTTATTTGCTCTCTCTCCTGGACAATAGGCTAAAGAATTTGTTCCATGACCAAAGCGTGAGTGAAACAAAAGATTGGTAAGAAATTGAAGTTTCTAAAATGTCCTGTACTCTCCATCCATGTCTGTCTACTCTATAGACTTTAATGCTAGACTTATGTCCGTTTTGGAACATCATTCCACGACACCATGATAGAGAATTATGTGTTTATGAACTGACTGAAAATATCTTAATGCACCAGATAAAGATGGTCTTTAGGACCTACTGATGCTGGTTTATTTACTAAATTGAATCGATAATCTTTAAGTTACAACTAAATGCATTTGTCTGAATATTTTAATACAAAATTTAAATTTGAAGCCTTAGAGGGCATTGACATGTGATACAATTGTGAAATGCTATAGCTATGAATTGGAATATATAAAACTGAACTGTCTGAAATTATGTCTAAAAGCTGAAGTGAATTGGGTTTCGGCCCTTTCTCTTGCTCTGCTCCTGGCGTCAATCCGTGAGCAGATCGAGAGGAAACTCTTATGAACTTGAAACAGGCCATTTGGATGCCTGAGATCAGACTCCTCTTTGATTCCACGGGTATCCAGTGGACACTGATCTTGAAAATGTATGTTATAATCCCTATTGAAACCATCTACACTCATTAGTTTGTGTACTCAGGTTGGAGGTGACTGTTATTCTCACTTTGGGAGCCGCTGTGAGCTCTTTCCCAGCCTGTCTGATGGTCCTCTGCCGCGATTGGACTGAACCAGTGCTGGCCTGATCCCTTTTGAGGCCACTCCCAGGACCTCACATGCTGTCCAGGTCGCGAACCTGACGAGTGGTGTCACACCTCTCACTCGCCCTGTCGACCCAATTCTTCCCACTTTCAACCTCCCTGGCCTGCACCTGACATTTGTTATTTTGCTATTGTTTTCTTTGTGTTATGTAGGTGCCGGAGGTATTAATCTCCAGTGAAATTTGAGTTGGTTTGTTGTGTTTCCTGTACAAGGATTGAGGTCTCGCTTGTTTATGCATGTTTTGTGACTCTTTTTTGGACTGAGTGTCCTCAGTCCAAGAGGGGGTGTTACTTATGTGGGGAAATTATTATAATTTGGTTTATTTTGGCATGGGAAAGAACTGAGACAAATATATCTAAAAGATAAACAAACGAAAACATAAAGTGACGAATTGACAAATGTTATGGTCAACTAAGATTTCGGTTTCAGATAGGTAAATCAATTTATAATACTCTGTTTTTTACGTGTGCTGTGATTCTGAAGTGCACACAGAATCTGCGGTAAATGTGGGAAACAGAAGCTAAAAGAGAGTTTTTCTCTGTAGATTAATGAAACCTGAATTTCTGAATTTTCCAGATAAAATTGACCCTAGCATTCCAACAGATAAATTAAGTTAAATAGGTTTTTGAGTCCAGCCATAATTTGCAAGATTAGCTGGCATGGTCGTTCTAACGGTGAGCGGTCCTGATGAGAATTTTTGTTTTTGTAATTTTCGTCTGTTCTTTTGTGTTTCTGTTACAGATCTCTGTTGGTTCCTTGTCTCGGTGGGTGCTTGTGAGTGGTCGTAATTGTGAGTTTTTGACCCAAATTAATCAATCAAGTTTTATTTCTAAAGCGCCTTACAATAATCAAAGTTGACCAAAGCATAGTGATGTAGAAAATATAGCGGACGCGGAGGGAGCATGAACCGAGACAACGACCTGACAGAATCAATACGGGGAAGAATTCGAGAGCCCCTCCCGAGCGGAGGAGCTCCCGCTTTGGCCCCATCGGCCCCTCCTCCATATGTACAGAGCGGGGCGTCCGGCTCCACTTTTTACCCCCAGTTAATAACCCTTCATGGACTGGTGGACGTGGCGGCTGCGAACTTGTTATCAGCGGAAGAGCATAAAAATGGCCATGCCCGGGTGCCCGCCTAAGTCTAACTCAGCGACCTTGCCTGAGCGGACTTACCATCGAGGGTCTACATTAAAAACACCAGGACCTGTTGGACGCTCCCAGATACTTGGGACCTTTTGAAGTGACTCTAAGGACTGCCACTGTAGTTGAGGTCGAGGGGCGTGACAACTGGTACCACTGGTCACACTTGAAGCCCTGTTCTGAGAAAACCGGCTTACACTGGACTCATACGCATCCCGGACGGTTGACACATCCTGACGAATATGGTAGTGGGTCTAACAGCCCCACTGAAGGGGGTGGGGGACACCAACCCCGACCCACACGGTCACAAAGACATAAAAAAGACTAACAAATATGGACTTAAGGCCTGGGTTTTAAAACCAGGACCTTTAAGGTGTCCATACGGGGTGTGGGGCCTGACACTTGCTCTTTGCTTGCTCATCATACCAACAGTAATAAAAATAGACGATCCACATAGTTGTGAGGGACGGGTCAGAGGACACCCTATCAAAGAATTGAAATTGGCCCTCTACAAGGTATACAAAGACGTAGGTAAAACACCTGGAGAAAATCTGGTCATCTACTGCAACAATGCAGGTACAATGTTGGTGAAAATGGGAGAAGCAGTGTCGGACCAACACACCCTAGATTGGATCACCCATTGTACAGAAAAAATGATAAAAACATGGGAAAACAAAGAAGGAACAAAATACGCTGTTTTGAAACCTGTGATTTATGATGTATCTAACATGTCTGTTTCCACAGAGGGAGATGGATCTAGGAAGCGACGGTCTTTCAATATGGGGGGTCATACACCAGGAGAGAATAAATGGGTAAAATTAGCTAAGCACACGGCCATGATTACCAACTCAACCCTGCAGGTGGGAAACCGTACCCTCGGTCAATCATACGTACCTTTCTCTGATGACGGCGGCCGTAAGCCCCTGTTCGGAGATGGGAAAGGATTTATCGCCACGCTGATCCCTATGATCGGTGTGGCGTCCTCCATGCAGCGTCTAAATGAGGTATGGTGGATCCTGGAGGACCTAACTGAGGTAATAGGCGACATCTTGGACCAAATGGAACGGAGTCCAGAACTTAAGGCAGTGGCTGTTGTGGTTATGCAAAATAGAGTGGCGTTAGACGCCATGTACGCTGAACAGGGTGGTATGTGCGCAGCAGTTGGCCTTGACCACTGCTGTACATATATTCCCCGACGAAACTGGCGATTGGACAGCCATTAAAAATAAAGTAAAGGAACTCAAAGACTTCCTCGCGTCTCAAGAAGACCAGGGTCCTCAGTGGACCTGGCTAAATTGGTTAAATTCCGGTTCCTGGATCCATATCCTTCAAAAGGTGGGTATTCTTATAAATGTAATACTCTTGTTTTGTTGTGTTGTGCCTCTCATTCGCAGCATGGTCTCCAGGGCTCTGGGTTCCACTGGGGGCATCTATACGATGGGTGATGCGTCCCAGGGGGACACGGAGCTCGGGACAAGGGAAACGCCAGAAGGGGGTGGTCCCAGCCTGTACTTGGAAAGAGTACGGAAGGCTTTGAAATAATGAATGGAACGACCCCCGACAAGGCTGTGATGGAGAATATTGTGGTGGAGATAATATCTAAACAACACTGTTCGGTGTTGTTGCGCTTGCTGTGTTTTGTGTGCAGGAATGTTTATTTTTGTGTCAATCAGAGACGGTCCCAGGGGGACATAAAAGTTGACATGTACCATTGACACGGAATAAAAACCAGCTGAGTTCCGCCTGGAAAGATTAGTAAGCGGAAGTTACACATGGGAAGAGAGAGATGATTTTGAAACCACTCAGCGGCTGGTTGAGTATGCCCTACATAAAGTGAACATGTTTTTTTGGTGTTATAATATGTGAAATTGTACTGTGATTTTTGATACAGGCTGTACTTTTGTGAACTTGAAAATATTATGGTTTTGTTGTCCTCCTTTGGGAGGTCAAAAAGGGGGTCTGAAGAGATATAATATTTTTATACGATGTTTTGTTCCTTTGGCTATTTAGCAAACTAACCAAAAGTTGTCATTCAGTGCAGAAAGGTGTGGTTTCCTCAGAATCTTTTGTTTCAAGGAAAGATTAAAAGACACAGCAACCCCCACCCGGTCCACTGGTCACTTGGACAGAAAGGGTCAAATTACAAGGGAGACCAAGGTGGAGCTGAATGCACAGCTTTGGGGAGCCAATGGGAACGATGAAAACATTACATGTGGTCTTAGACTCATAAATCTTGTAAACACTGGAATGTGAAAAATACTGTGTTTCCCCAGGATGAACCAGTCTGCCCATGGGAACGGCTGGAGGCAGACTCACACAATGGATAGGAAAAACAGAATTCTGTATTGAGATGACATGTTAGGGAAATAAACGTTTAACTTGTTTAACTCCTTGATGTGTCATCAATTCCTGGTATTTAATTATTAGTTTATGTAGAGTAGTTTTTGACGACTCTCAACTCCTCCTCCAGTTTGAATACGCGGTGTTGTCAATTAAAGGTAATGTTAAATAGGGAAAAAGTAACCGCCGTCGTAGCGGTACTATTTTATTGTGTACAGCGACAACACAGGAAAACGGCTGTTTTTCTTTATTACTTATTTACCATTAAAATTATTTAAAAGTAACATTACCCCTAGGCCTGTTAAGAGCACCTGTGTGTTAGCCTTGTACAACTACACGGACCCTCAGGAGCACTCACTTTTCCTGTTTTGAACTTTACTTGAGTCAATATTTTTCCTACTCTACCCACCTCTGATTGCAATACTCAATTCTATCCCAAACCCTTTTGTATCATCAGGGCTTGTGAACCGCCTTTGTGTTCGAGTTGTGTATCCCTCCCCCATCGATTCCATGCCTTATGTAATTATAATTGCACAATCTCGGCTAACTATTTTATGCAAAATACTGAACCTAATTCCATGCGGGACAACCCTCCTCATCTCGTTGGCCCTCCCGCTCTTATTCTACCATCTGTCTCAGTTCTGCAGTCGCTCCTCTTAACGAACTATTAATTGGTCTAATATAACACGCCTGATTAATGTTATAGCCCGACGGGGAGCCGAGTCATCCATTCAAGTCAACCTCAGCACAGTCGCTTGTTATGTCTTTCGACATGCGCCGTGGGGAGGTGTGGGCTTCTGTAGCTGTGCGTGTGTGTGGACATTGTTTGCGTGTTAGGCAGCACGCCTGGCGGGGAGGCTCACAAGATTGGCTTATGAGAGAGATGAGAGAGTTTACAGCAAAGGCTACAAAAAAGAAAAAGATAAGCCAATTTGTGTGTTCCTCTGTGCCACAGTTTTACAGAGATGCATCTACTTTTGTGCTTCAAAGGGTCTGTTTTTTGTGTGTTTTTTTTTACTCTGAGTCAGTATGTTGTTTTAAATGAGCAATTAGTGCTGCAAGATCGGAAAAGATAAAATAGGACTTTACTGGTCTCACAATTGTATGAGCTCTGCAGTCTTCTCTCAATGCTCCTGGACTTTTTATTTTTGAAATCTACTTGCAAACACATGCACTTACAAAAATCCTGTTAAAAATATATATATTACATAGGCATTTTAACTTTTCTATCATTCAAATAAGGCTACGCTATTCACTATGGAAGTCAGTTTAATGTGAGTGTGTCTTGCCCAAGGGCACAACACCAGTGCTGGGATTAAACCACCAACGTTCAGGTTTGTGATCAGACATCACAGAGCCACAGTCACTTTCCACTGAAGGATGTTTAGTTGGACTGATCAATGCCGAAACAAAAAAGTGAGCATTTCGACGGTGGCGCAGATGGTAGAGCGGGTTGTCTCATGATCGGAAGGTCAGGGGTTCGAATCCCGCCTCCTGAAGGTGCACATTGTCCTTGGGCAAGACACTTCACCCTCCTTGCCTCCGTGTCTGCGTACACTGGTGTGTGAATGAGAGAGTGAATGGGTGCAGCCCCTTATGAGAGACCAACAGGCCCGTTTGGAACTTCTGTGGACCCACCACCTGCAGGAGGAGCCATAGGGGCTGGTGCAATGTGATTTGGGCAGCTCCAACAGCTGCCCCCACAACCCGGCAACGGACAAGTGGAAGAAGATGGATGGATGGTCATGTTGAGTAACCTTTTACATAATACTAATATAATTCGTTTATTTGGTCAGGACAGTGCATGTTAATGAACAAACATGTATGGAGCCAAGTTATTACGTATTATCTGCTTTGTCATCACAGAGGTTTATCGCTGTAGGAAACGCGTCATCTCGGGAAGTGTTTGGGATAAACACAGTGGAGTGTGAGCTAATTAAAATGTGAAAAAACAAAGATTAAGAGAGAACAGTGAGAACAGTGAAAACAGTCTGCCACAACCCAGTGGGAAGCGTCTTCATCCATTACCGCGTCACGCACTTCCGCAGGTGGGTACAGTGGACAGAACTGTACTTGAGTACCAATGCTCACATGAACAATACATTTTTAATTAAAGCCTTCTATAACAATTGAAAATATAGCTGTAGAGTGGCGATTATCGACACTCACCGACCACCCTGCCCCAAAGCCCTTTTGACTCCCTCAATCTAAAATTACGGCATTACTACTGCCTTTTTGTTTGTTTGTTTTTTGAATTTTTTCCCAAGGGTCTTAGTTTCAAAATATAAATTCTAAAAGGCGAAAAAGCAAAAACCTGAGGTACTGAAAAAGGTAAGAAACATTAAAAAGCCTTTATTTAACACAGCCACCTGAAAGCCAATGTGTTTCGGCTCACAGGCCTTCCTCAGGGCAAATTCGAGATGGCTGTCTGTCATGTGCACAAGGTGCTGGCACATATCACTTGATATGGTGTGCATAATAACATGTTCTTCGTGAAAACTGACGTTTTGCCGTTTGCTCCCGCGACATTTCCAGCGTTTCTCTAATTGGTTGATCCCATCTGTCAATCACACCCACCGGGAAATCGCTGAGATCACACTCGCTCCCAGACCACATATCTTTGAAAAATCTTTGAAAAAGCCTGTGGTTTGGCAGGCCAGGCAAATATAAATATATAATGAGCACAGGGCAAGTTGGTGTCAAAAAGATAAAAGAAGAAAGGACTGCATGAAGGCGTCAGGACAAGGACGGGGCGCGAGAGGCAGCTATGATGATTAAAAAATGCATTTGAGGTTGAATCTGGCACAATAAGCGTAGGCTCTTCATTCTTGATTTGGCTAAAGTTGAGCGCATAGATGTGAGAATTATGTGGATACATTTTCAATAACAGTGCTATAAAAGAGAACCATTGCAGCACCAAGCAAAAGGAAGATGTCTGCATGGAATTATGTGTATAGATTTCCTCAGCACATGTGCACCGTTGACTTCAGACAAGAACAAACATCGTGCGGATCGTCAGGTGGTCTTACTATTGATATTACAAATTAGTCTAATGCAGAGAACAAAATACACCATGGGGAAATAAAATATCAGGGCTCAATTGGTATATCAGTATTCAAGGTTATTTATAGAGCACATTTAAAACAATATAACTGTGCTGTAAAGAAAACTACATGTATACAAAATGCAATATAAATGTATACAAATACAATACAAACAAATATCAACAACAATGTCCTGCTCAGTTTTGGTTAAAGCTTTCGAAAACAAGTGTCTTTAACAAAGGCTTAAAAATGTCATAAGTCTGTGCTGCTGCATTAATCAAACCTTTATTTAACCAGGAAAAATCTCAGTGAGGTCAAAAATCTTTTTTACAAGATACAACTGATATTTATGGGAAGACTTTTCCAAAGCGTAGGAGCCATTGCGGCAAAAGCCTGGTCTCCTCTGGTCGACAGCTGTGACTTCGGGATATTTGTTAGCCAACCTCATTGTTCTGCTTGGAGTATGAACAGACAGAAGCTCAGAAAGATACAGAGGAACCGTCCCATTCAAACACGAACTGCAACATTTTAAAATGAATTGTGTGTTTTACACGTGCCTTGCGAAAGTATTCGGCCCCCTTGAACATTTCAGGCTTCAAACATAAAGATATAAAACTGTCATTTTGTGTGAAGAACCAACAACAAGTGGGACACAATCATGAAGTGAAACGACATTTATTGGATATTTCAAACATTTTTAACAAATAAACTGAAAAATTGGGCGTGCAAAATTATTCAGCCCCTTTACTTTCAGTGCAGCAAACTCTCTCCAGAAGTTCAGTGAGGATCTCTGAATGATCCAATGTTGACCTAAATGACTAATGATGATAAATAGAATCCACCTGTGTGTAAACAAGTCTCCGTATAAATGCACCTGCTCTGTGATAGTCTCAGAGGTCAGTTTAAAGCGCAGAGAGCATCATGAAGAACAAGGAACACACCAGGCAGGTCCGAGATACTGTTGCGGAGAAGTTTAAAGCCGGATTTGGATACAAAAAGATTTCCCAAGCTTTAAACATCCCAAGGAGCACTGTGCAAGCGATAATATTGAAATGGATGGATTATCAGACCACTGCAAATCTACAAAGACCCGGCCGTCCCTCTAAACTTTCAGCTCATACAAGGAGAAAACTGATCAGAGATGCTGCCAAGAGGCCCATGATCACTCTGGATGAACTGCAGAAATGTACAGCTGAGGTGGGAGACTCTGTCCATAGGACAACAATCAGTCGTATACTGCACAACTCTGGCCTTTATGGAAGAGTGGCAAGAAGAAAGCCATTTCTTAAAGATATCCATAAAAAGTGTTGTTTAAAGTTTGCCACAAGCCACCTGGGAGACACACCAAACATGTGGAAGAAGGTGCTCTGGTCAGATGAAACCAAAATCAAACTTTTTGGCAACAATGCAAAACGTTATGTTTGGCGTAAAAGCAACACAGCTCATCACCCTGAACACACCATCCCCACTGTCAAACATGGTGGTGGCAGCATCATGGTTTGGGCCTGCCTTTCTTCAGCAGGGACAGGGAAGATGGTTAAAATTGATGAGAAGATGGATGGAGCCAAATACAGGACCATTCTGGAAGAAAACCTGATGGAGTCTGCAAAAGGCCTGAGACTGGGACGGAGATTTGTCTTCCAACAAGACAATGATCCAAAACATAAAGCAAAATCTACAATAGAGTGGTTCACAAATAAACATATCCAGGTGTTAGAATGGCCAAGTCAAAGTCCAGACCTGAATCCAATCGAGAATCTGTGGAAAGAACTGAAAACTGCTGTTCACAAACGCTGTCCATCCAACTTCACTGAGCTCGAGCTGTTTTGCAGGAGGAATGGGCAACTATTTCAGTCTCTCAATGTGCAAAACTGATAGAGACAAACCCCAAGCGACTTACAGCAGTAATCGCAGCAAAAGGTGGCGCTACAAAGTATTAACTTAAGGGGGCTGAATAATTTTGCACGCCCAATTTTTCAGTTTTTTATTTGTTAAAAATGTTTGAAATATCCAATACATTTCCAGTAAAAAAATAAAAACTTTCTAGAAGCATTTTCTGCATGTTGCGATTTTGACCCCCTTTTTTAATTATTTATAATGACAGTCATTTAGTGAACTGATTGAGAATGTAGCCCGATGTAGCGACTCTTTTAAAGACAACTAAAAAAAGAAGGAAAAAATACTCTACTTCCAGAGAGCTGGTGGACTCCTGAACGCACTCTAACCACCGACTCATGGACAGACCCCGACAGCTCCTTTCTATTCCTGGAATGAACACAATTACTCTGATGGACGATTGAAAGAAAAATAGAGGCAAAGAAAGGACTGATTGTTCTGCCTCGGAATGGAAGTCGACTGGGGGAGCTAAAAAGTTGGTAGAAGAAACTTTATTGTCGTGGCACGACCCATGCTTTGCCATGAAACAGACACACAAGCAGCAATTATTTTATCTATTACATCTATTATCTATTTGTGATAGTTTGAATGTTTTGGTGGAGTAGTTCTCCAACCGTCCACAGGGGGGATTGACCTGTTCGTAGCGGAAGTGGACGTTGGTGGAAGTCATAGTTTCAGTGAATGCACTGTTGAGCAGGCTAGGTGCTGCAATTGTGGGGGTACCCACATGCCTTCGTCTAGAGAATGTGAATTTCACCAAAGGGCAGTAGAGGTTGAGAGGATAAGAGAAGAAAGTAGGCTGACCTATGCTGAGGCAATAAAAAAAGTTGGTGTAGATAGGAGACCTGGTCCTGCTGAGTTACGGGCTGCTGGGATTTGGCCAAGGGGAGAGGGGAAGCAGGTATTTGCAACTCAGATGTTTAAGAATTTTATGGTAGATGTCCTATGGGCTTCCAGGAGTTTGTCTAAAAAGCCAGAAATGGTCAAAATGGTGGATGATGCTTTGGAAAGATTTTTTTGGGGGGAACAAGGGGGGGGGGGGGGAGGGGGGCTCATGACTTGCAGAGACAGGAGGAGGAGGTGATTGGAAGGGGACTGGGAGCGACCTTTGGGTCAGACACGTTTGATGATTGTAGTGACCGGGACATGGATGGGGGCCAAGGGGTAGGTAATAAATAGATCTGATGTTTTGCATTTTTCAGTGGAATGCGAGAAGTTTGTTAGCAAATGGGCAGGAGTTGAGATTGTGTGTGTGCAGGAAACGTGGCTGAAATCCTGTTTGGACTTTGTGATCTCTGGCTATGAAAGTGTCAGGTATGATAGACAGGACAGGTCGGGAGGGGGTTGTGCTACCTTTATACGGAGAGATGTGCAATTAAAAAAAAATAATGAACAGAGTCATGTATTGATTTGGCATTAGTGTCCAGTGAGTTAGCAAGAATTGGAGAGTGGAATGTGGGAGGGCAGATTGGGATACATTTTGCAGTCTGTGTGATGAACGGTGTGGGGAAATAAAGGATAGTGGAACACTGGATGAATGGAGTGACAGTTTGTGTAAAGTTATAAGGAGTTGTGCAGTTGAGTGTGTTCCTGAAAAGAGAAGTCCTAAGAAGAGAGTGCCTGTCCCATGGTGGAATAAGGCCTGTGGGGAGGCAGTTAGGGGGAGAAATCGAGCATTTAGGTTGCTGAGGAAATACCCAACCCAGAGTGGAGCAATTGAGTATAAGAGAATGTTGGAGGAGGTATTGTGGAAAGCTCGGAGCAGAGACGTCAGAAAGAGAGATCTGGAGAGCAGTTCATCGTATGGCAGGGATAACGCGGCGTAGACAGGTGCCAATATTGGAAAATAATGCAGCGTCAGTTATTACTGATATGGAGAAGGCTACTGTGTTTGAAGATACGTTTAAAGCTGTGCATAGTGGGGAGAATCTTGGGGAGGAGAGTGTAAGGAAGCGCAGTAAAACGTTGAGGCAGCACAGGCGCAAGTTGGAGACTAGTTGTGACAATTCAGATGTATGTAACTTGTTCTTTTCAATGGGGGAACTAAAGAAAGCTATAAGTCGAGGCAAGAAGTCTGCTCCCGGTAAGGATGGTGTCAGCTATGAGATCCTCAAGAGGGTAAGTGACAGTGCCTTAGATGAACTTCTTGCTCAAATTAATAATATATGGGAAGAGGGGATTCTTCCCAAGGCATGGAAACAGGCAGTAGTTGTACCGATTTTGAAGCCAGCTAAGGAGCCATCAAAGGCGGGATCTTATAGGCCCATTGCTCTTACATCTGTCTTATGCAAAGTTATGGAGCGAATGGTGACAGATAGGTTACAAATTGGAGCGTGAGGGGAGGTTTACTTGGGTGCAAAGTTGGTTCCGAAAAGGGAGAGGGACAATGGACGCGGTGGTATGTCTGGATGCAGATATTAAGAAAGCTCTGGTTACTAAGGAGGTTCTGGTGGCAATTTTTCTGGACATTGAGAAAGCGTAGGACATGTTATGGAAAGAGGGGTTGGTTATTAAATTATACAATGCAGGGATTAGAGGGCGCCTGTTAAACTGGGTCAGGGACTTTCTTCAAGATCGAGTTATCCATCTGCGCTTTAAACTGACCTCTGAGACTATCACAGAGCAGGTGCATTTATACGGAGACTTGTTTACACACATGTGGATTCTATTTATCATCATTAGTCATTTAGGTCAACATTGGATCATTCAGAGATCCTCACTGAACTTCTGGAGAGAGTTTGCTGCACTGAAAGTAAAGGGGCTGAATAATTTTGCACACCCAATTTTTCAGTTTTTTATTTGTTAAAAATGTTTGAAATATCCAATAAATTTCGTTTCACTTCATGATTGTGTCCCACTTGTTGTTGGTTCTTCACAAAAAATTACAGTTTTATATCTTTATGTTTGAAGCCTGAAATGTGGCAAAGGGTCGAAAAGTTCAAGGGGGCCGAATACTTTCGCAAGGCACTGTATATGTGTCTGTGTGTCTGTGTGTCTGTGTGTGCGGGTGGGGTGGTGGGTGGTGGGGTTGTAGTTATTTATGTATATTTACTGGTGGGGAGGATTTTAATGATATTTAAGAACTGTAAAGCAATGTGTTACATTTTGTATGAAAAGCGCTTTATAAATAAAGTTTGATTTGATTTGATTTACAATTCAGGCTTTAACCAAGCCTTTTACCAGTAGGTTCTGCAATCTTTGAGTCCGTTCCCAATAGGCCTACCACGGCCGCCTTGCATCACCTTGTTATCTCTCCAATGCTTGTTTACATGTTCAGGCATTGTGGGCAGTCAAATGGACTTGTTTCTTTTATGTAATTGAACACCTGGTTGAAACAAATGGAAAGAACCTATTTTACAACAAAAAAATATAAACCAAAATATATTCCAGTGAATAAATCATAGCAGTTTGGAATTGTTATCTTTATTTTTCAACCTACTTACCTGTGTCCTTAATTTCTGTTAGTGTAAATATAAGGTAAAACTCGGATCACTACATATATGACTTCACATATGTGGTTCTCAGCGTCCTGCGGTGCTGTAATTCAGTGTGGTACAAGTCTGCTCAAAGATTGTACAGCCCCTGGATGTGTATCATAGATACAGTATATTGGCCTGGTTAAATCCCGATCAATTGGAAGCTAGCGCCCTCATTTGGTGTAGTGTGGTACTCGCCGATCGAGTCCTTTTTGTTAAAGCAACATTGTGTAACTTTTGGTCACTAGAGACGCTAGACCAGTAACTTTAACATCCAGTGCCCTGAGAAGCCACCGGCCATAATGTAATGCACTGTCGCAAAATAAATGTAACCTTCCGTTTGACCAGCTGATTGAGAAGCCATCGACTCACTAAAGACAAGGAGACACAAGGAGACAAATACATTTTATAATGGCGAACCAAAAACATGTCTGATCAGGTACATCGATTGTCTTGGTTTTAGTTCCATCCTTGGACTGATTCTTGTTTTACTTCTTGTGCGATCCCTTTCTCGCCTTCTCTCTCTCGTCTCGTCAGACATAGTCGTCATCTTTTTTACTTCCCTCGGTCATGACAAACTTTGAATCGAAGAGGAGAAAATGTAGGAGCACAACGCACATGTTTTCTTGTTTATGTTGGAGATCAGACTGCTGTAAAGCGGCACTTTCCCGTGACCCATTAAGAGGGCCTGTCCTTCCTGAAAAGTTGCGAGGAGGATTTTTGAAGCGAGCACACCGCACAGAACAGCACTATGCGTCATGCGCTCTTTATTTTCCTCAAAGATCATCAAATTAATTATTGATGATCTTTTTGTTCATCGTGTTGGGGAGAGGTTAGTTATCTAGTTGTAGCTCAGGACTCAATGGCTTTTTGTTTAACATTGCCAGATTGCCACGGTCAATGGAGTGCGAGGGCTGTGCCTCCTCCAATTGGTCATCAAGCCCCGCGAGTCCTTTCTGCATCAGACACCAGAGTCGAAACCAAACCCAGCCACACGTGTACAGTAACAATCATCCTAATCAAAACACATGTTCCCATTCCACAGATTCATCACATTCGGCGCCGCACACTATTAGCTTTGATGGAAATGGCTGCACAGAAACACCCTGCAGGGCTTTCTTCTCCCCGCACACAGTGTGAAGTATGCAGAGGCACAAAATGTCGCTGTAAATTCTGTCGGTAGTTATGTTCGGCTAAAAATTGACCTTTTGCAAAAAATAAGAACTAACAGGAGACCGAACTTGAAGAGGGCCTATTTGTGAATGTATTGACCTGAGTTAAACACAATAGAGAAGATGGTATGCATGATGGCACCCTTTATTGTCCTCATAGGGTTGTTTTTTGTTTGTTTTTTATATTGTGCATGTTTTAGGCCGATGGGAGAAACTAGAGCACCCAGAGAAAACCAGACATGGAGAGATCAGACAAGCTTCACCATGAGAGGCCCCACGTCTGGGAACTGAGCCCCGGGACCTTCTTGCTGTCAATTAAGGTGTTGCTCTTAATGGTTCTCAAACTGAGATGCAGGGACCAACAGGTGGATTCTAGTCGTGGTTTAGTCCCATTTGGGCTTTAGTCAGTCCTAAATTAGGTCTGGTTACGTGAATCCCTGATTTAAAAATACTGTAATGTGATTTAGTGCCTTCGCAATAAAAAAAAAAACGCACGGGATTACAAACATGTTTTAAATGGGATTTTATCACAACGTGAGGCTGGACAGACGGGTACTGCTCACTCCAAACCACACATGTCGAAATAATCTCCGGGAGAGGCAGCAGGGAGGAAAGTGGCGAGGTTTGCGTGAAGTGTCGGAGGAAGGTAGTGAAACATTTGTCACCAAAGCACAAGCAAAGAATCGGGAAACAATTTTCATACACAACTTCTGACTGACTGCGACCTTTTCAAGCGACCAAGTAGATGCGGTAACGTGATTCGACCGGTTAGGTGTGTACGTACTCGATCTGATTTTAGACGAGTTGTTTTTTGCCAGTTAGCCTTTTGGTGCTTCTACATGAAGTTTTGCGCGTGTCTCTTCTGGACATACAGTTGTGGTCAAAATAATAGCAGTGTGTTTAAAAACCTTAGTTAAGCACAAAATCTTCATAATAGATTTATTTCTATGCATTGGAAGCCTTGCCCATGGTTTTCTAAATCAAAACATGAAGAGAAATTTATAATTTCTTCAAGTACTTTGTAGAACATTTAAAAAAAATTAACATTGGGCTGTTCAAAAAAATAGCAGTGTCTGCATTTGTCTTTACCAGAGTTAATTTTGACAACATCTTTTAATTTAGTTTTAGTCTTAGTCTTTTGACGAAAATGTAATTCAATTTTAGTCGAGATTTAGTCAAAAAAATATCTTCAATTTTAGTCGAGTTTCAGTCGACTAAAATTGCAAGTTAATTTAGTCGACTAAGTTTAAGACACATTTAGTCTACTTTGTATTTATAATATTCATTATAATCATATTTAATCGAGGTCCTCTGCTTCATGGAGCTGCTCCCTCATGAACAAAGCTCAGAGCTGTTCCTTTGGCAGTGAATTTACATGATATGAGGCTCTTTCAGACTGTCAATAGAAGTTTGGATGATTTTAGTCTCTCCTTTCCATTTTTATTTAGTCTTATTTTAGTCGACTAAAATATCTGGACATTATAGTCGCATGAAAAACTTTTAATTTAGTTTTAGTCCAATTTTAGTCGTCAAAAAAATCACTTTGACTAAAATTAAGACTAAATATTTTAGTCAACGAAATTAACACTGGTCTTTACAAGTTCAATATGTACTACATAAAAAAGACATTCCTAAGGTATTCCTGCCCAAGATGCTTTGACAACATTCCACAATTCATTGGTTTTGTATCAGAAACTGCATTTTTTATGTCACCCCACAAGTTTTCTATGGGATTAAGGTCCGGGACTTGGGCCACTCCATAAAATAATTTTTCTTGGTTTGGAACAAAAATTGAAGATATTTTTTTGACTAAATCTTGACTAAAATTGAATTACATTTTCGTCAAAAGACTAAGACTAAAACTAAATAAAAATATGTTGTCAAAATTAACACTGATCCAAACTAACCCATGATCCCTGGTATTCGATAAATAGGCCCCACAACATGAAACATGCCCATACAGTATCATGATGCCCCACTATGCTCCACTGTCTTCAGAGTCAACTATGGCTTGAATTGGGGGTCGTCTGACAAACTGTCTGCAGCCCCTGGATCCAAAAAGAGCAATCTTACTTTCACCAGTCCACAAAATGTTTCTCCATTTCTCTTTCGGCCAAAATTGTATCCTCTTCAGCACATGTCTTTTTTGTAACAGTGGGACTTTGCGGGGGCTTCTTGCAAGTAGATTATCTTCACACAGGCGTCTTCTAACTGTCACAGTCCTCACAGGTAACTTCAGACTGTCTTTGATCATCCTGGAGCTGATCATTGGCTAAGCCTTTGGAGTTCTGGCTATTGTCCGATCCATTCCAATGGTAGTCTTCCATTTTCTGGCCAATGTTCGATCCATTCGAATGGTGGTCTGCCATTTGTCTTGTGCGTCTGTGTTTTTGCTTTCAATTTTAACGTGTTGTAGATCATTTTAGCAGTTTTAACCCCTCCGATCAACCTTTTAACAAAAGAACAAACAGTACTTCTGAACAATGTCTCGAACGACTCATTTTTCTTCAGGATTTTAAAGTGAAATGCATGTATAAAATGTGCCGACTTCCTAAAATAAGGGCCACCTGATTCAAACCTGTTTTTCCACAGAATGATTGACCTCATCAATTGAACTCCCCTCTGCTATTATTTTGAACACACCCCTTTCAATTGAATATTCAGCTGCACAGAAGTAAGAGCATGCATGAATGCTGTTTCTAAGAATCTACTGCACCCACTGGTAAATTGTTGTCCATGTAGTTCTATGATTTATATCAAAAACTGTGAATAATCTGGTTAGTCATGTTGGACTGCTATTATTTTGAACACGACTGTATTCTGCCGACATCAGCGAGTTAAACTGTCTCTCCACCGTCGCTGCACCGCGGCCGAAACGCGAAACGGCTTTTACATTTTCTCTCACACGGACTCGTTCACATGGAATCAACTATGATTCAACGGGACCAAATGCTCCTCTACTTCAGACTCTTGATTTACAATGAGGGTGATCCTAACAGTAAGGAGGAGTAGCCTGCAGGTGAGGCCAGGATGAGAGTGGAGTTAGAGGCGGAGGAGGAGAGAGAGGGGAGAGGACGCAGATCTGCAATGATGGCGCATGGTAAACACTGAGCAGGGCCTAAAAATTAAGTTAACATCTAGAAAATGGAAATAAGCCACTATATTGTAAATTAATTTAGAAAATAAGCTGCAAAACATTATTACATGACGGATGTGGATTTAATGAACTCGATGTAAATGAGGCGTTTTTCTCCACCGTTATTATGATGACTAATCAACTTGACAAATAAATGGACCTGTAAAAATCGGTAATCGTTAATGCTCTAGCACGGTCTGAATGCACCTTGGGGCAACAGTCTGCTGTAAATGACGTTTTGTAGCTGTTTGACCACAGTTGTTTATTTTGCCTTGTTGTGCCTGTGTAGTTACATGTCTGACGCTGTCTGTCTGTCTGAAGGAGAGTTGTCTGTTGTCCTGCATTTAAGTATATCTGAAATAGCCGCAACTAGTTTACATCACCAGCCGCCACTGGCAGTAGCCATGGATGATAAAAGGGTGTGTGTTTTATGTGTGATTTCCTGTGACCAAACCCCATATTCTCCTGCTGCTCATGGCTGTTCAAAAGGAATCACTCCCTCTATAAAAGCTTACACTGAAGTTCCTTTTCTCAATCCGAGTGGTTGATGGAGGTCATTTGCATTTACAATATAAAGTTAAAATTGAAGACTTTCTACCACAGCACTTGCTCTGCATATGAGCGGAACAAAGTGCAAACTATTTAATTACCGGTATAATAATGGCATTTCAGGTTTTTTTTTTTCACTTCCTTTTGACTTGACAAACAAAAGTAAAATTGGTTAAACAAATAAAAAAAAAAATCAATGCAAATCTGTTCTCATGTCTTCATATTGAACTGTGAGTCATCCTTCACTGCAGACATGTCTCTATTTATTTCTTGTATTTGACAGGACAAAAGGAGCTATTTTGCACCTGAAACGTCAGTTTCTTTATCAGCTTTTCCATCAAGTTCGTTATATTAAATTAATGGCAAAAACTGTATTTACTTATTCATTCATTATGGGGACAGGGACGTTGCACAACAATTATTTTGCACAAACGGAGATAAACTACAAGCTAATTTTCATCTGCAGTCCCTTAGCAGAGACAAAGTGACAGCATGTTCTTACCAAAGTCCATACAAAATGTTAAATACAGTGAGCCAGATGACCTTCCTGACTCTGCCCTATAGGTTTGTGCTTTACTGCGTAGAATTCCTCTGGGTACTCAGTTTTACTCCACCACTAAAAACATGTACATCAGGGCAGAGTCGCGGGAAGAAATTTTGGGGGTACTGAGGGACAAAATTTACCCAAAAAAATGCTTTTTCTGTGCATATTTACTATTTATCAATATTGCTTGCAGTTCGCAAACTATCCACCAGGGGGTGCTAAAGCACCCTCAGCACCCTGGGTTCCCACAGCCTTGCGTCAGGGTGTATGTGAGAGTGAGCGGTTGGTTGTCGTCACAAGGGCCAATGGTGCTCATCACCTCCGAGTATAGAGTGAATGTAAATTTGTTCTTTGTAAAGCGTTTTGTGACCATGTCTGTGAAAGGCGGTATACACTCTTTGCTTTTGATTAAATTTGATAATGTTTTTTGATAATTGATTATTGAAGGATATTTTTGTTTTCTAGTAATTGTATGTGGCCTTTGCGTACCTGTTCTTTTAAGCACATTGAGTAATCTTGTTCAGTTTAGTTCATCAGCCATTTGCAGGATACCATTGCAGGATGGTATCCGAACAATGGACTAAAGTGAAACGTGCTTTCACTGGATACGATTAAAAAGGGATGGCAGTTCCAGCCATAATGCTACTTGTTTCATGCATTCTAATTGGGCTGCAGTAAAAAGTCTTTTACACAGACAAAAATACCAACCATGGTCAAAGGAATGTTGAAATTGAGAGAGTATCACAGTGAGTCAGAGGTTTCAAGTCGCTACAAATGTGTCTGTAATGATGTGCTGGTCTCCAGTCTTCTCCCTCTCTGGAGACCTGGCTTCCTTATTGGCTGTCACAGTGAAGGGTGGTGGAGCACAGAGGCGAAAAAGGTCATTGCATCATCTTCCTGCAAAGCCATAAATTCACATTCTCACTGCCTGGCACCAGCTGAGCACAAAGCAATCAAGTGAGCAGGGAAGGCTTTTTCAACCAGAGGCTCGAGGACCCAGAAAAGTGCACAAGCAACTTGAAATTATACACACATGGAAGAGCTTACAGCATTTTTTTATGCTATGCGATGCCTTAAACCTGGTGTTTTACAGTTTTATATTTCATATATGCATTTTATAAGTTTGTAAAAGATAAAAATCAATCATTATTTACTTAGATTCTGCCAATGGCAGATAATTTCTTCAGCTTGTGAAGGGGAATCTTATTTGTGCAGCGCTTCCCACATGACACAAGTCACCCAAAGAGCTTCACACAATGAAGGGAATGGAGCCGCAATTGCCTCTGGGTTAGAGTGACAGAAGCGTTGCTCCACACATCTGCGCCATCTTCGACCACCCCCAGCCACTCAATCACTCACGCACACACCAATCACAGAAAAGGGTGAGTGGGGCACTTGAGGAGACGGACTGTGTTACGGCCACTGACTTCGGCCCTGCCTACACTCCCGTTCTTCTGTTTTCGCAACCACCGTGTGCTCTATTTTTTATATGTCCAATTGTGTCGCTCCACCTGAACTACCACGCCCTTTAAATCATGGACTGTTTTGCTGCTCGGTGCGGGTGGAATCAGTGGGACCCAGTCCACCAAACACAAAGTGTCTCTTGTGTGTCCTTAATATGGCTAGCCTTGTGTTTTGTTGTAAGTTAAGTAATCTGTTTTGGTCATTCTTTCAGTTATGTCTTACTCGTTCATTTCCCTAACTTGCTGTTGAAGATAATATTAAATCACTATTTATCATACTGGGTCAGGCTGTAAACTCGTATTATCCGTGGGTCAAACTGTACGGTCGTACTATCTCTGTCATAGCCTTGGCTGTGGATCTCAGGCGCTGTGGATCTCAGGCGCCACTGGATGTTTTGCTTACGTATCAGTCTGACGCTCTTAGACGGTATTTATCCCTCTTCTGTGGAAGCATAGGCAGACTTGAATGGAAGGACTAGCGCAATGTCTGAATATTCATGTCTCCGGGTCCCGTAACGATGGAAAAATAAACTTCTCCTGTATAAGACATCTCGACTCCTGCCTCTCCTTCATCGGTCCTCTCGAACATCAATTGTTATTTCCCTAACACTTGCATTTCATTAGTACTATTTTTGTTCTACCTGTTGGGTCTCCTTTTGTTCACATTTTCCTTACTTTGTTCAAATAAATCTGCAGTTTTAGTTATTTCCATCTCCTGTGTTCCTTCTTGCACCCCCTAGAGCAAAGAGGACGTAACAGACTGAATGTGCAGTTCAGGTGTCCCAATCGGGAAATGGTCTTCTGCTTTTGAGCCATCCTTCAGTGCAGCTGGAGCTACATGGGCACAGTGAGCGACAGCAGTGTAGCATCCAGGGACCATTTTCCAGGACTTCAGGGAGGCTTGGTTAAGACTTCCCACATCAGGTGTTTTTAGGGAACCAGTACAATTAAAAGCTCAAAACCTGAAACTACAGTATTTAAACTTTAACTAATGTCTTATTCCAAAACAGAAGCTAAGTACAAGGTTCACTTTATCTTCTTTGTAGGAGTTCATCTTCCCAATGGCCTTGTGTATAAAACTGTTCTTAAGTCGACTGGACCTGGCCCGTAGATTCCGCGGTCTCCTCCCTGAAGGCATTACCTTGAAGAGACTGTGTGATGGGTGCGTAGGGTCCCTGGTGATTCTGACGGCTTTGCGGGTGAGACGGGTGGAGCACATGTCCTTAATGGTGGGGAGAGGGGCTCCGGTAGAAATGTATACATAATCATGGATATGGTTCGATCAGCAGTGAAAACCTGAAAAACAATTGATCCTGGAGCGTTCTGCAGGCCATCAGGGCGGTAAGTATAGGCGCTATGCTATCCATCCAAGCAGCCACTGGGTCACTGAAAGGTCAAATACATGTTAGTATCAACTTTTTTTTTAACATAAAAAGTTGCATAGTGCATCTTTAAAAATGAAATACTTTGTCATGCATACTTTGTTTGATTTTAAATCAAGTCGAAATATATTTAAATTGTGATATTGTGGTGTAAAGGGGAATTCTTGCACTTCTGGGGGGGGGGGGGGGGCTGAGGGAATTTTGTAGTGTCCCTGTACATTTCACCCATTCCAATCACTGCGTAAAAAACACACATTGCAATGAGACCAGTTCACAGTGGTGACCCTGATGAATACAAATCAAACCAAAAGTGTGTAATACATACAAATCTATGGTGAACTAATGCTTAGATGTCCTTTTTTAAAATATGTTTATACATAGACTATATACACACAGGTTGGTAAGAACTGGGCTGCAGCTGGCACGACCAAGGAACTTAAAATAAAAGAGCATTGTGAGCGACACACTGTTCAGGTGAAGGCGTGACCATCTGTTGTTTACAGCCTGTCGCCCTTAACGCCATCTGACTGCTTGTAGCTCAACTCGTGGGCTGCCTGCCAAGATGACTATATCTTCATGAGATTGGGCCAAGTTAATAACATTACTGAGATCCAAATGTGTTTAAATCTAAGTAATTATTTTTCCCTGCGATACTTTTGATAAATAGTACAATTTGCCCGGTTCGATCGATCCTTTCCTCACGGTTTAAATTTTCTGTTGTCTTCTACCATTCTAGTATCTCAGTTGATCATGTTTAGTAGTTCTGCTGGTTTTCATGGTTACTCACAGTGTGGTATTCCTTCTTTTTGTGTCTGGTTTCCCCTATCAATCTAAAACATGCACAATAGATATAACAGACACAAATGTGATAACAAATATTATCTGAAAATCAGAAAGTAGACCATTTCATTTCAACGAAGGAGCAACGTTTACAGTCTAACACACAAAAATGTTAAATGAAACAATCCCATCATCTACACAATATAGACATTTTTGGGTTCGTGATGAGTGCAACTAAGTATATTTCATTTCATGTTAAAGGAATAAATAATGCAGTTAAACGTAGAAAGATCCTAACTATGCTTAAGAAGGAGAAGTGTAACATAGCTTTTTTGCAGGAAACCCACCTAACTGATGAAGAGCACAAAAAACTTAAAAGAGAGTGGGTTGGACAAGTGTACTATTCATCCTTTTCATCCAGTAAAAGAGGGGTAGCAATTTTAGTCAATATAAATACTCCATTTACCATAGAAAAATGCATTAAAGACAAGGCAGATATGTCATCATCAAGGGGTATTTGTATGGGTTGTGTCTATGCTCCAAATGTATTTTTTGAGAGACTTTTACTCTAAACTTCTTGCTGATAGTTCTTCCAATCGGGCAACATTTAGTATACTAATTTAGTATACTAATTTAACATTTAGTACACCAGCCAAAAATACAACTTTTAAAATGAGAGAGGCAACAAAGGAATTATGTTCTGATTTACAACTGTTTGATATATGGAGAATCATTCATCCTCTTGAAAAAGTTCAGTCGTGTGGCATTGGCACACAGGTACTATCTGACCATGCAGATGTCGACATGGGTGCCGTGTTTTTGTGGAGGTTTGGTGGATTTGTTTACTTTGAGAGTCCAAAATGGTCCTGAAGAAAGCAGCTTTTTAAAGGTAAACAAAATGCTAGCTTATCAGCGAAACCCATTTGAGACGTACACATTTCTTCTTCTGAGACACTGAAGAGACACCAACAGCCCCCGCACCTGCAGCACAGTGGAGGCGTCACAAGAGGATTTACAGGAAACAAGTAAGGGACAATGAGGAGATGGTGAAAAATTGGAGGAGGGAGCTGCAGGAGGAAGAGGAAGGAGGAGCTTACCAGTGCAGGACACCACGCTCTGAAACAGGGACAAACCCAGGAGGCGGTGGACCGTTTCAGAGGATCAGAGGAGACAGCGACAGAGGGCAGCCAGCCAGCTTTCTTCCAAGTGCAGTTTCCCCGACCTCCAAGGTCATGCGGGTCAGGTTGACACAGTGGCAGCGCGGCTCAGCCGCAGCAGCTCAGGACTAACACCTGGACACTATTGTACGCTTGTACAATGACAATAAAGCACTTATTTACTTACTTACTTACTTACTTGTTAGCGAGGCTGGTAGCTGGTAAACAAGATACCCGAGCCATACCTTAATTAAAAGAAGAAAAGGGCCAAAACCACTACGAAAATAGAAAGTTAGTAAATATAATGGAAAGCTTTAATCAAAAGATATACTCATCAGAGACCTCAGTACCACAAAATTCTGTTTCTAGTTTCCTGGAAAAACTTAGTTTGCCATTTTTGTCAGAGGATGACCAAGCAGCACTTAGAGGGCCGATAACAAAAGAAGAAGTGCTATTTGCGATTAAATCTCTCCAGAGTGGTAAAGTGGGTGGGCCTGATGGGCCTGAGTTTTATAAAATCTTTCAAGAGCAATTAGTTAGGCCGTTATTAAATATGTACCGGCATTCGGCGGAAACGGGCACTCCCCCTTCCACGTTATATTCAGCAAATATCTCCCTGATACTAAAGAAAGGTAAACCTGCAGACCAATGTAGCTCTTATCGCCCAATTAGTTTGAAAAATGTAGATTGCAAGATTTTTTCAAAAATATTAGCAGAAGATTAGAAAACTATTTGCCAATTAATTAAACCCAGTCAAACAGGGTTTGTTAAAAATAGACTCTCTTTTAGTAATATGTGAAAACTATTGAATGTCATAGAACACTCTGATGTCACTAAAACACAGGGTCTTGTCATTTCGCTTGACGCTGAAAAAGAAGCGTGTGGAGTACTTATTTGACTTATTAGACTTGGGCGATCAACTCGCCAGGGCGATCCAATTTCTCCACACATTTTTGCACTGGCAATTGAGCCACTGGCTGAGGCTATTAGAAGTAACAATTCTATTTCCGGATATAAGATTGGAGGGTCTGAATACAAATTTTTATTATATGCAGATGATGTTTTTCTGTTTATTACTAATCCTGAGATGTCCATTCTGACTGTTACAAGGTTAACTTTGACAAGACAATGGCCATGCCATTGGCAAATTGTATTATGATGAATGATTTTCCATTTACCTGGTCTGAATCTGGATTCACATACTTAGGTATTCATGTCTCGCGAAATATTGGGAACATTTTAAAGAAAAATATTGACTTGGTCCATAAGAATGTTAACGGGGATCTCACTAGATGGATGGATTTACCTGTGTCTTGGATGGGAAGAGTGAGCCTAATCAAAATGAATGTATTACCACGCCTTCTTTATCCTTTACAAATGCTTCCAATATGTTTCACTAAGAAAATGGCAAGAGATATTGAGAGAGATTTATCTAAATTTATTTGGAGGGGAAAGAAACCCCGGTTAAGCTTTAAAACTTTACAACTACCCAAGGATGTAGGTGGACTTACTCTCCCCAATATTATGCTTTACAACTGGCAATAATACCAGGAGTAATTCGGCATCTGCACAGTAAAGTGAAGATATCACTGCGCGGATGCCGAATTACTCCTGGTATTATTACGCCTTACAATATAGTTCCACTGGCTCTCACTCAAGGTTACGGTTCGAAAAACTAACGTGTGTTCGAATGGCGGGACGTTGCACAAAAGAGAAAAGTGTCACCACTCCGACAAAGGAAGAAAAAACAATTAGACCTCAATGTCGCATGAATTAAAATAAATTAAATAAAAATCTCCAGCAATCAACAACACTCTGGATAACTAGGAAACGAGGCCCTATGTCAAAAATCCCTTTAATCTTAACTCGATTGTAATGGACCCTTGGGTCAGTGGTTCTCAACTATTATCAAGACCCTCTAAAAGTTTACAAATATTTTTCAGTTTATATAATGTTTTTTTTTTTTTTTTTTTTTTGAACAGGGACAGTGTACAATATACATTAACCTCAGAAAGGAGAGGTGCATTGTACCAGGTTGTAGCACTTGTGCTAATTTCCACCTGCAGTCCCTGGGCAGACTGATGTCAACAGACAAAGTCTTAGAAAAATGCACATGTTAAAAATACATTTCCCCCCTAACAGAATTAAAATGAAACACACACTTCATTCATTCCTAAGCATTAATTTTCAAATACACTCCAGCATACACATCAATTACAGTACATTATGGGAACATGTTTGTTTTAAAATAAGCAATTTTTTGGCCTGGTGTGAAAAAGTGTTAAAATGTAGACATGTGGTCAGCTCTGTTGGCAACATATTCCACTGTCTGACGGCCACACTGGAGAAGGCTGAGCTGCCGAGTTCTGTTTTACACTGAGGAATCCTACACTCGCCCCGAACAGTCGACCGAGTGGCTCGAGATGAAATTTCTGAGCTCAGTGAAATAAACTTTTTTTAACGGAGGAGCTGCAGTACCATTAATTATCTTGAACAACAGACAGAGATTTGAATATATGATTATGTTTTCAAAACTTAATATACTATGTTTTTTAAGAATATGACAGTGGTGATATAGCCGAGATTTCTTGTCATGAACCTTAAGAGACCTTTTGTACAATGATTCCAGGGGCCTTAATGCTGTTTTACAGGCCTGCGACCAACTCGTCATGCAATAACGAAAGTGCGGAATTATCATTGCATTTAGATATAAATTAGAGGCAGAGAGTTCCTAATATATCTAAAATTTGCTATGTTAAATTTCAACGTACTGGTTATTTTTTAATATGTTTTTTGAAATTTAAATTTGGGTTAAGAATTACTCCTAAATATTTAATTTGGTCTACTACTTTCCCACCTCTTTTAATTTAGTTTTCTTTTAGTAAAGTATGGCACATTTATTATTATTATTATTAGTAGTAGTAGTAGTAATAAATATGACTATTAAAATCGTTCTACAGTAAATGTGTAACAAATATCAAATAAGTGTATAAAGGAAGCCAGCTCACATGCATTTTTCAGCATTAGATCAGAAACAATTTGCCACAGTGTCCTGGCTCTGATTAAAACAGCACTTGAATATACTTCATGGTGAACTAGATTTGTCTGTCCTTGACATAGTCTACAGCCTCCCCCTTTATGAGAAAAAGTCATCTCTTGGCTGGACACAGTATTTGACAATGACACATTCAAGACATCAACCCAAAAAGGATACAGCATGGCTACATTTCCAATACAATGCGGATACTTCATATACAGCGGGAACCATATGTTTACATACACTTCATAAAAAGAGACATTTGCAAAAGTAGCAGGAAGCCAAACGCAGATAAATATTCCAAACATCGCCATGATCTGCCATCTTCATTTGCCCACGTCATTGTGTCCACTTACAAGTGTAAAGAGTCCAGAAAGAGTTCAAAAATCCACTTTACTGCACTGCCTTTGAGCCAGGTGGGAGTACACGTGCGACTGCGCTGAGAGGCAAAGGAAGCCCCGCCCATTAATTAGCATAACCATGTGAGCTTTTCTGTGTGTGTTATTAATGTGGAAATAATTCACACAATCGCCTTTTTAATTTTAACAAGACTGTTCATAGATTAATAATAATTGTCCCTCCAAAAATGTTGAAAAAAGTAAAGAAAAAAATAATCTTAAGGTGGATAAACCCATAGAATATATAGGATACAGACATAAAAAAGGTACTTTAAAGTTGTCTAATATAAATTCAAGGCCTCAATAATTGTGACTATTTCAAATCTTAATTTATTTGAGCTGGTTCTATTGAATCATTGCATCAAGCAAAGCGTAGATGGCGAAACATCGAGATGCATCGCGATCATGGGCGTCGGAACCATTCATTGTGAGGGGGACGTGTCCCCCCCACTTTTGAAAAGTGGTTGATTGGTCCCCCCCACTTTCACAACGTGAATTTTCATTGACTTTACATTTACTAGTTTAGACTGGACCTTTTCCATAGGCTCCCCGAGGCCAAACAATTAAATATGACCCGCGCCTTATTTTCCATACATTTAAAAACATATGTATTGGCATTATCCCATTATCCGCGCCAGTATCGCGTCGCCCCGCGGCGCATACGCTCCGCTTTGCGTAGCTGTGTTCATGCGGCTCCTCACCTCAGAGCGGCTGAAATGTAAACATGTCTCTGTAAACCGCTGAAAAACGGCTAAAGTGAGAATACTGAGGATTATTGTTGGACGGACAGATTTGACCAAACCGGAGCACAAGGACACTCGTGCATCGTGTTTCCGGAGTTTTTTACGGATTCTCACATGGAGGAGCAGGGCTTTTCGCGTCCTCGGCAGGTGGACAGCGTGTCTTCATCGGTACAAAGGGCCTGAGCAGTAACTTTAAGGTGAGGAACATCAGTTTTAGACGTGTTTGTAAAGCGAGTGATGAAACTGATGTAGCGTGAGTTTGGGGAAACTGCACCGGGCTAGCACGAGTGTTCAACCGGTCAATACGCCCGTTAAACCTCACTGCCTGGACTCTAACTTAACCAGATAACATCTGAATTATTCATTTGACGGATAAATGTTTGCTTCCTTTACCCCTTGACTACATTTTATCTGCGTTTGTGGGAAATGTGAAGATACGAGCGTTGAGATGTTTCTTTGCGATGGCGGGAGTTAACGGGTGTGGCTGAAGCTAAATGTGGATACAAACACGAGCGCCGTCTCATAAGAGTTTCATTCACTGAGTTTTTTTTCACAAAGCGTCATGAAGCCAGGACTGGACAGGAGAACAGCGGCTCCACAGGTGTTTGGTTATCCGCCCTATATGTCCACCCAGCTGCCAGGAGGAGGCGCTGCTGAGCCGATCGAGTCTCACGTATTCTTGAAGTAGCGCTCGATTTGGATGTAGTCCCGCTAAAGCAATAACATTGCTCTGTGTCCTGACCGTGTCCCACTGTAGTTCTTAATGTTAAGAAGTCGACCCCCTCCATTTTTGAAATGTGTCCCCCCCACTTTCCAAACGCTTCCGACGCCGCTGATCGCGATAATTGTCCTAAATCGAATCGTATCGGGCTGGTGGTGGTCACAGATGTGTGGATCGAGATGCATCGTGGTCATGGTGATGATTCGAATCGCATCGCAGCTCTGGTGTCACCAGGTGTATCTTAAATGAATCGTATCGTGGCTGGTGTATCGAGATGTGAATCGTATCGGACAGAGGCCTAAGATTCCCATCCCTATTGGGCACAGATGGGTCTTCCAAATGGACAATTCCCAAAGCATACGGCCAATACTGGTTACAACATGGCTTAAGGATAACAAAGTCAAAGTTTTGAAGTGACCATCACAAAGTCCTGATCTCAGTCCAGTTGAAAATGTATGGGCAGAGCTGAAAAGGCATGTGCACGCAAGATGGCCTACACATTTGGCTCAGTTACACCTGGAGGAATGGACCAACATTCTTGCCAACTATTGTGAGAAACTTGTGGAAGGAAATCCAAAACGTTTGACCCAAGATATACAGTTTAAAGGTTACCAAATATTAATGAAATGTATATTTGGTTTTGTAAAAAATGATCAAAATTGTGTACACAATTCTACCTCTCATTCTACTGGAATTTGACAAATATAAATAATTTAAAAACATTGTTTAAAAATCCTTTTTCTGATTCAAAGTAACACTGTCTGGCAGTGTGGTTTGAGGTTTTTACCCTTATCAAATCGATCATTGTAAAAAATTAATAAATAAATGAGGAGATATAGGTCAACCAGTCAACAGTGGGCGGCACTCGTGACTCACAGCTAGAATGTCCTGGGTTCAACTCCTACCTGGGCGGGGCCTTTCTGTGTGAAGTTTACATGTTCCCTGTGATTGCGTAGCTTTCCTCCGGGTACTCTGGTTTCCATAACCACTAAAACATGTACAATAGGTTCCCCTCTGGGGCCAGGTCTCCCCTGAAAAAGAAATTATTCATCTCAGTGGGACTTTCCCGGTTAAATAATGGTCAAATACAAAACTAAAAATATAGACTAATAAACGTAGATTTTGGCTTGTAAAATGTGCTCAATGTATTATGTTGTGTATTATAACTGTTGTTTCAGCCATGCATGTTGCCTGATCACTGATTTACTTTGTATTTTGATATTGCATAGTGTAACAGGGTGCAAATAAAAAATGCTTTGACTTTAACCATAATTTGAACTGAATGTTTTAATTTGGGCGCGGGGGGTTATGATGTCAATAATCTCTTTTTGCTGTATACCTGCCTGATTTTCTGTCTGGCACAGTTGGGTCATTGGCCTTACCGCCCTGCCAGGTCTCTGTGGAAGAGTTGTCTGAAATGGAGGGCGTGTGGACAGAAATAGCTGCAGAACAAACATGCCTTAGTTTGTGGCCCGGGTCTGTTTTGACTAATGAAGCACAGCACTACAGAGGGGTGAACTCCCAAAGGACCAGAGGGCAACGGCACTGCCCCCTTCTCCTTGTCCTATTTTAGACTGTGTGCACGCTCGTCTTGGACAGAGATGATGTAATACGTGTGCAGTGCTCAGAGGGAGGGTAGAGAGTTATGTCATGTGTGATTTGGAAGTAGTGCACTTCTCTTTAGATATACGTACTCTTCCAAATGAATAGGATTAAATGTGACAAAGTGACGGTTTATAAAAATATATATATATATATTTTATATATATATAAAATGTATATATTGATTTCCCTTCTTTATACTAGCAGACTGAACTAAGCTATACTAATTCAACCAAATAATAAACAAATGTGTCTTTTTTAAGACACATTTGTGTCTTAAAAACCATCTCTCAAAAGACACGAAAAAATCTAGACAATTCCCTTTTTCTCTAATTGTAAATTAACCTCAATTTGTTGAGGTTAATTCATGCATCCATTTTCTTCCACTTTATCTGGGGCCAGGTCGTGGAGGCAGCAGTTTGAGCAGAGATGCCCAGAACTTGTGATACTCGCACACCTCCTCCAGCTGTTCTGGGGGGACCCCCGAGGCAGCACCAGGCCAGCTCAGAGACATACTGTAGTCCCTGCAGCGTGTCCTGGGCCTTCCACGAGGCCTCCTGCCAATAGGACATGCCTGGAACACCTCCCTTGGGTTGCGGCCAGGAGGCATCTGGAACAGATGCCCGAGCCACCTCAGCTGGCTCCTTTCAACGTGAAGGAGCAGTGACTCTACTCTGGGCTCCTCCCGGGTAACTGAGCTCCTCACTCGATCATTAAGGGTGCGCCCAGCTGGTAAGCAAAATTATTTAAATAAAAAGGCAAATTATGGTTCTCCATCGTGTTCGAGACTATCTCTCCAGACCAATACCAGAAAAAGTCTCTCTAATCAGAGAACCGAGGTTACGATGTAACCCAAACGTTTGTAATAGTCAGTAAGTGCTCTATTTGTCATTGAACAATTGTACAACGAAATTGTGTTTAGGTGTTAGTCCTGAGCCGCTGCGACTGAGCACGCCACCACTATGGGTCAACTGACCAGCATGTTTTTGGAGGTAGGGGAAACCGTAGCACCCGGAGGAAACCTGGCTGCCTTCAGTCCTCCTTTGATCCTCTGAAACGGTGCAGCGCCTCCTGGGTTTGTCCCTATCTCAGAGCATGGTGTCCTGCACTGGTCAGCTCCTACACCTCCTCCTTCCTCTTCCTCCTGTGCAGCTCCCTCCACTCCACAACAGTCTTTCACCATCTTCTGGGAAGAGCTTAGCAGTTAGCAGTTAATCTGTTTTATTCTCCATTTTTTTTTAGTCAATGTCACTGTGATACTGACGATCCTCAAATGAACTTCAGCTTTAGTGCTAAGCCCTTTGAAGCGCAACTACAATGTGATAACGGGCCAGGTCGAGTCGACTGAAAAACAGTTTCGTACACAGGGACATCGGGAAGCTGAACTCCCTGACCTCCCTCCCACCCCTCTTCCCCCACCCTCCGCTCCACAATCAAGGATGAGAGAAATAGAATTTCGAATCAGTCATGGTTTGACAAATAAAGCAATCTTGAATCTTAAATCTTGAATAACAAGGATGTGTCTTTGATATAAGCTCCTTAATCACTCAGCAGAGCCATTAGAAACCTACTCCCAAGTACCGACACTCCCCAAATTCCTGAGCAATGCACTGTAAATTTTGTATCTGTAGTTTGTTTTAATAGGAGCGGTATAAGAATACATGTTTTTCTTCTTCCTTCCTACACTGATTGAGCATAGAGGGAGACTTGTGTCACCTTGCATGGTGTTGATGTGGTTCAAAAAACGGAACTGAGCTGAAATCAAGACCAATTTTAATTATTTGCCTTGTTTTCTCAAGAGTTCACCAAAATGCCCATCAAACTAGCAATGATCTTGTGAATGTAGTGAGTGAAGCTACAAAATAAAGTCTCTCCATGCATGCGCCACACTGTAACCTAGCAAGATTTGTATTTTACTGATTCAATTCAGCTATTTGGGTAGTCTCGGCAACGCCTCTGCATGTTTAAATGTCAAGAAACCACTTCAGTTGAATATGAGCACCACAATGACCTTGTTCTCTAAGAGCATTGCTCACACTACAAATGTATGATATAACGAATGGACTGTATCAAAATGAATCCACTCAAACACAATAGGATAAAACATTCTTTGGGCAATACTGCCCCTTTGTGGGGCCACCTAGGAACTGCCGGCTGTGACGTATTAGACACACAGATAGCACAATAGATAGACTAGACTTACATGTACCGGTGTGTAGGGAGCCAACATGTTTACTCAAGAGTAACATTAAAGTAGGTAAAAGTAAAAACAAAAACATTTCCTTATAGAAAATGTTACTCGAGTACTGCGAGTAGCCGAGTGTAAAAGTGATTTATTTTCAATGACGCCAGAAATTGTGTAAAACAAAATGACAGAATTCATTGTAGTAAAGTAGAAGTAAAAAGTGTCGCATGATGCAAGGGCGTAGATTTGGTGTCAATGTTGATGGGGACAGGCTTACAACAGGAAGCCAGCTCCTTAATATTTAGTCTGTAATTTTATCAGAGTACAATCTGGTTCTTATAGGATTACAAGCGTATAAAGAAAAGGGAAAAACAGCGTTAAAATCAACACAAGTGTCTTTATTGACATCCATTATCCACAAGTTACATATTGTCAAGTTCCACGTCGTTTCCGCACATTCAACATTTGTGTCATAACTACACAAGTCACCTTTGGTTGGCCTAGGGTCGGGCCACGTGACAACTCCGGGTACGTGCAACTGTTCATCAGGGTCGACGTACCTGGAAAAGGCTCAGACAACAGTGACAGCAGAAAGCACTTTGTTCTGTACAGTCGCAGTACTTTACCACCACGGCCTTTAACCATTTAGCGGCTTTACCTGTTATATCAGACCAGCCCATGTCCGAGAGGCGCGTCACTCCTCTGGGCAGGCGAGGGGAGGCTCAGTGGCGCCCCCTACAGGACGGGTCGCTGTAGACAAAAAGCCCAACCATGAATCATGCGCGATCAACATAGTGAAATAAATGCGAAAACAACTTTATCACAAACTTCATCATCATGTTTAACAGAGCCTAGCAGTTCACACCTTTGCCACAATCGAGTCAGTGTTCCCAAAAAGTGGTCAGGCCAGTTTCGTGGGTGCCACGCACGCCGCCTTATCCGGCTCAGGACGGTTACCAAAGCGTGCCAAACTGCTCCTCAAAGTCCCGCTGCTGGAAGGAAAGACAAGCATCGTAACTGTCTAATGTTGTGTCGATGTCCTGTGGTGACCCGAGCTCCTCACTGTGCATACTCATTACTTTGGCTCCTTGTTGCAAATCCTCGTAAAACTGCCCCATCAGATACTGCGTAGTGTTCGCGGGGGCCATGGCGCCCGGTGGGGGAAGGGGCAACGAGGCCGCAGCGCTGGATTCTTCTCCCCGTATCCGGTGAATTTCCGCCATCCTCGCGGTTTCTTTGGCGTCTCGGGCAAGTTTAGCAAATTGTGCCCGCTTCTTTTCTTTGTGGAGGCATTTCCGTAAGCTGGATTTTACGGCGCCGGGTCCCCAGTGCTTGAAGGCCCCGTCTTGGTGCACTGAATTGCGGAGGAGTCTCAGACCGAACCTGGGGCTCACAATTCTGCGTAGACAGTCCGACTTTACATTATCTTTCTTGATATCCATGGTTTCACGACACATTGCTGTCCAAAGCAGTAAATAAAAACAAAACTAAAAGTTCAGCCGTCTCGTCTGTCAAAAACGGAAATCTCCAATCTCCAGACGGAGTGAAACTTGTTTAAAGCAAATCAGTAAAACACAGTTATCTGTATGCCAAAAAAACAACAGTGCTCGATAGGTTTAACACTTGAAAAGTAACTAAACTATCCCGACAGGTGCAACACGTACCAACTCCAAAAACAATTGTTGGGAAACGTCGTTGTCACGTTACTATTTATGCCTCAAAAAACACCCAACATGCTTTGCGGGTGACGAATGTCGCTACTGCCCCCTAGTGTTGTGGCATGAAAGTACACTGACATATGTTCAATATAACGATTAGGCAATCCTGTTAATTGTTTTCTAGAACAATGGTTTTGAAAATGGGGTTTGACGATTTCAAGTTATTAAAAAAATGAATATATTGGTATTTAATATAAGCTTCTTTATTTGAATTGAGGTACAAACAAACAAAAATAAATAGCTTAAATGAAAACAGTAAACAAGTAAATATCACAAACCAGATTTTGCATGTTTTTGGCTTGTTGTTATCTATTATAGCCTTTCAGTTTTTACAGTAGAGGTCCCAGATTGTTCCTATAGCTGGTAGGATTTCGGGGGTTGCGGTCTGAAAAGTTTGGAAACCCCAGTTCTAAAGCAATGGTTCTCAAACTGTGGTATGTGTGGTACATTTTAAGCTGCATAATATAGTAATTCTTTGATAAGAAGCCGATACTTTTGGCTAGGCAACTTCTTTGTTCCTTTTCTTTTTACATTTTGGCAACTATAATAATTGCATTTCAAATGTCTTTAGCTGGACAGGGTTGATTGAGTCAAAGACGTGTCACTTATGGCAGTGATATAAGAGGCCATTTCCCAGAGGAGGTGTTAGGACTGCCATAGCACCACCTGTTTTATATTTGTTTATTTATTCAAACTAAAGTAAGACTCTTTATTTTGACTTATATTTTAGTACTACTAATTTATGTTGTAGGATCTAAGATACTTTACTTGTACATCTGTTCTGTAGACCAGATCATCATCATTAATATGATGATGATTAATGATCATCATATTCCTGAGAGGAAGTGACTTCTTCCTCTCAGGAAGAAGTCACTTCCTGAGAGTATACAAAATATTTTCTGCAAACGAGAAGTTAAATACAACTTGAGAGATCAAATTATTTTCAATAAACAATACTCCAGAACATCTTTGAAAAGCATGTGTCCCACGAGACATGGTGTAGAAATATGGACACATTTAGATGAAAGCATTAAAATATGTAAAAACCTGGTATATTTTAAAAAGGTTTACAAAGAATTATTATTTATTAAATACGAACAATTATTGTGAGTGTGGTAGTATATTATTTTGTTGTTGTTTCTATATTTACTTTGTTTTTATTATTATCATTATTATTATTATTATTATTATTGTTCCTTATTATTTGTTGTTACCTTGCCTTATGTCCCTTGTTTATGATTTGTTTATGATTTGTTATCGTGCATTACATTCCTTGCTTTGATTGTTAATGTAAATATTATTGTTTTTAATTTTGGGGTGGGCGCTTATAACCTTTTTCCTTCGGCCCACTCCCTTTGAACAGACTTATCCCAAAATAAAATAAATAAATTAAAATATTAATATTAATATTATTGTGTTGTCATGGCGACATGAAAACTGGAAGCGACCTCGCTCTCTCCTTGTGCAGCTGAGTTTTTTGCCTTTTTCTGCAAACTGCATTTGTGGTTTCTGTTTTCCACATTGTTTTTCTGGATACTTTTGTACGTCTTTGCCATGTTTTTGTGGAGGTTTGGTGGATTTGTTTACTTTGAGAGTCTAAAATGGTCCTGAAGAAAGCAGCTTTTTAAAGGTAAACAAAATGCTAGCTTATCAGCTAAACCCATTAGAGACCTACACATGTCTTCTTCTGAGACATTGAAGAGGCTCCAAGAGCCCCCACAGCTGCAGCACAGTCGAGGCATCACAAGAGGATTTACAGGAAACAAAAAAGGACAAACGAGAGATGGTGAAAGACTGTTGTGAAGCGGAGGGAGCAGAGGGAGGAAGAGGAAGGAAGAGGAAGGAGGAGCTGACCAGTGCAGGACACCATGCTCTGAAACAAGGACAAACCCAGGAGGCACGGCACCATTTCAGAGGACCAGAGGGCAGCCAGCCAGGTTTCTTCCAAGTGCTACAGTTTCCCCGACCTCCAAGGTCATGCGGGTCAGGTTGACACACAGTGGCAGCAGCTCAGGACCAACACCTGAACACTATTGTACGCTTGTACAATGACAATAAAGCACTTACTTACTTACTTACTTACTTAATATTAATATTAATATTAGTATTAGTGTAAGGAAATGTTACAGAATCTCTCTCTCTAAAATCCAAAAATCAGGTTAGAAATCTAGGAGTAATCATGGACTCAGACCTGAACTTAAACAGCCACATCAAAGCAATAACATCATCAGCTTTTTACCATCTGAAAAACATTGCTAAGATCAGAGGAATAGTGTCAAAACCAGACTTGGAGACACTCATCCATGCATTTGTCTCCAGCAGGTTAGACGACTGTAACGGCTGCTCACTGGCCTTTCTAAACGAGCTGTTAGAGCTGCAGTACATCCAGAACGCTGCTGCTCGAGTCCTGACAAGAACCAGGAAATACGACCATATTAGTCCAGTGCTCCGGTCTCTGGCTTCCTGCCACTCAGAGCATAGAATTTAAAACAGCTCTGCTTGTGTACAAGTCTTTTCATGGTCGGGCACCAAAGTACATCTCTGACATGTTAGAGCCGTATGAACCATCTCGGGCCCTGAGAACTTCAGGGAAGGGATTCCTGGTGGTTCCCAGAGTCAGGACTAAACACAGTGAGGCTGCATTTCAGTTTCATGCAGCTAAAACAGTCTTCATGAGGATGTGAGACAGGCCTCAACTCTGACAATGTTCAAATCCAGGCTGAAAACAGCTATTTTTACCTGTGCATATGAAAACTGAAAGTATTTTATCTGCGCTCTTGCCTTTTACTGTAAATAATGAATTGCTATAATTATTTTTTTGCAAATTGATTTGCCTTGTGTACGAAATGTGCGGTATAAATAAAGTTCCCGTGCGTTGTAATTTTACGCAACTGTAAAGCCCCTGGAATGCCTTGTGTATGAATTTTGCTCTCAGATAAACTTGCCTTATTTCATTTTATGTTATTGTCAAGCTATTTAGGCAACATCCTTTCACGCAACTGAGACGTTTTATATACGTATTCAAACTTTTTTTATTATTATTATTATTTACTTTTTATTTTCACCACCAGATGGCGTTGTTCACTATAACATGTGGACCTCTGCATCTCGGACAAATCAGCTCAGCTCCTTCAACATCACCACCAGGGAGCATCACCGAGCCTCATATCTATCGACCAGTGAGCGACTCCATGCCTTTGAACAATAAAGGCATCGCGCATCATCTGATCTGTGTTGTGGGGCAGGCTTACTTGCACTTTAGACCCTGTCCTGGTTATGACTGCGACACGAAGAGCCACCTGGGTTGTCAGTTATAATGGCACGTGGCCAAAAAAGGTTCACCGGCAAGACTCGGAAATGGAAGAGAACTGGGCTGAACATAATGAAGGGCCAACAGAATGTGGTCTAACTTCTAAGCGCCTGCATTTGGCCTCTGGCTCATTGTTTGGACAACCTGCAGTGTAAGAAAAAACATTCACATCGGTAAATATACAGTTTCGGTGGTGCAGATAAATATTGTGGGGTTACATTTTTCACTGAGATTAAAGACCAGGTTCCACATTCTTTAACGGGGCGCATTTTCTCCAGTTCGGCTCCAGTGTAACCCCTCATTTGAAAGCTAAGACCTACAACACTGATCTAAGATTTTCCCTTGTGTTTCCATGCGTCGTCACATTTTTTTATTTTTTGCGTCTTTGTTACTTTTTCATTGCTTTTTTTGTGTCACATTTTTATAACTTTTTAGTCGCTTTTTTGACACATTTGTGACGTTATTGTCATGTTTTTATTTCTATTTTGACGCTTTTCCAGGAAGCTGACTGGATACCTGGATAATAAAGCTAGAGCATTTGCTTGCGTAGGTGCGGGTTAAGAGGTTAAAAGGAATAATCCTTATTATAAAATGCAAAAAATGGATACAGAAATACGTGAGAGGGATATTCACAATAATCAGCAATCGAAAAAAGTCAGCCTCTTTGTTTTTGTGTAAATTATTTCCGTGAGCTTAGCGTGGTTGAGTGCTCATAAGCTCTCCACGTTGTAATCAGGATGTCAGGGTGGATGTCGTACAGCTGTCCTCAGAGCATTACGTTTCAATTTGAGCCCAGACATATTTTCTTGTTCCACAGTACACAATAATCAGAGCAATGACTTAAAAAAAGAGAGACAATAGATTTTTATTTTACTAAAACTTAGCAACATGCAATTTGAAAGTTTGGAACAACAACTAATCTAGCAAAGAATGTTTCTTTTTTTTATTTCGTATCTTTTTTGTCGTTTTGTTTGTTTGTTTGTTTTGCCTTTATGATTCTTAAATTGACACCAGAAAAAGGCAATGCCGTTTCCTTCCCTCTTTGCTGATCGTGCTGTCCATGTTCCTAGATGAAGTGATGGTTTGTGGATCAGCATTTCTCAAGTTCTGCTGTTGTTGTTGTTGTGTTTTTTTAAATATATATTTGAGGGATTCATGAGGGATTATTAATTATTAGGGAACATTTCTCTAAATATGCCAACATAGGTTGCGTTCATGTCAAATCAAATCAAATTTATTTATATAGCACATTTAAAACAACTGTTGTTGACCAAAGTGCTTCACAAAAAGGTCTACAGTAAAAAAATAAATAAAGGAAAATAAATAAAATAATAATAATAATAATAAAATAATAATAAACAAAACACAATATACAAGTAGCAAAGCACTAACAGCTCTGATTTTGGCCATGATGCCAGACAGTGTTAAAAGCTTTTGCATAAAAATGTAAGCAACGATTTAAAATGGTCAAGTGTCTGTGCAGCTCTTATGTGGAGAGGCAGGTCATTCCACAGTTTGGGAGCTGCAACAGAGAAAGCCCTGTCCCCTTTGGTCACACGCTTGGAGCGAGGAACCTCCAAAAGCAGCTGATCAGCAGATCTCAGAGCCCTAGCAGGGGCGTGGCGTACAAGAAGCTCAGACAAATACAGAGGAGCAGTGCCATGGAGACGTTTGAAAACACCAAGTAGAAGCTTAAACCTTATCCTGTAATACACAGGAAGCCAATGTAGAGCAGCTAACACAGGGGTGATATGCTGTCGCTTTTTGGTCCCTGTAAGGAGACGGGAAGCTGTGTTTTTTACCCCCTGGAGGCGACGAATTGAACGCCGACCAAGACCAATTTACAAAGAATTACAATAATCAAGTCGCGAAGTTATAAAAGCATGAATGGCTTTCTCAAAGTCACATGCAGGTAGATCATTTTTTACCTTGTTTAGAGTTTTAAGGTGGAAAAAGCTTGATTTGACAACATGATTTATATGTTTCTCAAATGTAAATTCATTGTCTACAAACACACACACGTCACAACATTCTAGAGAGTGTATAGTTAATGTCCATGCAACGTCCATGCAAAACAAAGTGCGTTAAACCTGTGTATCAGCGTCATTTTATCACTATGACTGTAAACCTTGCACCGCCAATGTTGACATTCGGATATTTTCTATTCTGTCACATTCCTTATTATTATTGTTTGCACCTTTTAAAGTTTTTTTTATTCATTACAGCCGACATATTTAATACCTCTATATGACTTATTTGCACATTATCCTGTTCTTTTTTGCACATTTTCCTGACTATTTGGCTGAGTGTTTCTTGAGAGTTGAAGTAACACTTGAATTTCTCCATTGTGAGATAAATAAACACTTACATATTTGTCCACTTGACAATAGTTTAGTATCGCTATGGAAAAGGTATTGTTGAGGTATCGGTAATGTAAACCAAGTATGACTAAGGTGTTGGGGAAGAAAACAGTGGCGGCTGGTCCATTATGGGCGGTGGGGCGCCGCCCCTCCTATCAATTTTTGCAAATACAAAAAAAAAAAAAAGTTTTAAGAATCATGACTTTTTAATGTACATGTGTTTTATACATTGGAGGAAGGGGGAGCGGAGGGGAAGGAGCGTGTCATTTTGTCTGCCAGCTTCATTATGTGCCGTAACAGCGTCATAAATGTGTAGTTTACATTAAAACAGTAATTACAGTAGCGCTGTTCCTCGCCTGGGGCGGCAGGAACAGCGCCCCAGCAATCTAACCAATGGCGCTCTGATAGGGTCTAAAAACGTCACTACATATCATTAATTCAACCAATCAGAGACGCGCAATGTTAAATCTCGATGGGCGCTGAGGCCGAGCGCCCAGCGGAGATTTAACATTGCGCGTCTCTAACATGTGAAAACCGAGGACGCGTCTACTGTAAACAAAACACGAGCAGCAGCTCTGAGCTCACGGACGATCGGAGGAAAAACTTCTCATTTGAGAGACGGGAGAATCTTCTTGTTGTTTCCTGAGAGGACGTGAAAGGATTTTTTCCAACTTATGGACTTTGACAACTTTCTTCAGTCAGAAGTGACGTCTAAACGGACTTTACTGGAGGTAGCATTACGATGCTAACTAGCTCGTCTGCTTTAGCTACTGCTTGTTTATTTCACACTTTGGGACAACCCTCGCTGACTTGGACAGTTATGTCCCAGGACGTGGACATTTGATGGAGAGAAGATTCAGAACCGTGAGGAGCTACGACAGAAGAGAGGAACATCATTCATTCATTGAGGGAAACAGAGGTGGAGCTCCAGGTGCTACGGAGGAGGACTTTCATCTAAACACGTAAGTCACACAGTTATTTCTGACAAGGGCGTAGGTTTGGTGTCAATGTTGGTGGGGACACTCCACAAAAAGCTTTTTCTCCACGTCCCAATTTACTTTAATATATACATGTATTTTTTTATTTTTTTTTATACACCTCCTGCCTTTGTTCTGTTGGTACAAAACACAAATCAGTGGTGCAAAACAAAAATATGTATAGTGACTATCTTTACACAAAAATGTCATTTCATCAGAAAAAAGATTTTCCAAAAGCATAAATTCATTCCATGCTTCTTTATTTTTTAGTTTAATAAAACTAAATAAGTTTAGTTTTGATTATATTCTGCATAAAATAATAATCTAAATGCCCCTAAAAGATACCTTTCTTTTTGAAGTTAAAAACAATGTTTATAAGTATCTTTTAAAATATAATTGAAGGTAGGCATAGGCAACAGCCCCCCCTGGTTTTCACATCACCAGCCGCCACTGGAAGAAAATGTAACGGTTTTTGCTGTCTTTCGAAAATACTGCCAAATATGATTATGAAAGTGATCCCGGTGCGACTATTATTATTATTTTTTGTCCATATTAAATCAAAACATTTTCGGCACTGGCTTTTTGAAAGTTCTCGCTTTTGTAATCATGTAAATTGTAATAAATGGTGAGATTACCAGATTAAAAACAGGTTCATGGCTTTGATGTTCACACTACAGGTATTTGCACAGTCATTCTGAAGTCACCCCTGTGCTATGCTCTGCTGTCCTGTCTGCGTGACTGGCCAGTGCATGGCAGCGAGAAACAGAGAGAGAGAGAGAGACACAGAGATTTACAGCAGCTGGGAAGAGTTCAAGTTTCCACCGCACTGCAGTCTCAGTGGAGAGAGGGAGGGGAGGTAGAGGGTACAAGCGTGAGAGGAGAGAAAGAAAGAATCTAGGACTGGCATGGGCCAAGAAAAGGCACAAGAGGGAAATGAGTAGGGGCATATAAAGAGAGGAGAGAGTTCCCTCTTGTGCACTCTCCATCACGACACTTCAGGCACAAGCAGCCACCTGCTGCACAGCCGCTCTTTATCGTATGTACATTTGAGCAGCTGGATGTGACTGTGCATGAGCGAGGGGGAAATGTGGCGAGCGGCATTTGAAAACAGCCTTTAAGACGGACTTTATGCAAAAGAGACTTGTATTGAGATTTAACGATGCATTACTCTTATAGCCCTAGGCCCGTCACGTAAACAGAATTGGAAGTTTGACAAATTCTGCTACAAAAATATCACGATAAAATGATATTTAGGCTTAAAAATGACAGTTAAGCTTTGTTTGAAAAGTACTCCATCTTAAAGGAACAGGCCATCGTTTTTACACACTGAGATATGTTCATACCTGAACTTAGACGAGTTGATGCGTACCTGTCTGGTCTTTGTGCGTGCGCTCAGTCACGCAAAAGTTGTTAGCATTTAGCCGCTCCCAACAAAGGTATAGCCCCAAACTGGGGTGAAGTTAGAAGCTACCAAGCTGTTCCACGTTTTCCCTATTGAAATAGAGTTACGTGAGCTTTTACACGATCCGATTTTCTAAGCGGATAAAAAGGGGCACTATATTGTGAGGTGTAATAACACATGGGGTACTTTGACAATATTACTGCGCGGACGTTGAAGTACTCCAGGTGTAATTAATAATAATTATAATAATAATAATGCATCGGTTTTATATAGCGCTTTTTTGGACACTCAGACGCTTTACATTATTCATTCACTCCATACTTGGTGGTAGTAAGCTACTATTGTAGCCACAGCTGCCCTGGGGTAGACTGACAGAAGCTTCCAAGGTCTGACGGGATTGGGCAGAGCAAAGGCGGTATGGCCACCTTACCGCCTCACATTATAGTACCCCTTTGCTATATGCTTAGAAAATCAACATGTTTAATTTTGTGTAACTAGCCTTGGATCGTGTAACGTTTCACGTAACTGTATTTAAATGGGGAAACGCACGAACAAATACCAGACAGGTGCACATCAACTCGTCTAAACTAAGGTAAGAACATATCTCAGTATATAAAAACAGTTCTTCTTCCTTTAAAGAAGAACTAAGTAACTTGTTTACCTTAATAAATCCTTTTCATTGTCCCTCTGGGGGTAATACAAGTGTTAATGGGATGATTGGAGAATCACGAAGAAGAAGCTAACAGGCTAACGGGCAAAGCTAACTGCGGGCTAGCGCCGCTTAAACAGTATTGTGGAAGTTTAAAATATGGCCAAAAAACTCCCGGAGAGTAGCGGATCGTGCCCAGAGCCAGATTTATCAACAAGGGCAACAATCAGAAGAGCACAAAGTCAGAGACAGGACATGCTTCTTTCAGAGCACTTTCCCATGTCCCTGGCAAGTATCCAAACATTACGGAAGTCACAGAGATTCAGAATTATATAGTTGTTACAGCCCTGTACACGTAGACAAAACAGATAGACCGCGTTCTTTCACGTGCATTGCTGTTCTGGTTTCTCATAACAAATTGCACACAGTTTAGTGTCTGGGGTCAATTTAACCTTAGCATTCTTAAACAAGGTTATAAACAGAATAACTCACATTTTATCTCTGCAGTATTTAGAGAGTTTTCTGACCCGTGGACGTGTTGGCCAAGTTGTCTCCACCTCTGTGGATATCTTCTAAGTCTGCGATCTTTCACAAAGACTTTACTCAGATGTGGTACTTTAGGCTTAGAGAATGGATTGTCAACATAAAATCAGTATTTTTGTTTCTTGTTGATTGGTCAAATATCCGTGAAGATCTTCACATTTTCAGATTAAACTGAGCGAACATACGCCGCCATCACGTGGAAAAATGCCATGACTGTAGTTTAATTAGGTCAGAGGTTTTGCACAAAAAACGAGTTGGACTGCTCTTTGCATATCCAAGTATTTAAAATGCCATGTATTCAGACCCAGTTCAGCCTGTGTGGCCTCACGGGGCTCGGCTCATCTCACTCGTACAGTGTGAGCCGGTCAGTCAGTCGTGTGTGAACAGTGTTTATTTCCCCCCGTGGGCTAAGGCTTTCTTCGTAAATGTATGTGAGTCAGTTGCATTGAGCATGTCCAAAATCGCCTCAAACATGTCAGTTTAAGGCCAGTCTTAGCATGTCCCAAACACGGCTTGTTCCAGAGCCACACGTGTCACTTTCTCTGTTTTTTTAAATAAACCACGAACAGCGTAACGTGTTCCAGAGCTGCGCGAGGACGTCTTTTCAAACGTTACGGAGGCTGATCGTTTGGACAATCATCTTAAAATGTGGAAATAAACCGCTATGTGAAACGAAGACTCGCCCTGGAAACCAATGTAAACCAATGGCTCAGAGCGACTTCCGGCATCCCACCGGAAATTCCCCCACATCCTCGTTTCTACATGAGCCGCCCCAGGAATAAGGTGGATAAGTAAAAAAAAAACATGCTACAAAACCTGCAGTGGCGCATATGGCCTCTAGGGGCATGAGTTACTTAGTACTTCATCTTAAAATATCCCACTATAAACATGTAATACAACCTACTTAGGGTGGAAAGTATTACATTAGAAACCCGTCATCCGACACCATACACCTATTCTATGTTTTTAGCGATGGAGATCTATGCAGACAGTTATGCATGCTGTGTCCGCTGTGAACATTTCATTTCTACACCAAATCAAATTCACAACTATAAGCTACAACTACACTCAAACGCAAAACAAAACATTCTAATGAGAGGTTTACCCCATAGAACTGGACATTCAACCAAACATAACCTACTCCGAGTGACATTTATGGATAATATGTGCGCTCTTTAACCCGACGACCACCCACACCCGAAGTTTGAGGTACCTGGCGCGGCCGTAACTGCTCTCAAGAAAGTAGCAGTCTTTATCCCATCCAAGGACCAACCAGGCCCTACCCTGCTTAGATCTGACGGGATCGGGCAGAGCAAAGGCCCGTTATATCCCCAGTTCCCGAGGACTACATGAATGTGAGAGAATTCCATATGAAGCTCATGACAGCAGAGGGTAAAGCGCATTAAGATAGCTATTAAAAAAAAAAACTCAGAGGCCACTTTTTACTCGATTTTGCATAACAGCTAGTGTAAAACAGATCTCATATATATATATATTTTTTTTTTAACACATTAGAATCTCAGCCTTTTCAAATGAGTGGGCACCATAGTTTATATATTTTTTTCCTTCCAGTCCAAGCCACGGTCCCCATCGCAGCCCTCCGCTCCACACACCTCACACGCCCACCCGACGCCACCTGCTACTCCCCTGAGGCATGCTGGGATATCTCACTCACACAGATTGAGCGGACAATCGACGCTTTTACATTGTGACTGCCTGTGCCGAAACGATGGGCTCGGCAGCAGACTGCAGATGGGATTCTGAAGACAATGATGTGTCAGTGATTTCTGACCAATTCTGATCTTACAGCTCCAGATTGGAGAATCTAAAGTGCAGTATTATTTGCTATTATTTAGTAACTATACAAAGAACATATTAACAGCAACCAAAATAATTTTAAAGTTGAGAAAAGAGTGGTGGTACAACCTGGGGGATATCAGAACTGTGTTAATTCACATAAGAAGAGTTTTACGTTTTATGATCTACATTGAATTATGGTAACCTTGCATTCAGTAACCCTTCTGGGGTACTATGGAGTTTGCATGTTCCCCTGTGTCAGAATGGGTTTCCTGCTCTGGTTTCCCTCTCTTATCAACCTAAAATATGCACAATATATGGAAATTAGAGACTTACTTTCATATATTTTACTCATGTTTTATTGTAGTTTTAAAGACTTTCTGTTAACAGCAGTATAAATAAAGTAGCTTTTATAAAGCAGATACGTAGTTCAGAAGAGTGTCACACAGTATTTAGTATTTAGATAAAGCTTGTTTTCAAAAAGAAGGAGGGTAGAAATCTAAAGTAGTTTGAAATTCAATATTTTTGACTTTTTTGACTTTTACTTGAGTAAAAACGGGCTGCGTCCTTCCTGAATTAGAAACTTAACATAATACAATGCCCTTGTTCGTAGGTCCTGAAAATCACTCTATTGTTAATGCTCTGTGTCTCAGTCAGATTAAAAAATGTCCAATGATGTCTTAATTGATATTAAAAGTCTTTCATCTCCCCCTGATGTCTCTGGCCAGAAAACCACAGTTGCAACTTGCCTGCCACTGGGTAGGTGTCACCAATACACACTAATGGAATTACGAAGAAGAAGCTAACAGACAAAGCTAAGCAGTATTTACAGTCAAGTTTGAGTGAAAAAAATTATCTCCATTGTGTAATTGGATGTACAACATCTCTCTCAATATCCCAGGTCCTAGGTGACGGGTCAGACAAAGAGCGGTTCAGAAGCCCCTTATGAGAGACCAACAGGCCCGGTTAGAACCATGAGGCCGTCCTTCTGTGGACCCACCATCTGCAGGAGGAGCCATAGGGGCTGGTGCAGCTCCAACAGCTGCCCCCACGACCCGGCAACGGACAAGTGGAAGAAAATGGATGGATGGATGGAAAAACGCAACATGCTACGACACCTGCAGTGGCACTTATGGCCTCTAGGGGCATGAGTTAATTTGTAAGTGCTTTAAGTAATTGTTAACCTACTAGTATTGGTTATTTAGGGTAATAGATCTATCAATGATTTCTGTACTTGTGTTTTAAGATGTTACGAGTTTTAAGATGTACCGTAATTTCCGGCCTATAAGCCGCTACTTTTTCCCCACGCTTTGAACCCTGCAGCCAACATGACGGTGTGGCCATTATAGAGCCGCCAACAGGCACTAGAGGCGTCTCTAGCAGTAAACGCAAAAGTGAGATGAGACTTCTAATCAACGCTGCTCTTGGCTGAGGAAAGGTAGATGAGTAACGTTTAAAATGATGAAGGCTCCCTTTAGCCTAAATGTCAAAGGGCTTTGCTCGCCCCAACGCACACCGAAATGCCTTGACGTGCGGCAGAAGAGCCGCTTTAACTGCCACTTTAGGGTTAACAATTATTTACATCCAAATCTCAAAACCTATTGACTGGAGAGCTTACAGCCTATATGCCAGTGTTATACGTAATCTGAAAGCCAAGACCTTCTAGTTTCTAAAAATATGTGTCTATGAGATATGTGTCTATGAAATATGAGATCTTTGTGAGTGATACCTTACGTTATAATAAATCTGGCTCTAGAGTCTAAACCGATTACTGCTGCCTCTCTTGTTTGATAAATAGACAATCCATTCTGACCATGGATTAAGATCGAGATCTGAACATGGGTGCATGGGCAAAGCACTGGTGCGTCCCACTGCTCGTGACCGGTTGCCCCATTGGCACTGAAGGGAATGTCTTTGCAGGGACGATAAAGAATATTTTTGCACCGGTTGAAGGGGTGTGATTCGCACTTTTAATTTGTATCGAATTGATATTGCAGATATTGTCTGATCAAAAGGACAAACCACATTTTTTGGAGAACAAGTAATACATTCTACCATCTTCCTGCTAATTAGGATTCAGAGCAGTTACTGCTTGCTAACTCCACTAAACCCTTCTTGAGTGTTCCTCCATGGGTTCCTTTAGCTCTTTCTTTCCACTGCACCCTCTGCATTTACCTCTGCGGTCTGCGAGGTCCGTGACCTCGCTCTTGTGAGATGTTAATGAGGTCTATAAATATCCTCAAGTAGGCCGGACATGGCCCCATAGTCTCCAACCGACCATGGGAAGAAAGAGAAAACAAATAAATTATGAACAACGCCCCTATCCTGTCTGCGCAACACTTATTCTTTCAGCACATTACAGTAATTTTTATTTATTTTTATTTTTCTAAAGAGGCACATTTCTAATTTTATGAACTGGTTATGCTTTTGGAAATATTTTAAATAAAACATTGTGCTGTAAATGTGTTGATTTCCTCCGGTAGAACTACAACTAAAACGAGCAACACATTATATACTACGAAATAGTGTACGCTTGTACACTATTTCGTACAATAGTGTACACAACGAAAAAGTTGTGTAATTGGCCCTTTAGCCCTTACTTACAGTAATGTTGTTGTATACCCCATAGGCTCCTGTTGGCAGCGAGTCTCCCCTTTTTTTTTTACTCCAACCTCTGCTACCTCAGGTGGGCCTTTGGAGTAGCTCAGTGTAACGATCTTCCTTATGGACTGAAAAAACATAGCTGTCTACTCGGAACATGTGTATGACCAAAATGTTTGTTTTTAATTTAACCCTAACTCTCGAATATAATTTAATAATAATATGCAGCAAGACCACACTTGAAGCCAGCGTCGCCTTGGCAAATCACTTAACATCCATTCGCCAGGGACTGAAATAAAATTGAGAATATAAAAGAATGAATCAAAACAAATTTAATTCTACCAATAGACAATGCTTCTGTCTACTAATGGAATTAAAGCCAACCACCATCCATCCAGTATTTATCTGATGTTCCACTGCTGTCAAACAGCTGACATATAAGCACTTACTTACTTAAGCAGAAAACCCCATAAAATTCTTATCTCATTGGGCTGCACTGTAGGTCAAAGAGCCCTTCTGTTTGTTTTACTACGGGAAGTGTACGCTCCACCTGCTACTAAGAAATGTACAATTGCGTGTTCTTTAGTGTCAGGTCATTGTTAGGAATCAGAAAGGTTGTCAAACACCCACCTGATTAAACAAACATAAAATAAATCGATAAAATAACTGGATCAACTATCCCACTCGATTAATGTTGTGACTAAAGGCATTGTCAACTGTCCTTCAACTGCCTTGGCTGTCTGAATAAAATCATAATTTCAAAAACTGTCTTTTAGTGGACTAAAGAGTAGCGAGATACAGTGATCTCGTCACCAAAAGTTCCAGCATGAACATATAGAGAAAACATTTACCTTATTTCTCCAGAAGAAAGCAATGATACAAGTGAAAATCCTTCTCTGTCTTTCTTCTTCAATAGTGCCTTGCGAAAGTACTAATACACCTTGAACTTTTGCACATTTTGTCATGTTTACAACCCTACACGTTAAGATTTTATTTTTACATTTTTTAATGAAAGTTCACACACAAGTAACAGACAACTGTGAAGTGAAAGCAAAATGATACATGATTCTGTTATTTTTCAAAAATTAGGAAAGTGAAAAGTGAGGCGTGCATAAGTATTCATACAGCATTTTTGGAGTGCATTAAATTGCCTTTATAACATTCCTAATGACTGCAGAATTAAATAGAGGCCACCTATGTGTAATCTACTCTATTACACATTGAGAGTAGGTCTACTCTACTCTCAAAACCCATTCACAAAGCGTGGAATGCAGCTGGAGTCAGTGCTTCAAAAACCACCATGCACAGACTTATGCAAGACATGGGTTTCAGCTGTCGCATTCCTTGTGTCAAGCCACTCTTGAACAAGAGACAGCATCAGAAGCATCTCGCCTGGGCTGAAGACAAAAAGGACTGGACTGCTGCTGAATAGTCCAAAGTTATGTTCTCTGATGAAAGTAAATGTTTCCTTTGGAAATCAAGTTCCCAGAGTCTGGAAGAAGAGAGGAGAGGCACAGAATCCACGTTGCTTGAAGTCCAGTGTAAAGTTTCCACAGTCAGTGATGGTTTGGGGTGCCTTGTCATACTGGTGTTGGTCCACTGTGTTTTCTCAGGTCCAGGCTCAACACAGCCGTATACCAGGAAGTTGTAGAGCACTTCATGCTTCCTGCTGCTGACCAACTTTATGGAGATGCAGATTTCATTTTCCAACAGGAAAAATACATTGAGTTTAGTTTATGAATTCAATATGGAGGATTGAAAGTGCCACAATTAAATAAATAAATGCACCATTAAATAATTAAATAAATGTGTCATTAATTAAATAAATGTGTCATTAATTAAATAAATGTGTCATTAATTAAATAAATGTGTCATTAATTAATTAAATTACCAATGATTCTGTGTAAAAAAATATATATAATTATTTATCTATTTAATTAATTATTTCATGGTCCTGTGTTGCAGTGTTTCATGAATTAATTTTATCTGTCAAACTCGCCCATCAAAAGTTGTGGGCGGGCTAAAGCCTGGTTAACTCAAATCTAGTCTAATCCATTGCTTTGGCCTGAAGTGTTTTTTGGAAACATGCCGGCTACGCTGATGGAGGACCTTCATGAGGTTTCAAGGGAGTTGGTGCGAGATATTTTCGACCTTGCTGAGTATGTGGAAGCAGGACCTGCAGACCCCGAGCATACAGAATAAAGCGGAGGAATTTCCGCACTTTCTGACCAAGGCATTGACCGTAGAGTGACCGAAATTTTAGAAGAAGTACTCAACAGGGGTGCTAGTTGGAATGTGCCGTTGCCTCAATGCCCCGGTCGCAATGTACCGCATCCATTGGTTTTACCGCCACCTACCGGGCGGATGAGTGCTCTTTACGATTATTGAGAAACAGCAGATATTAATTTAAAAAAAGTTATTTCTTGACATCCCTTGATAGAGTGATCGAGGCTTGTGTTTAGTTGTTTTTGCTTGAGTATTCAAACATACGTAAGGGAGAATAGCGCCACCCAGCGTATCGGAGTATGTTCACTAGTCTGCGTAAATCCATTATTCTGGAATTGATTTGCCTTGACTCGATGAGCAGGATGACCAATCAGGTGTTAGGACCCACCCCTCAAACTTTGATGGGCGAGTTTGACAGATAAAATTAATTCATGAAACACTGCAACACAGGACCATGAAATAATTAATTAAATAGATAAATAATTATATATATTTTTTTACACAGAATCATTGGTAATTTAATTAATTAATGACACATTTAATTAATTAATGACACATTTATTTAATTATTTAATGGTGCATTTATTTATTTAATTGTGGCACTTTCAATCCTCCATATTCAACAGGGACAATGTGCAAACACATTAAAGATTCTTTGCACCAGATTTAGCTTGAGCCATCTGTTGTCCCTGAGCAGGTGAGTTACAAAATGTACAATATAAAATATATTTATCCACTCAAATACAAATATTCATTCATCCGTTACAGCCATCAGTCCACATAGAATCATGCTAAAATTACTACATAAAACATCACTAAAGGTCATATTTATTCCATTCTTTGATGCCTTTGAATGAGAAGGATGTCTGCGCAAAGGCTGAGTTACGTTTAGGCAGTCTACAGTCATTGCGACTTGTGGACCTGGAGCTCCTAGTCATCTGTTCAGAGCAGAGCTGGACAAATGTTTTCGGTGGTGGAGGTGCAGTATTATTCAAAATTTTAAAAACTAATCGCACATTTGCGTACACAATTAAATGATCAATTAAGGCCTAGATATTTAAACTTCTTCACTACTTTTGTTTGACTCTGGTTTACATAAATGCATGGGAAGGAGGACTTTTTTGAGTTTTGGTAAAATACATCGCTACGGTTTTATTTACATTAAGTGTAAGCGAGGCAGAGGAAAGCCAGTTTGAGATGTTTCCCCTGACATTGGTTAGTTTTATTGGCTACACTGAGCAGGCCAACTTGCTTATTTATAGATCCATTTCTAAATAATGCCAAGTCTACATTAGCAGCTCCCTGACTTGAAAGGGATATGTCCTCGCTACTTAAAGGAAATAACTGGGAATCACTCCAATGAACAGTCTTTGTTTTTTTTATTTGTCTCTGTCCATGCAGTAGTAGTAGGTGAAAAACCTCAAAAACACAGAATAAAAAGCAAGTGTAAATATACATGCACCTAAACAATGAAATACACTTTTCACCAATGTTTTAGCTTAATGAAATGGCTTTTTACCATCATTTTAACATACAAAGTTTTAACATCATCTCTTTAACGTTGTATTCTAAACATTTTTAACCATACAATCACCTGACTTTATGTTCTTGAGCATAATTTTAACAGATTACAAATTTACATGATCACGAATTTAGTCCAACCTTTTAACCAGGCCTTTTAACCAGTTCACAACCAAGTTTCCCAACATGTAAAGACATCAATTAATCATATATTGTCCCTTACCGGCCATCCTTCACTATTTCGTAGAAAAGGTTTTATTTTTAATTGCTGTTCAGTTTGGGTTCTCTTCGAGGTTTGAGGAGAGACACAGCTTGTGGCTCCACTCAGGTTGGTCCTGCACACACACTGACTGACGCCTCTGCATAGGCGCCGATTTATGTTCTTCCCAGTGGGTGCCCAGTAAAAAAAAAAGAAAAAAGAAAAAGGCGAGATCGAACCAGCACTTTCGTGATTGGGACCCCGGCCATATGAACCATGCGCTCTACCTATGGAGCTAAAGAGCGGAACGAACGGCCGCAAACGCACGTGTATCAATTTTATGAAGCAACCCGGGTTCGTGTATTTGGAGGAACCTGAGTGGCGGCTTTACAAGTTAGGCATTATTTATTGAATCATTTTGTAACCATGAAAAATTCGCCTGGGTGTCCAAATATTTGAGTGGGTGCTTCAGTCCCGCAGCACCCACGGGATCGGCGCCTATGCGTCTCTGTATCTTTGGAGCCAGTAGGGACAAGTTGATTGGGACATTGGTTTCACTTGCTTGTAATGCCTGCTGTGGTTGGGGGGAGGGGCGAGCAGGCAGCTGGACAGCACAGTGTAACCATTCTTATCTATGGTTGCAGCTATTTAACTGCTGTTTCCACTATATTCTTATTTGATACCGCATAACAAAAAAACACTATAGGTTCCAACAAATTATGAATCTTTGTATAGCGATTGCAGTCATAGCGGTGTAATGTGTCTTAAAGACATGAGGTTGGTAAGAAAGGGACTATTGGTGGTAGTGAGGCATTGATCAGTAAGCATAGATTAAACACGTAAAAAGGCATACCGAGCCAGGGAGTGTATGGATTTACGTTATGTTTGACCAAAGTCAATTGGATTTCTAGAAAGGCTATGAAAAAAAGAAATCAAGGTTATGATGACCACACAGAACAGAAGACGAATAGAAGATCTAACCCTGCACTTGATGAACCGACCTCAGGCACGACAATCTTTCTCTCAAATGAGTCAAATCATCTTCGTAAAAATGTAATGCTGCACTGTTAGCGTTAAGTGGGAAAACATAACAATCAGCCACATACACTACTACGAGCTGTGCGGACTCTCCATGTGCCTTTTGTTAAATAATGTAATAATGTTATGTGTCGCTGCGCACAAAAGCAAGTACTGTAATGCCAGAGCCTAAGTGATAATCATATAGCAATGAAACGTCAGCATAGTTTGTCCATCGTAACTCTCGCTGGTCTTTCTTTTCACCCTCTCCCGTCTAATAATGTCTATGCTAGCTAAAAAAACTCTGCGGGTGTTACATATTCAAAGTACTTTCATTCTCTTACAGTATACTGGGGATACTTTACACCAGCAAAAGCATCTTGATGTCCTCTGCTGGAGCCTGTCATTGATTTTCCGGTTGGACTCAATCTAATAAGGCCCTTTGGCTCTGGAGTTGTGCCACAGCTGGCTCTCATAAAGGCAGTCCTCCCAGTAACAGCACAGTCCTCTTCACAACGGACCATTTATGTCACTGCCAGAAACTATGATTTGTGCCGTTAAAACAAATCTGATCGCTTGTGGTTTTGAGAAGATTTGTATAGATTTGGCTAGATTATCAATTTATTTCAATAAGATTTGTTGGTGGTTCCTTTTGAAGTCCGGAGAGTTCTCGGGTCTCATTCTGATATCATTTTGATGCAAATTTTGCCTCTGTTACAATTCATTGCTTGCTTTTACTTTATTGCTGTGGATAATAAGACAACAGAAATAATTCAACCAGTTTGGTGTATGTTGAAGGTAAATATTCAATAATTGTCAAAGAGAAATCTTCTGTGGACTAATCTGGATGTTTGGTTTCACCAGTTTTGCCACTGTTGTTTAATTAAGCTCTCAATTGGTCTTATTGTAAGTTGGGTTGCACTCATGTAATAGTGCAGGTCAACTTGTCCATTTGTACTTTTGGGCATTGTAGGCCTCCTGCCAAGTATTCGGCATCTAAGCTGACTCATAGAGATTCTCTTCAGAGTTTTAATAAATAAAGTCCATTTATATTAAAGAATAATAAAGAAATATATTTTTGCTACAACTCCTGCCTCGGTTCATACCTTCTTTTTTTGCCAGACTTACCTGTGTCTATTTCCAACATCTAAAAAAGGAGACCCCTGCCTTCCCTCCTGTCACATGTTTAACTACTGTGAAGCACATTGTGTCTGTAAAAAGCGCTATACAAATAAAGTTTGTTCCTTACTTACTCGTGCACTCTGGGTGGAGCAGGTGTTCGACCTCGAGCCGAATCAGTTTTGCTTTCATTCCTCTTTTTTTGAGCAAAGAAATTACTTATTTTGAATGAGCTCGCGCTGCATGACAGGACGTTTGGATAACTACTCTGACGAGGCCAAATGGATCAACTTTATATCAAGGTAGCGCAGTGAAGCTTTCCCCTCCTGTGCCATGTGCATCAAACTGCATTTTCCCTCGGCCTTGCGCATCAGGGCTCTGATTACTTGATGCTCCTTATCATGGGAATAAGTTTGGCGAGATCGTTGTGACGTGGCTGGTGGTGCGGTGAAACTAGAGCGGTCGGCCCACAAAGCGCACCAACGACCTCAATGTTATTTGTGTCCAAACCCATCCCTATAGCTTTCGTAACACATTTCTACAGCCCCAATTCAAAGGGATGAGTTCATGAGCATGTTTCAAGACTTTCATGGATACTTTTCAGGGTCACTGTCACATAAATGCGAACAAAACTAACCTGGAAGTATGTGAAATGTATACAGTTGCTTTACAATTAGATGTACAATATTTTTTCCATAAATAGCCAAGTTTACAATATACACTGAAGGACAAAATACATTTCGGGATCAGATACTACACATTTTTGGATTTTTTATTTTTGGCTCTCATTTTAAATTGTTAATTTAATTGAAATGGTTGAATTAATCCTTTTAATATTGACCCATGGCTTAGAGTTATGAGATGCAAAATCAGCTAGTCTTTATCTGGCTGCAGTTTTCTCCTAGCCTGGCCTCTAAATCTCCTCTCGTTGAAATGTATGGGCCATCTCCAAACGAGCTGTGTTCAGTGGAAAATGTCCCACAGGCTCCACTCCTCCCCAGGGCCTCGAGATAAATTATCGATACTGAGAAAGTGCTGAGAAACTGGCACAAGATTATTGTAATGAAGAAGGGAGGAGGAAACAAATTATTTCATTTTCTGATGTCTAATTAGGTCACAACTGGAACAGTTTTGCAAACAGACCCACTGGACCCACATTTTAAAACAGTTTCGCTGCCCGTCCGGTACAGCCCCCTCAGGGCAGTTTTGACCATCAACAGATGAGGAGGACTCGGGATCCAGCTGTTGAGCACCTGATAGATCTCTGGGCCATGCTGCTGTTAAAAGTTGCAGTTTGTTCGGCCAAAATGGCTGTTCTACGTATACTGGGAAAAATACCATGACTAGGGAATATAAAGCTGGTGATTTCAAGGTCTTTGAGACCTACAAATCCACAGATTTCTTCTTCTGAAACACTGAAGAGGCACCAAGAGCCCCCCAAACCTGCAGCACAGTGGAGGCATCACAGGATGCACTACAGACGTAACAATATATATATACCTACTATTGTTCTAAAAGGTGAAGATGAGAAGGGGCGAGAGGAGGCAGCAGGAGTGGATTGAGTTGTGCAGGAGGAAGAGGAAGGAGGTGGTGGAGGTGCTGACCAGTGCAGGACACCACACTCTGAAACCGGGACAAACCAAGGAGGCGGTGCACCATTTCAGAGGATCAGAGGAGACAGAGGGCAGCCAGCCAGGTTTCTTCCGAGTGCTACAGTTTCCCCGACCTCCAAGGTCATGCGGGTCAGGTTGACGCACAGTGTGAGTGCGTAAAACTCTGCGGAGGCCGAGAGCACGGCTGAGGCTGCGTCAGCCCTCGCTACAACAGCAGCGCCAACGTCGATCAAGTTGCAATTTCTGTAATATCTGTCAGGAGCCTGTGCGCGCGCCGTCAGACTAACGGGGACTTCGATTTGCAACAGGAGTTTTCCTCGCATTCTGATCCGAGGGGAGAAGGGAGGAGAAGGAGAAGCGTCTGACAGATATATTTACATTTACGAGCTGATGTGCGGTGGCACGTGCAAAGATAGTAATGTCCTGCATATACATTATCGGGGGCCAGAGCGCAGAATCCAAAGCAGAGTCTGATGTTCAGAATGAGCTGGTCACTGGGACAAAGCAAAACACTGAGCTTTACCCATTTACACTAACAGCATCGTTTTCCAAAAATATAAAAAAGTGGCATTTTCATTTGTTAATTTTATTTACATATTCTCAATGGCCCATCACCCAGATGAGCAAAACAATACAGAATGTGGAAAACCTGCTTGAGTTATAATGGAGGAAATAAACATAATATTACATGTGATATTCCCAGTGTTTTCAATCGCGTCAAACTAAGGGGTACGCGACTCGACACCCAAAGCTTCAGGGGGTACACGGCTCCAAAAAGTTTGGGAACCACTGGTCTAGGCAATTTCGTTGGACAATTTGACAAGGTTATTTTGTTGTAAGGTTGTATCATTCAAAATGTAGGAAGTAAACAACTTTCTATACAAAAGGACATTGTTATTTCACTCCAGTCCTCAACATTGTGTATCTGCACAATGCACATGCACGAGCAAATCAAAATTACAGCTGAATAGCTAAATAGAAAGTTGATTTGGTATAAGTTCTTATAACAATTTGAGCTGGCCTTTCTTCCCTATGGACGGCTGCTTACGTTATACCGTTTCCGCACAGGCCCTGAAACACTTACTTTTCTGTATTACTTTCTAATTGAAAACATTCCTTTGGGGGCTCAACTCCCACCAGTCCCGCTTATTATGAGTCCATAATGTCAACACTGGGGCGGTAGCTTCTTGCTTCAGCCAATCGCGTGGCTCAGTGGTTTCAGGCTGCGCTCTAATTGGCCCACGGGGGTGCTGCTCCGTGTAATGAGAGCTGACATGGGGCCCCTGGGGGAAAAGGGGAGTGAGCGCGGTCTCTTTGGGAGGTTCAGTGCATGGGGGTTCATGAAAGGTGCTCTACAAATAAAGTTGGGTGCTGCCTCTTGGCAGCATCTCTGATCAGTTTTCTCCTTGTATGAGCTGAAAGTTTAGAGGGACGGCCGGGTCTTTGTAGATTTGCAGTGGTCTGATCCATTTCAATATTATACTTGCACAGTGCTCCTTGGGATGTTTAAAGCTTGGGAAATCTTTTTGTATCCAAATCCGGCTTTAAACTTCTCCACAACAGTATCTCGGACCTGCCTGGTGTGTTCCTTGTTCTTCATGATGCTCTCAGCGCTTTAAACTGACCTCTGAGACTATCACAGAGCAGGTGCATTTATACGGAGACTTGTTTACACACAGGTGGATTCTATTTATCATCATTAGTCATTTAGGTCAACATTGGATCATTCAGAGATCCTCACTGAACTTCTTTATTTGTTAAAAATGTTAAAAATATCTAATAAATTTCGTTTCACTTCATGATTGTGTCCCACTTGTTGTTGGTTCTTCACAAAAAATTACAGTTTTATATCTTAATGTTTGAAGCCTGAAATGTGGCAAAAGTTCAAGGGGGCCGAATACTTTCGCAAGGCACTGTAAACTCATGAGCCATAATACAAAGGCCATGTGTAAAACGGTCAAAGAACTGAGTCATGCATAAAATGTGCTTCTGCCAAAAAACCCAGGCCCTAATGTTAGTATGGAGTACTGTGCACAAATGCTATTATTATAGCAATTCTGAAGAAGACCTTTATGAGTAAAGAGGACACGAAACATTGAGTAGGTATATTGAGTAGAATATGACATGTTTCAACTTACAACAATTGTGTTTGTGTGATTGACAAACCACTGTGTGACTGAATGTGACTGATTGACCTTTTACTGACTATGGGCCAATAATAATCATCACAATAGTTTTGTATTGCCAGGAAACCAGACCGACCTCAAACAGCACACAACTCATTTACAACGGTTTATGTGAAACAAATGATTCAGCGAGACAGTTACAGGTTGAGGATTCATGCACGGTTTTGGGAATATACAACCCTACTTTACAACATGAACATTTCTCAACAACTTTAAAACATGCATGAAATATTCCTTCAGATGACAATTAAATCACCGAAAATATGAATGTCCAAATGCAAAGATAGCACAAACAAATCAGATATGGTGTGCCCAGTTTCAGCTTTCTGTAAACTGAACAGTTCTGATTTCAATCAAATGCAGAGATAAGTGTTTTTTTTGTTTCTTTGCCTCTGGATCAAACATGTGACCGAACTGAAGCTAACTCGGGGACGTATGAAAACAACTACACTATTGTTCTAATGCTGCACTACATTAGCTCAGATGTCAGTGCTCCAGCTTCTATTTGTCTTGTACATGTGCAGCAACCGTAGAAAGAAAAAATGCAAATACAACTACAATAGGAATTCTCAAAAGCAGATGTTTTGCGCTGGCGAGTGTATTTATTACCTTAGTTCAGTGGGTCCCAAAGTGGGGTCCTGCAGGGGGGGCCCCAATGCTTGTCAACAAAACAAGTACACTGAAAAAAAAAAGATTTTTAAAGGAAAAGTACAATTCTTTGCTACATTATACTATTCAAAATCAGTATTTAGTCTACAGTCATCGCTAAATTGGATTTTTATGTGATCTTAGCTGTAAAATAATAACAAATTCCTCAGAATAGAGTAAATATATTATTACTGGGGGGGCGTGATGTCCCGGACTTTGGGAATAGCTGCCTTAGTTAATTCAAGAACTTTGTGCCATTTTGCATTATAAATAGAATGTAAGGAGAGTATAGGGTGAAGGGACCTCAGACCCTCTGCTGTCTGTTCCAGGACCGGAGCAGAAGTTTGACTGGCATTGCTGGCTGTTACAACCCAGCTCTGCTAGGGTGGAGAGAAGTAACAACAACAACAAAAAGGTAAATGAAATTGTAATTTAATAAAAAAGGAATGTAAAAAGGTACACTTAAGAAGTAACACAAATAGCCAAACTAAGGCTATTGACAATATATACAGAAGTTAACTAAACCTAAGGAAACCAAAAGGTGTACAAAACAAATTAACTAAAATAAGCTAAACAAACAAGTGACTCAAAAATCACGAGCGTCACATATAGGCCTAAATATAGGCAGTAAGTCAGACCTGTTCCTAGACTTTGTCACTGTTTCTGTTCGTTACTTGTATGGTCTGGTTTGGGGGCCACAGAATCTTATCTCGGCTGTATTGCAGATGATGTTGGTCTGTTTGCTTCATCAAATCAGGACTATCAGCGTGCACTGGGGAGGTTTGCCGTGTAAAGTAGGACATGATGGAGGGTTTGTCTCTCGGTTTGGCCTGGAAACACCTTGGGATCCCTCCAGAGGAGCTGGGAGAAGCAGGGACTGGTGCCCCTGCAACCCATTCCCAGAAAAGTGGATGAAAATGGATGGAAGTGAAAAACGTGTATTTAGTACAATAGTAAATGTTTTATGTCCACATAATTGATTATATTTGCCAGATCAAACTTTTCTCAATTAAAATGTAGTTGCCTTGTGGACTAAGAAGACCACGTCCACTCATCTTTAATCTGTGCTTGTCATGGACTGCTCCAATTCAAAGTTCTGCACAGGCTACACCTTTCCAAAGTACGGCTTTCCAAAATGTTCCATGGCTTCACGAGCTCACACTTTTTGGAACTGTCCTGACATAACAACTTACTGGACTTTTTATTATTAATATTATTGATGTCTGATGTTTGTGGAACACAGTTACACCCTGAACCTGAGCCTGCACTCTTTGGAGTACCTCTGGTAATGGCTAATCTTATTAACAAGCAGAAAACTGTTACCAAATTTATTTCAGTGCCATCTAGAAGACTAATAATCCTGAATTGGAATTTTAAAAACCTCCAACCTATATTAATTTGTTACATGATGTAATGATTTTTGTTTTGTAAAAACAGATGAATTTCATTTGATATGGGATCCGTTTCTGGGGCACTTTAGCAAGTTTAAGCAAGCGAATGTGTGAATGAGGAATAGGTGAATGGCCTGACCACACAAAACACAGGGAATGTCTATTTTATTTTTTATTTGGACCCATTTAACTTAAATTACATCTCCACTTAAAACAGCATTGGCGTTAAAAACAATTGTAACAGATGTATAGCAACAAATGTGCATGTTCAAAATGATCTATAAAAAGCACTTATACTAAACTCTGCAAACTCAACACTCCTATTAACCACTCATTCTTGGCAGCAAAAAGTGCAAATGAGACAAAATATTATAATAATTAACAAATTGTATCCTAACTTTAGAAATATAAGTACATGTCAAGCTCTTAAATTACTGTTGATCATTAAGCAAATGGGGGAAAGGAATAATATTTTAATTGTTTGTTGTTAAGAGAGGCTCAGTTGGTCGAACACCCACTTAGAGCGTGGTGTTTGGCATTACAGCTGCAGGGTCCTTGGGCAAAACACTTGTCAATTTATTGAATGAGAGAGACTGAGGTTATAGTTCCTTGGCTGGAGGTGCAGAATGGCAGCCCTGTCTCTGTCAGTCTGCCCCAGGGCAAATGCAGCTCACCAGCCAAACAATACCAACCATGTTGAGCATTAGGAAACTGGATATTTGGCTATAAAGCATAACCTCAATAGAGAAGAGCTGGTAAAAATGATGCTCGTATAAAATGGATGTGTTTTATGCAATTCATTGGGTGAATTATTTAAATTATTATTAACGTATCCAAAATAAATTCATGATTATATAGAATAGAGAAACACAAACAAGTATTCTATAAAATACTCAAAAGTGACATAAAAAAAAGAGAGGCTATTTTTGACATGCCCCTTGTAATTCTTTATACAGTAATGAATAATATCATGGCGACAGTGTATACTTTGAGTCCATGTTATCTCACTATTGGACGGCACTAGTTTATTTATCAAATAGGCAGATACAAAGATGTTAGTTTTGTTTTAGTGATTCTTTTCCAAAGGCACTGGACCTTATTCGGCATACCAGAACATATAGATACATTTCAATTTACATCACTTGGGGGCCAGTAACCATGGTGACACGTGATAGCCACAACTGCAGGCAGACACGTTTGTAGGAGCTTGACATTGAAATCCCCAGGAAAAAAAACAACATGGCATAACCTACCAACCTACCCATAACCTACCATGCAAGGTTCTCTGTCCCTTGTTTTATCAACTTAAAATGTCAGTATGACTTATGCTGCATTCCAGCTGTCCGCAGAACTTGGATTTTCCACGCTTTGACCAGTGAACTCCTAAAGGTACACGATTCTGACATGTAATTCTTTCTTGAAATGGTCAATTGGATCTCTAATGTTTGAATAAAAAGAAACATGGCAGCAACGTGTATTAAATATGTAAATAAAGACACCCAACTACAATATTTGTACATTCCTTGTGTGCTAACGGCACTCTCCAATCGATTTGTACATTATGTTGGATCATAAATGTAAAATGACTAAGTTACGGCCAAATTTTGTCTGATTTACACCAGCTTTATTGCTTCAATTTTGTTTTTGTGTCACCGTTATTGAACTTTCCGATTTAACAATTGGAATGCAGAAAGTTGAAGAAAAGGTCTATCTCAGCATTGAGTTTTGAACGCCAAGGACAATTGAAACGCAGCATTAAAGGATAATTACAGTGCGAGTGTTACTATGGCGATGTTAGTGTAGGGTGACCAGATGTCCCAGTTTACCCGGGACAGTCCCCGTTTTGAGTCCTTCGTCCCACGTCCCAATAGTTTTCCCCAAAACCATTGATTTGTCCCAGGTTTAGTCAGTCTCTGTCCCAGCTGTGCCATTTTTTGACCAGCATTTCCTCCAAAATAACACACTTCCCTTGAAAATGAATGTGTTTGGCCCATGTGAATGTCATTCATCAAGTATAAACCAGTTAAAAATCTGGTCACCCTATGTCAGTGCTTTAACCTCCAAGAATGCCAGGTGGAAACTACCTGTTGTGATTAGTTCTGTACAAAAAAAATTATAGAAATATTTTACTCTACTCCATGCACTTCCCATGCAAAGTCAACATACGGTGCTGTCAAAAAATGATATTGATCACAAAACGACAATATTTCCAAGGCCTGACAATGCATGCGGACATCCGTCGTCTTGGCTTCAACATTATATCTCGTCAGTTTTCCCTTGTACAAAAATAAAATGCAATTATCAAACAAAATACGTCACATATCAAGAACCACAACATAGGCTCAGTTCTAGTATTCCCATATAAAACAAACAAAATAGACCCCAGCAATGACATAATCATAATCACAATTTTACTTCATACCAACATAAAAAAATAAAAAAATATTCACAGTCATTGAAATGCCACTTTGGGGCATCTCAAGTTCTCAGTGTTTTTGTTACTCCTTATTTTGTGAGTTTACAGCAGAAAGGGAGAGTGCACTGGCTCAAAGAGACTTTTGTTTTCTCTTGGCTTGGCACTAATCTTGGCAAAGTATAGAACAGGTATCAGGAGGAGTTTCCCCATTAACAATGCAGAAACAGTAGTATTAGTCCACGTGTTGGGTTCCCTGGCAAAGATGAGGTACCATGTAATCCAGCAAATGTTGGGAATGTATAGCACTGTGCAAAATCCTTCTTCTACTGCTGAAGCGCTTCGATTGGCATTCCCTGGAGTACGCACACACTTGAAGTAGCACATGTTTGATTCTCATAATCCACTCGCCTGGTTCTGAGCAGTTCTGCGCTCACAGTGGGTTCACCACAGCACCATGAATGGGTTTGAAACGGAATGGCTGTTTCACTACCGCCCGCAGAGGGAGCACCAGGCAAATTTCATGATTTCAAATGATAAAACAATCAATGCGGATGTACCCTAAAGAATGTGTTCATACGATCTTCCGCTTTCCTTGCACTCAATTCTGTTGATGTAGGTAAGAGCAAACTGAAAATCTATCTGTTTCAGAAAGCGTTTTAATTCCAGTGGATTAAGGGTTGTTTTATGACCATCATGTTTTGTGACTGTAAATGTACTTTGTACTACTGTAATTGCATTGTAATTTTGTGAAGCACTTTGTGACTTCCCTGTCTGTAAAAGGTGCTATATAAATAAACGTTACTTACTTACATGACGTGGCCACTTTAAGGAAGATTAAACGTGTACCTAGCCGTAGGCCTGTCACGATAACAAATTTAAAGTTCAATATATTGAGGCAGGAAAGTATCGTTTTAAACGATATTATTGACTCTAACGATACTAGATAATGTCAACTCTCAGGCATAAAAATAAACCTTTGTTCTAAAAATGTATCATCATATCCTAAAATACCACACAAGCTGCAATAAACATGAAATATAAGGAAACTTAATTTGCGTCAGTCAAAAATCAAAGTTTTACAAAGAAAATCCTAATAAATGTACAGACGATAGATATGGAGCCCAAAAATATATTGTTTATCTGTTAATTATTGAACAATAAGTCGATATAGTAATTATTGTGACAACCCCACCTATTAGACAATTCGGAGCAATGGAAGAGCACTGAAGCAACCTGAAGTTTATCTGTATCACATTTTTACACAGATTTCCAGTATCAAGCGGGAAGATGTAGATGGGTTTCCTCCTCTGCCTGAACATGGAGTGAAAAAGTAAACAACTCAAACATGACACAATCCGGGATTTGGACGTCTTGAACCGACGCATATATTCATACGCAGATACAGGGGCGACGGTGGCGCAGATGGTAGAGCAGGTCGTCTCATGATCGGAAGGTCGGGGGTTCGAATCCCACCTCCTGAAGGTGCACACTGTCGTTGTGTCCTTGGGCATACACCAGTGTCTGCGTACACTGGTGTATGAATGGGTGAGAGGTTCCTTGCTTTGAGTGCCTAATGTAGGTGGAAAAGCGATGATAAGATGAGACCATTTACCATACATGCGTGTTCCTTATTGTCTGTTCCTAACATGTAATATCAGTTTTGCACAGTACTGTACATTCCCTTCTGTACCTGATGCATTAAAAAAAAGTTGTTACACTCACACCCCGCAGCAGGCAGCGTGCGTACCCAAATGAGGGGTGAAACTGCGATGTGGCGTGACATTCAATGGGACATACAGTAATATTACAGTAACACAATACCAGTATTGTCTTAATTTGAATTCTTTTTGGCACCGCACAAAATGCCAAACAAGCACAACGTAGGGACTGATTCATCTACCTACATTTCTCCATGTTAGAATAACAGAGGACCGTAATTAGGCGAAAAGTCATTGACTTTGTTATACAAGCGCCAACTTTTGCATGAATGCTCTCTGAGTCCTACTATTTCAGCAGTCAAAAAATGTGTTATGACCAAAAACAGGCTTTTAAAATCGAGGGTCACAGTCAACCTTTACAACATGTTTGGTTCTTATGTCACGAAATAAATGCATTGGCTTGGGGGGGGAAAACAAACAAAAAAACGGCCCAGGCAGAGATTATTTTGCTGCTTTCAACATACGTTTTCTTGCTTCAAGTCAAATCATCTGCCAAGTGGAGTGACACCATTTTCTTTCCTTCTTGCTCCTTGGGCTTTCTTTGTCTTTTCAGTGCATTTTTATTACCCCCTCTCGTCTCCTTCTCCCTCTGTGTTCAACAAAAACCCTCAGGGAGCTTCGGTCATGCTGACCCATATGTCACTGAGAGCCAGAAATCAGCAAACAAAGAAACCCCCCCTCTCAATTCAACCGCATATATTTTGCACCCTCTATTTCCAAGAACAGTGACACATCCATTCATCTGAGTCACTTTTCTGGGGCATTTTTGTCTTTGGGAAGGTCTATCTTACAATGTGTGCCCAGAGCTTGTAGAGCACATTGTTATGCTAATAATGGGGGAGGGCTTGTATGTCCACACTAATGCAGTGCTCGAGGTTTTCTTGAGTTAGAAACCCCTCAATCTTTGCAGAATCAGGGGACACACACGCCTTATCTGCTTCCTGGTCCTATGTCCGTAGCTGTCTATGACGCACCTTCTTTTTAGGGGCAGTGTCCAACGTGCATCCGTAGCGTGCCGGTTTTGTGAAGATGCCAAAGCTGCACAAATTCTTCTGGCATGGCGTGGAACCACTTATCAGGCAGGATGTTGTCATAGTAGTGATGGCTAATCGGCTGCTCATGTAAGCCCATTGAAAAAGGCCAGAATCCATAGGTGGTGACTTCTTCACACAGCCCTAAAGCTAGGCTGACCAGGAACAAGCCAGTGGACAGCCTTTTGGCATGCACACCGTGAGATTTCCAAAACTTGCCGACCGTGCGGAGGAATTCAGGGTTGGCGAACAGCATGGTGAGGTTGGAGGAGGCGTCGGAGAGGGAGTAGTAGGCCCGCAAAGAAAGGTCCGTGCCTGGTTTCATGGAGAAGGCCGGCATGTAGATGTAACTGAAGCCGTAAGCCTTCATGCTGTCCACAAAAGCCTTCCGTGACCACAGAAGGTTCTGAAATCTGAAAGACAGAATGAAAACAGTCACATACTGCAGAAAATACAAAATCATCTGCAGGGACCCGGTGACACACCATCCCCGTCTTCAGCTCCCCATTCCCCATGTCAGTGTTCATGCTGAAGAAAAGTGAGATTTACTGCTTCTGTTTATGACTGACGTAGAGGAGCTCCGCACATGAGATGAAGATGGAGAATGAGTTTAAATGGCTTTAAAATTAGCTGCAGGATTGTGCTTTACTAATAAATAGATTTTTTTTATTTTTATTGATTTAGTCCATGCAAATCTTGCCTGGCCAGTCACTCCTGCTTTCTGTTCTGATCATCTGGGACTTTGCTCACAGCCAGCCATTTCACGCTAAATTAGCGATCCAATCACACATTTTGTAACACATCACGCAAATGCGGAAGACTCTCGAATCCAATATGATTCAGAAAAATCTTTATGACTTTGCTTACCTGTAATTAAAACTGTTCAGTAATTGTTTTTTAGCTGTTTAACACCTGTCTGTCAAAATTATATCAAAAAATAAATTTGCACGGATTAAAACTAACTCGGTGATCGAATTCTCCAGGTTCTGTCCTTCAAAATGACACACAGCATGTCCATATTCACTTATCCAGTCATCCTAGTCAGCTTTATTTTTTACAATGATTATATATGTTTTAAGGCAGTAAAACCCCTCACCACACACGGTATACACTTACTTTCTCACTTGTTCACACGGGTTCTCCCTTATGCCTGATGTACACTGTGCAATTGTTGTTTGTCTTATAAGATTTTTAGATGTCACATTACAGATGTGGGGATGGTATAATTGTGAGCTGCACTCGTCTCTTCTGTGTGAGGGTTCAAAGGTCATACGCTCTAGAAAAGCATGCAAAATTCTACAACAACAAAAAATCTGCAAAATAGCAAAGCCGCAAAAGGTGAACCACATTATAGCAAGGGACCACTGTATTGTATTTTCTTCAGTATCGGTGCCGATATCTGATACCAGTATCGGATCGGTGCATCCCTACTTATAAAATCTAAAAAAAGAAGGGTTACAGTGCCCAAAGGTCTCAGAACTCCAAATGATTCAGCCTGAAGCATTTTAACGGCAGAAATCTTTTCGTGCTTCTTCTTTCTGTCCGTGGTGACCCCACTGACACCTGCACTGGTTTAGCACATATAGGGACCTGCACATAACCAGATATACTGTAGTGCACGCACATGCGCCTTTAGAGACCACATACAGGTGGGGGTTTCAATTGTCTTGTGTCGCACGCCTCTCACTTCCTCCTAAGCCCTAGAGAACTGAAACCCCCGTCAAGAAATGCATGCATTTATCGTAATAAGTGCATTTATTTATTTATGTATTTATTCATATATTTATATATTTATTTCTGTATTTATTTTTGTTTTTATTTACTTATTTCTGTATTTATTCATTTATTTCTGTATTTATTCATTTATTTTTGTATTTCTCTTAATTTATGCAAATCATGGGGTGGGTCTGGATGTCGCTGCTGTGGTGATTGGTTAATCTTTCTCCATGCACACACGCCTTGTCCAGCATAGACACTGCCAAACACGAGCTCTGCTTCAGTCTATTGACAGTGGCACAGAGCGGGTCATCTTGTGACTGGAGGATCGGCAGTTTGAATCCTGCAGGGGCACACTGTCGTTGTGTCCTTGGGCAAGACACTTCACCTGCCTTCCCCCCAGTGTCTGCGTACACTGGTGGATGAATGAGTGTGTGAATGGGTGAGTGGATCCTTGCTGGAAAGAGTGTAGAAGCTGGTAGAGCTGGTAGTCTCATGATCGGAAGGTCAGGGGTTTGAATCTCGCCTCTAGCATAGACATAGCCAAACATGAACTCTGCTTTATAGTCTAGCGCTTTTCCACCTACATTAGGCACTCAAAGTGTTTTCCAGCAAGGATCCACTCACCCATTCACACGCTTGTTTGTGTGGTCCAAAAACCCAACTTTATGAATTACTCTGATAGCTCTCTTTTGCAAAAATACTATTAGTTTAACTGTGTTTTTATAAGTACTACCCCAAAGTACTACAATGATATATAAATAGGGCAAAATCAGAGAACAGTATAAGGTATGTAGAGCTTTGATGTTTAAAATGTGTTTTGCTTTTGCTCTTACTGAAATACTGAAATGTTTGTAGATATATATTTAATATGAGATTTCCAAGTAATTCTATCATCTATAATAACACCAAGGAATTTAATTTCATGCACCCGCTGCAAAAATATTTGTATCGTCAGCATACAAGATCAATTTAAGTACTTAAGACATTTTACAAATGTCGTTAATATACATATTAAATAATTTTGGGAGCCCCTTATGAGAGACCAACAGGCACGGTTAGAACCATGAGGCCGTCCTTCTGTGGACCCACCCACCTGCAGGGGGAGCCATAGGGGCTGGCGCAATGTGTTTTGACCCGGCAACGGACAAGTGGAAGCAGATGGATGGATGGATGGAAATAATTTTGGGCTCAGAAATGGGCTTGAGGTAAACCACACACAATTTGTCGACAACTCGACTGATAATCACCTATTTACACACATTGTTTTCTATTTTTTAAGTAACTGGTAGAGCTACCCCCCTAATTCCATAATGTTCTAGTTTATCAATTAATATATCATAGTTTATTGTATCAAACGCTTTACTCAGGTCAATAAATAACCCTATTGCATATTTCTTCTTGTCTACAGCATTAGTTATTTCTTCAGTTATATCAAAGAGCGCGTGTGAGGTTGAGTGATTATTCCTAAAACCAAACTGATTGTCCGAGAGTAAATTACACCTTTCGATAAAGCCGTCAAGTCTAGAGTTAAAAACCTTTTCTAAGATTTTTGAGAATTGCGGTAAAAGGGATCAACCCCCGTGAACTGCTACCTTAAAGTGGTGGGGTTGTTTGAGCGCCCGAATGATCCTAGGAGCTATGTTGTCTGGGGCTTCATGCCCCTGGTAGGGTCTCCCATGGCAAACAGGTCTTAGGTGACGGGTCAGACAAAGAGCAGTTCGAAGACCTCTATGGATAGTTTAAGAGCAAGGACCGTGACGTCGCCCGGTATGGCGCAACCGGGGCCCCACCCTGGAGCCAGGCCTGGGGTTGGGGCTCGAATGCGAGCATCTGGTGGTCGGGCCTCTGCCCACGGGGCCCGGCCGGGCACAGCCGGAAAGGACGACGTGGGCCCGCCCTCCTGTGGACCCACCACCCACAGAGGGATCCGTAGGGGTCGGGTGCAGAGAGGACTGGGTGGCAGTCGAAGGCAGGTGCCTCGACGACCTGGTCCGCGTGCGCAGCTTCTGGCGTTCGGGACATGGAACGTCACCTCGCTGGGGGGGAAGGAGCCTGAGCTCGTGCGGGAGGTTGAGAGGTACCGGCTAGATATAGTCGGGCTCACCTCCACGCACAGCCTGGGTTCCGGATCCCAACTCCTGGAGAGGGGCTGGACGCTCCATTTTTCTGGAGTTGCCCACGGGGAGAGGCGGCGGGCTGGAGTGGGTTTGCTTATAGCCCCCCAGCTCAGCCGTCACGTGTTGGAGTTCACCCCGGTGAACGAGAGGGTCGCGTCCCTACGCCTTCGGGTCGGGGACAGGTCTCTCACCGTTGTCTCGGCCTATGGGCCCAACATCGGTGCAGAGTACCCGGCCTTCTTGGAGTCTCTGGGAGGAGTACTAGATGGTGCTCCGGCTGGGGACTCCATTGTTCTACTGGGGGACTTCAACGCCCACGTGGGTAACGACAGTGAGACCTGGGTGGGGGTGATGGGGAAGAACGGCCTCCCCGATCGGAACCCGAGTGGTGTTCTGTTATTGGACTTCTGTGCTAGTTACGGTTTGTCCATAACGAACACCATGTTCGAGCACAAGGATGTCCATAAGTGCACGTGGCACCAGGACACCCTAGGCAGGAGGTCGATGATCGACTTTGTAGTTGTGTCATCTGATCTCCGGCCGCGTGTCTCGGACACTCGGGTGAAGAGAGGGGCTGAGCTGTCAACCGATCACCACCTGGTGGTGAGCTGGATCCGCTGGCAGGGGAAGAAGCCGGTCAGACCTGGCAGGCCCAAACGTGTTGTGAGGGTCTGTTGGGAACGTCTGGTGGATCCCTCTGTCGGTAGGGTCTTCAACTCCCACCTCCGGAAGAGCTTCACCCAGATTCCGAGGGAGGTAGGGGACATGGAGTCCGAGTGGACCATGTTCTCCTCCTCCATTGTCGATGCGGCTGCTCGTAGTTGTGGCCGTAAGGTCTCTGGTGCCTGTCGCGGCGGCAATCCCCGAACCCGGTGGTGGCGCCCGGAGGTAAGGGATGCTGTCAAGCTGAAGAAGGAGTCCTATCTGGCCTTGTTGGCTTGTGGGACTCTGGAGGCAGCTGAGAGGTACCGGCAGGCCAAGCGTGCTGCAGCTCGTGCAGTCACAGAGGCAAAAACTCGGGTCTGGGAGGAGTTTGGAGAAGCCATGGAGGAGGACTATCGGTCGGCCTCGAAGAGATTCTGGCAAACCATCGGGCGCCTCAGGAGGGGGAAGCAGTGCTTCACCAACACTGTTTACAGTGCGGGTGGGGGGTTGCCGACCTTGACTGGGGATGTGGTCGGGCGGTGGAAGGAGTACTTCGAGGATCTCCTCAATCCCACCGTTACGTCTTCCGATGAGGAAGCAGAGGCTGGGGACTCGGAGGGGGGCTCGTCCATCACCCAGGCTGAAGTCACCGAGGTGGTTAGAAAGCTCCTCGGTGGCAAGGCCCCAGGGGTGGATGAGATTCGTCCCGAGTACCTTAAGTCTCTGGATGTTGTAGGGCTGTTGTAGGGCTGACACGTCTCTGCAACATCGTGTGGCGGTCGGGGACAGTGCCTCTGGATTGGCAGACCGGGGTGGTGGTCCCTCTCTTCAAGAAGGGGGATTGGAGGGTGTGCTCCAATTACAGAGGGATCACACTCCTCAACCTCCCTGGTAAGGTCTTTTCCAGGGTGCTGGAGAGGAGGATCCGGCCAATAGTCGAACCTCGGATTCAGGAGGAACAATGCGGTTTTCGTCCCGGTCGTGGAACACTGGACCAGCTCTATACCCTTCATCGGGTGCTCAAGGGTTTGTGGGAGTTCGCCCAACCAGTCCACATGTGTTTTGTGGATCTGGAGAAAGCGTTCGACCGTGTCCCTCGTGGTGCCCTGTGGGGGGTGCTCCGGGAGTATGGGGTCCGGGGCCCTCTACTAAGGGCTGTCCGTTCCCTGTATGACCGCAGCAGGAGCTTGGTTCGCATCGCCGGCAGTAAGTCAGACCTGTTCCCGGTGCGTGTTGGTCTCCGCCAGGGCTGCCCTTTGTCACCGGTTCTGTTCATTACCTATATGGACAGAATTTCTAGGCGCAGCCAAGGGCCGGAGGGTGTCCGGTTTGGGAACCTCAGAATCTCATCTCTGCTATTTGCAGATGATGTTGTTCTGTTGGCTTCATCAAATCAGGACCTCCAGCGCGCACTGGGGCGGTTTGCAGCCGAGTGTGAAGCGGCCGGGATGAGGATCAGCACCTCCAAATCTGAGGCCATGGTTCTCCACCGGAAAAAGGTGGCTTCCCCGCTTCAGGTCGGTGGGGAGTCCTTGCCCCAAGTGGAGGAGTTCAAGTATCTCGGGGTCATGTTCACGAGTGAGGGACGGATGGAGCGTGAGATCGATAGACGGATCGGTGCGGCGTCAGCAGTAGGGTTGGGCCATATCGTATCGCATATCGTTATTGCGATATAATGTTTTGATATCGTTGTAATTTTTTATATCGTTGTGGACACAATATAATTTATGTTACGCTCCATCAGAGCAGCATAAACTGTAGAACACGGGGACTCGTGCTGAAAAAGTAAAATGAAATGAAGGATGTAAACTGCTTGAGTAGATCATATTTGCGAGACATTATGCCGTAAAAAAAAAAAAGAATAAAATATCACTGAATGAATCTTCCCAATAGGCGTAAGGCTGGGATTTTGAAGTAATTCGTCCATTGTCAAATATATCGTCAAATATATCGTTATCGTGATATTTATTTTTTCATATCATGATATAGATTTTAGGCCATATCGCCCAGCCCTAGTCAGCAGTGATGCGGTCGCTGTATCGGACTGTTGTGGTGAAGACGGAGCTGAGCCAGGGGGCAAAGCTCTCGATTTACCAATCGATCTACGTTCCCACCCTCACCTATGGTCATGAGATTTGGGTAATGACCGAAAGGACAAGATCGCGAATACAAGCGGCCGAAATGAGTTTCCTTCGCAGGGTGGCTGGGCGCACCCTCCGAGATCGGGTGAGGAGCTCAGTTACCCGGGAGGAGCTCGGACTCGAGCCGCTACTCCTCCACGTCGAAAGGAGCCAGCTGAGGTGGCTAGGGCATCTGTTCCGGATGCCTCCTGGTCGCCTCCCTCGGGAGGTGCTCCAGGCATGTCCCACTGGGAGGAGGCCTCGTGGAAGGGCCAGGACACGCTGGTGGGACTATGTCTCCGAGCTGGCCTGGTGTCGCCTCGGGGTCCCCCCAGAACAGCTGGAGGAGGTGTGCGTGGATCGGGAAGTCTGGGTATCTCTGCTGAGACTGCTGCCCCCACGACCCAGCCCCGGATAAAGCGGAAGAAAATGGATGGATGGATGGATGCGGTAAAAGGGAAACAGGCCTGTAGTTTGTGAATAGATGTTTATCTCCTGCCTTGAACAGAGGAAACACTTTTGCTACTTTCATACTATCAGGAAATTGTCCAGTTTGCAACGATAAGTTACAGATGTAAGTTAACGGCTTAGAGATACTTTCAATAACACTTTTTAAAGTTTTCATATAATAATAATGCCTTACAATTGTATTGCGCTTTACAAGTCTGTATTACCAAGTTTTTCTCAAAGCGCCACATTGTCGTCATTAATCAATCACTCCATACTCGGTGGTGGTAAGCTACTGTTGTAGCCACAGCTGCCCTGGGGTAGACTGACGGAAGCGAGGCAGCCAATCTGCGCCATCGGCCCCTCCGACCACCACCAACCACTCACTCACATCATTCATCCCGGCCTATTGTACATGTTTTTAGTGGTAGGGGAAACCGGAGTACCCGGAGGAAACCTACGCAGACACGGGGAGAACATGCAAACTCCACACAGAAAGGCCCCGTCAAGGTGGGAATCGAACCCAGGACCTTCTAGCTGTGAAGCCAAAGCACTAACCGCTGTACTACCGTGCCGCTAGTCGTGCCGCTAGTGCCGTGCTATGTCATAATAATCTGTCGAGGTTTTATTTTTACACCCTTTAACAATGTCCAGTATTTCCTCTTTCTCCACAGGATTGAGGAACAAGGACATAGGATTTGTGTCTATCAGTTCACAATTATAATTCTCAACGTTAGCAATTTTTGCAGCAAGGTTCGGTCCAACATCTACAAAGAATGTATTAAATGTATCGACTACTTCATTCATATTATTTAAAGTGTTATCCTCATCTTTTAAATATTTTGGATAATTAATCATTCTTGGTTTATTTCTAATTATACTATTCAAGATATTCCATAAATCTTTAATATTATTCTTATTGCTATCTAACAACTTATTATAATAATCCTGTTTACATTTTGTAATGATTTTTATATTTCTTATTTGTAAACGTTTTTGTAAAGATTTTTTTTTTTCTTGCAAGCATTTAGCAAACCCTTAGACAGCCATGGTTTTTCTTTACACTTTCTGTTTTTAAAAATGTTATCAATCAAGGTAGCACTATGGGTTGTAATTCTACTCGGTTTAGTTATTAGAGGAAACAGACCTATACTGAATAAAGTATTTATAAATTCTTTTTAACATGAGCAAACGCTTGGTAAATGACCCCCTCACTTTACTAAACTACAATAGTATCCAAAACATTTAAGACGCTTGATGTGTAAGAGTTAGGGATGTAACGGTTCACTCAAGGCCAGATCCGATTCGATTTCCGATTTGAAGTTCCCGATTTCGATTTTTCCCGATTTTTTTTTAAACCTTTTTTTTTTTTTTTTAAGAATGACTCCTTCATACCAATGTGTCTTTTGTTTTAACATCTGTATTTTTGTCCTTGTAACAAATTGCAACTGTCAATTACAAAAAATTACAAGACATGAAAATTAACTATAATAATTTTGACAGAGTGCTTGTAAATTTACATGTTTTCAGCATAAGTAAACTATGTAGCAAAGCAAACATTTTGAGATTATATTTATTTTACCAAACCTTTATTTTTTAATGTTTGCAGTGTGAACATAATACTATCATTTAGAACTAATTTTACAGTGCAGTTTTTCCGACACTCGAACGCCTCACTGCCTCCGGTGCAGCCTTTGTAAACATAAGGATTAGAACATGGAGGATTTTCAAATCTGATCATTTCCATAAACTGTGTCCCCGTCGTATCATTTATGTGTCGTCTTTGAATAACTCCAGGCCCAGCCTCTGGTTTGGGTGTAACAGACAGGTCAAAGAAGACACAAAAATGATCAGACAAAGCAACATCAACAACATTCACATTTGATATATTAACACCTTTTGTAATGACTAGATCTAGAGTGTGGCCTTTGTTGTGAGTCGCTTCACTCACGTGCTGAGTTAAACCAAACATTTCAAGGACAGCTCTAAATTCTCTTGCATGCCTGTCATTGGTCACATCCACATGCACATTGTACAGTTTGGATGAAAGCCTCCCCACTTTTATGTAACCAGGAAAGTCCCACTGATATCTAGTTTTCGGGGGAGTACTGTGGGAAAAACTCCACAGAGAAAGACCCCACCCGGTCGGGGATTGAACCAGGCACCTTCCTGTTGTGAACGCTCTGGATCGATGAAAGCGCATTCTGGGGACAGATGGCACTGCCAGTGGTAGAGTTGTGGACCTTTACTTGTAAACCATCACTTTAGGGGTTCTCTTTACAAATATAAAATACTAATATTTTAATCAACCAGTGAAGATAATTAAAATATGTATACATTTCTCATTCATACAGTTATTTGACAAGCTTACTTGCTGATTTTCCCTTCTTCCTCTCTCACTCACTCTTTAGCTATCCCCCTCCTGTCTTCCCTCTGTCCACAAGGTCAGCCCTGTGAGGTTGCGGGCTCCAGGCTGTGGCTCTGGGCTCTCTTGTCTTAAATCTCTGGACAGACACACTGTACAAATTAAAAAACCTACAACGCTCTCAGCATAAGCCATCGAAGAGCTTGTACCTGTTCTGCTTATGAAATCCAATTGATTTAGAGTCACCACGCTACAGAGAGGTAGTTACTGTCGGTAAATACAGTATGCGTAGATGAACTCACCTGTAATTAAAACTGTTACATTTTTTTTTTTAGGTGTTTATCACCTGTCTGTCAAAATTATAGTGGAGATAATGCCAAACCCTAGAATACACGTCTTTGTAACGAACTGGAGGAGCATCAGTTCGTTGATGCTGATATGTTTTTGCACAGGGTGGTAGACTAGTGCACTCTGGGGCTCATAAGCTTCTTGCTTCCGCCCACTCCTTTTGAGCAGATTGTTAACTGCTCAAATAAACAAATAAACTAAATGTAACTTTTTTCTCTCCTCCATTTAATCTATAAAGACTATTGTGTGACAGCTGCGCCTGCACCATCTGTTCAAGTCAAATTTCCGCTTGTGGGACAATTAACTTTATCTTATCTTCGATTGTTGTGACCAGTTTGCTGAAGTAGCGTGTAAAAATTATAATTTCAAATGCTCATGTCTACATGTATTCGGAAATGTCCAGAAAATAAATTATTATGTCTAAGGTTTAACCAAATATAGGAAGCAAGTACTGCAACTTCCTCTACTACTACTACTAGTCCTCCTACTACTTTCACTACTGCTAATTTGTTGTTAAATGACAGGCATGCAAAAGAACTTAGTGCTGTTCTTAAAATGTTTGGTTTAAGCACATGAGTGAGGCGACTCACAACAAAGGTCACACTCTAGATCTAGTCATTACAAAAGGTGTTAATATATCAAATGTGAATGTTGTTGATGTTGCTTTATCTGATCATTTTTGTGTCTTCTTTGACCTGTCTGTTGCATCCAAACCAGTGGCTGGGCCTGGAGTTATTCAAAGACGACACATAAATGATACAACAAGGACACAGTTTATGGAAATGATCAGATCCTCCATGTTCTACTGTTGATAAACTGTTGGACTCTTACACATCAAGCGTCTTAAATGTTTGAATACTATTGCTCCTGTCAAGGTTAAAATGGTTAACAATAGACAAAAGGCACCTTGGAGAAGTGAAGATTCGGTCAAGGCACAGAAAAGGGAGTGCCGAAAAGCTGAACGGAAATGGCGCAAGTCAAAGCTCCAGGTTCATTTTGAGATATACAAAGAAGTGCTTGGTGAGTTCAACCAGATTTTGCATGGAGAAAGGGAGAAGTTTACTTCTCTAAAATCATTGCAAACTGCAGAAACAATTCTCGTGTTCTGCTTTCCACAGTAAACAGATGAACTAACCCTCCAGTTTCACTGCCCTTAGAACTAATCTCTACACCTAATGGCAACCCTGCCACCAGATAAACACCTTGAGCTGAAACATTTCACACCTGTTACTGACAAAACAATGGAAGAGGTTATCTCCGGTCTGAGTTCATGCACATGCTGGCTTGATGAATTACCCACTAGATTTCTGAAGTCTGTGCTGACCAGCTTGTTACCACAACTTGTTCAGTTAGTTAACATCTCATTTGAGACTGGAGCATTTCCAAAGGCTTTGAAAACCGCGGTCATTAAGCCTCTTCTAAAGAAGAGCAGCCTTGATCCCAAGATACTGAACAACTACCGGCCCATATCAAACCTACCATTCTTAGGAAAAGTCCTAGAGAAAGTAATATATCAACAGCTCACTTACTTTCTCCTATCTAACAATGTGTTTGATACTTTCCAGTCAGGATTTAGTGTCACTGACACATTTTCATGGTTTAGCACCAAAGTGCATCTCTGACATATGAACCATCTCGGGCCCTGAGAACTTCAGGTAGGGGTCTCCTGGTGGTTCCCAGAGTCAGGACTAAACACGGTGAGGCTGCGTTTCAGTTTCATGAAGCTAAAATCTGGAACAGTCTTCATGAGGATGTGAGACAGGCCTCAACTCTGACAATGTTCAAATCCAGGCTGAAAACAGCTCTTTTTACCCGAGCATATGAAAACTGAAAGTATTTTATCTGCACTCTTGCCTTTTACTGTCATTGATTAATTTTTATGTTGATGTTTTAATGATTGATTGTATCTGTTTTCTTGTAATTTTATGCAACTGTGAAGCACTTTGAATTGACTTGTGTATGAATTGTGCTCTACAAATAAACTTGCCTTGCCTTGTTGGGCATGTTCTCATAAAGTTCTTATACACGTAAATGACTAACGCATTGATTGACTTTAAAACCTATTTGGTAGCATGTGTGGTTTGGCGCCTCCACGTAGTGTTTGCTGGCCCTGTGTGGTAAAATCTCCACTCCAGCAGCGAGAGTTTGTGCTCACCTCTTCTCGATAATGCTGGGGTTTGCTGTTACCAGGTGCGATCTGGTGCCCACATCCTCAGAGTACTCCTTAGAAAGTGGAGGAAGATTGCACCTACAGAGAGAGAGAGATAGAAAAAACATACGCACTTAAAATAAACATGTGGCGTTACATTTGTATAAGCTTCGGACAAACAATAAGCACCTGGATAAACCAATTCGGATTTCTATAAAACACCTTTGGGGATTCTGCAGTTTGGGGGTTCTGTCTACTGGTCAGTGCTGTTGTTGTGTCCTCGGGCAAGACATTGTGCTGGCTAGCGACCAGTGTCTGTGTGCACCGATATGAGAGTGGGGTTAAGATATTCGTTTGTGGTGGGTTTCACACATGAGGACGACAAGTCACAAATGCCACAAATCCATCGATGAGGATTCGCACAGAGGCTTCATGCTCCATCACAAACCGCAGCGACCGGTCACCACATGTTACGATTAATGCGGGCTGGACTTGCATCGCATTCTGTCAGGAATCTGTTAAGAATGTCAAGAATCGGGTACCTATAAATATAGATGGTTAGGAGTCTGCATTGTCCTCCATCTCCAGGTGTATTGTATTTTAGGCTATATCAATCACATAAATAAACATTTCTAAACACTTCTGGTGCTGCTGGCAGGAAGTGAGCCTCGCACCGTATGCTGCCACCGAGTGCCACTTCTCGTAAACGTCACTTCCGCATTTTTCTCAACGCAAACCCAATAGCGTTCCGCACGAAACGCGTCACGTTTTTTTTTGTAGAACTACGGCCAATCAAAGACTATTCCCACAATCAACTCTTTCTCGGATAAATTGTTACATTTAAATGTTTGGTCATTGTAATCATTGACTTGCCTTTCATGCATTTTTATGTCTGTTTGATAATGTGATGTGAGAAATTAAACGACAGCTGGAGAGAATTCACTCACATCATTGTGTTTAACAGTTCAAAAGGAAATCACACTGTTTGCTTATTAAGCTCTAGGCAGCCTCATCATCTCTGGTTTGATCATTTCCTGCTAGACTATATACATAACCAGTGGCAGCTGGTCCATTATGGGCGGTGGGGCGCCCATAATGCTTCATCAATTTTTGCTTCATCGTGTGCCTTAACAGCGTCATAAATGTGTAGTTTAATGCCGGGGGCGCCGTTCCTGCCGCCCCAGCACTCTAACCAATGGCGCTCTGATAGGGTCAAAAAACGTCACTACATATCATTAATTCAACCAATAAGAGACGCGCAATGTTAAATCTCCCATGGGCGCTGAGGCCGAGCGCCCAGCGGAGATTTAACATTGCGCGTCTCTAACATGTGAAAACCGAGGACGCGTCTACTGTAAACAGTGTTGCCACAGATTACTTGAAAAAGTAATATATTACTGATTACTGATTACTCCTTTGAAAAGTAACTAAGTTACTTTACTGATTACTTAATTTTACAAGTAACTAAGTTACATTACAAGTTACTTTATTAGTTACATTCAGCTTAGGCCGACAACATCTCCACAGCCTCAACACACTAATGACAAACCCTTTTACCAACACTCACTTTCTTGGAAGAAAATTTTAACAGTAACATCAACAAAGCTGACGCAGACTCAGAAAAGTGACGTATTTCCATCTCTCTCCCCGACCAGTGTGAGTGTTTCTAGGCTGAAAACGTGACATTATCTTACGTCGCTCGTCGAGATGCAAAAATAAATGTATTTTTCCAAAGAAAAATTACAAAATAGTAACTCACAGTGATTTGGAAAAGTAACTTAATTCTGATTACTTGATTGGAAATAGTAACGCGTTAGATTACTAGTTACTGAAAAAAGTAATCCGATTACAGTAATCCGTTACTAAGTAATTAGTTACTGGCATCACTGACTGTAAACAAAACGCGAGTAGCAGCTCTGAGCTCACGGTCGATCAGAGGAAAAACTTCTCATTTGAGAGACCGGAGAATCTTCTTGTTGTTTCCTGAGAGGAGGTGAAAGGATTTTTTCCAACTTATGGACTTTGACAACTTTCTTCAGTCAGAAGTGACGTCTAAACGGACTTTACTGGAGGTAGCATTACGATGCTAACTAGCTCGTCTGCTTTAGCTACTGCTTGTTTATTTCATACTTTGGGACAACCCTCGCTGACTTGGACAGTTATGTCCCAGTCCCAGGACGTGGACATTTGATGGAGAGAAGATTCAGGACCGTGAGGAGCTACGACAGAAGAGAGGAACATCATTCATTCATTGAGTGAACCAGAGGTGGAGCTCCAGGTGCTACGGAGGAGGACTCTCATCTAAACACGTAAGTCACGTAGTTATTTCTGACAAGGGCGTAGGTTTGGTGTCAATGTTGGTGGGGACACTCCACAAAAAGCTTTTTCTCCACGTCCCAATTTACTTTAATATATACGTTTTTTTTTTTTATACACCTCCTGCCTTTGTTCTGTTGGTACAAAACACAAATCAGTGGTGCAAAACAAAAATATGTATAGTGACTATCTTTACACAAAAATGTCATTTCATCAGAAAAAAGATTTTCCAAAAGCATAAATTCATTCCATGCTTCTTTATTTTTTAGTTTAATAAAACTAAATAAGTTTAGTTTTGATTATATTCTGCATAAAATAATAATATTAAATGCCTCAAAGATACCTTTCTTTTTTAAGTTAAAAACAATGTTTATAAGCATCTTTTAAAATATAATTGAAGGTAGGCATAGGCAACAGCCCCCCCTGGTTTTCACATCACCAGCCGCCACTGTACATAACTACAGTAGAAGTGAGATTTCACAATTTAGAAAATGCTGATACAGCTCAGGGATTATTTAACTCAATAGGTGATTTTACTAAGGTTGAAAGAAAGAAATTAAAATAATAAAGTCCTTTCAACTGACAAGTCTTATGTTTGAACAATGTCATCTCTTATTCCCACGGTTGTGAGAATGGTTTCACCTTCTTTCATCTCAGCAGGCAAAGGGAACATTGAACTTTGTGCAAGTATGTATTCAACCAAACTCTTTTTTTTAAACTAAAACATTGTTACTTACTTTGATGATATTACTGCGCGGGCGTCAAAGTACTCCCGGTGTTATTACGCCTCACAATATAGTTCCCCTTTTTATCCACTTGGAAAATCGTCATGTTTAATTTTGTGTAACTATACTTGGATCATGTAAAGGCTCACATAACCTTATTTAAATGGGGAAAACGTGGAACAGCTTAGTAGCTTCTAAGTTCACCCCAGTTTGGAGCTATACCATTGCTGGGAGAGGCTAAATGCTAACAACATGCGTGACTGAGCGCACGCACAACGACCAGACAGGTATGTATCAACTCGTCTAAGCTTAGGTAAGAACATATTTAGTATGGAAAAACGGTGGCCTATTCCTTTAAATTCTATGCTATGTGACACAATAGTCCAAGAACAGCGTCCCGTCATAAAACATGTAGCCACTGTATACATAGCAGGATTACAATTACAAAACTAGTAATGGATTATAATAAAGTAGCGATTGAATACTTTTTACAGCTGAAAATGTCAGACATTATTGAGAGTGCTCAGGTGTTAATTCTGCACATTATGACGGCTATCCAAAAACATAATTGCTGGAGGCTTTCCCGAATGGTTCACTATTGTTTTTTCCAGTGCCTCACATCAGCGCTGAGCAGTACCTCCAGATCTGATGTAGGTTTGTATATGCCTAATAGTAGCTTATTGCTTATTTTTCTTACTATCCGTCCTCCGCCGCAATGTAATGCTCTTCAGAAGTCATGTAAATAGAACCTACCAGAATCAACCCAGCTAAATGTTACTGCTATATTAGGTCATTATTGAGTTGATGGGGCTTGAAATGGCCTCGTCAGATACTGTATGTAGAACATTCAATTGTTACTGTGCAGTGGTTCCCAACTGTTTTTGTTTTGAGGACAAAACAGGACCTTTCTATTGCATTCCACGACACGTGGGCCCCTGCCTTGAAGATATTGCCAATTATTTTTGAAAGTGCTAAAACTAAATTAGTACATTTCACTGCATACAATGTGTTTTAATCAATTTTCCCTGAAATCTGAAATCATTCCATGTACCCAGTGCACTGGCTTGTGTACCCCCAGGGTTACCTCTGGTTAGGGAACACTGCTGTACAAGATCTCTAGTTTTAGAGAATTGCACACTGGTTTGTTTTCTGAATAAATATTACCTAATTGCAACATTTATTCAAGTGAAACTATTCATCAATGCAAACTTGATTGTGATGCATTTTGCAGCCTTTATCATGGTTTCTAAATACAAGTACAATACTGTAGCTTACAAATCAGTTGAGACAAACACCGAAAGGACTTTTTACTGAATGTAGTAACGTCTTAATTGCTCAGGGCCTATATTCATCTGTTTTTATTAATTTGTTTTGCTGCTTCTTCCTTTACCCAACTTTTACCCCTGTGTTTATGAATCAGCCGACATGGATTCACATTTCGCTTTTAGTCCACACATTCCTCTTTACAGCACGGCAGTGAGTCTAATATCTGCGGACATCTATTCACAACACTGAAAAGGCGGACTGTCTGTTTCTCCACGCAAACAAATCAGCTGTGTGTGGGTGCTGGGGAAATGACGGTTGTAATAATTAAAGTTGCGATACCACCCCCTAGTGGCTAGATGAGACTCCAGAAAGCTCGCTGTAATATGGAATCCTATGGGGACTTTACACTAGCCAAAAACGTAAAACTCAAAAGCCTGCTCTTCCAGTTTGGATTCTCTCTCTCTCGACTAGTGGTAAATAATGTAAATGGTAAGTGACAAATAGCAGTCTATTTTTGACATGCCAACAGTCACATCCTGTGTCCACTCCGAGTCACTTCCTTTTTCATTGAACAAGAAAGTTACAAAATAGGAGGTTGAGGAAACATGTTGTAGGTGATGTCCCAGAATGGCAACAGAAAACCAAATGAGTGTCAGCTTGACACTTAAAAGGCTCTGAAGCCGATTTAGTTGTCGTTGTAAGTCGTTACAAACAATAAAAGAGGGCGGTGAGTGAAGTCTAATCTGGTAGTTGTCCAAACATTATTAACATCCCAGTTCTTCAGAGTGGAAAGTTTATTATATGCATGTTATAGAATAGAATAGAAAAACTTGATTGTCTACCATGCAATGATGGCAGAAATTTGCTGTAGCGGCCAGCGGCCCTGTACCACGGGCTACTATGGCTGGCAAAGTTAAAAGATGTTAAGCACGCGTGGAAAGAGCCCAATACTCTTGCGTTAAATGAAGAATTATTTAATTTCCTTATATTTCGACATCTTAACATCCATGTTCAAAATCGGTATGCCTTCACTCTGCCACCATGAGGCCACTCCCTTGAGCCCTTAAATAGGCTCACCTGGTCACACAAACGGGAAGTGTAGCGCCGCATAGTGGCTGGTGGAAAAAATACATAAAAGGCCTCTAAAATGGCTCTTACATTTATTTATTTATTTATTTATTTATTCATTTAAGAGGATAACCCCTTGAGATGCATCATCTCGTTTTCAAGAGGGTCCTCAAAAGTCTCCAAAAAGGAAAAAAGCAAAGCACAAAAACAGATACAGCAGTACAGGCATGAAACCAAGACATAGAAGACAAAACAAACAAACAAATAAATCCTTAACATACATCTTCTACCACATACACCGACACACCACTTGCACACTACAGCGCACACACACACACGCACACACACACACTTCTCTCTACTTTGAACAATCACTTACAATTTTTAAAAGCAATTACAAGTGGTTTGTAAATATTGCAAAAGGGCATTTTTATACGTTTGATAGTAGGTTATAGAGCGGATAAAGGCGGGTTGATTATTCCAATCAAAAGGTGCTTTGAAATTAAATGAACATTTTCCTATTTCTTTGTGAATTCTAGGTACGACAAAAAAGATTTGATTTGCATGTCTTAAATTATAAGAAGAGCTAAATAGTATTAAATATTGTCTCAAATAATCAGGATAACTAAGATTAATGCATTTGAATATAAATAATAACCAATGAAATTGGCGTCTGGAGGATGGAGTGAGCCAAGAGAGTTGCTGATAGAGCAGGCAATGGTGAGTTCTGAAGGGACAACGGAGAATAAATCTACACAGACTATTGTAGATAACATTAAGTGGCTGAAGACTAGTGCAAGTGGTATTTTGATAGACAACATCACAGTAATCGAGAATAGGGAGTAGCAATTGAGTAACAATCCTCTTTCTCACTAAGAAACTAAAGCAACTAATTGATTGGTAAAGTAATTTCAAACGATATGCAATTTTATTGGCAACAGCATGTATATGAAAGTTAAAAGAAAGGTTGGAGTCAAGCCATAAACCCAGATATTTGTATGTCTCAACTGGTACAATTGAAACTGCATCCAGAAGTACAATATCAAGTGCACCCGCCGATATACGTCTGTTTTTATCCTGGAATACCATTGAGTGTGATTTGGTTTTATTAAGAATTAGCTTATTAGCTTGAAGCCAAAGTTGTACTGAATCAAAATCATATTGAAGAGAATTCTGAATATCAATAATATTGGATTTCGAACAGTAAATAATAGTATCATCTGCGTAAAGTTGAATATTGCAGTCTGAACAGGTGAGGGGAAGGTTATTAATAAAAATTGAGAATAGAAGAGGACCAAGTGATGAACCCTGAGGTACACCTCGATCTATAATTTGAAAATCAGAATAGTTGCCATTAAAAAAAACACATTGTTGGCGAAAATGGAGATACGAGTTAAACCAAAGAAGAGAGGACCTGTCAAGACCAATGGAATGTAGTTTGTCTAACAGAAGATAGTGATCAACCATATCGAATGCCTTAGAAAGGTCGATAAATAATGCACCAGTGAGCAGATTGTTGTCGAAGCCAGTGAAAATATCATTTGTGAACTTAAGTAAAGCAGAGGTTGTTGAAAAAAATGGTCTAAATCCAGATTGAAAACGAGATAGAATATTGTTGTCAAACAAATAATCAGATAGTTGATTAAAAATTATTTTCTCAAAAACTTTGACAATGCAGTTGATAATGGATATAGGTCTATAGTTGTTCATATTGCAGGAGTCACCCCCTTTGTGAAGGGGAATAACTCTTGCACATTTCCAATCAGAGGGCACTTCACAAGTGGAAAAAGATAAATTAAAAAGATCGGCTAAGGGAAAAGAAAGAACATGAGATGCAAGCTTAATAAATTTGGCTTCAATACCATCTGGGCCGGCACTTGAATTAGAAGAGAGCCCATTAATAGCCTGCTGAACTTCAGCTGGATTTACTTGTCTGAAGGAAAAGGACCTTCCACAGGATTGGACGTCAGAAAACAGGGCAGGTTGAGAAGGAGGCTGCATCTGAGGTAAGTTGGAAAAGTGCTGACAGAAAGCATTGGCAATAATTGCTGGATCAGTGATGGTTTGATTATTAATAATCATGTTTACAGAAGTACAGTCGGATTTACCAAGTAAACTATTAAGTTGCTTCCAAAATTGCCTAGGGTTTTTAAAATTATCAGATAAACAATTTTTATAGTAGTTAGATTTGGCATTTCTGGTTTGTGTTGTACATAAGTTTCTAAGTTGCTTATAAGCTTTCAAGTCATCAGAATCATGTGTGAGGCGATACTTTTTCCAGGCCTTATCTCTTTGTTTAAAGAGATGCAGCAGTTCACCGCTCACCCATGGAAGATGATGCCCTTTGACTTTTATCACTTTAAGAGGAGCATGAGTGTTAATAACTTTCTGAATTTCATCATAAAAAAATTTCCAGGCCTCATTAATAAAAGGTATTAATTCTAATCTGTTCCAATTGATATCAAGCAAATCATCTATAAAGCGTTCACAATTGAATGATTTAGTTTGACGAACTGTAATAAATTTAGGAGGCAGTCGAGGAATTTTAATTTTCCAACGACAAAAGATGATGCAGTGGTCACTGAAACAGTCAGAAAGGACACCAGATTCCAGAAATCGATTGGGGTGAGTTACTAAAATCCAGTCAAGAAGAGAATTAGTCTGAAGATTAATTCTAGTCGGTTTCTTGATAAGTTGAGTCAAATTTGCACTATTAAAGATATTACGCACACTAGCTGAGGACGGAGCAAGCCAGTTAATATTAAAGTCACCCAGAAGGATAATCTCGCCAGTTTGGCCCAAAGAAGTAATAGTAGATACAATATTCTTAACAGAATCAGAAGGGGAATTTGGGGGTCTATAAATGTTTCCAATTAATAAATGTTTATTTTCGTGTAAAATTACTTTGACAAACAGACATTCAAAATCAACTGGATTCACCTTTGGCGAGACAGCTTGGGAATGTAGATTTGAAGATACATAAGTGGCCACTCCACCCCCCCTAGAACCTCTATCCGCTCTGTACAAAGTGTAGTTGTCCAAACCAATATCATTGGAAGAAATATACGTAGACAGCCATGTTTCAGAAATGGTAATAATACTAGGATTATTGTAAACAAGCCAGGCCCTAAGCTGATCGATTTTAGGCAACAGACTCCTAATGTTCACATGAATAATGAAAATACCATCAACCATAATCTAAAAGTAAAAAGTAAAAATAAATGTAATACACAATATAGAGAAGACAAAGAGAGAGCATACAAACCCACATCCCAGCACTCACACATTGGCTTAAGTCCATTATAAAATCAGTTTGTTGCAGACAGCAGCAGCAGATTCACCTCATCCAAAGAAAAAGGAACGGAACAGACTGAGCGACATTAGGGGTTACAACTTACTTAGCTCGCGAATGGCAAAGGGCACAAAGGATTCCTGTACACATTTTTCTTGGCAAAAGGAATTCTGTATCTCTGCTGTGATGGATGGAACTCAAAGTGATGGGACAGTGGATGGCTATCGAAGTCTGTGATCTTATGACAGACACGATGCACTGCTTTACTGTAATGCTCAGATAAATTGGTTTGTTGTTGGCCTGTGATTTTACTGCCCTGTTTTACAACTCTGCCAAATTTAGCTTTGTTTTTGACGGTTAGATGGCCAAACCAAGAGACTATGTTAAATATCAGCGCACTCTCAATTAAGCACTGATAAACCATTTCAAGCAAAAATAACATTATGTGCATTATTCTCTTTAAATTATGCTTCACAACAGGGATGCCAAAGAGATGCCATCCCCAATGCCAAGGTAATTCTCAATTTTAAAACAATATTTTCTGACCAGTAAATTGTGAATTAACCACAAGAACTCCTCCTCTCCCAACCGGTAGAGTGGGTCGTCTCACGATCGGAAGGTCGACGGTTCAAATCCCAGCTCTTGATGGTGCACACTGCCGTTGCTATATAAGTTGAGACCATTTACCATTTTACCGTTTGCCATTATTTTCAGTGGCTGCCTCCTCCAACACACTCAGACCGAGTGTATTGGGAGCTGCTAGTGATAGTCACAAAAAAATGTCCATGAGGAATGAAAATGCTCTCGAGATGGAGATGTGCCCAATAAAGTAAGTGCAGTTGAATTGGTTTAAATAGAAGATACTACTTACTACGCAATGATGATTAAAACACCATTTTGCAAGTATTTACAGTGAACTGAATTATACAGCCTATTATGTGTTTTATTAGTTCTACATAACTGACATATAAATTAACGATTGTACCATATATGTTCCAGGGCCTTTAAGCCGCAAAGGGAGCTATAAACCTGCTCTTCACTAAATTTTTAAAGCAAAAGCCTTTTAAAGTGACCTGACTGGAAAGCGTTGCCCATCAAATCAAATCAAACTTTATTTATAAAGCGCTTTTCATACCGAAAGGTATCACAAAGTGCTTTACAGATAACAAACAGACAAACAGGTACATGTGCACGCGCACACACACACACAAAATATATCATTAGGACTAAATAAATAGATGTCAGTTAAAAGCTAAGCTAAAAAGGTGGGTCTTGAGCCTGCTCTTAAAAACATGAACGTTCTCTGCGGTCCTGAGCTCCTCCGGCAGGTCGTTCCAGAGGCGAGGGCCATAATATTGGAAAGACGCCTCGCCGTGAGTCTTTCTGTTGACTTTAGGAATAACTAGGAGACCCCTGCCGGAGGAGCGAACTAGGAGACCCCTGCTGGAGGAGTGAAGGTTCATAAGGTAAAAGCAGTTCTGAAAGATAAGAAGGACCAAGACCATTAAGACATTTAAAAACCATTAAAAGAACTTCAAAAGAAAATCGATACTGAAACACACGGGGAGCCAATGCAGCGACTCTAAAACCGGTGTAATGTGGTCCCGCCTCCTGGTCTTCGTCAGGACACGAGCTGCTGAATTTTGTAAAAGTTGTAAACCTGAGATACTCTTTTTGGGAAGACCAGAAAGCAGGGCATTACAGTAGTCGATACGACTGGTGATAAAAGCATGCATTAGCGTCTCCGTGTTGGCCCGAGAGAGAATGGGGCGGACTCTGGCTATGTTCTTTAGATGGTAAAAACCTATCTTTGTGATATTCTTAATGTGTGGAATAAAAGTCAGCTCAGAGTCAAAAATCACACCCAGGTTCTTCACCTGTGAGGAAGGATTAAAAGACAATGACTGTAGTTTGGGTAAAAGTTTCTCTCTCTGGGCCTCAGGACCGATGACTAAAACTTCAGTTTTGTCCTGGTTAAGCTGGAGAAAGTTTTTTGCCATCCAAGATTTAATACCTAAAATGCAGTTAAGATATATGACGTGAGAGAATGTCTGCTCTCACGTCATACCTTGAGAGAGAGAGAGAGAGAGAGAGAGAGAGATTGCACTCACCGCATGATGAAGTCGGCCTGATCGATGTCCCGACCACATTTACTGTGCCTGAGGATTCCTCCATTCCCCACCACCGCACACTTCTTCAGGGGCAGCTGCAGCGGGTTATCCTACACAGACAAAGGGCGCCCAAAGCAATTCATTTCAAGTCGATTAAGGCGCAGACACGACATGACGGAGCAATCTATAGAACAATTATGGGATTCCTTCTGCTGCATTCCATAATAACAAACTGATGCAGATTTTCAGAACGTAAAATACAATTAGAGGTACTGTTACAAGCTTTTAGATAAAAAGTAGTAGTGACCTGGCTGTGAACTGGCCATGGCTTAGTTCTCTACTTGTTATTGTTTGCTGCAGGTGCAAGGTGGAAACAGGAAGTTAGCCACCCACCAAACCGTTGTAACCACGTAATATTCTCTCCCTCTTATACAATTTCCCACCACCTATCTATTTCATTTCTGTTTTGACTCCTGCTAACTCCAAGTACCTCATAAATGCATTTAGCGTTTTATCTTTCCATCACATTCAAATTGGTTCACATGCACCTGTACAAACGTTTCACCCGTCGTATCTGGCCTTTTATATTTGCTTCAGTTTATTGTCTCAAATGCGGAGTCACGGATTAGGGCCGTGTACTGGAAACAACCGCTCTCATTATTTGCCTGAGACAGCGCGCAAACACCTCCACCGCCTCGAGGTATCTCTTGCTCTTTTGGACCATGACATGAAGCTGACTCAATGCCCTGAAAAACCTCACATCCACTGGTCTCACTTGCACGGTCGGTCGGCCTCGTCGGGACAGGTGCAAGCACTACATACCAATCGAGACAAATTTCTGCTGAACCAACTTCATGAGCTTTGAAACATGTTGTGACTTAGTTTATGTTTATTTTTTTTATCAGAGACAAATCGTAAAAGAATTAGGTAAACTTGAACAACTAACTGACCTGTTACGGCTGAATTTCAAATTCAGCGGGTACGGCAGAAGCATTATTTAAATAGTGCCAGACCCAGTCGCCATTTGCTCTAAAAATTAGAAACAATGAACAACTGGCCAACTTTGCTGCTATCACAAACGAAGAGGGCACTGTGACCTCAGACCCAGTAGGAATTAATAGTACACTGAAAGAATTCTACAGTAAACTATATACCTCTGAAGTTGTTTACAACGAAAAGGCATGCAATGAATTTTTAAGTCCCCTTAACCTCTGTAAATTAACTCCAGAAGCTGCCTGCCCCTTGGTGAAACCAATAACACTAGATGAATTAAGCGAAGTCATGAATTCAATGAACAAAGACAGGGCTCCAGGGCTTGATCAGGAAGAAACCTCAACTTACAACTTCATTTTTCACCTTTTTCTGCAACCTGTATTTGTGGTTTCTGTGTTCCACATTGTTTTTCTGGATACTTTTGTACATCTTTGCCGAGTTTTTGTGGAGGTTTGGTGGATTTGTTTACTTTGAGAGTCCAAAATGGTCCTGAAGAAAGCAGCTTTTTAAAGGTAAACAAAATGCTAGCTTTTCAGCTAAACCCATTTGAGACCTACAAATGTCTTCTTCTGAGACATTGAAGAGGCACCAAGAGCCCCCACAGCTGCAGCACAGTGGAGGCGTCACAAGAGGTGCTATAGGAAACAGCTGACCAGTGCAGGACACCACGCTCTGAAACAGGGACAAACCCAGGAGGCGGTGCACCGTTTCAGAGCAGACAGCGAGAGAGGGCAGCCAGCCAGGTTTCTTCTGAGTGCTACAGTTCCCCCGACCTCCAAGGTCATGCGGGTCAGGTTGACACACAGTGGCAGCGCGGCTCAGCCGCAGCAGCTCAGGACTAACACCTGAACACTATTTCGTTGTACGCTTGTACAATGACAATAAAGCTCTTACTTACTTACTTACTTAATGGGATACCACCAGAGCTTTATGTTGCCTTTTGGCCTCAACTTGGCCTGCTATTATTAGAAATGATCAATTCATCGAGCAAAAACTGAAAATATCTCATGCTGGTCTAATTTATTAAATACACTCAATCTGGATTAGATTTCGAGATATAAATTACAATGTTACAATGAACATGTTTTGATGTACTGTGTGTTAAGAGAAGGTTTATTACATAATTATATGTACAGGGCGGAATCTACGGGCCAGGTCGAGTCGCCTTAAGAACAGTTTCGTACACAGGGCCATCGGGAAGCTGAACTCCTTGCCCTCCCTCCCACCCCTCTTCCCCCACCCCCCGCTCCACAATCAAGGATGAGAGAAATATAATTTCAAATCAGTCACATGGTTTGACAAATAAAACAATCTTGCATCTTGAATCTTGAAAGCGGAAGTGCAAGAATTTGCGAGATTTCCGTCCACGGATACAAACAAACAACACCCGCTGGTTGTCCAGTACTGATATCGCAGACCTCATACGCTCTGATGGCTTTTTCTGTGTTATTTTGGACACATTTCATCACTGGGACGAAAAACTTCGTATATGGCCATGCTAGTCGCTGAGTGGATCGGCAAATGCCCCACTCAGGTCTGTGGCATGGTCCCATTTAGTGATAATGTTCGAGTAAGTTATATCCGTAGTGACATGCGCCTTTTTATAGACGCCTTAGTCAAGGAGGGTCGACACGCCCGCCTGCCTTTGATTCGCTTTTTGTTGTTGTTATTCCCCTGTCACTGGACATGTGGAGCTCCGTGTGTGAGAGCAACATCTCTACTGACGGACTGTGGTAATTTACGGTGACTGAAGCCTCTAAGGACTCAACAACAGAACTGTGAAACAAACCACGAACTAAATATGGTCAAACCTCTTAACCCCCACTTTAAACAAGTACATTTTCATCAGTTTGCCTTTTGTTGATTTTTTTGTCATGTTTTTTATTACTTTTTGTCTCTTTTTTGTTGTGTGTTATGCTTGTTGCTGAACTGGTGAAAAGATGCTCGGTTAAGACGGGGTTAATATAAGAGGTTTTAACTAAAAGAAAAAGTAAAATAAACTCAAGTCTTTGGTATAAATTGCCTCTGTAAACTATTTGAAAAACAACGGACCTACGTGCCTTAATGTGCTGGTGTGGGTCGTCTCCAGCTGGCGTTGATTGGCATTTTGTGTTTAACTGCTAAGGCTAATCACTCGCTATGTCAAAGCATTTTGCAGCCGCCTCCTCGAACAGCTGGTTGATTGTTTGTATCCGAGAGAAGAACCGGAAGTGCTTCTGGTACGAGACTTTCCAGCCCTATTGTTGTGCTGTCCAGCTGCCTGCACGCCCCTCCCCCGAACCACAGCAGGCATTACAAGCAAGTGAAACCAATGTCCCAATCAACTTGTCCCTACTGGCTCCAAAGATACAGAGACTTCAGTCAGTGTGTGTGCAGGACCAACCTGAGTGGAGCCACAAGCTGTGTCTCTCCTCAAACCTCGAAGAGAACCCAAACCGAACAGCAATTAAAAATAAAACCTTTCTACAAAATGGTGAAGGACGGCCGGTAAGGGACAATATATGATTAATTGTCTTTACATGTTAAATTTGGTTGTAAAATGCGGCCTGTTAAAAGGTTGGACTGAATTCGTGATCATGTAGATTTGTAATCTGTTAAAATTATGCTCGGGCGGCACGGTAGCACAGCGGTTAGCGCCTCCGCTTCACAGCTAGAAGGTCTGGGTTCGATTCCCACCTGGACGGGGCCTTTCTGTGTGCATGTTCTCCCCGTGTCTGCGTAGGTTCCCTCCGGGTACTCCGGTTTCCCCTACCACCAAAAACATGTACAATAGGCCGCGAGGAATGATGTGAGTGAGTCGGAGGGGCCGATGGGGCAGATTGGCTGCTTCGCAGTCTACCCCAGGGCAGCTGTGGCTACAATAGTAGCTTGCCACCACCAAGTATGGAGTGAAGCGTCTTTGAGTGTCCAGAAAAGCGCTTTATAAAACTGAAGCATTATTATTATTATTAAAAACATGTGAAAAGTGTATTTCATTTATGTACATGTATATTTACACTTTTTTTTCACCTACTACTGCATGGACAGAGACAAATAAAAAACCCAAAGACTGTTCATTGGAGTGAATCCCAGTTATTTCCTTCAGAGAGGACATTTCCCTTTGAAGTTGGGGAGCTGCTAATGTAGACTTGACAATTGTGTGAATTGATTGATGTATTGTACATAGCCATATGTATACTGCTATTTCTGTGGATGTCTTGGACGGAGGAAATTAGCACCTTTTATTGCTCAACTGTACACTTTGCTTCACTTGTGTATGTGAACCTGGACAGGTTTTATTTTTGTTGTTTTTTATTTATTTATTTTTTACTGTTTTTAATTGTTTTTTGTTTATTTATTTTTTTATTTTGTAAGGGACTGCTTTTTGTGGAAATTTGAGTTTCTCTGTCCATCATAAGGGAAATGGGGATGTGGGTAACAAAAAGGGGACAAATGAAAGTGCAAAAAAGTGCTAAATGTAAATGAAAATGCATTGTAACACTTCAATAAAATTATTCATCACCAAAAAAATAATTAGGTATGCACCGATACCGATACAGATCCCTAATAAGAATCATCACAGTCCAGCCTTTCCCTTTGCTTTGCGATTTGGGATGCACATTTGAAAGTTTTTTGTGTGTGCACTGATCGTCTTTGAAAACAAACTTCATTATCCTACTTTATACAAATGTATACACGTGTCGATACCATAGTATTGATATATCAATAGCAAACGTCTACTTTTGTAAGAATCGACCGGGTATAAAGTATTTATACCAACTTGCATATGTAAAAAGGAGGCGCGGCAGCATATCTAAACACAAAAGGACGATTTATTTCTTTGTTCTATGCCAAAACACTCCGCAGAAGCAGAGTATTGAACTGAGCCATATCATTCTAGTTTAGGTTCCGTTTGTCAGTAAAGTATGAATTTTAAACTTTGTTTATGTATTTTATTTTCACCTTGCCATTGTTTAAAACCTCTGCCCCCCGCCTTAATCATTTGCATTTTCTCCAGTTTGTCTTCATGGTTTACTGTGCGCTCATGTATAGTATCAGTGAAGGGAAAGTGATTATAGCCTTGGAGTGAGAGACAAATTAAATACACATAATAACTAATAATGGAAGAATAAAACAAAACACTTTTACGAATGCTTTTTCTTGACCCGCTGCCACTTGAAAAAAAGTACTTAACACTTCACTTCTCTGGTCAGCACAGACAAGAACAGACTGGGAATCAGAGCCTGCTGAGGTCCATGTATAGCAGCTCTGTTTGAATGTGGGCGAAGCACCAATTAGGAGTCAAAGCCTTAATTGGCACATTCTCTGGCAGATGCCCAGTGCCGGCTGCTGCCAGCCGGGCGCCGCTTGTGCCCAAACCTGCAATCACAGCCGTGTCATTGAGAAGGCGACTGTGTGTGCCTGCTTACCAATATGTGTGGGGACTCTAACCCCCTTCAGTGTATTCATCGTTAGCTTTAAATAGTTTGGACTTTAAAAACATTAATAATTAATCTACCCACTGACTTACTGCACGTTGGGAGTAGGATATCTGAATACTGTGTCAAATTCAATATTTAGAGTTGAGACGTGAAGTGCGAACTGCCAATATGCCACGTTTTCCATGTGGATCTATGGCCCTCTACTACTCTACTACAAGAAAATAATTACCACAGCTTTTCATAAGTTAAGAACTAGCAAGTGCAAACCTTATCAGTAAGTATAAGAATATTGGTGATAATAATAGCATCTCTGGTCTTTCACTTATTTTGATGACAATCATCAAAATATGAGGAAAAAATATCTTTGTGTCATGGACTGACACAGCGCCGTCGATTTTGTTCAGTCATTAAAAGGTGTGATTTTTTCCTCCACAAAATACTTGAGTATGACAATAGGTGTTTTGTGGTTAGGTGTAAAGGCTCTGTGTCACCACAATCATTGCCATTGGAGTGAACAAGTTCACAAACTAGGAATTTTCCTCGGTGCAAACGTGCAATATGAAACATAAAACTTGGAGGTGATTAGTAGAACTAGAAGAACTTTCAAACTATAAAACTATAAGGGCATGCATAAAAATAGAATAAGATAAAATATGTAAAAAAAAATAATAAAAAAACGACTTAACACACAACAGCGTGAATGGATTGACAAATGTTCAGATGCATTAGGTAATAGCAGCAGATGAGCGCACACGGTGCAGTAATGTCCCCATAAGACACATGGACCGCATCGTGTGTGTGCTAAAGCAAACCAGCACTTTGTCTTTGCTTCATAACTACCTGCTACGTTCTGCCCAGACTGAACACAGTATGCCAAGGCTGCTGGGAAATTCACTACTACTAAAAAAGCGAACATAAACTTAGATGGGGGATATATATATATATATATTTTTTTAAGAATACAATGTTGACAGTGATGACAGTCAACATTTCTCAGTAGATACACATGGAAATGACCAGTAAACATTAAAATGATGCTTAGCTGGACCAGTGCAAAATTGTAAAAAAATAAATTAAAAAAAGGAAAGAAAAAGAAAAACATTAAGAAGAAAAAAGGAGAGCAAAGTAAAAAAAAATACATTTAAATTAAGACATTCAACGCTGTACAGCATACAACGGTCTTAATTGCCTTCTGATTTTCAGAAAATTTAATTGAGAAAATGTATTGTTTGAAGCCGTTATAAAAAGGCAGAGAAACACGGCATTTTCCCGGAAAATTGACAAGCATGAATATGATACTTTGATATCAATAATAAAAGATGAATTAAGTAAACAGAGTTGCTGTTTTGTAAGATAGATTCTAACAAACCAAACAATACACTCTTCCAATGTAGAACAAAATGCTTTACAATATTTTCATGAATAAAGTCACAGAATTTCTGCCAAAATAAACATAAACTTTATCTGAGACAGATAAAGTACACGCACTTCGACACAAACAACTGATTTACTGGTGGGCTGTCACCCTCGCTACGTAGAGAAGTGCAAGACGAGGATAAAGAAGACGGTGGACGGAGGTCTGGGCTTCACTTCTTCTCTTTCTCTGAAGTCACCAGCCGGTTATTCTGTTCTGTAACTTTGTAACTAAAAACAACGGCAATAAAGGCCTTTATTGCAGTTGTTCCTAGTTAAAGCCTATCAGTGATTCAGTAGCATGTGAGCAAAGCATGAGTCAGGAGGTCAGATATCGCTGCAACCCTTACACTGCCTATTGTTCTTTTGTTGGCTGAGGTGCCATCTCCTTGGGCTGGCCACGCCTTTTCGGTTTCTCCAGAAGGAGATTGGAGTACAGTGAAGGAAGATTACATCTGAGACCGCCATTTCGATTCATGGCGGGGTTTTCTTTCCTGACAAAAATAGCTTCTTTAACTCCTCTTTCAAACCAACGTTCTTCTTTAGCTAAAATGTTGACCTCCCCGTCCTCAAAGGAGTGGTTGGAGGCTTTGAGGTGAAGGTACACAGCCGACTGGGGGCCACTTGTGCTTTCTCTTCGGTGTTGAGAAAGTCTCTTCTGTAAAATTTGTTTAGTTTCTCCAATATAATGTTGTTTGCATTGAATAGAATAAACCAGATTGCTTTGTTTGTGGCTCGAAGTTTTGTCTTTGGGATGAACTATTTTTTGTCTCAGTGTGTTCACTGGTTTGTGGTACACTGGAATCCTGTGCTGCCTAAAGATTCTCTGAAGTTTCTCTGAGACCCCGGCTACATACGGCACTGCAACTCCCTTTCTTCTGGGCTCTGTAGTCTGTCTGTCTTGTTCTTTGGGCCTTCTTGCCCTTTGTGCTTTAGTGAAAGACCAGTTCGGATAGCCACAGTTTGAGAGGGCTCTCTGGACATGTTGCTCCTCTTTGGTCTTTCCTTCTGCACTTGTCGGCACCTCTTTAGCTCTATGTCTGAGCGTCATGATGACCCCTAGGTTGTGCTGAAGTGGATGGTTTGAGTCAAACATCAAATACTGGTCAGTATGGGTTGCCTTCCTGTAAACCTCTGTCTGAAGTTGTCAATTTTCCCGTATGATAACTTTACAATCTAAAAAGGCAAGTTATTTCTCTTTGGGGTCCTCCCAAGTAAATGTTATTCTTAACTGTTTCATTTGATAGAAGAAAATTATTAAGCTTCCAGTATACAGAACGAGGAAGATTTGTTTGAGAGGTTGATCAATTCATCTTTATAGTAATAGCCTTGTGATCAGTAAGGGGAGTGGGGCATATGTCAACATCAATATTACCTATGTTAAAATTCTTAGACACCAACCAAAACTCAATTCTAGACAGGCACGACCCTTTATTGCTCCAGGTAAAAGACCTACTGTTGGGGTTTTTAAGTCTCCACACATCTTCAAGACTAAATGTATCCATAAATGTTGTAAAATTGCTATTTGATCTGTTTGTTATGCTAGGAGGCCATCTGTCCATAGCACTATCCATAGCTATGTTGAAATCACCTCCCAGTAGTAACGTTGCATTGGGAAATTTTGTTAACCAGGTAATACAAATATTCTCAATAGACGTTATAAGATCATCATTCTCCTGTTTTGAGTTGTATCCGTAAATATTGCATGTTAAGAATATCCTATCAACACATTTCATTACTTACATAGTGACCATCCGGATCACATTTGCTAGATAAAACCTCTCCGTTGAATTTGGCTTTTAATGTAGCAACCCCAGCCGAATGTTCAGTACCATGTGACAACCATATGGCGTTACCCCACTGCGACGTCCAAAAATTGTTGTCATTAGCAACAGAGTGAGATTCTTGAACAAAAACAAAGTCTGATTTAAATTGTTTGGCAAAAAAAAAATATAGCTTTGCGTTTAATGTTGTTGCGCAAACCCCTAGCATTACTAGATAAGAAAGATGGAGAAGATAGATTAACTAAAGTAAAATAACAAATGCAAACGACAATAAACCTCTAAGAAAACCTTAGACTAGATAAACCACATGCTGTCAAGATCGGCAATATGCAAAATTGTTTCACTTGGAAACAAATTTATTTTTAAAGTTTTTTCCTAACCGTCTTAGAATTTTTTTGTCTTCTTTTTTATTTAAACGCGTAAACACAAGTCAGTGCAATTAAAAGTCATCCCTTTAGAATATTAGAGCTGAAGAACTTGTAAACAGAGCACCGAGTACGCTTCCATAGTCAGACAGCTACATCATTCTGCTTATGGAAATATTTAAACTCCATCGGGGAATCCTCTTCCACCCACGAAATAGGCCATCGTGCCCTCCTCTCGCGCTTTCTTGATTTTGGGCCACAGTTTGCCGCGGTTTTCCTTGTCCTCCTTTGAAAGATCCAGACTGAAGCGCAGACCATTTGTTTGGAGAAAAGTGCAGGTCTTGGCAGCCTTCCACAGATCCTCCTTGTGAGGTCTCCAGACAAACTTTTATGATGATGCTGCGAGGCCTCGGGTCATCGTCATGAGCAACGTCAATGATTCAATGATCCTTCTCACGAACATTTTCATCCCTGGTTTCAGTCACCCCGTGCAGCCTCAGGTCCATGGAATCTGGACTAAGGCTTCTTAGCAAGAGGAGGCTTACTCGGTGTAAACGGGTAGTGGAGGGAATTCCAGCTCATTTGCCATTGCTGGTACCGAGCACTCGTGCTGTTGTTGTAGTCGTGTTCGTTAGCAGAGGAGCTAGCACCTTCCTCGCCCGGGAAACATCTTTGTTCCGTCCTGTTGGCGCTGTACGTTGTAAACGTTACAAACCTTGTCCAAGTGTGGTTAGGAAAATGGTATCATAAAATGGTACCATAAGCATATTTAGCACACACAAATAAAGTTGAGTTAAAGATGGGTTTTAGTGAATGTTTAGTGATTAAGAAGGCACTCGAAGCTAGTGGTTAGGCTGAAGCTAACGTTAGCATCACGGTTAGCATTGTCCATTATTTTGGCATTTATGGGCTGTGGCTCATCTCCATGTCTCTGTATTTTATTTGGTTAAAATACATCCATAATTTACCATTTGCTATTGTAGTGGTGGAGCAGGAGGTGAAAGAATAGGCTAGTCCTTTTCCCTCGTCGTTTTCCCCCTCTGGCAGCGTTGTGGGTGTTCCCAGAGAGGCTGCCTGTATCTATTGGTGCAACATGGTTGGCTCGGCAACAGTTTAACATGTTTGCCTCTACGTATGTCACTTTCTGCCAGTGCCCACTAAGTAAGTGAAATAAAAAAAAAACTTCACAAAAAATGTCAAGCTGAGAAAATTCTAACTGTGTTAAGGCATATCCAGCAAAAAATTAGTTTAATGTGTCATATATGTTCTTTAAAAGGAAAATGAGAGATGGTGAAAGACTGTTGTGAAGCGGAGGGACGAAGAGGAAGGAGGAGGTGGAGCTGACCAGTGCAGGACACCACGCTCTGAAACAGGGACAAACCCAAGAGGGCACCATTTCAGAGGATCAGAGGAGACAGAGGGCAGCCAGCCAGGTTTCTTCCGAGTGCTACAGTTCCCCCGACCTCCAAGGTCATGCGGGATAGGTTAACACAGTGGCAGCGCGGCTCAGCCGCAGCAGCTCAGGACTAACACCTGAACACTATTTCATTGTACACTTGTACAATGACAATAAAGCACTTACTTACTTAAGTAATATGAAAGTAAGCAAGTAACATGTAAGAAAGTAGTAGGTTATAAGTAAAGAACTGCAGCGTGGTGGCGCAGCAGTTAGCTTTGGCACCATAACACCTGGTACTCAGTTTAGGAACCTCTGCTATCAACAATGATTTCCGGTGCCCTGTTTAAATGCGCCACTGCAACCAACCTCATGCTTTAGTTTCGAGCTCTTGAGATTTAATATCGGCGCAGGATTACTCAAACATAAGGATGAAACAAACCCACCACTCCAGGCATGTTTTTCATAAATGTACACAGCTGTAGGGTATAGTTCACATACAGTACAGTTCAGCTTAGTGCCAAGCCTCTCCATATATTCTATTATTTACTACACCTCCCCCCTCATGAATGAACGTGCCCCACTCAACCCTGCAAATTAGGGTCAGATATTCATCAAAATTGTACACCCAGGATATGAGCCGAGCCATTATCCTTATAAAAGACCCTCATTATACAGGAGATTTCCTATCTGTAGATACAAATGCCATAGCAACGTCCCATAGAGACCGGACTTGCAAATTAGTCCTTTGAAGCAAAAAACACTCTCGCCTAGGAGTCTAGACAAAAAGGCCTTAGAAATCGCAAAGGTGAGGCCAAAGTGTTAGGGACTGGGTACGTGTTTGTCGCTTGAAACATTTTACACTTAACATATTTCATCTGTACGCCACTTGATTAAAACCTCTTGAGCCTTATGTCCCCGGATGGAGAGCCAAACATCCACAGTAGCTTTGCTCTAAACAAGAGATGCTAATAATAACAACAACCACATAGGATACATCCTTGTTATTAAAAAAATTATATGCTAAAATCCAACTAAAACATTTTCAGGAAGTGAGTTTGAATTTTTATCAACATGTCAGATTTTAGCATAGGGATTAGGTCTTTACATGTTAAAGATTGATTGACATGTATTTCGGCAAATCAGAACTTATTTTCAGAGTGGAATTCACACACCCCTGGTAAACACGAAGGATAGTTGATATGTAAAACCACATACATTAGCATTTATTTATATTACAAATAAATCCATATTAGCATCATAATATACCCAATGTGTGTCCTCAGTGATAGATTATGATTATGGCCGGTGATGCCACCGCATGGAATGCATGGATTTTTCTCACAAAAATTTCTGCTAAATTGACTTTGTTTTCCTGCAGCATGCTTTGCACTGGTGCCTCTCAGAAGTTGTTTTAATACATTTTATGCACAATGCCCATTTTATATTTGTCTTCTTGTATTTTTGGAAGTTGGACATGCAATTCCTGTGTTTCACTGTCAGATACACTTTCCCAGTGGCTCACATTCGGGGTTTTTTCCACCACTTACAGCAACCTAAAGGCCTCTGCTTCATCAGACATCAATATCATCCATAGACCATACACAGGTGGAATAAACCAACTTTATATAAATGCTTTTTGTCCCGAGGATTGGTTTAAAAGGCCTTTGATCACAATCAGAACAGGTTCAAATTAGGATTTTTTTTCTCAGTACAATCGTGCAATAAAATCTGTAACACAGAATTCAGATAAAAAATAAGATATATTAAAACTTTAAAACTATAAGGCTATTAAGGTGATGCATAAAGAATATTAAAATTAAAACATTAAAAGTAAAATATGATAAGACGACAACAATTTGACATAGAACAAGAGCGGGATTGTATTCACAGATGCTTAGGTGTACAGTATTAAGTGGATCTAAGTGTGGACATGCCACATAGTGCAGCAGATTATATGCGTCTGATAAAGAGTTATTGGATCTTTTTATTGTTCACGGTGTGTCTCCTCTGACCTTTAATCCTCCACCTGGGAGTGATCCTTCCCAATGATCACTAAGGTCCCACACAAGCACATTTAAGAAATCCTGCAGGGAATGAAAGCTTCAGCATGCACCCTCAAGCCCATTCCAACGGTTCGGTTGAAGTCACTAATCCCCACAGTCATTCCAGTCATCTCTCAATTCGTCAGTCTGTCTCTTCAAACTGCTCAAGTCCCATCTGCTCTGAAAGCCGCCATTATCCATTCTATACACAATCTCCAAACTTGCTTCTCTGCCCAAGGTCCTGGAGTTGTTGCCTCACAGCTCCAACACTGTCTGAGGAGCCATAACAATCAAGCTTTTGTTAAACCCGTGGAACAGAAACATAGGGTAACAAATTACTTGACTAATGGCCGCTGATGAAGGGTCACTGTCGGACTGTCGAATGTGTTTTGCTGGGAGTATGCAAGTCAAGACCTCCCCCTGCTACGTGCATTGTTCCACAGGGATCAGTCCTGGACCCTATCCTCTTTGTCATATACATGCTTCCACTTGGTCGTGTCATCAGCATTCACAATTTGTCATTTCATTGCTTTGCTGATGACACATAACTGTACATCAGAACTGCACTCCTCTTGTGTCGCACTTGTCTTATGGAGATAAATGCATGGGTGAGCAACAACTTCCTTCAACTTGTGGAAATATATGTCTTTTTGTTTATGCAGTTCGAAAATAATATATTATGTTCTTTAGCTTAAAGTGAAATAGTAGTCACCTGGTTTACAATGTCACATGACCTGCTTGCTGATCTGAGTTGATCAGCAGAGTGACCGGAGTGACAAAGGAAATCAGGATATTTAATTCGTAAACTTGTATAGTAGTCAAATAATACAAAGATGCTTTGTTTAAGGGTAATAAAATCAGCCTCTGTGCTATATTCTTGGCTTTAATGTCAAACTTGCAGACTTTTCTTGCGATGTCATCATGCTGTCCTTCTGGGTTAATAAAAGGTACTAAGAACTATTTTGCTTCTTAGCCATTTTTGTGAGCCATAATATCGACAAACTCAACAGTAAGCAAAAGCGAGGTATTACTTTTTGGCGCCCCTCATCAAGTCACCAACTCCTCCATATCGCAGCTCTTTTTCCATGGCCAGGTAATTGCCCTCTCCTCCTCTGTAACTAACCTTTTTATGACGACAACATTAAAAATAAAAAGCCAAATAATTAATTCCACCACCTTCGGAATGCCTCCAGAATCCACCCTCTACTCTCCCTCTCAAATGCAGAAAAACATGTCCATGTCTTTATACTGTCATGGACATTTCACTGGGATCACATCCAAAAATATTCAAAAACTAAAGTACATACAGAACATTGCCACAAGAATCCTATACTCCCTGGGACACTCGATAGCACTTCTCCCAATGTCCCAGTATTGACATTTATCCATTACTGGGATCCTGGAAAGAGTCTGTATTTCTCTCTGTCAATATGCCCCTCCCCTGTTGCCCCATATGCTCTGTAAGGCTAAAAAGCCTCCACATCCCAGAGTGTCATATTATGCTGAGTGGCCAAAATCCTTTCCTTCGTCTGGCCATGGTTAGATCTAATGCATGCACTGCTGTCTACAAATCGATGTGGGGCTCTCCTACTACAACGAGGCATGTCTGTGGACTGTTGTACCCAAAATTACAGCTCGGCTACTTACACAGAAAATATGCAATACCTTTCATTAGGATCAAATATATTTGTTGTTGGTCAAAATTAGGCATGTTGAGGAGGAAATTAAAAAGCTCAGCTCTAAACGGGGTAAGTATTTCTAAACGTAGGAAAACATAATATGATTTATGACTTTCAAGGGCAAAAATTGAAAACATAACTTCCCTAAAAATATGCTTAAAAATACAAATGGAAAAAAGGGGGGGGGGATCATATTTACAACGCAAAATAACAACATGCATGTATGATGATGTCTAAACAACGTGGCAAATGAGTGTCAACGACACCAGATAAGTGTTGAATGGCTCATTTCCAAGGTATAGTCCCTGATTACACAAAATAAATGACGAATTCAAAAACATAATCTCAGTAAAAAATGCTTAAGACCTCCCTCTACATTAAATTGAATGTATAATCAGTCATTCACAATCAGACCACAGTAGCAATAGCAGGGATTTTGACATTTTGTCCTGAACTTTTGAATGAAAAATATGGTAGTGCATCCTCTCTGCATCAAGGACAAATTAGTAAGCCTGAGTTACATGGACGTTTCCCTGTTCCACTCCCGGTTTAAATCTATGATGACTAAAACTTTATCATCGACATTATCCATTCAAACTAAGTAACAGTAAGAAACACTGCACTGAGGAGATTAAATTGTTTTACAGTATCAGACTTCAGCATAAAGACACAGGAATAAATATAGCGAGTTCGAGCGCTCATTAGTTCCTCTCTTTCGTACCTGCACAAAAAGCCGGTATGTCTCGTTGTTGACGGTGTGAGAGTGGTAAAACTCCCCATCGTACCACAGCACTTTGCCCATCGGGGAATTCTCCTTGGTCACGGCAAACATCCTCCCGGGATCGCAGCATTCGGACAGCAGCTTCCTGTCAGGACAGAGGAGGCAGGAAGTCTGAGTCGGCACATCTGGACAGTGTGAGAGGCGGACGGAAGACAAAGCGAGGCCACATGTCTGTAGAACTCAGGGATGGGTTGCTTTTCGTAACTTCTGCTTGTCATGTTGATAATTAGTTTATTTGTTTAGCTTGTTTATTTGAGCAGTTGAATTTCTGCTCAAAAGGAGTGAGCCGAAGCAAAGGCTCATGAGCGTCCACCCCCGAAATCATTGCAATAAAAAATAACACATCACAATAGGTCAATGGAACATATTACAAGGAACAAAGTACAAGAGCATAGGCACACAGCACGCACACAAACACACAACGCACCCGTTTGTGATTTAACTTTACACATTATCAAACATACATTTAGCACATCATATTTTGAGTTTGATTTGCCTCTTTAGCAAAACCTGTTACACTTCAGAGCGGCTGTTTTAACACGAACCACACTTACAAAGCACTGTTTGAAATGTTCATATAACGAACAGAAATGAACAGAAACAGAAGCGAAGCACAACTACAACAACGCTCTCGTTTCCTGTACGATGTCTGGTGCAAAGCAAGTGACAAAAGGCGATCATTACTTAGTTACAGATGGTTATCAAAGCCAAACACAGTTAACATTCCCCAAAGTCACTAGTTTTGTGTTAACAGAACATTAATATACATATTATCCATGATCTTGCTACTTCCCAGTTGTCATTTCCATCCTTGATATGGTATTGATTTGTGTGCAATTTTGCTTGGTTGCTTCCTTTTTATTTTATTTTGTATGTACATTGAATTATGCAATATGTGAGCCCTGCATAGTGTAGTGCGTTAAAAAGCCAGGGTGAGAGCGGGTACATTGAAGAGGGCAGTAGCTCCGCATCAACAAACCCCCACCCAGCTGCCCCAACTAGCTGATTTGGTAGATGATGTTCCTATACTGTGTAGTGCGTTAAAGACAAGGTATACAAGCCTTGTGGGAGGGTCCCTCTCAACAGATTTGGAGCTCGCCTACCCTACTTCTCTATTTGCAATTTTGAGCAATAGAGCAACAACATTCTTCCTTAAATAATTGAATGGAAATGAATCCTACTGCTCCCCCTAGAGACAACACGACAACTTCTTCTCTGTACTTTTCAAAAGTCTTTTGTTTGTATTTATATTTGAACAGGTTGATGTTTGGACATTGTTTCATCTCCAAATTATTCCACAATTGGACCCCATTAACTGTCGGGCTAAAACTTTTCAAAGTTGTGCTATGTTTCAGAATCCTAAAGTTCAAATTATCACGTAATTCATAACGACCAGTACGTTCATTGACTCTTCTTTGTATTTGGCTTGGTAACAGTTTGTATCTTGCTCTGTATAATATCTGTACAGTTTGGAACTCAACAATGTCACAAAACTTCATGATTTTTTTTTTTTATATAATGAGTTTTTGTGGTTCAAAAACGTAATAATACCAAGAGTAATTCGGCATCCGCACAGTAAACTGCGCAGATGTCGAATTACTCCTGGTATTATTACGCCTTATAGTTCCCCTGTTTATCCGCTTAGAAAATCCACATTGTTTAATTTTGTGTAACTATACTTTATAGTGTAACACGTCACGTAACCATATTTAAATAGGGAAAACGTGGAAGAGCTTGGTAGCTTCTATCTTCACCTCGTTTGGAGCTATAGAGGAGAAGAGAGAGGCTAAATGCTAACGCCGTCTGTGCTGTGTTTACGTGACTGAAGGCCAGACAGGTACAAATAAACTTGTCCAAGCTAAGGGAAGAACATATCTCGTATGTGAAAACGGTGGCCTATTCCTATAACCTTGCAGTGACTCAGTGGCTTTATGGTTGCAGCATGGCACCTTTGCTTTCCCTCACAGTGGCGTCTATGATGCTTCACAATCAATTGTGTTTGGGGTTTCTGGACAGTTTCTGGTATGAACCCATAAAAACAACTGATCCTGCAGTGTCATAAAGGCCACTGTGAAGGAAAGCAAAGGGGCCATGCTGCACCCATTAAGTCACTAAAAGGTCAAATATACACAAATATTAAGATTTCTTTTCTTTTTTTTTCACTTAAAAAGTTGCATAGTGCATAGGTTATGTGGGGTTTTGGCTAATAATTCATAAACATGAGTTAAAATGTGTTTCAATCAAATATTGATATTGCGGATTACAACTTTTGCTAAAACCAGTTTGGATATGAACATTGTCCTTCAACAATCCCAGCACCTGTCTCCAAACCGGTCGGTATAACTTAGTTTTAAAATGAGGGATTGCATATTCACATATAGCGAACCTTAGACCTTCCGTATACAGCTTAACCTAAGTTCAGTTGGCGTTGTTGTGCCATTTTTTGAAACAAAAAGTGTGTTAAGTCCGTTCAACTGATAACAATTTCTCCTGTGTGATGGAGTTAGTCTGCTGCCCTTTATAGTGTGAAGGAAATAAAAGTCTGCATCGGTTTTAGTTTCATATCAAGTAGCCCGTACAAAATTTGGAGCAGGTCAAAACATCTGCACTATAAAAAGATTTGAAAAAAATAATTTCTTCCATAGAATCTTAACCTGTCCCACTCTTCAGTATCAGTCAGACAGGCTCTGTGTGATCACATGAATGAAACCTGTTCTAAAACAAGGCAAGATTCTGTCTTGAAATCAACATCAGGCTGGATAAAATAACCTCGCATTTATGGTGCTTTTGTTGCATTTTTGGCGCCTGTGTGGTAGCGTTTTTTGTTGTTGTTGCTTTTTCATCTCTTATTTGTTGCGTATTTGTCGCGTTTTCCTCACTTTTTCGTCTTATTTTTGTCGCTTTTTTTTTAACTTCTTTTTGTCACCTGTTTTGTTGCGTTTTTGTCGCTATTTTGAGGCTTTTGTCAAGGAGTTTTTAGATTTGCGTAAAGTCGAACTGGGAAAAAAAATGCAAATTATCTAGTAAATGAATGATTAGATACAGGCTCAACAAAAAGTATTGTGTTATCAATAATTGATAACACAATTATTCTTTAGCCAATATCTCACTGTACTGTTCAACAAATCTAATCAATACCTAAAAAGATGCAATCAGTAAATGATGGGATAGTAGTGGATGAATCGTATTGAATTCTCATTTCCTCTTACTCTTTGGAAGGGCGTCACAATAATCTATTATAATATAATCTTCCCTGGCTCATTGTGAGGCGTAGGGCAGCAAAAAGCGGGGGCCTCCCCATCCACCAGCGCACACAAACCTGTACAAATCGATGCCCGTCTGGTTCTTGGTCCAAGCGTCCCCCTGCCTCAGCACCTCGTCCACGATGTCTTTGTCGCGCGGGAGCCTGTACGCGGGGTACACGTAGAACCAGCAGAGCACCAGCAAGCACAGGGCGGCCCATACCGATAGCTTGCCCCGGTAGCATCGCAGCAACATCTTCCACCCGTGTTGTACCCCCTCCACCACTAAAACAAGCGTTGCGCACGAGTGGACATAAGGCGGGAGTAAAGCCCTTTTAAAAAAAAACACACACACACACAAAAAAAAACTCTAAAAGCTGCAGTCAATTTAACAGATCCCACGTCTCATCACAGCACGTTGGGGGGCGATATGAACGGAGGAGGTATGACACCCTCTCGCTTGGCCCACGCATTGGGCTGGAAATCCGCTAGACGCGCCGCAGAAGGAGGACACGGGGGCCAGGGGCGTCTATCCCTGGTGCATTTTGGCCCGCTCTCACTGCCACCATCATTCCAGAAAGAGGTGCAATCCCTGCATCCTCCTCGCGTCCGAAGTGCTCTGTCCTGCAGGATATAGGAGTACCACATGGATGTCCCTTAGAAGGGGTCCCTCCCCCGCACCTCCTCCGAGTCCCCCCCGGAACGCCTCCAGGCCCTCCTCACTCGCCGGTTGTCCTTGTTGCGTTCAATGCGCCACTGAAGCCTGAAGCGTAGGTAGGCTACTGTCTGTACCGGGCCAGAAAACACAAGCCCCCCTTGCACCTCGCACTCCCTGTCAACACCACCCCCCCTCCGTCGAGATAAAGTGCTACTTGTGCCCGAAATGGCGCGTCAAGTTTGCTGGAGTGAGTGCGGGTCGGAAAAGGCGTACGGTGACGAAGTAAAAGTGAAAGCAAACCGGCATTTGCTCTACTTTAGTAACTTTATTAGTAAAGCATGGTAGACTTTAGACGGGATCAGGCTTCTTTTAAAACGAGGCTTCCCGGATCTAAACGTCATGTATCCTTCGTCCTGAGGGCAGAGGGGTGAGGTGAACAGGGTGTGTGGAGTAGAGGTCTGCATTGGGACTGGGACCCGCTGTCCCAACGCAAATCTCGCGGGAATGGGTGGTTTCAACTTAGCTGCGGGTGGGAATGGGCGGGTAAAAAAAAAAACAGGTAAGTGTGGAGTATAGATCTTTGAGGTTTGGTGTGGGCAGTCCTGTCTGCAGTGTGTGTTACTTTGGTGAGTTTGGTTTGGTTGAATAATGAATTGGTATAATCGTAATGGAGCGACATAAAATCCTTTCAATTTCCGGCTATTGACAGCCCCTACCAGGGGCACGAAGCCCCCGACAACAGAGCCCCCAGGATCATTCGGGTGCTCAAACCCCTCCACCACGTTAAGGTGGCGGTTCCAGGAGGGGTGTAACTAGACTTGGATCGTGTAAAGGCTCACGTAACTGTATTTAAATAGGAAAAACGTGGAACAGCTTGGTCGCTTCTAACTTGACCCCAGTTTGGGGCTATACCTTTGCTGGGAGGCTAAATGCTAACAAATTTGCGTGACTGAGCGCACGCACAAGGACCAGACAGGTACGCATCAACTCGTCTAAGCTAAGAACATATCTCAGACTGTAAAAACGGTGGCCCATTCCTTTAAACGGGGTGTAAACTATCAGGAAAAAACAAACAAACATGCATTTTAAAGCAGAACTAAATGATCTCTAATTGAACACTGACCACCGAGTCAGAATGAGAACCGCTGCTGTATAAGGCATAGGCTGCAAGGTGTTTTATTTCCTTTGCAACCAATTATACGCGCTCGAATTATTCTGAAATGGCCTATAATCAGAGACAGCCAAATCTATTTCCCCGAAGAGACGGCTACGCGTACAATAACACCATCTTACACAAAGGCGAACTGCATATAACAACTATAGTAGCCTATTTTCTAACTCAGTTTTATTTTGACAGTACGTTTCCTCCACCCCCCTTCGTCTCGTGTGCGTCTTGACAGTGGCTAATGCAGAGGCCAGTGGCTCTCTCCTGTCCCCCCCCCCCCCCCCCCCCCCCCCCCGCGATGGACTCCCGCTGCGCGCACAAATCCTGCACATTAGCGCTCCCTGGTGTCTCTCAGAGCCCAAGACTCGGACAGCCATGCCAGCTCTTCGACGTCGTCACTCGTCACTCACCGGTCAGCGACTATTTTTACCTTCATTTGATTACACTAATGCTCTCACATGAGCCGCTATTAAGCACTGGCCGCACTCAGACACTCTGTCCACCTCACTGCGCACTGGTAACATCACTATTACCTTGAAAACGAAAACGCGTGATTTTGATTCGTAGAGGTGATTCGGAATCAGATCACGAGTTTAGATCATAGACTGCATTTTTTGTGTAAAATAGGAATACCTGTGCTGACCTCTAGTGGTGATATTGTTAAGCACAAGCGAAAGTGCATGGCCTGGCAAAAAATAAAATCTAACGCAGCGGCCCATTTTGGAACCAGCCCACTGGTCAACTGCCCGGTAAAATATATGGCCAGTCCGGGCCTGCATCACGGACAGAGCTTTGTTTAGGATTTCTACAGGCAGAAGCAGATCAAATGTAATGCTTTTTAATGCCCTAATACAACATTTTAATGCCACAAACTCGGGGGACAAAAAGGACTCATTATGTCCTTTCTTAGGATTTGCAAACATTTAATCCAAGAGGAAAGATAATTGGACAAAACAGGCAACCACAAAAAATGTGGTCAATTTCATCTAAAACAGCAGCTGAATATGTTTTAGAGTCTTTCAGATCATCATTTTTGGTATTTTAATCAACTTATATAGTAAAAGTTGTTGAGCAATGTTATTATTTTCCCAAAAAATGTAGATTTAATACAAGTTTGGATCCAATTTAATGCTTTTTAGTGTATTAATTATTTCTATGGCTGTGAGGTGTATATGTTATGGAAACATATTCATATTTTGTAAAATTGTTGTTGTAAAAGAAAAACATTTTCAGCTTCTTTTGCACCTGTAAAAATTGCAAATATCGAATAGAAAAGGGGTGGGGCTAAATAAGGTCACACCCACTCCTCTTTCGAACATATGCTTTGTATTGTTATGCATTATATGCATTATTATTATTTTTATAACATAAATAAGAAATAAACTAAACTAATGCCCCGTGGTTTGTTGCTGCTTTATAAACATAAAATTAGAGACATTGTAAATTGTTTTTTGGTTTGTTTGTTGTAACATGCTATTTCTTCACAGGCACAAGTTCATATCACATTTCACAATTTTCATACACCAACATCCAGCCTGTTACTTCACCACTTATAAAATAAATAAACATGCTTTAGAAAATGCGGACACATTACGAGTGCACTGCAAAAAGTAATCAACTAAATTTAGTGGCTTGCCGTCAGGGTCAGCAGGGCCTTCTCTGCTAGCCCTGGCCAAATGAGGGGAAAAAAAGTAATTTTAATAGTATATTTAATTTCTAATGTATTTATATAATGTACAGTTGAGTCGCTTATATTGATTTTATTGATGTGTAACTATAATACTCAAAAAGTTCCTTAAACACCTCTGGCGAGCTGCTCCTCCTCAGGTCCTTCTCCATCGATTCTGCCTGTGTTGTCAGGCCGCACACATGATTGACAGCCAGCGTGCCTGACAGAATTATCAGCCAATCAGAATTCGATGTACAATGACAGTACGCCCTCAGGGCCTTCAGTAGCTCAGCAGCGCCCCATACGGTGTTCGCCTGGGAAAACCGCTAATGTAGCCGCGCATGGGCACGTTCCAGCCACTCCGAAGAGAACCGGATAAACAGATATTCCTCTTGGAAATATCCAAATGAAGTGGATTTATTGATCACAGATTTTTGGGGCCCCTTCCTCATGAAGAGCTTCGAGAGCAAAGCAGTGGGACCGACAGCGGGACGTAGACGCTCGGCTCCCCGGACAGGAGAAGAGTTTCCCAGCGTCAGCTGCGCTGGGACTCGGGCAGGGAACCGGTGCAGGACTACGAGCGCTAAAAAAACATCTCACATAGCACCAAACTGTAAGTTTAGTATCGTTTTATTACGGTGGATTTTGCGTTTGAGTTGATCTCTGGATGTCTCGCTCTGTCAACAAAACATCTCCTAAAATGTCCACGTTCTAATGCGCTCGTCTCCGCCTGTCATGTGTCATGTGTTTCGACAATAGGCCATACGCCTATTGTCGATCAGTTGATATCGCTATTGAAGGCCCCGACTGAAACCCCACGGCCCGCCACTGACTAAATTAGTTGAAATGTCTCAATTTGAGCATAATAATCAGAATTTGAGTTGACGAGTTAAGATTAATTTGGGTATTTGTCCTAGAATATTTCACTTGTTTTGAGATGTTTCTGACTTATTTCAATACATTTCATCATTTTTTTTAGGTAATTTTGTTTGCCAATGGAGTAAGATAATGGGTCTTACATCATTGGCAGTTTTACTTTCTTATTTGAAACAGAATGACTGTAGAACCAGTATGAAATGTCATCAAACATGAGAGAAAAATGCTCAAAACAAGATACATTTCCTAAATTCAAGTCATTTGAGTCAAAGCTTGATAGGGCAGGGCAATATGGCCTAAAATCTATATCACGATATAAAAAAGAAATATCACGATAACAATGTATCTGACGATATAATTGACAACGGACAAAATACTGCAAAATTCCAGCCTTACGCATATTTGGAAGATTAATGCAAAGATAGTTCATTCTTTTTTAGCGCCATACTAATTTCCTTGCAAATAGGATCTACTAAAGCAATTTACATCCTTCATTCAATTTAACTTTTTAAGCACCTGCCCCCGTGCCCTACACAGTCAGTGTTTATCCCGCACTGATGGAGCTGAGCGTAACATAAATTATATTGTCTCCACAACGATATAAAAAATTACGATATTAAAAAATTAGATCGCGATAACAATATGCGATACGATATGGCCCAATTCTAATGCTTAATATTCACTTTTTTTGTAGTGTGTAATTTAACATTTTGTTAGATCAGTGGCATAGTATCGTTCTCAGTTGGAGTCTCAGCTACTCTCCAGTGTCTGCTAGTCGGCTGAAGCCGCCTTATCGCTGGCAGCAGCCGCAGAGTGGCTCACAGTCAAGGTCATTGGCTCTGGTCAGGAGTCAGCTGCTCTCTGTGACCACTCTGGACTGCAGGTCTATTTTTGAACTGGCACAATACCACAGAACAATGATTCATCGTGCAGTCCTCTATCATACCGGCCTCGTTTGTTCGTTGTTCGGTTGGCTCTAATTTGTCCCCAGCAGTGAAACCGTTTGACACACTTACTTACCACGTCCAGGCACGTACTCAGGCTCGGCTCGAACCGGCAACCTTCTGAGTATGCTTGGCTCATGCTGTCCGTCCTCCTGTCTGGTCCTTTCTTACAAATGTCCTTTACAAAAACCCACACTGTATTCTCATTTTTTTCCCCTACCCTCCACCTAGCAGACCCAAGCTGGGCCACCCTGCTCCAAAACCGCGCCCCCTCCTCATTTGTGTCATGAGATGAAAATAATTAGCTTAGTGTATTTCCATTTTGATAGGTAAACTGCAATTGGAGTGTTTTTGTTCTTTCTTTACCTTGTTTTTCTCCAACCGTGTGCATGTAAATTTTACTTAAAGTGGACATGGAGCATAAAAATATTCTTAAAAACCTTATTTTGGGCGCCTCGGCTTTGATATTTTACAGGCGAAAGAGCTGGTGAAAATCTTGACTGGGGCTTCTCCTGCTGGGAGCTACAGGAATAATTTTCTTTAAAAATAAGTTCAAGGTTGGATGTATGGCGTGTGAGCCACTCCAGCATCGCTTGACAAACACACTTCAAGCACAGAATGGCTCAAAAATAGATAATTCTGGATTATGGGCTTTAAAAATGTGGAGTTTTTGGGTTTGAACTAATTGCAATCAGGAAGTAGTACAGAACGAGGCTACATTTAAAGTAGTACTAAGTAAGTCATAGCAAGTTGTGTTTTTTTTACCCATTTATTGTCCGTGAGAGTAAATACTACGCTGACAGAAAAGGCGATGGAAATAATTTTCACTCAAACTTGGCTGTAAATACTGTTTAAGTGGCGCTAGCCCGCAGTTAGCTTTGCCCGTTAGCCTGGTAGCTTCTTCTTCGTGATTCCATTAGTGTGTATTGGTTGCTCCGGTCTGGTGGTAGTCAAGTTGCAATTGTGGTTCTCTGGCCAGAGACACCAGGGGGAGATGAAAGACCCTCCAATCATCCCATTGACACTTGTATTATCCACACTATGAAAAGGATTTATTAAGGTAAACAAGTTACTTAGTACTGCTTTAACATCTTTGTTCGAGGATTACTCCAAACTGCGTGAATGTTGCGAAATACAACTCCACGCCTGTGACTAGGGAACGTGAAAGCATGGTTCAAGAAAGTTGATTTCGCAAAATATGTCCACTTTAAAGACCATGTGCGTTTCTTTTTTCTTTACAAACAATGAAATGGGAGCACTGCCCGACCCAAAACAAAAAGTCGCCACCAAGAAAAAAAGGTCACAGGCTCTAAAACGTTACTTTTTACCTTCAGCCTTGATTACAGTGCACATTCACTGCATTGTTTCAAAAAGCTTCTGCAATGTCAAAATATCCATGTGTTGGATTCATTTTTCACCAAGATCTTGTATTGATGATGGGAGAGTATGACCACTACATAAAGCCTCCTCCAGCACATCCCAAAGATTCTCTCAATGGGGTGAAGATCTGAACATCATTACCTCAACTTCAGAACAGACAACGTTAAGCGAGAAACATGGTGAAAAGTGGGAAGAGACATTTAGCAAATCAAAATGATGATGGTAACACAGTGAATATGGAACAACAAACTATTCTCCAAGGCGATCATTAAGCCCCTGTTGCAACAATGTTACGTAAGAAACATTATAGAATCCAATTGAGTCTATAGCTGTAAGTCCTGGGTCAACATTGTTCTGAGAGGATTACTGGGCACCAACTGACAAAACAATAAACGTCCCGACCGCAGACCAGACTGTCACAGCAGGAGGGGCACAATTCACTCCCTGGATTTTTGCAGTATAGAGATTGTATTGCAAAACAATACAAAGGGAGACATCAGGAGACCCCCAAAGGCACACACAAGGTGGCACCTTCCTATCTATGTGCGAGCACTCTGTATTTTATTCTGTATCCATGTTTGTAGAGACGGGGGGAGTGGGGCGGCTTCAGAAATAGCCGTCCCACCTGCTCAGGATCAGAGATAAAATGGATGGCAAAGAACATGTGTTGTCTTTCTTACTTTTATGTTTTCTCTTTGCTCTGAAAAGTACTGTCTATGTTATACTTTATACCTAGTTTATACCTATTAACTAAACTGATTCTCACTTGGAGGGTCGGGACCATAGATATAATAAACAAGTGATAGCTCGTTATCCATTTAGCCCCATTCATAGCAATGATCCTGTGTGGCCTGTGAAATTAACATGGCTGCATAGTCTCCTCCAAGCCTGTTCCTTAAAAGGGCAAAAAGGCCTCCACAGTGCTCCAGAGCCTGTGTGACGTTTGTCATGTTACGATAGCCCTTAACTGGAGGACAAAGTAGAGCTGAGGTGGATGTCCAGTGCAGACCCAAGTGTCGATTTATTCACATTTTTTACAAAAATAGTTTAAAACCACATTCAGCAACATGCCATGCAGCACCCACACTTTGGCAGAGTGTGGGTGCAGATTAATATATCCTTTTAATTTAGCCGTGAATTTCTAATTTAAAAATATCCCAGAGGGATTCTTTTGGCCTGAACACCTAAAGAAGGCAGAACACACAAAAGGTAAGTACACTTCACCACTTTAACAATTAAACATTATTGAAAAATGTGACTTATACATTTTTATCTTGTTCAGGTCCGCCCCTTCTAAACCATTTAAGAAAAACATTTTAAAGTTTAAAATTCATGCAAAATCGACTTTTTGGAGCTTTTAACCATGTTGTTATGCTATTTTCTTATCAAAAACACCCCCAGAGTGGTTTTTGGCTTCATTCACGCAGTTCTCAGTAATCCTCCCGAATCCTGCTCTCTGAGCAGCTGCTCCGCCCTCTCCTGGTAAACGACTGACATGTTCTGTTGTGTCGTCACAGCGGAACGGAAGTGCTCGACGTCTGTAATATCATGTTTTACGGCCTGATTTTAATTTGTAAAACAGCTTTTTCATTATTTCTGTCGTAAGAAAGAAAGAAATAATAATAAAAAAGCCTGACAGGCTCTAGTTAGGTCGATTTAAAGGGACTTTAGGCCGACCTTTCACACTGACCTTTAGGGTCAGTGTGAATCTAACCGCAGCACTTGCGGCCGACCTCTGTTGAACTATTCTCGCTTTGATGCCTCTTTTTTGCAGGAAGAATGAATGACTACGCGCTGCATGAGGACGTTTGGATTACTCTGATGAGGCAAAATGGATCAACTTTAAATCATCAAGGTACACCTCTCTTTCCTGTCTTTCCCTTCCTGCTGCAGTGAAACGTTCCTCTCCATGTGCTGATTAAGTACATTTCTCTGTGCTGCGCGTCTAAGCCTCAGTGTATTTAACCACGAGGGAGAGGAGTGACCACCGTGTAACATCGGGGAAGTGTGGCTGTACGTGCGCGCGTGTCGGCACATTGACAGGTTGATTCCCGTTGTCATGGGAATAAGTTTGTTGTACAGCTGATCGTTGTTATGTGGCTGATGTTGTGAAGTTTTGTGCCAGCGCGTGCGAACACGGACTTAAAGAGCTACTAAACACCCCTTCCAGAGCTTACTCCACCCACTCCCAAAATTCAAAGAACTCAGAGAAAGAGGCGTGGCGGGAGGCTTTGGGGGGACGTGGGGAGGGGGAGTGTATGAGCGGTCTCTGCTCTGTTGACAGTCTCAGACCAAGGGCCCGAGTGACCAGGACTGACTGACTCCCGTTATGCCGCCTTTAGACGATGTGGCGCCACTTTCCCGGACACTGCAGCCTCTCGTACCGGCTAGCTTCTCCGGACATGTGGCGAGACTTTCCCGGACTCTCAAGCCTGTCGTACCGGCTATATGGCGCTCGTATCTCCCCGTTTCCCCTCCTGGCTTTAGCGGTACAAAAATCAGTGTGGTTAAAATATGACACATCACAAACCTTGTGCAGCTTATATGATCTAAAACAGTAAAACAATGTATAAAAGTAAGAAAAAGAGCTGTGGAACAACTCCGTTGCCGGATCAAACACACTTTTCCAAATATAATAAATCCATCCAAATACCAGTTTACATTTTAATATCTCTGTTAGAGTACAGTAACTTGGTCAAAATATTTTAAAAGACCAAACAGCCCTCATCAGACCGTTATCATCTGACCTGTTCATTGCTTATAAACATCTCTGCAGTTGCATCAGTGCTGCTCCGGTGGGAGGTTAAAGCGAGGAAAGCTGACGCTTGAGATGAGTGACTGGTATCGAGCGCTAACAGCCAAACTGCAAATGTCTCAGTCAGCCAAGACACTCTACAACACAGAGTACAAATTACATTTGACAACAGCTCAAGAGCATTTCATAGATACACATGAGGCACAAGTTAACACAAGTACATGTGTTCCTGGGTGTTCCCATCACACAGAACCTATCCTGGCCCACAAACACTACATCAGCATCTCTACTGTCTCCGCAAGCTGTGAAGAGCCAGTGTCCCTGCCCCCATCATGTGCATTTTCCACAGAAGGACAATAGAGAGCATCCTGACCAGCTGCATTACTGTGTGGTACGGTGTCTGCACTGCATCCTGCTGCAGGAACCTCCAGGGTGTTCTGGGTTGTCTCAGGGGCCTCCTCCCAAAGGGACATGTCCGGTGGACCCCCCTAGAGAGGCAACTAGGACCACCTCAGATGGCACCTTTTGACGGGAGCAGCGGCTCTATCTGAGCTCTTCCCGGGTGACTAGGTTCCTCACCCTATCTCTGAGGGTGCGCCCAGCCACCCTGCAATGGAAACTTCATCCGTCCCTCATTCGTGAACAAAACCCTGATATACCTGAACTCCTGGAGAGGGGAACCAACCTTTTTCTGGTGGAGAACCATAACCTTGGATTTCAAGGAGCTGACTTTCATCCCATTCGCTTCACATTCGGCTGCAAACCGCTCCAGTGCACACAGAAGGTCCTGGTGTGATGAAGCCAACAGAAAAACATTAGATCCTGAGGTTCCCAAACCGGGCACCCTCTGGCCTCACCTAGAAATTCTGTCCATAAAAGTGACGAACAGAACCAGAGAAAACGGGCAGATCTGGCGGAGACCAACATGCACTGGGAACAGGTCTGACTTACTGGTGTCTCTTTTTCAACCTGTATTTCAAAATCAAAGCCTACGAGAAAAAAAGAAGAAAACATTTAAAAAGAAAAGAATAGATTGTATACATTGTCTGAATTATGTGAGAGTACAAAAGTAATACCTTTTAAGAATTCTGTTTCTTTGGCTCATCTTACTGTAACTCCCTGTATTGTGACATGTCATTATAAGACTGGTGTCTCATAATAGAATTGAGGTCCATTGGCTAATAATAGAACATGATACTCGTGTATCTGGACTGGGCTCGGGGTGCATTGAAAGCACAATAGAAACCTCATTATTATATATTTTGTGCCAGTATTACATTGTAACACTGCTCCCGTCATTACATTTTGAGGTGACACTTCTTTAAAGCTGTGATAAAAACATAATTCAACCTATTATTACACTACAGTTCACTGTATTCTTCAACTTTATTTGAGCAAATAGAAGATTGGGTTTGATTCCATGGCCTGACAAATTACATCTGGGTGGAGTCCATTTGTGTGTACAACGTGTATACATACTATATGTAAGGCTCTAAGTAGAATTATGTGTGGAAAAATACTAACTAATTAGTACAATATATAAATTTTATAAATTTAATTTTATAAAATATTCTCAGCATTAAATCTACAACTACTTCTGTAACAACCCACCACAATTTATTTATTTTAGTTGGTTGAGATGGTTGTGAAGAGTATAATATATAAGAGTTTAATAATAATTGTACTTTAAAAAGTAATTATCACTTATACAGCGCTTTTCTACCTTCATTAGGCCCAAAGCGCTTCCTGCCTCCTTTAGTCTTTCATTCATACACCAGTGTACGCTGGAGGCAACAAAGTGTCTTGCCCAAGGACCCCAGCCCTTCTGATCACGAGACACCACTGTCACCCCAACATTGTCAACATTAATCTGTTGCCACTCATAGATTTACTCAAATGTTTTACTCGAGTAAGTGTATTGATCGTTCAAAATATTCAAAGATTGCATATGTGCAAGATTTCTTTCTTTAAGTAAATGGATGCTTTAAAGCTTTTGCCTGTGTCTCTGCAGATCCATGAGTTGAAGCTGAAAGTGCAGGACCTATAGGGGGTAAGTTTAAGAAGCCCGCGCTGAGGAAGGTGAGGGTGTCTGCGGACGAGATGATGAGGGCACTGCTGGGCTCCAAACACAAAGGCTCCATGGACCTCCGCGCCAACCTCAAGTCGACTGAAGAACAGTTTCATACACAAGGCCATCGGAAGGCGGAACTCTTTGCCCTCGCTTCCACCCCTCTTCCCCTAGCCTGGAAAAATCCAGACTCACCACTGTACCAGCGTGTGAGTCTGGTAAGACTCCGCATCACCTTGATTTCTACAGCGTAACTTACGCAAGCAAAGCGGAATAAACCAATCAGCGAAGGGCAGTCAGTGGCGTTATTATCAGTTTTGCGTTAATATTCATTCATACTGTTCGAACTCGGCTGAGCAGTCAACAAGGACAGGCTTTCCAGACTGACATCCCCCGTGTATAAAATAATCAAAGAGGTATCATTCTGCTCCACAATCAAGGATAAGAGAAATATAATTTCTAATCACTCACCTGGTTTGACAAATAAAAAATCTTATATCTTGAAATGAACAGATCCTGAAGACTCGGCTCACATGAGCCATAAATCCCACTACTATTAAATACTTGCTGTATAGGCCAACCAAAATTATCTATACCCACCCACCCCTGAGTACTCGGTTATCATTACAGAAAGTAACTTAAAGTTACTTAAACTAAACTTTGCATCAACTGTACTTGGAGTACTTTTATAACACTGTAGCTTTTACCTTTACTTGAGTGATATTATTTTGAAGTAACTCTTGAGTAAAACAGTTAAATGGTTATTTTTTCATTGTGCTGAATCTGTTGATGTCAAAAGCTCAACGTTAAATGAAAATGGATGTGTAATCAATTTAAACTTGAATAAAATTGATGTTTGAGCTTATTATATTATTGTTTCTATGGTGATTTATTTAAAAAATATACACACTTTTCTAGTATAGAATGTTACATTTCATCATCTGCTTCCTCTACACTAAAACATCAGATTTGTTCTGTAGTACTTTTTTATTATCATAAAGTAATTTTACTCTTTCTTGACTAAATATCTTTTATTACTCTACCCACCTTTGAAAATATGACTCACTATGAAAGATAACACTACAGCCAGTCCATTGTTATTTGCATTAGGGCATGTGTATTCTTATACCCCAGTGCTCTGTGGCCCTCTCTGTAGTGCCCTATCGTGGGAGTCAGGGGAGGTGACATTGCCTGGGACTGAGCCACACATTTCCATCGGCTCAAATAAAAGCTTGGCCCATTGTCTCGCATTGCCTCAGTTTGAATCTTTCCTCTCCACAGACCTTGAGCAGGTGAGGAACATTTGAGTCATTCTCTTACAATTGACCAATGGTTTGTCTTTACTGCAGTATCTCAGTATATTACAAGCCTGGGATTATAAAGAGCATGTTGTGCTTGGAAGTTTAAAAAAAAAGCAGGAATACTTTGCCCTGGAACCATTATGTGTGTGTGTAGTAGGGCTGCAATGAGCGATTATTTTTACGATTAATAGCTTGGCTGTGAATGGTGTATAAAAATGTTATATTTTATTTCATCACATAAAGCTAAAATGGCGCAGCTTGAGGACGTGTTGAATGTTGATGGAGTTACCTTAAAGTTAGTGTTTGTTGGGGGCGCTTGGTGCTAATTCTGCTTTCTGATTGGTTGAGACACAGACAGATATTTATCAAATGTTCAATGTACAAAACACTACATACCCTAACTTTACAAACAAAGTAGGTTTTCACCAAAAACACAAAATGTTCATGTCATTTTGCTCTATCTAGAGTCTGTGTTTAAAAAAAAAAAAACGAATCAATTACTAAAATAGTTGTCAACTATTTCAATAATCAATTAGTTTTCGATGAATCGATTAGTTGTTTCAGCCCTAGTGTGTAGAATAGATACACATTGGTGTGTGACTATCTTGAATTCAAACTTTTAGGTTGAGGTTGGACAGCTGTTTTTTTGTTGGGCAACCAAATTGCCGTGCGAGCCAAAGTAACCAAAATAAAAGAAGACACAAGTGGACGCTTTGCCAACTGAGCTACTGACGCTATTAGTACAAGCAGGACTCGACCAAAGGGCTTAAGATATAAACCCGGCCATGTGTTGAGGCCAGATGCTTTGGTCTGACGGCCCACTGCAGAAATAGAATCATTGGTGTAAGGCTGAGCGGTACATGTCTGGATCACTTTCCTGTTTGTGTATTTATGAGCTTTTTGTAACAACTCAGTTCCTCTTGTCACGTAGCTACATACGTATAACCTGTAGGCGTGACTCAATGGGGCAAACTGTGCTATTGAAGCTTTGTCAAGTTTCATCATTCTATAGGGCAGTATCTTTCAATATTGCACATTGGCTAACCAGCTGCATGTGACGGTGATGCTGCTGCACTTATTGATATGACTCATTTAATTTGTAATTTCAGGAGCTCCCCAAGGAACGCAGCCATGAATGTAAAGGGGGAAAAGGTGAGGCCACGCAGCGCAGTCCACCGTTAATCCCGACTGAGTTTGGGCTATAGGAACACTTTGTCCTCCGCTACTCTCCTCTCTCTCTCTTACTCACTCGGGACAGTCCTGGCACAGCGGAGAGCCTGTCAGGACTGTTATCATCCGTCAAACACTCCCTTCTCGACCTTGGACTAATTATAAAGCATTATCTTCTGACAGAGGCCGAGTGGTGTGTGGTTTGACACATGGTTGACATACAACGTATCTTTCACTGTATATGGGGCTGAGAACGACCAAAGGAAAACAGTTGAGCCTTTTTCGGCTTAAGGGTACGCAAACTTTTCATGCAGCACAAGATGGATTCTCGTATGTTTGTGAAGTCGCAAATAACGCCAGAATTCAGCTTGCAGGCAAAGTTAAAGGCTTACTAATCAATCAATGTGTGCCTCTGTGTTTTAAGTTAGAATGTCGAGAAGGGGCGCCGCCAGAAATTCTGGGCCCTATGGAAACAGCCATTTCTGGGCCCCCTACATTTTTGACAGATAGGATTTAACTCAATAAACATACTCCGTTTGTTAGTCAAAACGGACAAAACACACACATTGAGTGCGTGAGGGGCCCTAGCACATCTAATTTATGTAAAAAATAAAAACAGTAAAATTAAAAGAAAGGGTCTGCTCTTTTGGGCCTGTTCAGCCTGGGCCCTTAGAATTGTCCAAACCTTCCACCCCCTTACGGCACCCATGTCGAGAAGATGATGTAGCAAACAAGAAGTGACCCATTGCTTGTTGGATTTTGCACTGTTAATGAGGTAAATCAGATTAATTTTAATTTTTCAAGTTTGCGGACTTGACTTTCAAAGCATTTTAATGTTCTTACATTAATAGGAACCCATTAGCACAGAAAGTATAGTCATTGCTATTCTCTGACACTACCACTTTGGTGTACATTTTACATGATATGGCCCAAGAATTTTTTTTCCCCTCTTTTATTAAGTTACAGTTCATTTGCTTTGAATCACCTCTAATTGATAATTTTCAATATAATTAAAATAAATAAACGTGAATCTGATTTATCTGCATCTTTCCCACAGCCAAAGTCCAAGATTACGGCTTCTCGCAAGCTCTCCCTCAAAGTAAGTAACTTCTGTATGACCAACATCAGGCAGCTGGTTGTATGAACATGCTTGGATAGTTGTGTATGGACACATTGTTTTCAGATACTGCTCCTGACCAGAGCGTCGGAGGACCTGCAGCGGGAGAGGCAGCAAAGGGAGGAAGACAAGAAGAAGTACCTGGGAGACAAACTGCCCCCTCTACAGCTGTCGGGCAAGTCCCTGGACGAGCTGCAAGTGAGATGCTAACACACAAGCAACAAGACAAAAACATACGCAACGCCCCTGCATCCGCTCTCACACCATCTGACTCCATGAATGACATGTTTCGCTAAACCAGTTCAGCACATATTACATTTAAACAAGTTCTCAGACTATCGCTCCCCTGTCCATTGACCTCCCTATGGCCCAACAGTCTCTTTCTGAAAAATGCAGCTTGTTTTTTTATAATTCATTCTCCTCACCAACAAAGTGATCCACCTCCAGTCTTTCCCGCAGTGCCACTTCACTACAATCGGTTGCATCTTTTCCGACGTCGACTAATGTGTTTTCTCCCCCAGAACATCTGCAAACAGCTCCACTCCAAAATCGATGTGGTAGATGAAGAGAGATACGACTGTGAGTCCAAAGTCAGCAAACACAACAAAGACGTGAGTCCCTAGGGTTACATTACGGCACGTTTTTGAACAGTCTAATATCTCTCTGAGTTTTATCACCGCACACATCGTCTTCTATTTTTGAGTGTTTGAATGTAAAGTCATTTTGATTGTCTGTATGTTCTTTACATGGAAGAACTGGTTACTCCACTGCTGCTAAGTTAAAGTTTCAAAGCCTTTATGTTGATAATGTGTTGTGGAAGTTGTGTCCAGTTCTCAACTTTTATATACCGAGCTATTTTTTTCACGTTAGCACAAATATATTTTAAAAATCCAATCTTTACAGTGGCAAAGGTAGTTCATGTTTTTTAACTTTGACTAATGGCTATAGGGAAAACATGCCTACAAAAACCCTTACAAAGTTAATTGAAGCAGTTCAAAGTAAGCTAAGATTGAGAACAATAGCTGCAAGCTATTAGAAACATAATTTAGTGAGATAAAAATGTCAGAATAAAATGTATATAAAATAAAATAATTAACACAATGTGGGTCCAAAATCCTGCATGTGCAAGAATTTTTTTTTTTAAGTAAATGGATGCTTTAAAGCTTTTGCCTGTGTCTCTGCAGATCCATGAGTTGAAGCTGAAAGTGCAGGACCTAGGGGGTAAGTTTAAGAAGCCTGCGCTGAGGAAGGTGAGGGTGTCTGCGGACGAGATGATGAGGGCACTGCTGGGCTCCAAACACAAAGGCTCCATGGACCTCCGCGCCAACCTCAAGTCTGTCAAGAAAGAGGACACGGACAAGGTACGGCTAACCGTGCACAGATTTCCTTTTATGTAGCGCTTGAGAGCTTCGTTAGCTGCCGGGTCACTATTGGCAAATATACTGTACATCTCACACAATGTGGTGTCCAAATAGTTTCATGTGACCAAAAACTGCAGTATTTTACATTTGAAATCTAGTCGTTTATCACTACCAAATGTGGCAGGAATCCCAAAGGTTTCGACAACTATCCCAAACTTGATTGTTGTTCTGGGGAGATTGTTATAAACCAGGGCCATGTAGAGAATCGGTCATCAGTTAATACAGTATTTTTTACAATAGAGCTTAATCAATCCTGCTAAGATTCCCGAGATTAGTGGCACAGAGAAACTTGTCCCTATGTAAAAGTATTATATTTTATATATTTATATATATTTTATTATATTTTTAACATATCATAAGATGATATTGAATTGACAATTAGATGTGTATCCAACCTCACAAAGAGCAGAGGCATTTAGCTCGAAGGCCACTATTATACCCTAATTTGTATCTGGGTGATTGACATGACGTGCATATTTTTGTGTCCGAGTGTTATATTTCTTTAAAAAATAATGTGATCTTTTCATTACATATATCACTTTATTCTACAAAACCTATTTTAGTTTAAACACATTTTCATCACATTTCAATTATAATATTTTTTTATGTTTTCACACCTCAAACCCCTAAAATGAGAGGTGGTGCAACCGTCCGAGCAAATGATTAGACTAATTAAGCTTCTGAAAATTGTATTTTGAGGGTAACAATTAAAAAATGAAACATCATGGCATAATTGTATTTTAAATATCTTTCAAATAAGCCATCATTTGTGAATATTCATAGTTTTAAAGCTTTTGAGATCACTAAAAAACTTTTGTCCGACAATTTGTAATCTTAAAATGTCAGGGTGGCAACCGTAAGAACAGGGCTGGTATTTTGAAATAAAGAATAGTAACAGCAAACAGGATATAACACCAGCCAGAGGAACAAGTTGTCTTTATGGCTGAGTGAAAAGGTTTGAAAATCTCTATCAAGAATTGAGAAAAAATAGCTTTTTTCCGACTCATAGGTAAACTGTCACACTTTTGGTGTCAGGTGGTACAACCGATGTAAATATTGAAAAATATTATTTTATTATAAAAGTCTTAATTTGTTTAAAAGTAAATGTTTACCCATGCTTACAAATGCTAAAGCTAATGTAAGAGTCCACCTAAACGCCAATTTAATTTGAAATTAGTTGCTAATGTCAGGTGGTGCAACCAGACAGTCAAGTAGTGCAACTGCAAAAAATCAAATTACTATCTAAAAAATATAGGGATGCACTGATCAGAGTCAATACTAGAAAAAAAAATATTGGTTTAAAATATCCAATACTGAACCGATAACTGTTTTGGGCTGACACCGAGCACTCAGTCCATGGTCCTCCTGTTTTATTGCTGATTACAGCATCAGTCAGTTACAAATTACAGATGAAATGTTCAGAGGAGACAGACTGTCTAAAATAAACTTGGCAAAGATTTGACTTTGTACACATTTTTGGAAACTATTTACATTTTAGAAAAAACTTGGTTGCGCCACCTGACACGATTTTGTTCAGAGAAGCTACAAATATATCAAAAAATACATTTAAATACTTTTAAATGTTATTTAACAAACTTAATAACTTGTTTAAACACAAAAATATGCATGCCATCAGTTTTGAAAAAACTTTTAGAAAATATGTTTTTAGACCCCTTATACAGTAAAATCTCAAAAAGTCTGTTCATTCATTAATGATTTCTTTGACCTCACCTAAAGGTGGTCGATGGGTTGACAACAGCGGAAAATATCTGGATCGTTCATATTTTGCTATGTTTGATGGCTAAATGCTAACGGCTATAGGAAAAATGCATTGAGCCGGCTAACTGGCTATGAAAAGTGTCCCGGACTAGCCGACTTGCTAACTGTAACGTAACTGCATACGTTAGGATCAAATGCCGCTTCTACTTTCTAATGCTCAGGACTATTCTCCTACTGACCGCCATGTTTACCGTTTTACTAATCAATAGCCTCAGGAGTGACCTATAGTTTAGATGGACCTATAGCTTGTGCTTTTTTTCAACCAGTCTTAGTTTAGTTTAGTTTAGTTTATTTGTTTATTTGAGCAATACACATTGTGCTCAAAAGGAGTGGGCTGAAGCAAAAAGCTTATGAGCCCCCACCCCCAAGTGCAATAAAATAAAAAAAAGAACATTTCAAAACATTTCAAGCAGCTACATTCATACAGACCAACTTACAACAAACAACAAAAATATATTAACTCTTTATATAATTAATTGAAACAACGCACAGCTACAACAACAATCTAGTTTCATATACGATGTCTAGAACAAAGCAAGTCAAGATTAATTTTAAGTACAGGAACGAGAAGAAGCGTGTGTGTGTATACATATACACATATATATATATATATATATAAATAAGCAAACAAACTGAAAAAAACCCAGAGTGTTTTGTGTCATTGCAGGTGCTTACCACAGAGGTTGGAGACTGGCGCAAAAACGTGGAGGCCATGTCGGGAATGGAAGGCCGTAAGAAGATGTTTGATACAGGTGGAGCTGCGCAGTGAGGTGCTCCATGGATCTATGTGCAAAGAAATAAACAAGCAGTGGCAACGTTTAGGCTTTTAAAGGGGTTATTTAATAGCACTGTATCTTTTTTTGTTTGTTCAAACTTTCCAATGTTACAGTGTTGTTATCTCAACAAAAAGATACCCAGAGGTTTTTTTTCCATGTCTTTAATGTTGTATTAGACACTGTGTTCCTATAAGCTCCAGACGACTCTTCTTATAAAGTTGTATTATGCATTTGCGTGTGTTGTTTAGAACAATAAAAACAAATGAAAACACTACTCATTGACCATTACACAGTATAATCAAGTAAAGGTCAATATTGTTTTATTTATACGCGCACCTGTTTTGTTATGGCATCCTTAGAGAATTAAAATAGAAATGATCTGCGATATTGTTTCCATCGCTGAAGTGTGCACTTGACTTTATCAAGTTTCATTTTGTGACAAGGGGCAGAATCAAATAACAAGATCAAGGGCAAGTACCCGTAATTATGATGGAAATATTCTTTAAACATGGAAGAAGTTTTGACAGATATTTTAGTGTAGGGAAATTGCCATGTTAATTCAAGTTTGGCTTTGAAATTAATAAATGGACAAATAAACAAAACAAAACTACAACCACTGTTCTATGTTTACTTGTACGGTATCAACATAACATTGCATTGACTTGAGTAAATCTACAGTTTAATACGTATTGTCGACGCTAACATTATCGCATCAAGCAATGTCAGAATTAGAAACACATAAAACCATGCAATATGCAATGCCATAGCCCTTTCTTTTGAGAATCTACGGCAAAAACACTGTTGTAATAAATAACCAAGGGTTTTTTAAACTGATCAACGCTCTATTTTGACTTGGGGACATTATTTTAAATGTTTTGTCAAGATTTGAAAAGGTCATGATTAAAATTATGGCCAAGCCTTAAAGGAACAGGCCACAGTTTTTCCATACTGAGATATGTTCTTACCTGAGCGTAGACGAGTTGATGCGTACCTGTGTGGTCTTTGTGCGTGCGCTCAGTCACGCAAAAAGACCAAAGATGTTGTTAGCATTTAGCCTCTCCCTCTCTCCTCTATGGGGCCAAACGGGGTGACGTTAGAAGCGACTAAGCTCTATCAGAGCTGAGTAGTTACACGATCCACGTGGAGTCACACAAAATTAAACATGTCGATTTTCTAAGCGGATAAAATAGGTACATGATTTTTGTTGCTTTTTCATTGCATTTTTTCATTGCCCTTTTGTCTAATTTTTTTTTGGTCGCATTTCTTTTTCTTTTGTCGCTCTTTTGTCCCTTTTCATTTTTTATTTAAGAAAACAAACAAAAAAAAAGCTTTTAGATCTGGGTAAAGCCAAAGAAAATGTGCTCAGTTCAGGTGGGGGTTAAGAGGTTAACACCAAGGCAAGGCACATTTATTTGTAGAGCACAATTCATACACAAGGCAATTCAAAGTGCTTTCACAGTTGCATAAAATTACAAGAAATCAGATCAAGCCTGGATTTGAACATTGTCAGAGTTGAATAAGTAGCCCTCTGAATCATGCCAAAGAGCTTCCAGGCGGTAGGCCGGTGAGCGTGACGCGTCCTCCCTCTCGTGGCTCGTGATTTGCGTTACAAATTCCCGCTTTGCACGGGGATAAGTTTCGTTTTCAGTTCTGCATAAACGCGCCTGATACGGCGTCATCAGTTTTCAGACACTCACTAACTCCGGGTGGCGAAACGTGGCTTTCCACAAATCTCCGTGTCATGGAGACTGTGATATTGAAATACATTTTGACCAGCCATGGATCTGTGGACAGGGAGGAACTGGAGTGTAATCTCGGCGACGCCTCGCTCATTGCTCAAATCATCCGAGACAATAGTGACAAGTTTGTGGCGTGTTGGTTCAACGGGACGTGTAAAGTGGTGGTGCGGAGCCGGGTGAGGCTGTGCCGGGTCAAAGATTGTCAACGAGTGGGCTGCGAGGGCCTGCACCTCTGCAAAAACCTGCTCTTATCTGGAGACTGCCAGTTTCAAAAGTCAAGGTAAGAACGTGCGGCAAATGGGAGTGTTAAAAAAAACACAAGTTAATTGTTGGATAGATTCAGATCATATGCATTATAGGTTACACTCGCTGTAGACTGGTATCAAACACTTTTTAAAACCCAGGGAGATCTGGACTCTGGAATGGCTCGCTACTGCCCCTCCGTGACTTTGACTCTGAAGACTCAGAGAGTTATTTAAGAAAGCTTTTGGCTGATAGACTTTTCAGTGTATGTTCAGTTTTTCAGTTTTGTTGTTAAAGGAACAGGCCACCGTTTTTACATACTGAGACATGTTCTTACCTGAGCTTAGATGAGTTGATGCGTAACTGTCTGGTCTTTGTGCGTGCACTCAGTCACGCAAATGTTGTTAGCGTTTAGCCGCTCCCAGCAAAGGTACAGCTCCAACCTGGGGTGAAGTTAGAAGCGACCAAGCTGTTCCACTTTTCCCCTATTTATACAATTCCATGTGTAACCGGAGCGGCAAGGCCCCTTTAATTGGAACAGGTAAGTCTGGCTTTAAGAAAAATGAGTTAAGGCAGGAATAGTGGAAAAATATTTTATTTAATGTTTTACAATAAAAATATATCCTTTATTTGGAGATCCAGAGCTAAAACAGAGCATAATTTACAATGAGCACAAAAGAGCAGCAGTGGCCTACTGTTTGACAAACAAAACTCAGTAAGTCCCTGTTCAAACAATTAGCAGTGTACACATAAATCAGGACATGATCCAACTCTAGTTACACAAAGTTAAACATGTCGATTTTCTAAGTTTTTTACTTTGCCGTCCGGGCAGTAATATGTTGAATTACTCCAGGTGTTATTACGCCTCACAATATAGTCCCCCTTTTTATCCGCTTAGAGAATCGACATGTTTAATTTTGTGTAACTAGACTTGGATCGTGTAAAGGCTCACGTAACTGTATTTAAATAGGGGAAACGTGGAACAGCTTGGTAGCTTCTAACTTCACCCCAGTTTGGGGCTATACCTTTGTTGGGAGCGGCTAAACGCTAACAAAGACCAGACAGGTGCACATCACCCGTCTGAGCTAAGGTAAGAACATGTCTCAGTATTTAAAAACAGTGGCCTATTCCATTAATGATTTGTCTCATGTTTGATTTCTCCCATGTTACAGCTCAAATAAGTATATGCACTTTACTTACTTACTTTTTAGGCTGCTCTAATCATGTGTGTGTGTTGCAGGAGAGGGTGTAGTTTCTCTCATGATCTGAAGTCAGAGAACAACCTGGAGGTGCTCAGGAGGTTTGGCCTGGAGACACTGAAAAGGACTGAGGTGTGTCTCCTACTGCTGCAGAGTGACCACGCACTGTTGCCTCAGGTGAGGTTATTCAACACTGCGGGGGCACTGCAACGCGTTTATTCTTACCCTTTTCACAAATGATTTTAATTGTGAAAACTGACCTATCCCTCTTTTCAACTGTTGACAATCACTACTAGTAATTTTATTTGACTCAAGTAAGAGTAATTTCATTTGGTCAGTTTTTTCACCATGAGTTAAATCTGTTTTATTCATAATCTGTTTAAATTCATTTTCTTGTATCTCTAAATAATTATTTATTTGATCTCATTTAAGGGTGGTATGGAATTATTGACAGTTTTACATGACTGTATTTTATGATCTGGTTGTCGGATTACAACAACAGCAGAACATTTAGACTTTTTTTTACACACAGTTACTCAATACTCAGTTACTTTTTTTCTTCTCCTCGAGTTAATATTTTGGCACCTCTACAGACTCCCATAACTGAGTCTGAACGCTGCATGTGTCAGAAAATGTTTTGTATCAGGTGAATAACCGGTTCTACTTCATGCTTCTTTTTATGCTCATTATAAAAGTTCAGGCATCTCCACCCTGTTGATTTGGAGTTAAAGCTCTCCAGTCCTGTTCTGTATGTAGAACCAAGGAACATTTTATTTTCTTTCTTGACATAAACATAATTTGCAAACATTTTGGAAATGACTGACTTGACTTCCTCCTTTGCCCCATTCGGCGCACAGGCCATGAACAAGTTCCTGACTGTGCATTTCTTGTTTGTGATTTTGTAATGCATTTTAATCCGTCTGACAGGGGTTTGGCCTATCAGGTCAGATCAGAGATGTGTTTAGGAAATGCAGAGGGAACTTGTGTTGAAATGTCATCTTCGCTACGAACTCTTCAGGGTGAACTCCACCAAAGGCACAAAGCTGCGTGTTGGTCAAACCTCTTAACTCCCACACCTGAACCGAGCACATTCTCTCCAGTTTGGCTTTACCCAGATGTAAAGGCTTTTTGAAAAAAGCTTAAAAACAGTGTTGAAACGCGGATGAAAACGCAATAAAAAAAGTCTCAAAAGAACGACAAAAAAGTGACAAAAAATTTGACATAAACACAGCGACAATGCAACAAAAAAGTTACGATCAGGTTTTTATGTTTTTTTATTTGACCTTTATTTATTCAAGATAAAACACACTGAGATTAGAATTCTCTTTTTCAAGAGTTTTGGAGATCTTAGCTTTCAAATGAGGCGTTACTCTGGCCTACAGGCTGTACGCTCTCCAGTTATGAAGCTTTTAGATTTGGGTAACGCCAAACTGGGGGAAGGTGGGGGTTAAGTGTCATTGCAGAAGATTATCTGTTACTTTGGGTTCCTAAAACAGCCCTACTCCATTAAAAAAGTACGTTTATCAATTCTGTCACATTCAGATTTGCCACGACTACAACAACCGTAGTGGTTGCCATGGCGAGTGCCCGCGGCTGCACATCTGCGAGCGACAGGGCTGCAACTGTCACAGGCCCCACGACTTCTCCGACCCACAGACGCACAAACTCCTGGGGGACAAGCACATCCCGGAGCAGCTCCTCGGAGTTTTGAAGTCCGTCTATGCAAACAGACAGGCACTGAGGCGGGCCGACCAAGGAATCAGGAGCAGAGAGAACGAATCAGAGGCCACTTGTGGTTCAGAGGTCAACGAGTACGAGGCAGAAGACAGCGGCCAGGACGACCAAAGGTCCACAGAAGAGACACCGACGGACTGGACTGCGTACGATTCGGATTCAAACAGCAGCGTTAGCACAAATCAAAGTGAAAGCGGTCGTCATGGCGATCCGAGACGGAGAGAAGGCAGAAAACCGGATAGGAGAAGAGGCAAAAGGCGAAAAACACCCTCTGCCGCCGGCAATGGTGAGCCAAACAGTAGATATAGACAATACGACAGATCAGATGCAAAGAGCGATGGAAAGCAAAACAGTGGGGGAAAAGGTAATGTGTTATTGTAAAATCGCAAATTATGATTAAAAAATTATTGACTTTTTTTTTTTTAGGTAAAACTCAGATCTGCATGTTCTACATCAGAGGGAAATGTAAAGATCAAGGTGAGCGGACAAGAAAAGAAAGAGGAAAGTTTAATGCTGAAAATGATTATCATGGTTATTTTAATTCTTCAAAAATATATGGCTCTATATAGGCTGTACCTTTCTGCATCATGGCCAATTAACGCCTTTATCGATGTACTAAAGCAGTACAACTACTGTATGATTGAGAGTAATGGTGGTCTGCAGTTGCTGTATTTTTATTGCGTTATTGTCGGGTAATCAGAAGGGCTGGAACATTACGCTTTTGTCCCGATACAATGCGTATCCCAAAAATAAGGGGCCGATACGATACATATTGAAATACAATAAGAATCAAGTTTTAAAAATAAATTGAAATGTAATCTGAATGAATTGAAAAAGAAAGCACTAATTGGGTTTCCCAAGTCAGAAATATTTTGTATGTAAGTGAGCAAGCAGAGTAGAAGAACAGCGTGGTTGTAATACTCACTTTTCTGCATCTCTATCAATATATAAAAAAATAGTAATTTGGCCCAAAGACTATCGCAGTAATTTTTTATTACTGTACTTTTTATTGTTTATTGTATTCTGTGTTTTTAATGCACCTACGTTGAGCCTCAAATCAAATGTTGTTGTGTAGTAACACAATGACAATGAAGTTGATTCTGATCCTTAATAGGTTGCGTTCACGTGACATCGCGACATTCTGAAGAGACTATGAACATTTCTTAGTGGTAACTGTCAAAATGCAGATTTGTATATATTTTTTTGGCTTATACCTCGGGTCCAAGCTCCAAGTATTTTCTCAGAAAGGCGTCCAAAAGTGATGACAATATTCAAAAATGTGAGCGTGATGTTGGCCAGTAGAAAGGCTGTCACAAAAATAATACTGCGGGTTTGTGAATCCAGTCACTGCCAAATCCTGATGAGGAACATGAAGACAACATTTGTCATTTTTCTTTTTGGAGATTTCTTACAAAAACTGTCAGCCCTCCCACAGAGTTGTGTTGTCCCCAGCCCTCCATCTGAGATTTTTTGACATAATCAAATTCTAGAGCGTGAATGCAAACCATACATATTGAGGATGGCCTTAACATTACCCTTAAAGTCCTTTGAAATACATTTACTATCAATCAATCAATTCAATTCAATTCAATTCAACTTTATTCCAGACTCGTAGTCCAATAAAATAAATAAAAATAAAGGACAAGACAAACAATTAAGATGGCATTTTAAAAAGACAATCATGCCAATGATTGATGATCAATGATTTTGTATAACCCAATACCACAACAGGAGTTGCCTCACAGGGCTGCACCAAACATTAAGGCAATAGAACAGAACAGTAAATAAGACAATGTAAAGACAATGTAAAGACAATGTAAAGTTCAGGCACTAATTGTATTAATTGACTTTGGGTCAATCACCAACCACAGAATGCACACATGACATAAATACAACAATGATGTAAGCAAGGCAAGGCACGTTTATTTGTAGAGCACAATTCATACACAAGGCAATTCAAAGTGCTTCACAGTTGCATAAAATGACAAGAAAACAGATCAAATCAATAAAACATCAACACAAAAAAATATTCAATTACAGTGAAAGGCAAGAGTGCAGATAAAATACTTTCAGTTGTCATTTACACGGGCAGGGCTTTAAGTGGGCCGGTACTCAGTACCGCCACTTCCAAAAATTGCTCTTGAGTGTACCGCCACCTCTATGCGCCAAGAGCGTACTTTTAGCTACCGGTACGCTCATTTGCACATCTGTTTTAATCCTCTGGCTGCTCCGCCGCTTTTCAGAGCGCCCTTCACAATGCACGCTTTCTACTTCGTCCCACCGGGAGACTACATTACCCATACACCCTTGAGTTGTATGAGTGAAAAGCGCCATGCGGCGCCGTAGCCGCTGTAAACAACTTAACATGATGCTCGTCCACAAACAAGCGGATCCCGGAGAGGGTGTGTGAAACGCAACCATCGCTGCTCGGTTACTCAATCAATCAATCAAACTTTATTTATAAAGTGCTTTTCATACTGAAGGTATCAGAAAGTGCTATCACAAAGTACAGATTACAACATTTAAAACAATACGCCTCGCATCACACATCCATATACATATATATATATATATATATATATATATATATATATATATATATATATATATATATATATATATATATATATATATATATATATATATATATATATTAGGGCCGGGACTTTTTTCGATTAATTGCGATTAATTAATTACATGAGGTTTAGTGCGATTAAAAATATTAATCGAAATTAATCACACTTTGCTTTCCACACTTCAGTTTCCTCTTTTCCTGCAGACGCACAATTAATGGCAATATTGCACTGGTCTGTTGGACTTGGTTGAACAAAAATAAACAATATTTTGTTGCTTAAGATTATGTATTCAGTCATTATTCAATGGTATACTAAAAATCCTTATGAAAAAACGTACTTCTCAATGTTCTCAGGTCAAATATTTATATGAGATTAATTTCGATTAAATAATTACAAAGCCTCTAATTAATTGTTTTAATCGAGTCCCGGCCCTAATATATATATATATATATATATATATATATATATATATATATAAAATGAAAAATATGCTTAACTTCTCTACTGTACAGCATTAGAAAACAGACATCAATAAAACTGCTTTAATCCACTGCTTGTGTATCCATGTAGGTAGTTGTACAAAAGCTCATGACAAGATGCCGTACAGATGGAAGATCAAACGGAGCGGCCTGTGGGAAACTATGACTGACAACGAGAAGATTGAGAGAGAATATTGTGACCCGCAGAACTCTTACAGGTCACCTTACATCATTTACTGTAACACATGTACTGTATAACTGTTAACAACATCATAGCAAATGAAATGTAACCTATGTGTCGTTTTCATCTGTACAGCACCACTTGCTATCAAAATGAACATGCTGTGCATTTTGATACTATGATGTGTGGAAATAACAAAGTGAGACGTGTCTCTACGGTGAACTCTGTCCTGAAACCACATTATAACCACACGACTGACTGGCTCTGGTACTTCCAGCGTGAGAACGGGCAGTGGAACCAGTATTCAGATGATGCAAGTATTTAAATATATCTCATGGACATGCTTGAAACTTTTTTAACCGAAAAAATAATCCTTTTGTCATATTTTCTATTGTTTGATGGTGACAAAATCACTGCAATGTTCCTATACAGTATCTGACTTTTTCTTTTTCAGATGGATTTTTTTGAGCAACGACCAATCATCATCACAAGTCAAAAACTGGAGGAAATGTATCAGACAAACAATGAAGATGTGGTGAAGTTTTTGTCCTTTGAACTCAGTTTCCAAAGTAATCGTTGCAATACAGTTTAAGTTTTTGCATATTTTGAACTATGATTGTATCAAATAATATCCCTTGTGTTTTCAGGCATGATCCAAACCGACCGCAAGAACGGCCGGGAGTGGCTGGTGAGGAGACGGCCTCGATTTGTCTCTGCAGCCGAGGTCGAAGCTAAGAGGTGCCTCTGAGTGCGCGTTGTTTTATCTTATATTGAATCTACACTCAGAGTTATGTTGAGGTTGTACTGGAAATATTGTGAGTTCTTTTAAAAGTTTATAGGGGTTGTAGAGAGCAGGCGCTTGGCACAGCTTGTTCAACCAGCGTGTGCTTCTGCGTAGGAGAAGTTGTTTATACAGTAATGCTCGAGTGCAAGTTATCAGGGACGTGCACAGATAGAGCCCAGGTGGTGCTCAAGCACCTGCCCCTTTGCCCTTTAAGTGCCCTTCTCACGACCACATTTAAAAAAAATCTCAATAATAACTATTATTTATTTTATTGTTCTTACATATTCGCCCTACTACGCAACTGTGCGTCCCCGTGTTTCCCCCGTTTGAGAAGATAGTACAGCCCATCTGTAAGATGTTTGAGTAAATTCGATAACTTTTATGAACGAACTAGCAACTTAAAGTTGCAACTTGAAATAAGGGGAATGGAAATGAAAGTGCCGTCGGGGCGAGGATGTCAGCGCTGCATGTTCTGTTTGTCGCGCTATAAAATAGTCTTAAAATGAGCTGTAATTCTCAGATTAAGTCAGGGCTGGGCGTAGACCAGGGCCAGAGCAGTGTGAGCTGAGCTAAGGGAGACAGAAGGGTGAGGAGGAGACAGAAGGGTGAGGAGGAGACAGAAGGGTGAGGAGGAGAGTTGCCTGGGCTCTGGACACTGTGCCTCTGTAGGAGGAGCACAGGAACTTGAACAGCTCAGTGGATTATTGTTATTTAAGATATTTTTGATATGGACAAACCAGATGTTTTAAGTGTAGACTATAGTACCGTTGCATTATTTATTTGTATTTGTGCTAATCATAAGTGCAGAGCCTTGTAATAGATTTTAGAGGACGATGTAGAACAATCTAGTTTATTATTAGGTTCACATCATTGTACATTTTATGTTGCTGTATTAATCAATGGTCTGTGAGTGTTACTAGTTACAGCAAAACTTCCCCGTGGGACAGTGCCCTTTTGTCTTGGTTGAGCACCTGCCCCTCAAATGTCTGTGCATGTCACTGCAACTTATTATACATATTATGGGCGGCACGGTGGAGTGTGGAGTTTGCATGTTCTCCCCGTGCCCCATGTACAATAGGTTCCCCTCTGGGGCCAGGACTCCCCGGGAAAAGAGATTCTTAATCTCAGTGGGACTTTCCTGGTCAAATAAAGGTCACATAAATACAGTATATATATATTTTTTTAACTTTCGCACACTTTCAAACTAGCAAAAAGTGAGAATTGAAATAATAAATGAGTAAAGACAATCTCCCCTTTTGGAGGTAGCTAAGCAAATGTGTACAAACATGCCCTAATTTGGGTGTCAGTGGAGTTAAAAGCCAAAGTATGTATTTGTTCTATGGGCTATAAACGGGCTCAGAGGGATGTCGGCTAGATTATACTCCAGGTATATATTTTGACCCAGCGCATTTCACCCAGTGTTAATTTTGACAACATATTTTAATTTGGTTTCAGTCTTAGTCTTTTGACAAAAACATATTTTAATTTCAGTTGAGATTTAGTAATAATAAAATTCTCTTCAATTTTATCCTAGTTTTAGTCAACTAAAATTGCATGTCAATTTAGTCGATTAAATTTAAGACTTTTATAATATTTATTATAATCATATTTAATCAAGGTCCTCTGCTTCATGGAGCTTCTGAACAAAGCTCAGAGCTGTTCCTTTGGCAGAGAATTTAAATGACATGAAAGTTTGGAGGATTGTAGTCGCTCCTATTCATTTTCATTACTATTTTTAGTCCAACTTGAGTCTGCAAAAATATTACTTTGACTAAAATTAGGACTAAATATTTTAGTTTACACAATTATACTGATTATACCTCCAAGATATAATTTTTTGTTGGTTTATTGTTGCCCTGTCATATTCCTAACATGTTCCGTCCTTTGTGTTGCAGATTAAATAAAATAAAACAGCAAAAAACCCTGTCCTGAGCCTAACCAGACATAGGAATCCACAGGTTTAGCGAAGCCAGTCAATATCCTATCAATATGTACCAAATATTTGTCATGTCTTATTTACAAATAGAAATTTCAACCAATTTACTGTTACAATAAAGTCACCGATCACAACTCTGCTGATAAACATAATTAGAAGAGTGGCATTGTGATATTGGCTCTCTTGTTAGAAGGGCCTGTAGTTATAATTAGAGCAGTTTATCCTTTTAAAACTACATGTATACTATTGTCAGTTTTTTTAATATGTTTTTTAATATGTATATTACTGCTTTTCTCTCCACTTTTCACTGTATCATTGTGTAATATTCTGTGCAAATTGTTTACCAATGAAAAAATGAAATTACACGATCAGACTGTTTCAAATGAAATAATAAATAAAACAGGTCTGAAATTCTCTGAACCCATTGTATGTTTTTATAACCTCTGTTTCCTATTATAGGAATGGGTCAACACGCTCCACCGCTGTACCGGACTACTGGGATAAAACACAGATCCTGCAAACAGGACACATGAATTACTCATCAGCATTTGCAACCAAGGCAAATGCATTTTCAACTTCCTCACGACAGACGGCGTTAGCAACACCGCTAAAAACATCACCGGTCTCGTCATCAAGTCACGCGTTTTCATCACCGGGATCCGAATTGGCAACTGCCCCCGCAACAAAGTCACGGTTTACACTCCCAGCCCCTGAAACCCCTTCTGTGTTTAAATCCACGACCACATCAGCAACAAAATCATCCGAGCAACCGGCATTTAGTACAGCAGCACAAGCGACTACTTCACCGGGCAATACAATACTGGCTAATACGTCAGCAACATCTGAGACAAAGACTTTACAAACCACTTGTTCACCAAAACCAGCAGGTACCCTTGCCACACCATCGGGTAAAGCACAACTGGCATCTCTGACAACTTTCCCGTGCAATTGGCCACCAGCATTTTTAACAACCCCCGCCGCATCCCAATTTGCGCCCTCATCTCCCTGGGGTGAATCACAAATGACACGGGCAACTCCGCAAACCGTGTCTGCATTTGATATCGCGAGAACGGCAAAAAAAGTGGATACGACGCCCCAGCTGGGCACAGGTGCGGCGGGGTCATCCGACCCCTTTGTCACAGATTTTTCACCTTCAAATCCAAAACCGTCAACCGCAGAATCCCATTTTACTCTCACAACTCCACAAACAACATCTGCGTTTGAATTGGCGCCCGCCAAAGCGGAGAGAATGGCAACGCCGACAACGCCACAGTTCACATCAGCGACACAGCCATCAAATCCTTTTTTATTGGATTTATCATCAAATTCGCTACGGACTACCACGACATCACAATTCGCTTCCCCGACTCCACAGGAAACACACGCAGCGACTAAATCTGCCACAGAATCTCGGGCAGCATTGACAACGACCGCCACAACATCAAGTGTAGTGACAGCAACATCATATTCACATTCCTCAATCACAACGCAACCTAGACCTGCATCAACCAAATATGCAAGTTTACAATTTGCACCGGACACAAATTCACCAAATGCCTTTTCAACATCAAAATCAAATGTAAATTTAACACATTTGTCATCATCGAAATCACACCATACAACCACAACGTCTCCAGCAGCAAAGTCCCAATGCTCAGTCACATCAACTGCAGGGTCTAAAACGGCAACATCACCATTCGCATCTGGAACACAGTCATCAAATGCCCTTTCAGGGTCTTCAGCATCAAAATCACAAGTGAGGACCCCAACATCTGTGGCAACGTCACAATTTACACTTTCAACTACTCCAGCGACTAAATCTGCAGCAATTTGAAGAGATAATATTTTTATACGATGTTTTGTTCCTTTGGCTATTTAGCAAACTAACCAAAAGTTGTCATTCAGTGCAGAAAGGTGTGGGTTCCTCAGAATCTTTTGTTTCAAGACACAGCAACCCCCACCCGGTCCACTGGCCATTTGGACAGAAGGGGTCAAATTACGACGGAACTGAATGGACAGCTTTGGGGATCCAATGGGAAATCTTGTGGACAATGGAATGTGGAGTGCTGTGCTTCCCCAGGAAGAGTCAGTCTGACCATGGGAACGGCTGAAGGCAGACTCACGATGGATAGGAAAAACAGAATTCTGTATTGAGATGACATGTTAGAGAAATAAACGTTTAACTTGTTTAACTCCTTGATGTGTCATCAATTCCTGGTATTTAATTATTAGTTTATGTAGAGTAGTTTTTGACGACTCTCAACTCCTCCTCCAGTTTGAATACGCGGTGTTGTCAATTAAAGGTAATGTTAAATAGGGAAAAAGTAACCGCCGTCGTAGCGGTACTATTTTATTGTGTACAGCGACAACACAGGAAAACGGTTTGTTTTTCTTTATGTGGTGACCCCGGGAGAACTGCAGGGGGTGCTGAAGAGCCGTCAAACGGAGACGCGACGAGGTTCGGTCTTCGAGAAAAAAAAACCCATTTTGCGTTAGAAATACCAGGTTCTTTCTTCCACGTCATACAACAACAATTTCATGGACGTCATTCTAGCTTAAGGTAAGACTGCTTTTGACCTCTACTATTGTGTGAGTCTCAAAGTACGTCTAGTTGGCATATTTTTCCAAATTTTAGATTACTTTTTAACGGAGTTGTCTGTTGTGTGGTGTAATCTGTGAATTGATGGTGGAATTAAGGAAAGAAACGTTATAATTTGATATCTTAGATACCACAGAAGACAAAATAAGTGGGATAAACTGAAATTACGAGTAATTAACGGGCTGCGCGTTGGGTTTTACCCCTGTAAAAGCTGAAATGCACGTAGGCAGAATCGCCCAAGGCCGTGGACGCACGGTCTGAAATAAAACGTTGAAATAATCGTAGACAGATTTGGGGTCTGTCTAAAAGACGGGTTGAAGGCCCTTAGAACGGTGATTCTATAAATAGGTTGAAGGCCTGAGAAACGGGGTTTCTTAAATTCTATATTTTATATTAGCCTTTGTTAGCTTTCGTTAGCTTCGTTAGCTTAGTGCGCTAGCATACAGCATGGTTAGCTTAGTGCGTTAGCATACAGCATATTGTTGATAAACGTGTACTAAACCCACACATGTGTTAAGCCCAGCTCGGTGTGTGGACACTGAAGGCTGTTCTGTGTAGTAGTGTAGGATTTTATTGAAGTGTGGTGCATGGTTTGTTTTCGATATGATCTGTTTGCTGTTGGTGTGCGAGGTTGCTAAGTTAGCTCTGAGAACAAAGGATTAGCTTTAGCATTTAGTTTTTTCCATGTCGTACTGTTATTTGGCTGTTATTTTGTAATACCGGAGTTTCTGGCCGCCATCGTTGTAGTGCAACCGTATGGCCTCTAGGTTTTCATTGAAAGGCATCGGACTTTAGGCACATTATACTATTTAACGCGTGTTTTTATTTTTATACACTTATCTGATTTTGTTGATCGGAGGGGGAGAATACTAAATTGTTTTGGTTGTTCTTGTTAGTCTGTTTGGTTTTTTGTTAACTGTTGTTTTGTTTGTGGAAATTATTGTGTCTTGTTGTCTCTTTGTGTAATGTTCTCTTTATTGTAGAGTGACTGAGTGTGTCCGGAGTGAAACTAAAAGTGCATTTGCTGTGTCTGCATTTGTGTAGACGCAGCAAAGGACTGATTACACGGGAAGTGATGGGCGCATTGGGAAAGTGGCCATTTTCCTTTGTGCCCAGACATCCGTGTAGGAGGGTAAGTGGAGAAATTGCTCCGCCCCTCATTGCAAAACAAAAAAGTAGAAAAAAGAACATTTTTTGACCTAATTTCTTGTTTTAAGGGTTATTGTTTTAAAAGTTATTATTTTGTTTTGTTTTTAAAGAGGAACATTTCTGCTGGTGGTAGAGTTATGTCTCCACAGCATACATTTGAAGAACGAGTATCCAAAATCAGTGTGAGAAAAATGCTATTTTTTTAAGCCTGTGATTGACGGAGCATTTAGGGCTCTGAGAGATGTTGCTAAAAAAAATAGAACCTCTCTCCACACGGTGGCGCCATGGAATTAAAACTGAAGCAGGGAAGTCCTGTCGTGAGTTTGAATACATTGATTGAAAGTACAAACCACTATTAATTTAGAGTTTACGTTGATCTTTATGCGCCATTTTGGACGCATTACCAAAAGTTATGAAGGAGCAATTATGCAAAATTCAAATTATTGTTAATAAAACCAAATAAATTAATGAATACATTTTGAGATGAATGCCCTTGACCAGAAGCGAGAGCAAAATTGAACTGAAAGAAATGAGTGCAACTTTTAAAGGTGCAGCTTTAAGGAGCGAGTAATGAAAGTAATAATGAAAAAAGAGTAATAATGAGTTTACTTGAATGTGCAGTGACCTGTGGGTGTGGTGTTGGTAATTGTGGCCAAGGATTGTTTCAGACAAAGATGACCAACAACGTTCGAGGAGATCGAGGCGTTTACAACAACGCTGATGGGAACCATGCTACTCTCATCACTGGCTGCTACTGGGTTCAGAGGCATGGGAGTCCAGAACTGTTACCTGTGAAGGTGAACGGACAGACTCTTGACGTGCTGGTGGATAAAGGTGAACGACACTCATCTGTGAACTATGAGACTGTGATCATTAACGGACACCATCTACTGGGTGGATACAGGAAGACCACCCACAACCTTTCACCAAGCCAGTGCCTAGTCAGCTCACAGGACTGAATCTGACACGCCAACTCAGACTCCTGTTTCTCTCCTCGGATGTGATATGCTGATGACAGTGAGAGCAACAGTTTTGTGCTCTCTGAATGGACTAACAGTGACTTTTCCCTGATTGGACAAACACCTTGCTGTCTGACAGTGGTTGCTGAATGCAGATATATCTACTGGGAAGAGCTGAAGGACTGTACAACTGACGTTTGACCTTGGATCAAACATTCACTTTGCCAAAGCCACCCACCCATTGATCACTGTACTTTAATGATATAGAAAAGCTTTTAAGGCTAACCTTAGTGGACGTGAATGGTCCTTTTAAAAAACAAAATTAATTAGGCAAACGAGGTGTGACTGCGAACTGTTTACACCCTATAGAACAGTAATATGATGTGTTTATAACTCGTTTGCTCTCTCTCCTGGACAATAGGCTAAAGAATTTGTTCCATGACCAAAGCGTGAGTGAAACAAAAGATTGGTAAGAAATTGAAGTTTCTAAAATGTCCTGTACTCTCCATCCATGTATGCCTACTCTATAGACATTAATGCTAGACTTATGTCCGTTTTGGGACATCATTCCACGACACCATGATAGAGAATTACGTGTTTATGAACTGACTGAAAATATCTTAATGCACCAGATAAAGATGGTCTTTAGGACCTACTGATGCTGGTTTATTTACTAAATTGAATCGATAATCTTTCAGTTACAACTAAATGCATTTGTCTGAATGTTTTGATACAAAATTTGAATTTGATGCCTTAGAGGGCATTGACATGTGATAGAACTGAGAAAAAGAAAAAGCTGAAGTGAATTGGGTTTCGATCCTTTCTCTTGCTCTGCTCCTGGCGTCAATCCGTGAGCAGATCGAGAGGAAACTCTTATGAACTTGAAACAGGCCATTCTGTTGCCTGAGTTCAGCCTCCTCTTTGATTCCACGGGAATCCAGTGGACACTGATCTTAAAAATGTATGTTATAATCCCTATTGAAACCATCTACACTCATTAGTTTATGCACTCAGGTTGGAGGTGACTGCTGATCTCACTTTGGGAGCTGCTGAGAGCTCCTTTCCCAGCCTGTCTGACGGTCCTCTGCCACGATTGGACTGAACCAGTGCTGGTCTGATCCCTTTTGAGGCCACTCCCAGGACCTCACATGCTGTCCAGGTCTCTCACTCGCCCTGTCGACCCATTTAAACCCGCCTTCAACCTCCCTGGACTGAACCTGACATTTGTTATTTTGCTATTGTTTTCTTTGTTATGTGGGTGCAGAAGGTATTAATCTCCAGTGAAATTGGAGTTGGTTTGTTGTGTTTCCTGTACAAGGATAGAGGTTTCACTTGTTTATGCATGTTTACATGACTCTTTATTGGACTGAGTTTTCCTCAGTCCAAGAGGGGGTGTTAATTATATGGGAAAATTATTATAATTTGGTTTATTTTGGCATGGGAAAGAACTGATACAAATATATCTAAAAGATAAACAAACGAAAACATAAAGTGACGAATTGACAAATGTTATGGCCAACTAAGATTTCGGTTTCAGATAGGTAAATTAATTTATAATACTCTGTTTTTGACGTTTGCTGTGATTCTGAAGTGCACACAGAATCTGTGGTAAATGTGGGAAACAGAAGCTAAAAGAGAGTTTTTCTCTGTAGATTAATGAAACCTGAATTTCTGAATTTTCCAGATAAAATTGACCCTAGCATTCCAACAGATAGATTAAGTTAAATAGGTTTTTGAGTCCAGCCATAATTTGCAAGATTAGCTGGCATGGTCGTTCTAACGGTGAGCGGCCCTGATGAGAATTTTTGTTTTTGTAATTTTCGTCTGTTCTTTTGTGTTTCTGTTACAGATCTCTGTTGGTTCCTTGTCTCGGTGGGTGCTTGTGAGTGGTCGTAATTGTGAGTTTTTGACCCAAATTAATCAATCAAGTTTTATTTCTAAAGCGCCTTACAATAATCAAAGTTGACCAAAGCATAGTGATGTAGAAAATATAGCGGACGCGGAGGGAGCATGAACCGAGACAACGACCTGACAGAATCAATACGGGGAGGAATTCGAGAGCCCCTCCCGAGCGGAGGAGCTCCCGCTTTGGCCCCATCGGCCCCTCCTCCATATGTACAGAGCGGGGCGTCCGGCTCCACTTTTTACACCCAGTTAATAACCCTTCATGGACTGGTGGACGTGGCGGCTGCGAACTTGTTATCAGCGGAAGAGCATAAAAATGGCCATGCCCGGGTGCCCGCCTAAGTCTAACTCAGCGACCTTGCCTGAGCGGACTTACCATCGAGGGTCTACATTAAAAACACCAGGACCTGTTGGACGCTCCCAGATACTTAGGACCTTTTGAAGTGACTCAAAGGACTGCCACCGCAGTTAAGGTAGAGGGGCGTGACAACTGGTACCACTGGTCACACTTGAAGCCCTGTTCTGAGAAAACCGGCTTACACTGGACTCATACGCATCCCGGACGGTTGACACATCCTGACGAATATGGTAGTGGGTCTAACAGCCCCACTGAAGGGGGTGGGGGACACCAACCCCGACCCACACGGTCACAAAGACATAAAAAAGACTAACAAATATGGACTTAAGGCCTGGGTTTTAAAACCAGGACCTTTTTAAGGTGTCCATACGGGGTGTGGGGCCTGACACTTGCTCTTTGCTTGCTCATCATACCAACAGTAATAAAAATAGACGATCCACATAGTTGTGAGGGACGGGTCAGAGGACACCCTATCAAAGAATTGAAATTGGCCCTTTACAAGGTATGCAAAGAAGTAGGTAAAACACCTGGAGAAAATCTGGTCATCTACTGCAACAATGCAGGTACAATGTTGGTGAAAATGAGAGAAGCAGTGTCGGACCAACACACCCTAGACTGGATTACCCATTGTACAGAAAAAATGATAAAAACATGGGAAAACAAAGAAGGAACAAAATATGCTGTTTTGAAACCTGTGATTTATGATGTATCTAACATGTCTGTTTCCACAGAGGGAGATGGATCTAGGAAGCGACGGTCTTTCAATATGGGGGGTCATACACCAGGAGAGAATAAATGGGTAAAATTAGCTAAGCACACGGCCATGATTACCAACTCAACCCTGCAGGTGGGAAACCGTACCCTCGGTCAATCATACGTACCTTTCTCTGATGACGGCGGCCGTAAGCCCCTGTTCGGAGATGGGAAAGGATTTATCGCCACGCTGATCCCTATGATCGGTGTGGCGTCCTCCATGCAGCGTCTAAATGAGGTATGGTGGATCCTGGAGGACCTAACTGAGGTAATAGGCGACATCTTGGACCAAATGGAACGGAGTCCAGAACTTAAGGCAGTGGCTGTTGTGGTTATGCAAAGTAGAGTGGCGTTAGACGCCATGTACGCTGAACAGGGTGGTATGTGCGCAGCAGTTGGCCTTGACCACTGCTGTACATATATTCCCCGACGAAACTGGCAATTGGACAGCCATTAAAAATAAAGTAAAGGAACTCAAAGACTTCCTCGCGTCTCAAGAAGACCAGGGTCCTCAGTGGACCTGGCTAAATTGGTTAAATTCCGGTTCCTGGATCCATATCCTTCAAAAGGTGGGTATTCTTATAGGTGTAATACTCTTGTTTTGTTGTATTTTGTTTTACTGGGGGCATCTATACGATGGGTGATGCGTCCCAGGGGGACACGGAGCTCGGGACAAGGGAAACGCCAGAAGGGGGTGGTCCCAGCCTGTACTTGGAAAGAGTACGGCAGGCTTTGAGATATGAATGGAACGACCCCCGACAAGGCTGTGATGGAGAATATTGTGGTGGAGATAATATCTAAACAACACTGTTCGGTGTTGTTGCGCTTGCTGTGTTTTGTGTGCAGGAATGTTTATTTTTGTGTCAATCAGAGACGGTCCCAGGGGGACATAAAAGTTGACATGTACCATTGACACGGAATAAAAACCAGCTGAGTTCCGCCTGGAAAGATTAGTAAGCGGAAGTTACACATGGGAAGAGAGAGATGATTTTGAAACCACTCAGCGGCTGGTTGAGTATGCCCTACATACAGTGAACATGTTTTTTTGGTGTTATAATATGTGAAATTGTACTGTGATTTTTGATACAGGCTGTACTTTTGTGAACTTGAAAATATTATGGTTTTGTTGTCCTCCTTTGGGAGGTCAAAAAGGGGGTCTGAAGAGATAATATTTTTATACGATGTTTTGTTCCTTTGGCTATTTAGCAAACTAACCAAAAGTTGTCATTCAGTGCAGAAAGGTGTGGGTTCCTCAGAATCTTTTGTTTCAAGACACAGCAACCCCCACCCGGTCCACTGGCCATTTGGACAGAAGGGGTCAAATTACGACGGAACTGAATGGACAGCTTTGGGGATCCAATGGGAAATCTTGTGGACAATGGAATGTGGAGTGCTGTGCTTCCCCAGGAAGAGTCAGTCTGACCATGGGAACGGCTGAAGGCAGACTCACGATGGATAGGAAAAACAGAATTCTGTATTGAGATGACATGTTAGAGAAATAAACGTTTAACTTGTTTAACTCCTTGATGTGTCATCAATTCCTGGTATTTAATTATTAGTTTATGTAGAGTAGTTTTTGACGACTCTCAACTCCTCCTCCAGTTTGAATACGCGGTGTTGTCAATTAAAGGTAATGTTAAATAGGGAAAAAGTAACCGCCGTCGTAGCGGTACTATTTTATTGTGTACAGCGACAACACAGGAAAACGGTTTGTTTTTCTTTAAATTCATCAAGGTTCCTTCGCTACAACAGCTGCTGCTAATAGGTCAGGACAATTTCCAACCCTATTTTCTCAAACCACGACTGCACTGTCAAAATCTCAAGTGACATCACCAAAAACAGCAACAAAATTTCAATTAGAGACCGAAAGACCCATGAGCTCTGCATCCACTAACATGGCGACTGCAACTTTCACATCAGCCTCACCATTCGGATATTCAGTGGTATCATTCCCAGGAGTGTCTGCATCTGCAACGGGATCTTCTACGGGATCTACTATGGGATCTACTACGGGATCTACTACGAGATCTACTACGGGATCTACTACGAGATCTACTACGGGATCTTCTATGAGATCTACTACGGGATCTACTACGGGATCTTCTACGGGATCTACTATGGGATCTACTACGAGATCTACTACGAGATCTACTACGGGATCTTCTATGAGATCTACTACGGGATCTTCTACGGGATCTACTACGAGATCTACTACGGGATCTTCTATGAGATCTACTACGGGATCTTCTACAGGATCTACTATGGGATCTACCACGAGATCTACTACGGCCACAGAAAAGGCAAACAAGGAAAAAACATGTGTCATTGCATAAGCATAGTTAAATGTTTCAATGAAGGTATTTGAGTCATCTTCTGTACTCAGTAGTTGAAGTCTTCGAACGTTTCGCCTCTCATCCAAAAGGCTTCGTCAGCGGACAAAAGTCCCGCTCAGCCCCTCAGCTTAAGATATAGACCAACAGGGAGGAGTTGGGGTTGGCACGGCTCCTCCTCTCTAATCACGGTACGGTACGACTGAGAACTTACACAGACATAGTTAAATGTATTTTATTAAATCATTGAGTCTTTCTTTTAGGCCTCATATACAAAGAAGTGGAGATAAGGAGCTTTGTTGTTTTGAAGAGATTTTCTTTTTTTAATTCCTGTGTTGTTTATGAAATAGTATTATCTATTGATGTATTATAATTGTTGTTTTTTTTAAGTAACATATAAATAAAACATTTTTCCGTTGCTGGCGGTACAACATCCTCCTAATGTTCAGCTAGACACAGAAAATGCTATTTATCTTTTGCAGTTGGTAATCATTGAATTGATTTGGTTGAGGACTTCACCTGTTTAAATGTCATATTTGGCTGCCTTTAGTCGACATCTCCATGGAAACAAGGTGACGACATCCCGCTCCCAGTAAAGTTGCAGTCAGGCCTGAGGAGAGCTTTGTTTTGAAGCTTTTTTCAACTGTAAAAATATATGTATGTAATTTATATAAAATAAATGCTCGTATTCTATTCTACATGTTGGGTGAAATAGTACGTGGTGTGGCGTTAACTAAAACCTTTAATTCCCTGAAGTGGACCACCTTTTGTCGAAACCATCCATCAATTAACCTCTTAACCCCCACTTGAACCGAGCACATTTTCTCCAGTTTGGCTTTACCCAAATGTATGTATTTATTTATTATTGGGACAGTGCATATTAATATACATTTCAGTACATTTACCGTAATTAGCCTCAGGGCTATTTTTCCTCTGAAGTCCCTGGACAGTTCTTATGTGTCATCCTGAAGGGAATAAAATCTGAAAGCTGCTTGAGTATCAAAATAGCGACACAAATTAGACAAAAACAAGGTAAATGCAATAAAAGAGCTCCAAAAACGTGACAAAAAAAGCAGTGAAAAAGTGACAAACATGTGTGATGAAAACGTAACAAAAAAAGCCACAAAGGGGCAACAAAGAAGTGACAAAAGAGCAACAAAGAAGTGACAAAAACGCAGCAAGAAAGTGGGGGAAAAATGTCAAAGTGACGACAACGCGAGGAAAAAGGTCTATTTAGATGGGGTTTTGTAGGTCTTAGCTCTCTAATGAAGCGTTACACTGGCCTATAGACTTATGGACCTGATGGATTTGGGTAAAGCTGAACTGGAGAAAATGCACTCGGTTTAGGCGGGGGTTAAGAGGTTAAATACATGATTTGTTTTTTATTATAAGTCAGAGTGTCTCGGCTTCTTTCGCTTATGTATCGCATATAAATACAACTTTTGATATAAAAGAGAACAAGTTATTATTATTTTAGGATTTGAACTCATGTAAGCCCTCACTTGTTTTAGAAATTCGTGTCTCTAATCACATGCTATGGATCTTTAAAGTATAGTTGAGTAATAATAACAAAGAAATCAAATACTATCTGTGGACTGTGGCCTAAATAACGGATGGAGTAAATAGTCCCGTGCTCGATTTTATTATTGTATTTGTGTGAAGCCTCTTTGAGTGTCCAGAAAAGCGCTATACTGTACAAATAAAACTGGCTATTATATGTTAGGGCGATATTAGCCTAATTGCGTGATGGCTCCCTCTCGTGGGTACCAGGTGTATTACATTAGGAAATTCCTGACATAAGTTTCGGTTTCCTGTCGTCATAAATGATCTCTCCCTCCATGTTTGTTTATCCAAAGCCACAGTCAGGCTAGCGTATACGGTTAACACTCGCTCTGGTGCGGGGTATGCGGTGTATGATGGAGTCGGAGATATTAAAGTTTATTTTGAGCAACCAAGGATCTGTGGACACCGAAGAACTGGTGTATAATCTGTGCGACTACTCGCTACTTTCAGAAATTCTTTGTAAGAACGACAAGTTCGTGTCGTGTTTGTCCACCGATAAGAAGCCACGGGTGGTGGTCCAGAGCCCAGTGACCATCTGCAGGGTGAAGGACTGTCCGGGCTCCTGCGGGCGTCTGCACCATTGTCTGGCCTTCCTCTTCAGCGAATCTTGTCCTTTCAGGTAAACTGTCTATTAAAATCATGTCCCATGTCTGTGGTTTAAAGCCCTCTAAGGTGTGTGTATATGAATAGGTTTTTATTATGACTTTGTTTGATATAATAATAGCCCCGTATAGCTGCCTCATAATACAGTCCTGAACTGAAGTGGCAATTTTATCATGAAAAGTAGGATAAACGGACTGTGACATCACATGACAAGACCGTACCCGTGCTCAACAGTCCCTCCCACCATGTTTCCGGAAGTAAAAATACCAAAAAGTAAATAAAAAAAACGATGGCACAGACTCACAATACGTATTCATGAAACTTCATAAACCAATGTTTGTTTGTTTAAAAAAATAAAAATTACACATGACATAGCTTTCAAACAATTGTATGTGACCTTTTCCATGATATTTCAGGGATGTGTTTATTTACACACACAAAATGATAGGCTACAATATTTTGTAAATATATTCTGTATCTTTCTTTCTTTTGTTATTTTACCTTTATTTAACCAGGAAAGTCCCACTGAGATTAACAATCTCTTTTACAGGGGAGTCCCATGGCCCCTATTTTTAGTGGTAGGGGAAACCGGAGTACCCGGAGGAAACCTTATGCAGACACGGGGAGAACATGCAAACTCCACACAGAAAGGTCCCGTCCCGGTGGGAATCACACCCAGGACCTTCTAGCTGTGAAGCACAAGTCCTAGCTGCTGCGCCACCATGCCACCATTTCACCATAGCCAAGAGATTGCTGTCCCACTTTGCCTAATGTGGGGCGGTTATAATTGGTATTATACAAGGGCTTCATTTAGGCAGTCCCGTCGCCAGACATCAGTCTTAAGGGGGGCATATGAAATCCATGAGGGCGCACAATTACAAAACATACACTCTACTGTTTTTGGACCATGTTTTGAATAAACAGGAGAGCGTGTGGGTCAGTCAGTGCTGTGGGCGCATCCACTTTTAGTCTTTTTCAAGCCTTCAGCAGTAAAACGCACACTTCAAACAAATACGCGGGGCCTTTTCCGCGGACTTCAGCGTTTTGTAGTAAAATACAGATTGCTAGTAGTAGTAAAATACAGGCATCTTGGGGGACGGGCACTGCCCCCAAAATGCCCATAGCCCATAGCGACGGGTATGCATTTAGGATCTAAAGTAGCATTTCAGAATATTCAATATGTAACACTGTAAATACAGCTATGTTACAGTACGCCCTAAAAAAGGTGTCGAACCTGTCATTGGCAATTGATTTTATGTCAGGTGAAATAAAGGTGGCAGTGAAAACTAAATGAATCAAGCTGTAGGACCTATTTTATCCATTATTTGCATTTTTGTGGTTAATAATAATTTAAATTGGCTAAAGCAGTAAGAACAGACGACAGCGAGACCAACGTTCAAAAAGCAATATTGAGATTGCTGTATGAAGGCCTACTTACAAATTCATGAAAGCACTTCACAGACGTTGTCACACCTGCCCAGGAGTACACGACAGAGACATGGCTGCCATAATAACTGCCATTCACCTCCAACCTCACTATCACAATCTAGGGAGTGCCACAATCACGGTTTAGTAAGTGTCATGACCTTATAATAGCCATATAACAAGCAGCCACAAAACTTGTTATAACTTTTGAGCTGGATAGTTCATGTACTGTCCACTACTTTGTATTGTTCCAGGGGCAAGTGTCGTTTCTCCCATGATCTGCAGTCAGACTACAACATGGAGGTGCTCAGGGAGTTTGGCCTGGAAGCGCTGAGCAGGAGTGAGATGTGCCTGCTTCTGCTGCAGAGCGACTACACACTACTGCCTCCCGTGAGTATGGCAGGAAGAATACTATTTGTCCATTCCATCTTTTATGTTCAGCTTTAGTGACCTATATCAGCACTGTTGAACCCCACTGGCCCAGAACAACATCTACAAGAAATCATTCATTCCATCTGTGGTTACTGTCCTAAATAGCACTGTACGTTTGATTTTGTTCTTGTTGATGTGTCTTTGTTCAATGTTTTTAGATAGATAGATACTTTATTGTCAGATGCAAGGATTTGAAATTTGTTTTGCAGTTTAGTAGCTTGTTATTGATGATAATGGGAGCTGTAGTTACCGGTTTTAAACTTAATACCACCTCCTCTGTTTTTCTGGTGTTTTTTCCAGAGCGTTGTTTTTGCTCCTTATCACAACCTTGTCGACACCCTGCTAGTATATCCCAGGACTGTCAGTGTTTGACAGGAGGGCAGTATCATCTGAATGTTTGAAAATGTGTTGATAATTTGAAGTGGTTCTCCAGTCGTCAGTGTATATGGTAAACAGCAGAGCTGAACTGACACAGCCCTGGGGGACGCCGACGGAGTTTGTGATGGCAGAGGAGAGTGTACTGTTTACTTTGGCCAGCTGGACTCTGTTGATGAGGAAAGAGGCATACCAGTGAATCAGATATGTGTTTACTCCCTGATGGGAGAGTTTGGAACTCAGAATGAAAACCGTTTTATTGTATTGAAGGCAGATGAATAGTCTAAAAAGAGAGCTCTTGCATAGTTATTGGATTTGTCGAGATGTTTAGTGATAGTGTGGATGAGGGAAACTACAGCATCCTCAGTGCTATAACCTGTTTTATATACTGAAATGGATCCAGTTTGGCACTGATGAAAATGTGTAAATGTTTTAGCAAGATTATCTCCAAGGCCTTCATGATGATTGAGGATGATTGGAGCAAACTCTGTGGCAACGTTTTTTTAAAGAAAGGGACAGCACTTATCGGGCCCTTCAGCTGTTTGTTGTTTTGAATGTTTTTCTTACCTCATCATATTGTGTGTGTTTTAATGAATGAGTTTTAATGTGCTGTGACACATTTTCTGCTCTATTGAACAGACAATAAAGTTATATTATATTATTCTATTGAATATAAGAGTTTGCAGAATCCACCAGAATGAAGTGCAAGAATACCTCTCAATGTGGTTCACTTTCATTTTTGTCCCATTGTTTAATTTTACAAAACTATTTTAACCCCGTGTGTTTCATTAAAGGTGCATTATGGAACTTTTTATGTGGGGGAAAAAAAGTAAATCAATAAAAAGTGTGTATTTGATCTTTAAGTGACCCAGCAGCTGTATGAGTATGATGCTCCAGGATCAACACATCAAAAATCAAGGAAGTCATAATTGACTTTTCTCGTTCATCCATACCCCAAAACAGCTCTTTCCATCAACTCCAAAGCCATAGCCAACACAGACTCTTTCAAATTCCTCGGTTCACACATCAATAACACATTTAAATGGAAACGGAAGCAGATGAAACCTACAAAAAAAGCCAATAAAAGAGGTTTACACAGCCATAATTGAGAGTATCCTCACATCATCATCAATAATAGTGTGGTATGGAAACTTAGACTGTCATTCACGCACAAAACTCCAACGTATAATCAACAAATCATCCCAAATCACTGGCCACACACTCCCATTCATAGAGACTAGTCTGTATCAAAGACACAGCGAGCCCTGAAAATCACCTCAGACCGCACACACCCTGCCCACCATCTGGTCACACTCATGCCCTCTGGGAGGCGCTACAGGTCTTTGAAAGCCAACTCAGACAGATTTAAGAACAGTTTTTTCCCTACTGCCATAGGACACGATACAAATGCCTATAGTAACTGTACCTGTATCTGTTGTCTGTAATGTTTCATTTATCTGTATGTATGTGCCTGACATAGGAGAGATGTGAGCATGATGTGCTGTACCGAAAACAAATTCCACCTACTCCGTTGTGTGGCCATTAATAAATGTGATTCTAATTGTTTTTAGAGTTTCTGGTAGGTTTTCACTGCTGATGGACCCTCTGACCAGAAAACCTACAAACAATTGATCCTGGAGCGTTGTAGAGGCCACCGGGATGGAAAGTAAATGCGCCAACTAACCACTCGTACTGCCATTGGGTCACTAAAAGGTCTATTACGCTCAAATAGTTTAATATTTCTTTCCACATAAAACGTTACATAATGCACCTTTAAATTTTAAACCAAAATTGTATTGAAGCATTTTTCTCAGGAAATTGTGTCATAACAACATTTTGTGTGAGACCATTGTTCCCTTCTTACACTCGTGTTTGTTTTGTGAGGAAATACTTCCACACTGACTCCGATTTAAAAAAGTTAAACAAAAATGTATTTCCACAACTTGAAAAACTCTTTACTGGAACATCGAATCCTAACTGCCCTCAAAATAATTTACGGTAAGAAAACCACGTGACTCTTTTCTTCGTGTTGCTGCTTCTCGCGCCGGCTCTAAACTGCCCCTGATCCTTCGCTCTGGCGTGATGCGCCGTCATTGGCCTAAAACTCCAATGCGGAGTTTTTAAACTAGAAATTAGCTCCAAAAATACTTGTATTCACAAATGTTATTATCAAAATTAACATGAATGAAATAAAAATAATGTTAACCAATCTTCAATGAAGGTACTTGATTCATCTTCTGTACTCAGTAGTGGAAGTCTTCGAACGTTTCGCCTCTCATCCAAAAGGCTTCGTCAACGACAAAGGTCACAATCTGCACGCAGCTGAATATATAGACCAACAGGGAGGAGTTAGGGTTGGCCCGGCTCCTCCCCTCTAATCACAGCTACTCTCACCCGTGGGTAAACACCTTTGAAGTAGAGCGTCTCTACCGATCTGCTCACCTCAGTATCGGTCAGTCATGCCCTATTCATAGATAATCACTACCCAGTATCTGTCCTATTCATGGCGGATCACTGCTAATTATCTGCCAATTGTTCTTTTGTTGGCTGAGGTGCCGTCTACTTGGACTGGCCATGCCCTTTCGGTTTCTCCCGAAGGAGATTACTCCACTACTGAGTACAGAAGATGAATCAAGTACCTTCATTGAAGATGGACAACTCCTGTACGACTGAGAACTTACACAGAAATGTTAACCAATGTTTCCAATACAAATTAACCTAATAAATCACTTATAAAAATGAAATAAATATGATTAAAAATACTGCACACATAAATTAAACTAAACGTTGCTTTAGATCGTGTTTGCAAGAGCAATGGGAATCTCAGTCTGATGGAAGCCCTTTGTTAGTTTGTGGTGTTGTGGCATTTTGCGTATGGATTTTGTGTCACCCTATGACAGTAATTATATTATAATGAAAACTAGTTTGTTGTTTAAAAATAATGTGGCAATGGCATTGTGGATTATCACGGTCCTTTCAACCCCTTTGTCTTCCCAAAGATCTGCTACAAGTACAACTCCCGCGGTGGCTGCCAGGACGAGTGCCCGCGCCTGCACATCTGCGAGCGCTACCTGTGCCGCGACTGCAACTGTCCCAGGACACACGACTTCTCAGCCCCACAGCCGCTCAAACTGCTGCGGGACAAGCGCATCCCGGACCACCTCATCAAGGTTTTAAAGTCCGTCTACGCCAACAAATGGGCCCTGAGGCAGGCCGACAGAGAGAAAGCGGCTTCGCGCGCCGATAACGACGAGTCTGAGGCGGCAGACGGGTATGATTCCGACTCCAGCAGTTGCTCGAAACAAAGTGGTCGCGGGAGGAGCGGCCGCAGAGGCAGAGGAGGCCGGGGGCAAACAGGGGCCCACAGGGGCAATAGGCCGCACGGCAGAACTCAGCACCAAGAAACTGAGGAAACATTGCTCGACGGTAATGATTCAGATTCAAGCAGCGTTAGCGCAGGCCACAGTAAAGACATGAGAGGTGGCTATGTGCCGGAGAGGGGAGGATTCAGGGGTAATGGAAGAGGCAGGGGCAACTGGAGATTGGGCAGAGGTTGTAGAGGGAACAGGGGTAGTGGTGCCAGTAAGACTCCAAAAACACTCTCGGATAGTGACTTGCAAGCTGCAGATGACCCTGATGATACTGAAGCAGAAAGAAGCCAAAATCCCCCTGCCAGTAATGCTTTCGCTGCAGATCGGGGAAACAATCAACAGCAAAGAAGACAAAGGGGTAATGCTGAAGTCTGTACTGCATTGTTGAAAATACATTATAAAAATTGTAGCGTAATTTGTATATTTCCCCCCCCCTCATAGATAAAACGGAGATCTGCATGTTCTTTATCAAGGGGCATTGCATACATGAGGGTAAGTGAGAAGCGGTCCAAGTGTTTGTTTTGCAAATTATACAAGAGGCACTTTTTACATTGTGGGTCTCGGGCTTTTGCACTGTCATTTTTGGGGTTACGGCAAAAAGAAGGGGGTCTGGGAGCCGCTGATCCTGTACATATTATACATACATCTATTTCTAGAGCGCTTGTCCTGCACTAGCGCAAATCGCAGTGCTGCAAGGATACAGTTATTTCTATTCCTAACCTACAAAAGAAGAAAGACAAACATTGTTGTTTTTAGTTTTGACATAAAAACACCAATCGAGACCTCAAGACAAAGATTTTTAGGTAGTGTTCCAAAAACACAAGTTCCATAAATGGGAAGCATAGAAGACAAAGAGCTTTTACTATATTTAGTCCGTACTCTGGGAACTGCCAGCAGACCAGAGCCAGCTGGGAGCGTCAGCAATAAAGGGAAACTACCAGAGCTGGGTATCGATACATTTTGTTTCCGATACTTATTTTTTGATACCGATACCTGAACAGTACTATTCTACCTATACCAAAACGTTTGTCATCTAGAACCAGAAAACAGAACGATGATGTAAATGTATTCCATAAAAGACTATTTATTTTCAATCCCTATGATTTATTTGAGCTGAAATATCCAAGTAACTTCCTTTTAATGCTGTCCCTGGAATTAAATCTTGCTTTAGATACCAGTACCTAAACTTTTTGTTTTAAACAGTACCCCTAGAAAGTACTGTAGGATAGATTTGTTTGGAAGCATATCTTGTCGTGGGGCTTAGACACAGTGAGGGCTTGCTGATGGTTCTTCTGCTGCTGCGGTGGAGATGGAGCAGCTGAGTTTGGCTTGATCGGTAGTTGGTTGGGAGGAAAAGGTTGCAGGTCGTGACTGGTCGATTGTCTGTGACGAGTTACTGGATTTATTTTGTCGGACTTTGTCATTGATTTTGCATTCCACAGATCGCTGTTTCAAAGCTCATGACAAGTTGCCGTACAGATGGGAGATCAAACAGAGCGGCCAGTGGACTCCAATGGCTGACAATGAGAATATTGAGAAAGACTATTGCAACCCTGAAAACACTTACAGGTATCTTCTATTTGAAATACTGGAAAGTATGTACATCACTTATGTCATTGCTTGTGCATTATCCATGTTTTGTTAGTTGCTTCAGCCTGACTTTGTAAAATAGGGATAATAATTCTACATTTCTTTTTGTCCTGCAGCACCACAAGTCCTCCAGTGCATTTTGACACTATGAAATGTAAAACAGATGAAGTGAGGCGTCTCTCTACTGTTAACTCTGTGTTAGAGCCTGACTTCATCCACACCACAGACTGGCTGTGGTATTGGGAGGACGAGTACGGCAAGTGGTACCAGTACGCAGCCATTGTAAGTTAGTCTTCCATCTAGATACACGCAGACATCTAGAAAAAAGTTTAGGGTGTAAAGCAACAGCGAGTAGATTTGTTTTAAAATCAGGATTTGGTGCATAATTGTTCATTTTAAACACGTCCAGGAGATTATTTGAAATAATGAAATGCTGATCTTGTACAAGAATTAATTGCGTTCAAGGCCATGTTTCTAAAGATTTGAAGAAAACTGCTTGAAAGCCTGATACATAATAAGATCACATGGAAAGAATATATTTAGTGTTTTGCAGAGGAAAGCCTTTTGGAATGTGTTAATTGCATTTGCAGCCATTCAAATTGAAAATAATCCCGCAGCCTGATTATTTTCTTCACCAAGATACTAGAACAAGTTTTGGAAAACAACCTTTCCTATAGGCTCCACAGTGTCCTTTGTGATGCGTACTGTTGTAATCTTTGCTTTGTATGTTGTGTTGCAGACAGGTGAGCATAGATTAGCCACTATCACCAGTACAGAACTGGAGGAGGGGTATCTGAAAAATGACATGGATGTGATGACTCTGTCTGCTGGTTCACAATCATATGAACTCAGCTTCCAAGGTTTACTATACATTCAATAAAATACCTTTAAAAATGATATTTCATTATAGTGATAATTATTATTATTATAAAATGTATTTTCTCAGATATGATACAAACAAATCTGAAATACGGCACTAAGCGGCTGGTGAGGAGACGTCCTCGATTTGTCTCCGCAGCTGAGGTCCAAACCAAGAGGTACGGCTCATTCCACTGAACACACTGCTTAGAGCTGCACGATATTCCAGTATTGCATTGATCTTGAGGTTTTAACTACTGCGGTAACCTAACCTTTTTTTTAAAATATTATTTGTTTTTATTTGTTTTATTTCTTGACTCAACAACTTCCCGCAACCAACGTTTCTGATCAATTAAAAATGCTTTACCTGTTAAATCAGCACGAAGAGGTGTCCAGCGACTCTGCAGTGTTAAATCGCTTGTCTCAGTCTGACTTAACAGCAAGAGTGCCGCTCTGTGCTGCTTTTGCTCATTTCTCTGCTACCTGGACCTTCATTTGTTTATAATATCTGAGAAAAAGGCTGCGTTTGCCTTTAAATCACCTCTTGTACTGTTTGTATGGTGCACTGGAGTCTCATGATGCATGTTGAGCGTCATTTATTCTGTTCTCCTCGGAGCGCCTTGTTCAGGGATCTGTTTTGTCACAGTTCAGAGCAAAGGCTCACAGCTTCTCCGACCACTGTTTGGCAGGGCTCTGTTTATTAGATAATACATGTAGCCAATTTATTTTTGTTATTTTCTTATTTCCCATGGCCTCTTGGATAAATGAAAGTGGAGTAAAATTAAAAGTGAAGTGAAATGTATAGAAAAGTGTGATTGATTAAATAAACAAATAAATAAGGAGACAACAATTGCAAAGTCATGTGAAGGGACTGCATGAAGCTGAAATGTCAGAAATGAGTTGGTAACAGCAGTTTTAGATTATTATTTTTTTCTCCCTTAACGCTCAATTGCATGAAAAATAAAACATAAATTCATATATTAAAACTGCAATCGAAACGCAATAGCTGTCAGGAAAATTGCTGTTAGTTTTCTTTCAGTCAAAATCGTGCAGTCCTGGCTCAGCTCATGGCATGTATAAATCTTTATCACCATGGTTTTCTGTTGTAGGAAACATCCAAAACGCTCCAATGCTGTACCGGACTACTGGGACAAAACACAGATCCCCGTTGTTGGATTTAAGGTACAAACATGTGTTATAGTCAAGACTATGATGAACAATCATGATATAAATATCACAAACAAGCTGATCATTCCCCCAATGTTTCTTCTGAATAAAAATAACTTTAAAATTGTAATGATCAGATAATGCATGTAAAAAAAATGGCTTAGAAGGGTCTCCTGTTACAAAAAAAAAGTATATCCCCTGAGGAACTTCTCTTTTACAAAAACACAAATATGATTTATTCATTATTTATTTTGTTGTTCACTTGTTGGTTTCAAGACCGTGACATTGCCGTCCTCCTCTGTGGAGTATAAAGAAATCCAAGATCTCTTTCGTCGGACCATGGCTGGTTTTGAAATCCTTAAAATCGAGAGGGTCCAGAACAAAGCAGTCTGGGAGGCCTTTCAGCTGTGCGTATTTATTAGTAAGCTGTGTCATTAGTTTTTTTTTAGTTCAGATCGATGTAAAATAGACCATTTTATTGTTTTACCACAGGTGCAAAACTCACATGAAAATGAAAAATGGAGGACAGCCCGTTTTGGAGAAGAAGCTTTTCCACGGGACGGACCAGAAACACGTGAATACTATTTGTGAGGCTAATTTTGACTGGAGAGTCTGTGGAGTCAATGGGACAGTTTATGGCCAAGGTGAGCAAGGTTCTATTTGGGATCTATCAATATGAACTAGGTAATGTTTTGTGTAGGAGCTTTTGGAGGTTTTTTTTTTTTACATCTTCTCATTAGTCAACTGTGTTTTTGCCTGAAAGTCCTAAAATGACAAAAAACACAATTAATAACAATAATTAATCTTTGAAGCCCAACTAGTTTTAATATGCTGTACTATCAGTGCTTGGTTGTAGTAGTTACAGGACCACTTTTGGACATTAAACACACATAGATGATCTCACATCTTGTAGTTTACAGATTCTTTATCCCAAAAAATTGAAAGTTGGGGGAATGTGTTTCTCAAATTAAGCATTGTGTAGTTTTGACCCCAAAGCGATAAAGGTTAATTTCCAATCAGTTTAGAAAAAAAACAAACCTATCGCAGCTGTTTAGCAGAAGCATATCCTCCTGAAGCATGCTGCTTTGTGCCTACAGGCAAGTTTCTTTTCTGCATTTGACCCATTCTTATTAAATGCCACTGGGGTGAATGTCAGGAGCAATGGGTGACAGTAGTTCAGCTCCTATGTACCAGATTTGAGTGACGATCTTGGTCAGGAGTATCTCGCTGAAGGATTAGACTGACCCCCCCCCCCCCCCCCCATATAAGATCTAATCAAAGCACCCTATGTCTTTACTACAGGAAGTTACTTTGCACGTGACGCCAAGTACTCCCACGACTACACCGGCAACTGTGACCTGCGCTTTATGTTCGTGTCCCGGGTTCTGGTCGGAGAATTTGCCCAAGGCTGTTCTGAGTACAGACGTCCTCCTTCTAAAGACGGAGGAGACGTGAACCTGTTTGACAGCTGTGTGAACGACGTCACCAACCCCTCCGTCTTTGTGGTGTTTAACGCGCAGCAGATCTACCCCGAGTACCTGCTTCGGTACAGGCGGACAGGCCAAAGCACTTTCTATTCACAAAGTAGCTACCCTACGCAGGGACCAACTACCCAGCCTTTGTTTAGAACCACTCCACAACCGACAGCCCCAGCAACACGGGCTTATACAACGTCACCATCAACATCCTACTCAACCAACACATCTACAGCAAATGACAACCAAAGTTCATGTGTCATTGCATAAAATGTTGCGTCTATCTAGATCAGGAGTCCGTTCATTGAATTCAGTCACAATTGATTTCATCATCTTTAGAGCAGGTTTTTGACGTAAATATGAGGCGGATTTTCATAAAACAAGCAGCGTTTTGCAGCTTATGATCCAGAGAACGCTTTTATGGAGCTCGATGTCTCCTATTCCCCCCCCCTGTGCGTCTGTGAGTGTGTTCGCTTCACCTCCGCTGTCTGACTCTCTCCTGATCCCAGCGCGCAGGAGGGAGAGAGAGAGCGCGAGGGGAGGACACGCCAGTGCTGTTCATTTGAAGCACATTTTGGGCAGAATTGAAGTCGTGGTCAATTCAGACGGATCATATTTGTATCGCGTAATTTTGAATGATTGCGGGGTGGGGCGGGTTGAAATTAATATTTGCTGAATTTTCATCCCCTGAGATGCGGCGGTGACGGACAAGGCAGGTGCAGAGAACTGTGTGCAAGGAAAGCCAAATGGCTCGCAAGCGAAAAGTTGACAGTGAACAGGATTATTGTTTAGTTCAGTGCAAGGACCGTGCCATTTGTCTCGGCTGTGAAGAAAGTGCGGCGTTTTTTTAAAGAGTAGGCTATAATTTACATCGTCACTACGAGGAGGGACGCCACAGCGGAGGCCAGTCGCCCAGCCTTCTCTGTGCGTAAAACTGCCGAAGCTGCAGCTGCGCGCTCGTCGTCTCCTGGATGCGGGGCGCCCTCTGCCTTCTTGGCCCTGATCCAGCACACATAGCTGCACTTTGTATGAGAAAGCGCTTTATAAACAAAGAGGAAATAAATAAATAAATAATTTCGTTCCATTTTAATTAATGGAGTAAATGCTCCATTGGCATCGGCTACACTCGGGACGCTACAGATCATATCGTCCACGTACTCGCAACATTGATTCAAAAGAGTTGTTACTTCAGGCTATGTTTGATTATAATTTTGGTGACGTGATTGGAACTCTGGTCACATTGCGCAATGTTTTATTTGAAAATAAAAAACATTTCAACAAATGTAATAAATTAAAACAAAGTGTGAAGACATGATTACTGGGTTTGCAAACCACCACAGCTAAACAAATATGTGCCTGGAATAAAGTGTTGACCTCGTGGATAGAGTAGTGGGGACGACTGTGCCAGGCGAGTAATGTCTACTTCACAATGAGGCCTGCTGCATTCTGGTCCGGGTCATACAATTCTGTGTTGCAGCCAAATGCACCAGGCCCTCAGAGAAAAATGTTTGAGGACCCCTGATTCAAATGGACGATGGACAGTGATATTACTGAAGAACTATTGTAATCATTTTTGTTTTGCATTGAGTTGAGCGTTATTCTACATTACAATCGTTAATGATGTGACTGTCATGGATGGAGGTGGAGTGAGGAAAATAAAACCCAAAAAGCAGGACTGCAACGAAACTGGTGATGTTTAATGACGAAAACCAAAATAACACAACACTCAAAACAAACCAGAGCTGACGTAGACAATGACACGACAAAGGACAAGGGAAACGACGGGGTATAAATACATGAGGAAACAGGGTACAGGTGAAACGCATCAGGGCGGGACAGGCAATAAACACAAGGGAAGCAAAGCAAAATCCCAAGGACAGAACAGACATGTCAAAATAAAACACTAGACTAAACCAAAGACGCATACAAAACCAGGGGAACAAAACACGAATCATGACAGTGACATTTGAGAACGAATCGGTTTGAAACGGATGTCATTTTCTAAAAGAACTGTATCTTTTGAATGGCTCTTTTCTCACAAGAGGCACAATGGGAAACAAAAAAGGGGCAAAATATTATAGAGCTCAACAATCCCTCCCATCTACAGTCACGTGGGATCTACATATTGCACTTTGAGCTCTTTGCACATTTTTTTTTCCCAATGTGGTTGTTGAAACTGCAAATGGCCAATAAATGAATCTGAATCTGAATCTGTGCCGGGGTCCGGACGTAAATAAAATCCCATTCATTTTAGCATAAATTTAGCAAGTATTAAGTGTTCAAAAGCACGACGCCGGCTAATCAGCTATGTGCCAACTAGGGACCATTGTGCGGATATTTTACAGGAAAGTAGACACTCAGTACTTGAAAATACCCCAAAATGATTTTTTTCGAAAAATCATGGAATGCGACGTCCAGACTTCCGTGACCCGGCTCGTGCTATTTATCAGTGATGGACAGTACTTATTTTTCGGAGGTCTTTTGCGCTACTTAATACTGTAGGCTCTGTGTAAACATGAGCACGTATTTTTTCACTCCTATCACTTGTTGGACTCAATCTGCAGAGTTCTGGCTCTTGATTCTGAGGGCGTCCTCTAACTATTTTGAACTAGGCCAGGGGTCTCCAAGTACATTTTCCTGTGGGCAAAAAAATACAGGTGCTTGTCATATAATTAGAATATCATGAAAATGTAATATATGATTTAGATTCATTACATGCAAAGTGACATATGACAAGCCTTTTATTTGGGTTCTTACAAGCTGAGCCATAATAATAATGATTACAAATAAAGGCTATACATATCTCACTTTGAATGTAATGAGTCTATCATATATTAGTTTCACAGTTTAAGTTGAATAACAGAAGTAAATGTACTTTTTCCTGATCTGTTAATTATATGACGAGCACCTGCATATCAGGAATGTATTGCCGGGGTCCATAATAAAAGGCTCCAATAAAATATGTTGTAACTGGGAAAATACAATTGAAGAAACTTCAATAAATGAATAATAATGAACCGGACTCTAGCCCCATAAAAACAGCTTACACTTGTATTGCACTTTTCTGCTACATTGTAGTCATTATTTATTCACTCAACACTCTGGTGGTAAGCTACTATTGTTGCCACAGCCGCCCTAGGGCTATAATGTGTTGTTAGAATCGTGATCTCTTATTATGTCAGTGCCCTCTGCTGCTTTCCTTTCTTTATTTAAGCTGCCCCCTAGTGGCTGGAGTGAGCATTCTGGTTATTTCTTAAAAAAAAAAAATATATATCATAACTCTGAAAAGGAATGGGCTAGAGCAGGGGTGCCCAAACTTTTTTGTCTCCGAGGGCCAAAATTAAAACGTGCCTGTGCGTGACAACACATATAACTGCAAATAATAATAGTTACTTTATTTTATTTTTTGTTTTTTCATTTGCATTTGATCATATTTATGCAAATAACATGCTATATAAAACCGTCAGGTACGAAACTAACACTAAGGTCTGGCTATAAGAAAAAAAGTAACATGCCCTACATTGACTTTACCTCATTCATTTGTTAACTCAAAGAAAATGCCATATTAGATCATTTTGAAAGTGTCAGTTCAGCATCATCAGCAGAGGATGTTCTTCCTGCGGCAGCTGAGGAAACTCAAGCTGCCAACCAAGATGCTGGTGCAGTTCTACACGGCCATCATCGAGTCCATCCTCACCTCCTCCATCACCGTGTGGTTCCCCGGCGCTACAGAACGGGACAAGCACCGTCTGCAGCGCATTGTGCGTGCTGCAGAGAAGGTGATTGGCTGTGAGCTCCCATCTCTCCAGGACCTGTTCACCTCCAGGACCCGGAGGCGTGTGGGTCGGATCACAGCTGACCCTTCTCACCCTGGACACGGACTATTCACCCCTCTCCCCTCAGGCAGGAGGCTACGGTCTATCCAGACCCATACCTCCCGCCACTTGAACAGTTTTTTCCCCTCCGCCATCAGACTCATGAACAAAAACAAGTCTCTGTAGCTTAGTCACAGAGTCATGGATGTATCTGCACTTGCAGTGTGCGGTGTGTCCACACTTAGACCCGCTGCTATCACTTTATCACTTTAAACACTTAATACCACTTTATATGCCTACACATCTGTATATACAATCCCGCTGTTGTTCATTGTCAAATTGTTGTTGTCTTAACATATGTCACTTTATTTTATCTTATTTATTTAATATTTTTTATTTTATGCATGCCCTTATAGCCTTATAGTTTAACGTTCTTAGCTTATTTTTTATCTTAATTCTGTGTTATATGTTTTATGTCGCACGTTTGCACCAAGTAAAATTCCTAGTTTGTAAACCTTGTTCACAAAACTTGGCAATAAAACGAATTCTGATTCTGATTCTGAATTCTTTTATGAGTAAATTTTTAACATGACCTATGTTGACGTCAACAAACTTTGCAATAAAAGTTGGAAAACTGGGAAAAGGTTAATGTACAACGCTCTGTGATTAACACCAAGACACCACAATAGCGTTTCCTTAACTTTGCGAAAGGAGTGAAACAGCGCTCCCAATTTGACACTGGTGGCCAAAAAGTGTACTGCATCAATATTTACCATTGAGAATGAATGGGAGAGAGAGTTAGTATTAACCATACAACGCAAAAGTAGGTCACTCTTTGGCGGGCCAACAGAGTTGTTTCGGCGGGCCAGATTTGGCCCGCGGGCCCCACTGTGGGCACCCCTGGGCTAGAGACTTTGCTGTTTTTTTTTTTTTACCGCCTGTTGGAGACCCCTGAACTAAGCTAACAAACACTATGTAATGAGCTTTTATGAACATTTTTAGGAATTCACTCATAATACCCCAGGTATGTGCTCAACAAGAGCGAATAATAAAATCAGTATGGTCATATAAAACACTAGTCTCGCCAACCAGACCCAGCTTCTTTACACAAGAACTCCTGTTTATTAATTAATAAACATCGGAGATTAGTCTGGATGCCGGGCTAGTAAAATTTACAGCAGAATGAGGATGCAAAACCTGTTCAGTAAAAATATCCAGTCACAGTGCCCCCTTGTGTACAACGCTATGTGACAACCAACCCGTGAGACAAACAGCTCCTACTTTCAGACACTCGCGGAAATCCCTCTCTTTTTTTTTTATTATTTCTTTTTTATTATTAATTACAAATTCTCATGGAGACAAACAGCAAAACATGACAAGGCATCAACAATTAGATGGACAGACAGAAATAAGGTAGATTAAGAGTAAAATAAAATAAGGCATTGTTTTCAGGTGAGTGAAAAATGGTTACAGGATCAGAAACGTTTCAGCAGCATGGCAAATTGCTTCCACAGTTTGATTGGATCTTCCTACAAAATTCAATGAGGATAAAAACATACAAAATTCATTTTTAAAACAATTAACATTTGGCAGCTGTTTTTTCCATTTATTTTTATGAATGTGGTATTTACCCATAATGATGATAAGGTTAATTAAAAATGAAATGTCCCTTGTCAGTTTAGAATTATAGATAAGAATATCTTCAATCGTAAATTGTTCAAGTTCACTCATTTTATTATTTAACCAGCTATGGACATCCTGCCAGAACTTCCCACTAACTGGGCAAGAGAAGAATAAATGTTATGTTTGTTCTGGGTTTTCATGACAAAAGTCACAAGGGTCAACTTCAAAACCAAATCTACCCCTCAGAGTCTCTGCAGATGGAGAGTAATTATTAAGAATTTTAAATTGCATTTCTTTTACTTTGGGTGTGACTGGCCATTTTATAAATGTCCAATATTTTAAGTTTTATCTTCCTATCATAAACATGATAGATATGACTTTTGAAAGCTTTATTTAAATATTTGTTGTCACATTTTTTTTCTGTAATTCTTATTCTCCTATTTTTAAATGTGGAAGTTTGACTTGGACATTACAACAAATTATTATGTTTTTTATCAGCTGTATCAAAGCCACTGGGATAGATTTACAGATTTTTCTATAATCTTTCAGAGAACATTGAAAATTAAATTTGGCGGAAATCCCTCTCTCTCCCCCTTTGGGCAATGCAACCTCTAGTTTCGGTTTCCGCTCTTCAAAAATGATACCTAGATAGTCACGTGTCTCTGCCGTGTTTCATATACGGATCGAAAGGCTTTGAGTCGAGCACACTGACCGGGGCACGATGGAGACGGACATATTAAAATTCATTTTGAACAACCAGGGAGCAGCCGACACCAAGGACCTTCTGTTCAACCTCTGTGACGCCTCGACTCTTCATGAACTCATCAGCAAAAATGACAAGTTCGCATCGTGTTCGTTGAACGGGACGCCGAAGGTGGTGGTCCGGAGCCGGGTGAGGCTGTGTCGGTCCAGAGAGTGTCCTGGCACCTGCGGGAATGTGCACCTGTGCAAAAACTTCCTCCTGTCTGGAGTCTGTCAGTTCACCCAGCACAGGTAAATATATCAGTTACTTCCATTGTATTCAGCAAATAGTGGGGCACGCACGCCTCCAACCCAGCATTTGGTGATACAATGAATAGCCTATATAGAGACTCTTTGTTTAAGTTTCATCCCCTACTCTTTCATCGCGTCAGTCTCCATTCTTGACCTTTTAGAGCCTTTCTAAATGTTTATCTACATTTTCACTTTCATCGGTATCACACTCGGCTTTATAATGATATATTCTGGACCTTTTTTTTTTTTTTTTTTTTTTTAACCTTGTAGGATATCTCTCTCCTCATTGTTCTGTCTAAGTAGTATCTGTCTGGGTTAGACCTGCCTCTGCAGTTTTCTCAACACTGGACTCTTTTCTCCCTTAGCTGTCTCTGACCCTGACTATCCTCGGTGGTATCTCCATAACACTCCACGACGCAATCTGTACGAGTCTGGCTATCTGCACTTTCTTTAGTGATAGATTTGACCAGCCTATGTTTAAGGATTTTGCCTGTCTCAGGATAATTCATGTTGTATATGCTGGACTATCAGAACAGCTTATGAAAATACTATTTTGACATCTAGAATCCAGTTTCTTTTTATCTTGCTTATGTAGCATTCAGGGCCAAATAGTTAGGTGTTTGTGAAAACATGGTAAGGTGTCTGCTCTAGCCACTTACTGTAGCACCAGGGGCGGCTCCTCATTGACTATAAAATGTAATTAATTAATTAATGTGTTTAAGTTACTGTATTTATAATTATAAGTCTGCAATAATGTGCTTTATTTCATGAGAAGGTCACTTGTTCATCAGCTGCCCCAGTGTGGCCTTAAGAGTGTCACTTAAGAGCTGCTTGGACGTGCTATGAGTAAAACCATGGAAGCTACGAGAAGCTCATTATGGAAAATGCTGGAAAATGCAGACTCTGATTGGCTCAGTCAGATGTCTTTAAAGCCAGAGCAACAAAGGAGTAATAAGCGAAATGATCATCTCAATTGACGCAGCGAATTATGGGATTGCTCAGAGGTCAATCGGGATAATTTTGACCCGGAAGTATGTTTTGACAGTTTTTATAGTTTTTTTTTTTTTATAGGGGTCGACAGTTTCAAACAGACAGGAATGAAGGCTTTGCCTGGTGACTGTATATATAGCTCGTGGTTAATTAGAGGCGTGGTGAGGTGAATGCAGGATAGGTTGGTATGCAGAGGATGACTGATTGAGGCGTGGTCCTGCTCCTGAACTTGGTCAACAACGTTAACTCCATATATATATATATATATATATGTGTATGTGTGTGTGTGTGTATATGTTCTTTTTCAGCCAACAAAAGAACAATAGGCAGGTAATTAGCAGTGATCAGCCATGAATAAGACAGATACTGGGTAGTGATCATCTATTAATAGGACAGGACTGACCGATACTGAGGTGAGCAGAGCACTCTACTTCAAAAGGTGTTTACCCACGGGTGAGAGTAGCTGTGATTAGAGAGGAGGAGCCGGGCCAACCCTAATTCCTCCCCGTTGGTCTATATATTCAGCTGCGTCCAGAGTGGGAACTTCGTCGCTGACGAAGCCTTTTGGATGAGAGGCGAAACATTCGAAGACTTCAACTACTGAGTACAGAAAATGAATCAAGTACCTTCATTGAAGATGGACAACTCCTGTATGACTGAGAACTTACACAGACATTTAATACAGCCTATTTACAGTCTCTAGAACACAACAGAAGGTTTGTCAGTACATTTCTGATACGTTCTTTTTGTAGGAACACCCTACCCCCTGTAGACCATACTTTATCTGTCCAAAGGCACAAAGTTCGAAGATCTCTGTCTGCAATTTTTTTTTTTGTGAGATACTATAGTTGTATCATTTTTAAGGATCAAATATTTCCTTCATTGACTATGGTGTCTGAACTTTGAGTGGGCAGAGTGGCTTCTCAAGTAGAAGTGAAATGAAACTGAGTAACTGTAATTCCTTTCTATTGTTTTGCTCGCACACCTACAAATTAAAAGGCGTTCGGTTTAAACTTCAACTAACTTGTCCAAATGTTTGTTGCAACTCTTTCACTTTCCTTTCCTGGCCACTTTCATTTCTGTTGACATTTTTTAGGTTTCAAATTGCACTATATTGTAGATGTAATCTTCTGCTCCTTCTGTATTTTCTAGTGCTATATAAAACGTTTGACCTTTGCCCATTACAGACAAGCTTCGTAAGGGTGGAGAGTGTTCTGTAACCTCATCCAACCATTGTTATCTACAACAAACTGATTAATAGGACGTGAACTCTTGCAACTTATTCAGCAATTACAATGTTGATTGTAGGGCTGGGCGATATGGCCTAAAATCTATATCATGATATGAAAAAATAAATATCACGATAACGATATATTTGACGATATAATTGACAATGGACAAATTACTTCAAAATCCCAGCCTTACGCCTATTGGGAAGATTCATTCAGTGATATTTTATTCTTTTTTTTTTTTTTTACGGCATAATTGTCTTCCAAATATGATCTACTCAAGCAGTTTACATCCTTCATTTCATTTTTACTTTTTCAGCACGTGTGTCCGTGTTTTACAGTCACCGTTTATGCTGCTCTGATGGAGCGGAGCGTAACATAAATTATATTGTGTCCACAACGATATCAAAACATTATATCGCGATAACGATATGCGATACAACGGCCCAACCCTAGTTGATTGTACATTTTTTCTTTGGCACCACAAGTATTTTTATGCGACAGGGAGACATTTTTATGAAGTTAAAAACTGCTGGGATCTACTTGATATTTAATTAACTATATGACTTGGAGCAGATATTGGACAGTTAATTAGCCAGTATATCACATACAAAGAAAGCAAATAAATTATTTTCCTCCTAATACTTTAAATAAAGGTTTTCTAGATTGTGTGCACTGTGTTCATATCCAGATGCAGCGAAATGCATCTTTAGACTTAATGCTGCAGTTGTTTTTTCCACCGCATATTTGGCAAGACGGTAATCAAATTGACCTCTTCCAGTTTATGTACAAAAGCCTATGGCGAGCTACATGTAAAGGGCTCTGGAGAGCTTTTTGTTTTAATGTATATATTCGGATATGGTCTAACCACGCGGACCTGTGCATCTTCTTGCAGGAGAGGATGCCTATTTTCCCATGATCTGAATTCAGCCCACAACATGAAAGTACTCGGGGAGTGTGGTTTGCAGACTCTGACCAGGCCTGAGCTGTGCCTATTGCTGCTACAGAGCGACACACTGCTGCCAGCTGTAAGTACCACACAGCTATCAATCAGCATGTGTATTTCCATTGTCATCTAGTGGTAAGTAACACAATTGCAGCTCAGCTCAACGATCTGCAGCAGAAAATATATATTTGTAGTAGTCTAGAGCAATGTTCTTTGTGTGAAGGACCTAGTTTTGTCCTGGTGAAATTCCTAAATAAGGAAAGTGTGCCGTGTGTTTTATGAAGAATTGTACTGCTGTCCAAACACAAGAGATGGAATGCGGGACTGGTGTTACTTTACTGCAGCTTCTCTATTTAAAAAATGTGTTTGTACCTACCTGCGTACAGATCTTTTACTTGAACTGAACCATTCCTTTTTTTTTTTTTTTCTGTTTTGTAGATCTGCTTCGATTACAATAAGGGCGTAGGCTTGAACGGCCAGTGCTCAGAAAGCTGTCCCAGACTCCACATTTGTGAGAAATATCTAAACGGTGACTGCACCTGCTTCAGGACACATGACTTCTTCGCCCCACAACCGCTAAAAATCCTGAGAGAAAAACATGTCCCGGAACAGTTGATTCTGACTTTAAGGGGTGTGTATGCAAACAAAGAGGCGCTGAGGAGAGCAGATAAGGGCGGTTGGTCCAACAGAGGGAGCAGGGGGAATGTTAGCGGAAATTTAGCTAAAGGATACTATTGTAGCCACAGCTGCCCTGGGGTAGACTGACTGAAGCGAGGCAACCAGCCTGTGCCATCGGCCCCTCTGACCACCACTAACCACTCATTACATTCGCTAGGCTTCCTGGTGTTCATACCTGTCGCTATGGGCGGGCCATAGGGGGCCGTGCTCGTACCCCATGATGCTTGTGCCCCCCCAGACACAGATGTGACCAGTGGTGTAGTCTACGTGATACACAAGTATACTCCGTATAACCACTAGAAGGCCTGCAGAATTACCATATAACCACTACAAATAGGGAAAAGATACTATCACTCATTTGCACAATGTTATTTTTGTGCTTTCTGCCCGATTAGAGACCAGCCCAAACTCCACATCAAGTAGGCCTAGTGTTAAAGGATAACATTAAATAGCTATTTATCATACTGGGTCAAGCTGTACAGTCGTACTATCTCTGTCATAGCCTTGACTGTGGGGCTCAGGCGCCACTGAATGTTTTGCTTGCGTATCAGTATGACACTCTTAGACGGTAACAAGCAAACTGTATTTTACTACAAAGCGCTGAAGTCCGCAGAAAAGAGCCCGCGTATTTATTCGAAGTGTGCGTTTTACTTACAGACACTGGGGCTGTTGCTGAAGGCTAGAAAAAGACTGAAAAGTGGATGCGCCCACGGCACTGACCCACGCGCTTTCCTGTTTATTCAAAGCATGGTCCAAAAACGAGTGGAGTGTGTGTGGGGGTGCAGACTCTTGCTCTACAGTGCCAGAGTCCGGACTTAGCAATGTGTGAAAACTCATTTTCCATACTCAAAAACATGTTTTCGGAACATCGGCGCAGTATTCTGCACAGACAAGGCCCAGCTCATGTTGCAGCTCATGTTGGTCTGATCATATTTGCTGTTGATTCTGTTTAATGTGATGATTCGTGTGCGCCAGGGCTACGCGAATAGCGTACGAAAAATCTGTACTGTATGTATGCTAATAGTAATTGCGTAACTGTTGTCGCGGTCAGGAGGCCTGTAGTGAATTTCCCCAGCCGTCTTCGCTGCACCAAATAGACACAGCTTCCACGCTTCCGCTTAGTGTGTAGGCTGTGGGAGAGACTCATGAGTGAGAGTAGCTTTTAAACACTAGGGCCGCCGCATTTTAAACCCCCCTCCCCGCTGTCAAATTTACCAGCGGTGCCACAGAAAACACTGTACTACTACTTATAGTATATTAGAATAATGATTTGAATGTATTATGTAACCATTATAGCACCAGCATGCCTCCTGTGCATTTTGACACCATGAAGTGTGGATCAGATGAAGTCAGGCGTCTCTCTACTGTTAACTCTGTGCTGGAGCCTGACTTCATCCACACAACCGACTGGCTCTGGTATTGGGAAGACGAGTGCGGCAAGTGGTGCCAGTACGCAGCTATTGTAAGTAACAATGTCAGTGATTTTATTACACTTTAAAAATGTTCTTATATTGTCAGATGGACCGATGTAATTGGACCTTTCTTGATTGAGACGGACAAAAGTAATCAACCATATCACTTCCTCATAAAACTGTCGGTCGTCTAAATCAAGAAACGTCCAGCTGCATCGATTCATCTGACTTTATGTGTGAGTTTACCTGGATGTCCGAAATCCGAAACGCGCTATTCAGGTTTTTAAACCACTTTGGACAAATGTACATGTCGAGAAAACTCATCAGGTCTCGACATTAAAGCAGATACTAAGTAGTTACTAAGTAACTTGTGTACCCTAGAGGCCATAAGTGCCCCTGCAGGTGTCGTAGTATGTTGTGTTTTTTTACTCATTGTCCATGAGAGTAAATACTACGCTGACAGAAAAGACAAAGGGACAGAGGGATATTGTACATCCAATTACACAATGGAGATAATTGTTTTCACTCAAACAGTATTTACTGCCAAGTTTAAGTGGGGCTAGCCCGCAGTTAGCTTTGCCTGTTAGTCTATTAGCTTCTTCTTAGTAATTCCATTGGTGTGTATTGGTTGCTCCGACCCGGTGGCAGGCAAGTTGCAATTGTGGTTTTCTGGCCAGAGACACCAGGGGGAGATGAAAGACCCCCCAATCATCCCATTAACACTTGTATTACCCCCAGAGGGACTACGAAAAGGATTTATTAAGGTAAACAAGTTACTTAGTACTGCTTTAAATTTGTGAGGAAAATGCATAATATTAACATTTTTAAACTCCGTATAGTCCCTTTAAGACAAAAAACTGACTGATTTAGAATTTATGAAACATGCAGTAATTAAACAAAATGTAATTCCAGACTTTTTTTGTTTTTGAATGAGGACTGTAAATTGGTTGAATTAAAATACATTAAGTTATGCATTTTATTGGTGCCCTTATGGGTATTACATAATAGTGTGTGTATAGACCATATTTAATTCCAATAACTCTCTTTTTGTAGTTTGTAGTCGGATTTCCCCACTGTGGGACTAATTAAGGAGCTCTCCTCTTATCTTAAATCCAGGTAGCAGTGATTTTTCTTGTTCCCCTTTTCAGACGAGTGAGCATCAATTGCCCAGCATCACCAGTAAACAGCTCGAGGAGATGTTTCTGAAAAATGATAAGGATGTGGTGGAGTTCACTGCTGGCTCTCAAAGATATTCCTTCAGTTTCCAAGGTGAACCTGCAGCGGTCCTCAGTGCAGATTATCATATTAGAAAACAGGCCAATGCTTCACCCTGTCTATTCCATTATACTCAGACATGATTCAAACCAACCTGAAGTACGGCACTAAGCGGCTGGTGAGGAGACGCCCCCAGTTTGTTTCTGCAGCTGAAGCCCAATCCAACAGGTACAGCTCATTCATTGTACAATGTAGAAAATTGTCACAATAAAGCTCTTTTCTCAAATCAAGTATCCTTTCACACACACACATCAGCATTCACTCACTCGTGCTCAAGAGTGTGCAGACACAGGAGGAAAGGAGAATTCAAATTAATTTTTAAACATTCTTAATTATATGGCTTTTACTCTGCATGTCACACAGCCGACTCACGACAGAGGACACACCCTGGACCTGGTCATCACGTATGGCCTGTCAACTGGTGTGTCCTCTGTCGTTGACTTGGCTGTCTCTGACCACTACTGCGTGTTTTTTAAGTTATCACTTCCATCCAGCGTGAGACCACACTATTCTTTCAACTCGTTTAAAACACATTGACCTCTCTGGTGCTGTCCACAAATGGTTTACATCCTACCTCACAGACAGGACATTCATGGTGGATACCTGCTCCTCTAATTACACGTGGTGTGCCCCAGGGTTCAATTTTAGGCCCAGTGCTTTTTAACCTGTGCTCCCTCTTTGTGATGTCAGCCGGAAGACATGGAGTCAACTTTCATAGTTACGCTGATGATACACAGTTGTACATCTCCATGTCTCCTGATGACACCAGGCCAATGGATGCACTTTTTAACTGTATTTTAGATATTAAATCCTGGATGGCAGAAAACTTTCTCCAGCTTACCCAGGACAAAACTGAAGTTTTAGTCATCGGTCCTAAGGCCCAGAGAGAGAAACTTTTACCCAAACTACAGTCATTGTCTTTTAATCCTTCCTCACAGGTGAAGAACCTGGGTGTGATTTTTGACTCTGAGCTGACTTTTATTCCACACATTAAGAATATCACAAAGAGGCGTCGTTCCAATATTACGGCCCTCGCCTCTGGAACGACCTGCCGGAGGAGCTCAGGACCGCAGAGAACGCTCATGTTTTTAAGAGCAGGCTCAAGACCCACCATTTTTAGTTTAGCTTTTAACTGATATTTATTCTTGCTAGGCCTATTTATTTATCTCAGCACCTTTTATAATTAAGTTAATTGATATTAATTTTGTATTTATGTATTTTACCGCTCGGTCTTATTTTAGTGATCCTATTATTCGATTTTACTTTTTATATTAACTATTTTTATGCTCTCCCAGTTTCCTCTGGAGGAGCCCTCTGCCTCGGGAGCAGGGATTGGCTGTGACTGCTGGGGTGCTGTCCTGTGGGTGTCTGGATGGAGGTGTGGTGTTTCTACCGCACCTCCTCCGGGCACCCTGTGTTGGTGCCTTGTGGCTTCAGCCGAGGTGCCGCTCCCTATGCAGACGGCAAACAAATTGAAACAGACGAGCAAACAAGGATGGAAGTGCCATTCTAGGTTGTAGGCGAGTGGAAACGGGTTAGTTTTGAGCAGTTTTTTGAAAGTGGTCAGTGAGCCCAAGTTTCTGATGTGGATGGAGAGTGAGTTCCAAAGGGCTTGGTCCCCCACAACTGTTATTGTTCAAATACAGAATATATGGGTAACTAATAGTTCACTAATTGTTTATTCAGTTAAAAATGCTAAAAATATAATTTCTTGACAGTTTTAAATGTAATGAAAATTACCGGGCTAAAGTTTCCAATGAAAGTTTATGGAAATTGTAAAGGGAATTTTCAGCACCTTTGCCACCCTACCACAGACTGTTAATGATGTCCTGTAACCTCTATTTACTCTTGTAGGAAACGTCCAACAAACTCCACAGCTGTACCAGACTATTGGGACAAAATGCAGACCTTTCAAATTGGATACAAGGTATTAACCATGTAATCCCTAACTTTTAATGTGGTTTGCACTCACAGACCCACAGCTCCTGGTTCATTCCTGGTCTGTGTGGACGGACCATGGACACTGGAGTCTGGGGTTAACCACTCAGATACGTTGTCCCAGTGTTCCTGAAATATGGGTCAAATGCAGTGGATAAACTTCCTTAAACAGGACCCCCTTGACTGCATTGAATATGTCTACTAAATAGTGGAGAAAATATACAAAACAATACAATCCTATGACATTGTTGTGCATTTATTTACTGATTATGAAGAAATATGTAACAATATTTTATACAGAGAGTGAGCCTGCAGTTGTCCTCAGAAGAATATAAGGAAATCCAACAGCTCTTCTGTCAGACTATGCCAAGTTTCAACATCATCCAAATCGAAAGGATTCAGAACAAAGCATTGTGGGAGGCCTTTCAGCTGTAAGTGTTTTATTCAATGATTCATTTTTAATGAATGGCTTGTAAACTAAATAGTTTGTTATTGTGTCATGAGGCAAAAGATTCACATGAAGAATAACAATGGCAGAAAACCTGTGTTGGAGAAGAAGCTTTTCCACGGGACTGACCCCAAATTTGTGGACACCATTTGTGCCACAAACTTTGACTGGAGAGTGTGTGGAGTCAACGGGACAGTTTATGGCCAGGGTGAGTGTGTTGCACAAAATTCTCAATTTAAACTTTTCTGCTATTTTTTCTGTGAAAGAAGGCACCATGTTTTCACACATTAGTGTTTACGGGGGCTTTCAAGGCACTTTATTTGTACAGCCCATGTAGTGTAGTAACTTGGCATTTGATATGTTATTGCCTAATAGTGGTTAGTGGGGGTAAAGAGGAGAGGTAATATTTGCCAGTCTAGTGGTACGAGCCTGGACGTTCCTGCAGGTGCTCAGAAGCAGAGGTTTAAATACAGGCGTTGAGAGAGGTGGCCCGTGATGGCTCTGCGAGGGCTGTAAAAGTCCTTGAGTGAGGGCAGAGGGACGGTGATGATATCACAGACCGTTATCACAGTGCACACAGTAATACAGCCTGTATTACATTAGTGACAGTATTTCTATTGTGGGAAACTTGAATGTTGGCGGTCTTATACCTGCTGCAGCCAGTGCATTATATCCGTGTCCTTGCTTTATTTTATGTGATTTGTGTCTGAATAATAAATGAACCACTTGCTCATCTGTAAGTGAGTGGTTGATTAGAAAAGCAGTAGATCAATGCAGTGGTTTTCAATGTGTGGTACTTGTAATAATGGGTAATTTCTTCTGGCTTCTTAGAGATCCAATCTTTGTTCGATTTAGAGACCAAGCTTTTGTTCGCGTTTTCATATATTTATTTATGCAATTTTCTTCCAAAATAAAGACAAAATCAAATACACATACACATCACCACAGTACCAAACCTATGATCAAAACAGTAAAGGCACCTGTGTAGGCGTCTTAGGTTAGTAGCCAAGCTATTACAGCAAATTTATGGTAAAAAAAACACAGGAGCGATGAAGTAAAAAAATATATATAAATATACATGCATACACACACGCGTAGACACACATACACATATACATACATATATACATACACACATATACATATATATATATATATATATATATATATATATACATACATAAACAAACATGTACATACACGTACATACACATAAATAAAAAAGTATAAAATAAAAAATTTAACATTTCAAAAGATTTTGATCATGGGTTAGTCCTATTTTGCATAGCCCTAGTTTAGACCTGATTTGCATCACCTCAAGCTGTCATGTCAGTCAAATATCTAATTCCTAATTGCTTCGTGGGAAAAAAGATTGTATCTAATAAGTTGATACCTGTGCAACAAAATTTTACTCAACTTAAAAACCCTCATCCTCAACCCTCATAAAGAAAAAAAGCCTTTCATACAGCTGACTCTTTGATCATCTTTTTTAGAATCAGAATAGGTTTATTGCCATTGTTTCAGAACAGGGTTCACAAACTAGGAATTTTTCTCTGTGCGACATATAACACAGAATTAAGATAAAAAATAAGCTAAGAACGTTAAACTATAAGGCTATAAGGGCATGCATAATAAAAAATTCGAATTTTCTTCTAATTTCAGGAAGCTACTTTGCCCGGGACGCTTCATACTCCCACAGCTACACCGGCACATCCGACGTCCGCCTCATGTTCGTGTCTCGGGTTTTGGTCGGAGAATTCACCGAAGGCAGCTCCGAATTCAGGCAACCTCCTTCAAAAGACGAAGGACACGTGAACCTTTTCGACAGCTGCGTAAACGACGTGGAAAACCCCTCCATCTTTGTCGTATTCGAGAAGCACCAGATCTATCCTGAGTACTTGCTGCAATATGAGCAAATGCGCGCAGTCACTGACCGCAATGATTCCATTTTGAGGCTAAGAAAATTGTTGATTGCCTCACAAGTGAAAGCGCCCGATTCTGACACAGGGATTGCTGATTCTGCCCTTGCGCCAAATCCAACTTTCACCATTGCCAAAACAAAACCATTGGTCAGACAAGTAATACATTCAAATCAACAAGCACGGGCAGAAGATTGGTATACACAAGAGCTATCAGCAACAAAAAAAACACTGGATGCTAGTGCTCCAAAAACAAGATGTTATTTCACCCACACGAGTGTTGAAGATTCTGCCCCCGTACAAAGACCGACCCTCTCCAATGTCCCAGCAAAACCACTGGTCAATCAAGTAATATGTTCAAATCCAGAAAATTGGCTGGAACAAGAGCTAGCAGCATCATTTGGGGAAAAAACGACAGTTGCTATAGCTCCAAAAATTTATTCCCCCCACACGAGTGTTGAAGATTCTGCCCCCGTACAAAGACCAACCCTTTCCAATGTCCCAGCAAAACCACTGGTCAAACAAGTAATATGTTCAAATCCAGAAAATTGGCCTGAACAAGAGTTGGCAGCATCATTTAGGAAAAAAACGACAGTTGCTATAGCTCCAAAAATGTATTCCCCCCACACGAGTGTTGAAGATTCTGCCCCCGTACAAAGACCGACCCTCTCCAATGTCCCAGCAAAACCACTGGTCAAACAAGTAATATGTTCAAATCCAGAAAATTGGCTTGTACAAGAGCTAGCAGCATCATTTAGGAAAAAAACAACAGTTGCTAGTGCTCCAAAAACATATTCCCCCCACACGAGTGTTGAAGATTCTGTCCCCGTACAAAGACCGACCCTTTCCAATGTCCCAGCAAAACCACTGGTCAAACAAGAAATATGCCCAAATTCAGAGGCACGGGCATTCGATTGGCTTGAACAAGAGCTAGCAGCATCATTTAGGAAAAAAACGACAGATGCTAGAGCTCCACAAACGTATTCCCCCCACACGAGTGTTGACGATTCTGCCCCCGTGCCAAGACCGACCCTCAATGTCACAGCAAAGCCAATGATTAAACCGGCAACATACCCGAAACCACAAGCACAGGCTGGAGGCTTTACAAATCTCACACAAGGCCTGGAAACGCGAAGGAAAAATCTGCTGGAGGCGCAAATATCTGCGGTTGCCCCAAGGCCAACGCTGACACCAAAGGCAACAGAAATTGCGCCAAAGCCTGTCGTCATTCCGTCCTGTTTTATGGCTTCATCCACCTCGGCCCGCACCTCCCAATCAGTCGCATCGTCGAGCCACTCGGCAATGCCAGCCTCTTATATGTTGGACTGATTAAGAAAATTATGAGCAACTTGTTCAATAGTTCAATCAAAGCATCACGATACAATGATTATGAACTGCATTGCTATTGATCATGGCTTCCCTTACAATGTAGTTCAAAGACTGTTTTACTCTCAGGTTGACATAAGTGTTTAGCCATTTAAATGTTATTACTACCAATTTATTAAAACTACACAATCTGCCCAATATGAGACATCAGATTCTAGAATGTGAATGTATCCTATTTTGTGTTTTCACAATAGTTGTTTTTAAATCAATTACTGATCTAATTTGTTTCACAGCTGATGTTCTTACAGAGGGTTTGCACATACATACATTTTTATTCGTAACCGAACAAGTGTCCAAACAGATACCGGTAATGTAGAATTGACACTAAATTGGCTTCTGTTGCTATGCTGCTGCTATTCCAGAATACCCTCTATACAGTATTTGTTTATTATTGAGATTACACAGTATATGGCTATTTGCCTTATGCTCATTTTTGTTTTTAATGAATTGTCAAATGTTTAGAATTGTAGTTTTGTGAGCGCATACTGATTTAACACATTTTTCAGCCGTAATAATTGCTTTGAAATGAACTGAAAGCAATTCATTATTGGACTCGCAATAAACTAAGGCTAAAAAGAAGACTGTATGTATACTTTATTGTCCCCGTAGGGAAATTTGTCCTCTGCATTTGACCCATCCTTCAATGCCGCTGGGGCAAGGAGCAGTAAGGAGCAGTGGGCGACGGCAGTGCCGTGCCCGGGGACCCACCTAAATGATGTGGAGCCAGGCTGATGGTCAGAATCACCTGGCTGGAGGATTCACCTATTATACATGTTTTTAGTGATTACTTTAGCCTCCGACTACGGCATTCTGTATGCAAGTTCTTTTGGCAAAATGTAGCAAATATATTTTTTGACACCCAACATGTTGTGAAATAACATTGAAAAGAGTCCATGAATCCACACGGGTGGAGGACAGGCAAAAGTAACTGCCAAAATGCTGATATTGGGGGACAGTGGCGCAGATGGTAGAGAGGGCCGCCCGTCGTGTCCTTGGGCAAGACACTTCACCCACCTAGCCTCCAGTGTCTGCGTACTTTGGTGTATGACTGACGGTGTGAATGTGTGAGTGGTTCCTTGCTGTAAAGCGCTTTGAGTGCCTAATGTAGGTGGAAAAACACTATATATTTACCATGTTTTAACCTGTCCACACAAAACCAACCAAGAAATCCATGTTTTTGTATAGCCCAATATCACAACAGGAGTTGCGTCACAGGTAGGGCTGAAACAACTAGTGGTCAATGAATCGTTTTCTGGTTTAAACAGAGTCAAAAAGGGTGTAGAGTGTGCGGCTCAGGGAAATTATCCAATCAGAAAGCAGCATTAGCACTAAAGAACCTCTACAAACGTTGACTTTAAATTACTTCATCAACACGTGCTCAAGCGGCACCACTTTGTATGCACCTTTTAAAGCCAAGCGAATAATCGTAAAAAAATATCTGCAGAATAATCGATAAGTAATCGTTAGTTACAGCCCTTCTCACAGAGCTGCACCAAACATTAAAAGGAAGGAAAAAAACAATGTAATGTCCAAACAGAGGTAATGTACAAATAAGCAGTCAGTAGCAGATGGAAAAACTCAAAAAGCGGAGAGATCCACACCCATGGACAGACAGGAAGATGGACCCAGAGCTGATGGGAGTCCCTCTGCAGACTACAAAACTAAAACTGGCACAAATGACTGCCAGTTGAAAGGACTTCAAGCCACAATATTAATATGGCAGTTTTGTTGGCCCATTTACTAGTAATGAGGTTCAACAACATACATTTCTCTTAGAAATACCGGCCCCTGACCTGAATGCAGTTAATTGACCTTACCCCAGAACTAGTTATCCAACCTGCTATGCAGTCGTCTTCATGTTACAGTTGCACTGAATTGCATTTACCCTGGCCTCTTACCAGCTTCTTGTATGCTTGGTATTATGTAGCCAGTGCACCCAGCTGTGCCCCGCAGGATGACACAGCCCCCACAATGACAGTAAATATCATCTGACATTAACCTGCACCAGAGTCTGCTTCCTGTTTGACGCAGGCATACTTATAGCCAGGCTCATTTTAATGACGGCTGCATTATTAACCACGGCTGTTACTTCAGCTGAGGCGGGACGTGTACATAACATGAGGGCTAAATAAGACTGCGAGATTATTCACAATCTATTAGATATTGCAATTTGATAAGACCTGCACAAACATGTTCAGAAATGCATGTGTTTCATTTAAATCAATAATTTCTCACATGCTAATGAACTAAATTAATGTGCAATGTGGATTAAATTGTGATTTTAAAAAGAAGATATAATCATTATTGTCCATTGTCATACTCGACTTTAACATGAAGTGAGCCATGCAACTGAAATCGTGAGGACCAAATTAAGGAGTAATGGAAATAAAAATAAAAAAATCATTTGGAAAAAGGTGTAACAGATAAATCTAACAGGGCCATGAAAATAAAAAAATGAATAAATCAGGGTTTCTACAGGCAGCAGCAAGTACATTTTTCTTGAGCTTCTTAATTGAAAACCATAGACTGCGAATTTCATAATTAAAAGTTCATGACCGATGAGATCAAAGGCAGCAGTAGTACGGCACCAGTTAGTTGTCTTTTGTCCACATGTCTCAGGCAGCTGTCTGTGAGTTGGGTCAGGTAGATAAAATATTACATCTGATAGTGTCTATCTTTCCCCTGGTCTGCAAACGCCTCACAGAGAGTGTCTGTGGGGTTTAAAGGAGGTCTGTTCAAATCAGGATTTAAAACATTTTCTATGGTTGAGAATAGGACTTTTGGGTTATTTTTGTGGTTGGTGATTATTGTGGAAAATAATTTATTTCTAGCATTTCTTATTGCTGTATTGTAGGTCTTTTCTTGAGCACGGAATATTTGAAAATGTATTATTATTTTTTTAATTTCCTCCATCTCCTCTCGGCCTTCCTGCAATTTCTCTTGAGTTGCTTTAACTCCTCGTTTCTCCAGGGGGGAAGGGGTTTGGGATTCATCTTTTTAAGTTTGAATGGTGCAACTGCATTGAGGGAGATGAGTAGTTTACTGTAAAAATGGTCAACAATAAAATCGCAGTTAGCAGGTAAAATCACAGGAGGAATTTGTTGTAAAGCATCAATAAATGTTGCAGCCACTTCACTGAAATTACGTTTCCTCACAGTTTTTGCCGAGGATTCTCGCTGGATAAAACCGGTGACATTAAAAAACACACAGTAATGGTCAGAGACGGCCAGGTCGATAACAGAGGACACAGTAGTGGACAGGCCATACGTGATGACCAGGTCCAGACTGTGCCCTTTCTCGTGAGTTGGCTGCGTGACGTGTTGGGTGAAATCCATATAATTAAGAAAATTTAAAAACTCGGCAGAAATGGGGTCTAAAACATTGTCTATGTGTAGGTTAAAATCACCGGTTAAAATGATCATATTAAAGGAGCTGTGTAAAATTAATAGGAAGTCTGAGAATTCATTAATAACAAGGGGACATCTTTTGGGCGGTCTATAAATAGTGACACATAAAATCGGGGGGTTACTAAAAATAATTGTGTGGTGCTTGAAACTCGTGTATTAATCAAATCAAATAGGTTTGGTGGCAAGAGTGTTTATGCTTATAGAGGTGTTTAGGTGGAGAGGCCTCAGCAAGAACGGCATTCAGCATTAGCAGCCGTTTACAATTGCTGCTAATTCCATAATCAATAATGCAAAGCGATATGACATCACATTCCCGAACTCTATACACCTATAGAGTTAATTAGCAGCTATTATATAAAACAGACTGTGCATCAGTGTGAACTTCAATGTTTCAGTTTGTAAAATCTTAATTTCTTCAGTTACTAATGTTCAAGACACTGCAACCACACAAACTCGATGCTAAAACTTCATCTAAACATCGTGATAAAAGGCAACAATACTTAATCTTCATAATGTTTGAGACAATCCTATATAACAAATGGGATCAATTTAATACAAGGCTTACCTGGAATATCTCATTAAATCATGTCCAACATTGTTCACTCACAACAGTAAGAGAGAAGTGTTGCTGTGGTAATAATGAAACAAACACAAATAAACTTTGCCAGAGTTCTTTTCAAATGGAAATTAATATGTAGAAATGGAAGTTGATCCTAAATTACAAAGCTGTTCTCGCCGCCTCGTTGACCCCCTGCCCCATGTAGCTCTGCACGACCCTGTCCTTTGCTCAATTTGCTCACATAAGACTTTGTTTCATTTTTCAGTGTGGGGATGAATCAAGGCGAGAAGCTGCGCTTACATTCTGCAAAAACAATGCAGATTTTCCCTGAAAATGCACCGGGCTTCACCTCAAGTCGATCCACCGTAAACAACATAACCAGTAAAAAACTCGCCCAAAATCAAATGTCGACTGAAAAAATGCAACTCATTCCTCTACTGCTGCCAGCTACAGTGTCTCGGCATATTCAGCATATCAGGGAATCACATTTTCCTTATGAGAGCTCATGAATTAAATATGATGCGGCTGTTTGGGTCTTGTTGGAGAGGGGTATGATTTTGCTGAGTTCAGTTGGTTTGGTGCCAAACAGTAAAAAGCATTGGTGGCACTGTCCCAGAGGAACAAAGGACGTATCTTTGGCATAGTGCAAAATTGTGACAGTCCGCTGTCCCAGGTTTAGTTTAGAAATGACAATGCTACACCGAACTCTCTGTGTGAAGACTGGACTGCGGAGATGGGGTTGGATAAAACTGACTCTGACTTTGGGATAATCTTTGTGTATTCTAACAAGCAATGTGATTAGATTTGGAAGCAAGAACATTGATACTTGAGAGACGACTGGAATTTCAATCGCTAAGAGTCAGGGGTATGTCCAGGAACAGGTGTGGCTGCAGTCGCCAGAGGAGCTTAAGTGGCCTGATATGATGAGGGTCAAATACATCCAGCCATTCATCTTCTTCCACTTGTCCGTTGCCGGGTCGTGGGGGCAGCCATTTGGAGCTGCCCAAATCACATTGCACCAGCCCCTATGGCTCCTCCTGCAGGTGGTGGGTCCACAGAAGGACGGAATCATGGTTCTAACCGGGCCTGCTGGTCTCTCATAAGGGGCTTCTGAACCGCTCTTTGTCTGACCCGTCACCTAGGACCTGTTTGCCATGGGAGACCCTACCAGGGGCACGAAGCCCCCGACAACAGAACTCCAGGATCATTCAGGTCCTCAAACCCCTCCACCATGTTAAGGTGGCGGTTCCAGGAGGGGAGGGTCAAATACAAGTTTATTGTAATTTAGCTTCAAACAGCGGTGCTCAACCTTTTTTGTCTCACGTACCCTTTGACTCCCTAATGTCTACTCCAAGTACTCCCTTAACTCTAAGGTGCAAACAATTATTTAGAAAATTATCCTCTAAACTCTGATGTATTGGTATTTAGTTGTGTGTTGTGTCAAGAAAATAGAGCAAAAACACTTCAAAGTGTTTTAGATTCGGGTAAAGTGTTAAAAAGACGTTTTATTTTAAGATAACAGTCTGCATTTGTGGGAGCTGGGATTCAAACCGCTGACCCCTCAAACTGAACAGTATTTCTATATCAACCTCTTAACTCAAGTGCATTTTCTCCAGTTCAGCTTTACCTAAATCCATAATGTCACAACCTATAGGCCAGTGTAACGCCTCATTTGAAAGCTAAGGCCTACAAAACTCATCTAAACTGATCTTTTTCCTCGCGTTGTCGTCGTCACTTTTTTGCCTTTTTTTCGTCACACACTTCTTCATTGCTCTTTTTTTGCCATCTCATTTTTGTTGCTTTTTTGACGCTTTTTTCAAGAAGCTTTTTTCGATTTGGGTAAAGCCACAACTGTAGAAACTGTGCTTGGTTCAGGTGGGTGTTAAGAGGCTACTTCTCCAGTTCGGCTTTACCCAAATCTAAAACCTTCTGGACTGGAGCGTACAGCCTACAGGTCAGTGTAACCTAACGCCTCATTTGTAAGTAAGTCAAGTTTATTTCTAAAGCGCTTTTCACAGATACAATCACAAAGTGCTGTACAAGAGATTTAAAAGCAACATTTTCCGCGCATTATTCCCGTGTTGCAGTCACTTTATTGACTTTTTTCACCTTCCCTCTTATGTCACTCCTTTTTTTTTGCATTTTCATCACTTTTTTGTCCCCTATTCATCGCTTTTTTTTATTTATTTTTTTGCGTTTTGTGTCATATTTTTGTCTCGTTTTTGTAGCTGTTTAAACGCTTTTTTTTAAATGAAGCTTTTAGATTTAGGTCAAGCCGAACTGGAGAAAATGTCCTTGATTCAAGCGGGGGGGTTAAGACGTTAAACGACATGCAACCAAAACCTGCTCCATTTTAACATGGCATTAGTCTAGGGTGACCAGACGTCCCAGTTTACCCGGGACAGTCCCAGTTTTGAGTCCTCTGTCCCATGTCCCCACAAATTCCTCCAAAACCATTCATTTGTCCCAGTTTTACACAGGATCTGTCCCAAGTGTCCCAGTTTTTGACCAATATTATCCACAAAGAGACAAACTTTGCTTGAAAATTCATGTCTTTGGGCCATGCAAATGTCCATTACCAGGTAGAAACCAATACAAAATATCAACTCTATCCCTTTAATGCTAATTGGTGCATGGAGTAAGATAGTAACAAGTAGATTTACCATTTAGGTTAGGAAAAACAGTCAATAAATGGCTCCCTGGTTGACCGTGCAACCCAATCCCAAATAGTGTCCCAGTTCTTTAGTCAGAATATCTGGTCACCCTACATTAGTCATAAATCTAGTAGATGTTCTTCACACTGATCCATCGTCAGTTTGCTTTGCTCACTATTTTTGGACCTCGCTCCCCCCCCCCCAATGCAAATAATCAAATATTAATTAACTCACAGGATATCTGGCTCAATGTCGTTTTCCAGTTTCCCTGCTGACCAATCAGCTGGAGGGGAGCGACTGCGGCGGCGGGCTAATGAGCGCGCGCACCCCTCACGTTCCCGTTCCCGGCATGCATTGTGGTGGTGGTGGTGAGGACGAGCCAGCGCGAGAGCAGGCAAGCCCAGCAGCAGCAGCAGAAGAGGCGAGTGAAGTGATACAGGCGGAGGAGAGGAGTGTGTTTGACTGGAGCGGCTGACGAGGAGCGTGGATCTCGGCGTAAGAGAAGGACCAAACGTGGGCTACAGCACTTGAAAATATATAAAAAATAATAATAATAATAATACAACAAAGAAGACGATCCAGGAAGCGCAACCCCAACAGGTAAACCGCTCGCGTTTTTTTTTTTTTTTTTTGCCCGTCTATCCGAACCTGTGCGCTTTCCCACAATGCGCGTCTCTTCAAGGTGTGATGTTCCCTTGAAGCTAGCCGCATGATCCTAGCATTTCTGGTGTTGGGGCTATTTCAAGTTGTTTCAAGATTCAGCCAGCTTGCAACAGTTGCGGTCTTTTGTTGTCGGAATGTTTTTTGTAGCATTCGGCTTCGCGTAATGCGTAAAAAAAAAAAAAAAAAAAAAAAAAAACGTACAATGGGTTTTTCAGAGGGGCTTCCCCAGCTGTACCCCTGACTGCAGCCCATATCATCCGGGAGGAGGAGGAGGAGGAGGGGGGAGGGAGAGGACATGGGGCAATCCGTTTAATCACTGCCGTGGCCCCCGGTATAGGCTCTAGTACTGTATATGCCAGCCAGGTGCTGTGCCTTGAGTTGGCTCCAAACTGATGTAATCACACAGCCACGCGGGCACTTTATTCTGCTGTGACATTTAGCGCGATAGTTTCGGACATAATATGCACGTGTTTTGCCAAGGGGAGGAGATCCGACTTTTTCAGACTGATTTATAGCCTACTGATGATGATGATGATGATGCGCGTTGGATCATATGCCAATAGACACGCGTGTTGTTATTAGCTATTGCAGCTATAATAGTAATGACGATAATAATAATAAAGGCCTGCACTGTCGTCATTATTCTTTCACTATTCAGTCCCTCATACACTAGGCAAGGCACCTGCTCTACCATCAGAACCACTGTCACTTCTTTGTTACATCATTGTGCAGGTTTTTTTATTTATTTATTTTTTATTTAAGTTAATGTAGCACATGCAATGATAATAAGTGGAATGGAAATAGGCATCTTTGAGTACAGTCTAGCCTACAATGTGCCACAATGGTTTAGAATGTAATGTCTGTATTTGAGGGTTCATTTTGTATTTAACCCCATGTTGTAAATGCTAAACATAAGCGAAGCATTAATGGCCAACATAACACAACCACAAATATAATCACGCAGAAAGAGGTTTGTTCTTTGGGAATGAACACAAATCCAAGCACTGTGTAGAAAACTGTCAAAGGCCTTTATTGCACCGAGGCTGAAGAGAATAAAAATGCCAAATAAGACGGGGCGCTTCTTTTTTAAAGGGGAGGCGCCCCCAAAAAACACAATAAAGCAATAAATCAATGACGGCAACACTAAGAAGTATATTTCCAATACATAAATCAAGCACTGTTTGAGCAGATCCGAAAAATATATACACCACAATACATATTAATATAAATATACGAAGGCAACAGTAACATTAACCAAGTTACTCAAACTTAAAGGTGATTTAAGTCTATACATATGGATCTCTAATGTTGGCAGGTCTGTTTGGATTCAGTTTCTGATGTTTGCTGTGGTCACACATCGCTGCTGCGCGTGCAGACACCATGCAGCTAAATGAATGCCATGAAATATTTATCAAGCAATCAGGAGGTCACCAGGAGCACTGCAACCATCAGTGCTACATGCACTCCTCCCCTGCGCTTTAGTCTCTTGGCCTCAAAATACTGTCATGAAATGTAATATATGGGCTTCTCAATGATTGACCATGGACCTCATTTGGAAAAGTGTCCAGTTTGTCCGTGGGTTCTGGTTTTGACGCTCTCGCTGTTCAGTTGTTTTCGCTGTCTAAGCGGTCTGCTTAGTCATGGGACAAATTGGCACTAAGTTTGATGAGTTTGTGTGGCTATTTACCATGTTCTGTGTTACTATAGACCCATTTTATTGAGCATAAGCAGGTCATAATGTTTTTGGAGTTGTGTTTTGTTCCATTCATATGTCCATGTCCTTCTCAAGACAGCAAAGCTCCCCGGGGCAGGCTTATTCGGATTATTTCAGTGCTCAAATTGCCTTGTTTCTTGATAATATCTTCTAGCTTTTGTTTTACCTAGACTTTTTTACCCAGACACATTGACATAAGTAATTAAACATCATGTGCCAAGATGTCAGTACAGTTAATGCAATTGTAAAATCATCATATGCATGTTTTTTCATGATATTTCCAGAATGATAGGAGGCCTAACTCTAATACTACGTAGCTGGGCCTGGCTTTGGTAAATTGTATTGAGGTTCCTCTATCACAATACATAATGTATCAAATGTTTATTTAGAAATTCACTTATTTGCACTTGTTTAACGTAGGGCTCCGCTCAAAACAATATTACAACATGAATTGAATTGTGGGTGATCACTGCAATACACAACAACAACAACTGACCTTTATTCAGCACACTATAAACATGCATTTAGTGTATTTAAAATATATATATATATATATATATATATTGGTTTATAAAGCTCTAAATGGTCTTTGTCCTATTTCTGATTTGCTTTTGCCTTATCAGCCCTCTAGGACCCTCAGGTTACAACAAGGGTTAGCAAACTTTTTGGGACATGACCCCCAAAAGCACCAGACCAACAATTCGGGACTCCTGTACCCAGAATGTATTTAGCACTAATAATAAGTTCTGGTGGCGATCCCCACCTTAGTGTCCTATAACCCCAAAGATACAGTATTTATCGCTTTTGTGATACGTGTTTTATCAAGCAGTAGTTGCCATTACCCAGCCCTTTATGTTCTAAATTGTAAAATGCATGTAGTATTTTCAAAAACATTCAGATTTAGTCAAGAACACTTAAAGGCACACTGCGTAACATTTTGGAGCATACTGATACCAGCAATACAAAACCTAACCTAACCTCCTAATGACCAGCGAACAGCAATGACGCGTGTTTGTTCATTTTGAGCTATTTTTCAACATTAAAAGTATCTGTAAATAAAAAGATGCTTGTAAGGCCGGAGTGCATTATGTTACGTGGTGTGACTTTAGGTATAAAACAAGAATTATAACTGTAACAAGTATAGCAAGATGCCTAAATGATTATTTGCATGTGTATCGCGCTTTACTCTTTTTATTAATCAAAATTTGAATTTGGATATCATATTTTTTATTATATTATTTCAAGTTTGCGTCCGCTACATCACCCTTCCTCCACACTGCAATTACAGTTTAATTGCCCGGTACAAAGGGCTAATAATAGCTGCCTCTTCAGCTGTGACACAGGAGGAGGACAGATGCCGATGACCTGAGTCTGTCTCTGCCTCTGTGTGGACCTCCATCCATCCATCCATTTTCTCCCACTTGTCCGTTGCCGGGTCGTGGGGGCAGCTGTTGGAGCTGCCCAAGTCACATAGCACCTGTCCAGGTGCTGTGTGGACCTCTGTGGACTTATGTTTGAGTGACTGAGTTTGAGTTTGAGAGAGAGAGAGGCAGAGGTGTTGGCAGTGAGGGTTGAAATGAGGCCAAACTGCCTATGTGATAAAAAAAAAAAAAAAAAGAAACACTTTATTTTATCTTATTTATTTAATTTTTTTTTTGCATGCCCATATAGCCTTATAGTTTAACGTTCTTAGCTTATTTTTTATCTTAATTCTGTGTTATATGTTCTATGTCGCACTTTTGCACCAAGACAAATTCCTAGTTTGTAAACCTTGTTCACAAACCTTGGCAATAAATCTATTCTGATTCTGATGAATACATTGAGTGGGAAATATTAAGGTGCTCTTGCTGGTGTTTGCATGTCTGTGGTTCTGATTAGCTTTTAGTTTGACCATAATGTAACCCCTCATTTATCTTCTAAACCTGTTTTTAGTTGTAGCTTGTGAGTAAGTCTTGCCTGTTTGTGAAGATGACACTCTCGAGTAGGCTTGGGTACCGTTCATTTTTTTGGATAGTATTATTCATTATTTAGAACAACAAAACTGTGGGATAGTGTGCATTTATTTCTTAAAAGACTATATATATATATAATGATCTAAAGACCTTGAGATCATCAGCTATTCTTATTATTGATTTCGAGGTAGGCGCACGGTAAGCTTTCTTGCTTCAGCCTACTCCTTTAGAGCATCCATAAAGTTAGTTTCAAAGGAAAGTTAGTTAAATAATGTTTTTCAGTAAAATATTCTATTTTGTGTGTAAGTCAGCTTCATTTTGAACACAGTCTTAGTTGGTCACTTTGTAATAAAATTGGCAAGATCCTCCAGGTAGGGGGTACTATAAAAGAACAACTCAAGGGGTACGTGAGTTATATCACTAAGCTAACTAAAAAAAATTCTGAAATTTATGAAGTAGGCATTAATACAGTAATCTCTCTTTGGAAGATTGTAACCGCTTATTTTTATCTCCATTTTGCCCATCTATACTGCCTGCTTAGCTGAATATATTGTCAAATAAAAAGAGCAAAACTAAAGCAGCAGTGTATAGACGCAGTTTAGTATTAGACAAAATAACAGGCTTTCCTGCTCTGTAATAATGGGGTTGAGTGGGGCTTGTCGTACACTGCACACTTCAGGAAGACCCCCGTGATCTGAACTGCATCCCCCCTTTGTTCCAAAAACTCATATTCGGAGACATCGAAGCGGAAAGACAGATGGCAGTGTAAATGTTCTTCGCAGTTTGTGGATGTGATATCTCTGCCACATAGTCTGACTGAAAGGCTGCGAGTTTGTTAGACGGAGAAACATCGCGGCCCAAATGGTGCAATGATGAGAATAACTGTGTTTGTTGGAGCAGCAAACTCCGCAGATGTGCAGATGCTTCAAATGAATTAATTATTATGCAACATGCCCCAGGTGAGGAGCTACTCGACATAAGACCTCAGATTATACTTCTGAGAACCAGTATTTCCATTTTGCCTTTCCTCGTATATGTTTTCAATCTAAAAAGAAGACCGTAGCTTGAGCAGGGCTGAATGCTGAATGCGGCTGAACAAAATCATAGGATAAATGGACATTATATGGTATCATTTTTAAATGACAAAATATTCTTGTATTAATTTAGCAGTTCATAGTTCTCTTAGATCATAACGTTTCGGGATGGGTTTAAAATTTGCACCGTGAACTGAATTTTGATCATAATCCTTTTTTTTAGTTGTGTACAGGCGAGAGTTGGGAAAGACCTCATGGCACATGGTTTAATGGTTGTTAAAACCAGAGAAACCTACACTGATGATATGGGACGAACAATCACACTTCACACAGCAACACCATGCTCGAAACAAAATCAAACCCAGCCAGGACCTTCTCTCTGTGAGGAAAGGTTGCTAACTAGGGATGTAACGATTCATCGAAAATCGATTTTAAATCGATTTAATATGCGTAAAATGGGAATTGATGTAAAAAGATAAAATTATCGATTTTAAAGCCAACCTCAGCTACTCAATTTTGTGTGACCGAAATAGACCGGAACATAGCTTGTTGTTTCTGACAACGTTAACTTTTTCTCAAGACAAACTCCACAGCTTCCCCGCCTCCCCCCCAACACACGCCACACCATGTAAACAAATACATGTTCTTTTCTTAAAGATTTAAAAAAATCGAAAACGGGAAGTTAAAATCAGAAATCGAATCGGGGCTTGAGTGAATCGTTACATCCCTATTGCTAACTGCAAATATGAAATCAATATAAAAACTATTGTCCGAACAATTCGATGGTCAGGAGTATACTGCATAGGGCTTGGTACCAATAAGACGTACCGGTATTTTATAAAAAGTAAAAGTATTAGTGTTTGGAACAGAGAAGTGTAAACACAATGTTTTTTTTTATCGTACCTGACTTAAAGCAGAACTAAGTAACGTATCCCCCTACAGGCCATAAACATCACTGAATGTTGTGTTTTTTCTTTTTTTTTACAAATTAATTGTCCGTGAGAGTAAAATACTACGCTGACAGAAAAGAAAAAGGGAGAGAGGGAAATTGTACATTGTGCCACAACTAAATTACACATTGATTGCCCGTTAGCCTCTTAGCTTCTTCTTTGTGGTTCCATTGGTAGGTATTGGTGGCTCTGACCCGGAGGCAGGGGAGTTGCAAGGGTGGTTTTCTGGCCAGAGACACATGGGGGAGATGAAAGACCCCCCCAATCATCCCATTATCACTTGTATTACCCACAGAGGGACTACGGAAAGGATTTATTAAGGTAAACATGTTACTTAGTCCTGCTTTAAATTGTATTTTTTGAACATGCATAATCAGTCTCTGACTTTGAGTCAAACTGCCTAAACCCCACATACTGTAGGCTACATCTGCACTGGCTCAGAACTGTTTCAGACTTGCCCTCAGCTACAGCCCTTAGTCACAGAAATATAAATGCTCTGGTCAAATATTCCGCCAAATCCTTTCCTTTGCTTCAACCTCTGAGAGATCCACCCTCATTAAGCGAGGTCTGTTTGCAAATTAGCCATGTGGTTTCGATGAAAGCAAAAGTTCACCATCTGCCTTCATTTAGGCCATATTCACTGAACATCTCTTTAAAAAAAAGAAGAAAAAAATCTTTCTATTTTTTTAATTGGAGATGTAGAATAATGTTGCATAGGTACCAACACATGGTACTGTTTAAGGAACAGGCCACTGTTTTTACATACTGAGATATATTCTTACCTGAGCTTAGACGAGTTGATGCGTACCTGTCTGGTCTTTGTGCGTGTGCTCAGTCACGCAAAAAGACCAAAGATGTGGTTGGCATTTGGCCTCTCCCAGCATATTCCTATAGCTCCAAATGGCGGTGAAGTGGGAAGCGACCACGCTCTTCCACGGGCACGTACAATGACCAGACAGGTACATATCAACTTGTCTAACGCAGGTAAGAACATGTATCAGTATGGAAAAACTGTGGCCTATTCCTTTAACGGGACAAGATGCAAGTTGGTCTCTTTATACTCACTACTGCCACCTCAAGTCTTACGCGTAACTGCAGTCTTAAGCTCGTGCATGACGGCAATTCTGACCTGAATTCACACCTTTTAGAGTGACAGTGCAGGATTTTAGAGGCAGTTGTGGTGAACAGGTCTGGGCTCATTCTACACAGGACATTGTTGGAACATGTAGGGGGCGGAAAATACTTAAATTTAACATTTTTAAACTCCGTATCGTCCCTTTAAGGCACCAGTATCATAAGTCTCTCCTCTTTTTCTCAGATAAAGGGAGGACACACCAGTTTTGATACAGGGAGCCCCCACATTTTCCAAAAATGTAAAGTTGTATTGCCAATGCAGTAGTCAGCAGCTACTCAAACCAATATTTCCATTCGTTATTCAGTAATTTTAATTGTATGTCTTGGCAAATACAAAATGATCTGTGAATGCCTTTCTATGTTAAACTTCCGAAGCTGAGCGAAAGCATTCCAAAAATACTACACGTCTTTATAAATAGCCTGAATCGTGTGCTGAGGTTCTCGTGCAGAGCCGGGACATGGCAAAGATGGTGTGATAGTTTTGTGGGAGGTTTGTGAGAAAACGGCAATCGACTGTAACAAGCCACTGCGGGCTGTAATCTACCCAACGACTCGTAGAGACATTGTCAGGATACATTTAATGGAGATGAAATGCTAATTAGATCCTGTGCTCTTGTTTTGCGTTAACTCTCAATGATATGATTCAAATATGGCATACACACAGTTTTAAACAACTTTATGTCACAGGAAGGCTTTGAAATCAAGATTCAGTTAACTTTGCACATATTCTAACCAGGGGTATTAAATGCAAAATTGTTTTTCTTTTTTGTCTCAAACCAAGCTGCATCGTCAAAAACACACCTGGAGTAATATTTTCATTCATATAGTTTTAAGTAATCCTGTTAAATGTGGTTGTTTCTCTCTGGTTTTCTCTCTACTGAAGCTCAGATTTGTATTTCCTGGGTTATAATTCATCATAGGAACAACACAAAACGGTCCTCCATATTTTTAAAGACCATAGTCCAACTTTTGGAGCAGTTCAGAACGCCATTCCCACTGCTGCCTGCAGGGGGAGCCCTCTGTATTTTAAAGCCACTATTTAATCCTTACAGAGACATTATTTTAGTTTTTAACGCCTAAAATATCAAACCTCAGGGTCCCAATATAATGTTTTCAAGTTTAATAGACATGATACATCCACTTTAAAGCAGTACTAAGTAACTTGTTTAATAAATGCTTTTCGTATTCCCTCTGGGGGTAATACAAGTGTTAATGGGATGATTGGGGGGTATTTCATCTCCCCCTGGTGTCTCTGGCCAGAAAACCACACTTTCAGCTTTTCCTGCACTGGGTCGGAGCCACCAATACACACTAATGGTATCACGAAGAAGAAGCTAACAGGCTAATGGGCAAAGCTAACTGCGGGCTAGCGCCACTTAAACAGTATTTACAGCCAAGTTTGAGTGAAAAAAATTATCTCCATTGTGTAATTGGATGTACGATATCCCGCTCTCCTTTTGTCTTTTCTGCCAGCGTAGTATTTACTCTCACGGACAATTAATGAGTAAAACACCACAACATGCTATGACACCTGCAGTGGCGCTTATGGCCTCTAGGGGCATGAGTTACTTAGTTCTGCTTTCACATGTTCGAGAAATATTAATAATGCATTGGTTTTATATAGTGCGTTTTTCTGGACACTCAACAACGCTTTACATTGTTCATTCACGCCATACTTGGTGGTGGTAAGTTGTAGCCACAGCTGCCCTGGGGTAGACTGACGGAAGTGAGGCTGCCAATCTGCACCATCGGTCCCTCCGACTCAAACACTACAGGCTCCCTGGTGTTCCCAAACAGCCATACCCTGCTTAGCTTCTGAGATCTGACGGGATTGGGCAAAGCAAAGGTGGTTTGGCCCTAAATTAGCTGCAAAAGTAAAACAATTATTATCACATGCTTACATTATTGTTGTCTAGTCGCAAACCTTACATAGCCAGGATATTACCATGGTCATGTGGCCATACCGCCTTTGCTCTGCCCGATCCCGTCAGACCTTGGAAGCTAAGCAGGGAAGGGCCTGGTCGGTACTTGGATGGGAGACCGTTTGGTAACACCAGGAAGCCTGGCGAATGTAGTGAGTGAGTGGTTAGTGGTGGTCGGAGGGGCCGATGGCGCAGACTAGTTGCCTTGGTTCCGTCAGTCTACCCCAGGGCGGCTGTGGCTACAACTACAACGACGGCACGGTAGCACAGCGGTTAGCGCTCGTGCTTCACAGCTAGAAGGTCTGGGTTCGATTCCCACCTGGACGGGGCCTTTCTGTGTGGAGTTTGCATGTTCTCCCCGTGTCTGCGTAGGTTTCCTCCGGGTACTCCGGTTTCCCCTACCACAAAAAAAACATGTACAATAGGCCCAGGGACTGCAGGTGGAAATTAGCACAAGTGCTATAACCTGGTACAATGCATCTCTCCTTTCTGAGGCTAATGTATATTGTACACTGTCCCTGTTCAAATAAATAAATAAATAAATAAAAATAAAAATAAATAACCACCGCCAAGTATGGAGTGAATGAATAGTGCAATATAAAGCGTCTTTGAGTGTCCATAAAAGCGCTATATAAAACCGATGCATTACGCCTATTATTTACAGAGAATATTATGACAAATTACTGTAGCCTGGCTGGGCAATTTTGCAAACTGCGACTGTACAAATTGCAATTCAAAATGTGTCGGCTTCAGAGTGTCTTTTAACTGAAAACTCTGACTTTGTGCATTGTTTTTCTTTTGTCATTCATCACAAAGCTCATATCTTGCGGCCTTTTAAACCGATTCATTGTGTCAGGTCTCCTTGGATGTCTTGCGGGTTTCTGAAGGGCAGTAAAGAGCGGTTGATAGTTTTACAGTCAGGTGTAGGCGCAGAGACAGTGATTTGCAGCACTCTCGCCCCCTGCCTAAAGGGATCAGGTCATTTACTGTCAGGCCTCACTGACTCTAATCAACTCTGCTTCTATAGACCGCTCTAGGATTCAACAGGAATTACAATTGAATCCAGGTCAGGCCATTTAAACAGCACAAAAGGGACTATCTTTATTGGCTCTTAGTGTGTAAAACTTGCAAAGATGGGACTTAACATGTTAACACTATATTTTGTTCAGCTACTACTGTGAGGTACTGTTGCTACTCCTCTGGCTAGCACATGTTCTGTAATAGCTGATGGCGCTTGAACATTCAATACTTTGCGTTCATTGGTTTAACTGTATAGATTGCTCAACCCAAGGCATGTTGAGTACCAGAACTTCATGGATGGTTCAGTTAAGCAGCTATTACTACGGACTATATGATTGGATTGGTCATTTTATACTTTTAACCAATTACCTGCCATCCACCAATCCTAGTTAAGTCTGGTTGTGTTTACAGTTTTACCCACATATATTTTAAGAAAGTACAATGGCTTAGCTTTCAAATGAGGCATTACACTGGCCTGTAGGCTGTAAACAAAAGTGCGACTTCAAGGAAAGAACAAAATAGCAACAACAAGGAAAAAGTGATCAAAAAGCGGTCAAAAATGCAACACAAAAGGGACAAAAAAATGAGAAAAAAACATGGAAAAAGTGACAAAAAAGCCATAAATATATACAACAAAATCACGACAACAAAGTGTCAAAAACAACGCAGCAAAAATGTGACAAAACATGCTGGAAAAGCAACAATAATACAATTTAAAAAAACGAAACAAACGCGGCGACAATGCAACAAAAAAGTTCAGATCAGTTTTGTAGGTCTTAGCTTTCAACTGAGGCGTTGCACTGGCCTATAGGCTGTAAGCTCTATAGAGCAACTTTTCCATTGTTTTCAGTTATAGTCTTAAATAATATCAAGATACCGGGTGTGAAGTCATTGATAAAGCTTATGTAAGTCCTTTAGCATTTGAGAAAAGACAGACATGTGAAAGTAAAGCAAGAATCACACGCATTTGGTCCTAGAATCAGTTTTTTTAGGTTATAAGAATGGAAGTAAACATTATGTGTGACCAATTGCTGCTACCTGACCTTTTGCTATTGCGATTAGGTTTTAATTGATTGCAGCCCAATACCAAATTGTCATTTCTATTCCTAAGCCTAGAGTTGGGACACTTTGTAGCAGCACGTTTCTCCTCACTAAGGCCCATTTAATTTACCATCGGTTTGAATTGTCTCGAGTTGTTCTCTTCGAGTTGTTTTTTAATAGCTCGTCTGAAACTTCTCCTCTTTGTCGTGGCACACTGGGTTTTATGTGTTACGTAACTGTCTCCTTCCCCCCCCCCCCAGAGGATCCTTCTGCTTCGCAACGAAATGAGCTGTGAATCTGCCCCGACTTCACGTCCTCACTGCTGCGTCACTGGATTGTCGTGTGTGGTTATTTTGTTGTCGCGCCCGCCCGTCCCGTCCGCTGGAAAGCTTTAAGTGAATATGCAAATGAGGATGAGCAAAAACCACAGTCGCGTTTCTGAGAATTAGCTTTTGGATGACTGCTTCTTTATCCGTGACAAAGTTGTAAAATGCCACTTAAGATGTGCTACTGTGGGAGATGTGATGTTGCTCTTATATAGTGGTCTATAAAAAGTACAAATAAACCTGGGTGTCCTCATGCTGCATGGACACAGTTACAAGTTTGTGGACAACACCACATTTCAAGCTTGGAATCTCCAGAATTAGGGTTGGATGTGTAGGGACAGGTACAGAGATTTTATTAAAAACTGGTTAAAGCCCTCATAACGCACAAGTCAATGTGTGGTGCTCTGATTGGATAGTTGTCTCAAGAAACAAAATGAAAAAAAATCCATAAAAACAACAAAATCTAGGTTACAATTGTTATCAGTGAAAATATGTTTGTATTTATTTTATATCGGGGAGACAAAGAAGGTAATGTTCACGAAAGGTTTACAAAACATACCATGTTTTTGTTGTATTCAACTTTTCACATAAAATTCAACCTTGGAAAATATTTGGCTCTTACAACTGGACTTCCAGGTCTAACTATGGGGACAAATAAGTGTCTAGATTTTAACAACTTGGACTTGAATTGCCTACGAGGTCAAATACCACCTGAAACCGCCCATCTACCAGTGGTACCCGAACCACAGTTTGAAAAACACTGATCTAGTTTAAAAAATGTTATTGAAACTATTTAAAATGAATTAGTGATTCACTCATTCTGTCACAGCTGGTGAGCTTCCATAACTACAGGTTTCTAGATACATATTTGGCTGCTATTCACTCTCCAATCACACACAAACGAGGCAAAGCAATTTTGTTTAATGAGCACAAGGGGATTCAAAGTGCTCCACCGTTACACAAAACAACAAGAACAGAACAAACTAAATCAATCAGCAAGCATACATTAAAATAAATTACATTCAAAACAAACGCTGCGTTGATGAAATACTTGGTTATCACATGCACAGCTAAAATGTCCCGACTCGTACATGTTATGTATGTGTCCATGTCCATAAAGTTCTCTTAGGTTTGATGATATTATTGTACACCTGTGATCAGAGTAGCACTGCAACACCTAAACTGGCAAAGAGAGTTTGGCAACCAATAATATCAGAGCAGGTTATTTATTTATATGTTTATTTAATGGGGACAGAACAAGCATTGCTTCAAAATAACCAATGCCATGTTCATAGGCCTTATAGGTTTGGTGAAGAGAGGCTTCAGTGAAATGTTTATGTGACGTAGTGTGAGCGTGAGTCGACGTTTTGAGTGCAGAAGAGAGGCAGACTACCTGCAGGATCACTGAAACCTGTGCAAATGAAACAACACTCGGGTATGTTTTTGGTGTTGATCATGATAACATAACATGGTTAAAAACTAAAAGAGTTAATTATCCACGATAAAGCATCTTTAACTTTTACCTCCCAGCATTAGAGACTGTGAAAGTAGGCCAAAGGAAACTTACAACATTATTGTCATAGTTTTCAAATTAGGGTTGACAGCAAGTGGGCAGTTTGGCCCCAGATAGTCCGGCTTCAAGCATGATACTTTATATAAAGGGAAACATCTGAGATATTGTATTTGACAGTTTTGGTGGCCTTTGGACTGAGAAGAGGAAGTTGTCTTCAGGGCCATAATTACTGGTTATCTTGCATGACTTAGTAAATTTTGTAATTGCTTTTGAATCGCGATGGCAAATACATTTTGTGCTTCATGTTTTAAAACAATTAAAATCCCATTAAAGAGTGACAAACAGACCCTACATTTGCAAAAGCACCAGGACAAGCAAGGACATTATGTTTTGTTTTGTCTGTTTAATTTGTAAGGCGTCTTAGAGTTTCTTGAAAAGCGCTGTATACTAAAACCTATGTATTTTTATTCTTCTTATTAGGTTTCCCCTGAATAATATGGGATAGTTGAGAGTCTTCTGCATTTGAGCGACAAGTCAACATCTGATTTGATCGGCACCACACTTGAAAAATAATTTTTCTGTGAGTGGAGTCCTAGAAGCTCCTGGTTTTGAACGCAGGGTAGCAGTGGCTGGCTGGTCACTCTGATCGTCCACCTAAAAATGAACCTTTTTGAAACTGACGAATCTCTTACATCTGTCAATATCTCGCTTTTCTCTCTAGAATCAAGCCTTGCCTGTCCATCTCCTGCCTTCCCCTGGCCTGCACCAGCCCTCACCATGAATTACCTTCGGCGGCGGCTCTCTGACAGCAGCTTCGTGGCTAACCTCCCGAACGGCTACATGATGGACCTGCAGAGACCCCCTCCCACGGGCTCCTCCACGTCCTCGCCCGCCTCCCCCGCCACAGAGAGACGCAACCCCCCTGGCTCTCTCGCCGCACCCCCGCCGGCACCCGCCTCCAACCCGGGCAGTTTCCTCAGCTCCTTCTCCAGCGTGGTCAAAAGTGCACAGATGGCGCAGAATGTCGCGGCAGCCGCTCACGCCAAATCTGTCGCCGCTGCCGAGGGAGCGGCAGGAAATGTCCAGCCGCCCAAACCCGTCATACGCAAACCTAAGATCCTCCTGGTCATCGATGATCAGCACACAGACTGGTGAGTGAGGGGATATTAAGAAAATGTGTTTGAAAACTGAATGGGCAAACTTTGATGTGTGGACAGGTCGTTTTGTATTTGCTGTAATCGTAATTAAAGTTGTGATTGAGAAATAGGTCGAGGTGAGACCGGGAACAGAGGCCTAAATTATTTACCTTAAAGGGGTATTTTGAGATTTTTGACATAGGGCCTCATTTCCTAGTTATCCAGAGTGTTGTTGATGTCTGGAGATATTTTTTTCTTAAATTCATGCAGTTCTTATATTTTGAAGAGTCTAGTGGCGCTAGGCTAGGGCAAGGCTAAAGCATTTCTATGGTAACAGCTAGCCTGCATTCTAAACAGTCTGACCGACTCCACAGTGCACCTGAGGTAAATCACTTATAACGCCAGATTACCCAGATTAATGTCTGGGTTAATAGAATAATATTTGAACTATAACTGACCTTGTATCACATGAATTACCGCATTTTGAGGGACTATTTTCTCGCAGATCACTGCTGCGTTAGCTTACAGCCACGAAGCTAATGCTGCTCAAATATAAGTTATTTTAAATGCAAAATGATTAAAATTATTCTATCGACACAGACATTTATATCGTTAGTCTGGCGTTATCAGTGTTTGAAATGGGTAACGACGTTATTTTTTCACCAACGGAGTAATCTAATTCATTACTCTCCCCGTCATTACAACGCCCTTATCGTTACTGGGTAAACTAAGTGGCACCGCTCACGCAGCAGGAGCAGGGGAGAGGGTGGGCGGAGTCTCACGGAGTACTCACGCTGCCTGTGCAGAGTGTTTGTGCTCTCTGCTCCAAAAACTACGTGTGTCCCCGACCCGCGGCTCGTCATCCCCACTGCGCGGTGCGGCGCAGGGGAGAATTGATCAGTAGTGTTGGAACTTATTTTTAACCCAAAGACATGTCTTTCCCCCCCCTCTCCCTCTCAGCGCCTTTTCTTCTTCCTCTCTCCCCGCTCTCCACTCCAGAGAGACGGCAGGGCATTTAACCTTATATTTGCTGATGATTGTTTTACGTTTTCCCCTCCAGGGACCGCCACCTCAACGTGGTGGAGGGTTTTGAGCGCTAGAATGATCCTGGGAGCTCTGTTGTCGGGGGCTTCGTGCCCCTGGTAGGGTCTCCCAGGGCAAACCGGTCCTAGGTGACGGGTCAGACAAAGAGCGGTTCAGAAGCCCCTTATGAGAGACCAACAGGCCCGGTTAGAAACATGAGGCCGTCCTTCTGTGGACCCACCACCTGCAGGAGGGGCCATAGGGGCTGGTGCTATGTGATTTGGGCAGATCCAACAGCTGCCCGCACGACCCGGCAACGGACAAGTGGAAGAAGATGGATGGATGTTTTACGTTTTGCCTGGTGAATGATCGGAGAGAATTGCACAATGCCTGTGCGTAAAGTCTGCCCTGATCGTTGGCTGCGTTAGTACATGTTTCTTTTACTCCTGTTCCTCCTCATTCTCTTTGAATACGGCCGTATTCCTACATTAATAAAACAGCGGCGCAAATACTGGTCAATACCATTCAGTCACAGAGGCCTCCCCCCCACTCTACCCCCCATTCGGTTCAGTTACTATGATCATCTTTTACATGATAAATACAAACACCTCTGTCTGGTGTTTGTTTTAGCAGTTTTCAAGCAGTTGAACTGACTTTTGAAAACTGCTAAAAAAATAATAATCTAAATTTTTTGATATAAAACTTTTTTTCTTTTTTAACAGTAACGCAAATAGTTACCTTCCCTGGTAACGAGTTACTTTCATTATAGAATAATTCAGTTACTTTTTGGAACAAGTAGTGAGTAACTATAACTTATTACGTTTTTTAAAGTAACGTTCCCAACACTGGGCGTTATAAGTGATTTGCCTCAAGTGCACTGTGGAGTGAGACTGTTTTTAATGCAGTTCAGCTGTTACCATAGAAATGCTTTAACCTTGCCCTTGCGCAACTAGACTCTTCAAATATAAGAACTGCATGAATTTAAGAAAAAAATATCTCCAGACATCAACAACACTCTGGATAACTAGGAAATGAGGCCCTATGTCAAAAATCCCAAAATATCCCTTTAACCTCTTAACCTCCACCTGAACCGAGCACATTTTCTTCAGTTTGGGATTACCCAAATCTAAAAGCTTTTTAAAAAAAAAATAGCGTCAAAATAACGAGAAAACGCAACAAAAAAGTGACAAAAACACACAAAAGTAAATGAGACAAAAAACGATTAAAAAGTTGGGGGGGGGGGGGGGGGGGAAATGCTACAAAAATGTGGCATAAAAAGGGATGGGGGGAAAAAATCTATTTAGATCAGTTTTGCAGGTCTTAGCTTTCAAATGAGGCGTTACCCTGGCTTATAGGCGTAAGCTCCAGTTAAGAAGCTTTTCGATTTAGGTAAAGCCGAAGTGGAGAAAATGTGCTTTGTTAAAGTGGGGATTGAGAGGTGTGTGGCCAGGCATGGGGGGGCATGACTTTGAAAGAAGGGGTCGACTGAGGCGCTGTGTGACGGCAACAAGCTCTTGTTGCATCTTCCCTCTTTTCTCCCCTCATCTTTACATTAACATCACATGTACGTCCTTCAGCATTTAGGCTGCATCATTTTCAAGCTCTTACAGAACAAACTACAAACCTTATTCCACTGTGAGTTAAACATTGGCCGTGTCCCATGAGAACATACCGCTGGCTCTGGTATTGAAGAGTGCGGCGCAGGGTGATCAGATCACCAGCACGTGCGCCCCCCACACCCCCGTCATCCACCACCATCCACGCTCCATGGAAAAGATACGATAGACGATAGGATAAGCCTTTATTGATCTCACAATGGAGTAATTCACATGTTACATCAGATCTCAAGAAACACTCAGGGTGTGCAAAATAGACAGGAAATGTGCAAACAATTAAATAGTAAATCGAGGTATCTCATATAATGAATAAAAAGCTTTAATGAGCAAAAAGTATAAATCATAACAGACTATAAAATGTAGAATCAAAATGTCAGCATTTGCAGTGCAAAGTTTACAGTTATAGTGCAGGTGGTTGACAAAGGAAACATTGGTCTGTAGGAAGAAAAAGATCGGGGAGGGACCACTGTTGTACATAACTTTGCCTTTGGCCACAGGGTGTCTGTCCACCCCATGTACGGCCCCTGTTCAACCGTCTTACTGCGGCAGGTATGAAGCTGAGGATATCACATACTGCACCCCGACTGTGCAAAATCTAGCCTACAGTCTGCTTTAGAAATGCAAGATCTCAGAATGTTTGACCTAAAGCCAATTCTGCCTATTGAGACAAGGATTCTGTTTCGTTACAAAAAGGGCTTCTCTCGCCCCACTCTCAAACCAACTCTCTTCTGCTGTAATTTGAACCTGCTGGAGTTGGTACTACTTCCTGTATCACCTTTCTTTCAAAAGCTTCCACTCCCATAGAGGTTTTGGCCCTTGCCTTCCTGAGAGTTTGAAATAATTTGGAAAGATTGGAAAGACCTATTAGCAGGGATCACTGTGTGCCTGCCAGATCACTGTTTCCAGGAGGCGTTGAGGAGATCAGGGCTTAAAATGGTCATATCAACAAACCCCTACTGCATCTCCGTTTCTCAAAGAGCGACCTCCTTTCTCTAATCCGGCACTGTCAAATCTGAGCCAGGCTTTCGCTGTGAAGAACTATCCATCAGTAGAGATTAGCTCGTTAATAATATCCGTGGGGAACATCAGAAGCCTCTAAATGGCTACGGCATTTTAGTGCAATAAGATTTCAGTTGTGTCAAAGTAAGCAGAAAGCCGTACAATGCTGAAGCAATTGCAAGACTATATTTTTTTATGTTATTCATAATTTGCCTGGAGGATTAGTTGAGCAAGGTAATGATCATGATCTTCATTAAAACTCTGCTGACATAATTATTTTGGGTTTTTTTCCAGTTTAAAAGAAGATTTTAAGTCTTCATTAGTGCCTAGATTTACCCAATGCTCACATTTTTAAAGGAGACGTATCATGCTAAACTGACCTTTTTTGTTTGTCAAAAACAATTGAGTGGTATATTTCACATCAACCCTGGTCTCTCCTGTGCCCATTCACTTGATATGTCCACTTTAACCTCTTAAAGGACCTGTATCATGCTATTTTAGCCATTCCAAAGTAAAGTATAGGCATTTATATGATATATTGTACCTCTACCACTACGGAGCACTAATTTTTGTGATAAATATAAGTATTTTCTGGAGGTATTTTTCCAACCCGAAAGACAAAACGCTAGGATTCAGTTAACTCCGCCCCCTCTCGCCGCTCATACAACTTTAGCAGTAGTAGAAATATATATATCACAGCAAAAAGTGAAGTTACTTCATGATGCTGTTATAAGGAGTTAACATGTGCAACACAGCTTCATGGCAAAATGGCTAACACACACGCTAACATGCATTTTGATCGACTCACCAGTCTGATGTTTCCATTATGGGATTTGCGCTGGTTATAAAAGTTAATCCACTTTGATTCTGGCCAAGGTTCATCAAGCATCCATCAGCGACAGGCACAGACAAACACTATTGTGGCTGATAGTCGCTGAATCCCGGAGGGAAATTCCAACTTCTATGGCCTCTTCTTTAGGAAGGTTGAATAAAGTCCTGTCCTCGCAGCCAAACGCGGTTTTCTCCGTGACATTATTGTGAGGTAAGAAAAAAGAACAGGTTTCCAGACTCCAGAGTAGGTTAGAAAAAGCTCCCTCTTCACAACTTTCGGTGCAACATGACATGACCATCTGTTCAGACCGTTCGGACGCTCAGGGGGTGCGTTTGTTTTCGGTACAGGGGCAGCGCAGCGTCAGGCACTTCCTTTTTTTTATATATATATATATATATATATATATATTTTTTTTTTTTTCTTACGACAGAAATAATGAAAAAAGCAATTTTACAAATGACAATCAGGCCATAAGGCATTAGATTACAGACGTCGAGCACTTCCGTTCCGCTGTGACGACACAACTGAACATGCCAGTCGTTTACCAGGAGAGGGCGGAGCAGCTGCTCAGAGAGCAAGATTCAGGAGGATTACTGAGAACTGCTGAATGAAGCCAAAAACCACTCTGGGGGTGTTTTTGATAAGGAAATAGCATAACAACATGGTTAAAAGCTCCAAAAAGTCGATTTTGCATGATATAGGACCTTTAACCCCCACCTGAACCAAGCACATTTTCTCCAGTTTGGCACAATGGCCACGGGTAGCAGAGTTCCGTGACTAGGACTCCAAGGGCCGCCATTGCCCGCAATTGTTACAATACCTCCATCTAGTGGCGGCAGAACAAGCTAGTTTTCCATTAGAAAGCATTGCTCTTTACACACGTTTTAAACAACTGTAAAGCCGGGTTTCTAATTTTGTTAAACTTTCTCCAGCTAGATATTGTTCCTGTGATAACGCTGAGGTACAATTAAAGAAACCAGGCGGGTTTTCATTAGGTACATTTTAAAATTCTCGATACTGTATTGACGAAGGCCTGACTTGGATTGACAGGCCGTTAGCATTTGAGCTAACGGTTACGACCGAACTACACGCCCATGGGCCGAGTCAACAGTGAAGATCCCGCCCGTATCCCCTTTTTAGGAACATGCTCGATCGGAGCTGGGTAGGCGGAGTCTGTAAATCTAGCATGGATTCTCTTTCGGACGTCGTTATTAACGTAAACGGGGAGGAGTCTGTTGTTTTTTTATTTAATCTATGTATGGTTTGGCATAACACCCAGGTACCGACAAAAACGAGAAAGAAAACTAAACAAAAAAGTGTGGAGTGACAAAAACGGGACAAAAAAAGCTATGAAAGAGTGACAAAAAAGTAGCAAAAATGCAACAAAAAAGGGACAACAAAGCTACTAAAGAGCGACGAAAGTGTGACAAAAAGTGATTAAAAAGTGGCAAAAAAGCACTGGATAAAAAGTGATGACAGCACGGCAACGACGCAAGGAAAAAGATCTGTTTATATCAGTTTTGTAGGTCTTAGCTTTCAAATAAGGTGTTACACTGGCCTAGGGGCTGTAAGCTCTGCAGCCATGAGGCTTTTAGATTTGGGTAAAGTCAAACTCGAGAAAATGTGCTCGGTTAAGGTGGGGGTTAAGAGTAGCCTGCTATTCACATTCGATAAAAGTATTTTGGGCTCGCACAGATGTCACAAATGTCTGCTTTTATGACATACTGAAATGTAACGCTCATTTCCTTCTACAACAAGAAAATCACCAGGTACAGGGATTTTGACCAAAGACAATAATCAGCATTTCAAGAAGCCACATTCTGTGTTTTTGTTTCCAAGCTGTAGTTGAAACTGGCACAGATGTTGGACTGTGACAAAAGGCCCCCAGTCTGCCTCGGAGTCATTCGTCTGTCTGTGTTGTGAGGTCTGGTGCCAAACGTCCATCTGTTTCATCTATTAATAAACCGAGCAACTGCAGGTCTATAAATTTGACTTTTGTGAGGTGCACGGCCTACTAGAAAATGGATCATAAACTTAACTTTCCCTCACATACATAACATTTAATATAGCAAGCTACTAGCTTGTTCAGTGGCGTGTGGCTTTGTGGATTTTAGTTTGATATCATTTGTCAATCCAACACTTTCATGATATGTAGCTCAATGCTGATGGGTTTGATATAATGCATAAAGTATAGGTTGTCAACTTTAGCTATAACAAAATGCTGTTCTCGTGTTGACCACTTGGTGTAGCTTTTCCAAAAAAAACAAAAAAAACATACGCTCCTCATTTCTCCAATTTCTCAGTGCTGCGGTAACGTCTATGGACCAGCAGATGGCGGTGTCTGATCATGTTTCACAGATTTCACTTATGACAGCGAGGGCTATTAGTTCCAGAGTAAGTCAGAGATTGGCACAGTATGTAAGTAATTTAAGAGTTTTTAATGAAAAAATTAATAAAAATGTAGCTTTAATCTATGTGTCAATGAATTTAGCTTATTATCAAATCGAGCTTAAGCAAAATGTAAAAAGTGGAAATGCTTTTGAATTGTAATGTTTGATCGGTTTGATTCGTGGATCTCATGGGCATATGCGGTGGCATGTTCCCCTAGTCAATGCATGGATGGGTTTTCTTTAGGACTCCTCAGGTAAAAGTGAATACAGTAATGCATAACATTAGGACTGGGCGATATGATGAAAACAATCAAATCATCATTAGAGAGACTTTGTGAATCAATGTTCTGCTTAATGCAGAAAAATACAGATACAGTGCTCCACTCATTTTTCCTGTGTGTGCATTACTAGGGCTGAATGGTATTGACATTTTCTTCCACTTGTCCGTTGCCGGGTCGTGGGGGCAGCTGTTGGAGCTTCCCAAATCACATTGCACCAGCCCCTATGGCTCCTCCTGCAGGTGGTGGGTCCACAGAAGGACGGCCTCATGTTTCTAACCGGGCCTGTTGGTCTCTCATAAGGGGCTTCTGAACCGCTCTTTGTCTGACCCGTCACCTAGGACCTGTTTGCCATGGGAGACCCTACCAGGGGCAAAAGGACTCATTGAATTTTACAATCTTTACAGGAGAGACTTGGCCACACAATACAATGTGCTGTGCAAATTTGACATAGTGATATTATTGCGATATTTCACTAAACCATTTCAACGCGATATGTTCCATTCTAATTAAACACACATTAATAGTAAGTTTTTCAGCAAATTGTGTCAAAACGAGACTTAAAAAAACACTAAACACCAACTAAACTGGCATGTTTAACTAAAACTTAATTTTTACACATTTATAAGTTCAATGCATTGTTTGAGATTGACACATGTTTTTGCAAACTCAGCCAAAAACAGTCAGATAAAGGCGTTAGTGATGTTGAGGCTTCTTGCGATACTAATCTTGCGTCACCAAATATCGCGATACAATATTTTATGCGATATATTGTGTAGCCCTACTTGTTACGCTCTGTGAGTAACTGGTGGATTTAACCAGTCTCAGTGAAGAAGCAGAAAGCTATATGTACTTAAAAAAAAAAAAAAGCTACAGTGTATATATATCCCCCAATATGGCCTGAAACTAAATGTATACAAATTGTGATTACATCAAATTTGTGAACTAAGCTCTTAAAAAAAATGTGAGATTGATTTTCTTTTGCCATATTGCCTTATTTTTATCCTCAAGCTACTTCTTACCAAGGCAGCTCAAAGTCTGAAAAAGATCGCTCTGCTTGGATTGCCCCCTGTTGGCCAAATGCTGAACTTGAATGTCTCAATATAAAGCAGCCATACCGCTTTGAGAATGGCCTGACTCATCTGATTTCAGAAGTTACCGCCTGGTTAGTTCCTGGAGGGGAGAACGCGTGACAATGGCAGGTGCTGTTTTAGGTCGAGCGCTCAGCCACTGATCCAAACGCCTACAGTTCGGATTCAGCTTCAACCAGTGCAAACGTGGACGAATGAAGCGTGTTGCCCGTAGACGACTGCAACCCTTGGGCAAGACATTTCACTCATCTTGCCTGTGTTTAAATTGGGAGTCTGAAGGTTAGGTTATTGCCGCTGTGGCTATGCGCACATGTGTAGTTTGCGTAATCAAGTTTGAAGAGTGAATGAATAATGGGCCCCGGTGTGTGTGTGACCCATGTCTGTGAAACCCAATAGTGAACGACGTGATTTTAGGAGTACAATTTGTCCAGGAAAGTAACTCGGGTAAAGTGGCTCTGGAGGTGGCCAACACTTTGACTGTATAAATGGGACTGGCGACACAGGCCACATGGGGTCCGGCGGGTTTCATTAGAACTGTTGTACAGTAAATCGATTTAAAAGGTGCCAGCGCCGCAGTAACACCTCTGAATGGTCTGCACACGCCCTTTAAGGCCAGTGCCACCTGTAAAAAATAATTAAAAAAAGACCAAATATTTGTCTGCTGCTCAGGAAACCCGCACGCTCTGTGACCGTCGGCCGGCTTTTAGTTCAATATAAAACCAGCGCTCTGTTGTTGATACGAGAGAGGAATACACCATGATGCACAATTGACTATAAGGGCAAGACGTGGTTCTCTTTGAAAAACAACAAAAACTTGTCAGCAAAGCAACAATAACACATAAAAAAAAATTGACAAAAACACGACAAAAAGAAGAGATAAAAACACGACAAAAACGCAGCGACAACACAACAAAAAAGTTACGATCAGTTTTGTAGGGCTCTGCTTTTAAATAAGGCGCTACACTGGCCTATAGTCGAGAAGCTTTTAGATTTGGGTAAAACTGAACTGGAGAAAATGCACTTGGCTAAGGCGGGGGTTAAGAGGTTAATGAACAATCATATAAAAATAGTAAAAGTGTGCCAGATAATTGCAAAGTGTATAATTTACATCTGTAGCGCTAACCACTGAGGGTACGGTGGTTAGCGCTCGTGCTTCACAGGTGGAAGGTCCTGGGTTCGATTCCCACCTGGACGGGGCCGTTCTATGTGGAGCTTGCATGTTCTCCCCGTGTCTGTGTAGGTTTTTTTTCCGGGTACTCTGGTTTCTCCGACCACTAAAAACATGTACAATTGCCCCGAATGAATGGAGTGGTTGTTGAGGATCGGAGGGGGCACAGACTGGTAGCCTCGCTTCCGTCAGTCTGAGGGGGCTCCACCGCGTATGGCGTGAATGAATGTAATGACTACAGTGTAGTGCTTTGAGAAACTTGGTAACACAGGCTTGTAAAGCGCAATGCAAATGTAAGCCATACAAAACAAACACAAAGAGTGCAGGAGTGACTGACTTCGGACAATGTTCATGGACTAATTTCATCTGTTGTCCCACATTCGCACTTGTATACACAATCTCTTTACTCCTAGCCAGATCCTATTGTGCATGTTTTTGAAATAGTGAGTAAGAGATTAGATACTGGCAAGCCTTTATTGATCTCACAATGGAGAAATTCACTCGGCTCTCAAGAAACACTCAGGGGTGCAAATAATCTGGAAAATGTACAGTCAAAGAACAGGATAATGTAAGTAATAAATTTGCATCTATATACTTGGACTTGATGGTTTAGTGTTTACAATTATATGAATACATAGTAGAGCTTATCCTAGTGTTGGTTACAAACAATTTGCTCTCTAGAATGGCCTCTAAGAAATTTGGAGATGCTTTTTTTTGAACAATCACACCCCGAACCCTTCCTGTAACAGTCTTAAACCCCTTTTAGACGTTGTTCCCCTCCAGTGTAGTGCGTGGGATGGATCAAAGTGCAGTGTCCGCCCCTCGCTGCCTGCCCTGGGACAGTTTTCGCTCCTGGACATTCCTCCGTGGGCGCCTGTGGTCTCCCTGGACACGCTGCTCTGTCCTGACAGCCTTGGCCTCAAGCAATGACTCCCATACAAAGACGGTACACAGCTTTAAGGCATAGACTCCCATACAGCATCACTGCCACCAGCTACCCCCATCCCCACCCCCTCCCAGTGTCCCAGGCTGATGGAGGGGCGCATTGTGCCAAGTCGCTGTCAGTGTGTTTGCATTGGGATCTGAATGATATGAGCTGCTGATTACTCAATCAGGGGAAGGACCGCACTCTTTCTTGCACCTTGCAGAGTCCACAGTGTTTTAGTGATGATTGGAAGATGCCCTCGATTGGAATTTCAGAATTTATTATTGCGATATATTTCTATCTCATCATTTATTAGGCCCGAGCAACGGACACGCAGTGACTAATTAAAATCGATAACGGAAACAGAAAATGCAAGAATTCACATGGCAAACGTGTACCGATCTGCAAGTAACAGGGATCAGAAATTAGTGCTCCGGGAGCTCTAATTTTGGGTGTGGCCCGTGAGAGAAAATAATAAAAGATGGCTCAGTGGCGCCCCCTCAACAGGCAGTTTACATTGAGTCAATGAGAGCCCGGTCGTAGGAAGGTGTGAGTGCCTGTTTCCTGTCCGTCTCTCTGTGTATTCCTCTTACTACATGGGTCTGACCAAACTGTTCTTTCACCCATCGAGGTTGCTGCGTAGCTGGAGCATCCTCTCAAATATTTGGCCTCCCAGGCGAAATTTTCCCGAATTATCAAATGATTCAAGTAATATTGACCTGAACTGTAAAGCTGTCCATCCGTTTTCTACAAACACATGAGCGTGGGGAGTTTCATAATATTCATCTAAGGTTCTTTTAGCCAAAGCTGCATTAGCTCTATAAGTAGAGCGCTGGACTCCCAATATTAAGTTTGCAGGATCAATTCCCACCATAGCCCAATTTTTTTACTTATTACTTATTTTTTCCCCCTTTGAACTGGCCACGTACTGGGAAGCACATCAATCGTCCCACCCTCATTAAAATAACAGTTTTCAAATATGCAAAACTACACAAAGACATGGGGGGTCAGTAGAGAAACAATTACCGCAAAACTGGGGTGAACTGGGTCTGTCTAGCTCCAGAGGTAGAGCACTGTGCGCTCTATCAGTAGGTTGCTGGATCAATCTCTACGTTGTCCTTTTTTTGGGGGGGGGGACTCGCCACCTACAGGGAAGAACATAAATCTTTGACCTATGGTCTCACCTTTATTAATAACGAGGAAAGAACAGTTTCAAAATATGTGTAACTACACAAACAAATGTGGGGACAGTAGGGAAACACTTGAGGCAAAACTGGGGAGGTTGTCAAAAACAATCGAGAAAATGGAGGGGGGTGGGGGGAATGATCTGAAATGACCTCTCTCCTCCAGTGGCGTGCTAGGACCTAATTTAGAGAATAGTAGCCCACATTTGGCCCATTATGAAATAGAGTTATAGCTCAGTGATAGTGTGCTGGTGTTTGGTGCAGTAGGTTTCCAGTTCAAACACGGTTTAGACACTCTTCTAATGCTTTCTCTTTTCACATGGACTGCTGCACATATGAGTAAAATCACAATCTAAATGTGGAGAAGACAAAAGAGATTGTTGTGGACTTTCGAAGAGCGCGGGTCCAGCATGCTTCTTTAACAATCAACAGTGCTGCAGTGGAGAGGGTGACCAGCACTTAATTCCTGGGTGTGCACATCACAGAGAACCTTTCCTGGACCATGCACACAACATTACTGGTCAAGAAAAGTAATCAGCGTCTCTACTTTCTCCACAAGTTGAGAAGAGCCAGAGTCCCAGCCTCTGTTATGTGCAACTTCTACAGAGGGACTGTAGAGAGCATCCTGACCAGCTCCATCACTGTGTGGCACAGTGCCTGCACTGCGCAGGAGCCTCCAGCGCATCGTGAGAGCAGCGGAGAAGATCTGTGGAGCTCCTCTCCCCTCCATTAAGGACATGTACTCCACCCGTCTCACCCGCAAAGCCGTCAGAATTACCAGGGACCCTACGCACCCATCACACAGTCTCTTCAAGGTAATGCCTTCAGGGAGGAGGCTGTGGAATCCACTCCAGTCGACTGAAGAACAGTTTCCTACACCAGGCCATCAGGAGAAGCTGAACTCACTGCCCTCCCTGTGCTTCCACCCCTCCCCCCTGCTCTACAATCAAGGATAGAAGAAGAGAGAAATATAATTTCAAATCATTCACAAATGGTTTGACAAATAAAACAATCTTTGAATCTTTAGTTAATAGGTTGCGTTCTTGTTATAGAATTCTATTTCATCTGGAGGGCAATTATCCATAGAGAAAATGTCCAAATGTTTTCCCTGATCATTATTTGACTGTGATTTATTTCACAAACCCGCCACATTATTCTTATGGCTGAAAGACCTTTCTCCTGACCAACAACACGAACATGAGCTTTAATATTGTCACCACTTTTGGACGCCTTTATGAGGAAATAATTAGACCATAGTTCATGTGTGCTGGAAGAGATTACTTAAATTACAAAGAGAGAAATTGGCGATAAACTAAGACCAGAAATCTGCATTTTGACAGTTACCATAGTTACCGCTGTGGAATTTTCAGCTGCCCTCAAATGTGGTGATGTCACATAAAGCAACCAATAACATGAAGAATCTCCATGGTAACGTTAAATTAAGAACATTCCATCCTGAACTCCTAATCTAATGTTAATTCACATGATCCTTTTCTGAACTACGAAACAGTGCAGTGCATAGAATCGGTCCAGCTGGTGACATTCAGATTCGTTCAGATTTGACCAGAGGTCATACGTTAAGCAGTGCTATCAGAACAGCATAGAATATGAACTAATTCTCTTAGTCCATTTTTTTTTACATTGACAATTCAAGTTTCTGAAACAATGGCTAGTCAAGACAGTCGCCAAAGCTTGAGTGAAAACCAGGCCCAAGCTGAAAATCTAAGTGAGACCAATAGACCTCCGCTCATTATGAAGAAGAAAACGTTGCAAGAGGCTGAGTCACAAGATGAAAAGGTCCTGATTGCAGTCAACAACCTGTTTGAGACATATGCATGTTTACCGACCTATGAAGAAATGGTGGTGGCTCTACATGAGGAAAGCAAGCCAAGGTTTGCTTACGAACTAAATTTGAATGACCCAGAAGTTGCCCTGGTGCCCGAGGAGGAAATTGAAAGGGTGTGGTTATCATTAGCACAGACAACACTTGCCAGTGAAACGTTCAAAGCAGCCCAACCTAGGAGGACTGAAGAGATTGAGAAAGATGCAGAGATCCAGCAGCTCAGGGGTATCACAACAGAGTTTCAGTCTAAACTGGGAGAGACTGAGAGGAGCTCAGAAGAAGACAATGGCCACAGAAGGCTTAATGCGCCTGAACAAAAAGCAATGAGTGCACAGCTCAAGTCACTCCAAACTGAAAGTGATAAACAATTGAGAAAAGTAAAGCTGTTATCTAAAAAGAATGACGAAGCAGAAGACAAAATTAACAGTCTCCAATCACAGAATCAGGAGCCAAACGAGAGTATTGTAGCTCTGCAGCTCGTAGAGAACAAGCATCTAACAACCATCTCTGACTTGGAAGGGAGTTCAGTGCAAAACGAGATCCGACTTCAAGCTCAATATAACAAAATTGAGTCGCTCACATTTGAAAATGGTCAACTGTCTACGAAAGTAAACCTGTTCTCTAAAGAGAAAGGAGAATTCGAAGACAGAATTAACAGTCTCCAATCAAAGAACCATGAGCAAAGTGAGACCATCACAGCTCAGCAGTTTCGAGAGAAGGAGCATCTAACATCCATCTCTGACTTGGAAAGGAGTTCAGTGCAAAACGAGATCCGACTTCAAGCTCAAGTTAACAAAATTGAGTCACTCACATTTGAAAATGGTCAACTGTCTATGAGAGTAAACCTGTTGTCTACAGAGAAGGGAGAATTAGAAGACAGAATTAACAGTCTCCAATCAAAGAACCATGAGCAAAGTGAGACTATCACAGCTCAGCAGTTTCGAGAGAAGGAGCATCTAACATCCATCTCTGACTTGGAAAGGAGTTCAGTGCAAAACGAGATCCGACTTCAAGCTCAAGTTAACAAAATTGAGTCACTCACATTTGAAAATGGTCAACTGTCTATGAGAGTAAACCTGTTATCTACAGAGAAGGGAGAATTAGAAGACAGAATTAAAAGTCTCCAATCAACAAACCTGGAGCAAAATGAGACTATCGTAGCTCTGCAGTCTAGGGAGAAAGAGCATCTAAAAACAATCTCTGCTTTATCTGTCGCAAGGTCTGAAGAGAAACAAGAAACAGGAGACACCGGCCACAAGCCCCAATTTCAGAACCAGGAGTCAAGAGCGGAGAACAACGGGTGCCTGCAGTCTACAGAAATGGAGGATCTGCAAAATGAGATCCAACTTCAAGCCCCGAACAGCCAGTTATCTGCTACAGTAAACATGTTATCTGACAAGAAGAAGAAAAAGGAGACATGTATTTATGTATGCAAGACAACAGATGCAGGCTTAACGGAAACATTAGTACGCCATATGCCACAAAGTCTGAATCAAGACAGTTCAGGCACTGACCACTCTGTCAGTGAACCTGAGGAGCATCCTTTACCAGCTTGCAGTCACGAAGATGCCACAAATAATACAGGGAAATGGAAAAATCGACTTATAATTGCAGGAACATGTGTGTGCTTGGGCGTTGGAGCATTTTTAGGGTATAACTCGCTTTTCAGTGCCTTAAACCCACTTTATTAACGTAACTGTGTCCTAAATTGGACACATCTGGCGCTAAATTGTATGATTTGTCTTGCTTTCAACATAAAATAAATGGTGAAAAGACTTATCTCAGTGGCCTAGAGACTAGTTGGAGACTCGTATTACCGCTGGTCACGGATATGTCTCCGAGATGTCCCTTGGAGATTAAGCGAGTCTCCAGGTAGTCTCGGTGAAAACGAACAGGTTCGATTTCAGTCAAGACCATATATATCTTATAATAATAATAATAATAATAATGCATCAGTTTTATATAGCGCTTTTCTGGACACTCAAAGACACTTTACATTGCACTATTCATTCACTCCATACTTGATGGTGGTAAGCTACTATTGTAGCCACAGCTGCCCTGGGGTAGACTGACGGAAGCGAGGCAGCCAATCTGCGCCATCGGCCCCTCCGACCACCACCAACCACTCACTCACATCATTCATCCCGGCCTATTGTACATGTTTTTGGTGGTAGGGGAAACCGGAGTACCCGGAGGAAACCTACGCAGACACGGGGAGAACATGCAAACTCCACACAGAAAGGCCCCGTCCAGGTGGGAATCGAACCCGGGACCTTCTAGCTGTGAAGCACGAGCGCTAACCGCTGTACTACCGTGCCGCCGTATATACAGTGCCTCTCGAAAGTACTAATACACCTTGAACTTTTGCACATTTTGTCATGTTTACAACCCTAAACATAAAGATTTTATTTAGAATTTTTTACTGAAAGTTCACACACAAGTAACAGACAACTGTGAAGTGAAAGTAAAATGATATATGATTCTGTTATTTTACAAAAAATAGAAAAGTGAAAATTGGGGCGTGCATAAGTATTCATACAGCATGACTTAATACTTTGTGGAACCCCCTTTTTTCTGCAATAACAGCAGCAAGTCTTCTGGGGTATGACTCTACAAGGTTTGCACATGTAGAGACTGACATTTTAGCCCATTCCCCTTTACAAAACAACTCAAGCTCTGTCAAATTAGAAGGAGGGCGTTTGTGAAAAGCAGTTTTCAGGTCTTTCCGCAGATTTTCAATAGGATTCAGGTCAGGACTTTGACTGGGCCATTCTAACACATTAATATGTGTGTTTTTAAACCATTCCATTGTAGATTTAGCTTTGTGTTTAGGGTCATGGTCCTGCTGGAAGGAGAATCTCCGCCCCAGCCTCAATTCTCTTGCTGACTCCAGCAGGTTTTCCTCCAACATGTCTCTGTATTTGGCTCCATCCATCTTCCCAACTATTCTTAAAACCTTCCCAGTCCCCGCTGAGGAAAAGCAGCCCCATAGCATGATGCTCCCCCCACCATATTTGACACTGGGGATGGTGCACTCAGGACGATGAGCAGTGTTAGGTTTGCTCCATACATAACGTTTTGCATTTGGGCCAAAAAGTTAAATTTTTGTCTCATCTGACCAAAGCACCTTCTTCCACATGGTAGCTGTGTCCTCCATATGACTTCTAGCAAACTTCAAACGGGATTTCTTATGGCCCCCTTTCAATAATGGCTTTCTTTTTGCCACTTGTCCATGAAGGCCAGATTTGTGGAGAGTACGACTTATAGTTGTCCCATGTACAGATTCCCCCAGCTCAGCGGCAGTACGTCGCAGCTCCTCCAGAGTTAACTTGGGGCACTTGGTTGCATTTCTTACCAGTGCTCTCCTTGTTCGGTCTGTTAGTTTAGGTGGACGGCCGTTTCTTGGTAAGTTCGCAGTGTTGCTGTACTCTTTTCATTTCTGAATGATGGACTGAACAGTGCTCCGTGAGATGTTCAAATCTTGTCCACAGCTTTATCCCTGACCTCTCTGGTGAGCTCCTTGGCCTTCATGATGTTGCTTAGTGACCAATACACTCTGACCATAGCTCTGAGGCCCTCACAGAACAGCTGGAATTATACTGAGAGTAGATTACACACACGTGGCCTCTATTTAATGGTTAGGGCAAGGTGTGAACATTCTGCAGTCATTAGGAATGTTATAAATGCAATTTAATGCACTCAGAAAATGCTGTATGAATACTTATGCACGCCCCACTTTTCACTTTTCTATTTTTTGTAGAATAACAGAATCATGTATCATTTTACTTTTACTTCACAGTTGTCTGTTACTTGTGTTTGAACTTTCAGTAAAAACATTCTAAATAAAATCTTTACGTTTATGGATGTAAACATGACAAAATGTGCAAACGTTCAAGGTGTATTAGTACTTTCGAGAGGCACTGTATCTCCTAGACATACCACGGAGAGCTCAAAGAGATACGACCCTTTGAGATTGATATCCGACAGGTCTCAGACATTGTAGGGACGTCACAGAAACGCCTCACAGGTTGAGAACAACAAATAGTGTTCACAGCATTGCCACAACTGCTTGAGAACACAGAGACCTCTCGGAGACCACACAGAGACCATGCGGAAACTCCACTGAACTCGGACCTGTTTGTTTTCACCTAGACTACCTGGAGCCTTGCTTTATTGCCAGGGGACGTCTCGGAGACATCTCCGTAACTAGTCTCCATCAATCAGAGTTGCGGAGACGCTGCAGAGACCGTCCCCACAACGGTCTTCGGTGAGATAGGCCCCTGATGAAATTTTAAACTGCCGCCCTTTATGATAAAAATTATTGCGAGGTTCTAACAGTGTACACGTTTTTTTTTTGTAGAAATGAGAAAAGCCCACTTACCTCATGGTTTAGCTCAGCATAAGTATGACCCTGAGTCCCCCTCTTCACCACAACAGTCCGATACAGCAACCGCATCGCTGTTAATGCTGCACCGATCCGGCTGTTGATCTCACGCTCCATCCATCCCTGAACAGGATTCAGAGATACATGAATGTCACAGGTAGCCTAGATTTGAGAGGTGGTTGCAACCAATAAAAAAAAGGGAAAGGAACTATAATATAAAAAGGTGGGATTTATTAAAAACACAGGAAACAATGGGCCCATAAAAGATTAAGAGGTAAAACTTGTTAAAGGAAACTAAAAGTTAAGACAGTGCGTCCGTTCACGCCGCGTCCACGTGCCTCCTCCTGCGCGCCTCCCCGGCTGAGGCACGATCCCCTCCACCAGCTGGATCGCGGGGCGTCTCCGGCTCCTTCCACGTGGGGCGTTTCTCCGTTTGCTGGGTTGCGGGGCCTCTCACGGCTGCCTTCATCGCGGTGTCTCGCCGCAAGCTCCAGTGGGGTTGTCTCACCACGGATCGGTAGCGGGGCACCGCACCGGTACCAGCCGGTCGCAGGGGTGGTTCTCGGCGTGGGGGTGGTGCTTCGCCGCCACTGCGTGTTCCTGCGTTCACCTCCTCTGCCACATAGCCTGCTGCCCCAGGCACACGACCCTACCTCTTCCCCTTGCCGCAGCCATGCGGCCGGAACCGGGGTGTCGTCCCCCCGAGCCTCCGTCCTCTGTGTGTCTTCCCCCTTGACGTCTTCCTGCTTCCTCCTTTTATACACCTGGGTCTATTTAAGCGCAGGTGTGCTGACAGACAGGCCTTCCCTGTCATGGGGATCAACATACCAAAGAGGCATCACGAGTAATGTCGTTTGGGAGAAATAAAATGCCGAAACATTGCAAAAAAACTGTTTCCATTATTATTATTATTATTATTATTATTATTACGGCATAGGGATCACATGCGCCTCAGTCAGAGCTTTCCGAAAATGTTTAACATGTGGGGGTACAAGTAACCAGTCCACTTATACAGCCTTTTCAAAGTGTGAGAACAGCGCCACCTGCTGGCTTAAAAGTGGCTTGTAAGTGGCCCGCGTGGCCCGCCCGTCCTCCGTGGAAATAGCCAGTGTTCTTCTTCTGGCAGCATGTTGGCCTCTGTCAGAGTTGCCTCTGTCAGAGTTTCTCATGAAAATCGTCAATTTTCCCATATACCCCTTTTATTCACAAAAGCCACACTTTTAGACTCATACGTAGATATACTACCCCTCTGTGACAGAAAGAAGCTTTAATTTGGACGTGTTTGCCTCCAAATTGAGCTTTTTTGGACTTTACAGTCACAGAAAGTTCACTTAGGCTGTTTCCTGTCCGTCTCTGCGTGTTCCTCGTACTATGTGGCTCTCACCAAAGTATTCCTTCATCTATCGAGAGTTCTGCGGGGCTGGAGCACCTTTTCAGATCGTTGGCCGCCCGGGGAATTAGCCCTAATTAAAAATGTTTCAATAAATATTGCCTGCAATTCCGTATTGTGAATGCTCGAGTGCATAACTTATATAAGATTTATGTAAATTCGCTGTATTGTGTGTAAGCCTGTGTAGCTCAATTGGTAGAGTGCAGTGTTCCCACCGTCATATTGCCGGTTCAATCCCCACCATGACTTTCTTTTTTACGCAGTACCTACTGGAAATAACCTGAATCGGCGACTATGCTCCCACCCTGATTAAAAACGGGGAAATGACCCACACATTGGCCCTCATTTATCAACATTGCGTAAAAAAATGGTGTATGCGTAGGTGTATTTCCGATATACGCCAGAAGGCGCGTGACATTTATGAACCTGTGCTTTCCGCTCAGATCTTATCGTACGCAAGCTCAGCTGATGGTAAATGCCACGGAGAAATCCTAGAGTCATTTGAATGAAACGCCCAAAAATATTCAGGCCTCACCCACGGGTTTTACGGCAGGCACGCACAAAACACAGCAAAAAAGAACATTTCTCCAACCAGGAAATGATATATTTCATTTTTCATTTTTTTTTTCATTTTTTTATTTATTTCATTCATTTAAAAAACAAATGCAACAACAGCATTTAGCATGAATGAAAAGGAGCAGAAAGAAGTAAAAACTTATAATGTCTGCCCCCTATCAACACAAAATTATTTACAGTTCCAGTTCATTTCACTTTTAAGCTGTCTCATGCAGCCATCTTTTTCCTTTTCTTTTTTAATTTTGGTCCAAGACATCAAAACACAAAATACGTAAATAAAATTGATCTGCTACTCCGCAGTATCATATTTCTGTAACATTGATAATTTAACATACTTCTTAAACACGCAAATGGACTTAGAAGTTTTAATTTTACAATCAAGACTGTTCCACAGAGCGACACCATTGATTGATATACATCTTTCCTTTACAGCCGATTGAAACCTGGGTTTTGTAAAAACCTCAGTACCTTTTAGATCATATCTACTTTTTCTCTTAGTGAATCTGTTTTGCAGATTGTTTGGTAAATTTTCCAGATGAGCTTTATACATGACTTTTAGTCATGTTTAAACTCTACTAATTCGTTAAATTTAAGCGTTTTTAGTTGTATGAACAAAAATTTGTTGTTTTAGTTGTTTTAGTTGTATGAACAAAAATATTAAAAAATTTGTCAGTAACCAACGTTAACCTTATAGCTAACCCAAGATCACATTTACTAATAAAAAAGAGGGGGAAAAAGAAATAGGCTAATAATAAAAAGTGACCTTTATTAAATAAGCAGTAGGCCTAAATAGCTTATATAAAAAAAGGTATAAAATTAGACCACATAAAAAAAAAAAAGCGTGGACACAACGCGGCAGTCAGAGCAGACTCTGGGCCATGATCTGAACAGCAAAAAGCAGCGGTCAGCTCCGCGGACTCAGCGCTACAGCCGGGGGAAGAACTACTCGCCTTTCGGCCTGAGCAGAGCTTTCCTCCGGGAGGAAACAGGTGCACGGAGAGCAGACAGCCGACCGGAACCTAACGAACCCGTCCGGACCGAAGACAGCCCTTCGAGACGTGTTTCCATCATTCCCCTGACGAGAGGAGAGCGCGCGCTCAGCAGACCCTGTGCGCCGCTCAAACCCGGACTTTACGAACCCGTCCGGACCGACGAAAGCTGTGGAGCTGTCGAAGGATTTGTTTGACGCACGGAATACGGTCCGCAGACTCAGCGCTGAAACCAACCAGAACACGGAGCATGGCTTCGTACAGCCAGGTGAGTCCCGGTGTCCCGGTACACGGCAGCGGCCGCGGGTGTGAGGCGGGGAATCCACACAAAGTTTGTGCAGCAGCGGTATTTTGTTAAAAACAAAAAACTAAACATAAATACAAAAAACATCGTAAGCGTCTCTGTGGCTGCAGTCCAGGTTCTAGAGTCTCTGGTCCGGGCTGAGCCTCTGGGCTCGGACCCGTGTCGATGCAGCTCAAGTCCATAAACATTAACGCTGTCGCCTTGTTGCATGTTTAAATCACTAATGAGGAGAATATGCGACGTGGCAATGCGATTCATGCTGTTAAAAAACTGTTTTCCTGCGCTGTTTAGTGTTTAGTTAAAATTGGTGTATCGTGTACACCACCTCCTGACTTGGTGTAGGATTTGAGCGCATCGTACGCCAGGTGTACGGTGCGCTCAGATTGATAAATGCCAAAACATGCGGACATTTTTCGTAAACCCCACATACGCTCTGATTTCACCGTACGCAAGTTTGATAAATGAGGGCCATTGTACGAACTTAGGCTACATGAGCACAAGCCGTTTCATAACATATTTAACATTTCGCCTATAAAATAACTGTGCCTGTGTAGCTCCATGGGTAGAGTGCTGGGTTCCCAATCATCAGCTGGATCAATTCTGACCTTGACTCTTTTTTATTTTTATATTTTTTTTTTGACTCGGCAACTACTGGGAAGAACATGAATCGGCGCCTATGGTCCCACCCTCATTAAAAAGGGGGAAATTACCCACACATTGTCCCAGCCTACACTACATGAACGCAAGGTGTGTCATATGATATTTGTCAGTAGAGAATATTAGCCCATATTCGTCCAAGTGTTACATAGAGTGATAGTGTGCTGGACAAAACAGACCGGGTTGGGAGTGACGGCGAGGCGAGAGCGGGTTTGGGCGAGAGCGAGCCGGGGCGGTCGCAAGGGGGGGACTGCGCCAGGGGCAAGGGGCCTTTATCGCCGCGAGCGGCTTTAATTGTATTTATCATCATGTTTTGGGTTAGTTTTATTTATTTATTTATTCATACTGTATGTGAATGTCTTAATCAAAGAATGGTCACAGGGCATTTAGGCGCATAATGGCAGCCGAGCCTCGGTTAGTCTGCCACAGGACACAGAAGGACATTTACGCAATGATCTCCCTTCTGTGCACGGAATGTTGCACAGCGACACCGTTTCAGGAAGCTGTGCTCATAACATGCAAATAGAAATAGAAACATGTTAAAAACTTTATGCACAATTTAATTACTTCACCGGAGGAGATTCTGTGTGTCATCTCTTTAACCATGAATTGTATTTATTTGATGAGGTAAAATGCACAAACGACATTAGTCTAATAAAGAAAAGATGAGATTACTAGGTTATGGCAAAACATTTTTTATAATAATAATTCCACCCAAAGTCTGTGGACATGAAAATTAATCAAAATCATACACTGAGAATCACATTTTTTTCCCCACTCATTTTAAGTGTATGTATCGTTTTATTTTTTCTCTCTTCAGTGCTCATTTTGTTTATTTACTAGGGCTGGGACAAAATATTGGATCACAATACTTTTTTTTGCAATACCAACTATGGGTACCTTATGAAGTATTGCAATACTTTCAATACTTGTGTTTGGAGCCATTTTTATCATGCACTCCATTCCAGTAATTGCGCTTTATTACATTTTGTGTTAATGCTTTTTTTCAATAATAACAGTTTGATAAATGTCAAATAGCATTTGGTTGATAAACTTTGGACACATTTTACAAATTTTAAGGTAAACATATTAGCGCTTATCATGATTACTTACTGTGTCGTGATCAAATTGTGACAAAAGTGTATCATCCCAGCCCTACCGTTTACATTGTTGTTGCTCAGCTTTGGATAAATAGGCTTTGTTGTGTCATACGGAGACAAATTGTTGATGACTTGTGGCTAATATTGTTATGGTAAAATGTTAAGATTTCCTCCTCATTTTTATTCAAGTAAATTGAATGCACATTTTCCCATTCCTTGAACATTTTTAAAGATCATCTTGGTCTTTTACTTTATTGAACAGGCCACAAGTGGCATGTAATGGGGCAAAAAAAGGCATTCAACAATTCACTCAAGTGGAGGCTGAAGCACCGAGGCGTTTGTGCTCTTACAGTAAGGAAATCACACACTAACCCACACATTGTGAGGGTCATAGTGAAATGTGAAACCCTTTCTGAAGGAAGCATGACTAAACTAACACCAGGGCGGAATTTAATCTCCGTTCAGAAATATGTGGCCATTATACAAAATCTCTTTTGTAAACACTGCCATATTAGCACAGCATAGGGTTTGGATGCAAATAGAAGCAGGAAAACTGTGTAAAAAGCCCTGAAGGGGAGGGTCACTGTGTCTATATGCATGACTCAATGGATTCATATTAGAAACTGTGTATTCTCATGGAAGAGAGGGGAATTTAGCCCTATCATGTTTATATAGTGGGTGTGTGGAGGGATGGGAACAGAGAGGCGGAATTTTCAATGTGCTTTTTGTGTACCAAAGATCCCAATGGACAGAAAATTGACTCGATTAATCCCTGTGATAAAATGTTTTACTCTTTCGAAGGAATAGCTGTAAACTCGATGTGTTTCCTAATGTGTAATAGTGGTCTGCTCTGGTTTCCCATTCAGTGACCTATAGGGGAGTTATCAGTACTTCAAGTTATTTTATCATGATTTTCCACGATAAAGCCTTTCCTAAAGCCACCCTGCCTGTGGCACATTATACGTCGCTATGTCACAGAAGCAACTTTTGCAAAATGCTGCAAACTGTGTCAGTGTTGCCAAACGTGCTTCTAATGCTCTGCTAAACACTGGAAATTCTATTTGAGTTATCAAAATTACTAGATTTCAAACCTAGTGTGTTCGAAACGTATGTTTCTCAAGTCTAAGCAAAGCCGTAACATATCTATGAGCAGCTGGTGATCGATGTCCCATTCACATTACTTCTGTTAAATTGTTCTATTACTTTTATTGGGTTACACTGTGGTGGGAATCTTTGGAAAGGCTCTCAAGGGCCGAACTTACTATATCACGATGGGAAACTGTGTCGCAGACCAGATGGCATTGACCTGTGGGGTTCCCCAGGGGTCGATGCTGGGACCCCTCTTGTTCAATCTGTACATGCTTCCATCACAATTACGCAGACAATACTCAGATCTATGTTTCACTGACAGCGGGTGAACGTGGGCCTGTAGATACACTGTCATTGTATCAAACAGATTAGTGCGTGGATGCAAAACAACTTTCTCCAGTTAAATACAGATAAAACTGAGAATTGTTTTTGGCCCACAAAAACACAATAGGGTGACTCAAAGCGCAGACTGTAGCTTAACATTTTGCGTAGGAGTGTATTGTGTGATCTTGCCACTCCAGACTTAGCACATTTAAATGGAAAGTACTTGGGTGGAGACACCTTTTTCCTCCAATCAGATCAACTCCGCGGCCAGGAAGGGGGAGGATTTTGGGGCAGTGATGGTGAACATGTACATTTTGTTTTGTTTTGCGTTTACGCCAAGCGCCGCTCTGCACCACAGCGGACGGCTGTAGCTCTTTCTCACTCGAGACATGAACATTGTTTAGCTCACGATAGGGTTAATACATTTTTTAGTTTGACCTAAAGGGACTAGATGCAGGTTGGTCATTTTTATACTCACTACTGCTACCTCAGGTCTTGCGTGTAACTGCAGTCTTTTTATTAAGCTTGTGCATGACGGCACATTTATTTGTTTATTTGAGCAGCAAACACTCTGCTCAAAAGGAGTGGGCGGCTCTTGCTTCACTGGAGGTCCAAAAACCCAGCTTTATGAATTACTCGGATAGTTCTTTACTATTGCATTACTATTGGTTTTAATGTGTGTTTTTTTAAGTACAATCCCAAACCACAGTGCAATAATGTAAATAGGGCAAAATCAGAGAACAGTATAATGTATGTAGAGCTTTGATGTTTAAAATATACTTTACTTTTGCAATTACTGAAATGCTTCTTGATATTTTAGTAGATATATATTTAATGTGAGATTTCCAAGTAATTCTATCATCTATAATAACTCCAAGGAATTTGATTTCATGCACCCGCTCTATGACAACACCCTCTATCTGAATTGCTTCCTGGGGATTGGAATTACAGTTGACGAATATCATCGTTTTTCTTTTACTTAGATTTAAAGAAAGTTTATTTTGTTTGAACCACTTGTTGACACTTATGAGTTCCAAGTTCTGACAGAGTTGTTGTAAATCGTCTCCTGATGCAAATATATGTGTCATCAGCAGACAAGATACATTAAGTATTTGAGATGTTTTACAAAGGTCATTTATATACATATTAAACAATTTTTGACCCAAAATGGAACCTTGAGGTAAACCACACACAATTTCCTGAGAACTAGACTGGTAATTACCGATTTTCACGCATTGTTTTCTATTTTTTAAATAACTGGTAACCCACTGTAGTGCCACCCCCCCTAATCCCATAATGTTTTAATTTACTAATTAATGTGTCAGAATTTATTGTGTCGAAAGCTTTTGCTCAGGTCAATAAATAATCCTATTACATATTTCTTATTATCTACAGCATTAGTTATTTCTTCAATACTATCTAAGAGCGCGTGCGAAGTTGAGTAATTATTCCTAAAACCAAAATGATTTTCAGAGAGCATCGGACCCAAATTAACACCTTTTTGAGTGACAGTGCAGGATTTTAGAGGGAGTTGTGGTGAATAGGTCTGGACCCATTCTACACATTAGGACATTTCTGGAACATGTAGGGTGAGGAAGTGGCGGAGGCAAATAGCGCATATCCGCCACTTGGAAGATCTCAGTTCACTAGAGGACTGTGCCAGGCACAAGGTCTGGCCCAGAGAGGTTGTCATTGGTCATCTTGAGACTCAGACCTGCATTTTAACAGTCGTATTAAGTCCATTACATCAGTGGCCTATTACCTATTATTTGTCACCAGTAGGGATGTCAAGATTAACCGGTTTTACGATTACCACGATTATAAAAGGACGCGGTAGGTTAACCGTAAGAATTTCAGAAGCCACGGTTTACCGCAGCCTTTTTTTCACGCTGACGCACGAGCCGCTGCGCGCCATAAACAGCGTAAACTCACCGGTTGTTGAGCGAGGCAGAAGGACGCTCTCCTCCAGTGTTATATCCACCCAAAAACGATTGAAGTCAGCAGAGTGGGACCTCTTTAGGATCCAAAAGATGATCAAGGCTTTGTTGTCGATGGACGTCCGTTATGCAAACCCTGTCATCAGGAAGTTGCAGCTACGTCGAATATAAACAACATCTTGGAGATAATCCTTCGCTCTGAATGTCCAGGTAACGAACTGCATACTTCCCAAAAAAGTTGTCCAAATGTTCGGAAATAGCTGCCACAACTGGCTCAGGATGTAAACAAAAAGCTAACGCTCCGCTCTGCTTCAGCTACGCGTAGCAGAAATGAAAGTGAAACCGCGCACATGTGGGAATCAGCTGTTCATTAGTCACTTTGTAAACACGTTTCATTCTCTGTTCATCAAAATAATTAAGCAACAGCATAACTTTTGAGAGCATAAAACCTAGCCTAGCTTGTGGCCTAATACTATATAGTAAAATAATTATGATAATTATGGTCATTATAAAGAAGTAAAGTTGACATTGTTTTGTATTATTCAATGTAGGCCTATTTATTTTAATGCAAAACAATCTTAAAGCATTTTTCATTTTTAGAAACAGTGACTGTTTACAAGTATTAAAAAGCTTTTTAAAGACAAAAGACAAAAACTAAAAATATCAGTTCTTTCTTTCATTCGGGGAATAATCGTGAATAATCGTAAAATCGCAATTTTTTGTCTCACAATAATCGTGACTCAAAAAATTGAAATCGTGACACCCCTAGTCACCAGTCGGTTAGACTACTGTAACGGCCTGCTCATCGGCCTCTCTAAACGAACGGTTAGACAACTGCAGAACATCCAGAACGCTGCTGCTCGAGTCCTGACCAGAACCAGAAAATACGACCATATTAGTCCAGTGCTCCGGTATCTGCACTGGCTTCCTGTTAGTGAATAGAATTTAAAATAGCTCTGCTTGTGTACAAGTCTCTTCATGGTTGGGCACCAAAGTATATAGCTGACATGTTACAGCCGTATGAACCATCTCGGGCCTTGAGATCCTCAGCGAGGGGTCTCCTGGTGGTTCATAGTCACCACCAAACACGGTGAGGCTGCGTTTCAGTTTCCAGCAAAAGTGTGGAACAGCCTCTGTGAGGATGTGAGACAGGCCTCAACCCTGACTATGTTTAAGTCCAGGCTCTAAGGACACCTATTTACTGCTTGATTGTATTTTAACAAATTTTAATATATACATGTACATATATATTTTTCAATGTAATTGTATCGATTGATTTCTTTTATTGTTTTTATTGTGTTTTTTTTTGGTAATTTTTTTATTGTGTTTTGTGTTGCTGTGAGGCACACTGAGTTGTCGTGTGTAACTCTTGAAACAAAATACAGTCACTTCTGTTGCCACAGCTGCCCTTGGGCTGGCTGACTGACAAATAGGGATGTGTGATATATTCGGTGATACAATATCCTTATCACAAACTCACGTAAGTCTTCCATCTGATTGATATTGACAACACATTTTCTGCTTTCTCAGTCTAAAATTTGTAGCCTTGTTTTGTCCTGACTTGTTTTTTAAAGTGTTATGTTTTTTACGATGTGTGTTTTAAAGTTATTTTTATGTGATTTAGTCTCGTATGGTGTGAAAAAGAATTCTAGGAGGCATACATTCAACAAGCAAAGTGATCCACAGGGGTGACGGGGGCATCGCTTGTGTCTTCTGCTGCTTTTAGAGATTGATGACCTGCAAAATTACAGAGAACAAGTTAAAAGTGGAACAGCTGGGAAACATTAGCACCTCGATACTCCTTAGTGACATCCTAAAAGAGATCCAAAAGGAGAAAAGACGGGGGAGGAAAGACAGAGTGCTTTTTAGCTTTGCTTTAAATAAAAATGTGCTTTGGTGTGAGTGGGTTCAGAGGAAATCCCAAATTCTCTGTCTTAGAAAGGAAAAATGATTGTAAATTGTTAAACAACTGAAAGAGGTTGGGCACTGAAGAGCAGAGCCTATTCATTTTCAAAGTTATGTGAGGGAACAATTTCAAAAGGCCTAATAGTGATTTCCGACAAGCACCTTTTAGGGATATCCAGAAGCAAAATGACTGACATACAGTATAAATTAAAGCTGAAGCTACATAAATACTAGAATCCAATGCATTACAAAACTTGTTCAGACAAGCTTAAACTTTGGGATTAGCGAGTGTAGGTCATCATGGAGAGAATTTAGCTAATCGGGCTATTTTGCCACATTGCCAAAATGTGAGACAGAGAAAATGCAAATATCGTTTAGCAAGTGGTGTCGTATTTATGACAAAGTAAAGAGCACGATTTGAGAAGCAGGTATGAACTTTTGCTCAGGACAGGGTAATGCAGTTTTCGCACCAATGGGGTGTTAACAATGTGTTTTAAAATGTTTGTATTTGGCTCATTTACAAAGATAAAGGACAATAATTGTGTTATGTTGACAGTGCTTAGTGACTTATAAAGATAGTACCAACACATTAAACGGGGGCGGTTCACTACAGCAGCTGTATATCAAACGGCTTTTAGGAGTCTGCCTCACGTCCTTTTAGAGTCCTTATGAAGACCGCTGAGTTTGTGCATGGTGTGTTGATATGAGAAGGCACAAGCTATATGTACAAGGGTCCGACCGATATATTGGTCGGGTCCTTGTACATACAGCTATATTGGGCCGATATATTTCCACATTTCCTGTCTATTCTTCACACCCTGAGTGTTTTTCTCAAGAGCTGAATGTAACAAGTGAATTTCTCCATTGTGAGATCAATAAAGGCTTATCTTATATGTGGTATTTTACAATAACGGCTATCGGCCGAGACCGGCTGATAAAAACGCTCCCTCTGAAGTACCTAAATATGAATGTACAGTGCCCCCTACTGTCAGAGTTCAACACTGACACGTTTAGACGCCATGAGTTCACCATGTACTTACATGTGCACAATCAGTGCGGTGTATTAAACAGGGATTAAATATTTGAAGATGGCTTACACAAATCACAGGCTTTAAGCTATTTCTTGAAAGTCAAATATTTAGATAAGGAGATTGATTTGCTATAATAACAGTAATTCTTTTCCCCCCCTTTTTCAAAATAGGATTGTAGTTAAAAGTGGTTATCTGTCATGTATCCATTAGGGATGGGACGAAATATCGTTTGACGAAATATCGCGATACAAAACGTGACGAAATGCATCGAGTTAAAAAAAAATGGATCGCGAAATAAAAAAAAAATATTTTTTTTTTTTTTTTTTTTTTTAATGTAAAGCAGGGGTGGCCAACACGCGGCTCTCGAGCCGCATGGTAGCCTACACATTCCCCATAAACTGTAATAGTCTTTAAGAATCTTGACCACAAATCCAACCATAGTTCATGTGTTCCCATTTCTACACGCATGAATGTCCGTATCTCCCTCCTTTTCGAGGCGGCGTGTAAAAGGTGCTCGTGCAGCAGCCTCACTCAAAGCGCGATGTAGTTAAACAACAGTCAGGCAGATCGTGGCACTGGGATCAGCTTCTGTGCTTTTCAAGTTTCTGATTAGCCTACTCTTTATTTGATGAAAGTTGGCCTCATATTCACAGAAAAAGATCAAAATTAGGAAATAGAAAAAAGCGGAGCTCTAATGAAGCACATGATGCGAAGCGCGACATCGTAACGTGGAAATGTGCAAAGTCATTGACGTTTCTGTCACATGTGCTGCAACTGTAACAAATGCAACATAAAACATAACTGCAGACGTCCTCTAGAGGCTCCTGATTAAAGCGTATGAACTTTGTGCAGCCTAAAGTTCGTTCTCTGCACAGTCCAGTCAGGACCAAGCTGCGGGCACTGAGCGCACAGGCCAGGGGCGAACCAGAGGAGGGGGCTCAGTGGGCAGGGCCCCTCACACTAACACACTCCAGCATTAAAAATAAAAAAATATAATTCTATCCCAGTCAGAGCAGAACAGCACAAAATGTCAGTTTATTTAATATACATTTATTTCAATCTTGGTGAGGAGTAAAACTATTACATCTAATACAATTATTAAAACAAAAGAAAAAGGCCAGGCATAAAGTTATACTTTATTGTGATTACATATAACGGTCATATTATATTTAATCACAATAAACTACCGCCCCTTGATCTCGCGAATGATCGGTGCCTTTGTGGCTCTTCACAGGATCAAGGTTGAACATTTCGGCTCTTGGTCTCCGACTAGTTGGCCACCCCTGATGTAAAGCGTCTTTGAGTGTCCAAAAAGCGCTATACAAGTTCGATGTATTATTATTATTATTATTAAATAAAAAAAATATATATATATCCGGGGAATGGTGCAGTGCGTCGTCATGTCAAGTCACAGGAATGATATGTTATTTTTTTTGAAGAAGAACCAGTCCTGAGATACATTAACCTCGGGTTAGAGCAGCACTAAGGGGGTGTTCTTTTTGTGTTTGGCCTGTTAGGCCTCGTGTTTCCCTGTGTTCAACTGAAACAAAAATAAACAAGTTGTTATTATACAGTAATATTTTTTTCTTTTTTGATATCGTATCGTGACGTATCGTATCATGACTCTGACATATCGAGGTGCATCGTATCGTGAGTTTGAGTGTATCGTCCCATCCCTAGTATCCATCATAATTTAAATATGTGGCAGTTTCAGATTTGCACATCCTCTCCTAACACAGTAAACTCATTTACATATCAGGTTTGTGGCACTAATAATACACATAGTTTCTAATGGTCAATCAGGTGCAACACGTCCACAAAGCAACTCATTTTTAGTACTACTCACAGTTAAGCCCATGGCTTAGTAAATCCTTAGTGGCAAAATCAAATAAAATTCACAGTAGATCTTATGTTTTCTTTTTCAATACGAGTTCCCAAAAACTATAAGCCAAATTTGATATTGAGTGAATCGACTTTGTAGAGCTTTTTACCATGTTATAAAGTTGTTTTCTTTTCCAAAACATAGCTGGAGTTGTGTTTCGAGCCGCTAGCGCATCTTTCAGTCATCTATGGATCTTCTCTAGTGCCGGTACTTAGCACCGCGGCGACAACTCACGGCTGGTTTCGATCCAAATGGCTTTTTCTAACCAACAAAGTGTTACAAGTGTAACGTAGTGGCAAAGAGTTGTTTACCTCCCTTTTTAAATCAATTATGCTGATGATGGCGATAACACTCATGATATACCACATGATGTAAATTATTCCAGCCCTTTGCAATAATGTGTTTGTGTGAATTAATGTAACAATGCATAATTTGGATTCCATGTCCTAGGAGGTACCGTGCTGTTCTCCTGCTCTCCTCCAATGAAATAAACAAAGGATATTTTAGGCTTGTTTTGACTGTCACAGTTGTTTGGACAGTGCTTCCCACTCCTTGTCCTTGTGATGCAATGCAAAGATATACACAGACGGGGCATTGCATTCTCCATAAGCCACTATTTTAATGTATATATGTTGAAACAAAGACTAAATGTATTGTTTTTCCTTCTCTGTTCCAGGGCCAAATATTTCAGAGGGAAGAAGCTGAATGGAGAGTACGAGATCCGCGTGGAGCAGGTAAACTTGCGCCCGGTTATTCCTGATACTCGGCTCACTCTTGATTTCAAGTCCCCTCTGTAGATATTAGGAATGAGACAGCCCTATAAGTGACACAGTGCACGTTAATAGGTCTAGACGTAGCGTGTAGCAGCTTGCATCGGTCAATTATCCATCTGTTTGCCATTGTGGAAGCGGGAGACCGTCTTTGAAAAGCTGCGGCGAGGTTTAACGAGAAGGAAAGGGTAGACCACAAAAAGCTGGACTGGTGACTTTATGGGCCGCACTCTCTACTGTAGCAGTTACATGTGGAAGAGTGGACGTCCATCTCCACTTATTTCGTTCAAACCATCGGGCTGAAGGATACACTGGAAATAGCTTGACCTGCTCTGTAATGAAAGCTATTGGAGCCTTAAAATGATCATGTGAGGAAGATGGTCAAGTGTGGTCACAAACGTTTTACGGTTAGACCGACATCACCACTGACTTTTTTACATGTCTTTGTCTGGGCTCTCCGCTTAGTTTCTCGCGGGCAGTCGCTAATAGCCTTAAGCTTGTCCCCTTATTGACTTCACAATGGAAACCCGATCTGCGTGTGAAGTAAAATTAGAGTCTGACCGAGAGAAGAGCTTTTAGCAGAGGACAGTACAACAAAGAGACACATGTACCTTGTGTTTTACATATGTTTGGGAGTGATTTCAAACACATCTTGACAATTGTCAATCAGAAAATGCTGTATTTGTCCATAAAGGCCTTTTCAAAGTTTCACTTGGGCCGGTTTCTAGTTCAACATGCACTGCAAATTGCCTCCATCTTTGACATTCCTCGTCCTCTATCATGGACGGCTCCATCTTTACACAGTCTCTAATACACATTATTCAATTCCTGATGCAGTACAATCTCTAAATGTGGAGAAGACAAAAGAAGAGCAGCATGTTTCTCTAACAATCAACGGTGCTGCAGTGGAGAGGGTGACCAGCACTAAGTTCCTGGGTGTGTACATCACAGAGAACCTTTCCTGGACCATGCACACTACATCTCTGGACAAGAAAAGTAATCAGCGTCTCTACTTTCTCCGCAAGTTAAGAAGAGCCAGAGTCCCAGCCTCTGTTATGTGCAACTTCTACAGAGGGACTATAGAGAGCATCCTGACCACGCATCGTGAGAGCAGCGGAGAAGATCTGTGGAGCTCCTCTCCCCTCCATTAAGGACATGTACTCCACCCGTCTCACCCGCAAAGCCGTCAGAATCACCAGAGACCCTACGGCATCCATCACACAGTCTCTTCAAGGTAATGCCTTCAGGGAGGAGACTGCGGAATCCAAGGGCCAGCTCCAGTCGACTGAATAACCACCAGGCTATCAGGAAGCTGAACTCCCTCCCCTCCCTGTGCTTCCACCCCCACCCACCACCCTCCCGCCCAAGGACTTTTTGATTCATATAAATTGACAATAAAATATTTTGAATCTTATACACTTGCCACACACACCCATGTCATATTCCATACATGGCCGTAAATATTTTTTTTCTATTTATACCGACGTTCACAAATGCTCATGCTGTGTGAGCTTGCTGTAGTTTCATATTTTTTTTCTATTTATACCGACGTTCACAAATGCTCATGCTGTGTGAGCTTGCTGTAGTTTGCTCAATAAGCTCAAGGGCTAAACCAACATAAATCTCCCTCAGTTGCCATTTAAGGACCGTTCTACAGTGTGAAGAACGGTCTATAGAGGCGGCTGCCAATCTGTTAAGAGGAGTCTATCTGCCTCTTCAGAGACTATAGTCCCTGTATCTCTGGATATAAACACACATGACCTACTTAACTGTTTAGCGCAGACACAGGAGTTCACTGAGAAATATAGAAAAACAAGACGAACATAGTATTCACGGATGAAATTTATTATTTCAGGCCAAACACTCATGACAAACATCTTTTATTTTCAATGGGATTTTTACTTCCAGCACCAGGAAGAGCCTTAGTTGTTGAGCTCCATTGCCCCTGCTCAATATCTCTCAGCAGCACAAGCAAACATCACCCACTTCTTAAAAGATGTCTTATGGACCAGTAACATAACTCTCAACGCCATTGGCCCAGTGCTTCTTTCTGCCTCCATTATGGATGTCAACAACTGCGCAGGACAATGGACTTACAGTATGGCTAAAATCTAATCCACTCTGTTTTTCCTTAGCCAGATGTCGTGTGTTGACCATGTGTCGTGTGTTTACTTATTGTCACAGTAGCTTTTGTTGTAAAAAGTGGGAGTGATTACGTCCAAGTACATAAATGGTACACTTTGCCTTAATTGCGCTAACACTGAGGTTAATTGGGTATCAACAATGAGGAAATAGGTTAAAATAGCCATCTACACTTTAGATGCCCGTCCAGACCCATAATAATAACAACGTGGTTAGGTAAACTCATTTGAAATAAGTGAAGCATATTAAGTGCAATTTGTTGAACGGACCGTGTATTTTATTATGAGGCAATTTGAGAGAAGCATTTTTGTTGAACTTTGGAGACTACGGCAACGCCTGAATAAACTAGACTTTTGATATACTGCTAATGCTGTTTAAACCCAGAAATGTGTGGTTTAAAAACAACATTCACTATTTTTGATGCATTTTAATGTACTTAAATCCTGTCGGCGTTTGAGGCCTTTTATGATAAGACGTGTCATAAAAAAATGCTGCCGCAGTATGTCTATGCAGCATGCTCTGAGCCGCGACGACAGAATGAACTCGGGTCCCCCGGGCGCAGCGCTGCCGATGTCCACTGCCTCCTGTGGCGTCGAGGGATGGGTCAAATGCAGAGGTCAAATTTCGTTGTACAGTTGATGTATCATGACAAATAAAGCATCTTTTACCTCTAAATCTGAACCTCACCAGAGTATTTCACCTTGGTAATCGTTCTGAATTGAGGCGTTGCAAACGGTTACAATTCTCCATATAGGCTCCAATCACCGAAACACATTAACAAGGAAAACAAAATCGCAACCGTTTTGCATTCGGGGAAAACGGTCAGTAGTAAAATGTTTACTTGCTCTCTTGAGGTGTTTTTTTAAATTTTATTATTGTACTCACGTTTTCCTCCCACTGCACTTACACACATTTATGGCAGGTATTACAGGTTAAAACGGCTGACCTTTTCCCACAAGATAAATTAACGTGGCTAACAAAAGGACAGGAAAAGCTCTCACCGCGAATTGAATAATAATATGAAATCTATGGTCTACTCATACATGCACAATGCACCCTCTCCTGGGGTAAATGCTGCAATTGTGCCTTTCCGCGCCCGCCGTAACCTGGGTAACCAGCGCCCATCATTCACTTGAAATCTTCGATGGAAATGGTTTTGTTATACGCACAGATGCACACTTTCTTTGGTGGAAACAGTTATTGAAAATATTGGTGGTTTTCATCCTTTTAAGGTAATGCACGTCGTGCTTGATAAAGGTTTGCGGGCCAGATTGAAGCGCTAAAAGGGCTGAATTTGGCCCCCGGTCCTTAGTTTGCCCACCTCTGGTTAAATCGCACATGTGTTTATTTTTGGCCAAATGCCATAATGTCCTATTTCAATTAGGACATTGTTTAGAATAGAACTTTATTGTCCGTTCCTGTTACCCTCGAGGGAAAGTCAGCTGGGCTTAGACCGTCATGAGACTGGATAGTTTTACTCTGATGATGTGTTTTTGCAATGAGCATTAATGTTAAAATGCTAGAATTGGCAAAATAAGTGTCATCTGAGCAGCATGTTGCACTATAGTGGCACCTTTTAAATGACACAACCACCTAGAATCACTGACATTTTCCATATAGCCACTGCGTAACCTCTTACACAATAACCTTTTGTATGTTTTCTAAAATGGGACAAAATAAAGTGCCATCATTCCATTTCCATTTCTTTATCTCGGCCTCGGCTCAAGGCTCTTTCAAAACAGATGGTAAGGCAAGAGTCGTACGGTTTGTATAATAAAAAAAAACATTATTGTTGATGAATGAACGGAAGCCCGGTAATATCACAAGGACAAGTGCCTCCTGTGGATTGCTTTTGTACACAGTTTCTCCACAGGCAAACTAAAAGTAGGCAGTGGAGTAAAGTTGACTGGCAGAAAGGATTGTTTTTGCAGACGTTGTCGCCCTCAACGACCCATCCAGGCAGCCTGTCAGGGGCAGTGGGCGACTGCAGTGCAGCTGAATAAACTAATATTGTTGAGTGTTCTGTAATGTAGGTAATACAGTGCCTTTTTAATCAGAGCGCTTCCTTCATCGGGCCCAAAAATGATTTACAAAATAACAATGAGCAGAGGCCAGATCCAGGTCAAGACATGAGAGAAATCAACTTGGCTCCGCTCGTGTGTCTATTCCTGTGTTGCTCTCCCCTTCGACAAGTTTGTTTTGATGAGCGTAACCATGGCGAATTCTGGACCTGCGTCAGCCGCTGAAACCCCTCTGACCAACCACGAGAGGCTCATGGGGCTGCCCTCACCCTCGAACAGCGCTCACAGTAGGGACACGCACAATTAATCGCAATCCAATTGAAATCACAATTTGGATGGTTGCAATTAGCAAATGGTAAAGATTGCCCTATGGCTCCTCCTGCAGGTGGTGGGCCCACAGAAGGACGGCCTCATGGTTCTAACTGGGCCTGTTGGTCTCTCATAAGGGGCTTCTGAACCGCTCTTTGTCTGACCCGTCACCTAGGACCTGTTTGCCCTGGGAGACCCTACCAGGGGCACGAAGCCCCCGACCACAGAGCTCCTAGGATCATTCGGGTGCTCAAACCCCTCCACCACGTTAAGGTGGCGGTTCCAGGCGGGGCATTCATCAAAAATCTGCCAGAAAATAATGTACTAGTCTTACATAATGATGCATTAGTAATAATGCATTACTCTTTATAGTGCTATATATATATATATATATATATATATATAATATAGTTTTCCAGTTCGTTTACGGAACTCGGGCATCAAAATTACCTCCCAGTTTCCCAGTGTAAAATACGAGATATGTGCAGTTTTCCACTCGGCAAATGGTGTTTACCAGAACTACGAGGGCACATGAAGTCAGCATAAACTACGTTAGTTGCCACAGGTGCCCCGGAGTTGGGATGGAATAGAGGCCATTCTGCCCCTCTGCCCACCAACCCCTCACTCATACACCATTCACCCATCCTGTTAGACATGTTTTAGTGCTCGAAGAAACCTATAGGTACAGGGAGAACATGCAAATTCCACACAGAAAGGCCCTGTCCGGTCCAGGAATCGAACCCGGGACCTTCTAGCTGTGAAGCTAACTGCTGTGAAGCAATCCTTAAATTGATGTAAGAGATCTTGTATTGATAATGGGAGAGTGTGACCACTGCGCAAAGCCTTCTCCAGCACATCCCAAAGACCTGGAGTCGGTGGCGGCCAATCCATGGTTGAAATGAGGAATTATTACAAGTCAACCCGACATCCAATCCCAGTCATTTTAACCCCTAAATGTTCCGTACTCTTTAAGCAGCCTATCGTCTCCCGGCTAAACCCTCCACAAGGTGCTCTCGTCAAAGATACACGCTCAATCTAGAGTGATTCGGCATGCCGTCTTGGAGCAGGCAGATGTTTCTTTTTGTCAAAACAAGCGGAGAAAAATAGCAAATGCCAAGTGTCCTTCGTCAGGCTGAGAGTCTAGAGTGGCGCCTGCTTGTCCCTAAATAAGATTACGGCACTTGCACTCCCTCTCGCTCTCCCGCTCACTCCTAAAAGAGGTGGGCTGGATTCTCTATTGGCAGAAACCCATTTGATTACATTGGCAGTGTGATTTCACTCCTCCATGCACCACGACGGGCCGCAGCGCCGGATCAAAAGGATTTAATCTCAGCAGGATGGTGTTGATAGTGCTTTCCTTTTGCCGTGAAGAGCCTTGCATAAGCGGGCTTGGAGGCTGAGATGAAAACCACAGCGTGAACACGTATTGACAGCCATTGGCTTAATTTGCTCTGCTCATTGGAAAGAGCCGGGTTGAGAAGAGGGCAAGTGGGAGGGTTTGTTATAAATGTGCATACATTAAAAACAAATTCAAGATGGACAGATTCACCTAATTTACACACGTGCAGCTGTGACCACGGTTGCCTAATGGCCCCCTTGATCTCCGGAGGACCTTCTTCTAATAAGCCCAAACAATGCCCAGCGGTGACTTTCTCACAGTACGCTGTCTGGTACTGCTTGGTTAAAGTGTAATTTCAAAGTCAGGTTGGTTACTTTCAAATCCAGTAAGATGGCAGAAACGTGTAGTCGGAGGAAATCAGGGAGGTCTGGAGGCACAGCGGTAGTCCTCAGCATGAAGGTACTCTTAAAGGTACTCTATTATGCAAAAGCGACTTATTGTTATATAAAATATATAAATCTACCGTAATTTCCGGCCTATAAACCGCTACTTTTTTCCCACGCTTTGAACCCTGCGGCCAATATATAGCTGCCAACAGGCACTAGAGGCGTCTCTAGCAATAAACGCAAAAGTGAGACGGGACTTCTAATCAACGCTGCTCTTGGCTGAGGAACAGTAGATGAGTAACTTTTAAAATGATGAAGGCTCACTTTAGCCTAAATGTCGAAGGGCTTTGCTCGCCTGGGGAGCGGTCTGAGCTGGAGATGTGGCCACAACGCGGACGGATTACACGTCACATCCACATTGAGGTCGGCAACACTGGCCATTTCTGCCTTTTTTACGGGTTTATGCCGTCCCATGCTGCTGAGGTTAATCCTCTCATCGTGAAGTGAGAATACTGACTATTGCTTCACTACAGTCAGACACAGAGCCACTCTGACTTTTTTGTTCTTTTTTTTTACTCTTTATTGAAATAGCTGTGGGGTGAAGAGGAGGGAGGTGGGGCTTAATTTGAGATTGTGTGAAGTATCCGGAAATGAAACTACTGGATATTGTGCTAGATGTTTCTAAAAATGTAAAACAATTATATTGTATGAGGAACCTCTACTTCACTGCAATGTTACACGGCTCCACAGCAACGTAAAAGGACCAGGGAGGGGTTGTTTGAAAGCTTGACATTTTTAGTGTCCAACACAAAAGTTCCAAAGTTATGTCTTGTGTTAAAATCTGCGATGATATAGATGGCGTGAGCATGGACAATTTGGTGCCCCCTCCACCTAGGTCGCCTATGCCCAGGGCTTGTGGTAAAGGAAACTGGAGCATCTGGAAGAAACCACAGAGACGAGGAGACCATGCAAATTTGATTTAGAGCAAATTAGCAAATAGAAAGGACTGCAGTTAAGTAATATAATGACCTCTGAAAACAACAGTCCATATTTCAGTCTCCTGTCATTTCAAGGAGCGTTAAGACACATAATGCTCCTTGAAATGTATCTTGTGAACTGAATCTTAATTTAAAAACAAACGCAAATCCACGTAATGACAGTCGCCATATATGTCAGAAAAATGACAAGATATATATGTAGTGCTCCTACAATTGGCCAGCCCGGGATTACAGTTGAATTGTTTTGCTTTCTGTTTTCTCGCAGGCGGAGTTCTCAGAGATTAACCTGGCAGCCTATGTGACCTCAGGATGCACGGTGGACATGCAGGTCACAAAGGGAGGCTCCAAAGTAGTCCGGTAAGGTCCTATTTGCTGATACTTGATGACTGTCAACACACTGCCCTGGCATTGGAATATTCTAGGTTAAAGGATTAGGAAATACAAAGAAGGCTGTTCAGTGTCTAATTTAGAAACCTCTAAGAAATTGCGAGGTAGCGTCCAAGTATTCATGTACATAAGGGTTTGATGATTTGTTTGTCAGTAGAATATTGCTAAAGTACTGTATACGACAAGTGTTGCCAATTCCCCTTACATAGCAATAGGGGTGTCACGATTTCAATTTTTTGAGTCACGATTATTGTGAAACCTATAGTCACGATTATTCCCCGAATGAAAGGAAAGAACTGATATTTTTAGTTTTTGTCTTTAAGAAAAATTACTTCCCGCACACTACCAACCTTGCAAAAGTAGTTTATTAGGATATGGTCAACGTTTCGGTCCTGAGACCTTCATCAGGCAAATTTAAAAAGCTTTAAAAAGCTTTTTAATACTTGTAAACTTGTAAATAGTCACTGTTTCTAAAAAGGAATAATGCTTTAAGATTGTTTTGCATTGAAATAAATAGGCCTACATTGAATAATACAAAACAATGTCAACTTTACTTCTTTATAATGACCATAATTATCACAATTATTTTACTATATATTATTAGGCCACAAGCTAGGCTCGGTTTTAGGCTCTCAAAAGTTAAGCTGTTGCCTAATTATTTTGATGAACAGAGAATGAAACGTGTTTACAAAGTGACTAAGGAGACTCTTTTGAACAGCTGATTTCCACATGTGCGGTTTCACTTTCCTTTCTGCTACACGTCGCTGAAGCAGAGCGGAGCGCGTTAGCCTTTTGTTTACATCCTGAGCCAGTTGTGGCTATTTCCGAACATTTGGACAACTTTTTTGGGAATTATGCAGTTCGTTACCTTGACCTGGACATTCACAGCGAAGGATTATCTCCAAGATGTTTATATTTGACGTAGCCGATATCAGCGCCTTTTGCTGCAACTTTCTGACGAAAGGGTTTGCATAACGGATGTCCATCGACAACAACAACGCCTTGGTCATCTTTTGGATCCTAAAGAGTTCCCACTCTGCCGACTTCAATCGTTTTTGGGTGGATACAACACTGGAGGAGAGCGTCCTTCTGCCTCGCTCAACTACCAGTGAGTTTATGCTGTTTATGGCGTGCAGCAGCTCGTGCGTCCGCGTGAAAGATTTCTGAGGTAAACCGTGGCTTCTGAAATTCTTACGGATAACCTACCGCGTCCTTTTATAATCGTGGTAATCGTAAAACCGGTTAATCTTGACATCCCTACATAGCAATTTATGTTTTTAAATCAACGACCTTGGCACATACTCTGGTTGTGTCCATTTGTAAGACGTTTAACTGAATCCCAACTCCAGTCACAGTAATGCGGCTGGTTGGGAATCTGTGTGAAAATACGGCAAATCGTCATGAGACTGGTTCACTGTGGTGACCCCAGGGGGAAAAATATTATTGTCTTATAAACCTGCTTTTAGTAACCTCAGCATTGAGTTTTCAAACGTCATAGATTTTGTGTACAGGTAACAGCAAGGACTGTATTGACCTTCTGTCTTGTGTAGTGAGGCAGCTATGGGAATTATTAAAATGTAAACAACCTATATTTAGCTAAATCAACTTTTGTTACGTTAAAGCGTACATGGAACAGTATTTTGTAATATTTCTGCTCCTGTTTCCTTTATACTCCCTTTTCAGCACGGAGATTTCTATGATCTGGGTTTTTGACATTCGCCAAACTTGAGTATTTTATGAGGTGATGATTTTTCTACAGAATTGAGTGAAATGGCTGCTGCCCCAAAAGGGACAACAGGACGAGCTAAACCTGGCAGTGAAGTGGGTCAAATGAATAAATTGGTACTAAACACGTCTAAAACAAGTCCAAAGCATAGAATTGTGTCTCCTACATTACTGCCCTATAGTATGTTCCACAAAAGCATCTTCAGGAACTTCAAATTGCTCAGAACAGAGCAGCTAGAGTTATGCTCCACTGTCCTTGAGATGCACAAGAAACTGTCTTGGTTAACGGTTGAGGCCAAAGTACAGGCAATTCTCCTCATGTTGATGGATAAAGAGCCCAGTTTTTTGTTTAACAAACTTATTCAGCGGGTTTTGTCACAATTATGTGACTCGCCAAGTGACGACAAATTCTTTGGTTGCTCCCAGACCTAATAGTAACTCAATGAAAGGAACTGTTCTGTACAGGAGCAAATGCCTGTCCCTTCCTGTTGATATTAGAGACACTAAAAATAAACTACATTTCAAGCTGAAAATAAAAGGTCAATTAGCTCAGTACATGTGAGCAGTGAGGCCAGTAACTAATTACTCAGTAACAGATTACTGTAATCTGATAACTTTTTTCAGTAACTAGTAATCTAACGTATTACTATTTCCAAACTAGTAATCAGATTTAAGTTACTTTTCCAAATCGCTGTGAGTTACTGTTTTGTATTTTTTTAAGGGGTGGGCATAGATTAATTTTTTTAATCTAGATTAATCTAGATTAATTTTGAAATTAATCTAGATTAATCTATAGATTAAAATGGTTTATTTTATTTCTGCCGGAATATGTGCTACCCAAAAATAATAACTAAAATTGAGACCAGTTGTTTACAAAATGCATCACAATAAGGCTGCAGCTAACGATTATTTTTCTATCGATTAATCTATAGATTATTTTTTCGATTAATCGATTAATCTATAGATTAATCGAAAAAATAATCTATAGATTATTTTTCCTTTTACCGATTATTTTTTCATTTAAAATGAAGGGGAAAAAATTGACGTAGGCCAGTATTTTCAAATGGCATGGCTTTTATTTAACCAAATAAAATTATGGCTCAATGTGCAACTCAGTAGCCTATAAAATGTGCAATTTCTGGAACACTCACTGTAAACATTTGAATAAAAGTAAAAGTATTGCTTATTTGCTTTAAAATGCGCAAAATAAAAAAATAAATAACCAGCACACAACAATGATTGTATGATTAAAGTTAATTGTTCGTTTGTACATAACTGTTAATGTTGTACAAAGGTAGTTTAGTTAGTTACACAACTAACGTAACGTTATGTAGCGTTAGATACGCGCGTTTTTGACTCCTCTCAGAGCGGAACAGTGCTTTAGTTTATGAATTTACAACGCAGATACAAATAATACATTAATGTTTTTGTGTAATGAAAATTACTCACGCGGCCGATTGACTGGTTGATGGCGTGAACGCTGTCGGGTGTTTTCGTTTTAAATGTTCGTTCATAGCCGTTGTGCTGCTGTGGTAGGCCATTTCCGCTCGACACAGTGTGCATAAACAACATTATTTGGCCGTTTCTGGAAATACTCCCACACTTTTGATTACTTTTGGCGTGCCTTTTTCCCCTCGCTCGCATCGCCGGCATCGCGCGCCGCCATGATGTAAACAAGCGACGCGTCGACGCACAAAAACTGCGTCGACGTATTTACGTAATCGATGACGTCGACTACGTCGACGCGTCGTTTCAGCCTTACATCACAAGCTGCTTAAGAAAGCTGTTAAACTATGATAATTGGTGATGAATGATGTTCAATAAGATGTAGCCTACCTAAAGCGAAGGAGTGAGAGAAACAAATATTTAAATATAGTCGGACTCGGCGCGCAAGGGACAGCGGCGCCCCATAGCGTCAACGTGCTTATTTTGCGTAACAAAAGTCACTGCTGGAGGGGGGCGGAGAGAGGAGTGTAGGATTGACAGAGGGACGGTTTGTGAACGCATGACCGCGGGACGTGAGCTCGGCCAGCGCGCAAACGGTTTCAGAGCGCGGCTCTAGGGAAACGCTCCCAGCGCCAGCGCTGTCCCGGGCCATAGCAGAGTAAAAGGCGCGCGGGGTCCGTGAGTGACGAGGCGGCTACAGGAGCCCCATCACTCACGTCTTCCACCTGTCCGCTCAGCTCCGCTCTGGGCCGCCTCCGAACGGCAGCGACATCACCGCACACAGTCTCCTCCTCAGCCCGCCCCGGTCATCTCCCCCGCTGCTCCACGAGGAGCTCAACGTGAGTCATCATAGCGTAGTATAGATCCCACTCCCAACTCAACTTTGAGAATAGATTAATGCCGATATTTTTTTTTATCGCCCGACAAGACTATCACGTTAACGCCGATAACGGCCCACCACTAATTTTTTTAAATTTTTTGCATCTCGGCGAGGGACGTAACAAGTCACATTTTCAGCCTAAAAACACCAACCCTGGTCGGAGAGAGAGATGGAAATGCGTCACTTTTCTGAGTCTGCGTCAGCTTTGTTGATGTTACTGTTAAAATGCTCTTCCAATAAAGTGAGTGTTGGTAAAAGGGTTTGTCATTAGTGTGTTGTGACAGTGGAGATGTTGTCGGCCGCAGCTGAATACAACTAATAAAGTAACTTGTAATCTAACTTGGTTACTTTCAAAATCAAGTAATCAGTAAAGTAACTAAGTTACTTTCCAAAGGAGTAATCAGTAATATTTGCAGTAATCTGTGGCAACACTGCATGTGAGCAATAGTATCCATGTTCTATGCTTCCTATGGTTGTATGATTTGTGAAATGTGTAACATTCGTATATTCCAAGGGGCATTTTGACTGTTTTGTAATTTTATATCATGTTAAGACCCCAGGAACATTAGCAACCACTTTGTGGGAGCTTGTGGGGTTCCGAATAAAGAATAAAAGGATGATTAAGCGGTGTTGACGTAATAGTTGTTGGGGGCGGATCACCGGATGACTAGCAGGGCACAATCACCATTAGATTTAATTTTATTTAAGTATTTCTTTGGTACACAAAGTATACCCAAAATGTTTTGAACAAAAATCTGATTGTATTGAACAGGGCACAAATCTTGCTAATTGTTTTTATAGTTTAGATTCAATGAAAGTCTTCCTATTTTTTGTAGGGTAACAAAATCCTACAAATGTATGTGCTTATCTAAGCACATACATAAAATAATGTATGTGCTTATCTAAGCACATACATAAAATAATGTATGTGCTCAGATAATGCCCAATCATACAGATATGGTTATAAGCATGTCCACTTGTGCTTAAATGAGTCTTAAATTCTCTTTTTATATAAAATGTATATGTGTCATACTTTGACATTGCTCTGGGCATTTCTGTATGAACAGGTCAGCCAGTTGATCTCACACAGATTTCCATTCCACCATTTCATAATGTTAACAATACCACCCTTCCTTTTTCTTTTTCTTTTTTTTTCTCAAAGTTAAACTATTTCAACAATAAAAACACACATTGCATCATTTGAAAGTTTCTGCTTATGAGTTCATTGTTAGGTCAGTACAATCCTGCAATCGTGACTGAATCTGACCTGCACTGTAACTTCCAACTCTTTGCGCTTACTTGGAATAAGTTGTAAACCCGATGCATAATTATTAAGCCCAATGTTAATCATACTAGCGTTACTAGGAACGCTAGTATGATTAAGACGGATTTCACAGTGTTCATTACTAGGGTAACAATGCATCGTGCTATGGTGAACCGCGGTGCAGAAATCTGACAATATTAACCGTACTGAAGTCTTAATATTTAAGCGTGTCAGATGCATTTACATGCACCTAAACCGAGCGCATGTGTGTCATCACTTGCCGCTAAACTGAAAGCTGCGGGGAAAATTACATTTTCCAAAAACAAATGAAATCCGCGTGGGCACAGGGGCACATTTCATGGTAAAGCAGCTTTAGAAAGCATTTTCAATGTATATTTCTGAAATTACAAAAACTGCCTAACAATGCACATTTAGGCTATTTTTTTTCAAAACTGACTTATTTGCCATTTATGCACCGTGATGCACCGTGGGTCCTGCACCGTGAACCGTACCGAACCGTGAGATAGCTGAACCGTTACACCCCTATTCATTACTTATGATACAAGTTCTGATTACTATACATGTAAGTACAAGCAACTGGGAAGTAAGTAATTATATAGCACCTTTCACAGACAGAGGTCACAAAGTGCTTCACAAAAAATACAAATAAAAACACATTTACAATCACAAAACATGGTGGTCATAAAACAACCCTTATCCCACTGGAAAAAAACGCTTTCTCAAACAAGTAGGTTTTCAATTTACTTAAAAACATCAACACAATCAAGTAAGCGCAAGGAAAGCGTTCCAGAGCGTCGGGGCGAACATCTGGAAGGAGCGATCTCCCCTCGTCTTGTAGCGGGTACGAGGGACCATGAGAAGGTTCTGATCCTGAGACCTCAGCCTCCGAGAGGGAGTATAAGGAGAAACAAAAAGTGACTGGGAGCCAATGAAGTGCTTTTAGAATGGTAGTAATATGAGCCCTTATGTTTGTGCGAGTCAGTAACCTCGCCGCAGAGTTTTGTACCTGCTGAAGGCGAGACAGCTTCTTTTTGTTTAGACAAGAAAATAAACTGTTACAATAGTCTAAACGGGAAGACGCAAAGGCGTGGATAATCATTTCAAGATCATCTCTTGGCACAATTGTTCTAAGTTTGGAGAATTTTCTCAGTTGGTAAAAACAGTTTCTTGTCAGCAGTTTAGAGTGATGCTCTAAGGACATTGCTTTGTCAAAGTTAACGCCTAGATTACTAAGGCTTGTTTTAGTAGACAAACTCCATCCATCCATCCATTTTCTCCCACTTGTTCGTTGCCGGGTCGTGGGGGCAGCTGTTGGAGCTGCCCAAGTCACATTGCACCAGTCCCCTATGGCTCCCCCTGCAGGTGGTGGGTCCACGGAAGGACGGCCTCATGGTTCCAAACGGGCCTGTTGGTCTCTCATAGGGGGCCCATTCACTCTCTCATTCATACGCCAGTGTACGCAGACACTGGAGGCAAGGAGGGTGAAGTGTCTTGCCCAAGGACACAACGACAATGTGCACCTTCAGGAGGCGGGATTCGAACCCCCGACCTTCCGATCATGAGACGACCCGCTCTACCAGTAGACAAACTCAGGTCGCCCAAATACTGGTGAATCCCTGGAATAGCGTCATCAGGGGCATACACCAGCACCTCCGTTTTGTCTGAATTTAGTTGCAGGGAATTTGTACCGAGCCATTTTTTAACTTCAGCAGAGAACTTAACTTATGGATCTCAGAGGGCTTGAAAGAGCAATAAAGCTGAATATCATCAGCAAACAGATGGTAAGAAACATCATCAAAACTCTGGATAATTTCCCTAATGGAAGGACATAGAGTAAAAACAAAATCGGGCCCAAAACAGAGCCCTGAGGAACCCCGCACAGCAAATCAGCAGAGTCAGGCAGGAACTTATTTGCAGAGCCCCTCCCCAATAAATAAGAGGAGAACCACGCAAGGACTGGACCTGACATTCCAACCAGGTCACGCAGTCTTGTCAACAAGATTTGGTGATTCACAGTGTCAAATGCTGACGAGAGATCTAACAGCACAAGAACAGTACATCTTCCAGAGTCCGCAGACATCATAATATCACTGGTCACTTTAAGCAGAGCGGTTTTCGTGGAAATCCTAGTACTGATTACGTTTGTTACTTAAATATTTCCTTAACCTGTACAATTATTCTTAGTAATGGTTACTGGAATATTCCTGTTCCCTTTGTGGTTTATTTTTTATTCCCATAAATTAAGTTTTACAAATTTAGTCCACCCCTCCTCCACCACGTTGGAGGGGTTTGAGCACCCGAATGATCCTGGGAGCTCTGTTGTCGGGGGCTTCGTGCCCCTGGTAGGGTCTCCCATGGCAAACAGGTCCTAGGTGACGGGTCAGACAAAGAGCGGTTCAGAAGCCCCTTATGAGAGACCAACAAGCCCGGTTAGAACCATGAGGCCGTCCTTCTGTGGACCCACCACCTGCAGGAGGAGCCATAGGAGCTGGTGCAATGTGACTTGGGCGGCTCCAACAGCTGCCCCTACGACCCGGGCAAACGGACAAGTGGAAGAAAATGGATGGATGGAAATTTAGTCCAAGATATAAATGTTGTAAAAAAGCATATATAGTTACAAAGTCAACTTATTAAACATTGAAAAGGGTAAAACACTTACATTTTTTTGTGCAATTAATGATAGAACATCTCAATTTCTCCAGTTATAGTTCAGTATAGATCAGTCCAAACAAGTGGATTAATTTGTACTGAGTTTAAGTGTCTCAGAAGGTTCCACATAGACTCACAGCAGGAGGAAGGGGATCTTTGTAAATCACTGTCAAAGGTCACTCGTGTGGTCAGATTTCTGTAAGACATATAAAGAACAAAAATACTTTAGTCGTGAGTCCCAAAACCTACAAATACAATGTTGCTTCCTCTGATCCAAACAGCTCAGCTCTGACTCTGTCTCACCTCAGTGTGTTCAGCTCCAGCCTCAGCAGATCCTTCCACAGCTGCAGTCTTCAGTCAGACACTGGACACACACAAAACCATTCACAAATGTTATTTCACATCCGACTTAAGGCCAATTTGTCTGACTGTAACAATAAGTGCAGCTTACCTTCGGCCTGGATGCTAAAATGGTCTCAAAGTTTTCACAGCAGTTCAGATTTCTGTAAAACAAAAATTACAATTAGTAAGCACACTACAACCAAATCCACAATTACCTAATGACCTCAAGTGAAAGATTATGGACAAGTAGGATAAACTACATCAGATAAAAATCAGGACTAATAGTTCAAGACTAAACAGTTCTGTACTAATACTAAAGTCCAAACCATAGGTAAATGTTTTTGATGCAAACGTTTGAGTCCCGTCTCACCTCAGTGTGTGTATCTCCTGTCTCATCAGGTCTTTCCACAGCTGCACTCCTCAGTCTGACAATGGACACACATTGCGATTAAATATGTGATTATTGTTGCAAGGTCCTCTTCTCATGTATTTTTCACCCAACACAAGCAATAAATCAGTCTATTTCATAATAAAAAATATTAGATTAATCTGTAGTGATTTTTTAATTTTTATTTTTTTATTTAATTTATAGTGAAAATTGCAACAATAAAGGAAACAAAATTGTTGCTTGACCGATTCAAAATGTGTGAACATGTGGACTGCACTTCTAAAAACCTGTCTGAACTTAACAGTCTGTAAATAAATGAAAACGATAAATTTATCGTTTCTGTTTCTGTGATCATCAGAGCGTGTAGTAGCAGCGAGAGAATGGCGTGATGAGCGCTGCGGCCAGCGGCGTCGGAAGCGTTTGGAAAGTGGGGGGGACACATTTCAAAAATGGAGGGGGTCGACTTCTTAACATTAAGAACTACAGTGGGACACGGTCAGGACACAGAGCAATGTTATTGCTTTAGCGGGACTACATCCAAATCGGGCGCTACTTCAAGAATACGTGAGAGACTCGATCGGCTCAGCAGCGCCTCTCCTCCTGGCAGCTGGGTGGACATATAGGGCGGATAACCAAACACCTGTGGAGCCGCTGTTCTCCTGTCCAGCCCTGGCTTTATGGCGTTTTGTGAAAAAAACTCAGTGAATGAAACTCTTATGAGACGGCGCTCGTGTTTGCATCCACATTTAGCTTCAGCCACACCCGTTAACTCCCGCCATCGCAAAGAAACATCTCAACGCTTGTATCTTCACATTTCCCACAAACGCAGATAAAATTTAGTCAAGGGGTAAAGGAAGCAAACATTTATCCGTCAAATGAATAATTCAGATGTTATTTGGTTAAGTTAGAGTCCAGACAGCGAGGTTTAACGGCGTATTGACCGGTTGAACACTCGTGCTAGCCCGGCGCAGTTTCCCCAAACTCACGCTACATCAGTTTCATCACTCGCTTCACAAACACATCCAAAACTGATGTTCCTCACCTTAAAGTTACTGGTCAGGCCCTTTGTACCGATGAAGACACGCTGTCCACCTGCCGAGGACGCGAAAAGCCCTGCTCCTCCATGTGAGAATCCGTAAAAAACTCCGGAAACACGATGCACGAGTGTCCTTGTGCTTCGGTGTGGTCAAATCTGTCCAACAATAATCCTCCAGTTTTCTCACTTTAGCCGTTTTTCAGCGGTTTACAGAGACATGTTTACATTTCAGCTGCTCTGAGGTGAGGAGCCGCATGAACACAGCTACGCAAAGCGGAGCGACGCGACACTGGCGCGGATAATGGGATAATGCCAATACATATTTTTTAAATGTATGGAAAATAAGGCGCGGGTCATATTTAATTGTTTGGCCTCGGGGAGCCTATTGAAAAGGTCCAGTCTAAACTAGTAAATGTAAAGTCAATGGAAATTCACGTTGTGAAAGTGGGGGGGACCAATCAACCACTTTTCAAAAGTGGGGGGGACACGTCCCCCTCACAATGAATGGTTCCGACGCCCATGGCTGCGGCTAACGCATTGCTAACGGAGAAGAAGCAATAGTCCTAATTTTATGCAACTGTGAAGCACTTTGAATTGCCTTGTGTATGAATTGTGCTCTACAAATAAACTTGCCTTGCCTTGCCTTCGTGGTGGCTGCATGATAAATGCTGATATTTTTACTGTACATCCACAATCCACCATAGCTAGACTGAGACGTAAACAAAAGCACGCGGCGGAGCGGACTTTACTGCCATATCTTGCAGCTCCATTCACTTCCAAAATCGCGTGCCCTGCGATTACAAAATTGCGTAATATCTCTAAAAAATTGCAAATGCAATTAATCGTTCAGCCCTAGTTGATTATCACACTGATCTTCATAGCAGGTGCCACAAATTGACTATGAAAAATTGCACTTATTGTAGAAGCTTTTTCACACTTGGGGTCCTTAATGGTTGAGTATATACCACTGTGTGGTCACTAAATTAAATAACAAATGTGTTAAGGTAGCGCAAGAGTGTTGTACTTTTCAAATATAAAAAAAAGATTGGAAATAGTAATGTATCAAACATTTAAAGCAATCACAAATATATCCAAAGATAAGTTGATTAATGCGAAATAAAAAAGGAAAGGTCCTGTGTTCTGCTGTTTCTGCTCGATGACACACTGAGGGCTGTTGAACACTTCTCTTTTGAATTCAAAACAGTTCAGAGCAATCTGATTGGCTTATTCTGCACATGTGACATATGACCTGAACCAATCCCGGGCAACATAAGTTATAGTTTAGCTTTGTCAGTTACGGTTACTAGACAGTCAAGTTCCCGTTACAGGGAGGCAGTAGAGGACACTGGGGAGGTTAGTGAGAGTTACTAAAACCATGTACTGGATAAAGAGAAAAGCAAGTAAAGCCAATGTTACGCCTATATTATTCAATACTGGCAAATCCTAGTAAATGGGTCAGAATACTGTAATGGATACTTTAGGAAGAGCGTGAGCTTAACTGGCATCATGTAGAGTTAGTAAATACTGGCAAAACCCTGTTTTGGGAACAGAAACATTTTGCTGTAAAATAGCAAAGCAATTAATCACAATTTTCTCTTGGAAATGTACTTCTTACATTGTATAGAGGGTAATTGCAGAAGATTTATGGTCCCCTAGTAATTATTATACTTAATTTCATGTAATGACCGCAATTAGAATTTACAGTGATTTATCTGTTTGTGTCCTAGCATTAGCCGATATTCTCCCCGCCTTAATAGCACCCATTAAATCAGTTTTAAAGGTTACATCTAAGAGCCTGTTGTCTCACAGTGACCCCTTAAAAACAGGTGGCTTTATGTTGAGCTGTAAATTCTGAACCCTTCCTCCGACTTAGATACGAGTGTCCTCAAATCAAAGTTGAGAATGTGCACTTTAAGCCAATATCGAGTAGGGAATAAAGCTCAGTGACTACAATGATGAATAATGAATTAATGATGAATACTCCAAAATGATCTTGTCAGATGTAAGAATGGTAAACACACAAGGCCCCTTACCAGTCTGACCATAAGAGCGTGAAGAAGCTACAATGCAGATACAATTTTTTATGCCTTGTGACCACATATTAGTACACCAAACCATTAAAGTATATCTCTATGAGACTACTGAAGCCCACTGTGATGACAGCAATGTTTCAGCAGAGTATAAATACAGCCTTGTCTCCTCTGTGTCTCATGACTGTGACCCCGACCTCTGCACTTCTGAAGTCCTAATGAAACCTGGCTCTCACACATCTCTGTTTCACCTCTGCTCTGACATCAGATTACTAAAATAAAAAGGACCACTACCACTTCTATTACAGCTGTTACCGGTACTGTGGAAATACCAAGGAATCTTGAAAATACCAGCGTGCAATCTATCTGTCCGTCCATGGGAGTGGATCTCTCTTTCTGTGGTTCTCCTCAAGGTTTTTTTTTTTTCCCACTGGGTTTTTGAGTTTTTCCTCGCCGTGCCGGAGAGTCGATAGGGAACACCCACGCCTGCTGCCGACGTTTATTTGGACTTTATGTTTGCCTGGATACTTAATTTGCCTGAACGTTACATTGCCTTGTTTATTGTTTTAATGTTTGGTGCAGCCCTGTGAGGCAACTCCCCTTGTGATATTGGGCTATACAAAACCACTGATTGATTGATTGACTGTTGCTATCAGTACAAAACATGCTCCTAATGACTAGCTCAACACAGAATATGCCTATACTGCAGTGGGTAAATAAAGAATGGATTTGGATGGGGACCTAACCAATTTAAATTCTGCTGACCTTAGTCATCATGTCCACCTGCTCACAGCAAATGCACATGTTTGTTTGTTTGTACATTCATGAGGGAATTCTCAATTATGAAAATATCATAAAATGTCATAAAATAAATGCTTGTATTACAATATTTGAAATACAAAATACATATTGGGTAAATTCTACGTTTTTGGCTTTAATTTGGCACCATAGATCCACATTGTAAACATTTGTGAACGAAAAACAGACCATGTGTGTCAAAATATAGCGCATATTCCTCCAGCATTGGCGGTCCGCCGTGTTCATGTCTCAACACTTTATTTTACCCTTGATGCATCATACCTGCCAATTTTAGTACAATGTAAGGTGCTATTTGTAAATAAATTGTACCCAATGGAATAATATGTGTTTGGAGGTTCATAATGTTATAGGAAATAAGATCCTAACTCTGCCCTTAAGCCCTAACCCTAAGAGTCTATGTCTTATTACATTGTGTCTCTGTACTAGTTATTACAGATTGTTACAAAGCAGATTTCATTGCACTGAATTGTGTATGTATCAAGGTAGTGTAATATAAAGTGTAACCAAATTACTTTACACAATTGTGCAATGACATAACCTTGTTATCTTATCTTTTGAGGGACTCCAAATATAGGGTTGTGAATCACAGGGCGAGACACTTCAGAGTATTGCAAAAGAAAGGGAACAATCGACTGAACCTACAAAGGACAGACAGATTAAAAAGTGAAATACTGCACATACTTTGATATATCTGTTGTGCATGTAGCGACGTGGCACTCGCTGAAGATCCTGTCGCTGTGGCGTGTTGTTTCTCCTCAACTCCTGCGGCCAAACCTCCAGCTCCGCTCTGGTCTGGCTCTGTGACAGGACACTGCTGCAGCCAGCTCAGTGCAGCGTTTGGTCCCACTGCTGCACGGGCTTTCTCATGCAGTGTGTTTGACTAATCACTCAAGAGCAACGTTTGCTACTGTGTTGGTTTTCCAGAATTTATGTGCGATTTGTTCTCACCAAACGATTGACAAGGAATGCATTTACAGAAGTGGCCGAGGCTAAGGCGACATTCTTGGCAAAATTAGCAACACCATAAACCAGCTGAATCAAATCCAAGACTTAACTAGCTCAGGATTTCATTTCTTACACAGTCCTTTCACTTGTGTACAGCTAAAACTGATGTCTAAAAGGCGGGAAAAGGGTACAGTATTAAAGTATGCCTACTGCAGCAGAGAGCATTAGAATAGTTGACCACAGACTCCAGAGCAGTGGGAGGCAGCTCGATGACAATAACAGAGCCATGTCTAATGCACTTTTTATACCTCACTGTTATTATGCTTTGTGTGGGCTCAACCTGTGCAGCCTCCGCTCTCCTCAGCCCATCAAGCACACTGTATATTCAGTCTTCCCCTTGGTGACAGTTCATCTAGACCACACACAGAAGAGACTATTCACATGTTTGTTTGTTTTTTGTTTTGTTTTTTACACACACAGATATAGGCCTGGTTCGATGTCCATTTAAAAAATCCCCATGGAGAAAACTCAAAATTACATGTGATAGTGCATCTTTCTAGTCCATGCAAAGACTAAACGCAGTGTGGGATCCCTTCTATTATTTTCCTGACACTCAAGGTCATGTGCAAGTAAAAAGAAATGAATGCCTCTTTTTAATGTGGTCCCGATACCAGAAACCGATGCCATTTGACATGCGGCACACACAGGGCGCACCTCTCAGCTGAGCAGAGCAACAAGCTGGAGAGTTCTTAAGCGGAAATACAATATTCCCCACAGAGATGACTTTATTTCAAACTACACTTCCTAAATCAGACTCTGTGGTGGATTTAACCAGTACTAAATGTTGTCTTCATCGTTCCACAGCGCTGGGTCTGCAATGTTTACAGGAAAAACATGCTAATGTTGCTTACTAGCAGCTAACGGCTCTGGCGCTTGTTAGCTGCTTCATGCTCAGTGACCTAATGCATCTGTTCAATGGTGGAACCCGGGACCTTCTTAGCAAGAAGGTCAAGCAAGATTCCCACCTGGACGGGGCCTTTCTGTGTGGAGTTTGCATATTCTCCTTGTGTCTGCGTAGATTTCCTACGGGTACTCTGGTTTTCCCTACCACTAAAAACATGTACAATAGGCCAGGATGAGTGATGTGTGCGCGTGAATGTATGATGGTGGACAGAGTGACCGTTGGCGCAGATGTGCTTCTGTCAGACTCACCGCAGGGTAAACTGAAGTTTAAAAAAACATAGCTTACCATCACGGCAGAGTGAATGTAAAATTGCGCTTTGTGACCATGTCTGTGAAAGGCGCTATACAAATAAAAGTCCTACCCTTTTGTAAAAACAAATCCAGACTAAATCCGACTAAACGGTAAAGAACTGAAGTATGTCCATATTGTCTGTGTACACTGGCATATGAATGAGAGTGTGAATGGGTGACTGGTTCCTTGTAAAGCTCTTTGAGTGACTAAAGCAGGTAGAAAGGCACTATATAAATGTGACCATTTACCATAACATTTAGGTGCAGCAAAAATAACCAACCACTTACTAAGTTTCTATACGCAAACGCAAGATAAATCCACACTACGTTGTAGTTTGGCCTCTTTTTGCATTGGCCTATCTCGTAGTGGTAGCAATAAGTAACCATCTAAATACTCTTATTAAAATGAATAAATAAATACAACACACATTCAGTAACCTTTGGACATGGGTCAATAATGGACGGTGCACATGTGTTTTTTTGTTAATCGACGAAGTGATATATATATATATATATATATATATATATATATATATATGAATATAAAAATAAATAGCAATAGAATAAAAAATAAAGTAGGTCGGCATAAGTTATATTCTGATATAACCTCTCTTTAAAGTATACGTTATTGGAAAGTTTACTCAAGTAAATCTAACTGAGTAAAGTAACTCATTGCTGGCCCATCTGCTATGAACAAGTCAGTTTATAACCTAATTATGTTTGAAGAAAATGCCTTGAACTCATATCAGCGAGTACTCAACTGAAAGTACTTAGAAACAGTGGCATCGGTGCACCCCTATTGTTAATCAGAGGGGATTCCATTTAAAGCACATGCAAAAAATCTAAATTTAACCACCCTCTACCTTTAACAGTTAACATTATATACTGAGCATTATCAAATAATGTACATAATAAGGGGCAGTAGAGGGAAGGAAGGGGAGAGCTCAGCTGTCCTTCAGTTAGACCCGTCACTGATTGAGACTCTGCAGTCTTGTCCCTGAGGCAATAGTGGCAGTAGCTCTCTGAGATAACCCTGTCCTGCTGAATGCTGGCCAAATGGGCCCTGAGGATCTACTCTATCGTTCACTAAGAGTAAAAAAATAAATAAATAAAAAATACTACATTGAATGGGTTCATCCAATTCTTACACCTTTGTTCAGCATAAAAACAGCATCTTAACAATGTTCCAAATAATTGCACCAAGCCAAAGTAAACAGGTTTGTTATGTGTGTTATGTTATTACAATGCTAATTCTAATACACCATATCCATTGGACTTTTTCATCAGGTCACGATCAAAATGTGTTTTTCAAGCTATGTTGATACTTTTTTGTACTATTTTCTTCCATCTGTTCACACAACCATAAATAATCTCCTGCACAATGTGGCTTTGGCAGTTTATGCCTCCACCAAAGCAGCTGGTGCCGCAGGGTCGGCATTGCTAGCTAACCCATCGTCCAAACAACCGCAGCACGAAGCTTACCAAAAAGAACATCTAGTGATTTGGATAATAACAGAGCTGCTCCTTATACTTATACAGTAATTGGTTGCCAGGACAAATTAAAGTTCATATCAAAAACATGCCACATGGACTTTCAACGAGAGCATGCTTGTTTCCATAACCAACCACACACTGTGAAGGGAGAAAGCAATGCAGGTTAAGTGTCATGCTCAGCTACACAACTGCAGTATACGGTCAGGCACATTTTGAACCACCAACCCCTTTGTGTATACTATATAACGTTATTGTACTAAACCTAATGCCATAATCGTCCTCTCATCAAAAATACTTTGGTCAAAATCTCATGTAACCCCTACAGACATTATATGCTGCATAAGACTCTTTACTATAGATATTTGCTGTGATGTGTTGCCAGTTTTACACAATTGTTCATTGTTCGAGTGTATACAATCTCTGGCATGTGCGTCTGAGGCTGTGGTATTCAACAGCTCTTATCGATGAGAGACAGGCTGATGGGACACTGATATGGAAAAGGGCCAAGCTCAAAGCAGGACATAGCCAACCCCCAAAAACAACTCTATGGAGCATATCCAGAGGGCAAAGACAAGTAAAGATAAAAATAAATAAATAAACACCTAACTGTTCTGCTATGCAAACTGTTGCTCCAGTTGGTCAGGTTTAGGTTCACTATGTGCCCAAAGAATGAGATCAGCTGATGACATGAACATCCTGAAAGACCAGGTTACTCCATTTCTTTTCCCCCGATGGCACAGGCATATTTCAAGATGCCAGGATTTATCGAGTTCACATTGTGTAAGAGTAGATCAAGGAGCACGATACAACATTCTCACACATGGATTGGCCACAACAGTCCAGTCCAGATCTTAACCCCATTGAGAATCTTTGGGATGTGCTGGAGAAGGCTTTGGTCGGCAGTGGTCACGCTCTCCCATCATCAAAACAAGATTCCGGTAAAAAAAAGTTTTTTAATGCAACACTGGATCTCTTGACTTTGCAAGACGAGTCCAACCGAATATTCAATTTTTTTTCGGTCTGGCAGTGTAGTTATAGTGGTGGTACTGGAAGTAAGTTGAGGCTTGGAGTATTGTCTGTATAGTGATTTAGATTGATACATTTCATTGCTTTAACAATCAACTGTGAAGCTCTTACAATACTTTTACTTGAATCAAGATTTTTCCTCTGAATCTTGGGCTGCTGATAAAAGCAACCTGTTGGCCACAAACCGTATATTGTGTAATCGTCTTGTACGCGCAGTGCATTCCTAAAAAGACACAGAAAGGCCTTCTGTTTTTCATCTCTGGGCTGTTTGCTGAGGAGAACATCTGTCCATAACTCGCTCGATTGACTTCCCAAGTGCTCCGAACTCCACGTGGATACATTTTAGCTGGTGTCCTAATGTTTAACCCCGCTCATGGCCCGTTATCAGCTTTTATTGCACCCCTAATGGCCTGTTAAAAGGGCGCATTTGCATATTGGCCGTGAAGAGATGACTGCGGGACGCTGGGGATTCGCGTCATCAAGCTTAAATGTCCCTGGCTCAGGTGTAATCCACAGCCCCCGGGTAGTTTTAGAAAAGATATAAAACAAAGTTAATGGGTGGCACAGCCCTGTAATGCCCCGTGGTTATAGGCCACTGGCTCCATCAAGGTGAGCAAAGGCATCATACTGCAAATAGTTTCTTCTGCATCAGGTCTTTCTACGAACAGGTTATAAGGAGGTGGAGTTTGATGATGTTTAGTATGAGTAAAACTGTTAGATGTCATAATGGTAGTAGTACTGGTAGCACCGCAGTGTAAGTAGTAGTTTCTATGTGTGTACAATTGCAACACGGGGGAAAGATGATGCCTTTGGGCTGCACTGTTTTGGACTTGGTAGCCTGCTGCATACTTGGCACTTGGCACCTGGAAACAGCATTCTGTATAAGCATTTGCCTCCGGACCATTTGATTGTTGTTTCAAACCTTGCCTAAAGATTTCTGTCCCTTAGCACTTCACCCCCACATCAATCAGTCACAGTTATGTTTCTGAAATGTCATGAAAAAGGTGAGTGAGTAGATTTATTGGAATGGCTTGAGATGGTATTAAGTCATGGGGGATTAGTCAAATTGAATCCTTCAGAGACAAAGGGACAGACATTTTCTGAGCTGCCCTGTCGCCCCCAAGTGCTTAATTACAGTAAAGATAAAATTATACGGAGAGAAAGAAAGTGATCCAACAGCCCAAATTTGTGTATAAATAATATTGAGCGCCATCCATAATGCTAAGGTTAGCGCCCAACTACATGCTATTGTGGCTAGCTGGGCTCAGAATGCTAATTTTTCACATCTTTTGGGCAATTTTTTAATATAGTACTTTGTAATTTTGAATTAACATTGAACATTTTTGAATATGCTAAATGCTCGTAGTCCACCAGGAAATGTCTAAAAAGAGTGGGGGGAAGGGTTGCTAGGCTTATGCAGAAAATACTTTTGTCTCAAAATGTCTACTCACAAAACTTCAGTATAGTTAAGCTTCTCTGGCACGGAGCAATAATAGATTATAATGGCTGCTAGTAATCAGTGTTAATTTTGACAAGATATTTTTATTTAGTTTTAGTCCAATTGTAGTCGTCAGAAATATCACTTTGACTAAAATTAAGACTAAATATTTTAGTCGACGAAATTAACACTGCTAGTAATAACATTAGGTAGCTGTCTCGGTTGGAGAAAATGTGAGAGCTAAAATTACATAAGAAGTCTGGAGTCATGCATTTTGAGCCCTGAAAAGCGAGAGCAAATTTCTCAGACTACTCAAACATAATGTTGGACCTTAAACAACACTACATTAATGTAGTCACGCAAATTTTGTGCGACTGTGTTGTCAGTAGGAGTCCATCATCATAGCCCTCAGCCTTTGAATCGCTGGGACCCAGATGTGGTTTGTGTCCTCAAAATCAGTCCATTATACAAAAGGTTTGGGCTGTCTTTGATGTGTTTTCAGCTGAGAGGAGGAACAGCTGGAGTGGGTCTGTTCAAACATAAGCAGCACTTTTGAACCAAGGGAGACTCGCCATAAATCCACTTTACAGCCTGCCTCCATTGCCTCCTGTGGCATGCAAATATGTCCGGGTTAAAAGTAGCGGGAAACATGATTGTGCTTCGACCAGCTTTAGAGGGAATGCAAGTGATGTCACTCCATGGTAACAGGAGTCAAATGAGTGTCAAGTCTGACCATCAGTACAGAACTTTGAGGGTTCTGCTGAGAATAAAATTGACACTTGCCCTCGTTTTTCACGGTAGTGTGGGCAATGTGATGAAACAAACTCTTATATCTAATGGTAACCTTCCAATGGATTTTGTTCATGCGAATGACTACTTGACCAGGACACCTACAAAATCCTTAATGATAATGTAGGGCTGGGTGATTTTGAAAGTGGCCTGATGATCTTTCAAATGAAGAAAACTCCTCAGAGTCCAGCTCATAAATGGTATATTTAGATTCATTACACAATTATTTAAATTTGTCATTTGTTTTAAATATGTCTTGTCAAACTTCATGCCGTCTCTATGGAGAAAGGGGGCGGAGTTAAGCATGGTGCTGTAGACTCAGCTCAAGCGGAGAGAGCAGGATCTTCCCCATTTAGTTAAAATTTAACCTTGTTTTGGTCTAGATTCAGCTGAGTTTTGATTTTTGGACAGAGTTTGAAAATGTAAAACTTGATTAATGAAAAGTGGCTTCATCAATGTTTCTTTTACAGGTCGTTCAAACCAGACTTTGTCCTGATTCGCCAACACGCCTACAGCATGATCCCAGGAGAGGACTTCAGGAACCTGGTCATTGGGCTGCATTTTGGAGGCGTCGCCAGTATCAACTCCCTCTATTCCATCTACAACTTCTGCAGCAAACCCTGGGTGGTAGGTATATGTACCTCATATCCACATATCTTGCCTCAAAGACCAAATGCTAGTGTCATAAATTACACTGCTAGTGTCATAAATTACAAATGCTAGTGTCATAAATTACACTGTCAAAGTGTTGTGTTAATATACTGCGATTTGGCTTGGTTGCCTCTGTCCATGCCAGTGGCATGTGTGTTGCTCATCTATTGCTTTTTTTAGAGGAAGGCTTATTTTTAAAATGTGCCTTTTATATTGCAGTCCAGAATGAGTTGCATGTTTACTTTTGTAAAATGGTTAAGCTAACTGATTGTATGTTCTCCCAATATTTTGGCAGAAGGTTTCTACCTTAATTTGAACGTGTAATCTTTGTTTTTCTGTTTGCCTTAATAGCAGTCAGGTTCGATGTATAGTGCAGACTTGACTTAATCATATCCAGCCCGTGACCCCTGACTATGTTGTTCTTGGTATTTGCAGTTCTCTCAGATGATTAAGTTGTACCACTCCCTGGGCCCAGAGAAGTTCCCTCTGAATGAGCAGACGTTCTTCCCCGGCCACGCGCAGATGGTGAGTGCAAAACCAATGCAAGAACAACAACATACCACGGCTCGCTTTTCCTTAACGCTTTATTATAAAAATATAAAACACAGAAATCAAGTCCAACATCTCTAACCCCTACCACAAAAACAGACCCCTTGAGTTTTCTTCTTCTTTTTTCAAGAATTTGACCAAGTGTTTCTGTGCTGAGTATTTACACAATATTGAACCACACAGAAAGACACAGTAATGCCACAGAGAAAAATAGGCTTTTAACACTATTGTTGCTCTTGACAAATCTTCGTAAAGAATATAGCTATATTAAATTGCAAATTTGATCTGTTTGTAAAAGGTTGCCGGACTTCGTAGTCCGCCATTTTACATATCTGCAATTTTTAAAGCCAAAGAAAGTTGCAAAAGAAAAGTAGTCAAAGCAAAGCAGCAGCATCACCATGAAGATGAGCTGGTGCCTTTACAGTACAGACGCATGCTGTTATCAGGTGTTTTTCACCAACAAAAACCTGACCTTATGCTTGTATATTTTATTCAATTTTTTTGTGGTGAAATGTTGCACAGTGTGGCTTTAAATAGGAGTGTTGACCGTCTAGCACTGTCAATTTAAGACGTGTGTTATGACCTAGTGGGGCAGCTCTGCTTCAGGCTCAGCCTTTGTCAAATTATTATTATAATCTTTTCTATACCTTGGTGACAGCTTTAGTTGACCTTAAAAGGAAGGTATTATGCTTATTCTGGTGTCTGGCAATAATTTCTAACACATCTTGATCACTTATATTTTTTGTTGATTAGAAAAGTGCTATTTTGACATCCATTTAAAATTGTCGCTTGTATCAGAAGGGGCTGCAGCGTACGGTTTTGTTGTGGCAAAGTGTCCGTTTATGGGTTTGCTTCTCGTGCTCTGAGAGGGAGGAGTTGTGCTGAATACCTCCCCTTTAGTTCACATAAAGCCGTCGGAACATATAAAATATCATCATATACGTAGAATGACGAGACCGATTCATCCAAACTGTGGCATTCTGTGTCATTTTATGGAATGGACTGAAGGTTCGGCAGTGATTGGATAACCATAAAAAATAAACAGGTGAAATGAAAACGGATTTAGTTACAATACTGTTAATTTCATTCTTATATAGTATATATTATAATATCCATTTCAAATAGTTAAATACAAAAGAAAAAAAAAGTAATAATGTACACTTACAAAATATCTTAATGTGCGAAACCTGTTTAGCATGGGAACAGTTATGATTGACAAAGATGCAAAAATACATTTAACACTGGCGGCCGTGAGGAGATTATTGTCCTTCATTGATCAATGCTGTCTTTTTTTTAAATATTGAAAACCATGTACATTGCTAACCCATACACTAGTCACAGAGGTTTCAGCCGTGTTTAGCTTATGTTATATACAGCATAAAGTATCGCTGGCAATGCAGGGGGAACGTCGCCCTCCTGCCTCTCCATCGTAACAGACAGTCCAGCATCGTCTTCCATTCACACAATGCTACAGTAAATAAATTGAAATAATATGGACTTGCTTTGATGCCGAATAATGTTGGTTTATATGCTCAGAAATGACTACAATACAGATAATCTTCACAACTATTGGCAGCCTTTTCTCCACAGTAAATCTATCGATATTGCAAGATGCTCAATGCAGTAATAAAAATACTAGGCTATGTAACATTTCAACAGGTTTTTTTCTTTTTTTTCTTGACAATTTCTATAGTGGCAGTTTGTTTCATGACAACTAAATTGGCAGGTCATTCCACATCACACGCCGACAAATTTGCCTTCAGCGGCTATGGCAGTTTGGTGGGTGTTGAGGTTTGTCCCTTATTGGCCGCTGTAGTACCTTAACCTTTTTGCTTAACGTAGTGTAGTAACCTTTGAGGCTCCTATATTTGTACTTCTGTGGAAAAGTGGTATGGGGAAATTGCTGTTTAGCTTATTGTCTTGATCCCGTGCCAACTACAGAGCAGCATGATAGTATACGTTTCTCATTCACACAAAGTCTCATACTACTTTGTCTGTCACAATAGGGCAAAAATATTGACTTTTGAGATTTGGCAAAAATGATCTGTACAACAATATACTTTTTTTCCTCCTCTATCAGAAGTGCTATTTTACAGGCACTGTCATAGTTTGGTGCATTTTATTTATTCTTTTTCCTCCGTGGCCCGTCAAAGGATGCCCACACAGAGCAAGCAAACAAGTCCGGTTACACTCTTTAAGATTGAAGGGGTGGGGTTGTAGGATTTTGGGAGGCGGCAGTGGATTCAGGTTGATGCAGCGTTTAGGTTCAGGGGTCGGTGGCGTTAATAGTGGTTTTGTCGCGGGAGGTCATGCCCCGATACCAGCTGCAGTAGCCCTCTTTCTGCTGGATACAGGCGTAGTGCCGTGACTGGTACCCGGGGTATCCGAAGTGGGACAGCATATCCGTCCATAGGCACTCGTTCTTGGATGTGACGAAGCAGGGGAGATAGTGGCATGGTTTAATCTGTAGAAAGAGAAGAGGAAGATGCAATTAAGTAAAGTTTCACAAGTTCACAAGACTTTTACCATTTTTGTGTAGCCTTGTCTTGAATGTTTCTGTCTCACCTGCCGCTAGAGCAACCTGTGAGGTGCTCTGGGTCAGGTGCACCTCTCTAGCAGACTGGTCTGATTTCCATGTATGAGGTTAGTGAGGTTAAGTTAAGGTTAGGTTTAGGGAATGTACTTGTTATTGTCTCCATGGGGAAATGTGACCATTGCATTTGTCCCATCCTTCAGAGCAACCTGTACGGCTAGTGAGCGTCTGCAGTTCATAACACCGGCACCCATCTCCAGATCTGGAGTCGCAATTTCTGATTTGAAGATTTTGTCAAATTCTCATCTTTAAAGCAAGTTTCTTCCAGGCATTTGGTAATAATTCCAACCCAGGGATATAGAAATAGTAGTCCTCTATTCTCCATTAACATTCGATTCGATATTATAGCGAGCTTAGTGTAGTCACACATAGCCACTAGGGGGTGGTATAGCAGCAATATCAGCACCTCGCCATGAGGACCAAAGAGAGGATCCATTTTCATTCTCACCCATTGTTCCAACCACTTCATGATCAGTCTTTCACTGCGTTTATCAAAAAAGGCTTGTTCAAAGTTTCACTTGACCATACTTTTGTTCAATATGAGTTCCAAATTGTCTCTACCCCTTTAAGGCACTCAAAACACAACCCTAGGTATGTTTTGATGAGGGATCAAAACATACCTAGGGTTGTGTTTTGAGTGCCTTAAAGAAACACGGTTGCAGAAAACGCCAAAGTGCCAGATCCATTTAACTTTCCAACCCATTGAAACTTCACTTACATTCTAAATGCTGAGTTCCTTTTCAAACGCAATCATACCTCGCATTACCATCTCTTACATAAAGTTAAGGATTATTGTCGGGAACGTTCTTGATTTCATAAATGGCAAATAGGTCACATTCCTCCGCGCCATCTTCGCTTTCCTGATTGCTCGCATTTTTCACTAACATCACCCCAAGTGTCACGCATCAAAAGATCATTCATTTCCCCGACGACGCATTTCCGAATAATTTTACACCATTTATTGCCACGTCTTTCTGTGTGTCACTCACCCAGGTGCGCTCACAAAAGTCGCCCCGGGGTGAATGTGACGGAACACTTTATATAACCGGTTAGAGAGGTGATGAGCGGAAACGATTTGTGACAGCAAAACACAGTCATCCGCCTCAAAAAGTGCTCGAGGAGAAGAAAGTAGAGAGGGCTAAACTTTCAAGGATATGAATGAGTCGGGGAAATTGAATTAGCTTTGTTTTTCAAGGGAGCGGAGTCTGTCCTACACGCTTCACATAACTTCCGGCTTTAAGTGTTTTTAATGATGTGTAGAGAATGATTTTCTAGCGGGTACAACGCGCTTCCTGCCTTCTTCATGGTCAATGATTATCAGTGACGGTATGTGGAGGATGGAGGGGACTTTAATGAAATGTGCAGAGGCGTGAAGAAAGATGTCTGATGGTTCCTTTGATATTGTTTATTCCAGCGAGTTTTTGTTAAACTGTTGATGTTTTGTAGGAACACTAAGTGATGGTTTTAGGAGTACAGCTGGGGATCCCTTAAGCTGCATAAGAGACCACAAGTTTTACTAAATGTGAACATGCTATAGCCATATGATTTGGCAACCCCAAGTTTGGGGCTCATTCTGCTCTCAGATCGGAAAATTGTCTTGAGTAGCAAAGCAAAAAATGTCAACTATTACTTAATCTAAAATGTTCTCGTAGTTTACAATATTCATCAGTTGGTGGGAACATGTTGACCACATATCTGGAGACACAAGCTTCATGTTTATGAAGTAGGGCTGGGCGATATGGCCTAAAATCTATATCATGATATGAAAAAATAAATATCACGATAACGATATATTTGACGATATATTTGACAATGGACGAATTACTTCAAAATCCCAGCCTTACGCCTATTGGGAAGATTCATTCAGTGATATTTTATTCTTTTTTTTTTTTACGGCATAATGTCTCGCAAATATGATCTACTCAAGCAGTTTACATCCTTCATTTCATTTTACTTTTTCAGCACGAGTCCCCGTGTTCTACAGTTTATGCTGCTCTGATGGAGCGTAACATAAATTATATTGTGTCCACAACGATATAAAAAATTACAACGATATCAAAACATTATATCGCAATAACGATATGCGATACGATATGGCCCAACCCTATTATGAAGTATATACAGTTTATATACTTTTAAAGCAGAACTAAGTAACTGTTTTACCTTAATAAATCCTTTTCGTAGTCCCTCTGAGGGTAATACAAATGTTAATGGGATGATTGGGGGGTCCTTCATCTCCCTCTGATGTCTCTGGCCAGAAAACCACACTTGCAACTTTCCCTGCTCCGACCCAGCAGCCTCAATGCACACTACTGGAAAACATCTCCCTCACTGCTCGCATTTCTTAGTACTGTATTCTGTCTACAGCTTTCAGTTTGTTGAACATTTCAAGAGAACATTTTGCGAAACGTTGGTACTTGGTTTATCTCGATCAGAAGGAGCTAACACGCTAACCGGCAACGCTAACCGTGGGCTAGCGTCACTAGCAGTATTTACTGCCAAGTTCGAGCGGGGAAAAAAAGATCTCCATTGTGAAATTGGGTTGTGATACAACAAGGTACAATATCTCTCTCTCCCTTTGTCTTTTCTCAGTGTAGTATTTACTAGGGCTCAAAGATAATATCGTTATCGTATCGATATCGAGATATGAACATTAAAAATATTAAAATCGAAAAAGAAAGATATAAACGATATAGATTTTCATTAATAAAACTGCACTCTTTTGTATTATAATTTTATTTTTCTTAAAATGCTTAGTTTTCATCTAACCCATAGCTATATCGTATCGTATCGATATCGAAATATGAAATTTCGTCCATATCGTTCACCCCTAGTATTTACTCTCACGGACAATTACGAGACAAAAAAAAACGCAACATGGAACGACGTGAATCAACTTCGATTTGTTTGTTGTGTAGGCTAGAAGAAAAAAAACATTTATTTGTAGTGGTTGTAAATACCAATTGGTCCTGTAGTTGATGTTGCTGTTGCGTTGTCAGTAATAATAATAGTGATAGCAGTTATGATGGTACGCAGAAGTGGTGGCAGTCATAGCGATAGTAGTGCCTTGTAGTAGTGGCAGTGGTTGGTGGTAGAAGTAATTGTAGAGTCGTCCTTAAAGTTTATTTATTATTCATTTAAGAGGATAACCCCTTGAGATGCATCATCTTGTTTTCAAGAGGGTCTCCTCAAAAGTCTCCAAAGAAAGCAAAGCACAAAAGAGATACAGCAGTACAGGCATGGAACCAAAACATAAGATGTATGTTAAGGATTTATTTTTTTGTTTGTTTTGTCTAACACATACACCCACACACCCCTTGCACACTACAGCACACACATCCACTCAAACCACCACACGCGCACACACACACGCGCACGCACACACACACACGCACTCAAACCACCACACACGCACACACAGAGAGCTGTCTACTTTGAACAATCAATTTTAAAAGCAATTACAAGTGGTTTGTGAATATTGCAGAAGGACATTTTTATACGTCTGATAGTAGGTTATAGAGCGGATAGAGGCAGGTTGATTATTCCAATCAAAAGGTGCTTTGTAATTAAAGGAAAATGTTCCTATTTCTTTATGAATTTTAGGTACGACAAAAAAGATTTGATTTGCATGTCTTAAATGATAAGAAAAGCTAAATGGTATTAAATATTGTCTCAAATAATCAGGATAGCTAAGATGAATGCATTTGAATATAAATAATAACCAATGAAATTGGCGTCTGGAGGATGGAGTGACCCAAGAGAGTTGCTGATAGAGCAGACAATGGTGAGTTCTGAATGTAAAAACATTCATGTTTTTTTTTTACTAATGCTGTCTCTTAACACTTTGCCCATTACTTTTATTCTTGGTGTAGTTCACTTAAAGCTTATGCTCCTTGTCCCTTCTGTGTGCGGATGTGTACACCTTGTTGTGCTCTCTCTTGATAGATGGCCCTTTGCAGATCCCTAGGGGCCGCTGGCATGTTCACTCTCCCTTGTGTACAGTGGCTAGTTTGCGTTGGGAACACATGCATCTCTGATAATCCACTTGCACTGAAGCGGCCAAGAGTTGTACAGTAGAACGCTCACTCCACTGTCAGCAGCTGCACATCTCAGCCTCGTAAAACCAGGGAATGAAGACGTAAACGGGCCACTCGTGTAATTCGATAATGTCTCACCAACATGTCCGAGTTTAATGGGGCAAATAATCCGCCGAGCGCAGGCCAAGTTGCAAATGGAAAGTATGCGATTTTTTGTTAGTGCGTTCTAAACAGTTTATAGCACAATGCAAAATGATTTGGAAAGATGTGGAACACATAGCATACAGATGTACGGGGGTTTCATGTTGTAATCTGTGCTTGAATGTAAATATGGTGAGAGAGGCCATCTTTGTGAGGACAGGGAAACTATCAATGGTCCGAAATGGAGGCCAAAACATGACAAAAAAGCAACAAAAAAAGAGGCAAAAACGCAACAAAAGAGTGTCAGAAAACCAATAAAAAGCAACCAAAAAAAAAACACTTAAAAAAATGCGGTGACAATGTCACAACAAAGATCACTTTTGTAGGTCTCAGCTTTCAAATGAGGCATTACACTGTTGCTCTTCAGTCAAGAAGCTGTTAGTTTTGGGTAAAGCCGAAAATGCACTCGGCTCAGGCGGGGTGAGAGGTTAATGAATCCTCTTTGGAAATTTCACGACGCTCTGATTCTGAACAGTTGGATCAGATATTTGAGTAAAGGTTTGGCTCTAGTGCCTCTGCCTCGTCCCTATGTGGCCTTTCCAATCCTCTCTGGCAGCAGCAATAGCAGTATCTGTGGCAGTAGCAGTTGTAGGATCGTATGAATGAACTGTACTGCAGTAGTAGTAGTAGTGGTAGTGGTAGTAGTGAATGCACTCACCCTGCAATTACATCCCAGCTGGTAGCGATGGTTGATGCCTTTCTTCTGAGCCAGAGACAGTCGCTCCCACCTCTCATTGAAGTTACAGAGTCCAGTGTAGACCTTTCCATCGTACACTCGTCCTGTGGAAAAAGTAAATTGTTTTAGGTCATCTATTAATAAATGAAGATCTACTGAAGTAAAAGCTACTTTGGACACTTTAGCCTCGGTATTAATGTAAAATAACCTATTTGTCCATTCAAGAAAACACCTCTAGATGTTCTTAAATGTGGTCACACAAAACTCCATAGGAAACAGGAAGCCGGTCAAAATGAAAGGTAAACAAATATTAGCTACTTGCAAACATGCGAGGAAGATCATGTAAGAAGATCATGTCTTCCTACGCAGGAAGACATGATGAGAGCAGGTTTGGTCACAGAGGGGCTTCATAGACTGCTCTGTGTGATGTATACAGAAGGGCAGTGCTGGCATTTTGAGAGCGTAAAGAGAAACTGAGTGAATATGCAAGATTAGTAAAGCATAAAAACAACTGCATAATATTGTCCCGTTAAAAGATATTGTTTTTGTCAATGTAAATGTCAATTTTATTTATAACGCACATTTTAAAACAACCTCAGTTGACCAAAGTGCTGTACAAGTACAGCGCAATATGTACAATATACACAATAAAACTTAAGCACAGATAATATAAAAGGCACAAACTGTATCTGGTCTACATAGAACCGAAGGCCAAAGCAAAAAGGTGAGTTTTTAATTTGGTTTTGAACTCCTCTACAGACTGAGCCGAGCATACATGTAGGGGAAGGCTGTTCCAAAGTTTAGGGGCCGCCACTGAGAAGGCTCGGTCACCACTGGACACACGCTTTGATTTAGGAACAGACAAAAGGAGCTGGCCTGCAGACCTCAGAGCTCTGGAAGGACAGTAGAGCTGCAGCAGCTCTGACAAATACTAGGGTGCCAGCGGCATTTAAAAACAATCAGCAGAATTAAAAATTGTATTTGAAAAGGAACTGGGAGCCAATGTAAAGAGGACAGAATGGGAGTAATGTGCTCCCATTTTCTTGTGCCAGTCAGCAAGCGAGCTGCGGCATTTTGGACTCCCTGCAGGCGCTGGAGAGACTTCCGGTCCAGCCCAGTGTAAAGGGAGTTACAATTATCCAACCTTGAAGTGATGAAGGCATGAAGTGCTTTCTCTAAAAAAAAATGTTTCGTTTTGAGTCTCAGTTGGAAGTAGCTTGCTTTTACAACTGATCCAATGGGTTTTTCAAATTTGAAACAAGTATCAAAAGTCACTCCAAGATTTTTAACAGTGGGGCGGATAAACGAAACAAGAGGCCCAACAACAATGTCGGTATTTAAGTTTGACAGGGGGTTACAACTTCCGAATATATATGTGTTTTGGTTTTGTTCAAAGACAGAAAATGTTTAGGTAGCCAAGACTGGACATAACTCAGTTTGTCAAGGACGTTTTACTGGTGTGGACTGTAATTGGCAAATATATTTGAATATCATCTGCAAAGCAGTGATAGGAAACGTTATGCTATTGTTATTGATATTGTAAACAAAACTACATCTGTAGTAACCCGACCTGTTCATCTGCGGTAAGACAATCTCACAGGGTAAACCCCAATTTGACCACAGCAGAGCTGTGTTTGTGAATACGTGAAGGTCGGCAGAGGGCTATTTTTAGCATGGGATCACGCTCGGCTAACCCCCTCCTCGGACAGGTGCGGCGTGGGAACTTGCTAGCATTCAACACACATCGCAAATTGTCACTATACATTTCCCTGAGGATGCATGCTTTTGGCAGCTCTTAAATATGTGCACACAGGGCACCCACACACGCTCTGGGATTACTGGAGCACCTCTCAGGCTTATTACATGCTGATGAGTGTGGGACATAAAATATTGACAGGACTGGCTGGTGAGTGGGTTGGGTGAAGGGTTTCGAGGTCTTGGCAACCAAACCCGTCCAAAAATATCTGAAAAACCACCCAAAATCAGCAAACATTGCTGGAATTTTCATAGTTTTTTACAAGTTTACAGAGCACATTGCCATGTGCTCCTACGATAAGAAACCACCCCTCTGTCACTGAAAAAAGCAGCCTTGGATTTGAGATTTTGTCATTCGAAATAGTATTAGAAATAAGTTTTACTCCAGTAAAGTGGAAAAGTTGAATGTAGAAATGGGAGATACGTTATATTTATTTGATTGTTTCAGTATAGAGAAGGGGCAAGAGGTTCTATAGAAGTGACTCATTTCTCATTGGTATGTACGTTAAAGCATCATACTAGATGAATGGAAGTACGTTATGGATATCATTGTTTATTCACTCTTTAAGACTATTTATGGCAGATGATTTAGCACACAGAAATAAAGTCAAGTCAGATCGGGTCATTATAAATGTTTTTTCACAACAGATTGTCCATTAGAAGTGAAAAACTGGCACTTGAGGCCAGCGGGTAGCATTAGCATAAAGCTAACGTTAGAATTATAGTGAGCATTCACTGTTATATGTACAAATTTGGTCCGTTAAACCACTTTCCTTTCAGTGTCTCTGTATCTTTATTCGGTAGAAAATACATCACAATTTGTTAATGTAGCTGTGGAGTTGTTTACGTATTTTTTTCCCCCTTGAATGTGAACATTATGAACGTATCCAAAAGATCTGCCAGTATCTATAACACGGTTGGCAAGACAACAGTTAAAAATGTTTACCTCTACGTATGTCAGGTTCCCTGTGTCATATGCCTGTGCCCATAAGGAAGTGTAATAATAAAGCTGATCAAATATGTAAAACCAGAGAAAATTAGGTAAATATTAGACCAAAATCTTTTGTGTTATGGTATAGTATAGTGAATAAAGAATAAGAATAAAGCTTAATGTAGAAACTTTCATAGTCAAGTGTCCTACAAATAATGTTTTTTTGCAGAGAAAATCGATAAATTCAGCAGTTCAAACTCTTTAATCAGCTGCATAACTTTTATCCACTTCTGCCACCACTTGCTAAACTTTGCCAAATCACTTTTTAGGGCCTTTTATCAAAGTACTGTTAGCGCCATGGAGGCAGTCTACGAGGTGCTGCTGTGGGGCTCGTAATGCTGTCCCCTTCACTTATCATAGGCGCCCTGGGACACCGTGCAAGACGTCAGTGATGTCACTTGCACCCTGAGACAGTAAACATATCCGCCGCTGCTAGGAAACGGGCCGCGTGTCCACTAGCATTACACGAGGGGGGACACCACAGTCAACTGCACCGCTTTTGGAAATAGCAACTCGTAAAACGCTTCTGGTGGGGCGCGCAGCGATGGCGTTTGCTTCCTGCTAATTACAAACTTGTGAGAATGAGAGAAGGGCTTTCTGCCTGTGCGCCGACCATGGGAACAAACCAAGGGAATGAGCCGAGAGGAGGAGGAGGAGAGAAAGAGAACGTGGCTTTGCTTCGGAGACGACAAGGGAGAGAGGGCTGAGGTTATAAATAAGTGGGAATGTTCGTGTCACAGGACAAATGAAAACGTCCTTGGAGGGGAGAGATGGAGGTAGAGACGGAGAGAGAGTGCAAACAGACACTCATTGCCAGATACAGAAGTTCAGACTCCACTTTGAGGAGATGTTTATTAACTGTGGTCACTCTAGAAACTTGTTTGTTTACGGTTGCATAACATGAGGCAACACGTTATGCAATTTCAGGCTGCACTCTGTTTATGTGGAAAGACATGTTCTCACAACACAGTAATGTGCCCCATTACTAAGTGTGAAGTATTCTCCTGGCACATAAAAGGTCATTCCACGCTTTTGGTACTTTCTTCCACACATTGGTGATATTGGGCAAATACTAAATTGTGCAACTGAAGCACCAATCGTCGTAGTTTTGAACGTAAGGTTGTAGTTGACTTGTGGCTATAGGAACGCATAGCTGTTTTAATCCGGGGCACCAAATCTGATCTCGCAAGGATCCATTTGAGACACATGGGCCATTACGATTAAAACCGTTCTGGTGCAGTGATGGAAAGTCTTGTGTTATTGCTATGATGCAATAAAAGTACTAGAACCTTACTACTATCGACAGTTTTGGCCCTCACCTGTGATGAGATACTGGTACTTGTTGATGTCAAACTTCACTCCACACAAGCTCTCGGAGGCGTCGGTGTAAATGTGCTGCACGTGCTGCACTTTCTCGAAGCCTTTGTACATCTGCAAAACATTCGGGAAAGAAAACAAACAAACCACAAGATATAATTATACACCATGCTTTAGCCCGACACTGAGCAATAAAACCAACGCAATACATAGAGTGTGCTGGCTATATCAAGCGGCATTTCTAAGACACCGACTCACCGGAAGAGGACGATTGGACCCTAACTAAATCAATGATAACGCAATTCGTTTGTGTAATGCTTTTTGCTGTTTTTTGACATCTTCTGGTACGAGCGAAAGTCGAGCTGAAGTTTGCCCGGAGAGACATTGCAGTTGGTCAGTGTAATTTGTTTGTCCAGCCAAAACAGGAAATCCCTGTTTAGTCGTGAAGCGCCCACAACAGACTATTATTTAAGACTGGTCTGGTGGGAGTTTTCTAGCACGTTCCGGTAGGATTGAATGAAATTACGGTCTATTATAAACTGTCTGTCTGCTCGCAAAATATTAAACACTGGCAGTTTGTTGACGTACAGTGAGTGGTAAATTCCTCTTCCTTTATATCTGTAAATATGCTGGTGGCTGGGAGTAAGCTGGTTAAATCTGGTCCGATTCTCTCAACACAAGCTTTGATTGCGGTGTTGCGTGCAGCGGCTTCATGGTGTGAACAGCGAGGTGTATTTGGTGCAGCCGTGTAATTAAGCCGTAATCCTGAGAGCTGGCCCCCCCCCACCCGTCAGAGCAGCCGCTGTCAGCATCTGTCACACGGGCGCACCAGGCTCCGTTACGTAACAGCAGGAAGTGGAAACGGGTAACAGGACTACAGCACCTAGCACTTTTGTGGAGACGGGACGGGGCAGCTGAGGGTGGCCTAGACACGGATCAACAAGTTTCTGCTGCTTTTTCAACAAGACAGAACTGTAATTGAACTGAGTTGTGCTTATTTAGACAACAATACGCTTTCCAGTGGGCGTTGCCTGTAATTTAAAAAGTTGCACTCATTTGGAACCTGCTTCTATTCGTTTTATTCAAGGGTTTCCTGTAGCTTTCTACCTTTTTACATGCGCCCGATGAGTCGAATGTGTTACCTCCTGTTGACGGGAAAGTCATATCAAGCCACTTTCTTTATGGGGGGCACCAAATGATAGCATTGTGAGCATGTTGGCTGATATGTTTTTTCTAGAGGTCGTCCGATGGGTTTTTCTAAGGCCGATGACGATTTTTGGGAATTTGTGTTGCCCAATATGCCCAACCGATATTTTTCTAAATGTCTGGTCTGTAATCCAGTAAAAAAACAAATACTTGGTCACTCCAGCAATTTTATTTTATTGCTTTAGGTGATTCAATCATAGCTTTTGTCCCAGCCGTGATTAGCTGCTGTTAGCTTGGGGTCCCTATGTTCCCCGGTACCTATCTTCCCCCGTCAATAGAAGTGGGGGAACATTGATGTATTAAGATTAGGCACCAGCCCACTATCCTTAAGGTTAGTGGCCAGTGCAGGGTCAGGGTTAAGCTGATTGATACAAGTAGGACGTTTCACTCTCATGACTTGTGATTGGTTGATGTACCAACTCCATCCATTCATTTTCTTCCACTTTTCTGTTGCTGGGTCGTGGGGGCAGCTGTTAGAGCTTCCCAAATCACATTCAGGTGGTGGGTCCACGGGAGGACGGTCTCATGGTTCTAACCGGGCCTGTTGGTCTCTCATAAGGGGCTTCTGAACCGCTCTTTGTCTGACCCGTCACCTAGGACCTGTTTGCCATGGGAGACCCTACCAGGGGCACGAAGCCCCCAACAACAGAGCTCCCAGGATCATTCAGGTGCTCAAACCCCTCCACCACGTTAAGGTGGCGGTTCCAGGAGGGTGTACCAACTCACCTACGAAAAAAAAACGCACCCGGGGAACATAGGTACGCACCCGTTAGCAGTAGCATACCGATCAAAAATACAATTGCGGAGCTTAAAATAAACTCTCCTGGTTCTGTGCTTCAAAAGGGCCAGCAGCCTGTCCACATTGACTGCAGTTTAGTGAAAACTTGTGTTACTGTTTAACAAACTTGTAGCAAACCGAGTTTCGGTTATCGTGATCTTTCTCTGTTCCCGAGGCCTAGGATGTTCTGGGAGGACTCGTTGTAAAGCCCCGACTTAACTCTTTCCAGTAAAAGACTTGGAAGCCTGAGTCTTTAAACATATTTCTGCAGTGATAGTGATTAAAGGGGATGTAGCTATTTTTATTCTGGTACTAGAGAGAAATCCTGTGTTTGCAGACATTTGCGGTAAAAGAAAAGACGAATGCACGGCGTATAAGCGATCATAAACGCACAACTAGCACGGATGCAAAAAAACTAAACTTTTAGCCTGATGGAGACTACAGCTGTAAGTAATACCAGGTCACTCTGCCTCAAATTTTTCAGATGGAAACATTAACAATTAGGTAAAGGGCGTTTAATTGCTCAACTGCTTTGATTCCTATGTATCTGTATGCTACTGTATGTTGATAGCTTTAAGACAGAACAGCCCAACAAAGTCTGGAAATGGAAACTTGGACCTTCGAGACGTGACGCTAAAGCGCTAACGACTCAACCATGCGCTGCCCACATTGTGTATCGACTGCCTCTGCTGCTATAGTCAATCATTTACCAATGCACTCACCTTCATTTGTTTGACTGTGTATCTCATGGTCCCAAACGGCCCGTCTCTGAGCAGCTTCTTGCCCACCACTTTCGCGCGGATCACTGTGAAAAGAGGAGACAGACTGGTAAAATAAAAGTCAACAAACTGCCACATGCCTCCATCCAGCAATAAAACTCTGGGTTTGGCACCGGGGGAAGGCATTGGCAGCCCTAGATAAATACGAGATCAGAACCAGGTTGGCATCGCTAATCCGTTTATCCGATTTTATGCATTGCTGAGGTTTCCCAATGCGGGCCATTTCGGAGAGAAAATACTACGCGATATAAAATTCACATGACGGAAAAAGATGCAGCTATCTCTATCTAGAACAGGCTTCCTTTTGTATCAGGTGATGGCTATCAGTACACAGGACCCCTATGTAAATATAGCTGTAATGTAAACAAGGCTTGTTCGTGCTTTCCCTTGGAGTTGAGTAAGATGGGTTTGAAAATCAAAAGAGTGAAATTCGGTGTACTTGCACTTGTGTGGCTTTTGTTTTTTCTCCCTTGCAATATAAAGGTAGTTTTGGTGCTTATGATCAAATCCAAATGGAGATCAATAGGCCCTAAAAAAAAATCTATATTTAAGATTAGATTGGCATATCGTGGCCAAGGTCATCCGCGTCTCCAAGTTGACCTTCGTCTGTATAAAAACACCTAAACTATCCTCTTCAGCACGCTATGTTTAGCTGACAGCCAAATAAAGTTTGTCCTTGATGCCCACAGTCTTAAAAATCTGTCCCCAAAATACAGTCTTAAGTTTATTGACAGCAAACAAACTGTTGGTTCAAGCTGGGGTCCTGGCGCCTAAAATAAACGTCCCACCATGCCTCTCTATTGACCGTGCACTTCCTGTTTACTCTCCCGTGTTTGCAAAGGAAGACGGATACGGCCGGCACAAAGCTTAACAGAAGATGCTGCCACATGCCTCATTTCATCTGCTCATGTTTGAAGGAGGCCTCTCAATTTCTCTTTCTCACTCTTTTCGTTTTTCCCTTTGTGGGGAATGCTCGAGCTCTGAAGTATGCGGGGTAGGAAATACCACAGTGAGGAGATAACAAACATGGTGGTGTTAGTTGTGTCTGTGCAGCAGGTGAACCGTACACTCAAAATGGAGTGTACGGTTTGAAAGATAGGCCCAGTTAATTACAGAGATTTAAGCATCTTTCAACAATTAAAAGCCATAACCTTCTGTAGGTTGACCCGAGACCTCTCCTTAGTTGAGAGTAGATTGTGTGAGTTTTCTTAAGTTGACCTTAACAACTCTTCATGAAGTGGCCAACACTATATGTGCATCACTCTGGGATAAAAGCGACAAAGGCGGGAGCGGTGCGCGCACAAAACCCACTTACACGCTGCTGTGCCATTGCCGGATTATACACTGCGCACCTCCAAGCATGAGTGCAGACGTGAAATGGCAAGGCAATCTTTTCGTGTGCCGCTTTTCCTAAGAATCGGCGTCCCTTTGTTCACTGCCAAACTGGACGACTGTATTTAAGTCTATTCTTGAGCCAAACTGTGCTTGAACTTTGCAGGCTCCTATAACTTCTTACAAGTGAGAGCATTCTGTTCATAATCACACTGATCTACACAGCACGCGCCGCAAATTGACTATGCAAAAAGTTCACTTATCGTAGAAGCTTTTTCCTCACTTGGGGTCCTTGGGGTCAGAGTAGAGAGAACGGCATTATGTTGTTCAAACGTGCTGAAGATTGCTTCCTGTGTTCAATCAACTCCTAACTTTTGGACTCCCAAGTGTGGGTAAGGATGTGTGTGCTTTCAGACTACTAGACTTCACAAAGGAGATCTATAAGGACGGTGCTTATGCATTAAATAAAGACCAGCTTTTGACAATACATTGTACGATCTCTGTGACACTTACAAAATGTCAGATTGTCCATGAGAAGACTGAGTACAAACGTATTTACCACTTTTTTTTTTAATGTAATGTAGTCTGCAACCATTTACACAACCCATCTAGTATATCGTGAATCCCATTTGAACCATTCTGATCAAGGCCGTCATTAGAGTCTGAGCTCAATCTCTCTTCACACTGTTATAACTCTGACTTGTGGAAACGCCTCAGCTGTATTTCTTTCCAAGAGCGTCATTATAACACGATTTAAAGCTCAAGTCAGTTTGGCCCGATATAAACGGTTTCCGCACACGTCGTCCACGGTAAGATATATTAAAATGTTTTGTTTTCTCCCAAAGATTAGGTTTCTCGCTCTGTCTGTAACGCTCACTTTTAAAAACACTTGTAAATCAGCTACATTCTCGCTAACTCCTTATGCAGATGTTAATGAAGCAAACGTCTCGCCGGGTCATAGCAGCCAGACTAGACTCCTGAAACATTTGATCCATTACTCTGTCAACTCTCATCATACACGCAGGCAGCTCTATTACCTGTCTGACCTCTGGTAACCTCATCCAAATGCCACACACTGCGGTAATGATCATGTCGTATTGAGACCACAATTACGGAGGAATGTGCAGAGCGGGGCAGCATACTTTAGCCTCGGTGACATGTGCTGCATAGTAGGGTTGGGCCATATAGCGTCGCCTCTACAAGATGATGTCGTAGTTGCAGTTAGGAAGATATCAAAATAAAATCATCTTCATAAGAAAAGTGTTTTCAAAGGGGTATTTTTGTTGTGTATGTATGTGATTTTCTTTAGCAACACAATTAACGAAAGTCTTTACAGCCTTCCTGATCCTCTGAGCGAGCTGAAATAAGACCTTCCCTATGTGGCTCGTGGGACTGTAGTGAAGCTAGGGTTAGGGTTAGAATAGCCACTGGGAAAGACTCAAAGATTCCTCGAAGCTGTGCGAGTGGCTCGAAACACAAGTCGAGGTATGATTTGATGCGAGGATACCTTCGTAACATAGTAAAAAGCTCTACAAAAGTCAAATTTGCATAGTCCTCCACCTCCACAAGTCTTTTTTCTAGTCTTAAACGATTTTGTATAGAACGAGGTCCACACTACACGACTGGATTTAGTGCGATTATAGAACACTACGCATCACGACTCTCTGCAACTGCCTGCGACTAGACACGACTCGGCGTGACATATCAAAATCGGGTATAACAATCGTGTAGTGTGTGCGGACCTTAAGCAGTCATCACTAAAGTAGAGAAGTACACATACTTCTGGTCAAATATACTCAATAAAGTAAAAGTTGCTCAATGAAAGTGAAAACACTGAAGTATTTGCTGTTGGTGTAAATAAGTGTCACGAATAATTATTTCAATGAATGGCTTCAAAACCATGGAAATTGCCTTGTTTTTTAAAATCCATAACTCTTCTTACGTACAGTGCTTCAGTAAAACTATCTCACTCACCTCTATCTGTCTGAGTTGTTAAAAATCCCTATGGTACCAGAGTGTTTGTTTCAAGAAAACACTGTGTTGTGTCCCAGGAGCACAATATGTGGCTCAAGGCAACAAGAAGAGAATCCAGTGTAAAATTCTGACAAATCACGATGTGCAAGCTGGATAAAAGTTAAAGCAGGCAAATGGGATTTTTAGGCCCGAGCCAGGACTTTGTCCTGGTAAGGGACTATTGTTCTCCCCCGGTTTCTTGTTATTATTATTATTATTATTAGGCCCGAGCCAGGACTTTGTCCTGGTAAGGGACTTTTGTTCTCCCCCGGTTTCTTGTTATTATTATTAGGCCCGAGCCAGGACTTTGTCCTGGTAAGGGACTTTTGTTCTCCCCCGGTTTCTTGTTATTATTATTATTATTATTATAGTTACGCCTCTAAGATCCTGTTTTTCAGTGCCTTCCCGTGCAAAAGTACACGCAGAAAATGGCACAGTGATCAGAGTCGGCAAAAATTGCGTGTCAGTGGGCGACAGACACATGCCCAAAACAAAATGGCTCCACAGCGCCCCCTCAAAGTTGACCCCCATTCTTTTGGGGACATGCATTTTTGGCGTAGGCCAATCCCCTTTGGCCCAGCGATAGAGCGCATGGAGAGAGTCACAAAACATCATTATAGCTCCGCCCTCTGACCAACAGGAAGTCGGCCATCTTGGATTGAAATCCTGGAGAAGAAATCTCTCACCAGATGTTTCAATGTACTACTCCTTGGTTTCTCTGCAGAATAAGCTCAAACATGGCTCAATAGAATCTAGAGAAATTGAGCTACAACTTCAAGCCAGCTTTTTTTGATAACGTTTACACTTTTCACATAGCGCCCCCACAAAAAACATGCTTTTTTCCCGTACATTGGACAACCCCTCGCAGGCATGCGCTCTATACAATCTGGATCATATTTGGCTGACATAAGGCCTCTTATCGTATGAATCCATAGAGCTCAATAACTTCACGGTGCTCACCAGTATAGCGCCACCTATCTATACCTTGAAACATTTAGTTTGTACAATTTATATGAAACTTTGCAGGTATATTCTACACATTAAATCGAACACAAAAATATATTACATGTGTTTGATATTTTCGAAGGTGTGGGCGTGGCAATGACGCACAGGATGTCGGCCATTTTCACTTTTAACCTCTTAACTCCCACCTGAACCAAGTGCATTTCTTTGTGTGCTGTGGTTTTATCTGCACTTACGTCTCATTTCTGTAACTGTGTTTTTGACGCTTTTTTTCAAGAAGCTTTAAGACATGGGTCAAGACGAACTGGAGAAAATGTACTCGGTTAAAGTGGGGGTTAAGAGATTACAATGGCACCCCCACAAAAAAAGGCCTTTTGCAGTACATTTCACAAAACCTCGCAGGCATGCGCTCTATCCAATCTAAATCATATTTGGCTGACATAAGGCCTCTTATGGTATGAATCCATAGAGCTCAATAAGTTCACGGTGCTCACCAGTATAGCGCCACCTATCTATACCTTGAAAATTTTAGTTTGTACGATTTATATTAAACTTTGCAGGTACATTCTACACATTGAAACAAACACAAAAATCTATTACAACATGCCTCTATCTTGCTTTGTTCCCTTTATAATTAGGCCCGAGCCAGGACTTTGTCCTGGTAATTAGGCCCGAGCCAGGACTTTGTCCTGGTAAGGGACTTTTGTTCTCCCCCGGTTTCTTGTTATTATTATTATTATTATTATAGTTACGCCTCTAAGATCCTGTTTTTCAGTGCCTTCCCGTGCAAAAGTACACGCAGAAAATGGCACAGTGATCAGAGTCGGCAAAAATTGCGTGTCAGTGGGCGACAGACACATGCCCAAAACAAAATGGCTCCACAGCGCCCCCTCAAAGTTGACCCCCCATTCTTTTGGGGACATGCATTTTTGGCGTAGGCCAATCCCCTTTGGCCCAGCGATAGAGCGCATGGAGAGAGTCACAAAACATCATTATAGCTCCGCCCTCTGACCAACAGGAAGTCGGCCATCTTGGATTGAAATCCTGGAGAAGAAATCTCTCACCAGATGTTTCAATGTACTACTCCTTGGTTTCTCTGCAGAATAAGCTCAAACATGGCTCAATAGAATCTAGAGAAATTGAGCTACAACTTCAAGCCAGCTTTTTTTGATAACGTTTACACTTTTCACATAGCGCCCCCACAAAAAACATGCTTTTTTCCCGTACATTGGACAACCCCTCGCAGGCATGCGCTCTATACAATCTGGATCATATTTGGCTGACATAAGGCCTCTTATCGTATGAATCCATAGAGCTCAATAACTTCACGGTGCTCACCAGTATAGCGCCACCTATCTATACCTTGAAACATTTAGTTTGTACAATTTATATGAAACTTTGCAGGTATATTCTACACATTAAATCGAACACAAAAATATATTACATGTGTTTGATATTTTCGAAGGTGTGGGCGTGGCAATGACGCACAGGATGTCGGCCATTTTCACTTTTAACCTCTTAACTCCCACCTGAACCAAGTGCATTTCTTTGTGTGCTGTGGTTTTATCTGCACTTACGTCTCATTTCTGTAACTGTGTTTTTGACGCTTTTTTTCAAGAAGCTTTAAGACATGGGTCAAGACGAACTGGAGAAAATGTACTCGGTTAAAGTGGGGGTTAAGAGATTACAATGGCACCCCCACAAAAAAAGGCCTTTTGCAGTACATTTCACAAAACCTCGCAGGCATGCGCTCTATCCAATCTAAATCATATTTGGCTGACATAAGGCCTCTTATGGTATGAATCCATAGAGCTCAATAAGTTCACGGTGCTCACCAGTATAGCGCCACCTATCTATACCTTGAAAATTTTAGTTTGTACGATTTATATTAAACTTTGCAGGTACATTCTACACATTGAAACAAACACAAAAATCTATTACAACATGCCTCTATCTTGCTTTGTTCCCTTTATAATTAGGCCCGAGCCAGGACTTTGTCCTGGTAATTAGGCCCGAGCCAGGACTTTGTCCTGGTAAGGGACTTTTGTTCTCCCCCGGTTTCTTGTTATTATTATTATTATTATTATAGTTACGCCTCTAAGATCCTGTTTTTCAGTGCCTTCCCGTGCAAAAGTACACGCAGAAAATGGCACAGTGATCAGAGTCGGCAAAAATTGCGTGTCAGTGGGCGACAGACACATGCCCAAAACAAAATGGCTCCACAGCGCCCCCTCAAAGTTGACCCCCATTCTTTTGGGGACATGCATTTTTGGCGTAGGCCAATCCCCTTTGGCCCAGCGATAGAGCGCATGGAGAGAGTCACAAAACATCATTATAGCTCCGCCCTCTGACCAACAGGAAGTCGGCCATCTTGGATTGAAATCCTGGAGAAGAAATCTCTCACCAGATGTTTCAATGTACTACTCCTTGGTTTCTCTGCAGAATAAGCTCAAACATGGCTCAATAGAATCTAGAGAAATTGAGCTACAACTTCAAGCCAGCTTTTTTTGATAACGTTTACACTTTTCACATAGCGCCCCCACAAAAAACATGCTTTTTTCCCGTACATTGGACAACCCCTCGCAGGCATGCGCTCTATACAATCTGGATCATATTTGGCTGACATAAGGCCTCTTATCGTATGAATCCATAGAGCTCAATAACTTCACGGTGCTCACCAGTATAGCGCCACCTATCTATACCTTGAAACATTTAGTTTGTACAATTTATATGAAACTTTGCAGGTATATTCTACACATTAAATCGAACACAAAAATATATTACATGTGTTTGATATTTTCGAAGGTGTGGGCGTGGCAATGACGCACAGGATGTCGGCCATTTTCACTTTTAACCTCTTAACTCCCACCTGAACCAAGTGCATTTCTTTGTGTGCTGTGGTTTTATCTGCACTTACGTCTCATTTCTGTAACTGTGTTTTTGACGCTTTTTTTCAAGAAGCTTTAAGACATGGGTCAAGACGAACTGGAGAAAATGTACTCGGTTAAAGTGGGGGTTAAGAGATTACAATGGCACCCCCACAAAAAAAGGCCTTTTGCAGTACATTTCACAAAACCTCGCAGGCATGCGCTCTATCCAATCTAAATCATATTTGGCTGACATAAGGCCTCTTATGGTATGAATCCATAGAGCTCAATAAGTTCACGGTGCTCACCAGTATAGCGCCACCTATCTATACCTTGAAAATTTTAGTTTGTACGATTTATATTAAACTTTGCAGGTACATTCTACACATTGAAACAAACACAAAAATCTATTACAACATGCCTCTATCTTGCTTTGTTCCCTTTATAATTAGGCCCGAGCCAGGACTTTGTCCTGGTAATTAGGCCCGAGCCAGGACTTTGTCCTGGTAAGGGACTTTTGTTCTCCCCCGGTTTCTTGTTATTATTATTATTATTATTATAGTTACGCCTCTAAGATCCTGTTTTTCAGTGCCTTCCCGTGCAAAAGTACACGCAGAAAATGGCACAGTGATCAGAGTCGGCAAAAATTGCGTGTCAGTGGGCGACAGACACATGCCCAAAACAAAATGGCTCCACAGCGCCCCCTCAAAGTTGACCCCCATTCTTTTGGGGACATGCATTTTTGGCGTAGGCCAATCCCCTTTGGCCCAGCGATAGAGCGCATGGAGAGAGTCACAAAACATCATTATAGCTCCGCCCTCTGACCAACAGGAAGTCGGCCATCTTGGATTGAAATCCTGGAGAAGAAATCTCTCACCAGATGTTTCAATGTACTACTCCTTGGTTTCTCTGCAGAATAAGCTCAAACATGGCTCAATAGAATCTAGAGAAATTGAGCTACAACTTCAAGCCAGCTTTTTTTGATAACGTTTACACTTTTCACATAGCGCCCCCACAAAAAACATGCTTTTTTCCCGTACATTGGACAACCCCTCGCAGGCATGCGCTCTATACAATCTGGATCATATTTGGCTGACATAAGGCCTCTTATCGTATGAATCCATAGAGCTCAATAACTTCACGGTGCTCACCAGTATAGCGCCACCTATCTATACCTTGAAACATTTAGTTTGTACAATTTATATGAAACTTTGCAGGTATATTCTACACATTAAATCGAACACAAAAATATATTACATGTGTTTGATATTTTCGAAGGTGTGGGCGTGGCAATGACGCACAGGATGTCGGCCATTTTCACTTTTAACCTCTTAACTCCCACCTGAACCAAGTGCATTTCTTTGTGTGCTGTGGTTTTATCTGCACTTACGTCTCATTTCTGTAACTGTGTTTTTGACGCTTTTTTTCAAGAAGCTTTAAGACATGGGTCAAGACGAACTGGAGAAAATGTACTCGGTTAAAGTGGGGGTTAAGAGATTACAATGGCACCCCCACAAAAAAAGGCCTTTTGCAGTACATTTCACAAAACCTCGCAGGCATGCGCTCTATCCAATCTAAATCATATTTGGCTGACATAAGGCCTCTTATGGTATGAATCCATAGAGCTCAATAAGTTCACGGTGCTCACCAGTATAGCGCCACCTATCTATACCTTGAAAATTTTAGTTTGTACGATTTATATTAAACTTTGCAGGTACATTCTACACATTGAAACAAACACAAAAATCTATTACAACATGCCTCTATCTTGCTTTGTTCCCTTTATAATTAGGCCCGAGCCAGGACTTTGTCCTGGTAATTAGGCCCGAGCCAGGACTTTGTCCTGGTAAGGGACTTTTGTTCTCCCCCGGTTTCTTGTTATTATTATTATTATTATTATAGTTACGCCTCTAAGATCCTGTTTTTCAGTGCCTTCCCGTGCAAAAGTACACGCAGAAAATGGCACAGTGATCAGAGTCGGCAAAAATTGCGTGTCAGTGGGCGACAGACACATGCCCAAAACAAAATGGCTCCACAGCGCCCCCTCAAAGTTGACCCCCATTCTTTTGGGGACATGCATTTTTGGCGTAGGCCAATCCCCTTTGGCCCAGCGATAGAGCGCATGGAGAGAGTCACAAAACATCATTATAGCTCCGCCCTCTGACCAACAGGAAGTCGGCCATCTTGGATTGAAATCCTGGAGAAGAAATCTCTCACCAGATGTTTCAATGTACTACTCCTTGGTTTCTCTGCAGAATAAGCTCAAACATGGCTCAATAGAATCTAGAGAAATTGAGCTACAACTTCAAGCCAGCTTTTTTTGATAACGTTTACACTTTTCACATAGCGCCCCCACAAAAAACATGCTTTTTTCCCGTACATTGGACAACCCCTCGCAGGCATGCGCTCTATACAATCTGGATCATATTTGGCTGACATAAGGCCTCTTATCGTATGAATCCATAGAGCTCTACCTCATCTACACATGTTGGTCACTGTATACTCGGCAGTAACCAATGACCATGACAGTCACATGCGCCTCAGTCAGAGCTTTCCGACAATGTATAACATGTGACGGTCAAGGCAACCACTCCACTTATACAGCCTTAGCAAAGTGTCAGCATAGCGCCACCTGCTGGTTTAAGCTGGCTTTTAAGTGGCTTGTAAGTGGCCCGCCCATCCTCCGTGGAAATAGCCAGAGTTGTTCTTCTGGCAGCCTGTTGGCCTCTGTCAGAGTTTCCCCTGAAATTCGTCAATTTTCCCAATTTCCACCTTTATTCACGAAAGCCACAGTTTTAGACTCGTACGTAGATATACTACCCCTCTGTGACAGACAGAAGCTTTAATTTGGACGTGTTTGCCTCCAAATTCAGCTTTTTTGGACTTTACACTCACAGGAAGTTCAGATAGACTGTTTCCTGTCCGTCTCTGCGTGTTCCTCGTATTATGTGGCTCTCACCAAAGTATTCCTTCATCTATCGAGAGTTCTGCGGGGCTGGAGCACCTTTTCAGATCGTTGGCCGCCCGGGGAATTAGCCCTAATTAAAAATGTTTCAATAAATATTGCTTGAACTGTAATTTTAATTTCTGTGAATGCGCGAGTGCAGAACTTTCATAAGATTTATCTAAAATTCGCTGTGCTTTTACATAAGCCTGTGTAGCTCCATTGGTAGAGCGCAGGGTTCCCACCGTTTTCTTGCCGGTTCAATCCCCACCATGACTTTTTTCTTTTTTTTTTTTTTTACGCAGTACCTACTGGGAAGAACCTGAATTGGCAACTATGCTCCCACCCTCATTAAAAACGGGAAAATGACCCACACGTTGTACCACATGCCGTTTCATAAGATATTGCACATTTCGGCTGTTAAATAAATGTGCTTGTGTAGCTACATGGGTAGAGTGCTAGGTTCCCAACCATGGGATTGCTTGATCGATTCTGTCCTTAACTCTTTTTTATTTTTTTATTTTTTTGACTCGGCAACTACTGGGAAGAACATGAACAAAGAAAACAAAGAAAGAAAAGTTGTAGCACAACTACACAGAAAGACATGGGGAGACAGTAGGGAAACAATAGAGGCAACACTAAATGTCTAAAACAATCAATAGTGGGGCAAAAATCACCTGAAATGACCTTGCTGGGACCTATTTTCAAAATCTGTGATTTAGAGAAAAGTAGCCACCATCGGGTGTACTGCAGTATAGGGTTATAGCTCAATGATAGTTTACCGGTCTCCAGTACATGAGGTTGCCAGTTCAAATATAATTTTGACGCTTTTCTAACTCTTTTTTAAAAAATATATATAGATTTACCTGACAGTTATGCTTGGGTTACTTGGTTCATATCTGGAACAGCAGCAACTGCTCCTGCTGAGGAGAGAGGGGGACACATGACCTCTCTCCTCCAATGCCATGCTGGACCTATTATTAGGTGAATTAGCCCTAATTACAAAATGTTTTAATCAATATTTCCAGAACTATAATTCTGTTTTCTGTCAACTGATCAGTGCAAGTGTTTCATAAGATTAATATAAGATTCACTGTGTTCCTACCTAAGCCTCTGTAGCTCCATTGGTAGAGTGCAGGGTTCCCATCCGTTAGATTGCTGGTTCAATACCAACCTTGACCTTTTTAAAAAAAAAAATATATTATCGGTACCTACTGGGAAGAACCTGAATTGGTGCCTATGGTCAGACCCTCATTCAAAACAAAGCCAGCTTTTTTTATAACGTTTACAGTTTTCACATAGCGCCCCCACAAAAAACATTATTTTTCCCGTACCTTGGACAACCCCTCGCAGGCATGCGCTCTATCCAATCTGGATCATATTTGGCTGACATAAGGCAACTCACGGTCTGAACAGATAGAGCTCAATAACTTCACGGTGCTCAACACTATAGCGCCCCCTATCTATACCGTGAATATTGCAGTTTGGATTATTTATCTCCCACTTTGCCGGTATATTCTACACAATAAACTAAACAAAAAATGATATTACATATGCATCATATTGTGTAAGATGTGGGCGTGGCCAAAGTAAACGTGTTCCTGAGAGCATTATTATTACCCATGATAACTGGCACATTCTTTGTCCCTTTGAGTTTTAAATGTCATCACTTATACACCAGATGGCCCTGAATCTTTTTACATGAACACAAAAATGATCCATGCTATAGCGCCCCCTGCTGCAAAGAGCAAGAGTTAGTAGACAGAGAGCACACAGGTTGTGTGTGAGGCCGAGGGGAGAGCAGGTTTGGCTGAGAGCGGGGGCGGTTGCAAAGGAGGCGGTCGCAAGGGGGGGCTGTGCCAGGGGCGAGGGCCTACATCGCCGCTTGCGGCTTTAATTATTATTATAGTTACGCCTCTAAGATCCTGTTTTTCAGTGCCTTCCCGTGCAAAAGTACACGCAGAAAATGGCACAGTGATCAGAGTCGGCAAAAATTGCGTGTCAGTGGGCGACATGCACACGCCCAAAACAAAATGGCTCCACAGCGCCCCCTCAAAGTTGACCCCCATTCTTTTGGGGACATGCATTTTTGGCGTAAGCCAATCCGCTTTGGCCCAGCGATAGAGCGCATGGAGAGAGTCACAAAACATCATTATAGCTCCGCCCTCTGACCAACAGGAAGTCGGCCATCTTGGATTGAAATCCTGGAGAAGAAATCTCTCACCAGATGTTTCAATGTACTACTCCTTGGTTTCTCTGCAGAATAAGCTCAAACATGGCTCAATAGAATCTAGAGAAATGGAGCTACATTTTCAAGCCAGCTTTTTTTGATAACGTTTACAGTTTTCACATAGCGCCCCCACAAAAAACATGCTTTTTTCCCGTACCTTGGACAACCCCTCGCAGGCATGCGCTCTATACAATCTGGATCATATTTGGCTGACATAAGGCCTCTTATCGTATGAATCCATAGAGCTCAATAACTTCACGGTGCTCACCACTATAGCGCCACCTATCTATACCTTGAACATTTTAGTTTGTGCGATTTATATGAAACGTTGCAGTTATATTCTACACATTAAATCGAACACAAAAATATATTACATGTGTTTGATATTTTCGAAGGTGTGGGCGTGGCAATGACGCACAGGAAGTCGGCCATTTTCACTTTTAACCTCTTAACTCCCACCTGAACCAAGTGCATTTCTTTGTGTGCTGTGTTTTCATCTGCACTTGCGTCTCATTTCTGTAACTGTGTTTTTGACGCTTTTTTTCCAGAAGCTTTAAGACATGGGTCAAGACGAACTGGAGAAAATGTACTCGGTTAAAGTGGGGGTTAAGAGATTAAAATGGCACCCCCACAAAAAAAAGGCCTTTTTGCAGTACATTTCACAACCCCTCGCAGGCATGCGCTCTATCCAATCTGGATCATATTTGGCTGACATAAGGCCTCTTACGGTCTGAATTCATAGAGCTCAATAACTGCACGGTGCTCACCACTATAGCGCCACCTATCTATACCTTGAAAATTTTAGTTTGTACGATTTATATTAAACTTTGCAGGTACATTCTACACATTGAAACAAACACAAAAATCTATTACAACATGCCTCTATCTTGCTTTGTTCCCTTTATAATTAGGCCCGAGCCAGGACTTTGTCCTGGTAAGGGACTTTTGTTCTCCCCCGGTTTCTTGTTATTAGGCCCGAGCCAGGACTTTGTCCTGGTAAGGGACTATTGTTCTCCCCCGGTTTCTTGTTATTATTATTATTATTATTATTATTATTATTATTCCGCCTCTAAGATCCTGTTTTTCAGTGCCTTCCCGAGCAAAAGTACACGCAGAAATGGGCACAGTGATCAGAGTCGGCAAAAATTGCGTGTCAGTGGGCGACATGCACACGCCCTAAACAAAATGGCTCCACAGCGCCCCCTCAAAGTTGACCCCCATTCTTTTGGGGACATGCATTTTTGGCATAGGCCAATCCCCTTTGGCACAGTGATAGAGCACATGGAGACGGTCACAAAACATAATTATAGCTCCGCCCTCTGACCAACAGGAAGTCGGCCATCTTGGATTGAAATCCTGGAGAAGAAATCTCTCACCAGATGTTTCAATGTACTACTCCTTGGTTTCTCTGCAGAATAAGCTCAAACATGGCTCAATAGAATCTAGAGAAATTGAGCTACAACTTCAAGCCAGCTTTTTTTGATAACGTTTACAGTTTTCACATAGCGCCCCCACAAAAAACGTGCTTTTTTCCCGTACCTTGGACAACCCCTCGCAGGCATGCACTCTATACAATCTGGATCATATTTGGCTGACATAAGGCCTCTTATGGTATGAATCCATAGAGCTCAATAACTTCACGGTGCTCACCACTATAGCGCCACCTATCTATACCTTGAAACATTTAGTTTGTACAATTTATATGAAACTTTGCAGGTATATTCTACACATTAAATCGAACACAAAAATATATTACATGTGTTTGATATTTTCAAAGGTGTGGGCGTGGCAATGACGCACAGGAAGTCGGCCATTTTCACTTTTAACCTCTTAACTCCCACCTGAACCAAGTAAATCTTCTTTGTGTGCTGTGTTTTCACCTGCACTTGCGTCTCATTTCTGTAACTGTGTTTTTGACGCTTTTTTTCCAGAAGCTTTAAGACATGGGTCAAGACGAACTGGAGAAAATGTACTCGGTTAAAGTGGGGGTTAAGAGATTAAAATGGCACCCCCACAAAAAAAGGCCTTTTTGCAGTACATTTCACAACCCCTCGCAGGCATGCGCTCTATCCAATCTGGATCATATTTGGCTGACATAAGGCAACTCACGGTCTGAACAGATAGAGCTCAATAACGGTGCTCAACACTATAGCGCCCCCTATCTATACCGTGAATATTGCAGTTTGGATTATTTATCTCCCACTTTGCCGGTATATTCTACACAATAAACTAAACAAAAAATGATATTACATATGCATCATATTGTGTAAGATGTGGGCGTGGCCAAAGTAAACGTGTTCCTGAGAGCATCATTATTACCCGTGATAACTGGCACATTCTTTGTCCCTTTGAGTTTTAAATGTAATCACGTATACACCAGATGGCCTTGAATCTTTTTACATGAACACAAAAATGATCCATGCTATAGCGCCCCCTGCTGCAAAGAGCAAGAGTTAGTAGACAGAGAGCACACAGGTTGTGTGTGAGGCCGAGGGGAGAGCAGGTTTGGGCGAGAGCGGGGGCGGAAGCAAAGGAGGCGGTCGCAAGGGGGGGCTGCGCCAGGGGCGAGGGCCTACATCGCCGCTTGCGGCTTTAATTATTATTATTATTATAGTTACGCCTCTAAGATCCTGTTTTTCAGTGCCTTCCCGTGTAAAAGTACACGCAGAAATTGGCACAGTGATCAGAGTCGGCAAAAATTGCGTGTCAGTGGGCGACATGCACACGCCCAAAACAAAATGGCTCCACAGCGCCCCCTCAAAGTTGACCCCCATTCTTTTGGGGACAGTCATTTTTGGTGTAGGCCAATCCCCTTTGGCACAGTGATAGAGCACATGGAGATGGTCACAAAACATAATTATAGCTCCGCCCTCTGACCAACAGGAAGTCGGCCATCTTGGATTGAAATCCTGGAGAAGAAATCTCTCACCAGATGTTTAAATGTACTACTCCTTGGTTTTTCTGCAGAATAAGCTCAAACATGGCTCAATAGAATCTAGAGAAATGGAGCTACATTTTCAAGCCAGCTTTTTTTGATAACGTTTACAGTTTTCACATAGCGCCCCCACAAAAAACATGCTTTTTTCCCGTACCTTCGACAACCCCTCGCAGGCATGCGCTCTATCCAATCTGGATCATATTTGGTTGACATGAGGCCTCTTATGGTATGGATCCATAGAGCTCAATAACTGCACGGTGCTCACCACTATAGCGCCACCTATCTATACCTTGAAACATTTAGTTTGTACAATTTATATGAAACTTTGCAGGTATATTCTACACATTAAATCGAACACAAAAATATATTACATGTGTTTGATATTTTCAAAGGTGTGGGCGTGGCAATGACGCACAGGAAGTCGGCCATTTTCACTTTTAACCTCTTAACTCCCACCTGAACCGTGGTCATTTTATTGTGGTGTTGTGTTTTCATCTGCACTTGCGTCTCGTTTTTGACGCTTTTTTTCGAGAAGCTTTAAGATATGGGTCAAGACGAACTGGAGAAAATGTGCTCGGTTAAAGTGGGGGTTAAGATATTAAAATGGCACCCCCACAAAAAAAGCCCTTTTTGCAGTACATTTCACAACCCCTCGCAGGCATGCGCTCTATCCAATCTGGATCATATTTGGCTGACATAAGGCAACTCACGGTCTAAACAGACAGAGCTCAATAACTTCACGGTGCTCAACACTATAGCGCCCCCTATCTATACCTTTAATATTGCATTTTGGATTATTTTTCTCCCCCTTTGCCGGTATATTCTACACAATAAACTAAACAAAAATAGATATTACATATACATCATATTGTGTAAGATGTGGGCGTGGCCAGGGTAAACGTGTTCCTGAGAGCATTATTATTACCCATGATAACTGGCACATTCTTTGTCCCTTTGAGTTTTAAATGTTATCACTTATACACCAGATGGCCCTGAATCTTTTTATATGAACACAAAAATGATCCATGCTATAGCGCCCTTTTTGCAGTACATTTCACAACCCCTCGCAGGCATGCGCTCTATCCAATCTGGATCATATTTGGCTGACATAAGGCAACTCACGGTCTAAACAGACAGAGCTCAATAACTTCACGGTGCTCAACACTATAGCGCCCCCTATCTATACCTTTAATATTGCATTTTGGATTATTTTTCTCCCCCTTTGCCGGTATATTCTACACAATAAACTAAACAAAAATAGATATTACATATACATCATATTGTGTAAGATGTGGGCGTGGCCAGGGTAAACGTGTTCTTGAGAGCATTATTATTACCCATGATAACTGGCACATTCTTTGTCCCTTTGAGTTTTAAATGTTATCACTTATACACCAGATGGCCCTGAATCTTTTTATATGAACACAAAAATGATCCATGCTATAGCGCCCCCTGCTGCAAAGAGCAAGAGTTAGTAGACAGAGAGCACACAGTTTGTGTGTGAGGCCGAGGGGAGAGCAGGTTTGGGCGAGAGCGGGGGCGGTAGCAAAGGAGGCGGTCGCAAGGGGGGGCTGCGCCAGGGGCGAGGGCCTACATCGCCGCTTGCGGCTTTAATTTTATTTATTTTTTTATTCGATGAGGTAAAATGGTCATGTCTATTGAGTGTCCGTCATCGTTCAGGCACCCCAGCTCTAAAAAGTAATGTTGAAGTCTCGTACGTCGCAAAAATGTAACTCAGAAACAATCAGAAAAGAGTCTTGTTCGACCCAATTCACTAATCGGTGCAGGAAAGACAGGGGATTTCCACTAGCCTTTCACTTCCACTTGACCCCGTGACCTTTTCCGTTAAGCGCTGTATTGATGCTAAGTTCAAAGCCATTCACTCAACAACATAAATTCTTCATTATGAGTGTTTATCCAGCCCAGTTTCAGAAATGGCTCTTGCATCATGTTAGACCTGATTAGGTCTGAGGAAATACTGTGAGCTCAAGTGACGTGTGTCTTAAAAGCCGACTAGTGCTAGATGTTCACAGGCAACGTTTCATAACAGGCATTTTTTGTTATTCGATCCATTTATGTAATCTCAACTCAAGTAAACAGCTCTACTCATGACAATATGCCCCATTGTGTATGAGGAGTCTTTTTTTTTTTGGGGGGGGGGGGGGATGAAATGTTACCTCAGGCTTGATAAAAGTTTAAACACGATAAAGGTTTATTAGCACCAGAAATCACACTTATCTGCATTGATATATCAAAGTTTAGTTGCGAGCGCTAGCACTTCCTGTCCGTATTCATTTCCCATGGAGATCAGCTCAGACCCGCTCGAATAGTCATATTTAGTAAAGATTACGTAGTTGACAGTGAGTTCCTGGTAGGTGCTCACTGACCTGCTTAACACCTTTAAGTAGGATGTAAATAGTTCAGAGGCTAAAGGCTAACACGCAATAAAAAAAATAAAACATTTAGGCATCTACATCAAATTAAAAGTAAAGACATGCAGATTAGTTCACATTTGCTATTACCATTTCAAATCGTATAACGCATAAAATTAATGTTAATGTCCCCCACTGAAATGTTTATGTAACTTATGTAACTTTTTTTATGTAAAAAAATAAATAAAAATTATAATAATTGATATTAGTGCGCGCCAGGATCAATTGTTTTTTTAGGGTTTCTGGGAGGTTTTCTGGATGGAATGTATGCGCAACAATGGAGATGGTTTCGTCAGCAGTGAAAACCTACCAGAAACCCGAAAAAACAATAGACGTAAAAAGTTGCATAATTGGCCTTTAATCAGAGCTGGAAATGGCTCTTCGATTAAACCGAACATCTCAAGACCTCTCGCCTGATGTAACGTTTTCCCGATACTTTACCCTGACTTTGTCTACTTGAATACTTGAGTTTCGTGAATGTTTGTTGACACAGCCATGTGAAACGACTTCCTTTTTAGCATAATTTACCATAGGACTTCTTTCCCAGGGCTGTTTCAAAGAGGGCCTGAACTCATTAGAATTACTAGGATACATGAACACTATTGCTTTTGACACACAAAACACCTTCAAAATACTTATTTCCCGATGTTTTGTCTCTTGCAGTAAGCTGTATCCCAGAACATTGGCCATTAACTTCCATCAAATTGTCTCTAAACATTACAAAAACCAAAGCAATGTTCTTTGGAAATCGTGTAATGAATGTACAATTACCAGTTAAAATTGGCAACGAAACTATTGAAAGAGTCTATGAACTTGGTGTAAGACTCGATCATAAAATCAGCTGGAAACTTCACATCATAAAAATTCAAACTAAAGTTGCAAAGATTTCAGGCATAATGAATAAATCTAAATGTATCATTGACAACAAAGCTCTATATACGATATACTGTTCACTTATCCTCCCCCATTTAACATATTGTGTAGAGATCTGGGGAAATGCGTATTAAAGTAATAAAGTTCAGAAAAAGGCCATAAGAATAATCCATTTAGCTGGATACCGTGAACACACTAATCCATTATTCTTTAAATCAAAAACAATGATATTTGAGGACCTTACTGAATTTAAGACAGCTCAAATCATGTTCAAAGCCTCACAAAAGTCGCTTCCTGAAAGTATACAAAATATGTTCTGCAAACAAAAAGTCAAATACAACTTGAGGGATAAGATGAGTTTTGATAAACAATACTCTAGAACTACCATGAAAAGCATGTGTCCCACGAGACGGGGTGTTGAAATATGGAATAATCTAGATCAAAACATCAAACTTTGCAATAACCTGGTACATTTAAAAAAAGTTTACATTTCTTAGATATGAACAAATATTGTCAGTGTTGTAGCATATTCTTTTGCTGTTGTTTCTTTATTTGCTGTTTTTTTCATTATTATTATTGTTCTTCATTATTTGTTGTCATTTTGCCCCATCTTCCTTTGTTTATGTAAATGTTAAATGTTATTGTTTTTATTTTTGGGTTGGGCGCTTATAAGCCTACGGCTTCGGCCCACTCCCTTTGAGCAGGTTAACTGCTCAAACAAATAAATAAACTAAACTAAACCAATCACAAAGCACATAGATGATGACCTGCACCCCCAAACAAGAAACATTAGCCAAGATGCAATCGGACAGAAAGTTACTAGAATACCGTGTTTTTGTGTCAGGAAGGACTTGTTGCACAGCAGCCTTTGTGAAACAATCTATTGTCTAATTTGTAACACTAGGAGCTTACTAAATTTGATAAACTAGGTTTAATCTCTGAATTATTCTTTTTTTTGGCACAGGCAGCCCCGCATGTCCACCAGTGTGAACACAAATAGGGAGCTGTTAAAGTGGGTCACATGGTGGAGTTAATTGCATTGAAATAACCGTTAGCATGGCCCTAGTGTTGTTTATCACCGGCCAAACGTGTGACGCACAAGGATTTATCTCCAATGAAGCATCTGACGTACATTTTACAGAGGGGGAGGCACCGGTCAAAAAAAAAAAAGCACACCAAAAGTGCCTTAAGCGGGGGATTACGGGAGCCTGCATGGCCCGATCTTAAGGTGAGCGTGTAATCTAGCTAAACAGTTCACCCGAGCCAAAAATGCAAAGCGCGGCGACTGCGGGGCATGATCGGAATAGGGTTACTCATTTTATGTAAGCGTGTGACGGGGATTTTTTAGTATGCACGGAGCGGTCCAAGCGGAGGGGGCGGAGGAAGAGGAATTCACAGGAAGACGCCGTGCCACGCTCAAAAATAAACACTGAAACTGAAGCCGGGCTGCCAAGCGGAGAGACGGGACAGCCAGGCCAGTGGCGGCAAACGAAGAGGCGGCGGTCAACTGGGAGTTGGGCGATGGCGAGTGAGGCTGGGCACGGGGCAGGGCGGGCACGTTGTGTTGAGTTTATGCGAATCCAACAGAGTCAAGTCATTGCGAGTCGATACCTACGGAGCAAGTGTTCAGCGCAATGAATACCACGTTGCAAATATGTTGAATGTTTACCCACAGAAGCTCCCCCACTCCACCCCCTCCCAAAGCACACTGTCGTTGTGTCCTTGGGCAAGACACTTCACCCTCCTTGCCTCCAGTTTCTGCATACATTGGTGTATGAATGGGTGAGAGGTTCCTTGTTGTAAAGCTCTTTGAGGGCCTAACGTACGTGGAAAAGCGCTATATAAGTTGAGACCATTTACCATTATTATTATTTCTTTATTTGGGCAGCCCTGGTTTTACAATAATTCGGGAAAGCACTGTCCAGAGCCCCCAACCTTCCTCACCATAGTGCCTCAACTTTACCACTAGGGCTATAAATGCACTCAGGAGGCCTCCCGAACGAGTGCCACGGTCTGCACTTTGGCCTCTAAGGAAGGAAGGTTCCGGGTTCGATTTCAAGGCCTGGTCAGGCGTCTTTCTGTGTCAAACCAAAACATAAACTGCATAATCCTCCCCAAGCCCCGCTCAAGATCAAGATGTGGAGCTTCGAGCGCCGCACTCCGGTCGCCTGTGCCCCTTACAGTTTACCCTGAGGCACTGGTTGAAGGCAGAGGACAAATAAGTCAACAAATATAAATACACATTAGGTTTTTAGCCAAGTAGTGATCTGATGACACAACCACATCTATCTTGTATCTCGTCTACTAATGTGTTCTGTAGGCTCTGTGCATAATGACCGCTCCTTCTGTCAGCTCTGCTCAAATAAGGGTCAACAGGTGAGTGAGTGAGCCGAGCCGGAGCTCCCGCCTACACACACGGTTTCCCTAAAGTGCGTTAAATACGACGACATGTCAGTGGGTTTGGACTAGACTGAGACGTTTCGCCCCGTGAGCCGCAAGTGTCCTGTTTCTGACCCTTCGCCGGATGGAGCTTTGAATTGCAGCAGCCAGTTGTTAATCTATGACCTTGCCTCAGCGTGCCAACCTGCGAATGCCAAAGTACGCTTTAAAGCAGAAATAAAGTGGTCATTAGTTACTTATTGACGGCTATAAAAGTTAAGGCCAGGCTATTGATACAAGGAGTAACTAAAGATATATAGTAATATAGTAAACCCTGAAGAAAGGTGTTAGCAGCGGCTGGCTTTTAAACGGTTAACATTTTGCACAAGCTTTATTTGTTAATGTCTCATGAACAAACAACCGAATTTGCCAGTTGCGGCTGGCCTTTTGCTTATGACTGAACGTCCTCACTGGGCAAATTCATTGAGGAGGGGGGACTATACATTAAGTCTAATCATTAAAGTGTAATCGCAGTTTTTTAATGATCGCTATTGGCAAATCACAAAGGCTGCATTTGCTGGAGGAGTAGGACTAAAACCTCGAGCTGGTATTTCTGACCAAGAGCCCGGCTCGAGATCTGAAGATGGGTCCCCCCGGTTGCCCACGGCTCCTGACGGGTCGCCCCGAGGCACTGGTGGAAGCAGTCAAATTCAGCAGAGAGGACAAATTTCCTTACGGGGACTAAACATTTTTTATAAGAACAGACGCAGACGTTGCGTGAAAGTGGCCGACAACAAATTTATCTCTATCCATAAACTGTTTTGGGACTGCTTTACTCGCATTTAGCAACTGCTCTGCGTTGAGTCGCAATAGCCACATTATACTTTTTCAGTTCTTTGTCCAAATGTGTGCCGCTAACCACTTATAAAACCTCTAATGGACGTGTGAAGACAAGAATAGGCTGGTGTTCAAAATGGGACCGGCAACAACGGTGTTACGTTTACAGAAATTAGGCTGAGTTACTTTTACTACTAGACTATATTGGTAGTTATTGCACATTGATTTATCGCGGTCCGTTTATAGGAAAACTGGCAGCCTCCACCACAGCGCACACTGGGCTTTACTTTGTGCAGTTCACTCTGAGACAGGATTGTTTGACTGTGGTTTAGTGCCTCATGACTCTCTCCCTCGATCTCTCTCATTCTGCGAACTTTCTCGTTCCTCACAATGTCGCCCTAAAATTCAACTTCTTGCTAGCTGGGTAAACCACCCCGTGTCCTCTCGGCTTTCAGGATAATCCTCGGTTTGCAAAAGGCTATAGCCAAACGCAAGACCGGAGGTAAACTTATTATCAAAGGAGTTCATATAAGCAGGAGCGAGCACTAAGCCAGCTATGTTTTTTTTTTTTTTTTTTTATTTTATTTATTTGAGCAGTTTGTCTGCTCAAAGGGAGTGGGCCGAAGCCAAAAGGCTTATAAGCGCCCATCCCAGAATAAAACAATAACATATACATATAACACATCACAAACAAGGGAACATGGGCAAGGCAAGAACAAGCAACAAGAACAACAATTAAATAAAGAAACAACAGCAAAAGAATGCAAAACGAGATCTTGATACTCGTAAACCGACTGAATACAGGGTCTGACTGATCAGCTGATTCAAATACCACAGTGTGCAGAGAAATAGGGCAGCAAAAGTAACAAGTATGTCAGCATCTGAAATAAACATTTTAAAAAACATTATATACAACGCCAAAAAATACAGACAAATCCCTGCCAGTGGCAAAAATACACACATAGATACATGATCTGGAACTGTATAAACAACAATTATAACTATTAAACCACATGAATTAAGAACCTCTATTTCGTAGAAATTATAGTGTACCGGTTCCAAAGTACATCTGCCATAATGATGCAACTCATTTATCTTACCAAGTTTTCTACAAACGTCTCTCAGCCTGCCTCGCCTGCATCAATGTGCTCCACAGGCTAGTCCAATCTTTCTCTCTGCAGCTGTATGCACTGCAACACTGGAATGTTAGAATGTCGGGGACATCAGTGGTGACCTGCATCTGTGTTTAGGCGACTTTACGCGTGTATTATTTTGGGTAGACCACATTACGCAGCATCATTATTCAACACGGTGCAGTCGGCAGGCGTGCGTAACGGCCGGCAGAAGTGCTGCATCTCCGCGCTGTCACACACCAGACTGATATTTCGCTAATTAAATCTATTACTTACCGATGTCGGAGTTGCAATATGCATCTTGCGGGTGCGTGAGTGCGCACGAACAGCCGTCCGCGAGCTGTAGCTGCAGGCTGCTGAAGACGAAGAGCAGGCTCACGAGGTGCTGGTACAGTGACGGCATGGCTCCAAACTTTTCCGTGTCGCTGTGAATGAGTGCGCAGTTACAGTAGTGTCCCAGAGGCTGCAGCTCCGCGTGTGTGTCTCTCTGTGTCTGAGGCTGAGCGCTTCACTCTGCTCCCGCTCAGGGCGCGCCGTTCATATAGCACCCCGCGACACGATCATCACGCCCCTCGCAGCGCGTGGAAGAGGAGGGAGGGGGCAGCCAACCAGCGAGCGCCCGTGCCGCGATGACACACTGGAACTTCAGCTTCGTCCGTTTTTTTGTTTTTTTTCCTCTCTCTCTCCTTCTCTCTCTCACGCTCCCACACACACACACACACCGCTTATGGCGTTGTCATAGAGACGCGATGTTTACGGCTCTCAGCGGAAGACGTGTTCGCGGACACGGTGCACGAGAGGGGCTGGCAGAGCTCACTGTCAACATGTGACCAGTCGTCTCATTGTTCCAGTATAGAACGAGAAATCAAATGGCTCGCCTAAATGAAGAACAGTAACACAGGCAGTATTTCCACTGTAGAAGCCTTTTCTTTTAGCCTATGGTATAGAGCAGTGTTTTTCAACCACTGTGCCGGGGTACACAGAGATATTGTCTGGTGTGCCTTGGAAAATTATCCAATTTCCCCTAGTGGGTCTAAACAATATTTTTTGAAAACAAATCAATAATTATCTGAAAATATTGTGCCATTGTCAAGTCTCTGTGCTGATCGGCAGAGTCACCATATTAAACTCTTCCATATCAGAAAGTGCCCGCAAGTAGCTCATTTCTTTGAGACAAGAGAATTAGCGACATTTTTTAACATTTTCTGCTGGTGCATGGTGTGCCTTGTGATTTTTTCAATGAAAAAAATGTGCCTCGGCTCAAAAAAGGTTGAAAAACACTGGTATAGAGTGTACTGTGTTCAGCGCCGCCAGTGTGTGTCAAACGGTCAGTACTTATGGTTTACATAACAGAGCAGGTGTAATCAGGTTAATGGGCACCATTGGACTAATCGCATAAAGACAGGGGCTAATGTGTCCTGGCACTTACTGCTTATGGTTGCACTCTTTCATCTGGACATTCAACTTCAAGATTTGGATTTGTTATAGGCTACTATTGTTGACATACTATATATATATATATATATATATATATATATATATATATATATATATATATATATATTCACAAAACCTAGCAATTATAATTAGGTTACAAATCTTTTACCATTCCAGGTTGTAAATAATTAATTAGGCCTATTGTCATTTCTTTTCTACTATAGTGAAGTATTTTCTACAAAGCCTGTAAGACTAGATACATTCAATTCAATTCAAGTTTATTTGTATAGCACATTAAAAACAACTGCGGTTGACCAAAGTGCTTCACAGTAATAGCAGGTCACATAAAATACAAGTAAAAGATAACATGCCAAGATACACAACTAGCTCGTATTGAAGGCCAGGGAGAAGAGGTGTGTTTTCAGCCTGGATTTGAACTGTTCCACAGACTGAGAGGACCTGATAGACAAAGGAAGACTATTCCATAGTCGGGGCGCTGCCACAGAGAAGGCTCGATCACCTCTCGTTTTTTTATTAGTTTTGGGAACATCCAATAGGAGCTGGTCAGCCGACCTCAAAGCTCTGGATGGAGTATAGAGTCGCAAGAGATCACTCAAATAGAGCGGGCCCAAGGAGTTGAGACATTTAAAAACAATCAACAAAACTTTAAATTGAACACGAAAGCTGACAGGGAGCCAGTGTAAGGAGCACAAAACAGGAGTGATGTGCTCACGCCTCTTTGTATTGGTCAGGAGGCGGGCTGCAGCATTTTGTACACTCTGCAGGGGGCGCTGGTCCAGTCCAATATACAAGGCATTACAATAATCCAGGCGCATGGATAGCTTTTTCAAAATCACATCGAGGAAGGTAGGGCTTAATTTTGGCCAAAGTTCTCAGCTGGAAGAAGCTGGACTTGATGACAGAGTTGATATGTTTGTCAAATTTAAACATTGGGTCAACCATCACCCCGAGGTTTCTCATATAAGGACGGCAGTAGGAGGACAACGGACCAATCACACTGTCATGTCCACACAGTGGTTTGCTTTGTCCGAACACCAAAATCTCAGTTTTATTTTTGTTAAGATTCAGAAAGTTTGCACTCATCCATGCCTGTACATCACTAAGACAGTTCTGTAGAGTTTTAACAGCGGACAGCGTATCACTGGCTGTAACAGGTAAATAAATCTGAATATCATCCGCAAAACAGTGAAAACAGACTTTGTACTTTTTAAAAATAGAGCCCAGGGGGAGCATATACAAGGCAAAGAGAATAGGCGCTAGTATTGACCCCTGGGGCACACCATAATTTAGAGGTGACACAGCAGAAGAATACTGTCCTAGGTTTACGGAGAAGCTCCTATTGGAGAGATAGGATCGAAACCAATTGAGAGCTGTACCCTCTATTGTGTTATATAGATCAGTGTTTTTCAACCTTTTTTGAGCCGAGGCACATTTTTTTCATTGAAAAAATCACAAGGCACACCATGCACCAGCAGAAAATGTTAAAAAATGTACACACACTAGTGTGCCCCGGCCAGTGGTTGAAAAACACTGATATAGATTACCATGAATCTACCATTCATGGTAATCTATATAACCATATATAGATTATATAACTTCTACCATGTTATATAGATTCATCTACCATGAATCTATATAACACAGCACTGTCTTCCCTTTTTCAAATTATAACATGCATTTGAATATGTTTTTTTAAAGTGCTTAATTATTGACACATCATTTATTGTTGCTGGCGCTGCTGTTTTATTTTTATTTTTTTTACTTCTAATGTTGTATGTAACACAAAAAAGGGGCCATAATGTAATCAAATAGGGACAACAACAATATGTATTTTAGAGTTTTAGTTTGAGAGAGTTTGATGAAAGGATACGTTATATAAACAATCATGGCTTGGCAAGTTGACAAAATGGTTGATGAAATAATCACTGACTAGAAACAGCTATATGTTTTAATATTGGATACAGTTGCAAACCCATATCAAAGCTCTGCATGTGGAGGCTCACATGAGTCTCACACGACCCGGCCTTTACAGTAGGAAGTTAATACTGATGTGTCCAGTGATGCATGTGGCTCCAGGACATCCACGTATTACGTTATCCTTCCCCATCCACTAAATCTGCAGTCAAAGTCAAGTTGCTATGAATTCCTTGTCCCGCTCAAGAATGAAGATATGTCTGCCAGCTTGAGATTTTTAAAATTTCCTAACTGTTTGCGTGAAAAAATCAAAACTTATGTGAAAAACATGTGTGAATAGAACACCATATGCTGGTAACTGTGGGAATGGATCTTGATAACATTGAATAGTGCAGATTTTTATTCCAATTTAGTGCACAGGAGTTAGTATTTATGGCCCTTCTAAAAGCATTCACCTCCACCTAGATAGTGCTAAAAAGCTACACAACAAATTCAAAGTAGGAGTAGGAGACGCTCAGATCCCCTCAACAAAGGGGATCACATAATGAAACACGTGTGAATGACACAAAACAAAAATCTAGCTATTTGTGACGAGGCTACATGGCTACAAAAAGCTTAAATAAGTAATTTGTCATGGTAAGTGTGACTGGTAGATTTAGACACCCAGATGAGGTGATGAAACAGGAAGGCCAATGGGAGCAAGTGAAAACAGTGAATCATTTACAATACTTACTACATACTGTGTGACGGCACGCACAAGAAGCTGCAACGGTCCGCATTCCTCGCATTCTGGGGCTGTATATGCACTACAATAACAAGCTGCACGGATGAGGAAATGGTCAAATAAGGGCATGGATTAACTCCACTGTCGCTTTGGAGTCGTTGATGTACCCTTTGACATCGCATATGGTCAAAAAAATTAGTTAGTTATTTATTTAAAAGGACAACGGACAGGTACATTAAAAAGATGGCTGCCCCAGATTTAGCACAATGCTAATTTCCATCTGCAGTCCTGTGTGCACAGCATTAAGCATTGAATATTTGCAAGTCTAAAAGAACCTTTTTGCATGAATTTCTCGGCAAATATGCAATCTCCACACACTGCCTGACCAAAAAAAAAGTTGCCACCTGAATGTAACTAACTGTTAAGCTCAGGAGTTGGTCACGTCTAGGTTCAAGCAACACTGTTCAGCTGAGCTTAAAGAATGAGATCAGCTGAACATCCCGAATGACCAGGTTATTCCATCAATGGATTTCTTCCTTCCTGATGGCACAGGCATATTCCAAGATGTTATGCAGGATTTTTGGGATGTGCTGGAGAAGGCTTTTGCACATTGGTCACGCTCTCACATCATCAATACAAGGTCTCGGCAAAAAATGAATATAACACTGGATCTTTTTACATTATAATTGAAACAATACCACAGCTGTAAATCAAATATTCCTGATTTTTTTCAGACCTAGAATAGTGTTTTTATGTGCACACTACTGTAGTGGCTCCACTAGAGCTATTTTGGTTGTTCATTCATTTTGCATAACTGATTTTCCTGGAATGATTCAAGGAAAACATTCTTTGGTCATGAGCTGGTATACCTATATGTTACTATCAGTTAATATCAAAGGGCCTATAAGCAAACTCAACCTTTTCTTAGCTTTTTAACCATATTATTAGAATAGTCTAGTGGCTAAGGCTGCACATGTGGTGGAACACTGTTCTGTCCTCGGCGCCGTGGGTTTAAGTCCTGTTCAGTTCACTGACTGTCTCTTCCCACTCTTCAACCCCTTTCACCCTGAGAACAGTCCCACCGTCTCCCCCCTCTGCGCTCAAAATGCAAGCCCACCCTCCGGTGAAGGTATTGCAAGAAACCTAGGCGCCTTCAATAATACGTGTTGATCGTGTCTATGGTCGAACACTGATAAAGCTATAAAATTAAATAAACAACCAGGTCAACATATATATGAATTGTCAAGCAGGAAATTTACTGTATACATGAAGACCTAAGACACAAATAAGAGTACTGTTTTATAGTGGCACAAACCAGCACCAGTTCTCAACAGTACTTTTCACAGAGGACTGCGAATCACAGCCAACCCACCGAGGTAAAAAAATATATACTTAAAGAGTAACTAAGCACCAAATCAACTTTTTTGAGCTTATAAACTGCATAAATATGTTTCTTATAGTGCTCTCTACATGTCCTGGTCAATTTTTTGACATTTGAGTGCAAATTAGATAAAATCTCACTTTTGAGCCTAAAACCGTCTGTGTAGCGCCCTCTCTATATTTTCGGCTGCACTTGAATTTCGTGCCTGTCCTCCCCATTCGCTCTGCCAGCTGTGTGACGTCACTTTGTGCTGCGTGACGTCACTTTGTGCTGTGTGACGTCCGTCGCTCTGCTGCTCGGGGTATAAAAGCCAAGTCTCGCACACGCCCCCGTAGCGAGTTGGAGTTGGAATAGCGAGCAAGCGTTTTACATCGATTTTCAGGTTAGCAATTTATTAGCTTAGTATTTAGTTAGTTCTTTAGCGCAGCGTTTCTAGTGTAGTTACTTTGGCATTTCTAGTGTAGTTACTTTGGCGTTTCTAGTGTAGTTACTTTAGTCCGGTAGTTTAGTAGCTGTTTTGTGACGTGAGCACAACATGCCGGTCACAGAGCAGGGAGCGGGGGGATGAGGAGAGAAGACCCGAGATGGGGATTTGATCTACGGACTCCGCTCTGTGTGTGAACCACGGCACTCACGTCCCCGACCTCTCCGACTAAATAAAGACAAATGTTTCCCCAAAATACCCAGATTCACTTATTTAGTGACATGGCTGGATGTTTTCACGTTAAAACTACAGACACGATAAAGCTGTATCGGACAGACAGAGATAATCAGGGCTGTCAGTGCTGATGGGGCTGAGGGCTTTTTACCCCAGGGAGAGCTCACAGACACCGGGGGCAGGGGTTAGCCATCCCGGGTTGCCTTGGAGGCTCAGAGCGGGGCAGTGTGTGACCGAGTGTCCGCTAAAGCCAGAAGGGGGAACGGGGAGATACGAGCGCCAAATGTCCGCCGCGTGTGCTCGGCATGTAGCCGGTACGACAGGCTCGAGAGTCCGGGAAAGTGGCGCCACATCGTCTAAATGCAGCATAACGGGAGTCAGTCAGTCCTGTTCACTCTGGCCCTTGGTCTGAGACTGTCAGCAGAGCAGAGACCGCTCATACACTCCCCCTCCCCGCGTCCCCCCAAAGCCTCCCGCCACGCCTCTTTCTCTGAGTTTTTGGAATTTTGGGAGTGGGTGGAGTAAGATCTGGAAGGGGTGTTTAGTAGCTCTTTAAGTATGTTAAAATTTAATATAATAAATACATTTTCAGTATCTTAAACTTAAATTTAGTTTTAGTATGCTATTTTGGAACAACTTTTTATATTCAACCTATTTAAGTTGAATTTAAATTGCAATACAATTCAATTCCAAGTGCATTTAGTATACTTTTGCATGCTAAAGTGGACCTATTTTACGCATACTTAATCTATTTATAAAAAAATAGACTACTGTAACGGCTGCTCACTGGCCTTTCTTCAAAAAGTTACTCAAGTGCATGTACTTGAGTAAATGTAACTGAGTACTACCCACCTCTGCTTATGGGGAAAGATTGGCGTCAATTCAAATACAATGAGTCAATGAAAAAGATCACAGACATCAGCTGCTCGGTCTGTGTCATTGTGTCGTTGGTCAAGACACTTCACCCACCTTGCCTGTGTTTGAATGTGGTGTTCAAATGAGGTGGTAGTGAAGAGAAGAAGATGGCAAGGATGAGGCGGGCGATTTTTCTGCTGCTGTGGTGGAGATGCGGTGCATGATCGTGTTGCTGAAACGGTAGGATATGGGTGATGAGAGAAACCAAGATTGTTGCTGATGTCTTATTCTATTTGACCCCAGGATAACTTTAGAAAACCTCTACAAACATACAGCACATGGGTGGAATTCTTATTTTAATTTTGCAACTCATATCAATCACAGCAGTCGTCTCTCCAACATTACACTCCTAGATGTGTTTAAAATGTGGACTGTATTTTGAGTTTGAAACATAAATTGCAAATCTATTTGTAATTGCAATACTCGCCTGAAATAGGTACTTTTCGACATAAGTAGTAGAATGAAAAAATAGAAAAGATTTTCCATAGCAAAAGGGATTTTAAGGTCACTACCTTTATGATACCCTTGTCCCATTTTCACTTTTGGGTCAAGATAAATGGTGTGACCACTATAGTAACATTTTGCCAAATTGGACCCTCGGGATGGTGTGGATAAAAGTAGGGCAAGATTATTCAAGACTTGACCAGCCAACAGGAGCTTTCAGGAGTTCGTAAATACACCTTATTGTGCTTTTTATACCGCGATACTAACAAATGATTACTCTGAGAAAATCACTCGCAATTTGAAAACGGAGTGAGTCATTGGAAGTGCCTTTGATGGAACAGAAAAGCTAAGACACAGCACAGGGATAAAACACCGGTGGTGAATGGTCACTGGGGCAGAACTCTCCTTGGCCCTCAGCCCACAGACAGGAGCACCAGAGGACAGACACACACACAGACAGACAGGTTATGTCATCAGTAATTGGATGTTTCCGAGTGGACAGATCAGGTGGAGGAGGATTTAGAGGATTGAGCCCTGTGTTCAGTGGTGATTAGCACATTGTTCACACACATTGATGCCTGGGGAACGGTGTTGCTGTTCATTGTTCATTGAGTTTTGTACTAAATTGTGGCATTTTTGTGGCATTTTCATTCAAGTATAGTACCACATAAAATGGTAATACACTTACACTTGAAATGGTAAGTGTATTACCACGAATTAGGACACTGTGTGGCTTTATCACTCAGTCCATTGCTCCCGCGCATAACTCTTTGATTTGTGAAAAAGTGTAATGTGGTTGGGCCTTACATTACCGAGCCTTTTCGCAGATGCTTCCAACCACAGCCGCCGTCGTCTGCCACAGTTGAGACATTACATTAGGCTACACAAACACGGGACAGGCCTTCGTCAGACACAATGGGGGCTCCCCGGCTGTAAAATCCGATCGAACCGCCAGGCTTCCTACCCACTCTACGGCGTCTGTGGTCAGGAAACCCCACAAATGACTACGTTGTGTTACAGCATGAGACAATGAGCCACCGGGCCTGACCATAAACACGGACGCATGACAGAGTGGAAATAGCTGTGAGGGATTCCTTCAGGATGAGGGAACGCCTCACAGAGAGCAGGCGAGAGAGAAGCCGGCAAGTGCTGAGAGCAGCAATAAATGGTTTAGTCTATACCACAGGGATGTATGGGATGAAACTGAACCAGGTCAGGAGAGCAGGCCAGAGCATTTCTGTGTCTGGATGAAGTATATTTTTAGATTAAAAATACCCCATAGACTGCTACTTTCAGTTCATATCAAAGGGCTTATACGCAAACTCAACCTTTTCTTAGCTTTTAACCATATTATAATAATAGTCTAGTGGCTAAGGCTGCTGCACATGTGGTGGAACGCTGTTCTGCGGGGGAAGCACTTGTGCTGAGTGTGTTGGTCAAGTTTTGAAGTATAGAGAACCCAGCGCTTTACTGGCGCTACACAGAGAACATTGCTACAGTGCCTCGCGAAAGTATTCGGCCCCCTTGAACTTTTCGACCTTTTGCCACATTTCAGGCTTCAAACATAAAGATATAAAACCGTAATTTTTTGTGAAGAACCAACAACAAGTGGGACACAATCACGAAGTGAAACGAAATTTATTGGATATTTCAAACATTTTTAACAAATAAACAACTGAAAAATTGGACATGCAAAATTATTCAGCCCCCTTAAGTTAATACTTTGTAGCGCCACCTTTTGCTGCGATTACTGCTGTAAGTCGCTTGGGGTATGTCTCTATCAGTTTTGCACATTGAGAGACTGAAATATTTGCCCATTCCTCCTTGCAAAACAGCTCGAGCTCAGTGAAGTTGGATGGACAGCGTTTGTGAACAGCAGTTTTCAGTTCTTTCCACAGATTCTCGATTGGATTCAGGTCTGGACTTTGACTTGGCCATTCTAACACCTGGATATGTTTATTTGTGAACCACTCTATTGTAGATTTTGCTTTATGTTTTGGATCATTGTCTTGTTGGAAGACAAATCTCCGTCCCAGTCTCAGGTCTTTTGCAGACTCCATCAGGTTTTCTTCCAGAATGGTCCTGTATTTGGCTCCATCCATCTTCCCATCAATTTGAACCATCTTCCCTGTCCCTGCTGAAGAAAAGCAGGCCCAAACCATGATGCTGCCACCACCATGTTTGACAGTGGGGATGGTGTGTTCAGGGTGATGAGCTGTGTTGCTTTTACGCCAAACATAACATTTTGCATTGTTGCTAAAAAAGTTCGATTTTGGTTTCATCTGACCAGAGCACCTTCTTCCACATGTTTGGTGTGTCTCCCAGGTGGCTTGTGGCAAACTTTAAACAACACTTTTTATGGATATCTTTAAGAAATGGCTTTCTTCTTGCCACTCTTCCATAAAGGCCAGAGTTGTGCAGTATACGACTGATTGTTGTCCTATGGACAGAGTCTCCCACCTCAGCTGTACATTTCTGCAGTTCATCCAGAGTGATCATGGGCCTCTTGGCAGCATCTCTGATCAGTTTTCTCCTTGTATGAGGTGAAAGTTTAGAGGGACGGCCGGGTCTTTGTAGATTTGCAGTGGTCTGATACTCCTTCCATTTCAATATTATCGCTTGCACAGTGCTCCTTGGGATGTTTAAAGCTTGGGAAATCTTTTTGTATCCAAATCCGGCTTTAAACTTCTCCACAACAGTATCTCGGGCCTGCCTGGTGTGTTTCTTGTTCTTCATGATGCTCTCTGCGCTTTAAACTGACCTCTGAGACTATCACAGAGCAGGTGCATTTATACGGAGACTTGTTTACACACAGGCGGATTCTATTTATCATCATTAGTCATTTTGGTCAACATTGGATCATTCAGAGATCCTCACTGAACTTCTGGAGAGAGTTTGCTGCACTGAAAGTAAAGGGGCTGAATAATTTTGCACGCCCAATTTTTCAGTTGTTTATTTGTTAAAAATGTTTGAAATATCCAATAAATTTCGTTTCACTTCATGATCACAAAAAATTGCAGTTTTATATCTTTATGTTTGAAGCCTGAAATGTGGCAAAAGGTCGAAAAGTTCAAGGGTTCCGAATACTTTCGCAAGGCACTGTATATGCTCTCTCAGGACAGTGTTTAACTCAAAGTGGATGAATGCAGCAGTTTATGAACAATGAGGGAGGAGAAGATGCGAAGAGAGACTGCATTGAGAAAAGACAGCAGCTGCTGTGTATGTGTGTAACCTGCCCCGCAATGCACACACCGCTTGGCCTGCCCAGGTTTGTGCGTGGTGCGTGTAACCTCTCCCACACGATGTGCACCTCTCGATCTCCACTGCTGCTGAATGCACTGCACAGAGTGCGCTCTGACCATGCCTTAATACCTTAAAAAACATTATTCTATACGTCGGGCTCGGGCCTACAGTTCAAGTTAATTGGTCAAGCCGGGTCAGGCTTTATGCCCGCGGGTCCGGTTCGGGCCTGATCTCCCCTCTAACGTGTAGTAACTGCTTTTGTCTTGACGTGTGAAGGGGCGGGCACAATTCATGGTGATGAATAGTCTGCCAGTAAACATCTTTCCCCTTGGCTAGGCCATGCCACCTTTGTATGACCCCGTTGCCGTCTGTATATATCTATCTATGGCCTGACACTGAAGAAGGGAGACCCCCTAAACGTTTGACAGGCAATAAAGTTTATCCTGACTAGGAGTGCTGTCCTTTCTTTCGTTTATACATTGTTCCCAGGAATTATCACCCAGTCAGAAAGCATTTTGTGAGTTGAGCACGTTTTATGCTAGTCATTTATACATACGTAGCTTACCATGTGGGTAGGGAATTAATAAAATAAAATAAAACTACACCGTGTGAAGGGCTTTGGTTGGACTTGAGTTATGCACAAATAAGACTCCATTCCATTGTTATTAAAGTATTGTAATGGTTTCCTCATCATTTTAAGTAAAACATGCACAACAGGTGCACTCCTTTCCAAGCAGAATTTCAACTGAAGATCTCAACTGCAATCACTTACAGCTCCTGACAAGTGTCCAGTGGCATTGAGGGATGGGTCAAAAGCAGAGGACAATTTCCCCTACAGGGCAATAAAACACACCTTAACCTTGTGGCGAGTTTCTAAAAACAACATTATGGTATTGCTGTAAAGACCCATTAGGACTTAAAGCTTCATGGTTTCCCCATTACACTGATTAACAACTTAGCTCCTCTCATCTCGAGCCATTATTCCCCCTCAAAAAGCATTAAGGACAGGACATGTAAACTGATATTCCCTTACTCTACCTAATAGAGACCCACACGGTTTAAAAAAAAAGTCTGTTTACTCTCCTGAATACCTTTCATCCTCACCGATCCGTGCCCTGTTAATCTCTTAATGTGGGAGACAGACAGGGGCTGGTAAGAGGCCTGTGTTCCCAGAAACTTGACCCCCCGGGAAACGATGGGTCCGTGGGAGGAGAGTTCCTCTTTTGAAGGTGCCTCATTATGAGTCATCGAGAGGTCAAGACTGTGGACACGGCGTCACACTTTAAAAGGGTGGGGAAGTCAATGTTAGACCAATACAGACGCCCTGTCAAATGTTCCCTTCAGCCCTGCTTAAGTTTTATGACAAACTGAAATGGTTATCTGGTTTTCGCAGGAAAGTGGGACTTGCCGTTTTTTGCCGTGACTGAAACGCCCAAAGGTTAGCTACTGTGTTATTGATAGCAGCCATTACAGATGTGGCTCAATGCAACATATGTGTCACCAGGCTTGTAATGCAGGCAATTTATGGAATTTGATAACATGTACACAATGACTGGGAAGTGTTTGTTGATGTGAGTATTACACTAAATAAAAAAGTCATGTTCCTTTTCTTGTTTTATCGGCTTTGTTTTATCATGGCCATTAGAACTTAGATTATTATTCATTTCTATGCAAACGTGGATTGAAAAATGGATTGTGACTTAATGGAAAAGATTGACCCTATCCTGACTGATCTTTGAGTGTATTGCCATATAAGAACACTAAATCGTGTCCTACTGCTTCTTTAGTTATACTAAGCAGTCTTGGCGTATACAATTTGTATTGCTTATCCGAAATTTATGTTTGGAAGATTATTTGTTTTAGTTTAGCCATTTCCTTTTGCATTGAAAGCCTGGATGACTGAAAACTTTCTGGGACTGGTTGGGTCTTTCAGTGTGGAGCTTGTTTGTTTCTCCCTGTGTCTGTGTTCAAGATACACACCAATCCAACTTTTTAATTTAGTTCCAATCACAATACTTGAGGTAGGCCTGTGTCTATCTGCAGAGTAATTTGTTGTTAATGTAGGAAATAGCAGTGAGTGAAACAATTGTCAGACACATCAAAAGACTTTTCCTCACTCAATAGACTTGAAGAGATCTAGAGAGAATAAAACTAACTTTAACAAGCTTTCAAATGAGCTAGTAGGGTGTATTAGCCCCTGAGATAAGAAGGAGAAGAAGGAGGAGAACACACTTCATTCATCCTGGCCTATTGTATATGTTTTTAGTGGTAGGGGAAACTGGAGTACCCGGGGTAGGAAACCTACGCAGACATGGGGAGAACATGCAAACTCCACACAGAAAGGCCTCATAAACCTCCATTTAGATACTCTTGACCATGAATCTAGCTCAAGATCGGGAGTCGCTGATTGCCCCGGTGGAATCGAGGTTAGGACAAATGCAGAAGACAATAAAATAAACCTTAACCTTTTAGTGAACACATTAAATATCTGTAGTGTAATAAGTATAAATGTCTGCTCAAATATTCAAAAGTCGGTCTCCTTTCCTAACTTAATGGAAATGTCTTTGAATTTTCCCGGAAATACCTCTAGTTATTTGTTTAAAGACATTGTCTGCCACTGCCCACTGATGGTTCTTTGTGATTCTGATCAAACTAGCTGTGACCACGCCTGACTTTAGTGGACATGACTTGAACCAAACCACAGCTGGCCCACGTATTTCGACTGCTGGAATCCCCCGTTAAAAAGAGGAGCGGAGACGAGAGGCAAACATCGGAGCGCAGCGTGGGCACCCAGTCGTATTACTATTTATCTAAACCGTAGGAAGGCCATGCATCTGTCTGTGCATAGTCTACCATAACAAGGACGGGCGTATCTGTGCTTCTCTCTGATATAACAAACACAGCATGACTGAAGTCAAGCTCGCGCACAGCTATTGAAGTGTAAATAAATGGGAGTGGGATGGGGAATGAAAGATCCAAGGGGAGATACGGCGATGGTTAGTTTTGTCTATTCTTTTGCGGTTTTCGTGGACTATCTCCAGCTGGGCCGATTGAGATTGTAGTGCTAAAGGTTCTAAAGTCAATATCTCTATTGGCCCTGAAAATAAGTTGGTATATATAGTTGGTATTATAAGCTATTTTCACAACTTTCAGGGTCACTGGCACAAAATTGCTAACAAACTGGCCTATAATTTTCCTCTACAGATCATAGTGTTTACCTGTAAGTTAAACCCACTCTACACAGGGTTGGTATCGTGGCCTTATGTTCTTACTCTGCTCCCTCCAGTGCTCTGTGGTAATTGGAAACAGGGGCGGACACTGGTGCTGCTGACATTCTGAGCGGACCTCTTCACTTCCTCTGCAGCCCGTCCCGTACATCCGGCTGAGTCACTGTGGTACATGCATGGACCCTGTCAGTCATCGTGCTTCATTGTGGACACAACTCATGGAAACATTATGTCAGGATTAAGGAATCACTTTCATTTGGTGTTTGTGTAGCAAAGAATAGGTGCTCTAGCTTTGGGGTTGCGCCCTGAAAAGCTGAAAAAGATTCACAATATAACTTTAATTAATATGTCTTTCTAAATATCTTTACAGTACCTTCTCAATTTGCAACATAGGAACAATGCCTTGGTTCAGGTCTGCAGATTCCATCTAGTTTGAAGACACATATAGTCACATAGTGTTGGACAAAGTGCGTCTCCAAAAATAAACCATAAGAAAACATCCATCTATATAATAATATTAAGAATCCTTTAGCTAAAAACTGGATTGGGCCTGTTTGTTACTCGGTAGAAAAGCAAAGAAATAAATGCTAAATATTATTTGTAGCTGTATTTATCTAACGTGCTATCCATCCGATTTCCTCCGTCATGGGCCACTTGTTAATTTTCACTTGTACAGAGGATATATGCACTTATAAAAAAAATATAATATAACATTGACACTCATTTAGGTTTTGTTGTCATTCGTGACATGACCTGTCCAGCATACACTCACACACTGAAGCATCCAAAAGTAGGCCTCCACAGACATACAGTAATGAGCTCTCGTACAATGGGGCTCTGTGGCTGCAGCATCCTCCTGTTTGATTTAGTCATCGTTGCTCCGGGGAATCGGGTGGATGTTTGGGAGTTGCAGTAATAGAAAATGAGTAATAGAGCTTTTACTTGTAGAGTCACATGAGGGGATTTGGGGAGACAAGAAAGAGCCCATACAATTGTGGGCTGTCACAAATAAGGGTAAATTCACTGACGTAATGTATTCATCTAATCAAAGTGATAATTTCGTACATGATCAATCTAAATAATCACACTGAAATCGAATATGACACAATAAGCAATTCAACTAACGGCAAAGGCTGCTATCCTGAGTCGTGCAGATTTCTGAGGAATGTAACCAATGTGGTCCCAAAGTTTAGTCACGTATCCGTCCAATTTTTCCAAGATCTAATCCTTGTGGAGCGTCTGGAAAATGGGACCAAACTTCCCTTTGGTCAGGAGGGCTGCGGTGTCTGTGATTATTTTTGCAGCCATGGATTTTGCCCACAGCCCATCTCCTCACTACAGCACTGTTGTGGATGAGGAGATCCATAGGCCCGTGTTACCTGATGCAAGTTTATTTATAGCAGTTACTTTTTGACATTCACCTTGTTGTACAGAATCAATTATGATGGTTCTTATCGTTGTTTACTTGTTGTACTTTGGTCCAAGCTTTTGTCTGTGAACACGAAGCTTGTTTTCAAATGTACGTCAGAATTTGTGTATTATATTGAACCAGGTGTTTTAAAATAACAATAGTACAATTCTGTTTACTTCTGCTACAATCCACAGCAGGCAAAGGGGGGGATGAAAGAGTGTAGTTTGAACATCGTTTGGACATGTGCTTGACACCAAACAAAGCTGTGTTTATTTAAAGAAGGACGGACTGGTCTGTGGCCGCGGTGCCTTCACTGTTATTAAGTGCTATTGGTTAACCATCTGTGATAATACGCGCCCGTGAGATCAGGAGACGTGACAACATTTAATGGCTCGTGAAGTGCACAGAGTGTTCCTGAACGCACCGCCAGCACAAGAACACACAGGAGTGCAACTGATTTTCACCACCACCAGTAAATCTTGAAAAGTGCCTTGCTGTTTCTTAACCATGTATTATAATTGATCACTTTTAAAGTCCTACTGAGCCTATGGACACTATATTTGTTTGTATTAGATTTTTATTTTATTTTTATTTTTTTATGTTACTATTCTACTGTGATGCATAAAAAGACGCAAAAAATGGTAATGATAATAAAGTATCACTATTACCATTGTAATATAGCATCTATAACACATATGTATGAAATCACTATTACTAAATACAGATCAAGGTTAGGGGGGGAGATTGTGTAAAAGAGAGTGGTGGAGATGATGAGATAACAATGACAACAACAATAAAACAAATACAAAAACAACTGCATGGAAATGGGTTAGGAGTGCGTGTGGTATAATGGTGTGGGGGAGTTAAGGGGGGGTTGGCTCTCAGACACAGTCAAATTAGGGACAGAAGAGTTAGAGATGGAGTGAAACAAAATGAGATTAAAGCAATACTAAATTTTTCCAATGATTATTATGGATGACATGTTTTTTCCAGTTCATGAAGATAGTTTTCTTGGCGATGGTTAGAGCTATGAGAACTAGTTTAAGGTTTATTGTTGAGTATTGTGAGGTTCCTTAGCAAGCAGAGTAGGGGAGATAATGGGATGTGGCAGTCCAGCAGGGAGGAAAGTGACTGTGTGACCTCTTCCCAAAAGTGTTTGATGGGGGTGCAGTGCCAGGTGGCATGAGTGTATGTGTCAGTGCAATTTTGAGTGCAGTGTGAGCAGATGTCTGATGTGAATCCCATGTTCTTTCCCCTGTGTAGTGAGTTCAGTGTAGTGTCTTGTACTGTATTAATTGTAAATTGGCATTTTTAGTCATGAAATAAACATTCTTACAAATTTGACTCCAGGAATCAGCATCGAGAGCAATTGAAAGATCCCTTTCCCATTTAGTTGTTGGTATACATATTGACTGAACGGGTTTTGATATTGTTTTGTATATTTTTTAGAGCAATTTTTGGGGGGAAGGAATGTTAACCAATTTTGATATCGCAGGTGGAAGTTGAAGATTTGTAGATCTGTTTATTTTTGTTAGAAGTGAGGATTTGAGCTGTAAATATTTCAGAAACTGATTACTCCCGATGCCAAACTCCTGGGTCAGTGTAAATGGAAAGGGTATTAATTTGTTGATTTTTTTCATATTGTGACGAGTGATACCCTTTTTGGCCCATGTGCGAAAGTTAGGTATTTTCTTATTGCTAACAAAATCAGGGTTATTCCACAGTGGGGTGAATTTATTTGGGGCAAGTGTACAGTTGGTGATTTGGTGAAATTTCCACCAAGCTGTCAGGGTCGAGACAATTGTGATTGCTTTGAAACATGTGTGGTGTTTAATAGAATGGGTTAGAAATGGGATGTCTGATAAGTGTATGTCCTTGCAAAGTGTTTGTTCCAAGTCTAACCATATAATGTCAGGTTGAGTAGGGTGTGTCCATTTATATATGTATTGTAGTTGTAAGGTGGTGAGTTTTATCCTTGATGTTTTGTTTTTCCAGTAAAAAATGAGTAATGATTGAATATTATTTTTTGAACCAGCTGGGTTTGGGGTGGGTTGGAATAATTCAAAATAAGTAATTTAATTTGGGCAAGATAGTCATTTTTATCGCTATTCTGCCGGTTATGGAAAGTGGTAAATTAAGCCAGCGGAGTAGGTCCTCTTCTATTGTTTTCAGTAACTGGGTAAAGTTGAGGGCTCTCAACACTGACAGCCTGGAGGAAACCTCACATCTAAATAAGTGATGTGACCTGTGCATAAAGTGATAGGTGATTGTTGAACTGTCATATCCCACTTAGTTTTATGTAAAGGGAGAATGGATGATTTATTCCAGTTAATTGCATAGTCTGAGATTTTAGAAAAATATGTAATTGTTTTAATTACTTTGTTTGGGGATTTTGAATGAAGAGGAGAATATCATCAGCATATGTTATGACTTTGCTTTGTTTCATTATGAGTTTGGTTTGTTTCATAAAACATTTCTGTCCTAAATCGTCTTTGGATTGGACGTAACTGGGTAAAATGTAAACTGGTTGAATATGGTAGTCGTATGTCTACAATATTTCTCAGATCTTATCTTTCTTGTAGTGAACCTGAATGACAATCTCCGGAACAAACCACATCCCTCCTCATTCAGCCCCCGCTTTTCCAGACAGTGATGGAAATTCACCCGGATGGACTCAAAATGGAAGCCAGATGAGCCTGAATTCCACAACCGTAATCACCGCAGCCTCATTAGATCAAACTTACTGTACACTATGCCTCACACACTCGGGGCATCTGCTAAACTCTTATGTTGGGAGTGGTCTGGCGTCGGGGCGTCAGTGAGTGAAATTAAATGTGTTTGGGGGGAACTACTACTACATGTGTCATGTCTGTGTCACTCAGACTAACGCGGGATGTGTAAAAACTTAGCTTTGATAGTTAAGGCCAGCGCCGGTCTCATGGCAGCATCTATGTACATACACTAATGACCTGGCTACATTTACAAGTGCATATTTTCAAACATACGCTGCATTTCAGAAGTTTGGGGTCACTTACTTACATTTTTTTCATGAATTTTTTTCATTTTTCATCAGACATACAGTCTAGACCAGTGGCGCTCAACTGGAATGGCGTCAGGACCCACAATCACCTCAAATTCTACCTTCAAAGGATCAGAAAACCGACCGTCTCTCAGTGCTGGTGTGCGAAAGAGCCTTTGAGTCAAGAGCAATCAATACACTCTCAAATCAGTTCATTGTCAAACACCTGACCACAATTTCACTCAGATGTGCTCAATCTCCTGGGCCATAATTTAGTCTTTCTTGGAAGCATTGAGAAAGAGAAGTGTGGAGTTTGTTGCCAGATTAAACATACTGTAAAGGCATGACTTAACTGTCCATCATGGTCATCCGTCTTGTCGCGTAAACAAAGTCAGCCTTTTTTTGACACAGATATCTAATAATTTAGATAATGATTGGATTACTTCATCAAAGCATTACTCATTACTCATGCAGTTATAAACATTACATTACAGTCTCAGAAATGCTCAAATGCCATTATTGTAAATTTACTAGGGTTGGGACAATACAGCACACACTTTTAAGATGTATCGCAATAAGGTTTTGCCGTGATTGTGTATCGTTCTGAAAGGCTCATATTGTGACACTTTTATCACATCAAATATCTTTATGAGGCTACAGAGCTGTATTCTGCCTGGATGTGAGAGACCACAATTAACCACAATGTACACATTTGGTAGTAATTATTTGGCGTCATGTTTTTCGGCTGCTGTAAATGTAAGGACATCTATCGCAGATTGTAACAAACATGCCAGATTGTGCCCATAAAGTTTACTTAAAGGCCCACTGCGTGACATTTTATTTTTTTATTTATAATGTTGCCAGCACTTCAGCCATTCACTGCTGCTTTTTGTATCTGTTAAAAAGCAGCACCGTCTGGAACTTTGCTGACAGTCAATCAAACCTCGAAAAGTTTTATATCAATCCAATCACAAAGCCTGTTGTTAGGACTGGAAGAACGAAGTAAAATATTTTCATAAATGTACTTAAAAATGGTCTCTTGTGAAGCGCTTTGTGACCCTGTCTGTGAAAGGCGCTATATAAATAAAGCTCCTTATCTTCTTCTACTCAGCAAGAGTGTACCTGCGTAGATGTTGATGCTTCATCTTCTTTAAGAGGATTTTCTTCTTGTTGCTGTCCATTGGAAGTTTTTTCATTCCGTACAAAATGTACTTGAATAACGTTACGCATTTGTTTAAAATTTGACCCGAGTTTCTAATGACTCATTGTATCCTTAAGTTTTTGGGGCAAAAACGATGTAGATTGTTCATATCGTCTCCGCTCTTCTGGCTGATGCTTCCTAAAACGGGGAGCTAGAGGAGGGTGGTGGTGGGGACCGGCTCATGGAGAGATTACGTGAAAACAAGTTAAAATTTTAAATTTTTATTCCAGCTGTTTTAGGTCAATATTGCATTTTCTATTTCTGTTTGAGATTATTACCAAATACCTGCAAGGAGCATAATACCCCCTCTTTAATACACATTACGTGTGTGTATACTAAGCCTTTTTCATTTAAGCATTTCGTGACGTCTTTACCACAACAGTCTGATGCTGAGAACAAGAAGTCTATATGCCTGGTGTTGCTTTTACAACCAAAGGAACCACATCTGATGCCGAGAGAGGTGTCAGGACTTTTATGAAGACAAACTTGTTTAATTGCATCAACCGTCTCGTAAAGCATATCAGTTACTTACTGTAAAAGGCAGATATGGCCCATAAAGTTTTTCTGTTTGAAGAAATGGTTGTAATGTTAAGTGCAGTGACTGAATGCGCTTTTACAAATTTACAACAGACAAGATGCTGCATATTTAGATGCCGCTATTCAAGGTAGGACTTAAGGTACATTCAGACCGAACTTATCTGAAGCATCAGGGGCGTCTGGTTTATATGCAAAGGCTATGGTGGACGCGCAGATAGGAGCGTCTAGAGATCCCGCGGTGCGGCAGGATGGAGCATTTGGCACTGGGTGATAGAGCGTCCAAAGCAGCTAACACTAGAGTTAGGAAATCTGAACTTCTCGAGAAATTCGCGGGGTTAATCAGGATCTTTCCCCAAAAGTGACGCAGGAGCGGAATGCGAGGATTCCCATCGCAGACGGCTAGCTCTGATCGTTCATGTAAAAACAAGAAATAATAATAATAATTATAATGCCTCCCACTTGTATTGTGCTTTCCAAGCCTGTATAACCAAGTTTCTCAAAGTGCTACACTGAAGTAATTATTCTTTCACGCTACATTCTGTGGTGGTAAGCTACTGTTGCAGCCACAACTGCCCTGGGGAAGACCGACGGAAGTCTGCGCCATCAGCCCCTCTGACCACAACCAGCTACTCACTCAGTCACTACATTCACCCAGGCTCCCTGATGTTACCAAACGGTCTCCTATCCAAGTACGGCCCTTCCCTGCTTAACTTCCACATTCTGATGGGATCGGGCAGAGTAAAGGCGGTATGGCCTTTGCCATAACCACTACTAAAGTCAATAAAAACAGCAACTACATAAAGCAGCCGTTAAAATGATCACACACTGAGCTGTGCTTGTCGAATTTGTAGTTTATTGCACACTTGAACCTTAGCTGATCATGCCATGCTAACCTAGCCTTTAGTTGCTAGCCACTAGCGCTACACACAAATAATCACCCTTTATCCAAGCAGGCAGTTAGCAAAGATGGACTTGTTAGCCCCAGAACAGCGTTTATTTCTCAAGCAGGAGCTCCTTCCAAGATCATCATCTTCAGTCGATGCGTAATGTGCTGAAAACTTGGCTGTTATTCAGCTTGACAAAACCCCAATCAAAATACTATAATTTCACAGATTTGCATGGTCTATAGGAAACCCATATCAGTCAGCTGCAGAGGATGCGGCCTTTGCCGTCATTGACACAGAAGTGGAAAGGGCAGGAGTGGGTCCAGACGTGTGGGTGGCTCTGAGATCCCTCTGCGTCACTCACCTCACACACCTCACCTTTGATACAGCAGGGCAAAACTATGTGCACACGGGTGACTGGAAATCCACTGGAAGGAAAACACCAGTATGTTTGGTAAAAATTGCCTGTTCGTTTGTTTTGCGTTTACGTCGCTTTGCTTGCTCTTGTGACGTAACAACGTATTAACTGGAAGTTTCCAAAGTGTCTGTTTAAATAAATGCACTGCCCCCCAAAAGGGTTTCATCTAGATTTAACCAACTGTTTACTATTTGAAACAATGCCCAAGCATGTGCGTGCGGTAATCAAAGCGAAATATTAGAGCTTCAGACTTTTTTCTAAACAACATAATTTTCTTTGGCCAGGCAGTGTAAATACAAATACTTTATTGAGCCTATCCCTAGAAATGTGTCCTCTGCATTTGACGGTTTTGCATCCTTGTTTGGTTTTCAAAGCTTTAAAGGTCCCTTAGTTGCACAGTCCATTTAAAGCCCTCGTCTTATTTATCAGGCGTTCGGGTGTCAGTTTGAAGCCATTTTTTGCCGTTTTTCCTCTGCTCTTGCACTAAAGCACATCTGTGGTCTGCAGGGTTTGCCTTCTTCCCTCCAGCTGTTTCCCAGAACCTTTCAGTTTAGTGTAATACGTTTCCACCTCACAGACACAGGGCAGAGCTGAGGGCAGGGCATGTACTGGCAGCACTGTTTGTACACAGTGGTCATTTTCAGAGGAAATGTTTTCTCCGTTCGGTGTGTTTTTTGATTCATTTTCCCACTTTCCATTTAAAGCAACACATTCTGAAACGTCTTGTACCTTAAGTGCGTCATCTGTTTTTGCAACACACAGTCGACGGTTCTGAAGTTCATCTCCCTATTTATTTATTTTTTTACACTCACACAGATTTTTAAAGTAAAGGGGAAAATGCTTGGCTTACATTACCAAAACCTGAACCATGCTTTTTTAAACTACAATATTTGTCGTCTAGAACCAGGAAACCGAATAATAATGTTCTTCCATAAAATATCATTTATTTTCATTTATTTGAGCTGAAGTGACCAAGTACCTTCCTTTGATGGCTGTCTTTTTTTTTTATACAATACCGGTATTGTTTAACGGTACCCAGCCCTATTTTTGAATGATTTTTTTCTTCTCTCTGTCTTGCAATCCATCTCTTCCCTGCGGTGAGAATCTGTGATTTTAATGCAACCTTTCATTTTCTTGTTCCTCTCGTGCAGGCCCCGAGTGGCTCCTACCCCGTGGTGGTCAAGATGGGACATGCTCACGCCGGGATGGGTAAGGTGAGTTCCTGGAAAGAAACATGTCAGTTGAAATGTAGAAAACTAAACTACATTGATCACCAAGAGGCACAGCAAAGTAAGAGGACAGAAAAAACATAAATACAATTGACGTTTTTACCAGTCAGTTATAAGGCATTATTTTTAGCAGCAGCATTTGATTGTTTTCTATTTTCCATCCATTGCATGCACCCTCTCCATACCTCTCACCCCAGTCTGTGCAGAGGGGCTTGGTTTCCCGTTTGGGGTCCATACATGTATAGGGTTTCCCATAAGTCGGAAGGGCAGAGGGAGGTCCTTGTTCAGCGTGACCCAAGGTGACCTCACGACCTCGCAGCACTTTGAGAACGAGCGAAAGTCTGCAGGAACTGGGCCAAAGCTGCTCTGTTTGTCTATGGCACAAACCTGCCATTATCCCCAGTCAATAAACTTCACATGCGACGTATCCAAACACAGCAACTCAGCCATATGCATCCAGATAGACTGTAGACTGTACGTGGTTTTCAGACTGTGGGCGACTGTCAGTGGGTTGGGAAGTCTCCACACCAACCCGAAGGTTGTCAGTTCAAATCCTATTTTAGGATTAATTTATCCAGGTCCAGCGGTTGAGGCTTTGCCGTTATTAAATAAGCCGTTTGCTCCGTGATCCTAATGTTGCGAACATCCACCACGGGCTAGTGACAACAAAAGCATTCTCTGCTCTCTAAAGAGCCAATCTCACTGGCCTGGAGATCTGGATTTGGAGACTCGAGTTGCTGCTGGTCATGGAGACGTCTCCGAGACGTCCCCTGGCAATAAGGCGGGTCTCCAGGTAGTCTCAGTGAAAACAAACAGGTTAGATTTCAGTGGTCTCTGCATTAAGGCTGCAGCTAACGATTATTTTTCTATCGATTAATCTATAGATTATTTTTTCGATTAATCGATTAATCTATAGATTATTTTTTCGATTAATCTATAGATTATTTTTCCTTTTTAACGATTATTTTTTCATTTAAAATGAAGGGGAAAAAATTGACGTAGGCCAGTATTTTCAAATGGCATGGCTTTTATTTAACCAAATAAAATTATGGCTCAATGTGCAACTCAGTAGCCTATAAAATGTGCAAATCTGGAACACTCACTGTAAACATTTGAATAAAAGTATTGCTTATTTGCTTTAAAATGCGCAAAATAAAAAATAAATAACCAGCACACAACAATGATTGTATGATTAAAGTTAATTGTTCATTTGTACATAACTTTAATGTTGTACAAAGGTAGTTTAGTTAGTTACACAACTAACGTAACGTTATGTAGCGTTAGACGCGCGCGTTTTTGACTCCTCTCAGAGCGGAACAGTGCTTTAGTTTATGAATTTACAACGCAGATACAAATAATACATTAATGTTTTTGTGTAATGAAAATTACTCACGCGGCCGATTGACTGGTTGATGGCGATGGCATGAACGCTGTCGGGTGTTTTCGTTTTAAATGTTCGTTCATAGCCGTTGTGCTGCTGTGGTAGGCCATTTCCGCTCGACACAGTGTGCATAAACAACATTATTTGGCCGTTTCTGGAAATACTCCCACACTTTTGATTACTTTTGGCGTGCCTTTTTCCCCTCGCTCGCATCGCCGGCATCGCGCGCCGCCATGATGTAAACAAGCGACGCGTCGACGCACAAAAACTGCGTCGACGTATTTACGTAATCGATGACGTCGACTACGTCGACGCGTCGTTTCAGCCTTACTCTGCATGGTATCTGCATGGTCTCCAAGAGGTCTCCGAGGTCTCAAGTAGTTGTGTGGCGAATGCTATTTTGTGGTCCTCAACCTGTGACTCTTCTCCTTGGTGTCCGAAGGTCTCGGAGACATTGTAGGGACGTCACAGAAACGTCTCACAGGTTGAGTACAGCAAATAGTGTTCATAACATTGCCACAGCTGCTTGAGAGCGCATAGACCTCCCGGTGACCATGTGGAGACTCGGCTGAAATCAAACCTGTTTGTTTTCACCGAGACCTGGAGACTCGCCTTATTGCCAGGGGACGTATCGGAGACCTCTCCGTGACCAACGGCGACTCTAGTCTCCAACTAGTCTCTAGGCCAGTGAGATAAGCGCATTTGTATGCACGCAACCAGTCCGAGTTGCGGAGACTTTTCATGTGACTTTTGTTGTTATCGCAGCCATTTTGAATACCAAAGTAGAATTATGCAGTATTACAACATGTAACACTATCTCTACTCAAAAACGAAAGATAACAGTGGCATGTTTATGTACTCGTAATCAAGAAGATAACAGTAAAAACACAGCCCCAGAGACGCACAAAATGACAAAATTAGCTCTGAAAAACTTGGCTACATAATATATAAGCTCATCCACATTTTCACAATGCAGTATACACTACTTGAAGCAGGTCACAATTGTGTTGTTTGAGCTTTCCTTGCGCAAACACCCCAGCTTTAGTGTGTCACAGGCTTTACGAGTTCACACCTGCAGTATAGACTCCTATACTCCGACGTGTACCACCCTGTTCAGCAATATGAAGAGAAAGACTTGATTGTGAAAGTGCTCAGTCATATACAGTTTTCCATCGCAGTCAATGGTTTTAAGGTGAGGCAAAAACAGACTTTAGAATCTTTGTCGACAAAAAAAGGCCCTTTGTGCCTCCATTCTGAAACTCATTTTTTAAATCTTTATATTTAGACCTGAGGATTTTAGACGTGTTGGAGTTCATGATGGTATAATATAAAACTGAGAATATTCTTTGCCGGAAGATTTTCTTTTCTTGCAGATATCCCCCCTCCCTCAATAGAAGTCCCTTTTACAGAACGAATGAATCTATTTGCAAGTCCTTGTATTAGCCTATGTTTACACTGTAATTGCGATCCATTTCATCACCCTTCAAAGTGACAGCGGTTTATTCGACCACGCTCCACATCAAAGCTGCCCACCCATCACTAACGCACTTTTACAGACCCGCGTTTGCACATTTGAGTCGCATATTTTGAGTGGATTGGGTCATTTTTTAAAAGCTCTTCAGGGATTTCTTTGTTCCACCCATTTTGTACTTCTTTATGTTGGAATTGTTTCTATGAAATCTTCACAGGACCTCACAAGACTTCTCCAGACCTCAGCAAGTCGCGTCAGCTCATTACCATAAAGTGAAATTGAATTAGGGGTTTACGGAACAAGTCTTTTAGTCTTTTCTGGCTTGGTGCGGTGCGTTCCCACAAAGGCTTGACATTTCTACGTTGGTACCGTTTATTCTTGTGAGATACATTTTGTTCATTTATCATATCATTTATCAAGACGGGTACTAAATAGCGAGTGCAAGCTGAAAAATAATATAGAGCTATTTGTGGGCGTATTGCAGCTAATTTACAGTACCAGTTCAGTTTGCGTATATTACAGAACAAGGGCCGAAAATATGATAGTAAATGAGGGAATGCTGTGTGAGTAATAAATGGTCAAATGACCCCCAAAGTGTACAATATTCAGGCGCAACTTAAAATTCTCAATTTGAAAGTAATAAAAGTAATTTAGTTTTACAAATGTTGTTTCAAAGGAGCACCGCCTCATCAGTAGTAGGAGATGCATCCATTACTCGAACGTGCACAAATGTAACAAAGCACAACTCAAAGTATGTTTGTCATAAGAGAGCAATATTATCGAGTTATTTGACATGTCTGTTCTGTTCTTTTTAACGCACTACACAATGTGGGGCTTACATAATACATCATACATCAAAAAAATTCAAAGGAAGGAAGGAAAATTGTACACAATTTAAGAATATTGAGGATGGAAATGACAACTGGGAAGTGGCAAGATCACGGATAATATGTATGGTAATGTGCCTTTTAACACCAAACTAGTGACTTTGGAGATGGTTAACTATGTTTGGCATTGGTAACCATCTGTATGAAATATTTGAATGATCGCCTTTTGTCACTTGTTTTGTGCCAGACATCGTACATGAAACGAGAGCGTTGTTGTAGTTGTGCTTCGCTTCTGTTTCTGTTCATTATATGAACATTTCAAACAGTGCTTTGTAAGTGTGGTCTGTGTTAAAACAGCCGCTCTGAAGTGTAACAGGTTTTGCTAACGAGGCAAATCAAACTCAAAATATGATGTGCTAAATGTATGTTTGATAATGTGTAAAGTTAAATCACAAACGGGTGCGTTGTGTGTTTGTGTGCGTGCTGTGTTCCTATGCTCTTGTACTTTGTTCCTTGTAATATGTTATTTTGTCCTATTGTGATATAATGTAATGATTTCGGGGGTGGACGTTCATGAGCTTTTGCTTCGGCCCACTCCTTTTGAACAGAAATGTAACTGCTCAAATAAACAAAACAAATAAACTAATAAACTAAACTAAACTATAATGAGCACATGAGCGTAAATTAGTAATTGTTTGAAATGGACTGTAGCCACAGCAGACAGTGTGCGAAAGTGATTTGGGCAAGACCCGAATTCCCACCATGAGAGGCGGGTGGGAAGAAGCCTGCCTAAGGAGATTTCAACCTGGATAGTTGTGCGAATAAAAAATCCGCACAACTGCCTTTCGGCTTGAGCTTGGGAGCTAAAAGACAGTTGTGCGGATTTTTTATTCTTCTTGCATTTACCCTTTTTTTGATCCAGCACACTGCTCAGTCAGGATTGTGCGCGTTTTTTTTGATTGTGCTACATTCAACCTGGATAGACTCACACAGACGAAAGCAGTGATTAGGGAGATTTATTAACATGTATTAGTTTTGGTGATCAGACCCCGGCGGTAGACATCGATGTACAAGGCAGTGTAGGTAAACAGCTTGGAGTTAGGAATGTCTTCCCCGGAGCCTGGACACTGGTGGTGGTATAGGAGATCCGTGGAGAATGCGCGGGTAGAAGCCGTGGACGGTAGAGGCGGAGATGGGGTAGAGGCGGGTCGCAGCGCAGCTGGGAAGTGAACGGATCATGATTGCTGGGGCTTAAAAGCGGGACCGATGGCGATGATTGGCTGCTATGGAGGTGCGGCTCTGACGCTGATGTGGAGGTGTGGACCTTTCAGGAGCGATCATTGGCTGGAGGTTGATGATGCTGAAGTTTGTCTACCAGGCTGAATTAACGCCTAGGCTTCATTTAACATGGTGGACACTGACTGCTGATAAACTGTCATATTTAGAGCATATAGATTAGGGGTGTCCAAACTTTTTCACCGAGGGCCACATACAGAAAAATATACAAACAACTGGGCCGCGCTCAGTAGAGGTCCAATATATAACTTCATCTCTATTGAATTAAAGTTAGCAAATTCAATAACATGTTAACTATGCTTTTTAATTGAATGTGCAGGGCTCGAAATTTACTTTTTTTCTTGGTAGCGCTTGTTCTCCTATAATTCTAAAATGTAGGAGCACAGTCAAACATTTAGGAGCACAACCAAAAAAACACAAGGAAGCTCTTAAAAGGAAGAGGGGAATTTAAACATACATTCCACTTCCAGCATTCTGTTGCATTTTAGATGTATTATTTTAGCTGTTTGCATTGATTCCGAAATCTACAAAACTCATAATATTTTGACACTGTAAATGGGACACCAGATTTTGTGCCTCCCAACCCCCGACTTTCTCTGCTCTGCCCCTGCTTCAAGCACTCACTGCATCTCGTCTCCTCACTCTGCACCTTCACTCTGCGGGGACAGCTCCATAGATTGCGCTACACGCGGCCAAATCCTTTGCCAGGACCTTTGAAGACGTGTTTCACATTGCGTTTGTGACTTTACGTTTTGTATTTTGCGAGAGCGCCGATTATTTTCTTTCAGCGCTGCACGAGGGGGCGAGCGGGTTGGATTGAAGTCTGCGCTGCTTCTCCTCCTGACATCGAGGGTCATTTGAGAAATGCCCCCAGTCCCAATGAGTTTATGAATGATATATATTCCTTCAGTTGGCTCATTCAATGAAAACGGGCGGATGAATGCAGAGCCGGTGCTGGCCCTTCTGGGGCCCTAAGCAAAAATCCACCCGGGGGTATTCGACGAAGAGCGAACCCGTTTACGGTCAAAAACAGTTCCACTGTGCAGCAGGGCAGAAATGGAACATAATTCAGGCCCTGCCCCTCTGTGTGAGAACCACTAAGCCACTGTCAGACTGGGATTCAGGACTACTACTAGTCTATTTCCCACACTTTCTAAAATGGTATTATGGCAAATGGTCACATTCTCTCACCTCTGGTTCCTGACCCACAGTTTGGGAACCGCTGATTTTAAACTAACTGAAACCTGCCCCTGACGGTTATTTCTGTCTTACCACCGAGAATTAGCCTGTGAGTTGCCCAATTCGTTTTAGACTGTGCACATTCAGAGAACCAGAGTTACTGTAAGTAACTGTGCTCATTAGAACCGTGTGGATTTAACTTCTCTTTGAGCAAAAAGGCAGAACGGCTTTTTACTCTCGTCTATTCGCCAAACTACTGTCCTGATACTCCGCTAGAGACAATAAGAAGAGAGATTAAATGAGAGTGTGGCCGATGCAGCCCCAAGTCCGAGCAGAGAAAACATGAGAGCAGCGCCCGGGACACGGGTGACATGCAGGCGCACAGGAGGCGGAGCGAGCACTGGGAGACGGACAGCCAAGCGGGAACGCGAAGGGGAGAAGCACTTGCGCCTCGGGAGTGACAGGGGGAAGGCGTCCACTTCAGCGGACTGCTGCGTTTTGGTGTTATATCTGGCAAAGTCGGCGGAGAGTGAGTGAACGCCTGCCCCAGTAACAACGCGTTGATTGATAAGTGAAACAACACCGTAGTTTGACGGAGATGCGGGGCCCTTGCGGCTGCAGGGGCCCTAAGCAACTTGTGTAGTTTGCGTATAGTAAAAAAACGTCCCTTAGCGCGTGTGACTGGGAGGAATGACAGCGGTGCTGAGCCAAAAGAGGACAGATCATAGTTTACGATATGCTCTTGAAGTATTTTAGAACAGAAAGTTTGCTGTTGCTGACAGGCAGCGTTCGTGAAACAATGACGCAGGCTTTTTTTAAGGTAGCACGAGAAGGCTTTCTTTTAAGGTGGATCGGAGCATTTTTTTGCTAAATAAAATGGTCACAATTTCGAGTCCAGAATATGCTTAAAGTAAAAAAAAAACAGCGTTCACAGCTTTCTATTAATGGATTTTCATTTAGTTTTAACAAAAGAAAAAAGGTAATCCACAGAGAAATAAAACGATTACTCACCAGCACAGACTGAGATGTGTAGCCCACAGTAACTTAACATGAATCCCTTCAAAAAAAATATTACCATCAGCTGACTGAATGTTTTAGGAATTGTGATCATTAACACTGTGTTCATTACTGCAACAGTATCGTTGCAGATTAAACGCATCTCCCATTTACCTCTTTGAAGAAATAATGATTTCCCCACTGTGGCTGAAATGTTTAGCCCTTATGTTCAATCTTGCGTTTCTTTTTTTCTGCCATCTTTTGTTTGCCCTTTGATGGGAAAGTATCTTTAAGTGGATTTTCACACTGAATGAGAGTAATTTAGCATCAAATATCAGTAGGAAGGTCTTTCAAACATGGTGAAGATGACGGTCTTATATATAAAAAGGACAATTTTATCAAGATATGTGGATAAAAAGTTAAAACAAATAATTATGTTCAAGACATAAACAGTGTAAGGTAGTAACTGAATACATATGTATTTATAATACTAATTTGGGGTAACTGTATTCAGGTACAGTTTAACTTTAATTTGAAGGTATTTATAATACAGTTAATTTCTGAAAATCCAAGGAATACATTGGAGTACTCATTAATTTCATATTGGTAACATTAATAAGAAAGAAAAATTCAAAACAGCCGGGGAAAGGTTTAGCTCCTATCGTTCTCGGCTGTGGGCATTTGCAAAGGCTTTTGCATTCCTGTTTAATAGCAAATAACTTCCTAACAGGTGTGTAACATGTTATTAATAATATGCTGCATGATGCATGAATATAATGCAAATCAACGTGAACGTTTTCTAAGTATTCAGAATACAGTACTCTGATTGGACATCTTTAATGTATTCTCCCCAACACTGGACATAAATGACAAAGGAAGAGGGAGATATATAAAACTGGGACCTGCTCATGGCCCTTAGGTACAGTATGGTTGCATAGCAACAGTTATGGAATGTTTGTCTTGAAATGCGCACTTCAAAGCCCCGTCATATTAAGTGTGGTGCATCAGTCTCAGGACTGCTGCTTTGTGAATGCAGCTCGCCTCCGGCCACCGCTCTTGTGGTGCCTTTATTTCACCCCTGCGAAGCGGTTAGCGCTTGTGCTTCACAGCTAGAAGGTCCCGGGTTCGATTCCCACCTGGATGGGACCTTACTGTGTGGAGTTTGCATGTTCTCCCCGTGTCTGCGTAGGTTTGCTCCGGTTTCTCCTACCTCTAAAAACATGTGCAATAGGTGAATCCTTCAGCCAGGTGACTCTGTCCACCATTCCCCCACATGATGGGTGGCGTGTGGTTTTTGTTACTTCTTGCACTTGTCTGAATTGTGTACGATTATTCATTGTGTAAAATGTCTTGATGTGTGTGGTCTATGCACTTTGTATCATGTTTTTAAAAACAATTTAGAATGTATGCACTTCCTCTTTCATTGTTTG